>OX365950.1:48832760-51232760 GCA_947247005.1 Spisula solida
TGACGGTCGAGTTAGTGTAGGTCGAGTGGAGATTTGGTATTCACATGGGTAACTCGTCCTCGACTTTCCTGAGTGTGTGACCGTTATAATAAATGGTAGGATATTACACTGTACATACAATCTGTGCTTTATTATTGAATTGGTCGGTATGATTATTGCAAAGATTATAGTGGATCAGTTAACATAAAACTTCGATGTAATTAACATTGAATGAACGTACAAATGTATATAATGATTTACATTGATATATTCCAACAAAACAATTATGCAAGGCAATGCCTACGCATTTAAAATAAATAAAGGATGCGCATATCGAAGAAGACAAATCGTACCGTATGCCTTATGTTTTCGCCGTGGACTCAATATTAAATATCATATCACGTCAATATGAATTCCACCGACCGTCAAGCAGGTAATGTCATGTTAATAATTTAGAAGTCGGAGGAAATGGACTCAGTTTACTTTTATAAGCAGCTTCACTGTCATATGATGTTGTTAATTACAACACATACATCGTACATACCGTTCCGGGGAAGCCCGACAGCTAGAAAGCTATAATTCCTGGAATGTCATTTAATGTGCGACATGTTTAAAAATAATAGTACATAAGATAGCTGATGCATGAACTTCTTGGTTTTAGGTTGATTATGAAACAAGTTGGTACAACCTTGAACAAATATTAACCATTCTCGACACATCATGCCCGAATTTATCCATCGTCACAATATATAATACAATACGTAAGAGAAGAGAAGCCACCTTTCGCTTATTATGCTGGACATCTTGCAAGGGAAATACTGATACCATTTCGTTTTTAGCATGAAGTGACCCCGGATCGAACCTGGGCGTCCCGCACTCGAAGCGGACGCTCTAACAGTAGGCTATCGAGGCGGCACATTGACACATGAATGATTGCAATGCACATCATCAGTATTTGTTGCTAGTTTGCACGTTTTTATTCATTCAAATATTTTAGTCATCTTCATATCAACACTGGGTGGGATTAAAAATAATAATATGGCAAAGAATGAAAACAATAACGTTATAATTTCAATAGTTATGCTCCATATATAAATACCATGTATTTAATTAACATCGCAGTAATATGACTAAATTTTAATTCCAGATACTTCATACACTTATTACAGTAACTTTATTTGTCCAAATAATATACTTTTAGATAACAAATTATAATTAAGAAATAGTTCACATCACTGAGGGCCCTATGGCATTATATGTACTGGCTAGTCAGCCCAAGTTGTGTATATGGACCGAAGCGAAGCTGAGGTCCATATACACAACGCGGGCTGACTAGCCAGTCCATATAATGTCATTGGGCCCGAAGTGATGTGAACTATTTCTTATATTATACCGAACATTTAATATCGATATTATAGGCCTACTTTTGTAACTAGATCTAGATACTAATAAGAAAACATTACATACATTTGGGTTTAAGTTGTTTATGTGCTACAGAACTACATATCATTATAGGGAGACCTTACATCTATTTTGGTCTGTTTGCATATCCACCGAAATAACGCAGAAATGTGAAAACCCGTGTTGCTATAATAAATCTATAGACAACTTTTAAGTTGTTTCAAGTATAATCTCCATCACTGGAATTTCGACTTTTTTTTCATTTTTATGCAAACTAATGCGTCTTTAGAGCTTATATTGAACTTTGTATCATAAACGCACATGAGTTGATCCATGCAATTACTGTCGGCAGGACATAAATCTAATTTAAACAAAAAAAACGTTACAAAAAGAAAAGTTCGCGCAACGTCACGCTCTATGGTAGCGTCACAGTATCCATGACGTCATGCAATAAACAATACGTTTATTTCAGCTGCCGGTCAATATTATTTTGCCGGTCCATATTTTTATAATATTGACCGGCTGTTGTATTTGGAACATGCAAATCAGTCAGTCTATCTCTGGATATATGGACCGATTAGAATAACAAAGAAACGGTTGAATGAAATTTGGGTGAGGTATAATATATAAAATTATATTTATGGTTGTATATTTATCAACCCACACGATCATATGAATTTGTTGTGTAGTTTAATTTGAAACTACAATAACTTTTATTAGTCCAACATTCGTGCGCTAAATCGGTATGCACGTAACCACACATTTGAGTGTAGCTGGGGAACTTTGCCAAAAAATTCACATTATCCATGCTTTCTAAGGATTTTCTTCTATCCGGGACATTTCTAAAAGGTAAAATCATATCCTTAAATTCTTCTACCTCGAATGGATTGTCCATTTTAGTTAGTGACTAACTTTGGTATTCACTAACATTCCATTGAGTTTGGTTGGAGTCACGCTGAAGTCGACGTTTCGCTCCCTCGAAAATTCCTCACTCAGTCGAGTCAACTCCAGCTACACTTACCGTTGTGAATACCAATTTCAGGTTAGGTCGAGTTCACACTCAAACGCACGGACGAAAAAACAATTAAATTTGGATTAACTCAGTGAGTGAGAGTGGAGGAGAGGATGTGAATATGGCCCATAGTGTTTATCCCAATGTATTTATACTGTAACATTTATATATCACTGTACCCATGTTGCATAGATGCCTGTGATAAATAAAGTTCCGTTTTGTTCTGTGAAAATTCTAATACATATGCGTTGTTGAATTTCTCCGTATAGATTCGGAGGCAATAACTGTAAAATTAGACTGTATTTCAGTCTCATCCATGTCTAATTATTACAAAATAACACTTATTATATCACAAATAAAACATGCATATAACCATTCGATATAGAATTAATTATAAGAGACTCAACTTATGTACAATCACATATATTTACACATTGCAACCAATGAGCATCCAATGTAAAAGTCACAGTATTTTTAAAAAGGATGAATTATTTGAGGACACTACCGAACGACATAAAATATTTGAGGACACTCATGAATACGACCGTTTATAAGAAAGGGTTAATGAAAAACAATAGTTTCACAATTAAATGATCTTATTTTACTAACCATGAAATTTCCAAAACATGTATAACATATTAATAAAACAATAAACCTTTCTTTTTCGAAACACTTTCAATGTCTATGATCGTACGTTACTATGATTATACGGTTTGGTGTTAATCTTCGTCACAAATATTGACAAAAAAATCACGGCCGTGAAATACCACAATTTTCTAATCATTGTCATTTTATAAATATTTGCGTTATTGATAATTCTCAATATTGTTACATATTTAAAAACTAAAGAGCTTCATAACGATATAAAACAATAGAAATGGAGTGAATCATAAAAAAACTGGTACGGCCGTGGAATTCGAACACATTAAAAATATAATTTCACGCCGAGAAAATTGTGTATATATTCAATTAGCCGTTATTTTATTTCAATATGTTTGTATATTTTAAAACAAGAGAGCTTCTTTTTTATTTTGATATAATTTATATGAAAATATGTTAATAAATAAAAAAATAAACTACTACGGCCGTGGAATACGAACACAAAAATGTGTAGATTTTTTTCTCGAAAAATAGTCTGTGTTTGAACCATTATAATTCATATTTGTATGGGCATAATTTCAATTTTTTATATTTAGAAACTTCAGAGCGTAATCTTTAATTTCATATCAACATTTTAAAATTCGTCAATAAATTACAAAATTAACCCCCCCCCTCCCCCCTCCACGCCGTAGAATCAATCCTTTGTTCTTGGTTAAAATAGCATAGGGCCGAGAAATACACTATTCCGCTAACGTCACCTGTCAATCAAAATGTGGTGGTCATTTATAATGGGTCATTCGTATCAATTGACCAGACGCCGACTCCACCCACTTAATCTCGTTGATCCAACCAGAGCGTGTTATCGCTAGACCGCTACACGATGTAAACCTTGGTCGAGATATAGGTTATAGAGGAAACATTGGTTTTGAAATCACTGCTACGCCTATAACTCTTTAGTTTGTGTATATATCTAATCGACAGTGGTTTCACGCGAAAGGTCTATTTTTGCAGTATAAGAAGGCACCAAACAATTTGAAGATACAAGAGATATTAATATTTTATCACGTTTTAAATAAACCATTTTATTAGTCATTTTTGATCTACAAAACATGGTAACACATATAACTTTTTTGTCAGTGACTATGTTTGGATGACATCTGAATGAATTAACAGGTCTGTTTCTAAAGAATGAAACACACCAACTATGTTTGACAATCATTACATATTAACATTTATAGCGGTTTTAAAACCCGAGAAAATTCACAACAAGGTATATATATAGACAATTTTGCATCCGGGAAGTATATTTCGACTTTTATCATCTGAAAGTCATTTTAATGCATCGTCCACAAAAAGCCGAAGCATTTAATGTTTATTCTTCAAACGAACTTTTATTTTAGACTTTGGCAAAGTTAAAAAACAACAATTAAAATGTATTTATTGTGAAACAATCGACCTAAAATAAATTGGCATGAAATGAATAACTTTCACTTCGGCTAAATAAAACATATGTGTGGTTCAGGAAACATTGGTGAACAATATGATAGGTAGGTAGACATTTGTTTTTAGATGTAGGTGTTTGACATACATCAGTGGTCACGATTCACCGGGAAAATAGTTCTATAGCCATAGCACTTTGCATATGCATTCACTGTATAAATTGGTATCGTTGACGGTACTTAACGTATGTACCTACAGTATCTCCGACTGACAATGAACATGTCTACATGTATTTGATAGAGAAAATAAATAAATATGTTTTTACAGAAAATAAAAACGTCAGTCTATTATAACATGATAGATGTACATTTCATACAGAATCGCCTACCATAATAAATTTAGCAATAAATACCAGAGACTGTAGTCGTAAATACACAGTTTCTGCCGGAAATAATTCTACAGCACACGATTATAATTATGGTCATAAAATAGATTTAAAAAAATAGCAGACTTAGTTGAGAAATTACTCGTAGACAAATTTTTGCATTTTTCTCCAACAAATTTTATTGGAAAGTTTGTTGTGAAAGGACTGGAATGTAAGCCAAAACACTCCTTAAGATTTTCTTAAGCGAGTTTGTTAGTTTGTTATGCTACGGTCACAAAGCTCGTACGATATCCGTACGAATTTACCAACTCGAACGAGTCCTGAATGTTTGAAATCCTAACGGTACTTTTTCATTCGTAGGGTCTGGTCACAGCTCGTACGAACCTCGTACGATTTATAGAGATGCAATCGTACGATATCCGAACGGACATCGTAATATCCATACGGACACCGTACGGGGCTCGCAAAGAGCCCGGCCGTACATCGCACGGTGCTCGTAGATCAATCAGAGCTCGTAGATAACTCGTACGGTGTCCGTACGGTGATCGCACGATGGCCGTACGGTGTTCGTGCGACAATAATGGATATATTCAGCGAATTTTAAATTATCTATTTTAAGACCCTGGTCACATTGATCGTACGAGCTCCGTGCGAGTCAAATTTTAGCAAGTTCGTACGGAGTCCGTACGGACATCGTAAACTCGTAAGGGCATCGTACGGATTTTTGTAACTCGTAGAGGACCCGGGAGCTCGGTGAAAATGTTTCACCGATCTCCGAGTTGTCTATGAGCTCGTAGAGATATTTGAAGTAGAAAGCTCGCAATGAAGCTGTCCTCACCCAGTTTATGTATTATTATATTATGTAAGATGATTTTGGATTAGTTGATATTTCATGTCATGTTTATATATGTAAGAAAAAATGCATAACTGTCCCTCGACAGACTCTGAAATTCAGCCTATTTCGCCATAACGTTTTGAATAGTACAAAGGGTATATACACGTATGTGTCTCATGTGTACCACACCAAATATACATTTTTACCAAAAAAATTAAGTGAATGCAGTAGAAATAGGATATACATATATGTAGATGCATAGACAATGGTTTGATGTGTACTAATAAGTTCTGTGCACGAGAATCACGGAAATAACAACTATCATACACTGAGCGTGTGCGGATCCAGATGGGGTGGGCCTGGACCCTGGAATTGTGGTCATGTAATACAATGAGAGGAGTACGTCTTGGGTGGGAGTCTACTGGGTACCAACTTGGATAAAATATTGCTGGTCGGACCCCTCTCTAGCAAAATAACACGAATCCATTCTCATACATGTATTGCCGGGTACCTGGCAGAGTTGGGCCTACCGGCGTCTTACCAAACGACTACATCAGTTATAACCTAACTTTCTCCGGGGTTTGAACTTTCGATCTCCCGCTTCCTATACGGACGCCAAAATCACCCAGCCACGGTCGCGGTAATATGTCATGGATCAAAGTCTGGTGCGTCCCTACTTGGAGAAAGGTTGTTGGTCGGATATATCGATGATGCTAATACGAGAACACGATGATGATAATACGAGAACACGATGATGATAATACGAGAATACGATAGTTTGATGATGATGATAGTAGAATACGATAATGATAATACAATAATAGGATGATGATAATACGAGAATACGATAGTATGATGACGATAATACGAGAATACGATAATGATAATACAATGATAAGATAATGATAATACGAAAATACGATAATGATAATACAATGATAAGATAATTATAATACGATAATACGATGATGATAATACAATAATAAGATAATTATAATACGAGAATACGATGATGATAGTACAATGATAAGATAATTATAATACGATAATACGATGATGATAATACAATAATAAGATAATTATAATACGAGAATACGATAATGATAATACAATGATAAGATAATGATAATACGAGAATACGATAATGATAATACAATGATAAGATAATTATAATGCGATAATACGATGATGATAATACAATAATAAGATAATTATAATACGAGAATACGATAATGATAATACAATGATAAGATAACGATAATACAAGAATACGATAATGATAATACAATGATATGATAATGATAATACAATGATAAGATAATGATAATACGAGAATACGGTACTGATAATACAATGATAAAATAATGATAATACGAGAATACGATAATGATGATACAATGATAAGATAATTTATAATACGAGAATACGATGATGATTATACAATAATAAGATAATGATAATACCTGAACACGATGATGATAATGCGATAGAACGATGCTGATAATTACGAGAATACGATAATGATAATACGATAGCTCGATGATGATATTACGAGAATGCGATTATGATGACGATAATGATAATATGAGAATACCATAATAATGATATAAAAATACGACATTGTTTTCATGAATTAATCAGTGTTGTGTTTTTGCTGTTGGCAGAGTCTATCTACCGGAACTTGGATACATGATACAGTTGCAGTATCAACATAATAGCAGTGAATGTTATAGTGTGTACAACAATGTCATAGTGTGTACAACAATGTCATTACATGTACATTCGAAATAAAGATATTAAAAGTCTGTGTACAAATGTTGTTATACTCGCACAGTCTGTCTGTCTTCCAAAATTTTAATTTTTCAATATTTCAATATACACCATACTCATAACTATTCATTGTCATAAGTAAAGCAGTTGAGATAATGTTCATTATCTACATCTTAATGGCGTCCCATGCGATGCAAAACCTTGCAAATTTCCATATCCGTAAGGATATCGTACGATACTCGCACGAGTATTTCGTAGCTCGTGTGGTGTCCGCACGAGCCTCGTGCGAGAGTATACAGACTTGAAAAATATCAACGGGCTCGTAGACAGCTCGGGAGCTCGGTGAAACATTTTCACCGAGTCCTCTACGAGTCACGAAAATCCGTACGATGCTCGTACGATTTTCGATATCCGTACGGGCTCCGTACGGACGCCGTGCGAGTTCGCCAAAATCAACTCGTACGGAGCTCGTTAGGAGCTCGTAGTGCAAATGTGACCGTAGCATTACCTAGTAAAACCCTTTAAAGATGTTAAAAATTATATTCACGTAGTTTTTCATTTACATAGCACAGGTCACTCGGTCCAAATGAAATTGTTGCACAGTTTTTGGAAAATATTTATGTACACTAGTCAGATGCACCATTATGCAATTATGCATCCTGGTAAGCATACTTAATAATACAAAATTTGAGAAAACCGCTGTTAAATACAACCTGCAAACAAAAACCACTATATAACAATATATTCAAAAAAATAATGTCATCTTCTCATCAGACCATTTTCAATGATATTAACCTGTACCTCTTGAGAGGGACATACCTTTCATTAAATATCACTATTTGCAGTTTCCAAATGGATGGTCTTTATAGGCAAATACTAGTATTGGACTATATAATTATATTTAATCAAGATCTCGAAGGTTTTTGTTACAATTTAGTATGAAGATATTGGCATACATTTTGTACCATGCATGTTTATGTAAAAGAATAATAAACAAGACAAGACATTTGATTAGGCTGGGATTAAAACAGTAGATGGAAACTTGTTTTTTCATAATGCCGTGTGTGACTGTTGCTTATATGGTGGATACATATCCAGATTTATTTATTTATTTTTATGGCGATTCCCGATCCTGATCACAACCACGGACATGGCACACCCCAAGCAGTCAATATAACAGTTAGGCCAATCCAAGTGACTCGGAAGTCTGAAGATACTCAGATTCACATTCTACACCGTCAACCTAAATCTTGATTTGGCAATATTTTTAGTTTCGTCAGAGAACTGTCTCTGTTTTCGGCTATTTCTGACTGGGTAATTGTTGAACTACATAATGGAAGATCATTTAGTTATTTTGCCAATATATGTGGCAAAGTAAATCCCTTGTATGCCTTGCCATTATTGGCAGGCTGATTGTGTGAATTTGTACTCGAAGTTATCGCTTGATTGCGGGTTTACATATACTGTATAAAGTAGATCTATAAGTTTCTTGAAGTTAAAAACTCGAAAATTCATATACATGTAATGTGAACGTAAGTCAGTAGGTGTTGAATTAATATGAACTAAGGCACAGCCTATTTTAGCGAATTATATCTTAACTATTAAAGAACAGCTTAGCTATATCATTTACACTAGGCAAGTTGATTCCACATGTACTGTACGATAGAAATTTGTTGAGGTTCAAAAACGCCAGAAAAAGTAACATGATCATCCAGGACAGAATGATTGCTATCATACATGTATGATTCATAAATGTACAGTCAGTAGAAAATTTGTGACATTTTTGGGTACGAAGTAACGAAGGACGATACAGTACGAGTATGAACCTGCTTTCATTTTTAAGTTCATTGTTCTGTATAACTACGTTGATTATGTCTATAAAAATACGACTTTCCTTGTTTAAAACAAGTACTTTCATGGTGTAATCAGTTGATCAGTAACTGGCAAGCTGTCACGTCCAGTGCTTTCTCTTCCAAGCGTTCCTATTCCAAGATGGCGGTCGATCAAAGTGCTATACTAAGCAACTGAGCATTTATCTCCCTTATCGTCGGTGCCAAACCTAAACCCCGTAACTACAAAATCACAACTTTTCAGGAGAAGGTAAAAATTGCTTTACGATAAACATAAACGATGAAAAATGCTGTTGATTTGCCCATAACGATAAAAAAGGGTAAGAAAACAACCATCAAAAGTTGGACAGTGAATGCAATAAACCGAGCACAGGACAACGAAATCTCGTTTTTACGGGATTTCCCCCAATGTGTGCGACAAAAAAAAAGGAGGAAAATCCGTAACTTCTGGAGGAAAGCCCGTAAGTGCAGAAAAACATGTACATTTATATAAAAACATCGTAGTTACAGGTTTCCTCACGGGTTCATTTTGCGATTCCGAGAGATCTGATTGGACGACTGCCATGAAACTTCGACAGTTAACGCGGGAAAGTATTACCAGTAGGAAATGCTGAAAAAAATACATTTTGAAAAAATGTAGTTACGGGGTTTATGATTGGCACCGACGTTATTTTAAAATGTGTTCTAGATAGGCCTACTCGAGTTTTTGGAATATTTTTAAACATCATTAAAATATAAAAGAAAATTTATGAGCTACAGAATAACGCATTTTAGGGAACTTTTGTTATTCTATTGGCGGCCATTTTTCATTATCTTTCTGTAACTGCGAAACTATAACACAAATTTTCAGATCCATTAGTGAATTCAAACTCTGACCAAACCACGTGACCCGTTGACTTAATGCTTCGCGCCAGAAAATTCGCTTTTACACGCGTTATGCTGTCTAATAACCTGTCACTGCACGCAATGCATGATTTGAATATAGTTAAATGTTAAGATGCGGAACAGAAAGAAATCTGCATCATTTTGGAGAGATTGAAATAAAACACATCATACTAAATAATAAATTATTTTCAATATACTAAAGTGCGTTCAAATGAGAACAGTTATAAATATAAACTCGCCCGAAAGGTAAACTTTGTAAGGGTTCGATATCAAATAGTGTGCAAATCTCATTCCATAATTTATACGAAAGGCGCGTTAGTGTAGTGGATAAACCCTCACGTCCTTCAAGTTTCTATTTTATTCTGAGTTGTAGGTTCGATCCCCACTTCGGTCAACCTTTTTATTGCATGTATCCTTGTTATAAAGTCTTATATTATACTGCTGTTTTAATGAATCGATACTTTAAAGTGATCAAAGTTTCACGTTGTAGTGAATATATTAAAAACGATTGTATGAGTGTTGTACTGTATATAAGAATAAAACAATTGAAATACGACTTGATAAAGAATGAAAATATAACACAAACATTAATCTACGTACTGCATACCTTACTCGTGTATGTTTTTGTTTTAGTTACAAATAAAAAATAAGGTACTTGTAAAAAGATAACAAAACACTTTAAAATTTAAGTAACTTGGATGGGTGACGAACCAGTGGTAAGATTGAACAAAATAACTTGAATAATAGGGGCATACTTACCCACTCGACTAACGAGACGACGTGAAAACACGTTTTGAAGTATTATACTATTGGTTGAAGGTATCTAGTTTATTATATAAAACATAAGCCTCCCATATTCTTTTGAATGGGACAGTTCCCTCATTAGCATTACTTATTGAACCGACAGTAGTATTGTTATGACGTTTTTATTACAGACATGTTATATTTATTATGCAGAATCAATCGAGGATGAAGGATGATTTTCCCCGACTATTCCCCAGCACACGCTCCCTAGTATATTAATTAGCCGGTCGTTTCTACTCATCCGAATAACACACATTGATTAGTACATTTCAAAAATTAATGGCAGGAAAAAATATTGCGTAGTCCCAACACTACAGGTAAGTGTTTGACTAGAACAATAGAGTTTCAGTATGGTTTTACTTCGGCTTCCGCTTGTTATCAGTGAAGATTGAAAGAGTACTAAAGAAGTGATTATACACAAGATAGAACAAAGAATAGACATTGAAAATGCATTTAATGTTCATATTTATTTGTAAACAAATGCTAGTGCTATCATTGGCGTTCGATGGTGTGTGCCATTTAAGACCTGTATCAGTGTGAATCAATTGACGTGTTCCTCCACTTTAAGCATGAATATATTACAAGGTTACTGTGCGGAATATATCCGCTACCGTCATTATGTGAGTGTACATGTAGTGAATAAACTTTAAAATGTTGCCTTAACAGAATATATAAGTATACTACCCTATTTATTTCTACAGTGTATTGTCTACGTGTACAATCACACAATGACATATCCTTGCATTGTCAGGAAATCTGGAGTTCCCTGTGCTATCGTGTGACACGGTAAACAAATAAATTGCGTCCGCCACATCTTTTTACCTGTAGAAAGTACACAAATAATGGGTATTCAAAAGCACAAAACTAATATTTACGAAGTCATACCTAAATCATTCCAATCTTAATATAATATTAAACTGAAATACATGTATGTATAATCAATAATAATAATGTTTAGGCTGTTTGTTTCGAGATATTTTGGATGTCCACATGTTATAAAATGAGAGAACAGTTAATTCCTAATTCAAATTATGGCTTTCTTCAAGATGTTGGAAATATTTGTGAATTAAAAAACGTGTTTAGAGTCTTTAGATGTACTGATATATTGTTACTAAGTATACATTTAATGTTACTAATTATATAATAAAAACATACACTGTTGATATTTTATAACCTGCTAAGTGATTAAAGTATGCTATTGATATGAATGTATGAGAACATTCGGGCAACTTTTAGATCTTAGTTTAAGCTGAATGCATTTGTGATAACTATGTACAATGCAAACTCTCCAGAGGCTCTGAGCAGCCCTCCACTGAGCAACAACCTCTCTTCAGCAACATAAACATGTTGTTCGAGAAGAGACAACCTCTACATACAACAACATAATGTTATGTTTCCCAATGTGTGTCGCTATAGAGAGCTTTTATTGTTTTCAAAGTGCACATTTTCTCTTAGAATATGATTTATCTAAGAATTGCACTATAGGGTATGCATTTTGAAAAAGTACATAATTTTTATATGTTTACGAGCGTCGTACGACGGTCGTGCGATTGTCGTACGAAGGTCGTGCGATTGTCTCACGGCAGTCGTAGGATAGGAGATGTTCACAAGACTGTCGTGCGACAATCGCACAATCATCGCACGTCCATCGTACGTCCATCGCACGATAGTGGTATGATTCTAAGTGCCTAGAGTGACCTTATAATCTCAAACAAATCGTGCGTCCATCGTGCGTCCATCGCACGTCCGTCGTGCGACGACATAGGGCATCGTCCGACGGGCCTACGACAGTCACCCTCCTTAGAATTTTTTAACATGTCCAAAACTCTACAACGAGGGTCTACGATTATGTTTTCCGTCGCACGACGGTCGCACGATGCAGAAATTTCTCAAGTCCGTCGTGCGACGGACGCACGATAGTCCTCAAATTTACACCGTAGACCCGTCGCAGGTCCGTCGCACGACAATCGTGAAAGGGGTTTTACAAAATGCGATACGGGCATCGGATATTTATGTATAAGCATCCAAATAACTATGTACATTTCATGGAATGAGTCGGGTTTAATTACAGAAACCATATTTGGAACAGGTGGTCACCGTGGATGGGGAGCATTTTTAAAAGCTCACTGTGGAATCCTGCACATGAATAAAAAAGTGTGAAAACTAAAATACGAACTTATAACACACAGTAGCATTGACATGTTTATCTTATTACTTGAGTAGATAAGTGACTTAATATTATTCATGTTTTAAATCAACGATACAAAAAAGTTATATTGAGGACTTTTGTTAAACCGTTTGGAATAGAGAAGTTAAATTCATATACTAGATCTATATGAGTAGTTTATTATTTTTTATTTATCTTCAAACTATTAGATATATTTATTTTTATTTGTATCTAGTTCTAGTGTGTACAAAATGTTATATCTATTAATTTATGTCAAATAACTCTTAAATAATAAAATCGCCAAATTTATTGACATATAGGGAAAATAGCTGTTATACACTCAAACTAGATAGAAACAAGAAATAAATTAATATATCTTAATATTCCAATTTAAAACAAACATAAATGATAATATGACACATATTGTCTAGTGTACATACAGTACTTAGCACCCTATTGGTTTTCAGTAGCCGGGACCAGTTTCTGTGTTTTATGACCCTAGATAAACACTGATAATGATCTCCTGCTGATAGCCAGAAATATAGAAGGACCATTATAGGTCATCGTGCCTCAGATCTGCCAATCTACTAGGAACGCCGATTAACCAGCTTTATCAGCCAATCAAATCTTGATAGTGTTGGTGGAACTGACCAACCAGGCAATGTTCATCCTCATTCATCAGTGGTTAGTCAAGTTCCCAGACTCGAAGAATACTCTGGTGAACGAGAATGGACTATGTTATGTAACCCACAAAATAAAACCGACTGCAGCTGTTGACCCCTATATGACCCATTCATGAAAATGTTCAGTGACGAGCACGTGGTAGTTGGTTATAGTATTATTATCGTCGCAGGATTCTTTTTTGTAGTGATTTATGAATGATCTCGAGCGTTTTACACACTAATATTTACTCGTAAACGTCTGATCACGTGGTAATGTTTTGGTTGGTGACGCCTTTGTGATATCTATGGATCAATTTTAATACGGAAATCATGCATTAGTTGACATTAGGCCTTTTCGACTGGGCTGTGTCGTGGAGCAGGTTACAGTCTGTTCCCGTTCTAATTTTACAGTTGCATTACTATAGTAGTGTTGTGATTGTGGGGATGGGAACCAGGCTAAAGCTTGTGTAATGCCGTAAACGAAGGGCGTTGATACAGTGTGTGAAATTGAACTCATTTTTCCAATGCGTTGATGAGCTCTGATTACTCAACTCTCTGAGAACTTTAATCTCTAGTTCTTGTTGTTGGTGCTTGTTGTAATGTGAACATCCGGTTTGTTGTTTAAACAACAGTGTTATGTCTGTTGTTTTGGGAATTAGCTCGTATGTAACAACCCGTTGGTCCGTGCGTTGTGTGTGAGCTGTCAGTTTAGCTCTGCCAACGTAGTGTGTCCAGTGCGTTTTTCCAGTACTATTTCAAATATGATAACAAAGTCTCAACTAAATAAGTTATGAGAAATCCACCGTCAGTTTTTCTACTTTTATTTTCGTCGTTTCTCCAAATATTTTAACAATAACAAATATGTTTTATTTTCTTAACACACAGAGTTAGTAACTTAACTAAGCGTAGTGGAACTCCACTTTTCCTAACTTTTTAAAACCTACATCATGACTGTTTTCGTCCTAATTCATCCCTTTTTTATTAAAAAATCTTACTTAATATACATTATTTTCAAATAATAGAAAATAAATCTTAAAAGCTTTTGACCAATCAAATTACACATTACAAAATACTTAAAACGTTCTTAGCCAATCAAATTGCATGTTATATACTTTGTTAGCCAATTAAAACGTGGCTACAACATTATTGCATAATTACTAAAAAAACAAAGGGTTTACCAATATTGAACCTATTATATCATTACCTTGACTTTAATGTATGATAAAATTCTATTAAGATGCTATCGCGTGCATCCTGTCTCCAGTGGACATTTCAGTGACAATTATTTAGACTATCATAGTCGTTTTACAACCTAACAGCCCCTGGGTATTAAAATACTTTGAATGTTCTTTTTAGAAAAGCGTTGCTAAAATAGTTAGATTATGTTGACAATTTAAAACAAATGATGTGGTCAAATATTACCGCATAAAACTTGCTTCACGAAACAGCCCAGTCGAAAAGGCCTTTTGTTACTATTATCTTCTGTTATTACTGTACATAATTTGTAAATGTGTTAATGAGGCTCACAGGGAAGAATGGATTGCCTCTTTAAATAAAGTCTTTATTATTATTATTTTTATAGTTGAAATGATGCTAGATAAACAAGAATGTATTCTTAATCGCAGAGAATGACAAGTTATTGTAACACGTCCAAGTTTTTTGATTTTCTGACGCAAAGTATCTTTCAAAGGACATTTGCAATGTATAATTTAAATATTTTTACCCCAAAAACCTCAGCATCATAGTGTAAAATAGGGCCTACTAGGTAATTATATACAAGTCAAATAGTTTCCTGTGGGTTATAATTTAGTTGTATCGTTTAGAATGTGGTTTTTGCAGTTTGGATGTAATTCGAATTTATTCCGGTGTAAGTTTAAATTAATGTTTCTGTCATAATTGTTCCAATACATGTAATATCGGACAATACCGATTAATCTAACAACAAATGCCATGATGAGATATAAATCGTATTCAGTTTAAATTTCGGAATAATGGTTTCTTTGGTAAATAAACTATTGTAATGCGATAAAGACCGGTGCTATCCGCATGGAATAATGGAATTAGTCTGGTTCACGACATTCTTACAAAGTGCTTCTTTTTTGGATATTGTTTTTAAAATCGTAAACCATCGAGAACATGTCACGTGCCCCTCCATGGTCATTTTACTTTTGACAATCCAATATAACCTGTTTTTGTTAAATCTCATTTTAAGATCTTTGATAACATGTAAGGCTTTTTTTGTGCTGTTGCTGTAGGGGTCTGACTCTGTGACCCGCTTCCAAGATATCTATAAAATACCAAGAAGACAGTGATTCCGGTTCTTGTAACTTTAATAATTACGAGTTCAAATATATTGACAATAATATTTAAGAATACAAGTTATCACTTCAAAGGTCTACATAAGAGTGTTTACAAGTATAAGTATATAAATATACATAGGAAATTAATACATGTACAAAAGTACTAGGAAAATGTCATATTGCATTAAATTGAAAACAACATACGAATAGAATTGGTCAAATCAATTTCAATTCCTTGCATAATTTTGCATAACAATTCCATTCATAGTGATATTTCATAAACTCAAACAAAGAGTTAGTTATTCCATATTTTAACAAATACCGCAATATATCATTCAAGAAAGACATTAAGTCACGAAATATATCAACAACCAACCAGTTAATTCCATGATTAGTAAATAAATCTGTTTTTAACATTAAAACCTTCCAAAAGTAATTTACTTCCTGGTTGAGCAATATTTAAGAACCCAAAGTACTTTAACTATTCCAAGTAACACTTAAATGACCCAAAGCGGGTAATTTACCGCAAAGAATGTAGCTCACACAGACAACGTTTCAGTGAACAGTTTAAATCAAATACTTAAAGGAATTAACTGGTTGTATTATAAAATACACATTAAATACATGGTTGTAGTATAAAATACACATTAAATACACATATCATTTAGCAAACATACCTATAAAATATACATATTTCATTTATATACATTTCAGTCTTAAAGTAAGAATTAATCTCACAAAAATCTGTCATAAAGACACAACAAAAAAGTAACAGTAAATCTTACCTATAAAATACCAAGAAGACAGTGATTCCGGTTCTTGTAACTTTAATAATTACGAGTTCAAATATATTGACAATAATATTTAAGAATACAAGTTATCACTTCAAAGGTCTACATAAGAGTGACCTTTCCCAGAATCACGTCTCTATATCAAACTGTCTAAACTAGTTTTGCACCAATGAAAATTACTGTTACAAAAATTTCACAATCCGTCAGCCAATCAAAAATAAGGTTGACATGTATTCAAATTAAGTTTCCTGCGTTCACCTTTATTGACAGGCCATAAAACTACTATGATGCCTGCGGTAAAAATAACATATTCTTCGACAGTTTTATTTCCAGTAATGGACACATGCAAGTATCGAACTTGGTATCGTAGGCTAGATCTTTGTGAAGTACAATAGATCTTTGTAAGGTAACCCTCTGGGTATAAAATGTTTAAAAACACAATTTTGCAGCCATAAATAGGAGATTAAAAATCTAGTTTTTAAGAATTAGCTTGCTTAAGAATTTGTCTGATAAATTCACTGCATAAAACTTTTTAAGGACTGATAATTACCAGTATCTCTGCCTGGAAACATATGTTGCTTATGTTTTAACAGTGTTTTATGTTTCACAAGTTTGGAGAATATTTTCTGTCATATAATTTAAACAATTGTTCAGTATACGTATATCATAATGCCAAAATCTCAGTATGGCTTTCATTGTAATAAAACTAATAATGCATTAGCCACTGAGATTGTATATACCAGATCCTGCAGTCTTATGTGATTTAGCAATAAAGGACAGCTGATAAGCTCAACCCATGTTCCCTAGCATAATGTTGAATATCTATATAGATACTCATTGAAACTTGATAGATTTGAATCATTTATAATATACAGTGATATTTTCCTACTTATGCTACGGTCACATTTGCCGTACGAGCTCCTTACGAGCTCAGTACGAGTTGATTTTGGCGAACTCGTACGGCGTCCGTACGGAGCTCGTATGGATATCGAAACTCATACGAGCACCGCACGGATTTTTGTGACTCATAGAGGACTCGGTGAAACCGATCTCCCGAGTTGTCTACGAGCTCGTAGATATTTTTCAAGTCTGTATTATCTCTCACGAGGCCCGTGAGGACACCGCACGAGCTACAAACTACTCGTGCGAGTACCGTACGATATCCGTACGGATATGGAAATCTGCAAGGTTTTGCATCGCATAGGACGCCATTAGGATGTAGATAGTGAACATTATCTTAACTGCTAAACTTATTACAACGAATTGTTATGAGTATGGTGTATATTGCATTATTGAAAACAATTTTTTTTGAAGATTGACAGACTGAGCGAGCATAACAACATTTGTACACAGAATTGTTATATCTTTATTTCGAATGTACATGTAATAACACATGACATTGTTGTATACACTATAACATTTACTGCTATTAAGTATCCAAGTTCCGGTAGACTGAAGACTCTGCCAACAGCAAAAATCAAAGCGCTGAAGGCATTGAATTTGTTTGGGTTTGAATAATGAAAATGTAAAAAATCTTCAGTCCTCAATAACATGGCAATTCTCTTTTGTAACGTGCCGGACTGATAGACACTGGAAAAATCCCGTCAGTGAATAATGATAATAATATCTAAAAACGAATCAGTTTTAAGTTTTGAATGGGGCAATCTAAATTAAAGTTTTAAAATTGCCTATGTTTAGTGTTTTTTGAGCATTTGGGACTAAATATCTTAATTCAGTCGTAATCCCAGCGCTATCAGACAAAGTCGGAGGGAGTGTAGTGATTCTGGGATTCCGGTCTGTGTACAGTACAGCTGGGTACAGGTTTTATCAAGTCTGAAATGCCATGTTATTCGGTGAGTTGAGTGGTGGCTCTCTTCTAGTTTGGCTGTTGGACAGTGCGGTTGTGTGTGAAAGCGCAGAATAGGCAATAGACAGTAATTAGAGACTGATAGACTAGTGTAGAGTATGTTTTCTTCACACGTGACACAATCGGTTCAATGCAATATTCATGAATCTCTGACCATTAGAGGGTGTTATTGCAAACTTTAACAAGATCCATGTTCACATGGCCAACCCAGCATAAATCGATTACATAAGGTGACCAAAGTAGTACAAATCTGATTCTAAAAGTGCACGAAATTACACGAGTTCATAGTGAGATATATTCAAATTTAAGGGTAAGACAAATGAAAATTGAATGAAAAAATAAATTATTTTTCAATATTTTTGTAATCCATGGTATTTTCGGATTATGATGCATTACAAATTTATTTCAGTTCAAAAGCTTAAACTGCAGGAAATTGCATGATTATTATAGTTGACTACTGACACTTGCATGATTTAAAAATGGAAGAAATATTGGCAGGGGTTTCTGTATCGGGACTTAGTCGCTGCGGCAAGACATACTAGTACCATGTGCACTAGACTGACATAGCAATTTCGTTCAGGATTCTATTTACGATGCAACTTTTATCCGGTGACGGCTAAATTAACAATTCTTAAATCCAAAATCGGGAAATCGTACTTATGCATCAGTTGATTTGAATGACAACCACCAACCCCTGTGAAGGGCGGGGGATGGCGGGGGAAATTGTCGCATGTGTTAACATTTCCGACGCACCCGCACTGCCGTGCAAGTGCGGGACTTTTGTTTCGCGCAAAAATAGCGGGGAAATATAGCCGTGACTCTACCCGTGAGGCGGGGCAATTGCGGGGATTTTGCTATCTGTCAGACCCTGGGGGCACGGATTTTACCAGAGGTTTGAAAAGACAAACGTAAAAATATCCGTCCTTCCCCGGCGTTCGGGCTGTGGTTTCAATTGACTGTTGCATTACACCATACAGCTTGCTGCCAGTTAGCAACCACCAATTAGATCTTTGAAAAAACTGCATTAAAATACAGGATGTATATATATGAAGATACCAATACTATGGAGGTAGATCTACAACCTCTCAAATTTCATTGCATTAAAACCCTCTACAACCGGGTTACCCTACATACAATGTTGTTTTAGTTCATATCATATCAAGTTGCTTTCAAAAACTAGAAGAGAAGTGTGTGATAAATTTCGTAGAGAAATATATCTATTGAAGTCTACATGGAGTCATTACATGACGGGCACCTATGGTAAATTGGGCTCTTGATTAGTCCTGACGAACTTTATGTTCAGTCTATTTAGATATTAGTGTCATGGTTTAAATCTAGCACAGTCAAATGAAAGCATAGTGCTAGTACATCTAAGCTACTTGTCTTCAGACTTTTAAGGAATTCTTTGCAAATAACAGATTGACTATAACCAAACATTTAACACTGAACCTCACATAAATGTACACTTGTCGTATTAAACGGTGTCTTGATTCCACATGTATTACAAGGTCACGATGGACGACAAATATAGAATAGAATAGAATATAATTTATTTGCATATTCAGTCCTGAAAAGGACTTTTTACAAAGCAACATTAATACAATTACATAAATAGCATGGTTATATATGACGGGAAAGTATGCGATATGATATTATACCAAATTAGAAAAAATCTTTTATATATGTAACCGAGGTATATATGTATGAGACGAATTTAGGCCCGGATTCGGGAGAGACGGTATTTTTTTTTTTAGAAAATTTATAGTTTATGTACTGATATTATATGTTAAGCACAACCGCTGTTATTATCCGAGAGATTGTACATTACATACAATATAATTGTACAAAGAAACATAGTTTATGAAATACAAATGTGTTTCCATTATAAAGTTTACCTTGTCGAAACGAAATACAAGGCATACTTAATGGTGTAAGGTTACATTTATAAATGATTTAAATAACATATTTGAAATAAAAATGCAATACATGATTGTATTAATGCACATGACAAAATAACAATAAAATAAATGCTAATCGACAAATGACAATAAACAAACATAAAAATTTAAGATACGGTATATGTACTTGTTAAACGTGTGAATGATCTATCAATACAATTACGATAACATGGCATGAAGTTGTCTTCTTTCGATGAAAGCATGGTGAATACAAGTGGCAAGGTTTCTAATATCAGATACATTTTCACTATATCGTGCATATATACTACAAATACAAATCTTCTCCAAACTGCCAACTACCCAATGATACGATGCCAACCATCGGTATAGTGAGTAATGGGTGTGGTTTAATCAAAGCGCTTATTCCGAATGATAAATCGAATTGACCAAAATTATTGCAGCCTTGTCAAAATGCCGTTAGAATACTTCGAATACTTGGAATGCAATTCAAATAAAAGTAGAATATACTTTCGAAGTGGTCGCAAGAATTGGCCGGAATATATTGAATGTACTACGAATACAAACGCAATAAGACGGACTCTTTTAAAAATGAACTTCTATTACACAGGAATACACCTCTTATTAGACATTTTAGTCGACATTTACTAGGATATCGACGTCGGGCGATCTGGAGCATATTAGTGAATACACGTTTTAGGTTTAGAGCATTTGGAACACATTCTCAATGACCACTATACGTATACATGAAATGCACCCGGAATGAAGACCGAATGCATTTCGAACATACAAGAATGTAACTTGAATTTACATTAGTACGGCATTTTGGTCCATTCCGATCCTCGTGTGATTGTGGTACATGTTTGCATAAATGGTACATGTTTGAATGTCTCGATTTGTAGATTTGTATAGACTTGTATAGATTTTTCAGTAGTAATCTGTAATGTACGGAAACTGAGACGTGTCTGCACTGCTCTATATAACAGGAGCCCGTTACCTAACCAAACCGCTACCGAGCGCCCTGCTATGAAACGGCTTGCTTAAAAAAAGCTACGCAGCGAACAAAGCGGAAAAAAATCATTTAGCTACCGGCTAGCGCTCTCGGATAGACGTAGGAAAGCGCTCTGTAGTGCATTTTGGAAGCGGCTTGGTTAGGCAACGGGCTCATCGTGAATCGGCCACCGTATATATATATATATTTTTTTAACGACGTTCATTATTATTATTATATTATCATTATACGACAACGACGAAATATAATTTCAAAATATGTCAAAAACAACGCGCTCGTGAAAATGAAAAAAAAATGAATTTAACATGTTACAAATGTCATGATGAGATATACATGTATATTAGATTCAATTTAAACAAAGAAATATGCTCTATTTATTTGGATGTGCCGAACAATTGGACAAAGTCAAATTAATGTGAGCAATCTTTATCTGCTATATATCTGTTATATACCAATATGTTATCTACGGGATGTTAATAAACTTAATGTTATGCTATGTTATGTAATATTTAGCATTGACAGGACCGTAACAACTGAAGGGCTTTGCTTATGCAACAAACACCCGTGGCTCTCGAGGTACAGAAACATGGTCTCGAACGACAGATTGCGTAAGCTTTCGGATGTTTCTGTCTTCTACGGTAAATAAACTATTGCACTGGGACAAAGACCGATGTTATTCGCATGAACTAAGCAATTTAAGTTGATGAAAGTACTTTTCCTACGCCGCCGCTAGGTGGTGCCACATTTGCAATAGTAAATCGGTCAGTCAGTTATATTGCGTAACCACCGACCGGTCATGCAAAATAGTTCTCATCAATTGCAGCATATAAACTACAGAGCTACTTCCTATTTCTCAATCTACAGGACAGTTAGATATCCCAATAAATAATGTAAACCTATTTCTAGTGTTTTGTAGTATTTACAAAGCAATTTCCACTTCTGTTAACTGCCTTGCTGAATTAACATCAACATGTCTCTGTTGCATACGGGTACTTCTTGGTCAATTAATAGACCGATTTCATAATTACTACTTAAAACATGCATGCCATGATCACACGTTCTACTGTGGACAAAACATTGACTGATAAGCCATTGTATGGTAACCTGTATACTTTGTATATGAAGGTTACTATCATTAGTGTTTAAAATCGCATATGTAGGTATAGTTTTTGTATTTACAAAACTATTACCTGTGCTTTGAACTGCCTTTTCGTCTGCAAAAACTGTTACGTAATCAAATAGCGTAGTACTGAACCAGTATATCTAATCATATTGAGAACATGGCTCTATTGCATAATCAATCTAACTATTCGGCGATAAGCGGTACGCGAAAAATCCATAACACCGACTACCACTCGTGATAATGAAAATGTCATTTATTGATAGCCGGAAATATGGATAATGTTCGTAATTAAAATAAAACAATAATTTATATTTAATAATAATTGCTAATCCCTTCGTCCGTAGTCTTGTTGAGGTGTCTAATTTTTCTTCAAACTGCTAAACGGATCGCTAGGGTTATTCGTTTACAAATGATGCAGATGTTTTCGCGTGAAAACAATACTATTGCGAACGTTAAATTATAATATCTTAGTTCGTCTGAAGAACAGTTGTTAATCAAATTAGAACCAAGTAGATTTTGTAAGTCATTTCTTAAATATGCGCTATAGTGCACGATAACTCTCAGTATGTTAATAATTTCTATTTTTCAATTTCTATTTTAATAAGGATTAACAACTGTTATTTCAGTTTTAAACATAATTATACTATGTTAAAATGTGTAATATCGGATTTTTATATACGGTACATGTACCTTGTGATAATTAGATGTTTTATTATAATGTAGATACTGTCGCTTATAACTAAATAAATTATGAATTTTATTATT
The DNA here is from genome assembly GCA_947247005.1 of Spisula solida. Lineage (NCBI taxonomy): Eukaryota > Metazoa > Mollusca > Bivalvia > Venerida > Mactridae > Spisula > Spisula solida. Next base: position 48,856,325 of record OX365950.1, read on the forward strand.
TATCAATTATAGATAACGAAAATAAATAGCCGAAATTCACACAGTATATAGAAAATTCTAGTGAAATTTGAATTGGCTGCTGGTGGCCGGTTCGCACTTGCCAATTCGATCCTCTAGTGAAATTTGAATTTGCTGCTGGCTGCCAGTTCGCAGCAGTTGATGCGAATCTACAGTGAAAATATAATTGAAAGCTGGCTTCCGATTGGCAGTTACCAGTTCGATCCTCTAATAATAAAATTTGAATTGACTGCTGGTTGCTGGTTGCTGGTTAGCAGTTGCCGATTCGAGGTAGCTGATTGCCTGTTCGCAGTCTACTAGTCTACTGTCGGTTTGCAGTTGCAAATTCGATCCTCAAATTAAATGTAAATTGGCTGCTGGTTGCCGGTTCGCAGTTGCTGATTCGAGTCTACAGTGATAATAGAACTGGAATCTTTGAAAAAAATGCATTAAAATGCAGGATGTACGATATATGATGTAGGTCCCAATAAAATCGAGGAGGATCTACAATCTCTATATGAAATAACAGTCCGACTATAATCATCACAGGAAAGTAAACCTAGATCTCTTATAATTGGCTCCACATAAATTATAACTTCAGTTTCAAACCTACTTACTTAGTCATCTTCGCACTCTTGAGTGCATAAGGCTTCCACAGCTGCTCTCCACCTACATCTGTTTTGGGCTTTCCTCTCTGTTTTCCTCTCTGCTTTCCCAGGTCGTTCCCATTATTTTCATCTCTGACTCTACGGTTCTTCTCCATGTTCCTTTCGGTCTCCCTCTTTTTCTCTGCCCGTGTGGTGTCCATCTGCTAGCTGTTTCAGTATGCCTTGTATTGTCCATTCTCATGACATGTCCTACCCATCTCCATCGTCTGCGTCTTATCTCTGTGTTTATATCCCCAATTCCAGTTCTTTCTGTTACTTCCTTTTTAGATATAACTTGGAGCCGATGTATTCTCAAGATCTTTCTGAGACATCTTCCCTCAAATCATCGCAGTTTTTATTCTACATTCTTGTTTGTTTTCCAGGTTTCACTACCATAACGATAAAAAGTGACAATTTATTGTTTACAAAAATACCTATAAAGAAATTATGAAGGAATGAGATCTCATTGAATGATGTCGTAGATGAAATGTTGAATTTCCCACGGCCAATACACTCATATATACAGTGGTCAGGAAAGAGCTCCAAATGGAGCTCCCTTTGATCTGAGTGGTCTCAGCATGATAGGTCATTATCAGCAGCAGCATGTTATTGACCAGACGCGAGATTAATTATCAGAACAGAACAGAACAGAACATTATTTTCAGACTTGAGCTGTACAGCTCATTATCATCATACATTATAAATACATGCATAAATAAACTTGACAGGTGAAGAGAATATGAAATTTAGAATAAAGACACGGAAAATATTAATATTAAACTAATACAAGAGTCAGTGAAAACAGGATGTTATGTTAAAAATATCCATAGCATGTATACAAAATACTTCAAAAACATTTTTGTGAAATACATAGATTTCGAGGTTGAACCCGAAATAAACAAACACGCACGCACGCACCAATACACACGCACACAAGCACACAAGCACGCAAGCACGCACACACACACACATGGACGCACAAAAACAACAACAACATTAGGCCGCTAGGCCGCCAACTTCACAATTTTTTTTTTTTTTTTTTTTTTCGACTGCCAACTTTGTAAGGCCGCTGGATCGCTAGGCCGCTAGGCCGCTGGGCCGCTAGAACGCTAAGCCGCTAGGCCGCTAGGCCGCCAACTTCACAATTTTTTTATTTATTTTTTTTTTTCGACTGCCAACTTTGTTAGGCCGCTGGATCGCTAGGCCGCTAGGCCGCTGGGCCGCTAGAACGCTAGGCCGCTAGGCCGCCAACTTCACATTTTTTTTTATTTTTTTTTCGACTGCCAACTTTGTTAGGCCGCTGGATCGCTAGGCCGCTAGGCCGCTGGGCCGCTGGGCCGCTAGGCCGCTAGGCCGCCAACTTCACAATTTTTTTTTTTTTTTTTTTGGACTGCCAACTTTGTTGGGCCGCTGGATCGCTAGGCCGCTGGGCCGCTAGGCCGCTAGGCTGCTAGGCCGCTAGGCCGCCAACTTCACAATTTTTTTTTTTTTTTTTTTTTTTGGACTGCCAACTTTGTTGGGCCGCTGGATCGCTAGGCCGCTAGGCCGCTGGGCCACTAGGCCGCTAGGCTGCTAGGCCGCTAGGCCGCCAACTTCACAATTTTTTTTTTTTTTTTTTTTTTTTTTTGGACTGCCAACTTTGTTGGGCCGCTGGATCGCTAGGCCGCTAGGCCGCTGGGCCGCTAGGCCGCTAGGCTGCTAGGCCGCTAGGCCGCCAACTTCACAATTTTTTTTTTTTTTTTTTTTTTTTTGGACTGCCAACTTTGTTGGGCCGCTGGATCGCTAGGCCGCTAGGCCGCTGGGCCGCTAGGCCGCTAGGCTGCTAGGCCGCTAGGCCGCCAACTTCACAATTTTTTTTTTTTTTTTTTTTTTTGGATTGCCAACTTTGTTGGGCCGCTGGATCGCTAGGCCGCTAGGCCGCTGCGCCGCTAGGCCGCTAGGCTGCTAGGCCGCTAGGCCGCCAACTTCACAATTTTTTTTTTTTTTTTTTTTTGGATTGCCAACTTTGTTGGGCCGCTGGATCGCTAGGCCGCTAGGCCGCTGGGCCGCTAGGCCGCTAGGCTGCTAGGCCGCTAGGCCGCCAACTTCACAATTTTTTTTTTTTTTTTTTTTTTTGGACTGCCAACTTTATTGGGCCGCTGGATCGCTAGGCCGCTGGGCCGCTGGGCCGCTAGGCCGCTAGGCTGCTAGGCCGCTAGGCCGCCAACTTCACATTTTTTTTTTTTTTTTTTTGGACTGCCAACTTTGTTGGGCCGCTGGATCGCTAGGCCGCTAGGCCGCTGGGCCGCTAGGCCGCTAGGCCGCTAGGCTGCTAGGCCGCTAGGCCGCCAACTTCACAATTTTTTTTTTTTTTTTTTTGGACTGCCAACTTTGTTGGGCCGCTGGATCGCTAGGCCGCTAGGCCGCTAGGCCGCTAGGCCGCTGGGCCACTAGGCCGCTAGGCTGCTAGGCCGCTAGGCCGCCAACTTCACAATTTTTTTTTTTTTTTTTTTTGGACTGCCAACTTTGTTGGGCCGCTGGATCGCTAGGCCGCTAGGCCGCTAGGCCGCTGGGCCGCTAGGCCGCTAGGCCGCTAGGCTGCTAGGCCGCCAACTTCACGCTGCTAGGCCGCTAGGCTGCTAGGCTGCCAACTTCACGCTGCTAGGCCGCTAGGCTGCTAGGCCGCCAACTTCACGCTGCTAGGCCGCTAGGCTGCTAGGCCGCCAACTTCACGCTGCTAGGCCGCTAGGCCGCCAACTTCACGCTGCTAGGCCGCTAGGCTGCTAGGCCGCCAACTTCACGCTGCTAGGCCGCTAGGCTGCTAGGCCGCCAACTTCACGCTGCTAGGCCGCTAGGCCGCTAGGCCGCCAACTTCACGCTGTTAGGCCGCTAGGCCGCTAGCCTGCCAACTTCACGAACATTTTAAACAGAGGTTTTCTTTAATCTCTACGTACTAATTTATTCTTAAAATATTCATCTAATTATACGTGTAATGTTAGTTTTTTTAACGGTGGAATAATTAGTTTAGTATTTAGAGAAGTGTTGCTAACCTCACAGGCTTTTATGTTTATTTTACGATTTTTATAATGGTGACACATTTCCAATATGGGCCTTTGGTTTACTAGAATGGCATTATTTACACCCAATGATCAATTTCTTATTATATTAAAAAATCTATATTGTAAATCGATCGCGTACTAATTCTTAATCAAACATAGGTTATTATTTTTAAATGTACAATTAAGATTTTATTTTTATTATTAAAGATACAAATCGTCCACGGAATCGTTTAACCAATGAACATTCAGGGTTGAATATGAGGTGATTTGGTCTTTCGCAAATGATACATTTATTGTGTAATATACTAGAAAATCGCTGCCGCTTCAAACTTAAGATTTTAAACATATATCAGGCCACTGATATTTATCAGTATACATACTTAGGCATACAAAACGTCACATTATTGCTTGCACAAATCTGAATTTAATTTCACGATCATATCGGAACTTTATTAAATATTACGATAATTTCTCAGATAACGAATATTCATCCTTGAATCAGATCTAAACCTTCCGTAGTAACGTCCCCCATCAGCCAGGGGCTCGACAAGAACATATTTTCTCTATTGTTTATTGCGCAATATTTATTCCATATCATTTGTTTGTTATCAATGTCGATTAATAATCACATCCCAGCATCAGTTGGCTGTCATATTCCCTGAACACCTATGAAAAGTTACCCTTCAAAATTCTTGGCGTGCGCGATTCGTCACACAAGGTGACAAAATACCCCCAGGTATGAGAGAGCGTATATATGTGACAAATTTAACGATCGTCAAAATGAAGTGACGTTTCTGAAGACAATATCAATTGTGTATTATTAGTAGAATTAGTACTGGATGTACTTCGCACCCTGTGATTTATGACCTGTTTTAAGACACGTTACAAGAATAACTAGATCGCGACCACCATCATCATGACCACAGCCACCCCACCATGGTGGTATTCACAAAGCATCTTAAGGGACATCTTACATATTTTGACATAAGTTAAGAAATTGAGCTGCAAATATTTCCGAAGAAACGAAGAATTGAACAATCCTTGTTTTTTTTATTTTACATAGTTTTACATAATGCTTCTAAACTATGTAAAACATGAAAATCTTGATTTTCCGGTTAAGGTGATACACTTAAGGAACTTTAAAGAATTTAAGTTTTTCCTAAAGATGCTTTGTGAATACCATCCCTGTCAGGACAACAACTTCTTCAACATCATCACCTTTCTGGAAGTAATAAATGATAACAAACTAGTTTCTAAAATAACACCGTCCTCATAACAACAAAATGGAATACACTTATAAACGGCTTAGTTCGTGGAAATATTAGTAGCATTTTAAATAGCATGACATGCATGTCGTATACTTTTAAGTTTAAAAACTGTTTATTATGAAATTATTATTGTGATTTTGGTCCATGTCCTACACGTACTCTTCAGGGATGTTATAATGGAGTAGAATAGAACTTTATTTAAGACTCTAAATTTTATGAGATGTTATTAGTTTTGCCTAGTAATAATACTGGACGCTCATAATATGGACTCCGTTTCCACGGTGACCGTTTATCCAGCTTCTGAATCCAGCGTAGCAATATTCAAATCACTTTCACAAAAACAAACAAAAGCTAGAGCCAACTGAGCAAGCTGTCCAGTTTAATACCAAGATAATTGAAACCCAAATAAATACCTTATTTATAACAATTTAATTATATTAAACCTGAGCTGACGAATTTATATTCTTTTATTCCCTCTTTAGGGTCAGCTTCGGACGTAAAATCAATATTTGGAAACCCTATAAACATCAGTCCAAACAATTATTTAAATAATTTCAAACAGAGAATTTTATGAAGCACCTGTCAACTAGGACAATTAAACCACACAGTATGAAATAACACTCGTTAAATCTAGCGCGCGATGGTATTTAAGAAATTATAAGAAATTAAACATCCAGTTTCCGTTCTGTCTCTTATAACTGGATTAGTGAAATAGAAAGTTGTCACGAAATATTAAATTAGATGCTTCACTGACAATACCGCACACGCTTTCCATGCTCTATTGTCACGTGATCTTGTCACCCACAATTTGTCTACATGTACTCGGGCTATCCCCGCCTTCTTTTCTACTTGTCAATTATTGGCTCCACCACCCGACACGCAGGGTTCTCAGAGTTCCTGGGGAAGTACACAAAATGTCTTAAAGTATAGTCAGCCGATGAAAGCACTAGACACTCAACAATTTTATTACTTAATTTAGTAAACAAAAGCTAATGTTATAGTCGAGAACATTTGACTTGTCACTAATTAATCCTCGTGTGTTTTTGTTTTTGTATGGTTAGAATGTTTGGATTAGTTAAAATAACAACTCAGATTGGACAACGGATAAGCACGGATATTCAAGGGTTCCATATAAAATGTTCTGACCTATATCATCGGCGGACTATATCTACGGAGAGCTATACCAGTCTGGAGAACAAGTCATAATCATAATAATTATTATAAACAATTAATATCTAACTAATAACACGTCTAAACATGTACAGATACCTTACATCTTCCAACATATTCTTACTTACTTAGTCCTCTTCCCGTACTTCGGCACATACGGCTGATGTCAGCTTTCTCTATTTTGGACTGTCACTGGCTGTCTTTTCTGCTTCCTTCCATGTTAGTCCCATATCTTTCAAACATATACATGTACACATGTAATATACCTATAAAAGAATCTGTAGGACAACATCAACAACTGCCAAATCTAACCAACAAAATATACATGTATATTTGTACAGTGACTTGCAATATGTCAAAAGGATCATATTAAGTGAGACAGTAAGGCAGCACTTGAAACTTAACCAGCCGAGCACAGAAAACATTAATAACATTCAAGGCACAATGCCCAACTGAACCAATTGAGCACCGAAAACATAAAAAACATACAAGGCACAACGCCCAACTTAGCAAGTAAAGATCCACCAAAGTACAAGCTGGCGAAAAGTAGAATGAATCAAAAAGCTGAATACCCTAGCTGAATGACACAGTTCACATAGTAAAACGACTACAAAGGTTTTAGCTGTCAGATATCCTAAAAAGAAGAAGTACCCAACACACAGCCGAACATGAAAATGATCCGCCCTAGTACCAGCTATTAAAAAGCTGACTTCGTTGAGTGTGACCTTTATGATGTTCCATCAGTGCAGCTCCTTGGTAGATATTTGATCTGCTCGTCTAATGTGCTGACTGTGTCTCAGTCAGGTATTGGTGAATCTTCCTGATTCTCATGAGACACTAGTGCCTGAAGAAACGATTCTAACGAGAACATATGAGATTTAAAGAGAGCATACGAGATTTCCCTGACGTGATCAAGTAACATGGCGAAGACTTTGTCCATAACATCTCTGTCTCATGTTCCCATAGTAATACAAGATTACACGAAGCTTAATGACAATTTGTATGTTACAAGTTATGGGAACAGTCTGGGCAGCCACGGGCAGTTCATTTTCTCGTTCTGTTATGTGTTGGGCATTGTGCCGTGTAATTGTTGTATGTGATGTTTTTTATGTTCCTGTGCTCGGCTGTTTGAGTTGAGTGCTGCCTTCCCTGGCCGACATTCTATTATCTTTTTTACATCGGGATAAAGAAGCACAAAACGTGGAGCAGTATGCATTAAAAATATTCTCCAGAAGCACACTTGTTTTGTTGCATGAATTATGTAAGCGGATCTATATACGCGCTATTATGACATTCTAACATACAGAACTGGCCATGTAATCACCTAGACAGTGTATCTAGGACTACAATTCCTGAGGAATGCGGTAGACCTTTCAAGACATCAGCAACACTTCATATAACGACCTAGATCTTGATATTGCCGTTTTTGCTGAACAGAAAAAAGCATAGTTGTAAAACATTGGCGCCTTTTAAAGTAAACTCGTGAAATAGAATGCGTTTTTTGTAATCATGTTTTAATGAGAAAAACTGCACTTAAGTTTACATCCGCCGTAAAAATAATCCAACATAAGGTTAAAGACGTGAGGCTTGTGAACTCTATATCAAATCGTTACTAAATGGGTTTCACTGTTTTAACAAAAATCGCCATGACCAATGTTGTCCTTGGGTTTTTGTCTTGAATTTATAAAGTTTTTAACTCATTGGACTATTTTTATTACAAAGTACTGGCAACAGAAGTCGGTGGTCCACCGTTTTGAGACAACCTATGTTAGTTCATGTTATCATTACAAAACTGTACAGTACATTGTATATTGCATACGGTAATTGAATGAAATTCAATTCAATTCTGAATTATTTTTATTAAAGTTTCATTCACATTTCACATACTATACACTTTATACAATGCATGCATTTTAGAGCTGAATTGCAGTAGTAGTGCATGGTATATGGCACATAAAGGGTATATTTTCGGCCTCAGAGAGTTTCATTTGTCACTTACAACAAAAAAAGCTAAACCATCCTATATATCCTGTATAGAGTTGCACCATCTCCAACAAACCAAGTTAGCGTAAAAAGACTGTGTCAATAGGTGATTGTTATTATGGCCAGCCTTAGGAGAATTCGTTCAACTACTTAGATTTGACTTTTAAAAAGATGCATCACCTTTTTAAAACATTGATGCCAATCGTCATTTAACAGACTCTCACATGTGAAATGGTGATAATACGCTTAGTATGATAACAAATAATTCAAGAATCAAAAAGATATGTTCCAACGAAAAGATACCACTTTCAAGCAATTTCTATATGCAGTCTGATCCAGATATATTTATGAATGCATGTATTAGCGTATTAACGTAGTTTTGAGGCCACAAATCGAGCAATGTCAAGCCAGCAAATCGGCGTAAATGGATATCATGGCAAGCTCAATCATATTCAACAACACCACCATCTCAAAAACATTGCACATACTCTACTTCCGATTCAAAGCACGGCCACTTAAAGCTAATGTGCAAGGAAATTACAACTTGATTTTGATACAATTGTACGAAAGTGCTTCTTTAATCGCCGTACCTTCAGTATTGTTCCTGTGGCACGGACGAAGTGCGAATCTGAAGGGAAATACTTTTAATACATACATTCATAAATATACAGTTCAGAGTGGTGTGTCTGTAATGGTTTGCTCACGTAATGTGTTGGGGCATGGTGTAAAGAATTAATATTTTCCCGTGTGCAAGGTGTTTAATATATTTCCCCCTTACAGTATGCTGATATAATATAGCCTAACTATCCCGTACATCATATGTAATATGCCATTCTGACAAGCGTATGAATACCGTAACCTCTAGGTGCCAGAATTAAGTACTCAATGGTGAAAACTTGTCATATATTCTGACAGGACGAGGTCTGACAGCCTCACCAACCAAACTAAGCAAAAAATAAAAAAACATATACTAGTACAAGGTTATCTCCTAGATGGTTTACGAGTTAAATGGACACTCTGCGCTGATAAAACACCAACTGCTACCGACGACAGAGGGAAGATCATTGTCGGTTTTTGTCGTTAATGTAGATGTATCTAAATTACCATTTGCTTTCACTTCTTCTTCCTTTGTTTCATCTTCTTCTTCTACATCTTCTTTCAGTTAATTTGCAGAGCCCACTCTGGGACATTGTCGCAAATAAAAAAAACTATTCCAAGATCGTTGCAAAAAGATAATATTAAGTCAGACAACTGGCACACCGTAATGATGAAATAGATAAAGCAGGTAAACACCATGTACAGCTCAGTTGCTGCCACCCGCTAGCCCCTTCTTGGAGGCTTTCAATGTATGGGCTCTGATGAAGTGTTCTTGAAGTTGGTTCCACAATATAATACCAGCTGGGAAGAACGAGTGGCGGTTTGCTTCTGTTCTGCAGAAAGGGAGTAGATACCTGATGGTGCAACCGCTTGTGGCATATGTAGCAGTGAGCAGAAACTTGTCAGCCGAGATGTTTTGTGGCTCGACCCTTTTACCCATGTAAATAAAATGTATTTATAGATATATTTGATTGTATATTTTGTTTAGGTTATAAAATATGTTTAAACTAAATGTCAATGGATGCAGTGGGGGGATTTCGAAATATCATCACCAGGTTGCTGTAGAGATCCCCAGCCGAGGTCAGTTATCATCTGGCTGGTGATTTTGGTGGTACTGTAACCACCAATGACAAACGTTGCAGTCATACGCTGGAGCGCCTCCTGCTGTTGAATGTTCCTATTGGTATACGGGTCCCAAAAAGGGGCAGCGTATTCCACGAAGAGCTAGTGTAGCTCTTGGCCCATATTCAATACTAGTATATATTTTAGATTTGTTCTTATGTTTGTTCTTTTCCTCACATCTTGATCTTACGGAAGGATAAGATTGATTTTAAAATTAAGTTGTATTCAAAATCAAACTGGTGCGTCTAACGAGGCTCGTTCTGGGGCATCCAAGTGTGGTGTAGACTTTCTTGGTGTAAGCAATGATTCACATGGGCAGTTTTCTGTGCGTGTGACACCCAGGTTTATCCCCGATCAGTTAAATTATTTTAAGATACGTAAGTCAACAATGATTTCAAATTCAAGAAGAATAGTCACCACATTTTATATGCTTCTGAACGTTTATAAAACTATAAAGTATTTGTGGTGGGATTCATACTTTAAACACATACATGTATAACTAGCTTCTTGATATTTATTATTAAATACTTTGATCTGTAATTTCGGGAGAACAATTAACATTTTACGGTCTCTCTGTTGTCTCTTTGCTCGTTGACAATTTTATTATAAATTCCGCCAACACAATCGTGAATAGTTATTTCACTGGTAATAAAATATTTGTGTATTCGACAGTTTCATTAATTATCAGTATTTTATTGTGTATTTATCCTGCATTTCGTATGTTAACGTATCTGTCAAGCGAAATGACAATGGTGTCAACGGCGTGATTGAATCACTGCGCATGTTGCTGAGTCACGTGACATCCAGCCAACGCTATGATTGGCTGATAATTAATTATAGACTGGTTATCATTTTTTCACTCGACTTGTATAGTATTCACACTATAATTGTAGTATCGGTGTATTGCCTATTTGACTGAATAAACTTTCATGTTTACATCCTAGTTATTTAACAGTTCTGTGAATGTTTGTAAAACGAAAAGACGTTTTGTTGAGTGATTGGATGATTGAAGGATACAATTAAATTCCAATTTAAGGTAAGTTACTATGATATAATACTAACATATACATAGTACACATGTATTTGAATTTTTAATAATCATTTTTATTCTTATACGCCAACTTCGATTTGTATTTATGTTTACTTTGCGATTGACTTGTTTATGCCAATAAATAATTTGACTTATGATTAATGTTATTAAGAATTAATTCAGGGCTTGCGTATTTTGTATATATAAAATATATATCACTTAAATAGTTATATTATTTTTATATTCATGTAGATTACATAGGTTTGTGTTTAAGGGTGACTCTGAGAATGTTTTGAAGTTATTTTATCACAAATCCTAAACGTCTGTGTGATTTATGCATACATTTTCTGTCAACATTAAAACTGATAATTAAATACTAAATTATGTATATATTTCACAATACATCGTACAACTATACATATTTGATAGTATTGTATTACCAAATGTGACTGATATGTCTAAATCAAATATAAAACATGTTTTATAATTCATACTGAGCATTGTACCCGACATTGGTTGCAAAAACAGTTTCTGGTGGTTGCAAAATTTTATGCGAGTCATAACTAAAAACGTTACTGAAACAAATTAATGTTTCTGAAGTCATTCAGTAATGTTGAATTTTATTTAACAGTACACGAATGTTCTCGTTCAAACCCGCCTTGATTATATTAATATGATGTAAGGTTATACTGTTAGTTTAGCGTTTAAAATGGTATCCTCACTTAGTTTTTACTATGATATAATATATAGTGCTTCGTAGAGCATGTGCATTTTTGCATCATCTTGTGGGTTTAAGAACGCTGAATATTACTTGTGCGTTTGTTCTGGATTGGGTCTTGTAAAGTTATTATAAGACTGAGAATATAAGTTATCATAAGACCCAGTTCTGGATTAATGTTTCAATCCAAGTTTTTTACTGTTTTCTTGAGTTGATAGTATAGAAAAGATGAATGTTTAGAAATGACAAGTACGTACACACACGTCACTAAAACGGCCAGTCACTATACGGTAGTTAACGTGTGTGGTTTTACATTCTGAGAAAGGTACAATTACCCGAGGACGTAAACCAGGTTAAAACAACAACCTAAAGGTTGATCCGTATCTTGTAAAAATATGTGATTATAAGAACAAAACTATGAACGCAACATTTTGTCATTTACATCTGATAATGTGAGGGTTAAGCCTAGGTCCCACTGAGCATGTTTTGCTTCGGCGATGTACTCCCGATTTAAATTAATGAGCTATCACGACACCAGAAACAATTTCCTCGTGGTCTAGGGAAAGATTTAGGAAAGCCATGAGACAGTTTGTGATATTGGAAGGAATTGTGATGAATTGAATGGTATCGGAAGAAATCGGGAGAACATCGCCGATGTGGATTTCCTAAGTGGGACGTAGGCTTTAATTTTAAAGCTTCCCCGAAGCTTCCCCTAGACCATGAGGAACCTGTTCCCTATGTCCTGATAGCTCTTTAATTTCAATCGGGAGTACATCGTCGAGGCAAAAAATGCTCAGTGGACCTAGGCTTTAAGTTTGATAAATCTACCACATTTGATAAATCATCACACAGTCTTTACTCACATCGGTAAGCAAACAGGTGACTATGGTCAACATTTAGACAAACGGCTTAACTCGTACGTATCAATCCATCACTCAGTGACGAATAAATATCTAGCTTTGTTGGTACATATACGAATAAATGTATAGGTGAGAATAGCAAATAGCAAACCTGGATGAGTTGCATCTTTAATAGTGAGGTAATCTATGGAATCTGGTTTAAGTGAAGCTGGTGGACAAACGGTCAGACAAACGGACGGACGGACAAACTGAACTGACATTGTGGGGTTTTCTTTTGTTCATTCTTTTGTCTGTCGCACCCCATAAGCAACATTTTGCTCCCCGTAAACAACGGAATGAATAGAATCTAAATATAGCTTATTGTTCCCCATCCCACAACTACATGTGGATGCGTACGGACGGACAAACGGACGGACGGACAAACTAAGGGGTAAAAGGCCATGCAAAAACGGACGGCGCCCATCAAACGACACACATGTGCATGAAGAACTCGTATACAATACAAGCGTGCATTCCTGTACACAAAGATAAACCAAACACTATTATTTGCATTTTCTTTTAATTAGATCTATTCCTGATGGATCCTAGCACCAAAGGTCGGGAACTGCATCATCAACTATTCATTAGATTTGCTAATCGGGGGCATCGATAAGAACACTGAGTAATTGTCTACTTATAGATAGATTATCGCGCTCAGTGCATCTTTGCTAATTGAAATATCCTCAGACTTCATGTCCAAAAGTTCTTGATTAACTACTTCTGAATTTTAGAATAAGTATATATTTAAGTATGTGATATTTTACGGAGACCATTTAGTGACACACTGGGCATTTGTTTGAAACGATTGAAGTTTACGTATTTCATTTTGATATCACTTAAGTGTCCTCATAATGTTTTCCTACACCAGCATATTTCTTGAATTCAACAGTGAAAACTGGCTTGATGCAGTTCTTTGACAGCTGAGACATGTGCCTTCGACTTTTTAACAGCTCAGTGAAACTTGTACTTTCAGCGGTTAAGTTCATTTTCTCAGTTGTGTGTTGAGTAATTGTTGTTTTTATGTGTTTTTTGTGCTCGGCTGTGTCAGTTGATAGCTGCTTTCTCAGCCCGATTGTTACTATCTGTTGTTTGGAAGGTTCGATCTCAACACGGGCCAGACGTTTTCTCCTTGAGATTTCGGCCCTGATATAGAAGCTTTGTGATAACCAGTCACGTTACAAACAAACCCAAACATCCAGTTGAAATAATGAACAGATGTAATCGTTTCTTTGGTTGATTAATTATAAACCATTAGATTGCGTGATCTGTCTGATAAGTAAATGGTTGGGTGATAACAGGCATCTGTTACGTCAGCAGTAACATATAACAATGTAGAATTTGGTTGGACGTTTTAAGGTGACTGAGGTGGAGAAATTGGAAACAATGACCTTGATAAAAAATATACCACGTATAACAATGTAAATTTTTACTGTAAATATTCTGACGCGGTGTTTCTTCTTCTTAATCTTCTTCATTTTCGTTCACGTCTATACCGTCGCCCAGTCCCAACGACAAAGGAAGCTGTCCTATTGAAGTCCTCCTTTTTGCCGCCTTTAGTAAAGCTTCTTCTCTAATGTCATTGGTGTTGTAAAAATGGGTATTTTCTGTTAATGCTATTTTGTTTTATTTGTTTAGTCGATCTGTTTGTTACTAACTTTCACTTTATATTTGATGTCTGTGTTTTCCCGTGTAGCTTCCCTTTTCTATATCTATCGTTATTGTCATTTGTAGACCCCCCACAATCTCAGTATCCTTCTTTACTTTATATTACTCTCTATTCATGATATATTCTTACATTAGGACAAGAGAAGTCCCACTGAGAAATTTCACATCGGCGATATTCTCCCGATTTCTTCCGATACCACCGATTCATCACAATTCCTTCCAATATCACAAACCGTGTCTCATGACATCCCGAAGCTTCTCCTATACCACGAGGAACCTGTTCCCGATGTCCTCAATGCTCATTAATCTCAATCGGGAGTACACCGCCGAGGGAAAAACGCTCATTGAGACTTAGGTTTTAAAACAAGAGGAGTGCACTTCTTAGTGATTGCTCTTTCTCTCACCGTTCAAACGCATACGTATATAAACTATATATCAATGGGACGAACATAGAAGATTCTAAATTTGACATAAATCGATGTAAATGATTTTCGAAGCGCTTTCCCATACAATCCTCAACTAAATTAACGGATAATCTTAACATCATTCTAACAAGTAGGAGATTTATTATCCTGATATTTTAAACAAAATTATATCATTAAATAAAATAACTGACAATATTATACAACACCGGATGCTGACGTAGCACATCCATTATCAACTTAACCGTTGATAAAATGATAAAATATACAAAATGTAGTTAAATCAAAAGAAATGACTGACAAAACTTTACACTTAACTGATCACACAAAAGACATACCGCTACTAACCACAGTTATACCTACCGATAACACTCATACAAAATAGTCAATCACCTTCAATTGTCACTTTGATCTTTGTACTCACACCGCTAGAATACATCTTTGGTGATTCGTCCATGAAAATTAGCAATAAATTCGACAAATTACTGCTTTATATAGATAATAACACACTGGGTGATACATGTACCATCAAAGCGATTTTTAATGCATAAATTATTTATTTTCTCATTTATACATTATAGGATTAAAGGCACCTTCAGCCAGAAAAAGTGCAAGCTCTTTAAATTTGATTCCCCATTGTGTTTTAATACCAGTAAGCTAACAAGTGTGGTCTGCCATGAATACATATATCTCACTTAATGACTGATTTCTATTAAGATTAGAAAGTTTCTATTTTATGAACTAATTGCTCTTTTCTATATAAAAGCTATTTTGATTCTATAAATCTAAAACGCGTGATTAGATACCGGCGGCGCAGATATAGTCCGTATACTTAAGTAACGGAAAATACGGTCAGTTTTTACTGTACGGTTTTTAGCTGTCACGCACTTTTTATGATAAAACTTAATCAAGGAAATATCTGAACAGGAAGTCTGTTATGCTCCACACTGTGTATACGTTTTATAAAAAAAATACTAAGGACTGAAGTAACAATATTTTTTGACTTAAACGTTTTATGGATGTCGCAATCTATCGATGTGTCTATTTAATTGTTATCCTCAGTAATGTTTATCACTCAATCATTTCTATAACAACTTTTGAAAAGGAAGAAGATCCATTTACGTGTTCTTTAAATCAATAGAGCATGCGGAAATTGTGATTTTTCTGTGCAATTTATGGCTGTATTGTGAAAGGTCTTAGAATCATAAAGTAACACAGTTTAGTGTTCAAGTTCAAAAATATAGATATATAACTACTAGAATAAAAATGGTTTTAAGTCGTGTAATCACTAGAGAGCAGCCATTGTACTTGTAAAGGAAGGGTCGCGAAAACTGATATCAAAACGTTTAAGTTTACTAATATAAGCAATACGTCACCATTTAGCAGGTTTCTCACGTTTTTACACGTGGCACATGATCAATATATTGAAGTCTTTGTAGAACTGTTTCCGAACTCTGCAAATACCCTGGAGGTCATAAAAGAAAATTATAAAAGCGCTTAGAAGATGTTGATTAATCACGTGACAGTAATTCTAACCTCCCAGGTGAAGAGTTCCTGCAATCATCCACCAAACGATAATTTACACATAAAAGGTTTTGATTAGAGTTTGATTAGAGTTTCAAGCAAGATTGTGAGACAAGACTCGTATAGATCTACGATTTCTGTTTAAAGTGACGCAGATCATTAAGTGAGTTACATGTTGGCTATCTTCAGCAATATATTATGTGACAATTGACGAATAAGCGTCAATTAGATGCTACTAAAGTGTTAGTATAATGACAATGCGAAAATGGTATTTACATATTCACATAGAGAGATAGATTTAGCAAAGATCATACACAATCTCCCGTATTCTTTGGTTTTAAACAGTTTATTTTAAAAATACAGAGGGTCGTAGACTTATGAGGACAACATTATTTACACTAAATTTCAATGCATCGGTTCATGAACCGGCCGGTCCTTCGTGCGACTGTTTGGAGCAAATCCCTATTTTGTTTCCTTTCGTGTGTAGTTTTCATATATGGTTAACTCTTATTATACATCAAATCGTGAAATGCAATATGCAGTTAAAGTTTAAATAATACCCATACATTATACAGTAAATGCAAATTTCCAACTTCTTTCACGAATTCATAATAAATTATTGTGAATAAGGGATGTATAACATTTGCGATGAGTTCTCTGTATATATCACAGCATGCCACGTACAGAGCATCGTGTCTGTCAAAGGCCAAAAATAAGATATTGTTTGTTTCTCCTTTCCGATCCTGGCCAATTTGGGTTGAGTATAGGAAGATAGGATTTTTTTATAGCCAATATTTTTTGTTTACGTATTTTCGTAATGCTAGGGTCACAAAACTCGTACGATATCCGTACGAATTTATCAACTCGTACGAGTTCATAATTTTTAAAATCCTAACGGTTTTTTGATGTTCGTAGCGTCTGGTCACAACTCGTACGGACCACGAACGATCTATAGAGATGCACTGGAAAGATATCCGTACGATGCTCGTACGAGTTAAGAAAATCCGTACGATGCTCGTACAAGTCTTCGGTGTCCGTACGGGCTCCGTACGGACGCCGTGCGAGTTTACCAAAATCAACTCGTACGGAGCTCGTCAGGAGCTCGAAGGGCAAATGTGACCTTAGCATATCCGACTGTTATAACGTTAGAATACATAAATGTTTTTCAGAGGGTCAAAAAATATTTTGGTTAGGGTACTCTGCTTGTGTAGATAGGGAATATTTTATTTTTGGCCTATCTAGAAGCACATACGCTCGTATAGCATGCAAACTTTACATTAATCAACTGTTCCAGTGAATAAACTTTCCGAAATTAGCACTAATTGTCCCGTCAACAAGTTTTCAAACATACGATCGTCGTCTGGTAGAACACGTTGGATATACGGGAATTAACAGACGATTTATGTCGTATGTTTTATGACACAATGCATCTCAGACAGTAATCGGCTTGAAATTTATGAAACTGTCAACAGAATTCATATTCAAAATCTCGCATCATTTATTAAAGTATATCGTATGACAACGCTTATTAAATATAGTGTGCATAAATAGATTTTAATAAGTGTCATTTAATATACTGTACACCTATTCTAATGAATTCTTATTATACTGAAAAATATTGATATTCGCGGTGGTTTATTTTTCGTTGATTTCGCGGATGAACTTGATCGCGAAATTAAATCCCCTCGGATAATTGACTGCAAAATATGCAACAAGAGATTTTTCTTTCAATATTTAAAATCCGCAAATTTAAGAAACCCCCAAATTACTATTTAACCAAAATCCGCGGAATTTAATTCCTGCGAAAATTAATTGTGCTAGATGAGCTACACGACTGTTTGGATGGGGTACTTGGGATTGACTTGAAACCAAAACAGCTTGTCTGGTGTCAGTTGAAACAACTCACTAAACAATTGATACATATGTTTTTGACGAATACTTACTGCATCAACACGTTATAGTAATGATATATCGTAATGGCACCAAATGTATGATATAAATCTAATATAAATACAATCATTTTTTACTTAATCGTGATAACTAGGTTAACTACCGAGGCGCCTCTCATAGAATTGGAAACGAAAATACATACAAATACACTTAATTATATCCAAATCAGTGTCGGTATATTAAAACTGACGGTATATGTTCGTCTTAATTGAAGTTGTCAAAATCATTAAAATATTAAAATACAGATCGAATGTCATTCCGAACGAGTTGTATGAATTCGAAACCGCCTTTCATTGAAATGTATTGAAATTGTTAAATAATTTTGACAATTTAATAATAAATGATATGTGTAATTATCTCTCATTATTCTACCCGTATCGTCCGTCACTTTAAGTGCGCCTCCTTTTTTAACCGCGTGTTCGAAAGGAAATCCATATTTACCAATCGTGATACCCTCAATGTTTGGATGATTCAACCGATTTTTTTCAAGGTCTCTGTTTGCATTTGAGTTAATTAAATGTCTTTTCTTAAATATCACAAGACTAGATAAACCATTTAAATCATAAGACTGAATAATAAAGATGAAGGTTGTGTATAGACATGCGGGTTTGATCGGAGGTCATTAGATGACATTCTGTGTACGGGCATTGGTCTCCAAGCGTTCTCTTCATTTGTTAAGTATTTTGATAGTGGGAATATATGCCCTGAGTTTAAGAAACATGTCAAGGCATAGATGAAATTAGGTTCTTAAATGGCCTCGGATTTAGCGGACTTAGATTGGAACTCGTCTCTTTTCCATTACGAAGTTATACGAAACCTTTGAACAATTTGATGATGTTTATCCCCTTGGCTTACCGTTAATACTGTGTCAGTCAATGTGAAATTGCTAAGGATAAGATCGTCACAAAATGATGTGAAATACTTAAAACTTGCAACAACAGAAATCATAGATCAAGCTATTACACTCTAACATTGATACATTTTGTACATTCGATCGGGGGGCGTAGTTATCTTTGCTACAATAGGATTGCTCATCATGTCAGTGTATTCTTTAAAGTTTAATCCCCAAATTGTCATGCATAGCCGGGATAGACCTAAATGTTTTACCAAATCCGTGTACGTGATCACTATGAAAGGAATTTGAAGCAATTTGATTTTAAGCAACAAAGAAATGAACTCATCAGATATCACAGTACAGTTCCGGTGTAAATATAAAATATAACTATACATATCGGAAAAGGAAACATAACTTTATCATTGGCGACAATAATTGCAAATAATAATGCATTATTATACAAATGTATGTCGTTTTCTTTAAACTGAAATTCGTTTCCATTGCATTTCAACAAACAAAAAGAAAAAAATGGTGAATCTAACTCGAAATAAAAATATGCACATTGATTTCATTTTGCTTGCAAAATAAAAATACTCTTATAACGGCAGCCGAGGCCTTATGATATATTTAGAAACAATGAACAATAACATATTGTTTGTTGCCTTCTTTCGCCTTTGCTTACATTACGAATTGTAGATAAGAGGGGTGATCCAGAATTAAGTGGAAGTTTATTTTAGGTCAGTCATATCCAAATGACATTTGTTATACATGTACTTGTGAAAAAGTATTAATATTACGTTGTCCACATATTTTTAACTGTAAATATAACGGGTTTTAATACTTACTTAAGAGCAAACGTCCACGTAATTCTGGATCACCCCTCATACAACTATATTGATTCCTTCATAAGACCCTACTAGTTAAAGTTTAAAAATTCATGTACATGTAATTATGATAATGGTTATTTACAAGCAACATGCAATGAACTGACTGAAGTGATTCTAGGTACAATTGGTTGAACATGTGTGTTTTATAAACTTCTACCCAATTAGTGTAGCCACGAGCGCACGTGCTTGGATTCAAGTTCATAAATATTTACGAATTAATAAAACACGGCGCATCTGTCATCGACCGATTATGTCCCTTTGTATGTTTGATTGAGTATATCAATAAATTTGACTTTCTTTTTTCCAATCATTATTTGATACTGGATGAATCACAGTGTAGCAATACCACGTGACTTTGGGCTGCAAATCAAAGACGAAATTTGCTTCGCTTCGAAAACAAAAATTGCCGTATTTTTTCTTCATCGATTTCTATTAAACATTTGCGAGTCTAAGAGAAAAAATGTATGCCTTCCTCGAAATAAAGGAAATATTTCAGCATTCCGACATTTTTTTTCAAACACCCTGTGAAACCTTCGGAGTGTCGGACTACAGTTTCAAGCCGTCTGTTTCACAGGGTGCTAGAAAAAAAGGCCCAGATGCTGATAGGGATCCTATATTTCGTTGAAAGCTTACGTATGTTCCCTTAGATTTGCATATGTTTCGTAGAAACCGGTATTGTAATAATATACTTGGATTTTTAGCCTTTAGTGATGTAAAAGTCACGTAGAATTAAATACAGTACACTGAATCATAGAAGCGGTGTTTTTGGTTTTAACTTCAAGTAACACATTCAAACAAAAGCTGCTCATTAAAATGTTAATACTGATTGAGACGTTTTGACAGATTTTCTCTTCAGATCGCTACTAATGATGTTAAAGTTCAAGATCTTTAATATTTAGCAGTCTTGTCGCGAAATTAAAAGACACTTTGATGTAACACATGCCTGTTTGTGAAACATCGACACGTTGTTAGGGCCCCGCAGATAAGATCAACATGTCGCGGTTTTCCTGAGGGGACATGTAATTGTTTTTGATTGACAAATCTTTCGTGCGAAGAATCGGGATCCAAATCAACAATAATACAATGGATTTTG
Organism: Spisula solida; assembly: GCA_947247005.1. Taxonomy (NCBI): domain Eukaryota; kingdom Metazoa; phylum Mollusca; class Bivalvia; order Venerida; family Mactridae; genus Spisula; species Spisula solida. Next base: position 48,877,170 of record OX365950.1, read on the forward strand.
ATAAAAAGCTTCGTTTATCAAAATAATGTTAAGAAATGTTTTTAAAATACCAACGTTAATGATGTGTTCTTAAAAAGGGATCCAAGCATGAGATTTAAGGGGACAATAGCGAGAATTGTGTCCAATAGGCTTGGGTAAATACACGATACAATTAAGTCGACATGTCGATGGTAGCAAATTATTATAATTATTTCAATTGCTTGTTTAGGAAGTTTAATTTCTTCAGGCATGTTTTCATTTTCCACTAAAAGTTCGTGTTTTTCTTAACACACTATGGCCTTAAAGTACACATGTAGATATCATTGGTGTACCATTTCCATAAAACAACTCCTGACTTTTTATTAAAACTTTCCGAGCATAGCCTTTATTTGCCAGTCAGCTTTTTGCTGAAATATGTCAGGCGTATGAGTGCCTCTATCTGTTTTGAACCCGGATCGGCAGATTAGACGGCAAGCGTGCTAACCATTGAGCTACATTCCTCATTCGGGACACCTCGTACAATTCTCTAGAATCGTAGCGATAAATGCCGGACGGACCGTTTCGATTGCCCTTTCCTGTCCGATGTTTTCTTTAACCAATATCGTCCCTTTGAGTTGCTCCACTCTTTATTGACAATTCATGTGACACAAAGCGCTTCAAAATCCCCCATGTTCATTACATAAAAATTATGTGTGCTGATGGCTTATTGTATTGAGTGTTGATAGTCGGGTTATTTACCCTTTCAATGTGCTTTGAATCAGCGCGTGAGGCGATATATCCTAACGTCATAAATCATTTCGTTTTTTTCATTTTTCATATTACTTCCATGGTTATGTGGATTCTACTTCATTAAACAAAACTTAAAGCCTTTTAGATGCCACAAAGTCGTTCTATGCTGATAGCGCCGCGGATATTACCTCAGTGTCCGGAGTATAAACGATTAATTAAAACTACAATAACATACCCCACAATCCTTTTGTTCACTTATGTGGGTTCATGGCTCTGTTTTCAGATTTTTCTGAAAGATAAATCTAATTTTAATAAATATTCGAGGGTTTCCATTGTGTTTAACCGCCATGAAAACGGTACTGTACATTAGTACCGCCAATAACCCTTAACATTTGATGAGTTTTTTCAATGCCCCTTTCTAATTCTTTTTTCTGTATTTCTACTGCGAATTGTTTTGCCGATTTTCACCATCTGTTTTTATAGATATAAACAGATCTATGTTCCGATTAAGACATTCAGTTGTACGTTAATGTTCCATTATTTCTGTCTCCAAACAATCAAGCACTGCCATACATCAAACAGACAATCCCCAAATGCCGCAACCCGAACGCGAGTGTTATATAAATTTAGGCCCATTAGGAGCAATTCAAACAACGCTGAGGCGTGACACTACGAATAAAATATACCTTAATTATGAAAATTAAGTGTAATCATAATATCACATGGATTAGAATGTATATAACGGAACGGTTACCCATTAAGAACGACATGTTTCCACAGTCTACCGTTATAATGTAGCCCATTTACAAAACATAAGGACATTCAATGAAATGGTAATAAAATATAGACCTTGTATGGAATAGCTTTCGAGTGCAGCTGTGCTTTGCCGTTATCTGGTCTGATTTAGATGCACATTTGCAAACAAAATGTTTTATGGTATTCTCCGCCCTTCAAAAGCGTGTGTCAAGGGTGGACCTTCAAATTACGACTTATTCTTATAAAATCAGCGGCACGGTGAAGTACGGTCTTTCGCCATGAAGTTAGTCAAATTCGTTTTTTCATTGTCAAATTCTTCATGTCTTCGCAAATGACGCAAATTGCGATCGCTAGTGGAAGCCCTGCAGTTGTGGTATGGCAATGACCTAGTTTTGCACTTTCTATGTTTTCGGGAGATAGTCTATAGGCCAGCCAGGGATACATTATATGAATAACCTAACGTTTTAGTACATCCAAATTGTTTTGTATCAATATGTCCAGGAAGATGTCCTCTCTTGGAATATGGACTGTTCTAACAGCGGAATGCAATCGAATCTCTTAAAGTCGTATGTTTCTATTATTAGTAACTACAAAAGTGTGTTTCACTTCGACAATATCCCCTGCAATGACCAGAATAGATGGGAAATCATGCGTCTGGCATAGGAACCCAAATACGTCACTTTACAAATGCCCCTCTACACTCTACAAATGTGTCTATGCAAATGTCCCTCTACAGATGTCTCTGTTCAAATGTCCCTCTTCAAATGTCTCTATTCAAATGTCCCTCTACAAATGTCTCTGTTCAAATGTCCCTCTACAAATGTCTCTGTTCAAATGTCCCTCTACAAATGTCTATGTTCAAATGTCCCTCTACAAATGTCTCTGTTCAAATGTCCCTCTACAAATGTCTCTGTTCAAATGTCCCTCTACAGATGTCCTTCTACAACTGTCTCTGTTCAAATGTCCTTCTACAAATGTCTCTGTTCAAATGTCCTTCTACAAATGTCTCTGTTCAAATGTCCCTCTACAAATGTCTCTGTTCAAATGTCCCTCTACAAATGTCTCTGTTCAAATGTCCCTCTACAAATGTCTCTGTTCAAATGTCCCTCTACAGATGTCCTTCTACAACTGTCTCTGTTCAAATGTCCTTCTACAAATGTCTCTGTTCAAATGTCCTTCTACAAATGTCTCTGTTCAAATGTCCTTCTACAACTGTCTGTTCAAATGTCATTCTACAAATGTCTCTGTTCAAATGTCCCTCTACAAATGTCTCTGTTCAAATGTCCCTCTACGAATGTCTCTGTTCAAATGTCCTTCTACACATCTAAGCAATTAACAGAGCAGCAAACAATGTATATTAGTGCCTTAGGTAGTGAGAATGGTGGGCCAAGTTGAACACTATGCATGTTATAAACGACAATGTTCGGGACAGACTGGAGATCACCAGAACTTCGAAATCTGTCAAGTAAAAAAGGGAAAGCATGACTGTGCATGGAAGAGAGACGATTTCCAACCACCATCCTAAAATAGTTTTCAGATTAACAACGTTACGTGTCAGGTTTTAAAAGCCCCGCAAAGGAATAAATTTTATGTGATGAGTAGACTAGAAGGTTTATTAGATTATGATGATGCTTATAATGATGGGTATTTTATTAGTATATACCTCTCTATTACATGTTATATAGCACTTGTTGTAACAAATCACGGTAACCTGATGCTGTCGGTGAGACTCGAGTAGACTGTGGTTGATAGTTTGATGTATTTTATGTTGACATTAAGTCGTAATGGCGTCAGAATCAGCTGCCAAATTGCGACATGTAAGTCCGGCAGCTTGACAAAACATCGATACAAAATATACATAAAATCTCCTCCATGGCCATAACAACAGCACTGTAACACTCGGCGCTGTCAAACAATTTAACTTTGTTTGTTTCGCGTTAAGTTCACCACGTGGTTTCGAATAAAGCTGAATTTCAAAGTTTAGTACTTAAATTAACATAATCCGAATTTTATGAGGTATAATATTAACAACATAACTTAAATGAATAATCGCCCGAAACCCCAATGGTTTTAACCTGTTAACTTTAATGTCGTGCTGAATTTCAATACAAAAATCTACAAGAATTATAAAAGTTTTACAATTTATAATGGGCTCAAGTACTTGACAAAATGATTCTACTGGTTGAAGACCAACCTTTGAAATCTTTGTACAGCATTTTTTATCTCCCTGTTCATTTCATGAAGAGGATCGTCATGTTGATTTAAACCTATTTTTTATTATATTTAACTTTGAAGTGTGCAAAATACGACATGTGTTTGGATTTGTTTAAGTATGCTTTATTTAAAATAATGTTACATAGGTGGCCAACATATCATCGCGTTCATTCAAACACTCTATATTGCTTACAATATTTATTCATCGAAACTTGACTCTCTCCGTTTCAATGCAATATTTAAACATCTCATTCTTGTTTATTGTCGTTACCAATCGTTATTATTCGGTAAACATCGGTGTCATTCAGTTGGTCAATTCAAAATCCGAGCAAACACGAGGTCGACAATACATTAGTAGCCGGTTGTAAAAGAGGCCTTTTGGTTCAACCTCTGAAAATAACCTCTAGCTCCCAGTGTTCTGGTTACAAGTGTTGTAAAAGTACCATGACATCGTGGAAGCAGAGCCCAAGTACATTATTTCACGATGTAATAAGTCCATCGACCTTTGAATAACGTTACTAAAACGTTATTGAACAACCACCGGACCGCAGTCTAAATTTGATTGTCTTGATTTTTTCCTGATTTAGTCGATGTGTTTTAACGTAAAACAGTAAAAATGCAGTTAGTATAGTCGTTATTGCTTGTTTTATTTATATTGTAACAATACCAGTTTGAAAATATAAACTCCACTATAAGGTCAGCAGTAGGGTCCATTCTGATCACCTCGGTCTTTTATGCATTGCAATACATGTATTTGGTATATTTACCGGAGATAAACGGAAATGACCGAGCATTCACGATTGCAGCAGGATCTGGACCAGCTCACACTGAATCGGAGTACTACAGTGATACACCATCACAATGAACTATAAATATCACATGTTTTTGCAATATTTGGTGACAACATTGACAGTGGCTGTCTTAAAGTCCGAAATTTGAAGCGCGTTGACGTTTGGTATACATAAATAGTATATGGTTATTTTGGGCCTTGGTCCAGAAATCTATTGCTGTTAAAGTTATGGTACATTAGGGGAACATACAGTTAGAAGAAACTGTAATATAAAAATAAACAGAAAATAAGCTGGGCAATAAATGCCACGTTCAGAGATCATGGCCACCCCTAAAACACGAGAGAGCAAGGGCATATATTTATAACTGTCAACTTTTTCAAAATGCAAAAAGAAGCAAGAGTGACAAATGTACATGTTGAATGATAGTATGAGGACATGTATATAACGTTCAGTGACAAACATGTCGCTAGGGCACACCGTTGTCCTTGGTTTACGCGTGTGCCATCTAGCCAAAACTTATGATACCTGTTACATTATCAACATTTTACAAAAGTTCATAATAATAATAATAATAATAAAGACTTTATTTTACGAGGAGGAAACTCATTTGACAATTAAATTAAATGGCAATCTTCCATGAGCTCCTCAACAATAAACAGTTGAACAAGAACACTAGTACATAAAATGAAAAAAGGCATAATGGCAATTTGGCCCATATGACGTCCACAATATCACATAAGGAATCTACTATAAAAGGAAGGTATAAATCAAAATGCTAGTCAATTAAATTTATAATTAATCACTATAAAGCTTAATTAAATATAGGGACATCATAAGAGCCAGCATATCATATAACAACATGTAAATTAAAACAATGACATTTTTTAAAAGCATGATACGGAATTGAAACATAAAACACACTGCATGCCATTCTGCAGACATATGACATCGATGCTTCTTGTGCGTATAAGCTTTGATTTGAGGCGCAACTTTAGTTAGTCGATCATGTTGCCGAGCAAAGCCTTTTTTGCCAGTCAGCTTTCTGCTGAAATATGGCAGGCATATGAGTGCCTTCTACCGTATTTGAACCCGGGTCGCCAGATTAGACGACACGCGCGCTAACCATTGAGCTATGAAGGCAGATGTTTCTGTTGGTGCATCTACATGTAATTCATTTCTGTCTTCTCTCTCGGATACCAGCTACTCCAAAAATGTTTTTAAGCTGAATAAGTGTTTTAAGTGGGCGTTGGCTTGTCTTGGTGTATTGTGGGAGTTTGTGCTTATAAGACATTTAAAGAATGGAACTGAAACATTATGTTTACTTTTATGTGTATGTCATTCAATCGAATATGGGAAAATATGTTTACATCTTCATTGAAAACAACCCAGGATACTCTTGGTATAATATTCTGTAACTATAACCGTGTTTATTTATCCTCTATTGACCTATGCTTTTTATAATGCAAAAAGGGTATATAAAAGTTACATAATAACCATTTCATATTCCAACAATGAGAAAAACGTTGCAATAAATATGTTAAGTTCCTCATTATATCGAAACTATTGTAAGAAATAATCGATTTCTGACGTCGACAAACAAACAAGCTCATAATATAATACCAAAGGTGTCAATGTATTTAAACTATTGTAAGTTTTGTGTAAATTGGAGAAAAAATACTCGAAAATTACTTTCGGAAGACAAATACGGATACCATTCACATATAGGGTTATGACAACAATTTGCGAACTTTGCTTTGGCAAATAGAACTGGCAGACCAGCAGACGGCGATATGCGGTTTCGTTCAATTTAACTAAATAAACTGAGAGCTCAATTACCAATTTAATACCAATATCAATACAAGGTAAATATTAGTCTTTAAAGTAAGTTAATTTCCGCGGTATGGAAATGGCTTTAGCTGTAAGTGTTGGAGTTTTTGTTGATTTTAGCGATTCAAATCATTGTCGACCTCTATGTATACACACAAACTTCTAAATGCTTGCTATAATTGCCAGTTGGGAGAGGAGAAGTTTAATACTTGATTTATCCAAATTTCTGACCGTGAAAAAATCTCTCAGTATGGCAAGTACATCGAACCATTAGGGGTTTCGATTGACTCTAAGAGGAAAGTTTATACAGATCTAACAAGCGTGACTTGTAGTGTGAATACACGAACCAGTTAAATTGCTGGATGCCCTTTCGAATATTTAGATTCTAATTCATGTAAAACAATTTTGGTTCAGAGGAATTGAAAGTATGATAATAATTTAAACACGTAGTGTGCGGATATGGTTTTATGGTGACAGATTCAAGCTGAATGCAGGTTTACGTTTTTTCAGTCCTGTTTATTAACCGTGTATGAAAGTGACGCACAAGGAACAATTCTAAACTAGGAATATATTATTTTCATCACACGTCATAGGATTTTGTAAGTATGTGTGTTACAATATTTTTACTATAGATAGATACTGATGTTTAAACTATATATTGACATTTATTGATAACATGCTCCTATTTATATTCACTAAAATAACTGTATTATGCTCCTGTTTATTTTCTCTAAATAATGTTGTATGTTTCAAAAGAATGTTTCTGAGTTAAATATTATGTCATAAGCTTTAATACAAAAACGATGTCATGTGTTATCCAAAACAAGTATTTATATAATATGCTGTTGCGTTTATCTTACAAATACAATCGGCATCCGATTGGTATGTTTATTTTTTCATCAGAAAACTTTAATTATTATATGTTCTTACAATTTGTGGATGGTTAAAATTACACAGTAACACCTTAATGATAAGAATACACCATTGCACCCCGTAAAACTTGCCCCTTTTATTGAGATAGTCTTACTATGGGGACTGAACGAAGCACGAAACGGCGGAAACTGACGTTATCATTTGATGTGAATTTTAAGTGACCTAGGTTTTGAAGACGTGTTTAAAAGAGGTTATCAGTTACCTAGTTTCTTTTTGCTAATTGAAAATGTGTTTACTATGACATCTCAATGTGTAGCGTCTGAATCCTCACATTTTCATACATGTATTCATAAAAGTGTGAATTTTATCATAAAATTTGAGTATGGCTCAATTTTGAATGCAAAACTAACATTAAACAGATTGTCGGTGAAAATTAAGTAAATTGTTTATAAAATTCTGTCCATGTTTGAGCAATTCTGCCATATCTGGCAAATATCATGACGTTGTTTATACAACACCAAGTGATATCAGACCCTATACTGATATTCGAGGGAGTTTAATGTTTCTAATTAAATTTTATCGCGTACTTGTTGAAATATCCAGAAGTTTGTCAACGGTTCACAATTTTTGTGAAATATTATTTACCTGTCAAAATTCCCATATCATCTTCACTGGACTAATCCCTTAAGAAAATTTGAATCCCTAAGACGGAACAAATAGGGATTTCCAGATAAAAGAGATATGATTCATTATAATGTTTATACATAGATATACACTATCAGAGTAATAATTATTTAATAAAAGGGGCTGAAAAGGGGCTGACGTTTATGAAATGATAGAGAATGATTATTGCCACTATGCGAACTTCATTTTCATTATTATTTTGTCGATATCATGCCATAGTGTGTAATACACCCGTATCACGATTGTATAATTTGTAAATATGGCGCGGTAACCTATAGGTAGGGAGCTCGCTTTGGGATCGAGGGGTCTCGGGTTCGATCCTGGTCGGTGCCACACAATGCTCCACTTTACTCATGTATATAAATGGGTACACAAGAGAGTCAAAAGCCAATGTGATGTGGCCTCCATCGGCACCGTGTTACTAGCCCACTTACGACTTAATGATCGGGAATGGGCAAATGTATTGTCGGTAGAAATTAACCGCTAAATGGACGCTGGTCTAAACGTTTTCTTTAAATTGGTGCTTTACTTTTTTTAAATATTAAGTCAAGCCATCTCACTAATCATGAGACCATTTTAAACAGTAAAATGGTAAACTGAATCATGTTATTTCCTAAATCAGTCTGTAGGTTTTTAAAGTACATGTGTATGTGATAATGTGATGGACTGCAAAAGTCATGCATTCGACCTTTTAATCCAGTACCAATTCACTGTCGAGTTAATATAGTTTCAATCAAAACCTCTTCACAATTTGGACATGCAAATATTACAGCCAATGACTCCTTGATCACATCTGTGCTGTATAAATATTTCTGTAAGAATTATAATTTAGTCTGTGACTGACCAACTCTATCGTCCATCAAGGAGCTTAAGGGGCCTTACTGAGACAAGGTCCAGGTGTTAAAGAAGGGGTCTTAATCTGATTACAAGGGGCTTAGAGGAGAAGTTTAAATATGGTTATCGCGTATTAAATAGGGAAGCTTAAACAATCAAGTATCGAAGCTACGATGTATTGGTGGTTCAGTTTTGATGAGAATTTTTGCCAAAATCATATTTTGAACATCGAGTGCCACGTGATAAGATTTTAGGCAAGGCATGTAATGACACACTGAATGGACGTACAGTTTACATGCTGTTTTATGGACCTATGCTTTCATGAGTTTATAGAATAGTGTATCTTTTCATATCTATAAAATTAAGTCATTTACAAATTATACGACACATCAAACTAAAGCTTAATTCATTTTATGAAAAACATGAAAAGTGTCGTCAAAAATGTATTCCAGCTTCACGCAGAGTTTTGGGTCATTTAAGGTAATACAATTTGCATTTATCTAAAATCATATACACCGAATTTTAATTGATTAATTAAAAAATCATCTTTCGGAAATTGATTCTATGAATCATAAGTGAAAGATCGTTAAACATATTTCATGCGATAATTAATTTCTTCTTTCATGACAGGACCTATCTATGTTCTTTTACGCCTTCTCTGTGATTTATTGAAGAGTTTGAATTTACATTTTGGTCCAATGACAAAGACAGGCTGAACTGTGTAGTTTATGTAACGCTTTGAGTCTATCAAAACAGGTCATCCTCATTTGCGTCTCAAAGACTATGTACTTTCTTTGAAAGTTACTTAATTGTGCGCGTATAATTTTGATAACAATTTTTATGCAAATGACCAACACATGCGTTCGAAATTCGGAATTATAGTCCTTTGAAATACTTTTATAAAAGTCTTCTAATATTCAACAGGTCGATTCGCGGAATAAACTTGTGATGATATGTTACTGCAGGCATTGCACAAATGGTTACGATTGACTTTCGAACAAACGCGGACTCTTATGAAGTTCATTCAAAGTGTGGTTAATTTTAATACATATAATTATAGCATTTGGGTACAGAAGCATGATCGCTCTAAAATGTATTATTAATATTAATCTTTGATTATAACGGCCTATAAAGTTTTATAATATTACCAGCATTTGGTTCTTACCAGTCGCCAGCATTTAATAAAAGCATTTAAACGAATGATGCTTCATCTTTGCAGAAGTCTTAATGAAATTAATTAGCTCGAATCGCCGAGCCGCGACTATTGAACTGAACAAAATATGTGCAGCGCTCATAATTATGGATATTAAGTTATTTTGAATCAGTTAACTTTCAAGTATTTATATTTTTCTCTTAAGTTTACAATAAAAGAACTATCAGTACGGTATTTCAATTGTCGGTGTTTGATGATTGTACCCGATAATTAAATTGTCGGTAACTTTCAATATTTCGTCTATGATCATTTCTTGTAGCTTATTTAGATTATAATCTCAAAGATGTAATTCGTTAATTAGTAAAAATCTTGATACGTGTAAACGGTTTATTGTTTCCGAGAGTCTTGCTTTGTTGAGGTACAAACCGCCTAGCTTCAGGCAATCTTTTAAGTCTTTTTGTTCAACGTAGTGAAAAGAGTCTTCAAAAAATTTAAGCTGTCATTTCCCGTAATATAAGATGTTTAAAACTTAAAACATATCGGTAGTTAAAATCAACAAAGAAGTTTAGTCAATGTTATCAAATTTTGTGTCTATCCGATTTTTTAAACCCTGATGGTGAAATGATTTGGCGCTTCGCTTCGTTGGATGTTTACACTATAGAAAGTCAGTGAATACACTGTTTGTCTATAAATGGACTCTGACTGTAGTCAGTTCATGTCAGTTTCATTTTCTACATTGTACAGTAAGGGTGATATTATACACGGCTCATTTGTGCTATATGACAAGTTTTTGATGATCATTTGGAAATATAATGAAATATTCATAATTGCGGCCAGGAATTTACGGCGAGCAGTAAAGCGTTTAAACAAGATAGGATTACTGACAGTAAAAGTTGAGGTGGGTTTTTTATTCCTATTTTTATTAAATCAAAATTTACGGAATAATTTTATCAACACATTTCTGAATATTGCATTATTGTACGAAGCTAGCTGAAACATGTATGAATTGTGTTTTTATTGGGTTGTTTAAAAAAGGAATAGATATATACATGTTGTAACAGAACATTTATAATGAAAAAAGAATGCAAGTTAAACAATTTACTTCTGGCTAAAGTTCGATTTTCGAATTTTCGGATGGTCTTATTATAAGCATTAAGAAATTATTATTTTAATAAAGTTGATTCGCGTGAAACGCTTACATATTTCTCTAAAACCAACCGTGCTTTTATAAAAACACGTACGTGATTGTATTTACCGTCTGTTCTGTTCAGCCCAGTTCCATTCCGTATTATCTATTCTAGTATAAAAGGAAAATAATGCAGAATTTTACTGATTTGATTAGTAGAGATATGCATGTTTAAAAAAACAGTTTACAGATTTTAATCCACACGTGTGTGTATAATTATTCATACGCTTGAAAATGTATGATAACGTGGTTTGGTGTAAAAATGCATAACGTAGCGTACTGAAGTGATTTATGCCATTGCGGCGTATCATAATGTTCTTGTTAAATGCGCTGATTATTTTTTTTCTTCTTTTTTGTTGATAATTGATTATCATGATTGAAAAAAAACTACTGGACAGAGGAGTGTGCACCAGTTATACGGCTATAAAGCTACAAGCAACATGGATAAATACACTAATATATCATTTTTGCAAAGCTTTATTCAATCAAGGCGACATAAAGAGCCGGTACATTGTCCTGACACTATAATATAACGGTTATATGTACGCAATCTGTCAGAATGTCGCTATAAATCATACACCTTAATGATCCTGACCTCAGTAAACAATGGGTGCGATGATAACATGCTACCTGGTGCAACATGTTGCACCTGTCCTTGTGAGGTGTGTTCACATTTATATCCATATGTGCTAAATGTCTAACCAGGACACAACTGTCCCCCGCACTGTTACGTAGCTTTATTTCGTTCGAGCTAGTGTAGGTAGTTGGGTTGCCAGTTGGTGAAAGTCGCAGTTGGTAAAGGTTGCCAGTTGGTGCACCTATTGACCAGCACGCCTACAGTGGATTTTGCAAGACTATGAGTTTTGTTCGAATGATTAGCTGCGTGAATATATGAATACTGATCGTCTGTGCAGCATCAATGTTTCGGTTTTGACAAATAATAATAACAACAAGCTCAGTGTTTCCTATGATCCTCTAACAAACCATGAAGCCTTTACATTCAATGAAATGCAATGGTACTTGCAATGTTTAGCAATTGACGCTTTGGAACATAACCCAAAACAAACCTTCGAAATCAAGAATTACAAATTAATATTGCATCATCAATTGTCAGTGTTGATTTCTGAGTCTAATTCTGGAGCCGTACTTATATTATATTGTAATTGTTGCTAATGATGTTGTTGCTGGTGGCATCGTTGAAAATCATACACTTACAATACGCGTATACACAAGCCTTTCGCCAGTATACATGCAGATGGTTCTTCAAAGGATTTTATCATAATTTGTTTTGATCCCCTATACATTTGTATAACATTGTCAGTATGATATTGACTCACATGTTATAGCTATAGTTCTCGAAACAGTGGGAACCTTTTAGTCAATGTAAAGTTAACATTTATATAAAAGTATCATTAAAATATAACCATGTGTACATATACAAGACCCCTGTGAAGAAAGCCAACAATATTCGTCAAAACTTTGTCTAACATTTGAATACATGTTTTTGAATGTCAATAATAAGTTCAATCATGTATCCAATACTTTGTTATGGAGAATAGTTTGCGTGTCTATAAAAAAACTTTTGATATGTTTTTAGATCGATTAAAAGTTTCAAAAATCTATCAAGTTCACTTACAAAGACATAAACGCAATCACCCGTGGATAAGTACTTGTAACAACTTATATTTTAGCGAAAAGATGAGTTAAATTGCTCACCGGTGAATAAAAAACGTTATAAAATCATTTTGATAAACTATCAACCCCCTCAGACGGCGTAGCATTTATTTAAGTCAGCTATGCATAAAATTGGTTGCAAATTAAAATCCAATTGAAAAACAAACATAAAGGCAGCCAAGTTACTTGAACGTGAATTTAACGAAACCGTTATTTATTTGAACTCTGCAATAAACCTAACGTTTGTTTTACCATCTGCTAAAGTTTGAATTTGTCATTTTCTATAAATTCGTTTGGTTTATGATCGTCTGCCTCGGAAGTATGATATAGTACTTTTTTACAGTTGACTTAATAAAGGAGTCATACTTTAAGATCTTTGTAACTGATGTTTTTTTTCTATATGACATAAAAAGAAACATTTGGGGTAATTATCAACTTGTTTAAGAAAATGTACGACATTGTGAACGTTTGAATAATTGTTTAAAATGTGATCATTTATAAGAAATACGAATTACGAAAATTATGAGTGTTTATTTGTCATAGAAAACGCATTAAGTACAAAATTACTCTTATTGAGCTTCCACAAGGACGGTGATTATCGTGAATTTAAACAGACAGAAGAAATATTGTGTTGTATCTGAAACAAACGGTCAATACATTATATTATGGTATTAGTTCCATCATAATATTATTCAAATGACGTTTAGTTCAAATTGTGTATTAATGTTATGGTAGTCACGGCCTCATGTTGGTGACGATATGAATGAAATAAATGTCGACTACAGTCTATAGTCGTTCTACGAGAGGCAGTCTTTAATACCCAGACTTTTGTCTAGGAAAATATCTATACTTGTTAGCACATTATGATAATATTTGGCGTGGGTGCCTATTAAGAACTAACTATAAAATAACCTAGAACATCTACACTGGTTCCAAATATTAATGCTGATATACAAATCTCCACAATGCTGGCTATAAAGTAACCCTAGTTAAAGGAAACCTAAATCTCTGCCTTGAGCATGAGACCATTCATCTTTGCACCTCTGATACTCAAAAGTTCAACCCAATGCAACTATTATTCTGATAATTAAGTGGTAATATAATTATAACTTCTCTTCTAAATGTTCATATTGAACTGAGTCCAGGATCATGCTGTAACAATATATACAAAACGTTTGCGCAATTTCAAAACAGATTTTGCGAATCGATTATGTTTCGATTTTCAAAGTGCTGAAAAGCTTGAAATAATAGTAAACTAAATATCGCTGTTGTTGACGTGGGCAGCCATTGTTGTGTCTTGCAGAGAGCAGTATTGTGTTCACTATGCTTGAGCATATGTCGGAAATGTTTGCTTTATTCCGAGTGAAATTTGACATCACGCAATATTGTGATTAAAACATCGGTTGCATGTAAGCCTAGATCAATAATTAAACATATTCTGAGATACCTGTAAGAGAATATTTGTTATCTTTCATAAACACTGAGCTTTTCTCAGGGATTTGTATATAATATAATATATATTTATATTCAATTCCACATATATTATTACAAAACAGTCTGGTTTAAGCTGAAAGCCAATAGGCAGCTTGACGCACCAAACAGGGGTATCGAAATGAAGTTATTTTCAAGCCAACCATTTTAAGGTTTAAACGACTCACAATCCGCAGATGGCTTGCAAAACGTTGTCATCTTTACTTGTTATATTAAACAGGCATGCTATGAATATTATACTTTTTTTCTTGATGACATTTCTTAATGCGTTTCATATCCAACTATTTGTCCCATTTGTATTCGCACATGTGACAATTTTTTTACCATTGGAAGGCATGGGGACTCCACGTAAAATTGTCCATATGATAATAACTATTTGAGATATTTCTTATGTGCAAACATATTTTGTAGTTTGATATGTCTACAATATAATGCACTAAATTTCATAGTTGTATCTTTATGGGATCAACCCCCTTTTTAAAGGTTTTTAACATGACTATCACTCACATTGAACAAAGAAGGAAATGAACGGATTTGATATCAAACTTGGTTACTTTCTTGTCCGTAGTTCTTTTGTTTCTCGGGGAATATATTTTGTGCAAACTTGATTAATAGTTTAATTTCTTCCCGTCAGATTGGTGTTTTGATATAAGAAATGTGATAATTAGATCTGCCCCCTTTTTACGGTTTTTTAAAACAGGTATCATTTTTTTTTAGTAAAAAAGTAATACACATATTTAATTTGCACATTGTTAATTGTTTTATGACGCGCCCCGCTGCGATTGTCACAGCATGTGGGGTAATAAAAGTGGTACATTCGCGTGAAGGGTTATAACCGCTATATTTCTATAACCGCTATATTTCCTGTATACATACCTTAGTATGATTTTAGAGATTTGAAACTTTGACTTTATTGCCGATTTGGAAAGTAATACATGCATTAAAATAATTAAAAGTGAAATGTCATAAGCTCACGCATAATTTAAAATTATAATAATCGAACAGGTGAGACATAAAAATGAAGAATCATGTCATTCCTATGACACTTGTTAAATAAACTGGTTAATTGACACGTTGTACCACCTAATTGAATATATACGAATTGTAAAATGAAAATTAAACGTCAAAGAAGGTGAGAAAAAATCCGTATACTTTTAGAGGCATGAATTCAGATGTTGAAATGTATGTTTTACACTAAGGCAGATTAAATACATGTGCATTATAGCTTTATGGTTCATTTACAGTATACATGTACTTGCTTAGATATTGCTAATAATATGCGTATCTTTTAATGATAATCACTTAACTATAGCCCGGCTAGAGGAATAAAGCCCGTCTGCTCTGACCAGACAGATTACGAAGCCAGTTGGGATTCGAACATTCTATATATTAATTAATCATATATATTAGGTTTTTTCTCCTGAAAATTTATGTTTTCCATCATTGTTATTTGTTATAAGCATTGTTTTATGCTTCATGCAAAGTTAATTTTCATATTCGTATAATAAGTATCATAAATATTTTTTTATCATACATGTATGGTCGCATCGCTGATACCTATAACCACAATGTGAAAATAAAACAGTAAGTATCCTTCAAGATGCGTTTATATAAAGTTTCTATCTGCCTTCTTTTTTCATTTGTAGATACAGCCTTTTTGCTATAATAAGAAAATACATGTATTCGTAAACAAACCCCTGTAACTTTTATTGCGGGTGTCACCGGAAATTCCACGGGCATATAACGCATCATAAATCAAGCCACAGTCTACAGTCTATATATTATAACAAGTCTGATAAAAGCACAAATTCATATTCAGATATAAATTGCCGATGTGATTAAATCCATTTTAAGTATTTTCCTCATTATTTTAAAAAATCAGGATGATGAATTGACTAGCATAATTTAACAGTCAATATATTATCACAATATATTTCATAATCGGAGGGTATCACGAAGTAGCTCGAGATGTAATAGAAACACAAATTTGAAATACCGATATCGCACGACTTGCTTGCGGAAATTGATATTCATGTATTCAAAGCAAGAACCTTGTAATATAGTCTTGCATAAAGGTCAGGTTCAGGTCAAAATAGCCAAACTGCATTTTGTGATAACTTGAAAATGAATATATGACTTTGTTGGTTATATGATTGATGTTATGATTTGATTAAAACAATGAAAACTGATTTAGTATTTGTTTAACATTTCAACTTTTCATAACTTTGAAAGCACTTGTCCAACATAAATAAGTTGAACAAATGTTTCATCCCGATATCTTGAAAAAATTAAATATTTGTGACAATTAGAGGGAAAATTTGAGTTTTGTCGGGTCCGCAAGCGCGCGAATATTCTCCTATTTAATTCAAGAAAAAAACGCTCTATTTCACGAACTTAAAATTGTCATAACTTTTTTATTTTTCAAGATATTAAAAAACCAGTTCCATAATTGTATGGTCTATGGCTCGAAGATGCAACTGAACAATCAACCGTACAACATACTTGAAAAATCTGCAGTGGTTGCTAAATTTCATTTAAACTGTACTTTGTGATATTGCACACATACTCAAGCATTGTACAGTTACTAGTAACCGTTTATTTTTTTATCATCTATCGAATATGCATGATAATAAGTATACATATCGTGACATGTATTGCGGTTACTAGTATAACAAATGCATAATTGTTAGATTCCTCACACATGATCAACGAATTATGAATGATACCATGGAAGCATTTAAATGTTCCTGACGATACCTACCTTATGAACAAAATTTCATAATGACAGAGATATGCCCATAAAAAAGATCCTGGTATGCATCATATACAAAATGTCAAAAATACCAAAGTGTAACTGAACGCACAAAACCCCTCCAGCAAATGATATACATTAATTTATACACTCCGACAACCCGCTGAGTTAGCATAGCGCGATTACGCAATCGAGATAAGATCGATCAGATTAAAACCGGTATAACACCAGTCAAGGGAAGGTAACTGTGGTCGACTTGAAAACACATTCAATACAAATGGGACAAATAGTTGGATATGTGGCGTTAAGTGTGAGTTTTCATTAATCATAATTATACGATAAAATTATGTGTATCTGTGTTAGACTTGAGAAATTACTTCTCACGCGCCGCTCAACAATTGTTACCTTGAATTTAATTATGAATAATAAACATGCTCGTCAATTATGATAACAATGTCATTCTGAATTTAATAATAAACTGTTATAAGCCCACTGCTGATATAAATATTTTACATCATGCATACAGCGCAACCTCTTAAGAGCGACCCTTTCTTGAGCAACGACCCCTTTACATCAACTTAATCATATTTTCGATCGTAAAATATTACCAAATACCCCTTAATTTGCATTGTAAAATGGATGTTCTAGAGAGAGGTTGTTCAATGTATAGGCTACCGATTGTACAACAAAGATCTAAAAACGCAAATGTTATATAATTGTATCTGCATGTTATTTTTTTGTTGTATGAGCGTATAAGCGCGAGCAGGAAATTCTAAAGGTGCATTAACACCTAAAAAGTAAAGTTATTTTCCATATTTGTCCTGGAAGTCAAATTTCCCGCCTGTGAGAGTAACGCTATTAACCGGTGTTAACAAGATTAAGCTACCTATGCGACATTTTTATTAGCTATTGGCTCACTTCTATCCTATATGTTAACTATAGCTGATTTCTTTGCCTATTATTTGACTATTTTGTCAGAAATGTAAATGAATTGCGTATTCTTATTGTTCGTTTGTTCAGTGGGGGGTTATTCTTGCTGGTATAGTTTGATCGTTTCACATTTGTTGGGTTTATATGAAACATTTGTATAACATTTAGCCGTCATTATTCTACTGTTTGCTATACTGTGTCAGAGGTGCTAAGATCAAATATGCAAATATACGATCCAACAAAATAAAAGATTAGCTCCGATATAAATTTCAATGATGTCTAAGATTTTATATCAATATCTAGCGGGTAGTTACAAAAAAGGGGTCATAGCAACGTAGCTTCCTTACACATCGCCATATCATATTCACACTTTAAGTTGCATAGCGATGACATAATGAATAAGTCACGGTAAATATACGTCAGTATTTGGACAGTATCAATTTATTACATAAGAAATTAATTGCCAGCCTTGCACCGGTATGGTGTAAGCTACTGTCGTCTAAAGTTACCCTTGGATTGTAAATAATTAAATTAAATGTGAAATATTTTGCTGTACTGTCAGTGAACAAGACGGGTGTAATTTATTTAGTTAAGGAATATTGCTGTTCGGTGGGTATTGTATTTATATCTCAATGAATATGTAATGAGTTTGCCGAGTAATAAAATACTTACAGTTCATGTTCTTTTGTATTCTATTAGTTGTATTGTTAGATCTGACGCAGAAAAAAACTGCCGCGAAGTTTTCGAAAGCTATATACCGGTGTAAGAAATACTTGAAACGGAAACTTAATGAAAACGTATCATCAAAGAGTAATTATTGTTTTTGTATATTAAAAGTATTGTTTTTATATATTAAAAGCTAACAATAGATGCTTTAAAATACATGTATAAAAACGTATTCATATACATTTCATAATTTGAACAGGGCAAAACATTTTGCTATTTACGAGATTCCCGTGTGACAGCGGCAAAAGTACACAAGGTTTTAATTGTCTTAAAGCCATTACGTAACGCGAGAGTAACATAACAGCCAGCGAAACGTTGGCAGTTATTGCAGGCTTTACGGTCCAAAAAATCAACGCTGAAGTGTCGAAAATTGTCGCCTGTTTTAATCTGTCATATGTTAGCGTACCGTCGTACGTGCTAAGTTTACGCTGAGTGACGCGGCTAATTTTGATATTACATTAAATCAAAACTTTATTATAATTTCGAGTTTTTTTTCACAGGAAATAACAAATTAAAAAGTAAAACATCGTAATTCCTCGTATCAAACCCACGTGACGCGATGTCAGACGGGATATAGATAAATAATGTAAATACGTCACTCAGTGATGAGAAATGACGGTTTGGTTGAGCTGTGTATGAATACTGTTATGTTTTATGGGTTCAAATTACGAACGCCTTAATGTTGTCACGTGATTTCTTGCAGACCGTTTAATTTATTATTTTATTTTCAGTGTTTGCCGACATGAGAAGAGCTTGCCACCTAGAGTAGTTTTAATAAACTTGCCGCAACAATGTGTGTCGTCTTAGCTACCGTCTGCCTTCTTTTCGTCAGCTTTGATAGATTGACGTCTGCTGAAGAAACCGGACTTAAATTCACAGCAAGTGTTAAAGAAAATAAGCAACCAGGATTTTTCATCGGAAACGTAGCAACCGGAAGTGACGTTTTCCAGAATGCAACACCTGAAGAAAAACAAAACGCTAGATTTAGTTACCTTAGAGATATTCATAAATATTTCGAGCTTAATGACGTCACTGGAAATTTAACTACGTCATCTACAGTAATCGACCGTGAAATCGTCTGCGAATTTTCAACCACTTGCATTCTGACCTTTGACATTGCTGTGACTTCCGGTAAATTCTTCGCCATTGTTACAGCCAGTGTAGAGATCATTGACGTGAATGATAATTCTCCAAAATTTTCGTACGTTGACAATACCTTAACAGTCAATGAAAATGAGCCAATCGGAACGGAGTTTAGAATCGGTTCTGCGTCCGACGCTGATTTACTGGAGAAGTATTCGATTCAGTCCTTTCGTCTGGAACAATCTACTGACGTCTTTAGCCTTGATAGCAAGGCCGAGAATGACAATGTGTACAGTTTAAGTCTGATACTTGGTCAACAGTTAGACAGGGAAGTTAAATCTAGCCTCAGTGTCAAGGTCATTGCAGTTGATGGTGGTGACCCTACACGTACGGGGACACTGTCTATAACAGTATTAGTTGCCGATGAAAACGACAATCATCCAGCATTTTCTTCAAACATTTACAATGTAACGATAAATGAAAATATTCCTCAAAATGCCATGATTAAACAACTGAAAGCCTCGGATAAAGACATCGGTGAAAATGGTCGAATCTCATATCGGATCCGTGAACGCCAGTCCAATGTTGACACTATTAAAAGATTATTTCGTTTAAATGAAGATTCGGGTGAATTGTCGGTAATTTCCGAGCTAACCAAAGAGCCTTCGGAATATTATGAATTTATTGTTGAAGCCGTAGATCATGGCGAAGTTCCATTAATGAACCAAACAACAGTTAGAATCACCGTGAATGATGTTGAAAATTACCCACCCACCATTGAAGTCAACCTGCTTTCACCAGGAAACATTGGATTTGTCGATATAGAAGAAAACCAACCAACTGAAGTGTTCGTTGCTCACGTTAATGTTGAAGATTACGACAAAGGTGATAATGGACAGTTTTCGTGTGATATTGCTAATGAACTGTTTACACTTGAAAAGTTTCCAGGACGTGGATTTAAAGTTGTTGTCGATGGTTTATTAAATAGAGAAGATACAAACATGCATAACGTGACAGTAGTATGCCAGGACCATGGTACACCAGCTAAAACAGCATCTGAAACATTCTTTGTACGTGTACTTGATGTCAATGACAACGATCCCGTTTTTGACAAAGATGTCTACTCAGCAAGCATTGAAGAAAATAATGCAATCGATGATAGAATAACACAAGTTAAAGCTACTGATATTGATCTTGGACTCAATGGGACAGTAGAGTATAAGCTTGCTGATAACCATGACAAGTTTCGTATCAATAATAACACCGGTGTGGTCTATGCTAACAAAGTGTTCGATAGAGAACTAGAAGGCTTGGTTGTTTTCCGCGTGTTGGCAATCGATCACGGTACGTCTAGACGCACAGGAACAACAACCGTCTCCCTGACTCTGATCGACAAAAATGACAATGCTCCCATCATGGTTCCAGCTCGTCCTGAACTCAGAATTGCTGAAAACCTACCAGTAAATACGTCTGTGGGACTACTGTTTGCAAAAGATAAAGATATGGGTGTTAATGCTATGTTCACGTTCCGACTTGCTCAAGTTGATACGACATTTCCCTTCACACTTTCCCCTAATGGTGATATTCGTACCAACGAAGTGTTAAACAGAGAGGAGAATAACCGGTATGAGATACCTATAACTGTCACAGACATGGGAAGTACGGCATTAAGTAACACTCAATATATAACTATATATGTTACAGACGTAAACGACAATGCTCCTAAAGTTACATTTCCAAATGATGTCAATGACACGGTGAAATTTGTTTATCCACCAGTCGATGGTTATAATGTTGTTACTACGATTGCTGCGTACGATGCCGACGCTGGTGAAAATGGTTCACTTACGTATGAAATAGTAGGTGGAAATGAATTCGGTATATTTGACATTGATCCTGAACTTGGAGAGATTTCAGTGAAAAAGCTTGTAAACATTCATGAAGATTTGACCATTGCTCTCTTGGTTGAAGTTAAAGACAAAGCTAAGAATCCAAAATCAACTAGAGTGACATTGAAAGTACAGTTGGTGTTTGCTAATGCAACGAACGCAGCACCTGTTACGGACGATGTGGGAAATAAATACGTCATCATATCTGTGGTTGTCATAGTAACGACGGTAGCCGTAGCTGTGGCAATAGTCGGAGTGATTTTGTTTTTACGGTCTACTGATAACAAAAAGCACCAGGAAGACGGAAGCGCCGGGTACTCAGATTCTGGGATCTCATCAAATGCTGACTCACTTCCGGCGGAAGGAGATGGTAACAAAAATGGCGACGAAAAGTTAAAGAAGAAAAAGGAAGTGAGCTTTTCTCTGGAATTCTCACTGGATGGTCTTGATGGTGGGCGTAATGTAGAAACAAATACAGAAGAATACACACAACAAAATGTAAGTATAAAATTAATATTTTCACATGTCTTTCGTTCAGCCTTTTGACAGCGGGGACTTGGGCGAATCACTTTCTCGTTCGGTTTTGTGTTGGTCATTGTGCCTTGTATGTTTTTTCTGTTTTCTGTTTTCGGCTGGTTAAGTTGAGTGCTGCCTTTCCTGTCGGACTTAATATTATCTTTTTTAAAGGCAATAATTTATCTTTATTGTACTAGTATCCGATACGTCATTTATCAAGTATTTAGAATCTAGTCCAGTAGAAATAATTGACAACTTCACAGGAGAACTAAGATACAGTTTGAATTCTCAAACTGATTTATATAATTTGTATAATGTAAGACTATATATTTAAACAAAGGCACATGCTAAAGACGATAGTTTAATGACACTCCTTTCGAACAAAAAATATGTTGGTAGTATTTATTCATACCACTTATCCACTTAACCCATTGCCGCTGCAAATATCTCAGTAAAGATCGCAGACTTTGTCTGTGTTTAAAATTCAATCGAAAGTTTTATGTGACGCAAATATTGTATGTAAAAAGTGCTTTACATCTGCATTGTCAGATAACCACTTAAAGTAACATTTGCAAGTGATTATAAAAATATTAAAAATATAACAAACCAATATTATGACATGCATTTTATACAACAATGCAATATTTTCAAAACATGTCAATTCTGTATGATATTTGGAATAATCAATATGTAATTGACATAAATTACTTTTGTATTAAACAACGTATATTGGACATTTACAAACAAACATGGTACACAAGTATTAATAATTCTAGTAAACTGACATCATATAGTCTATATAAACACACTTTTGATATTGAAAAATACCTATCTTGCATAAAACAAAAGAAGTACAGGATCGCTCTAACAAAATTTAGATTATCATGTCACGATCTAGCTATAGAAACTGGAAGATACTTTAATATAGAACGTCAAAATAGAACATGTTTACAATGCAACATGGGGGTCGTTGAAAGTGAATACCATTTTTTATTAATTTGTCCAAAACATAGGAATCTAAGAACCAAATATTTCAAAACGTATTTCTCTAGCTGGCCAACCATACAAAAATTTACATGTCTCATGTCCACAACCTCAACCCGTACACTTTTGCAAATTGCTAAATATATTTACTATGCTTCCCTTAATCGAAATTGATAATGTCACTTTATACCCATACTGACACATACAAACTGTTTATATAACTCTGTTATTATTAATATGCATTCTTTTCATTACATGTATTATTATATTTGTTCTGGCTATATATGTATATGATATGTATCATGCCGAATAAAGTTATGTTATGTTATGTTATGTATTCAATATATGACTCAAACATTCAAACACTCCTAAAGCTGCTCAGTGCTCTGTATGTATAATGTCAAATGTTGTTTTACGCTAAATTGGCGCTTTATATTTGTTTAACTTGGCAAACCAGATCCATAGAAATTTTCCAACAAACTCTCTTATTTAATACCCTTCACTCTATTGTTTCCTGAGAGGCTGAAATTTAATCTGGACTGATCAATACCTGCTGTGTACGGAATAATGACGAGCTGTCAACTATATATGGTGTTCCAATCAGCTCGGAAAACGCGCCTGAAGATAACACTGTAAACTTTATATAGAGGACCCGAGATAATTGAAATTAAATTCTCATTTCAACGTTTAAGTGTGCAATTCATAATAAATCGAGTAAACTATATGGCATTGTATTCTTGACTATTTGGCCTCCGTAGCTCAGTGGTTAAAGCGCTTGTCGCCTAATCCGGGTGGAGGCACACATATGCCTGCCATGTTTCAGCAGAAAGCTGACTGGCGAATAAAGGCTATGCTCGGCTTAGTTTACAAACAAGTTCTGTTATATTTCACGAATTCTTACAAAATGTCTACAGCTTTTGGTTTATTGACTTTATTCTCTTTATAGGAAGCTTAAAACTTTGAAATGAAGCATCTGTTAACTTACTTAACTATGATTGAATTGATTCTACCTGTACACGCAATGGTATGGTTACTTAATCAAGGCAAAATCTGGTATTATCTCCTAAAAGACAATGAGTCAGTTCATTTTATTGCTACTAAAAGTCTGACGATAAAGTAATCTGTTAATTGTATTACTATTTGTCTGAGGATCTTAGGGAAGATTTGTAAATATTTTGATAAATGAATTTCTTCGTAAAATAAAGTATTTTTTATTATTATTTCAGAGATTTTACGATAAAGCTCCAGTCACTGAGAGACATGGTCCACCTATGTTTAACGAACAGAATCAAGAGAAAATAGATCGTCATATGAAAGCTCTAAAGTTACAACAGTATTTATGGGAAGCTAAATCACGTGCTTGGGAAAATTCACCGGTAAGCAACTTATAAGACATCATTGTTGTTTTTATGATTTTTTTGTTATACCTAAAACAATGTCTGTTGAGTTTGTTTCCTGAATTTTTGTTCTAAAGTTTTCTATCAGACATTTTATCAAATACATGCATAATAAATTATTAATAATACATAGTCATTTGCTTGGATGATACATTACACGTACATATGAAACCAGAATAATGTTATATCTAGTGATTCATTGACTCTTTTATTGATTTTGCTGCAACGGGGTCCACGAAAAATGTTGACTTTCAGTAGTTCGTCCGTCTCAAACAAAATATGATCATTTTTGTGTTTCCTTATTTACAGGCACATCAACTTCCGGTGGGTGATAGCGAATCAGAGACGTCACGTGAGACCATCACGTGTGATAGTGGGAGGGGAGGAAGTGAAGATGATGTTTCCATGTCGTCGCCTTCTGGTGCTGGTAAGTTCACACAAAATAGTTTTTAATTTCTCGGTTCTCTCCTTACTTAAAAACAAGACGAATAACAAAATGATTCACAGTTTTTTTTTGTTATGATTATTTATTCATGAATCTGAAAAACCGCGTGTTGAGAAACATTATGAACATATTGACCGACTCATCAAATCGATTGTTCTAATTTTCACACAAAAGATAATAATTGTCAGATTGCATGAGAGTTGCCTAGGAACCGTTTTATCACACCACCAGGAGCCGTTTACGTTCTTTTTATGTCAAATCACTAATTAAGTCATGAAACTCAACGTGACATCATCGCCACCAGATCAACAGATTCACAATATATATATTTAGTGTATAATTATACTTTTTTCTGTTTCAGATGATAAAAGATTTTTCTCAACATCCCAAGATCCAAAGGGGAAGCACGTGCAATTTATTCATCCTCCAAAATACGGCTCAAACACGACTCTACCAACAGTGAGAGAAAGCACCCCGATCCACAGCAAGCCCCCGCCTCGACCAGCCCCTTACAGACATTCAGCAAGGGACGTACCGAATAACACACAGCAGATAAATCATCCTAGACTAGCTATAAAGACATTTCAAAATCCAACATATTCGGTGAATAGTTCACATAATTCTATGAGTCGCTCAATCAGCAATTCAGAACCTTGGGTGGATTATTTTCATCAAAATGGCGGGAAAAACTATCCACGCATGCGCAACGACAGTGGAAGTTCATTTCGATCAAATGACGATGATGTGTGTTCGACGACCACTTCCGGTAGTTACACTTTAGACAATGACTTAAATCTCGTTGATATGTATCCAAACCAGAGAGATTTAGTGGTGTGATACCTGAGCATATGGAAAACCGGAAGTGTTCATCGAGTTATCTGTGATAATGTTATATTATTCTAACTTTTTGGTGCAATCTTTTACAAATTTTGATAAAACTTTACGGACAGCTTTATCGACTGTTGCTATGGAAACGAAGAAGCAGCAATATGTGCTAATCTGATGTGAAACCGAGGCTTGGAGTCACATGATGTCAAAGACAGCGGAATTCGAGATGATGAGTACAAGTACTTAATTGGCCATTCTCAAACCGAAGGTAACTATTAATTTCAAATCAAAATTACTTCTGTCTCATCCGAATGTCCTAAAACTTGCTTTCAGTTATATTACATTTTATTAAACTAACGTTATTTATTATCATTGGATATAATTGCATCTGCCATTTTGTTACTTCAATCTTCAATCATCGTTTACGGTGTGATGTAAAGTTCATTTTCAGTACAATTTAAAAATCTAATATTAAATTATAAATGTATCTATTTATGTTATGTTGAATTTAGATGTGATAATAAAAACATCAGTGTATATTTATACCTAATAACAAACAACTTTTCTATTTCCAGGATACAAACCTATGTGTGCGTAGACAACGCTTCATCTGGAAATGTGATGTGATTAAGAGAACTGGTGCAAAAACCAGGAATTCTACATGAATAACCTGAAAAAATCCTGTCGAGATACAAACAAACTTGTCGTGTTATGCTAAATACAAAACTGAAGACCTTATATCAACACCTGTTTCTTTAAAACGATAACAACGTTAAGAGAGAATTGTACGCAGTATTCTAAGGGGGACAGTGTTTGAAACAATGGAGTTATACTTGTGCTAGAGTTTGGTGTTGGACTGAGTAGTATACGTCAGAACAAAGAGAGGACTAAATAGAGTTTTTTGCAACTTTACACAGTACACACGAGATGACAAGATAGTGAAATAAAAAAGCACTCGATAGCTCCTTTAGTTTAAAGTTTAAACCAAAGTGACTCAACGCTCATGCATTTGAAAATACAATGTGATGTGAATTTATCGTTTTAATAACATTAAGTGTATATCATATTTATTGAATAGAATGTGGATAGGTATTATTCTATCTAAAAGACGTATTTTTTATCTGTCTACGTTTTATAAAATTGTTAAAAGACATGATGACAAAGAACTGATGTTTACAGCTTTATTCTGCAGTCAGTACTTTGATCTAGCTGATAAAAGGACACAAAAAATCAAATAACACACAAAGCGTTATATTTTATTCTCTTCGCATAATAATTTCTATGATTTATATTAAAATTGTATTATATAAATGTACGTGTCATATGTGTAACGAGGCTTGTCTTTTTCCTGAAGAGAACAGTTAAAGTTCTGTATCATAAACCGCTATGAGAATTTTGAGAACTAGTAAACATGAAGTATAATTGAACTATAGAATGGTTCAAATAATTTTTTTTAAAAAAAACAATTTATTATATGTAAATGACGAACTAATTTCTTAAAACATGTACACAAATACATGTACATTGTATTTAATTGTAACATCAAAAGCGTAACATTTAAAGTCCCCATTCTTGCTAAACATTGGAGATGATATCCTAACCAAATATATTATGCATTTTGCCATGATCTTTTTATTGCTTATCCGATTAGAGTGAAAGACTATACACTATAGAATATATAATAAGCTGAGTGCGTATATTTTTGTTCATCCTCATACATCATCGGTTAGCCAAGTTCCCAGACTATGTTTCGGACGAAGAATGCTCTGGTGAACGAGAATGATTTTTGTTATAATTATCTTAAAATGTTACATTACACGCTCGTTAATGGAAAATATTACATGGCACATAAATTACTGAAAAGTTCCTTTGCAAACCTCCATAACTATGACCATTTATTAGTTTGTGGATGATTCTATGTACATGTAATTTCTGCAAGTCTACAATTGTCGTAGTTTTTTGTACATCAACTAGCTCAATATATTCTACAAATCATCTACAGAGTATTCAGTATTCTAGTAATCAAACGTATTCCCTTTCTTTTGGAGAGAAAGCCTTGCTATGCCCTTATTTGTGACATACTCGTACAGGTGCACGTATGTTCTATTTTGTTCATGACATTAAACATTAAAAATGTAAATACCTTTAATGGTCTACATGTATTTTAGACAAAGGTTTGACGAATCACAGGGAATTATTGTTTATGATGTAACTTGTAAGTCAGTCTGTGTATATAACATAAACATTACATTGCAATATATCATGTTCTACTAACGACCAACTACTAACGATTGTCCCCAGATCTCAATATATAATATAAAAAAAACTAGAATTAAAAAATGACAAATGTGCAAATATTCTTGTCTCTTGTTATCTGTTTTATGTATTTTTTTTTATTCGTTTCGTTGAAATCATTCATTACAGTAAATCGGTGAGTGTCTGAGTGTTCTTAAACACCTCACGTTAAGTACCATTCTAAGTTGACACAAAAAATTGATGACTTTGTGGTACAGTGGTTGTGTTTTTCATAACACTCATTGGTTGTGTAAACTTTATAAAAAATAACACACTTTACAAATGATTTAGTATTGGTGTGAATGCAACCGCCTGTGAGTCTGGTATCCATCGTCGCCATTCTTAATCCAGTAATTTCAACTGGGTATATAATGGACGTGGGGTCTGGTGCCAAATCTAGATCTAGAAGTCATAAGATGAATGACAATGTTAACCATAAAGTACAAATGTGACGACCCTTGAATTTGGCACAAAAGAGGTTGGGTGCAACATCGAAATTCAAACTCGACAAGATGGAGAGACAACGCTAGCCACAAAGTACGCAATCATTTAATTTGGCACCAACACGGTTGAGTGCAACATCGAGATCCAAAAGTCAGAAGTTGGAAGCAAGCGCTGATCACGGAGATTGCCATCTTTGATTTTGGCACAAAAACAGTCATGTAAGTAAGACATGAAGCAGTCATCGACAGCCGTGTAGATAGGTTGATAAATCAATATGAAATGATGAGTTAAAACTCAAATCTGAAAGCACATGACCTAGTTGTCTTAGTTGAACTGTCCGGTCTGGGGTGGAATTCAATATTGATTTTATTGGACTTAAGGAAAAGGACTACCAATCAGATTACACCATATTAAACTCTTGGTCAGTAACAGGCGATATGAATCGCTACCCTTATTCTCCAATTTAATAACATCAAAATTGAATACCATCCCTGAATACAATACTTGGGCGCTGTCACAATACTCATTGACACAAGACATCGAGGCAAAAAAAAACAAGTACATGTATAATAACATCATGTTTTCGTCCTATGAGTTTTTGCTATTTCACAAAAGCGTCGTTCAACAAAAAATGACAACATGCTTTTGTGTGTTACATTTACTCACTTTTCAAACAAAAAAGGAGTCAAATTGATTGATTTTTAACTTGAAATCAAATTATTTCGTTTTTTATTTTGTTTTAAAAGTGAGTAACTGCAAAATAACACTTCAAATATTGCGATTGTGTGAATAGGACGTTTATGACACATCAACAGCCTAGACCAGCAAGCACAATGGAGGTAGTGTTATGTCCAATGGGTCAATAATAGATTAAGCAGGTAATGCAGCACTGAACAGAAGCAGCAGAACACGACATGTACAAGCAAAACTAAACAAAAAATCACAGACATACCACATGTACAAGCAAAACTAAACAGAAAATCACAGACATACCACATGTACAAGCAAAACTAAACAGAAAATCACAGACAGACCACATGTACAAGCAATACTAAACAAAAAATCACAGACATACCACATGTACAAGCAAAACTAAACAGAAAATCACAGACATACCACATGTACAAGCAAAACTAAACAGAAAATCACAGACAGACCACATGTACAAGCAATACTAAACAGGAAATCACAGACAGACCACATGCACAAGCAAAACTAAACAGGAAATCACAGACAGACCACATGCACAAGCAAAACTAAACAGAAATCACAGACAGACCACATGCACAAGCAAAACTAAACAGGAAATCACAGACAGACCACATGCACAAGCAAAACTAAACAGGAAATCACAGACAGACCACATGTACAAGCAAAACTAAACAGAAAATCACAGACAGACCACATGCACAAGCAAAACTAAACAGAAAATCACAGACAGACCACATGTACAAGCAAAACTAAACAGAAAATCACAGACAGACCACATGCACAAGCAATACTAAACAGGAAATCACAGACAGACCACATGCACAAGCAAAACTAAACAGGAAATCACAGACAGACCACATGTACAAGCAAAACTAAACAGAAAATCACAGACAGACCACATGTACAAGCAATACTAAACAGAAAATCACAGACAGACCACATGTACAGCCATACTAAACAGAAAATCACAGACAGACCACATGTACAAGCAAAACTAAACAGAAAATCACAGACAGACCACATGTACAAGCAATACTAAACAGAAATCACAGACAGACCACATGTACAAGCAAAACTAAACAGAAAATCACAGACATACCACATGTACAAGCAAAACTAAACAGAAAATCACAGACAGACCACATGTACAAGCAAAACTAAACAGAAAATCACAGACAGACCACATGTACAAGCAAAACTAAACAGAAAATCACAGACAGACCACACGTACAAGCAAAACTAAACAGAAAATCACAGACAGACCACATGTACAAGCAAAACTAAACAGAAAATCACAGACAGACCACACGTACAAGCAAAACTAAACAGAAAATCACAGACAGACCACATGTACAAGCAAAACTAAACAGAAATCACAGACAGACCACATGTACAAGCAAAACTAAACAGAAATCACAGACAGACCACATGTACAAGCAATACTAAACAGGAAATCACAGACAGACCACATGTACAAGCAAAACTAAACGGAAATCACGGACAGACCACATGTACAAGCAAAACTAAACAGAAAATCACAGACAGACCACATGTACAAGCAAAACTAAACAGAAAATCACAGACAGACCACACGAACAAGCAAAACTAAACAGAAAATCACAGACAGACCACATGTACAAGCAAAACTAAACAGAAAATCACAGACAGACCACATGTACAAACAAAACTAAACAGAAAATCACAGACAGACCACATGTACAAGCAAAACTAAACAGAAAATCACAGACAGACCACACGTACAAGCAAAACTAAACAGAAAATCACAGACAGACCACATGTACAAGCAAAACTAAACAGAAATTCACAGACAGACCACACGTACAAGCAAAACTAAACAGAAAATCACAGACAGACCACACGTACAAGCAAAACTAAACAGAAAATCACAGACAGACCACATGTACAAGCAAAACTAAACAGAAAATCACAGACAGACCACATGTACAAGCAAAACTAAACAGAAAATCACAGACAGACCACACGTACAAGCAAAACTAAACAGAAAATCACAGACAGACCACATGTACAAGCAAAACTAAACAGAAAATCACAGACAGACCACACGTACAAGCAAAACTAAACAGAAATCACAGACAGACCACATGTACAAGCAAAACTAAACAGAAATCACAGACAGACCACATGTACAAGCAATACTAAACAGAAATCACAGACAGACCACATGTACAAGCAAAACTAAACGGAAATCACAGACAGACCAAATGTACAAGCAAAACTAAACAGAAAATCACAGACAGACCACACGTACAAGCAAAACTAAACAGAAAATCACAGAAAGACCACACGTACAAGCAAAACTAAACAGAAAATCACAGACAGACCACATGTACAAGCATAACTAAACAGAAAATCACAGACAGACCACATGTACAAGCAAAACTAAACAGAAAATCACAGACAGACCACATGTACAAGCAAAACTAAACAGAAAATCACAGACAGACCACACGTACAAGCAAAACTAAACAGAAAATCACAGACAGACCACATGTACAAGCAAAACTAAACAGAAATCACAGACAGACCACATGTACAAGCAAAACTAAACAGAAATCACAGACAGACCACATGTACAAGCAATACTAAACAGGAAATCACAGACAGACCACATGTACAAGCAAAACTAAACGGAAATCACAGACAGACCACATGTTCAAGCAAAACTAAACGGAAATCACAGACAGACCACATGTACAAGCAATACTAAACAGGAAATCACAGACAGACCACATGTACAAGCAAAACTAAACAGAAATCACAGACAGACCACATGTACAAGCAAAACTAAACAGAAATCACAGACAGACCACATGTACAAGCAATACTAAACAGGAAATCACAGACAGACCACATGTACAAGCAATACTAAACAGGAAATCACAGACAGACCACATGTACAAGCAATACTAAACAGAAAATCACAGACAGACCACATGTATAAGCCACACTGGCAAACATAAAAATGAAACTAAACACGAACCCTACTGCGAGAAGCCTATCACACGAGTCAGCAGCCAATAAAGAATCACAAGGACGTCCATACGCCACAGGGACAATACCGTGACCCAAAGCAGCACCAAACCATCAGAAACAACGCATATGGCATGAAGTAAATGACGTTTTTATATACTGGGGGGATCGTGAAATTAGCAATGATAATTTTGACACAAACGTAGTAACGATACAGTCGAGTTTTACAAACATTGCGCCGACGGAGATCTGGGACCCACCTAATAGACTTGATTACCTTCCCTTAGTATACCTACGCCGGAAACCAGATTATAAGAGCAGGAAACACAGCATTTAATTTTATTATAAATACACGTATAGCTATTAAAACATATCAAGACCTGGTTGAATACTTTCATTGATAAACTGTGTTAAAACTTTTTTGTGGCATTTTACACTGACCTATACCCTAAGTGATCCTATACGACATTCCACATCATCAATGAGTATGCGTATTATGCTTTCTTATTGAGAAATCGAGCATGTTCACGAGTCATCGTGTATTTTATACATACTATTCTAGCTTGAAAGGTCTTTTCGGGCATATACTGACCAATTCGCCAAGTGAACCTATACGACGTTCCACGTGTCAATGAGTATGAGCAATATGCTTTCTTATAAACAAATCGAGCATGTTCACGAGTCATCATGTATTTTATACATACTATTCTAGTTTTGAATTCAACCTTAGTCATCTTTCTAATTCTCCACTCAATGCTTATCCCACACAATACCTCTCAAAGAAAAGAAATTTTAATATCAAATGTCCTTAATCTTTCAATGAACTAACAAGATTTAAAATGTCTTTATTAAAAATATCTCTTTTTTTTGTAAGGAGAGCTTTTCAACGATCAATGTCGGGCAGGTTTGATACGGTATAAAAATAATATTTGTCGAAATTGGTAACACTTGTCATGGGATATTAGAAAACTTTGTGTACTTAGCTCATTAAGATCATTGATATAGTCACAATTTGTTTCCCCAGATCAAACTTAATATAAATGTACGATAAATAGATAAATATCCCAAAGGGATTTTTGAATAAAGTGGTAGTTTTTATGTATACTTACTCGTTTATCTGTGTGAGAAATTGGACTCTAATCATCGCAAAAATGACTAAAAGTTAACAATCAATTTTATGTATTGTAAAAATATTTGATCGGGTTTCGATAATTACACAAATGTGACTTCAATAAACCAACACCATTTCTTCAAGGAAAATAACATGTTTGCTGTGGTCTGCGTAATCTTTGTATACTTATTAGAAATGTACTTTAATTAGGGACCAATGTTGACCCCAGAGAAAACAGGATTGAGCAGAACTGAATTCAGTAGATATATAACTACCGTCCGTTTAGTGTAGTGTGTGGAATGCTCGGCTTGAAACTCTTGATCCGGGCTCAATACTGGTAATGATACCATAATTACTGGGACCCAGTAACTGGGTCTAACAGGCTGTGTTATTGTACATGGCATTGTCCGCGCGTGGAAAAGTTGTATTTTGCTTGCTGAAGGCGGCAAGTTAGAACAGGATGACAATTATAATTTTAGGAAAAGGGGAGGTCGACGGACTATAGCCGAAAATGGTCGAAAAACGGCGACAAATATTATCAAAACAACAACAAAGTCGTCAAAACTTGTAATGCTTCTTTGTGTTGACCTACAACGGTTTTACTTAATAGTAAGAAGTAGTCTACATATTACTGAAATGCTGCTAGAAGGGCCACACAAAAATAGGACACGCACATAAAAAATAACATAACAAAAGAAAAATATATAATTATCTAATGAAAACCAGATTTATGTAGCGCCCTTTTCATGTGACACTCGTTCAAAGGCGCTTTACATATTATAGTGTTGCAGCCACAAGGGCACACTTGCATCCTCTACCAGTGAAAATACAGCATGGTCTGACCAGAGGGACATACTGAGAGAAAGCCCTTGAAGGAAGAGAGATACGGTGCTGCAGGGATGCGCCTATCTCTTATTTCGAACAGACAGTCTGGTTCTTTTTTAACTTGTGCTCAGAATATAGCACATATACACCACAGCTTTCTGGTACATTTAACCAGATAATTTAAAGTCCATCCGGTCAGATATAGTGGGAACTTGATACTACAAATAGAATTTCATAAACGTCCAGTCTATGACAGGGATTGAGCCCACGGCCTCCCAGTGTATTGACAGCCCGGTGCGTTACCATTGAGCTATACACCTCGTACATGAACAAAACTTAATCTCGACCGTAGAGTTACCTTCAGGCTGTGCAAATAATGTATATGGTTAAATATTTAAATATATCGAATTACATTAAAACAAATATCGATAGATATCATATAAAATCGATTGGGTCTGAATCATTATGAACTCTGTTTATTGTACAATTACGAGTGCAATGCCAACATATATTCTAATATTCTAAATGTTTAATTGCTATTTCAATGTTATATACTCATTTTAATTGGTATTTCAAAAATTATCATAAGAACAGTTCAGATTGTATACCTACCAATAATGTCTAAATCACATACTATGAGTATAATTATGGTGACTGCAAAGGAAGATTATTAACATATAATAATATATAGTAATGATTAAGACTTTATTTTTACTCATTTGACAATATAAATCAATGCTCCATGAGATCCTCCATAAGACCGAGGCGAATCCTCAATAATTAGAATCATTATAAGAAATATTTTATTTTATGAGGAAACTTATTTGACAATAAAAAGACCTTTTCCAAAGACCCTCAACAATAAACTAGAACACATGGAACAGGCTAACTTCTGAATAAAGTCGGTGATAGTTCATTGTGAATAAAAACTTAATTTGGTCCAACAAGAAGGTTCCGTCTACGGACAAATGAAGTAAAATTCATGTATGATGAAACTGATTGAAATATGTTTCGGTGAAGTTTTACTGATATCGCCGTTACTCGTGACAAGTAATTATGTTTGGAAACAAATATTTGTTCAAGAAAGTGATCAGCTGTCACTTCAATCGTTAAATTTCGTCAAAATGTACCAACTTGCCAATAATTATTGACTTCTGTTTTTATGGTCGAAGCCTCAGTGTTTGCCTTCTCTGGCTGGATAGACGTTTCACATAAAACTGCCAGACAGTTAAGTGTGAAATAGTTGAGAATATTTGGTAGATTTAACGTGTGTATGAAACTCGTTATGTACACACTCCAACATTATATATTCATGATGACTAATATACGTTCATCAAAAACTGATGACTGCAACCAAATCACAAAAACAAACAATTCTCTCCAGTCGGTCAATATTTGACTTGAGGTGTGAACTACGGGTCTATGTTGCTATTATTGGGGTGCTGGTGTGTTATCCGCCGACCACATCCAGGAAAATGGTGTTTATACAATGTTTAGATGACGGAAGTTGAATGTTATGTTTCGTCTAGCGGCCAAACATGACGGTGAGCAATCGTCTGCCACTTCATTAGTGATTGGAAAGGACAATTACCAATATAACAAAGAGGTTTAGAGATGAATTATGTGTTTGTATACGTTAGGAGTTCAAGTATAATGAACGGACACATAAACAAAATATCCGTTACACAGTTGCTTAAATATTTTTACAATTTGATTATTTCTATTCGTAAATATTTTGCTATCCGATAGAGTACATTTGTTTGTATGATATATTGGCATCCAATTAAAAGATACAGTTTAAATAATTATATAATCACCGCTTTTTATTTCTTGTTGACTTGTATGTTTGATTTTAGTAAACATTTCGTTTTACATTTCTTCGTGTACATACATGCGTTAATCGTACGGTTTGTGTTCTTTGGATCTGTATTTAGCTTAGCAGGTATATGGCTCGACTGCATATTCGGAGATCGTAGGTTCCTGTGTTCCATGAACATGTTGGAAGATAATGAATGTCCGGAGATTGTCCGCTACCTCTGATTCATGATAGGCCAGCTGTCTGTCATATATCGTAGGCTTAAAAGAGTAAGGTCGTTCGTGCATGTTTGGAATCCGCATCGCAATGCGCATCTTATGAGCTTTTTTCGTGAAAATCGGAAATTGTCATGTTTACCAAACTGAAGTAGAAACAACTTGTTTTTCCCTATGTAAGTTTCATTCAGGTATTTTTCTTTTTTTCCTCAAAATAGCATTTTTGTTCTCATGGCCTTTTTCTTCTAAGCTAGCGACATGTATATATATGAATCTGTTAAACTTGTTACTGTTCCGATGTACTTCGCCCTCTTACTGACACTCGGTATGTAATGGTAGTTCCAGAAGGACCGGTTGGTCAGCGGTCGGAATAATGTGACTGGGTATAGTCTCCATAAGACTAAAGTAATCAAAACGTAAACAAGCTAACGAAATGCATATCCAAAATCAACATATGCCCTACAATAGTTCAGTCAGAGTTTCTAGCCTGTCGGATAGAGTGTTTGAAAACATCTTAACCCCTAAATTTGTTGCTTCTATTGAATGATTAGGCACACACAGCTCATGAATCAGTGTAGTTTGTGTTCATTCTATAACACTAATTTTGTCGTGGTTATTCAGAGGTTGTCAACACCCACAGTTTGTCTACATAAACATAACCGTGATATATGATCAGCCTGTCCCTCCATAAATACAACGTTGACGACAAGTACACAGCAACCTACCCTATCATTATCTCATAAGTCTTACAGTCAACCATTCTGCCCCAAATTACAGGCTCCCCTTGCAAGTTAACACCCTAGTCTCTAGGATTTCACTCAAACCATTCAACGCTGATTGCTTCTTTAATCGAGAACCCGTCTATTTATGCAAATTAGGCGTTATCGCGATTTGAAACTGCAACTTTTCGCGTTTTCTTTGACTTTGGGTTAATTACCCAATTACAATTTTTTGTTTGGTGTAGAAAGACATGTTTAAAGGCACAACAGACACAATAATAAGTGTTTTCAATCACAAACTTGACAGAACTCTTCTAACGAAACGCCTCATAAAGTAACCAAGGTAATCTGTGCGAAGTTATACATCTATGCTCGTATGTTCCTTTCTTGTTATAAAAGAAACTTAAGAAAGTCCAAATCTCGTCATCTCTCGTGAGATCAAGGAACTATTAAGAAGTGTGACAGATTACCGAACAGTAGCAAGCGTGTTAGAATCAAACAATGATGGGTTTTGTATCCGTTGAGTTTAAACAAAGACCAAAAAGTGAAACAAGCGATTAGGGAATCAATAAAAAACTCTTTTTCCCAATTTAGATCTCTATCATTGTAACAAATAGTAAACATATTGGAACATCAAAGTTTTAACGGGTTTTAACGGTTTATTGTTTATTGGGCGAAAAGTTTAAAGTTATTAAACTGACTGAAAGAATAGTTAAACACTAAATAACTATTGACGCAAAAAGTTGATTATTATCAATGAAGATTAAAATAAAAAAAACTTCGGATTGAAGTGTGTTCCAACTCATTAAGAGCTACCATTGTATTTGAAAGTTACACTGTTACACTTTGCACAAAATAGGTTGATGACTTTGATCACTTACGCTTAATTATCAGTTCTCCTAAATAAGCAGTCAATATAAACTGATACAAGCTCTCTATATTGGGGGAGGGGGCGGTCCCGAAGGAAAAGGAACCAAGCAGACTACAAGTAACTCCCCGACAATAGCTGGTTTAACAGTTGAACGTTTCCAACAATCGATTCCATTGACTGCAATGATACAACGCACAATGCAATTCAATCAAATTCTATACTAGGACGAACCAAATTTAAATTATAAATAATTGTTTAACAACTACAAATTGTGATAAAGGGATCTGCAATATTAATAGTGTTCCAGTATATGAACTCCTACAAACTATAAAAAGTCCCTAATTTGTATTTGTTAAAGAATTGTCAAGACATTAAATGTGAACGTAAAATTAAGTTTTCCGCAAGTGCTTTGATGGAACAGTACCCAGGGGTAGTATTTAATATTTATCTTACTTGACATAAGGATAACGACAACCAATCAGATCACACCATATTAAACCGTCTTGGTCAGTAACATGCAATATGATTGGCTATCCTTATCCTCCAATTAATTAAGATCAATATTGAATACCACCCCTGGTCATCATCTCATACGACAATGCGGTTATGAGGTAGAACTGCATCGTCTTCTGTATGTTGCTGTCATCTTCCCATACCTTGGCCTAGAACTACTAGTATGTGTGCCAAACTTTTAGTGTTGCTTCATCCAGATTGTGGAAGATTTGCAGTATATTTGTATAAATGTAATTGTGTCTGTTCCTCTATTCCGCACCGACAGCCGTCTCCACAAGACACAGTCTTGAAAACTATATGTTTCCACTAACCACATTGTCCATAACGTTCGTAGACCAAATAAGATAGTTTGACTATGCCTGTTAAGTGTTAGTAGGCTGTCTTCACTGGGCACACAGTGTCCGTTTACGATCGGCCAGTCTGATCTGTAAATGTTTTTTAGTAGATACTTTTCTTCTACATGGGGTTAGTCTGCCTCCGTAGCTCAATGGTTAGCACGCTTGACGTCTAATCGGGCGACCCCGGTTCAAATACGGATGGAGGCACTCATATGCCTGCCATATTCAGCAGAAAGCTGACTGGCAAATAAAGGTTATGCTTGGCATTTGATTGGTTGTGTCGTCTTGGTTGCTTCTTTTGGCAAGTTACTCAGCAACGATTCATCCGACTATGACCGCCTGTGCAGGAATCTATTGAAGTATCGTAAGATAGATGGTCTGTAACCTATGTACCTAATTACAAACACCATTGTATGTCTAGTCTTAGCTAATTCACCCTTACAAGTTCAAAGGTTAGCCGAAGACTTCCATAAAGCCTAGGTCCCACTGAGCCTTTTTGTCTTGGCTATCAGGATATCGGGAACAGGTTCCTCGTGGTCTAGGGGAAACTTCGGTGAAGTCATGAGACAGTTTGTGATATCGGAAGAAATTGTGATAAATCGGGTGGTATCGGAAGAAATCGGGAGAACATCGCTGATGTGGAATTCTCCACTGGGACCTAGGCTTAACTGTCAAACCATTTGTATGTAGAAGTACGAAATGTAAACTCACATGGACAAGGTTTGACGGGACGAACAAGAACAAGCTCTTTACACTTCGAATTTATACTACATGGTTTAGTTCACATTTATTATTAATAAGTTTAAATGGAGGGACAGACATTTTGAAGTAATTCCGCTAAGTTGGGGGTACTGTATTTGTTCGCAATAACGCTCTGTCTGACAAACAATCAAACAGTCGTATGAATACTTCCAGAGTGGTATTATATTCCATTGCCTAATGGGCTTGTACAGTTGGCGCGTGAAAGTCTTCGCTTTTATTTGGCAATGACTAGAGGTGATCTTATCAGCCGTATAAAACTGTCCCATCAGTTTGTGAAAATAGCTTTAAATCCAATTTTGTTGTCAAGATTAGAGATATTGTCAAAAAGGGGGATTTGTTTAATTTATGTCGAAATTAGATAAAGGAAATCGGAGAGTGGGAATATGATGGCTAGTATAGCGTACCACAGATGCCGAACGACAAGAACGTGGATTGCGCATAGATTCACTAAGGCCAGAGTTCTTTGATTTTTCGTTCCTCGGACCCTCAAAATAATTCTAAATTGCATATAATTTATTATGTCAAATGTTTTTAATACAATTATACTATACATCTTGTTTTATTGTATATTCTTTTATTTTACTAATGATAAGTTGGATCAGTGTTTGTTTAGATGTGTTAATTCTCATTCACCACAGAGATTGTGTCGCAGGTATCATTGAAAAAATAACTGACAGAAATGTCTGTAATTTTGTT
The DNA here is from genome assembly GCA_947247005.1 of Spisula solida. Taxonomy (NCBI): domain Eukaryota; kingdom Metazoa; phylum Mollusca; class Bivalvia; order Venerida; family Mactridae; genus Spisula; species Spisula solida. The sequence continues at coordinate 48,917,239 of OX365950.1, forward strand.
TTAATTCTTTATCAATGCTACAGATACATGTGCACTGTTTGTCTTGCATTGCAAATTTGCTGTTATAACCAACACTGCTGTGTATTGCTTTCAATAAGGGCCTGTCATCAACAACGTGGTAGCTATAATTTGTTTTTATTATTATTATTATTGTTTTCCCTCCTGTGGACTTTTTGATAAAAATGTCCGAGTAACAAAAAAATAAAAAATAACTGGCCTTACAGTTAAATATCAAAAAGCTACTCAAATCACTGTAGAAATTTACAAAATGTACAGTTCTGATTACTTAGGGTTAAATAATGATATATTAATGTCGTGAACTATTAAAGCAGTTATAACGGATGAATAAATAATGTGTATACATACTCGTAGTTATAATGACGCTTCAGATTTTGACAATTTTAGTTGATTGACGAAATCATCAGATTGACTGTACATTTTGTTGGTGAACTGATAAGCCACCATTTTAAACCTCTGATATAATGTGTGGTGATCAAAAAGAAATGAGACAAACGCTGTAAAATGACAGATGAATCCTGATATAAATACGAAAAGTTATATACCCAATACAAAAAATATCACCTCTCCGTCTGTTCAGTTTCGTAAATATTCATCCATTATTTGTAGAGACGTCACCGGTTTCGCAACCTTTGGGTTCAGCGACTCGCCGCACACAATTTACGTCAATGACGTCATTTACGTAAACGGTTAGCTATTCGAACGTCACATTGCTCAAATAAATCGCCCATGTCTCTATACAGATTGAATAAATTTACTCATTTATTCAGTATTTAGCAAGAACGAGAGTTCGTTTGTATAAAAACATTTCAGTTATAAGATCAAGAATATGTTAGATAAATATATGCCTAAATAAGGCAATGGAACTAAGACAAAATAATGCTGACATTGATGATATCAAAATAAGAACATAAATCTCAGTGAAGATATGGTTGGTTAGTTTGAAAGGTCTGAGACTTTGAACAATATATTTTATATGGATTGCATATGTTGCCATACTCGTCAGAGTCTTGTCCTCAAGTCTAATGCTGCATGATCACGATGTTCATAATATTGTCACTAAACCTGGCCCTGATCTCCCGAAACTTAGTAACTCAATCTGAGCTAAATCTCATCTCAAATATTGCCATGTGTCTTTTAGATACTATCTATGGAAGACTGGATCACAAAACAGAAAACCTTATTCTTAGTTAAAAAAATACAGTAAAATTTAAAGAGCTCAAATTGTCAAATTTATCTCCCATTCGGACTCTGATTTGAGTAAAATCTTAACTTGAGAAGAGATTTTTCTTGAGATGTTTCGGGAGATCGTGTCCTGATTTTCTTTGCGAACGGCTCATTTATTGGTTATGCCATCATGTATTGTTGTCTAAGTAGTCAATTCTATCACAAGAAGCGGTGTCAGCAATATACACATAGAGGGAACCACGATGTACACGAACTGCCAATAAAACACAGCTACAACTGAATAACTTCAAATGGCAAAATAAGCTTCCGAGGAAGAAAATAGTGCTGAAGTTTATGTCTTGGTGTGTTGTTAAATGCGGAATATTGGCTATGTTAGAATCGAAAAAATGAACATGTACCCGTGTTTATCTATAATTAAGCACAGTCATTTTATTACTACGCATCCGAAGCGATTGAGCTTTATTCTACGACAAAACACAGGTACATATTCATTATTTCTTAAATAGATCATATATGGCAATGGTGCGAATGAACTATTAAAACTAATGTCCTTTTCATAATAGAGTGTACTTCGAAAGAACGGACATTTCTCTTCAACTCAACCTGCTGCAGCATTGTATCGATGTATAGTACGGATATTTTTAGGATAATGTTTTATTCACCGCACCCATTCTCTATAAATAAAACAGACGTTAATGTAATTAAGAATTGATTTATTTACTCACAACAAAAACTATTCATTATCACTTAAATAAAACCTTCACCGGTTTAGATAATGCTAAAAGTAAATGATTTACGAGAAGTACCGGTTTTATGTCTTTATAAAAATAATACAATACAATGAAGACCCTTCGATTGATGAAAGCATTCAGCTATAGTATGTGAATATCACAGAAAAAAGAAAAGTCAATATCCTGAAAAACGTAAAGTCGCCATTATGTAGTAAATTATAGCTGAATATTGCTTTTTATTCTGGCGTCCATACTACTTACGACCTTATAAGTACTTTCGACCTTAAATCTGCATCTCAAGGTGCTTCTAATCAGCCTAATGTCATAAAAATCGGAAGTGGTCATGTTGACCAAAACTGAAGTTTAAAAAGCTTGTTTTTCCATAAGTAAAGAGTAGTTTTCGGACAGTTTTTTCTTGTTTTCTCAAAAGATTGATTTTGTACATACGACTTCTAATTCTAAACTAGCGATAAGTCGGCGTTTAATGTCAGCGTTATCCTTTGACATGGCAATACACAAACTATGTAACAATTACGGCATCAGAAGCGACTGCATCCACTATGATAAATGTAGGCGTCGTTGCGTACTGGTGTTTTCTTTTTAAACGCACGCGATGCTTTCCGCTTTAAAACTAGATAGGCTTTGTGACCTGTGGACCTACCACAGGGTATTGACGCATATAATGTTTTTGATTATGTTTGCTGTTAAAACATGTATATGAAATATAAGGCAAACATAAAAATACAATAATATGCGCCATTACCCTGTTGGACCTGCATTCAATGGCTTGGTTTGGCGCTAACGCAGGGTTTGGAAGATTTGCAACCAATGAATATTTTATTTATACAATGTACCACTAAAACACATTATCGTTACGGTTACGTTCAATCATTTGAATAAACGATAAATGTAAAACATGGTTACACTAGTCGATAGTTATATATAAAAACAAAATTCTAATGTCATGTAAGTCACGTTGTTAAAATGTAATGTCATCATTTACCATGGTCATGTTTCTACTACAGTAAAATCACATATTTGCGTGGGTATTAAATTGTGTTGATTTTGATAAAAATTTGCATTTTCGTGGGGTTGTTAATTCGCGGATTACAAAACATGAAAGGAAGAAGCCATGTTCGATATTTGATAGCTCGATTAATCGTGGGGATTAGATTTCGTGGTCGAGTGCAACCGAAAGAATTCAACGAAAATTTAACTCCCTCGAAAAACAATGATTTTACATTTTAATATTATAATATTTCTATACATGTACAAATATGCATATATTTTAGAATGCACAATTATTCTGATTATATGCATAATTTTAGTTGCATGTACATGTAACCTTCCCTTTCCTTCCGGTTTGTTTATTTGTTCACTTGCAGATGGAATAAAATGCCAATGCATAATTTGACTTGCCTTTTGACCAACGACCTAAATTACCGTTATTTTAGGTCTTTGCTTTTGACTTTGATGTGTTTAATTTTTATAAAACTTGTAACATTTAGGTATTGTTGTATCTGTCATGAAATGTTCCAGTAATACATTCCAAGGAGATGATGACCTTTCCCACTGTGAGTCCGAAATATTAATCTGACCTTTTGTCTCATTATGATACAAATATAGAACACACTGGTCAACCGCGTCCGTTAAAGTCCTTTGACCAACAGCCGCGCGTTATCAATGGTCGTTTGTGCAAACGGCATACCGATATAATTGCATCAACATGTCAGAGAATGTCCAGAAAATTCCGGACACAGTTTTCTACGGACGAGATAACAGATTAAAGCTGTTACTATAGCAGCCGCCCTCGTACGGCGTAATTACACCGCAGATTGCACATGACGGCTGTAAATTAACATGGTTAGTGTTAGGAACCGTCCGTACCGTTGATGACGGGACGGTAACTTCATTATGAAGATAATGAGTTGATGTTAGAATCTAATTGTCCACATGAGTACGTTCGCGATAGAAAACCAGACTACATTAGTTAGTGTCATAGTAAATTACTTGTACGCGACGAAATTTAGTTAGGAATATTCTAAGTACGTGCCAACACGACTGTATTTCATCTAAGCAAGACAACACGCGATTCTTAGTTATAAGTTCATTACATGCATTTTCTAAGTCAGCTAAGAAGTACAATGTATTAACAATTGGCATTGGCCGAGTTTAATGGTCAAAGAATTAGCTTTCCATGACCCATTGACCATTAAAACTGACTACATTGAAAACCTAGTACATGTAAATGTTTCTGATGCAGTTAGTGATCCTTTATTTCTTTTTGGTAAATATTTGAAATAAAAGTAACAAATGAAAATAGAATATTCTATATAATTATAGTATGTTACATTATATACCACGATTGACAAAGTTGATATAATATACATGTGTATAGAGACATGGAGACACTACACCAAATTGCTGGATAAAAGGCTGTACGTTTGGCGAACACCTGTTTACGCCAGGTCTTCCATATCCGCTGGCCTGAGACTATTTCCAACGGGGACCTCTGGAGCAGAACTAATCAACCTTCAGTTGTCAAGGTCATCAAGAAGCGGAAATGGATGGCGATGTATAAACCATAACCCACCGGAAGCCAAACTCTACACAGAGATACCGGTACGCATTGCTACTTTACGTAGCGGAAACGAGATCACTGAGTATGAGTTTGTCCGGAAGCCACCTCTCACTAACAAAAAATGATAAAAAATCGGACAGGGAAGACAGTAAACAACTTAAACATTGCCCGCAAATCCCTTGACTTGAACCCACAAGGGAGTAGGAAAAGGGGAATGCCTGACCAGGCATTGAGAATAACGATTGACAAAGAACTGAAGACCATCTGTTTGTCTATGAAGGAAGCAAAGACGACAGCACAAGACATATCTAGATGGCGCAGAGTGGCGGATGCCCTGTGTCCTCCTTTGTCACAAAGAGGTATACTAGTACACAGTAATGAAGAACTAAGTATATAAATTATGTATATGTAAAGCTTAGGTCCCACTGAGCATTGTTTGCCTCCCAATTTTTTGTACTCCCAATAGAAATTAATGAGCTATCAGGACATCGGGAACAGGTTCCTCGTGGTCTAGGGGAAGCTTCGGGGAAGTCATGAGACCGTTTGCTATACCAGAAGGCATTGTGATGAATCGAGTGGTATCGGAAGAAATCCTGAGAACATCGCCGATGTGGAATTCGTCAGTGGGACCTAGACCTAAAGTACGTTTTGGTACATGACATCTGAAAATTGTATTTTGACAAGGCTATTAAAATGCCAACTAGTCTTGAGACAAAGTCGCTATCGTTAAAACTGTACGTGTACCTCCCTAGTTCAATGGTTAGCGCGCTTGTCGTCTAATCTAGCGACCCGGGGTTCAAATACGGGTGGAGGCACTCATATGCCTGCCATATTTCAGCAGAAAACTGACTGGCAAATAAAGGTTATGCTCGGCATTTTTAGACTGAAAAAATATAAAGACATATATTTGTAGTTTCCTATCAGGAGTTGGGCATACACCAAATGATGTAACTTGAATGTAATGACACTCCTTTAGATTCCAATTAGCACTGTGGTGAGTATATATATATGCTGATAATAAATCACAAAGCCAACTACATTCATTATTAAAACCTCATATATTGTTGCTATGGCAACCGATACGATTTCTGATTGATTATGTCACGTGCTCAAGCTATAAATTATACCTTCATCACTCATCTTCAGCGAAATCAGCAAATAATTGACAGAAACAAATCAGTTCCCTAGTAGAGAACAGATCTGGTAGAGAATACCTTTCCCTGGTTCCAGAGCTAATAAAAAATATAAGGGTTATTGAACGGGTCTGAAAGTGACATACCATAAGTGTCATTTTAATATTAAGACAAGATTCATATTCTTGCTCTGTATTTAGCATCTATAAGGATAGTGTTCTACTCACTATGTCAGGGAGCGGTGTCCTAGAGGTAGGGTGTGTGCGTTATAATCGAGAGCTTTGGTCGTTTAACTCGCACCATTTCCGATCTGACTTACAAGACGTCTTGCAACACAATTTACCGCGAATTGCTTAAGAATTGTTGATAATACAAGCAATGCAATACTTGAACAGACGGAATTTTGTTACAAATTACATGGCGATTTTTGACTTATTTTCCGCAAACATTAGCTTTAAATTTACATTTTCTCTTCCTTCTAAACATTAGTCATTGTAATGTACGTCGAATTAGCTGCTGTCACTGTTGTTTATTCTAAATTATTCACGAAAAACAAATAATCTTTCATTGAAAATCTTTTACTTGATCAAACTCGAAATAACGAAATACAAAATTATTTCCTTGGTTTTTCGGTTTTGATGTGATGCGCGTCATTCGAATTGTAATTTAATGTAACGTAAATGTATGTATCAGTTTGGTACGCTTAAAACGTGAGTGAACTGTTTTGAACGACAGAAAATACGACATACCAATTTACATAATTATACAAAAAGGGACGCAACTCTTACACTTTTACAAAATGTGTCTCAAGAGTTATTGAAAATGGCGTTGAGTAGTAATTTACCACATGTATACAGCATTTTTATCATGCAAATACAGGGTCAAAAGTGCCTTACACGCATGACTAAATGTTTTACCGTGGGTAGGGGTATCTGATCAAAAAGCACCCCTTGTCCACTAGCCTAAATGCCTGCTTTTACAAAACAATTTGGAAAGGAGTAAAACACACAAGTCAATGGAGCAGAAATACTATACTATATACAATACACAGTAATTTACATGACGTAGCTTTCCACCAAAATAAACCAATGAGGCAAGCATGAATGACACTCACTGGAGAACTTCAATACCTCAAGTCAACTACTACTACTATTACTATTATTACTACTATTATTATTATCTGATGAGTAAAGACCGACCAACTTGTCACCACTGGCTTACATATGCAGTACTAGTATTTGTATTTAAAACTCAATGTACTCAATAAGACACTTTGTCGTGTACATAAGTAATATAATGGCGTCGATAATGCACCAGTCAATTGACACCACGCCCCATCCCAACCCCGGGGAATGGCGGGGATTTTTACTTTGCCATTGACTGGTGTATAACACGTCTGTGATAAACAGATTAATACGATTACTGGTAGGAGATTAGTAGAGGTATTAACTATCATTGACCTTTCAGAAAGTGCATGACCTTTTGGTAGTTAACTTTTTGTTATTAAAACCTTTCTTGGGATCAAATACAACTATACATGTATTAAAAAATTATATGCAGTATTGATTACGAATATAGCCACTGGATTTGCACATGTACAAGTATTTAATAGCAATTAAACATCGTTGGTTATTTAACAAACAAGCCAAACCAGAAAACATTTGGAGTTAACTGTGGGGTGAAAGGATTAAAGTGTCTTTTATACATTGTTTATACAAAATGTATTTTCATATGTGAGGTATATGCAGATCTAAATACAGTGTTTCTATTCGAAGATTTACAATGTGCTTTTAAATATTCTTTGGAGAAAGACAAACGAATTATCTGTACAAAATGTGCGCGTACCGAGAAAGTCTAGACGTGTGCCCGGTGTCTCTGGCCACGTCATACAGGCTCGCACAAAAACCTGTTCGGCCAGCAATGAAGAAACTTAGTCGTAAAAAGAAAAACGAAAATCCGGGTGATGTTACTGAAATCATTCGGGACAAGCCTAACGTATGTCCTATAAAGTGGGCCAGGGAAGGTTCCATTATACCCGGTATAGATGATGAGGACTATGACTATGACGGTACGTTGATTTCATGATAGACCTACTAACGTTATTAATCTAGTTAAGGTGGAAGGGTAGTTTTAAAACAATACATATCCTTATAATAGTTAGTACCGCTAGAAACTAAAGGCTATTTGCAATTCAATGGTACATCTTACGAGATATATGGCGTTGGCGTCTTGAATGACGTTGCCATGATGTCGCGAACCTATTAAAATACTTGGCGTCATTTTACGGCCTCTAGTTTCTAACTGTACCAACTATTATCAGAATAAGTTTCTTTTGAAAGTATCCTTCCACCTTAAATAACAATTTTCTGAAAAAAAATATTAATAAAACATGTTTCTCAGTCAATTGTTTAAAACTTTTTGCCTGGAACCCATGAATATTCGGGCGTATCCGTCGTCCAATCAGATTTGTTATTTTAACCAGTCAAAACATTCTTACGGTAATAACGAAAACACACCATGATTAATTAGTTAATTCGGTCAACATTATTACTCTACATAATCCGTTTCAACTTTCAGAGAATAACAAAATTCTCTGGTTCATTTGTTAAATTGGTTTGATTTTTAACCTAAATTGTTGGATTCGGACTCATACTGTACGAAATGCGAAGTACTAAAGCATTTTAGAGCACTCGCTATCGCAACAAGCCATGCTAGGCTATCGCAACAAGCCATGCTAGGCTATCGCAACTGCAGCACGCCCGAAATGTTGCACACAACAGGTAACAGTGTATCTACAACACACCAGTGATCGGTTTATATAAGAATAAGTAATACGTATAATGACCAAACTTTTTTTTCAAAATAAGATGCATGATATTCATGTACTAAAAGACAACTTCTTGTAAGATTCTCAAATTAAAGGTATGGTACTGTTACTGTAAAATCAGAGGTCGGGATATCGCGAGTTTGTCTTAGCTTATCTTAGCTTATCTTATCCCTCGCGAAAATATCTGTTTTTACAGTATTTATGTGTCGTTGTTTTTTTGTTTTAGAGGACTATGATGATGACGTTGTTCCTCCAACCGACGATGAAGATTTATCTCAGAAATATTATATAATGGCATGCAAGGAACTAAAGATTCGCTCAATGCGATTTATATATGATGGTCTAGTTCTAGAGAAATTACAATGTAAGAGTTTCGTTCTGTTGCCAAAAGATGTCAAAGCATGTGCAATTGCTCTAGTGGTGAGTTATTGGTATAATTGATTTTAACAGTCAAATAATGGATCAAGAATGGCTGTTTTAAGAAGTCATTTCGAAGTATTAAATATATTTGAATTGTATTTATTAAAATAATTGTTTAATCCATGTGGCCACTAACTAAGTAACTATGTACTTATTAGGAAGCAGTAATAAAGAAAACAAGACAAATTTAGGTTTAGAATTGACGACTTTTTGCCTCACAAAGGAAATTTCAACGAGTTAGTTCCCCTTGACCATAAAATGACCATTATAATCAAAATGTGCAACTAAGTATATTTCAACGTTAACAACAACCATGTTGTTGAGCGATGAATCGCATTATTTTGTGTGTGTTTTTAATTTGACGATTATATCGAAAATTCCAATTGATCATACATAAATAATTCGCACCTACTCGTCAATTTTTCGTTTTATTTTTTATTTTTCATGGTTCAAATATCCGCTGTTTTTAATTTTGAAGAAATAACTTTACTAATCCAATCTTGCGGTAGTCAAAAGCATATACACCAAATTTCATTCAGAAAGATTATTAAATAAAAACGTTATACGGTAAAAACACGTACACACTTATAAAACTTATAAGATTGGTGTATTTGAAAAGAGAAGTTGTGTAACGTAATTATGCTACGTTTAGAGATAGTTTCAGCTACAGGTCCATGAAAAGTGTCCAATACCATCTATATGATTATACATATTTGAAAAGGTATAATATAGGTGGGCTAGGTCACTTTTCACGGACCTGTGGTTTCAGCTGCAATAATTTTATTGTATCACAATAAATTACGGATGTTTTAGGCAATGCAATCACACAAAAATATTGCATATTTTTGTTACAACTTGTTCAGGTGGGCATAGTATACATTTACAAGTAGTGTTCTGGTTTCAGAGTAATTCGTACGTGGAAACCCTCGAATTTGATGGGAATGAAATAGGACCAGAAGCTGGCGTGTACTTCGGAGACGTTTTGATTAAAAATAACTACCTCACAGAAATAGTAGGTAAAACTTGGATAAACTAGTAGTGCCAGAGTCATAATTACGTATTCATGATTTGAATTTAGTTTCTAGTTTAATATTTTATTGCATTTAATATACACAAAGGGATTGGACGCGAGTTATTTCAACATTATTGAAGCTCGTATTTACAAAGCAGAGGGTCTATACAAAGGGATTGGGCACAAGTTATTTCAACATTATTAAAGCCTTGTGTTTGCAAAGCAGAGGTTCTATACAAAGGGATTGGGCACGAGTTATTTCAACATTATTAAAGCCTTGCATTTGCAAAGCAGAGGTTCTACCCAACGAGCAGGTCCGTAGCCACACTGAGGCACGTCGATGCACTTATCTCGGTGAAACTTGAGAATTGAAAAATTACTAATACTTATGTTTTGGAGTAAAAAACACACTCACAAAAGGTACCCATTAGAATATTTGCCTATGTGATATTTTGTCTCTGTATACGGCCCCGCAACAAGTTAATCGTCTTCTTCTATATCTTGTAGAGAATCACGTGGAATGGATTGGGAAAGGAAGGAGCTGAATCGATATGTAAAGCCTTATATAAGAACACCACAGCAAGGATACTTGATCTCACTGGTAACAGATTCACTGAAGCTTCGGCGGAATATTTTGAGAAATTACTTTCAGTACGTATGGTAGATGTGGTTTGTTTCACAGGCCCTCGATACGATTTTATGGTTCTGAAAAAAATATTACTCTTACATTTTTCCGGACCATAAAATCGCATCGAGGTCCTGTCGTTTGTTTCAACACAGGAACCTGATATTTTCATAGTATGGTCCAAACACTACCCAATACCCCCGTACTGACCAGCGCTTAAATAGATTGTTTGGGCTATTGATGAAAATATCAGATTCCTGTGGTTTCATAACCCTTTACTTTGAAGACAAACATGATAAGTTTTGATGGTTGTATCGAGTGCTAGGCGACCACTGTTTTGTTGCGAAAGTGGGAACCTTGTGAGTGTTGTTCAACAGATAGATTTAAAAGCGTTTGTTTCAAAGAAGCATACTGCCTAGTTTACTCGCTTATTACAACTTGAATGACAAATCATAGGAAAGATGTTGTACATACGTCTTGCGTTTGTGACTTGGAATAATGATTGTAATTATTTTCTATATTTTCAGGAGAACAGCACATTACATGAACTATACTTAGGACATAATTACTTCAGAGAGAAAGGAGGGAAGAGTATCGGAGAAGGCATAGGTAAATAGAACCAGAAAAAAAACGTTGAAAACCGTGTGCCCGTAATAACCGACCAACGGAACAATTAATACAGTAAAACTTCGTTATCTCGAACTCGCTTTTATCGAATTTTTCGTGATGTCGAAGTTTTTTCGAAGTCCCGATGTTTTCCCTTCTTTGTCTATATGAACTCTGACCACCTATCTCGAAGTTTTTCGTAATCTCGAAAAAATGTTTGTATAGTAAAACTTCGTTATCTCGATGTCTGCTCGGGACAGGTAAAATGCTCGAGATAAATAGAATGCTCGTAATAGCCAAAGTGCAATTATATTGATGATATAAACAGAAGTTAGTTCTACTTCTGCTACTTCATGGTGTCAATTACACAAAAAAATACATAAATGTACATAAATGTACTTTACGTGTGTTGATTTATGAAAGCTAAAATGTGCTAATACAAAAACATTATCGTACTATGGTCCTGGTGCAGTCATCTTATTCTATCCAGTGGAGCTCTTCATGAGACTTATATTGAGTTGTTGTTGAGCAGTTGATGATAAGGACTTTTACCACGGTAATAATGGCCACTCTGGGGAGAATAGCCTATGCTAGTGTATAAATTAAAAACCCTTAAGGTCCATATTTCATTCGAGAATACTAAAAACATGTAAATGATACAAATCCAATCCAAAAACCTTTGTCCAAGCCCACATCTGTGGCTTGCTAGTCGATGTTTTCTTGTATCAAGTCAGTTTAGATAAGAATTTTCACAACACTATTTATTTGATGTCATCATAATTCAATATACATGTCAATCGATAAAACGTTACATTTCAGCACAGAATGAGTTCCTACGAGTGTTAGATCTCAGTTGGAATCATCTACGACTGGAAGGAGCACAAGCTATTGGACAAGGCTTAGCGGTAATAGAATACATAATTGTCGTTACTGTCATACTAATACTACTAAAACGCTTTCAACTAAACACGTTTAATGATTAATTAACTTGACAACAGCAATATCAGAAAATTCCTCTACTAGGACTTGAACCCTCGACTGCATCTCACTCTCAATGCTATTGCCTGAACTACATGCATTCGGCCATGGAAGACAGACAGCACATGTTGTATTAGGTACCATTAATGTTTTAACACTATTAAGTATAATCTGACCGTGACGTACTGTCCAGTTAGGATATTGCGAGAGTGACGTCGTCGTTAATGTGTACACGAAATTTTGCAACCATTGTCTGAATAGGTCGAGCGAATGTAGTACACACAGTAAAACTTCGATGCCTCGAACACCCTAGATGCCTCGATTTTGCATTGAAATTATAGATGTCTGTATAAGACTTTGTAATTGGTTTAATATCGTTTTAGTGGACTCGATCACTGCATCAATCTATTTTTACCTACAGGTGTTTGGCATGTGGGTATGGCCCCATGTCCCCCCCCCCTACACCCCCCCCCCCCAAAACAATGGGGGTGTCATATCCACAAACCAAGCACCTGTGTTCTTACCCTAACTGGACATTATCTAAAATATAACAAAAGCTTTTTTCTAATTTTCAGAAAAACATCAATCTGGAAGTCTTGGATGTATCATGGAATGGTTTATATATACACGGTGCGTCATACATTGCCGCTGCCTTATCCAAGAACCAATCTCTGCTAGATCTAGATATGTCGTGCAATAGACTCTCGGAAGTATGCGTAGCACAGTTCCTGAAAGGGCTAGAGAACAACACCACACTGAAGAAATTGCGTGTACGTATGTTATGTTCATAATTAACAAGACGCGAGGCCGACATGCATCACGTGACGATATAGTAGTGCGCATAGAATACTGTAATGCATTGATGTACACGCACCCTCTAAAATGGTAATAATGTCGATTTGAGCACTGTTCGGATCATGTCAGAGCGGAAGATGGCATTAATCCTGACAATGCATTCACCATCCGAAGTCCACTAACTGGTAGTTGTTTGCAAAACCCATGACTTTTTAAAAGAGATAATACCGTAATCGATTGGAGTAAAAAGAAACAATTCAATTACGTAGCGGGGACAATTACGCAAGGACATTTGAAATATTGTCTGATTTCTGGACATGAATAAATGGCACATGTACACCAGGCTTGTTGTTCGGTCACAAAAGAACATTCGAAATGGGGAAAGCTGATGAGTTTGTATAGCTGCCATACATCGAACCCATGGTATAGTAGAATTGCTCAACATTTTGTTGTATTGCAGATAGGAAGAAATCACATCACGCATACTGGGGTCATAGTTCTACTACAACATATAGAGAAACATCCTAAGATTGCCCTAGAATACATAGATATCGGGGTAAGTATGTTATATATTCAAACATCCTAAGATTGCCCTAGAATACATAGATATCGGGGTAAGTATGTTGTATATAAAACATCCTAAGATTGCCCTAGAATACATAGATATCGGGGTAAGTATGTTATATATTCAAACATCCTAAGATTACCCTAGAATACACAGATATCGGGGTAAGTATGTTATATATTCAAACATCCTAAGATTGCCCTAGAATACATAGATATCGGGGTAAGTATGTTATATATTCAAACATCCTAAGATTGCCCTAGAATACATAGATATCGGGGTAAGTATGTTGTATATTCAAACATCCTAAGATTGCCCTAGAATACATAGATATCGGGGTAAGTATGTTGTATATAAAACATCCTAAGATTGCCCTAGAATACATAGATATCGGGGTAAGTATGTTATATATTCAAACATCCTAAGATTACCCTAGAATACATAGATATCGGGGTAAGTATGTTATATATTCAAACATCCTAAGATTGCCCTAGAATACATAGATATCGGGGTAAGTATGTTGTATATTCAAACATCCTAAGATTGCCCTAGAATACATAGATATCGGGGTAAGTATGTTGTATATAAAACATCCTAAGATTGCCCTAGAATACATAGATATCGGGGTAAGTATGTTATATATTCAAACATCCTAAGATTACCCTAGAATACACAGATATCGGGGTAAGTATGTTATATATTCAAACATCCTAAGATTGCCCTAGAATACATAGATATCGGGGTAAGTATGTTATATATTCAAACATCCTAAGATTGCCCTAGAATACATAGATATCGGGGTAAGTATGTTGTATATTCAAACATCCTAAGATTGCCCTAGAATACATAGATATCGGGGTAAGTATGTTATATATTCAAACATCCTAAGATTGCCCTAGAATACTTAGATATCGGGGTAAGTATGTTATATATTCAAACATCCTAAGATTGCCCTAGAATACATAGATATCGGGGTAAGTATGTTATATATTCAAACATCCTAAGATTGCCCTAGAATACATAGATATCGGGGTAAGTATGTTATATATTCAAACATCCTAAGATTGCCCTAGAATACTTAGATATCGGGGTAAGTATGTTATATATTCAAACATCCTAAGATTGCCCTAGAATACATAGATATCGGGGTAAGTATGTTGTATATTCAAACATCCTAAGATTGCCCTAGAATACATAGTTATCGGGGTAAGTATGTTGTATTTTCAAACATCCTAAGATTGCCCTAGAATATGTATCAACCATTATCAGGCCCGGATTCACACTGAAGCAAACCAGGTCACTTGCCTCGGTGAAAATTTGAGAACATACCATAATAAGCGTTTTTGGAGGAAAAGACAATAAAAATATACCGGGCCTAGAAAATATTTGCTTTGGTGCTTTTTGTCTCTAGAAACAGCCCTGATTATCATTTCTAGTGATGTTATACACATTATGTTGTGTACAAAAATGTATAAATTCCTATAGCGCTTTAAGGTCGGGTGTGCGGTTATGGAATTTGGCTTTTCCTGTCCCGGCCGTGACTTTCTTAGTGTAGATAATTTATACAAAGAGTCAGATAGCGGGCCATCCAATCATAATGAACCAACGTTCTTAAATGGCTGCGCGACGAATTTGGCTTACCATCAGCCGTATTAGTTCAGAGTGTGCCACTTCACCGTATTTGGCTCACCATATACGTGAGCCATAATATTCGGCACAACAACCCTTCCGTGTCTCTGTTACAGGATCAACATGTTCAAGACGAGTTTGTAGTGTTGTTGAAGAAGCTACAGGAATCACGGACATTGGAGGTAAAGTACGGCATGGTGTGGTCACGTGATAGAGATCCTATAGGCAAACATGTAAGTTATATCATATACAGTCACATCAGTGGCATAATCGTTGAATGGCGTTATTTCCTTCGAGACAGACCTTACGTACTCGTAATATCATACAAAAGTATTTGCTTTTTAAGATAATTCTCCAAAAAGAGACAAGTGGTCAACAGCAAAGTCTTTCAATAAAACGAAGCAATCATTGCGATCAAGAGTGCTTTCTTACAACGGGGACGAATAACACATATTCTCCCCAGCTTACAGCAGTTAACAAAATTTTCATTAATATGAAATCGCCATACAACGTTCTAAGTATGTCATCGTATAGCCTTTTATGTACTTTCGCGTGGAGTGATTACTTAAAATACATATTTAATTGTAAGTGATGGAGAATAGGGAGTCAACAAATACTTAAAATGCCACAGGAAGTTTCCCTCCGATTGAAGGTTAATAAATATGTTAATGTCTAACTTCTGAGGAACAGGATTGAATCAGTAATCACAGGGTATTTATAAACTTCTGACTATCGCAATAAGACATACATGTTGAATAGTACAGTATCCCAATAAGTCATAGAGAGACCTGAAATCACAGATGTTTTGCTCGGAATAAGTCATACACGTTGAATTGTAGAGGCTCCCAATTGAAGGCATACAGTGATTAGTGAGATAATTGTATTTCAGGACCAGACAGAGGACGAGCTTGCCTTGTTGAATGAAAATCCTCACTATGTGTTAATGGAGTTTATGAGATTACAGAAACTCAGACTGGTAGATTTATTCCATCAGTTAGACACAGATAAAAGTAAGGGCATCAGTATACTGGAGTTCCAGGTCGGATTAAGGGTAAGTGGATGACAAACTGGTCACATGACTGTCTTCAAGTCTAAAACTCAAACCCCATGTCTTAACTTAATAATGATGAGGGTAATTTCATAGCAGATCCAGTTTCAGTCGCATGTTTATTTAATACCCATTTTTGTAACATCTATAAAACTGTTCATATTGATGATTTACTGTTTACAAGCCATCCAATTCCTTAAAATCTAAGTATTATTATTATTATTATACCATATCCAGAGATTCTACTGAGACATTATGCCCAATCCTGAAAAAAAGAAGCAAGTCTGTTTCAGATGCCATTAGCACACATACATTGTACCTACACCAAAACTCTGTTTTCAAGCATTATTCCATTGTCAAAATTTAGCTCAATTTCAAATAACCATAACTCAGTCAATACTTGGAATTCCTGTATCAAATAACTTTTATTTTCTGCATAAAAGTTCATTCTTCATAGTGCAACAAATCCGGAAATCCGGAATTATAGGAACCCTGTATATGGTACATGTACACAAACGATAGTTTTAAAGGTAAAAGTTTGTGCTCACAAACATGTTATCATTGACTGACCATCTGAAAGTTTATTTACACACTGTGGCAAAAAATTCCCCTTAAACTTCTAAGATTATCTCAATATTTATAAATAAATCTGTTGTTTTGGGCGTTTTAATCTGATAATCATTGATTTAGCACCATTTTACATTAAGGCTGTAGACATACCATTAAAAGAGAAGACACTGGAGAAGTTTGTCAAGTCATGTGATGCAGACAAGAATGGAGAAATTGATTTCTCGTAAGTAGAAAACATGTAGAACTTGTAAAATTACCGATAGAAATGCTTGGAAACCATCTCTGCATATAGTAACATTTGACCGACATATATTACGGCTGGAACAAGACAGTAAGTGTTGGTACGCTCCCTAAAGCGCTTTGATTTCTACTAGGTTGTTACAATTCATAGCTGTGTGAGTGAAGACATTATTGGCTGGTGGAGAGTCAAGTGTTGGATTGTCCATCAGGGACCCTATACGTATGCGTTTATAGGGTCCCAGAGTCAATGTTATATACATACTTTAATTATTTCAAATACAATTACTGGTGTAGTGATGTAGTTGCATTGATACTGATTATTTATCAAACTTTCTGTGTGGTTGTTTTGACAGAGGAGTGGTCCTATGCTTTTGTAATTCCGCACTAGGTGATGGCGCTGAACACTATGGGTTTGAATCCTACTATAGGTGCTAACAATTTGTTTATTATATTTTTGCAGTGAACTGATTGAGGCTAATCGTAATTACAAGGAAGAGATTAGGAGATTGGCTAAATCCAATAAACCTCTGGGAGAAACCAACATAGGTCGTATACAGAAGTTACTGAGGAAAATCATGCTGAATAAACGAGGTGTTCCTGATGAAAAACCATCAAAGAAACCGGAGGAAAAGCCTGCTGATACACAGACTGATAATAAACCAGCCAATCAACAGTCGGATAAACCAAGTTAAAAGTTTCAAGGACTTACATGTTATAATGTACACTTAAGACAATCAATGAGATATATCGGCCAGACACCTTGGTACAGCATTTATCAAAGCATTTATGGAAATCATAAACTTACGTCCAAATTTAAATTCTTTATAATTCTTTAACAACAGCAAATTTGGGACAGATATGGTAGGGAGATCATTAACTGAATCATTATTAGTATTGCAGATGCATTTTCTACACTTACAGTTGTAAATGAATTACAATGTATAAAGATTTTAAATTTGAACATAAGTTTCAAATTTTTGTAAGTGCTTTGATAAAACAGCACCCTGAAGTCTGCTAATCAAGCAAAGCACTTTGTAGCACTTTCCATGGGAGGTAATCCATACCAACTATATTTAATTGAACAGGAGGTGTCTGAATAAAAGCAATGGACCACTTGTTGGTTTAGTGTGTGAACTCAAAGGTGCTTTGTTTTATTAATCACTTCTGTGCAAATGTTATATGATAATAATTATACACAATAACTGCAATAAAAATAAACACATGAATGTAGATGTTTACGGTAATACTTTATTTCCAACAATGATTGTATTCCAACAAAGATTTTATCACATGCATAAAATGACTGTTTCTGAGTATCAGTATTGTAACAACCAATATAAATTCACCACATTCTAACCAATCACAGCACAGCACACATGGTTCTAACCAATCACAGGGCAGCAAACATCATTTTAACCAATCACAGGGTAATGTAAATCATTTTGACCAATCATTTAACCAATGACAAGGCTTCTTGTATCATTCTTACCAATCACAGACAGCAAACACAATTTTGACCAATGAGAGGGCAGCAAACATAATTGTAACCAATGACAGGGCTGCTCTCACCATTTTAACCAATCAGGAAATATGGCAGAAGGAAGAATTATCAAGCCCGTATAGTCCAATTATTCAGGTCTGTCACTTTTGTTCAAACATTGCAATATCATAACATTGTATTTTATTGTTTTAAACATCTTAAGAGGAGAAATGGAGAAAGGGCAGTGAAAAACAATACCTTATTCACTAAGCTGCATTCCAGTACACATATCCTATTGTCTCATAAATCCGTGCCTCATAACAGTTTCATCGGCGCGTGCGCTCTTGTGCAACCAAGTTCAAAAAATTGTACACTATTTTTGAACGAAAAAATGTTAACTTAACTAATAAAAGCCAAAAATTATGACAAATGTATATGAAAATACGAAAAATTATAGCTTTTATATGTCTAGGTCAGTGCTCTGGATCTTGTTGACTGATCACCATGAAATCCGTGCCTCTCTAAAAACTTGTCTGTATTGGGGCCCCATATGGTGAAATTTTAAATTTGTTTTTAAATTAAGTAAATTTGGCGTAGTCCTTATCAAAATTTGTTTTCAGTCTGGGCATTCTAGTATGTTTGTATAAATAAAATATGTAATAAAAATGGCATGTAAAAATAATTAACACCAGTTGAAGAATACCATTTGGAATAATTACCACCCGTATTTACCTTGTCGTCAAGGTGACAACTATGATCAGTCGCCAAAAATGACTTCCTCATTTGATACCTACTATTTGTGTGATTATTATTTTGGGTAATTTTACTATCATAACAATGCAGCGCATATGTTTGAGCTTAATTAAACCAAGCACGGATTTCAGAAGAAGGCACGAAAATAAGAGACAGAGGTATAATATCCATAAAAATTAGACATTAGTAAGAGAAAATGAATTGTTTATGTACACAATGTTATGTAAACAAATGACTGACCTGAATAATTGAGTTATACCTGTACAATAATAACACAATATCATGAAATAAACAAACAAGTCACAACCAAAATGATAAATAACCTATTAGTTAAAGGTTCTAAAATATTTCAACATAAGAATTAAAGAAACATGACACTGGGTCAGAATGTTATTCAAACCTTGATGACTGACAGAAAATTTCCTATAGAACATTTCAAGCAAAACCAGAACCAAATTACGAGTATGATATGGATATGAACTTATACAATGAAGAATTCAAATGATACAACATAATTTATGCATCATGTCATTGTACATGTATGTTAACAAGCAAATTATACAACAAAACACAATACCTGTATGCTAAGTTAGCTCAAGAACAGTACAACCTCTGTAGAGCAACACCTTTTGGGTGCTACATACAGGGTGTTTCATAATATCATAAATTCATCATCAGAGATCAAGCATTTTCTCATGGCATCCGGTTGTAATGGGTCAGATATTAGGAAACACCCTGTATATTGGCCGTTGTATGGAGGTTGTTGCTCTGCAGAGGTTAATGGAGGTGTTTTTATAGAGAAGTTGTTGCTCTACAGAGGGCCACTCTGGAGAGGTTGCACTGTACATATACACTGAACTCATCTTTTGCATCGTCAAGAAAAGGAAAAATTCACTGATTCAGAATAAGTCATAATAACAAGGCATTGTCATGCACTTTGTTCAAAGTTATAATTCAGCCTGCTTTGAAAGAAAGTAAGATTGTACCATTTCCATCTCTGTCGCACCAAAACTGGATGCCTGTCAACTAGAGTCAAGCATCTTTTGGAGTCACATGAAGAATTGGGTGCACGTTAATTCAACACTTTGGCTTAATAGGCATCCAATCCTTCATATGGCTCCCATACACAATAGACAGGCATCCAGATCTCGAGTGACAGATGGAATCCAGTGTATATAAAGGCATGATGAGGTACTAGTAGTGGTGTGACACAAGCATTGTTCTCTTGTAAAACAATGCGTCTACATGTCCAATAAAACACTATAATGATTTCGGTTTACTAAATTCTTTTATCACATGTTTGACGTCGTGGTAGCGTAATAAAGCCATTATTCATTTTTGATAATACACTAGTGTAATAAAGCTTTTACGCGACGTCATTCAAAGTATAGGTGACGTCGTCAAAGTTGCGCGTTTATTATAGTGAAAATAAGCAGCTATTTTATGTTTCGGACCGAAAAGGCTAACATGTGATAAAAAGAACATTACATTTGTGACTTTCGACATTGAATTTATTAAACTCATTGAATAAAATCGATAAAATGCTCAGCAGAGCCTCACATTTTATTGTTTTATTCAACTCATTTAATAAATTCAATACGAAGAGACACTCATGTAATATCCTTTATATCCAATTTTATTATTGGTACTGTATGTAACAATGTTCCTCTGATCACAGATAATAAATACAGTAAAATAGTAATGAAACACATCTATATTATGAACAACCGGCCTATCATATGTTGAGTTAATTTGAAATGTTAATCTCAGATTTGATATAGAACCAATAACAACATCTTCACTGCACAATCTCAACATAATACATCTGATATTATATATATCTAAGTAGCGCTGAAGGGCAAGACAAAGCAAACATTCGACTTCACAGTTAATTGGCTTATTTACTGTAAAGTTGAACCAATTTACTTTTGCGCATACTAACTTTCACGTTTTGCTGATTGTTTGCATATTCGCAACTACAAATCTTCGCGTTTTTAAGTTTCCTGCAATGTCCATACTAATGTTTTAGCACTTTCACAGTGGATTCATTTCTTGGTTTACAGTATACAACACTTTTGCTGCACAACTTCAATATAATACATCTAACCAGTATATAAAACTAACTGGCAAGATAAAGCAAACATTCGACTTCACAATTAATTGGTTTATCTATCACAAAAGCTTGAATTAAATATTGAACATGACTATAACATTTGTATTTATTTGGTTTCATGCGGTTTTAAAAAAAACAATAATCAACAGAAAGTTAGTCACAATCATTTTAACCCAGCCAGTTTTCTAGTGTTACCTTTTTACACAAGCAACTGACAACTCATGCCATGTGGATGACATCATTGAAACCTTAGTTGGAGAAGAACACAACCTCCCCCACTTGGATGCAACCCAGTATTTATCATGTAAGTGCTCTACTACCAACAGAGCTTACCCAGCAAGCTTCACTATACACATATCATACATTATTACAATGTTATGACAGTTTAAAAATACATATACTTCAGTCTCAAAATCATGTTCTTGCAACAAAATCAATTTCAGGCATTTTAAACCTAGGTCTCACTGAGGAATTACACATAAGCGATGTTCTCCTGATTTCTTCCGATATCATCCGATTCATCACAATTCCTTCCGATATCACAAACTGTCTCATGACTTCCCCAAAGCTTCACCTATACCACAAGTTCCGGATGTCCTGATAGCTCATTAATTTCAATCGCAAGTACATCTACAAGGCTCAGTGGGACCTAGGCTTTACATCATATAATACAGAAGGCATAATTTTCATAAAGCACTGAGGTCTGTCTCTGTTGTAATTTTTGGAATTCTTTTGAACACATCCTTAATTGTAGCCTTGACTTTCTCTTTCACTGAAATGGTAAAATTCACTATAAACATTAATAAGCAATCTTTGGTAGTACCCCACCAAACTAAATGTGTTGATTTATATTCTGCATACAACTTTTAGTACATTTGTTTATTAAAGTTTAATATAGCTCAGAGAATTTGACATGATCCTGACCTTTATGCATGAATATTAATTTACAAGGTTCTTGCGTTGAATATATAAATTTCCACAAGCAAATTGTGCAATATCGGTCCTTTAGATTTGTGTTAGTATTACGCCTCGAGCCTCTTCATGATACTTCCTGCTTATGTATACATACAACAAGGATTAATAATATAGACAATACATCAGCTGTTAAATTATGCTAATAGAATTTTTCGAGAGTCATGTAGAATTCTTCAGATTATACCGTATCTGAACAATTTTTCAGTTTTAAACAGCGGTCAGATTCATTCCTAACCAGTACTAACCTACCATTTTACAAAGAAACCAGCAATCTCTTCACAGGTGGAGGAAAAACTACTTTGTTATTATTGTTCCATGGAAGGGTATGACGCACAGCAAACTCAAATCCAATATGAATCGCCAGGTTACAAAGCAGGTTTAATTAAGCAGTGTACAGGATTCTAAATTGAAACTAACAAGGTCACTCCTATACCCCCAAATTACATTCTGCAGGGGTATAACTATCAATTGACAGTTTTGAAATCTACGTTTAGCAGTCACTATAGCGTGTGCATGGAGCCTCAAATGTATCAACCATTAATTCTGAGGAAGAATACAAGGTTGGTCACGCAGTCTAAAGATAGTCTTTCTACCTTTGTCAGGATTTGAATCTTTGGAGTCCAATGCAACTTTATGAGAAATTGTCTTGGCAGTTTTCTTGAATAATTCCTGTAAAAAGAGACATGAAATACATAAAGTATTAAACAAGAGTCATACTGTAGCTCCAATAAGCCACAGTTTGGTGTAAAACTGGTGTAAATGCTTCATTACTAACACTATGAAAAATTAGTTTGGCACAAAATCTTCTGCTATCACTTGTTTATTCCCACCTAACAACTAAAATTACTAATAGTTTTTTGGACGAGACTTTAAAAGCCGAGGTCCTGTGGTTGATGCTTGACTAATCTCTTCTGGGGGCCTCGTCCATATGGTTTACCGATGGATAGGACAAATAAAAGCATATACTAGATAGTGCCCGTTAGGGTGTTTCATTTTTTGAGCTTTTTCTTTGATTGCCTAGATAATTAAACCAACTGTTCTCTAGTATAAACAATATTCCCAGACCAAATTTCAGCTCAATATATCAATGTCTTGATCCCCCCCTACCGAGTTGAAATTTTGACCCAAAGACTGCATGTAGACATTTTTCACTCCATCAAGGTTTCTTTTATAGCTAATTCCACCAATATCATATTGTTGTAATTGTGTAAGATGAATGGATTGAGGTTGTTTAAACCCATTTATGTCCATATTTTACAAAAGAATGGTCCAAATTATATACTGGATCAGTTCATTCTATAGCAAAAAGTGGTGATTTTCTGAAAATTAGAGAAAATTTGAAATTTTTGAAGTTTTTCCCTTAGCAAACATTCCAGGTCCAAATCACCCTGCTCTTATAAAAAGTCATCTAATTCTGGCCAGAACTGTCATGCTTTTGAATACTTTATGATGAACTTATTTGATTTATACAAAATTAACCATATAAATAATAATAGAACGTTTCTTAAAACTTGGACGGCAATGATGCACTCATGCTTTCTATAACAGTATACACATACTGTTATTATAAATGATAATAAAAAATGGACAGGGGGATAGATTGAGTGATGAGTTGAGTGACAGGCACATAAATGCGACTTTCTATTCATATAGCATCATGACAGTACCACCCACATATATGGACAGCGACCAAAGAGAAAATCCCAAAGCAAGTGCTTACAGAATAATTGACCCAAGCGTCAAGCTAGTGCATTCAACGAATTATAACATGTTTCTCATACAACCTTCAAGGACCCGAATCTTCACATTTCCTTGGTTTTCCAAGAATTATTTATGATAAACTCCACTTATTTCAATAGTTAGGTTATCGTTGGTTCCATGCTCTGTAGCCACAAAGCATGCATTTGGGCTGAGTGTTTCATTTGGGAAACTCTGTATTTTCCATTTCAAGTCAGTCATTTTAGACATTCTGATTATATTGGTCCACAACTTGTATATTTGATATTTGTAAAACTGTCAAGGGGACATCTAAAGTTACTGACCCATTCACAAATCGATTATATATAAGGTGTGATTTGAGAAAATCATTGGATTGTATCTATGCTTAACATGTCCAACAGAGTCAGAGCAATTTAAAAAAGGTTCTCTCAGGTACATGATCACCCATTAGAATAGGCCTGAATGTTTCTCCATCTCTCACCAGCAAGACTCACGAGCCTAGATACAAGTGACATTTAAGCGCCCCATCTACCTCAAATTGACGTTGAAACCACCAACCACCGATAACTATGCGAACTTATTTTAAAACAAGTACCTTGGTGACCGCTTGCTTAAGATACCGGTCTGTGGCACTTTGGGATCCATTGGAATTAAAGCTCCTGGTGTGTTACACTCTGTCAGATTGTTATTGAAGCTTGCTATGCTGCCCAATATAGCAATCATGAGCCCTCTCACACCAAACTAGAAATAATGCAATAAAGTTCTCTTTCCATGGACATGGTTCCTTCAAGCCAGTATGTATGCAATTCCACCATGATTGGGCTTCGAGTTATGGGACCTGATGGCTACACACCCGTTGATGCTCCAATCGCACGCATAACTTTCCTTCTAAGACACCCTTGATCTTCCTCTTCTTGCTTTGCAAGTCTGTGGCACCCGATGTCAAGGAAGTTATGGCTCTTAACTTAAAAGTCACAGAGGCCTCAAACTTACAAAATTTGACTTTCTGACTGGTATCATAGCAGCGAATCATCCAATGGATCTGCTTATTGGACCAGAGTCGTGGTTTCTCTTTTACGTTATGGTAATAAATGATGCCCAGGTCACAATGTTCCTGATCAGTGGAGAATATTCGAAAGCACAACAATGCGAGGTGTTGTGACAAACCTTAAAATGACGAATGATGTTGCTGAACGGGGAGTGATTGATAAACAGTATATATCGTCTTGAAGTTCCAACATTAAGACATAACTTGTAAATACAACAAAAATATTCGTGAATTGGATTCAATTATTTATCTCAGTTACTAGTAATTATATATGCTAAAAGAATGCACATTGATCCTGGGGACAAACATTCAGCTTTCACAAAGCATTGAAAAATCTACCCGCGACTTACAGTATTGACAAAAATCTCGACTTTTTAGCCAACCCTACGACTTATGGCCGATTATTTACAGTACATGTATATAGTTAATTTTGTTTAATTATAGAGTCATGTAAAATCACACATTAGTATATTATAGTGTTTTAAAACATAGCAGTTCTTAATTTCGGCCCTTAAAGTTTGTAAATTGAGAATATTCGATAATTTCAAATTTTCTCTAATTTTCAGAAAAACACCCCTTTTTGCTATGAAATGAACTGGTCAAGTATATAATTTGGATCCTTATATTATAAAATATGGACATAAATGGGTTCAAACAACCACAAATCATTAATCTTACACAAATACAACAAAAGAATGTTGGTGGCATTGGCTATTAAAGAAACCTTTTCGGAGTAAAAATGCCTACATGCCGTCTTTGGGTCAAAATTTCAACTCGGTAGGGGGGGATCAAGACATTTTTGGATTGAGCTGAAATTTGGTCTGGGAATGTTGTTTATACTAGAGAACAGTTGGTTTAATTATCTAGGTGATCAGAGAAAAAGTTCAAAAAATGAAACACCCTAGTGCCCGTACCTTTGAAGCAATGTTACCACTATGTAGCTTAGGTGTCAGGTATTTCACTACCAGATCTGCACATTGTTTGAGTCTCACGTTCGATGCATCTCCACCAGATGATAACTTCTTATCCTTACTTCTATGTTCAGTTTTCCTATGTTTACTATGATGTTTGCTGTCATCCTTAATAAATGAAATAATTCAAATGTAAGGCCAAACATAAAAAAGACTTCAATTTCTCTTCCCCACCAAGCATATATTTTGAATCGGCTGTAGTTGGGTAAAAGAGATTATTTTGTTCGGCATAGGGTTCATACATGACAGATCTCTTCTATCATGTGTGAGTCTCACACATTTGAGACTCTACTAACACATGGTTGGAGGTCAATTGATCAAATCTCATGCATTTCTTGGACAAATTGGAACCTGAAATTTTTGTTTACATTATGAAAATGATCACAAATATTAGTTTAAATTGCTTCATGAAGCATGCTTGGTATTTTCATAAGAGTAACATTAGTAAAAACTGCATAAAACTTCAATAATGTAAGTTAAAAGTTTCAGCAAGGAAAATCTCCTGCATTTTAATGAAATCTCCTGCATTTCAATAACCAATCTCACACAAAGGGGTCTGCGAAACATGGCATGTATGTGGGTTTAGAATATAGGTCATTGGTCGATGACATAGAAATTCTAGTATTCAACTGATCAAGTAAATACACCAGATATCTGTCATTTTTATTCATCAGAAACATAGCTTTGGGAGTGGGCATCCAGAGGTAGAGTAGGGTCCATTTCAGCATGACTAGTTGGTGAGCTGCTGGCTAGTTAAATAATGGTTATATTTTGTACATACTCACTTTGTGTTACACTTTATCAGATAGAAACAGAGAGGTATATATGCTCCTAAAAGGTGTCTCAGAAATTGTTGTCTTTTAGCACACATGGCTCCTAAAAGGGTGTCTCAGAAATTGCTGCCCTTTAACACACATGACACAATAATGGAATCGCTTCTCAAAGGAATATATATCATTTAATGGACAGGTACTTCATACCTCCTGTTCTGAAATCCTGCTATGTATAGATACATTAAGAAAGTTCACAGAAAAGATAGTACAAGATACACAGTCCTTAAACATCAGATCAATGTCTTAATTACAAACTAATAACCTTATAAACTACAAAGCTTACCTTGACATCATGTGATCTTTTCACCCCATGTTTATGACTAGATGCTTTAGTGTTACTACCAGAACTAAGTGAACACTCCACATCGTTATGATGACCTCCTTCTACGTTGTCATGGTGATCTGTTGTATGACGACCTACTTCCACGTTGTCATGGTGATCTCCTCCTATGTTGTCATGGTGATCTGTTGTACTATCAGCTTCCTCGTTCTCCTTCTTCAATGAATCTCCTCTCTCAAAGAAATACACAATCTTAGGTTTAACAGGTATAAAATGTGGTACTTTAACAACAATGTCACCACCATTGCCATCTATAGCATTAACACCGGATTTTTTATCATCATTCATTAACTCAGATTCAGTCTTATTCATTGTAGCACTTGCTGTGGTTGTTTTTGAGTTTTCAGATGATTCAGTAATTTGAGAAACACCTATGCGACTAGCGTCAGCAATATCACAGACTGGCTTGGAAACGTCCGAGTTGTTTGAGTCTCTACTCTCTGTGTCGTCAGAGTTGGTGAGTCGGTTTTCAGCAGCGGTCGACCATTTTGGAACTAGTGAGGTATGTAAGTCTTTGAGTGCTGTAGCTTTCTTCACTTCGGACACACTTTTCATCACTGAGGCCTTGTAGATGTTGTGCATTCGGTTAGCTAATCAAATATAAACAAGTAATTGAGAATTGCAAGCAATACAGAAGTCCCCTACCGGTTTGAGGCCATTTTCAATGTTTCTGTTGCCATAGCAACCACAATTTTTGTCAGAATCAAAATATTTTTAGACGTGCATAATCTCCTTATTGCCCCCTATTCACATATCAAGTTTCATAACCCTAGCTTGGAAACTGTTTGAGTAATGTCAGGATCCAGATTGTTTGACGGACGGACGGACGGACGGACGTACTCATGAGACGGTATTTGTGGGGTTTTCTTTTGTTCTTTCTTTTGTTTGGTTGCAACCCACAAGTAGCATTTTGCACCCCACAAGTGACGGAATGAATGGAATCTAAAAATAGCCTATTGTTCCACACCCCACAACTACCGGTGCATTCGTACGGACGCACGGACGGACGGACTGACGGACTGACGGACGGACTGACGGACTGACGGACGGAGGGCAAACCTAGTCCCCTCCGGTCAAAAACCGGTAGGGGACTAACAAGAAATTTAAGTTCAAGATTCAGATGCACAGACTGATTCAAAGTTGGTTTTACCCTACTCTAAATTTGTTTTGGCAAAAAAATGCCAAAATTTAACAGTTTCACTACTTCACCTACAAGTATGCAATGCCTGTAAACTCAATAAGATGATTATAGTTGCAATTTGTAAAGGCATATCACCATTTACAGTCAACAGAAGTTTTTTAAGGACTATTTGAGTGTATCTGATTTTGGTCCGTGTATGCATTTAGTGGTTAATGACCTTGAAATCCGACCAATGGTTAATAGGAGAACAAAGAGACAAACCTTGTGACACCCATTTATCCATCAAAGGACCACAATGGAAATAAGAACTATGTGTAGTTCTTTTTGTGCCATCCTTTACGTGTAATGCTGATTGCCACAACATTATTATTGCATGCATGCTTGTTTATTGTTTAAATCTATGTTTTGATATACAGTAAAACCTCGTTATCTCGAGGACCCATCGGGACAAGCCAAATGCTCGAGTTAAGCCAGGTGCTCGAAATATCCGAAGTCTATGATGAATTGTTGTTATGACTAAGTATAACTGTGTTTATAATGAAAACACGTATGATACATGTATTTGGTTGTAACTACGAATACTGTCATTGTTTATCAAGTCTATACGCAATTTGAATCGTGTGGACATTTGCCGAATTGAACAAATTGCATATGAAAGTCGTAAAGAATCTTTTACAATAAATATCAAACTCCATTTAACGGTTGTAATAAAAGTTCGCATCGGCAAAAAGATAACATTACCCAAAGCACACAATAGATCCTACATGTTTGAACAAACACCCACGCACAAAAATCGCACGTGATAAAATAAAACCCGGATGCAAAGTCGATCCAGTTTTCAGCACAGGGATACGGCTCATTGAGTAAAAAACCTGCACTATATTATCTATGATAATTTATTTAGGACATGATGTTTAGCTGAATGAGTTATATCCCTGTGGTTTCCAATTGAAACGCGCGCGACAATTTGGAGACATCAGACGCGGCGGTCTTTCGACTGACTTCAAACGCGCCGCACATCAAAGAAATTGCCGGTACAGTTGGGAGTAGTGTTTAGTCAGAGTTCCATACCGCGGTATGAATTCGCCAACCTGCGCATAGTGTAGATTCAATTGACATTTAATTGTCGACGAATTTTTTATTCTTCAGGGTTGTTTGATAAGAATTGGATTTAATCGCGGACTTGATTTACTTCACTTATTCAGTATCAGACACGTGAAATTGTACTGTACGTAAGCCTACAATCGCAGGTTTTCATGAAATACGGAAAATAAAAAGTTTTTGAAATGATTTTACTTGCAGTTTTATAACGAACGGAGCCTAAATATTTAAGATTCTACATGGACGTCGGTTTATCTTACGATAATTAAAAGTCTGTGCGAGTCAGTACGTTCGAAGCAACGATGTTGCATTTAATAATTCTAGTTCTCGTATGAGTTAAAGTTCCCAAATGTTGCCTATTGAACTTGTTCTGAAACGTATGTATTGTTTAAATCACGCTCATTAATTAAATATCTTCTACTTCGTGTTTAATGTAAGGGATCGAAAATACGGACATCAATTTAAGTGTTAGGGATTACGCTATTGTCATAAAATGTGATTATCACGATGTGTGAAAAATACGGACAAAATTTAGTATGACATTTTTCGGAGGTGTGAAATTTCGCTCGGATGATTGCCTCGAGATAAGGTAATTAATTATCGTTGAAAATTGTTGATTGGACCGACACCTGCGCTCGAATTAGACCTGATGCTCGTAATAACTTTACTCGAGTTAGTGGGATAAATTAATGTACAATATAGAGCAAATTCGTCGGGACTTTGAAATTTGCTCGAATTAGGCCGGTTGCTCGAATAATCGCTGCTCGTATTACCGAGGTTTTACTGTATTTTGTCATGTAAATTATACTTTGTATGTAGAATAATTCTATCTATCAAGACAGACATCCAGCACAAAATCAAAACACCTCCCGGCCCCAGTATGTGGGGCAGACCTACAAATTCAACAACAAAAATGATCGAATGAAACAATACCCTTGAAGACTTCATATTCTAGATCTATAGCAGAGCATCTTGGTACGTAATCCTTGGCTGCCATCTTGGCTGGAATGTCTTTATAATACTGTACATAGTTGTCTACTAATACTTTCTCCAACAGGGACATACAGTGTTCTCTTTGCTGAAAGGTTTATAACAAAACAATTTAACATCACAGAAAACAAGTCACTAAGAATTGCAAGCAGTAGGTTTGAAGCCATGACCTTTAAATTATGTTCAATGTTTCTGTTGCCATAGCAACCACAATTTTTGGTAGAATTAATATATTTTTAGACGTGCGTAATCCCCTTGTTGCATCCTATCCACATATTAGGTTCCATAAACCTAGCTTGGAAACTGTTTGAGTTATGTCAGGATCCAGATTTTTGACAAGCGGATAGACAGACAAACGGACGCAGGGCAAACCTATAGTCCCCTCCAGTTGAAAACTGGTAGGGGACTAACAAGCTATCTGTTATACCAATTAATGTTCCTTAAAATATGATTAAAATCATTTTGAAGATTCGCATTATGTCTTATTGAATTCAGGGCATAGCTGCATGTCAGGAAAACAGCGGAGACAGGAATGCAGGATGGACACATCCACATAGACGGAAAGCTGAAGTGGCTGATATATCCTTTATTGTCATTTTTGGGAAGATAACCTATTCAGGACACACATTGGACTTTTATAAAAGACTTTAAAGTATTTGCCCACGATGGATACAATAACATATACAGTACAACCTCTCCAGAGCGGTCATCTATAGAGCAACAACCTCTCAATAACAACACCTTCAAAAGAAGCAGGGACGATAAGGGGCGTTTAAGGCCCAAAAATTTTGGAAAAAATAAAAACGATGCTATGATAGTCTATTTTACAAATATTGATAAACCAATATCTTAACGGTCTAATTTTCATGTTTACACTAATTTTTTTAATTTTTGATGACGTCATAAGGGGCCTCATTTGACCCCCAGAATGGCCAAAGTAGGCTAATTTGGTCAATAAATGGTCATAAAATGACAAAATGCAATATGAGTGCAGGCGTGTACCAAGACCAAATTTTGTACAAATTTTGCAAATCATATTTTTTATCAGTACACAAAATATAAAATTGGTACACGCCTGCGCTGATACCTAATTTTTAAAAATTAGTAAAAAAAGAAAATGTAAAACGGAAGTGTGATTTTTTGGAATCGGTACACTTCATTTTCATTAATCAAATTATTTGGTAATAAATCAGCATGATGGGTGCAAATTAACATGTTGTTTGATATATTAAAACTTCTTGTGCGAGGCTTTAGTGAAAATTGCAATATTTTGGGGTAAAAATGATAGAATATGAAATAAAAGTGTGAATTTTCGGAATCGGGATACTACAACTTCATGAATCATTTTATTTGAAAATTAATCGCTGTTATGGGTACATAGTAACCCCAAAACTATGTTATACAAATTCTAGATTCAGACGTGCCTGCGAATAGGGTGTATTTTTGGGGTAAAATTAACAAAATATGAAATAAAAGTGTCAATTTCAGGAATCGGTGCACTGCAATGTCATTAGTCATTTAATTTGATTATGAATCACTGTGTTGGGTGCAAATTAATGTCTAGTTCAATATATATAGCATCCAGTGCGATGCTTGCGTGAAAAATACAATATTTTGGGTAAAAATGACAAAATTTGAAATAAAAGTGTGAATTTTCAGAATTGGTACACTACAATGTCACTACTGATTTTATTTAAAAATTAATCGCTGTGATGTGTCCATAGTAACACTAAGTCTAAGTTACACAAATTATGGATTTTGACGTTACTGAAAATAGGGTGTATTTTGGGGTAGAAATAACAAAAAATGCAATAAAAGTGTAATTTTTCGGAATCCGTACACTACAATGTCACTAATCATTTTAATTGAAAATGAATAACTGTGATAAGTAAATAGTAACATAAGGGCAATACTGGGCCATCAAAACACCCCAAGTATTTTTGTATTCACAATGTGTAGAAACAACTATTGACCGGGTATGCACAATACATACATGCCATACTTTGCTGAACCATTTGCAGGAGATTGGTGATGGAAATGCAGGAGATTTCAATAAAATGCAGGAGATTTTTTTTGCTCGAACTATCGACTAAAATTAATGAAGTTTATATGCAGTTTGCACAGTTTACATGCTTCGTGAAGTAATTTAATCTAGTGTTTGGGATGATATTCATGATGCAAACAACAAATGTCCAGTATGTTCAAGTCTTATGACTCATAGTTAAAAGATTTGTAAGTAACCAAACCAAATGCTGACTGGACATGTATTAGTTATTGTTACATTTATGCTATATCAGTTCATTTATCATACATCTGAAAAGAAGACATGTCAAGCAGAAGATTACCTGATAAAAAACATAGAAAAGAACTCATATGTTCAAAATGGTGCTAACATATTAATTCAAACTCAAAAATGCATTGATAATACAGAAATAAAATCAATTCAGTTAATTTATAAAGCTTAAAAAATGTATCTGAAATTGATGTGGACTGAATATCATGCAAATTCCAAATTACAAACTAAAACTTTTTGAGGCCTTTTCCTTTGATACTGTAACTGCAAAGGGAAGTAACTGCTACGAGTTTATTTCTGTAATGTACGGTCATGTGTGGGCTTTAAACCTAACCAGTAAACAAACATATTTTCGGCTGCTTGGGAAGATGTTTATCAGTTTATGACACCTTAGCATACTCTTATCGGGACAATTATCGATTGTTTATTGGAGTGACCACTCTCCTGGGGTGTTATAAAGGTTTGTTATGTAATGACTTGTTGATTAATTGTAAGTTTATTACCGGAAATTACGAGGAAAGTGAAACTTTAATAATTCTGAGATTCTTACGCGGATTTTTGTTAAATCCGGGAGATTTTATCAAAATGCGGGAGTGCGTGAGTTGAGGCTCAAATGCGGTAGACTCACGCACGATCCGGGAGATATGGCATGTATGACAATATTATGTTGAAAGTTACTGAACTTTTCCTGCAACGTCAAAAATACTACCCTAAAACCACTTACGTTTCTTTTTATACTGAGTTTAGTTTTATTTGAATATTGATCAATGAGATAGCTGCATATAATCACTTTTAAAAAAAATTCTATGGCCAGACTATTCTGCAAAGTGAAATACATGTAAATTGGGGTAAAAATAATGAATTGAAAGGGTATGTCCTACCGCCATCGGGAATTACAATGTAACCTAGATTTCCGCGTTGCAAATCCCCGACCATTGGATCACAGTCCCCGGCCAAACATTTACAATAAGACATATCATAACAATTCAATTATCTACGTGTACATTATTGAGCATTCATTGTAAGAATTGTTGCTATGGCAATGGAAGCTGAATGAATTTGAAATCTAATATTTCACACTAAAATAGAGAGTGGTATTTCTTTCACAGTCACTGTGGTTAAATGAAACTGAATGTCAATCGTATATTTTTGCATATTAAGCATTTAAAATAAATGGTTGCTATGGCAACAAAAGCACTGAAAATGGTAACAGAATAACAATTATATTACTCACAAGATGTTTATGTCATGCATTGTCAATTGCTTCAAAAAATTGATTTAAAGCACTGATTTTTGCATATTTGAGATAAAGGCGAAACGGTTGCCATGGCAACAAAAACAGAATTTTTGAAATAAAAATCTTTAAATCATATATGTTTAAGTTCATGTCATTTAATTATTGCTGTTTCATTAAAATTGGAAGAAAACCCATATTTTGCATATTTTAGTGATTAGAAAAAACGGTTGCTATGGCAACAAACAGTGATAAAAAATAGTTAAAATGATAAAAATCGTTTAAAGGAGGTTTTATATCTTTCATCTAAAATAATTCATAAAAGTCGGATATGGGGCCAAAAACACCCCTTATCGTACCTGCTCCTTTCCCTAAGCTGATATTTATTACAAATCAAACCTTCGTAGAGCAACAACCTTGGAACAATGAACAATATTTTTAGCTCCCTTAAGGTGTTGCTCTACAGAGGTTGTACTGTATGTGATTATGATGTCTTATTTTGAAACCTTTGTGGGTGCATGTAGATACAAATCAGATTTAATATATAAGCAATAGCTAAGAACATTTGACCTGGTGCTAATTAATCCTTGTTTGTTTTCTTTATTGTACCGTAAGAATGTTTTGATTATTTAAAATAACTAAAAATATTATTTAAAATAACAACTGATTGGACAACGGATAAGCACGGATATTCAAGGATTCCATGTTAAATGTTCTTAGCTATATTAGTATTGAGTGTTATATACATACAGACACTGTAAGTTTTGGAATCTTCTGACTAGATGGTTCCCTCAGTGGACAATCTTCACTGGGTGGTATAAATGTACTATCTGTGGCTGGAGTAGATACTGCTGTCTGTAAACATACACAAATAAAACATTATGGTTCAAAGAAAATACTAATGCAAAAAAGGGTGTATTGCTAAACTGTTTACATTTATCGGGTAAATTTGCTGTGGGGAAAAATCTATAGACTTCGTCTAGTATTAAGCATCCTGACAAGAAATACAACTGGTTTATACTTAATATTTATTTTAAGTTATTGTGAAGCAAGTTTTTTCAACAAATTTATTTCTCCCTCGACACCTCATTCCTGATGTCATTCATCAACACAAGAGGGATAGAAACCCATTTTCCCTCTCATGCTGAGCGTCTTGTACAGGAAGTTTTTGTTTGGTATGATTCAGCGTTGGATTGAACTAAAGACAACCTAGTCACAAAGTGGACACGCTACCACTAGGCGAATTTAGCTAATTTTTTATATTAAATATGCACTGCTTAAAACTTGTTGCTAAACTCAGGAGATCATACACATAGGTTTGAGTGTATATGATAAAATATATGATACTGAGGCAAACAGCTCAGTCCTGAAATATGAGTCACAAGTCTGTACCAGGTGCCATTAGCACACGTCCCTACAGCAAAACTCTGTTTAAAACATTGTTTTATTGTAAAAATTCAGCTTATGAAATTTCAAATGACTATAACTTGACAATTCTTTGAATTTTTTCATCAAATAACTTTCATTTTCTGCATTCTTTCCAGTGCAACAAATCAAGATTATTCCGGAATTGTTGGACCCCTTCTATAAAAATGTACTGACCCCTTTTCTTTTCTTGAACTCACTCATGATCAATCTAGTGCGTTCCTTTTTATCACGTGAACTCATCGATTCCTCATCATCATCTTCATCATCATCACTACATTGATCATCATAGTCATCTGTATCCCTGAAATCAAACAGAAAATGCTGAGATGGCTAGGTCATGTGTTCAGAATGGAACAGTTCTGACTCCCAAAGGTGGCTCTACGATGGACACCCCGGGTAAAGAAAACCTGGTCGGCCAAAAACAACATGGCAAAGAACTCTAATAGCTGAACTTACTGAAATGGGACAATCGTTGGGTGAGGCACAGAAAGCTGCCAAAAGACTGGTCCAAGTGGAGAAGGATCATTGCAGCCTTATGTCCCACCGGGAACGAAGAGGAATAAGTAAGTAAGTAAGTAAGTCCCTGAAAGTTATACCCCAAACAAATAGTTAAAGGACAATTTTTTATTTTTAAAAATTGTTTCAATTTCAACTTGTCACCAGTATTTCAATCATATGGAGACTACCCTGGTAAGTTGGTAACAGTCACATTATCCTGACACTGACCAAACCAGCAGTTACCTGGAACTTACTTTGCTGAGCATCAACAAAGGTAGAAATACCAGTAGCATTTTTTAACGACTATGGTATGTCGCAGTCTTTAATCGCACCCGAGACCTCTCACATACTCTACCACAGGACTATCTAGGTGGTTCAGACAAGAAATATATTGGGAAAAATTTGAAAAAATATCATTTTCATTTCAATATAATACCATGACATATTCACAGCAAGATCATTGTTTTCATAAGTTCACTCAATGCTTTCAAGACAGAAACCTGATATTTCGATTTTATTCCAGGAAAATTTTAGGTCACTGACTAACATACATAGAAAGTAATAGGAGATACTACCAAATCATTTGTTACAATAATTAATAGATAATAGTTAAGCTCAGGAATTTTATCACATGATACGATTATCTCCTCTTTTGCTACTCACTTTTTGGCACCTTTTCTACCTCCACCGTACATATCTTCAGATACATCTTCATCCACGTAATACATCGTACCAGCACCACCTTTCTTACTGTTCACTGAGGCAAACATACCCCGTTGTAGATCTAACAATAATCGCTCACTTTTCTTCGGGTCCTTACATACATCACATGCCTTGTTACATTCTGGCTTCCGATCTCCGAAAAACTGAGAGATACACCAATGTCTGCATCTGTAATTGACAAAAATTAATTTGTAATTAAGACAAATATTTTACCGCCTCCTCGATAGCCTAGTGGTTGAGCGTTCGCTTCGAGTGCGGGAGGTCACGGGTTCGATCCCTGGCCGCGTCATATCAAAAACGAAATAAAAATGGTACCAGAAATTCCCTTGCTAGACGCTCAGCATAAAAGGGAAACTGGCTTCTCTCTCTCATACCCTCGTGGCGATGGATAACATCAGGAATGAGGTGTCGAGAGTGATTAATATAAGTTTGAAAAACTTGTTTCACAATCCACCTTAAATAAATTAGTATAAACTAAGACAAATATGTTTTTTTTCAATCCAAGCAACTCTATTCTCATAAAGAACAAAAATCATGAACCTACAACTAGGTGCATCTAATGCAGAAATACTGAGCCCATTATTATGCACATTTTTTTACACAGGTGACGTTCGTTTTAGGGTTGTCAAAACGACCGAATCAAGCATGCGGATGTCTGAATCAGACATCCGGATAGATCCGAACGTTCGGATCAATCGTAACAATGCTTTTTGATAATTACTTTTTCATCGTAACCAGTTTTCGCAACTTTAGTATAACGTCCGTAGAGCGACATACGGCGGAGACAGAAAAAACTGCCGCTCTGTGGAGGTCCATTGTTTTAGAATGTCGTTCATAGACTTTTGAGTGTAATCTTCATGGTAATCTTAAATTGATGTCGTTTGTTGCATAAAATTAGATCTACTCGTAGCCGCGCGTTTTTTTCGATATAATACTTACGATTATTTAATTAAGATCGTTGATTAGATACAAAAATGAGTACAATCCACGGGTCTAGAATTTATTGCTATTAAACACGACTCTCAACATTGTAAACCGAATCCATATTATTTTACACACATGCCGTATTAAATTGAATTCTTTACCTTCAAAGTGTTATAATCTCTATTACGTCATATCGCTCACTACACAATTTGTACACGTGATCGGTAATTGGTTTACCTCTCGTGTGTAACTTGGTCAGTGCATAAATTATGCTGAAATTGACAATTTTAGATGACTCGATTAACCATTAACACGACGTTTACGTGTACTGATTGATAAGCGTGTTTATTTCATTTACAATTATTAATAGCGACTTTGAATTAAAAAAATCAAATTTTATGCATCTCATCAAGTGCATGGTATGTACTGAGTTACTGTGTCAAACTGATCCCATAGACAGTCGCTAATTTACTAGCGCCCACGGCATCGGGTTTAGTTACCTCGATGAGCGATAAATATTATAATCCACGAAGGTGCGAAAATTATTGTTAATGATCAAGTTAAAATCCGATATTGACTAACCAAATGTTTATTGCAAGTAGCTATTGAGAAGGACATATCTAATTTTAATTACACTTAACACAAACACACCTGTGGCCATTGTTACCCGACATAGTGCGATTTTAGTCAACTGTCCAAACTCGTAATTTACCGTGAAACCTTTGTTTATTATATCGTTATACCAGTTTTCTCTTGTCATAAAATAATTTAAAACTATCTATTCAACTTTGACATTTAATGATTTAATCCCATTATACATACACTATGTAAGTCGTATGCAGTGACACTTTGTACTAGTATATTGTAAGCGTAGTAACTGTATAATGTGTAAACGTGTCATCACCTTGACGACGTAGTCTATATTGCGCCCCGTATGTTCGACACTTAGATAATATTTTATGATTATCGATTTCAGCAAAAAAAATCATGTTTTTATACGAACGTCCGAATACGAAAATTGGATCCGAACTTCGGAACGGGATCGGAACGTTCGGATGTCCGGACTCCGGTTTACAACTCTAGTTTGTTTGTTTGCGTTCAACCTAGACAGTCGTAAGTGCCTGGTAGTTTGGTTTTATCCCCGCCTTAATGGCTAATAACCTCCAGGTTCTTTTGAGTGATACAAGGAATCCAGGTGCACTGCCCTTTCTCTTTCCAAATATACGGACTCCTTGAATCTTTTATGTGTCGGGTGTTTAGCACTGATACATGCGAGACTCTAGGTCACCTACCAGTTTTCAATCTCTAGTTGGGTGGGAAAAACTGAATATCACTCAGGTGATTTACACAGTTGAGTCACACACTCACAGGTTGCATACCTTATTTCTTCACAATAATTCACCATACTCTCAAAATTCTTCAGTGCAGCTTTCAACTGTTGTTTGACTGTTTCTTTATCTTTCTACAATAAATGTTCAACAATATTATGGAGTTAAAGCCTAGGTCCCAATGAGGAATTCCACATTGGCGATGTTCTCCCGATTTCTTCCGATACCAACTAATTCATCACAATTCCTTTCGATATCACAAACTGTCTCATGACTTCCCCGAAACTTCCCCTAGACCACAAGGGACCTGTTCCAGATGTCCTGAATGCTCATTAATCTCAATTGGGAGTACATCGCCGAGGCAAACAATGCTCAGTGGGACCTAGGCTTAACAATACGAGTGTCAGGCCTTAATCAAGTACATGTAACAAATTATTAGTCTACCATAAATTGATAATAGCTAACATCAACCACTGGTAACTGCATCATTGATATAGAATAGAACAAGAGCACCGCCTTGTCGGTGCAGATGCTCATCTGATCATTGTCACTGTAAAAAAGGCCCATTACCCTTGCATAAAGTAGGGCAGAGTTGAGTCTTGCTAAAAAAAGTGAGGTATTGATGGTGAAAAAAAGGGGCAATAACTCTTGCAAAATGCTGATCTGAGTTACGGGTCTTGCTTGACATGGTCAGGTATTGATGTTGAACAAGTGTTGAAAGTTTCAAAGCAATAGCCCACATAGTGTATGAGAAAAGTAGACCTAAACACAAAACTTAACCAAGGAATTTACTAAGTCCAAAAAGGGGCAATAACTCATGCAAAATGCAGATCAGAGTCATGTCTTGCTTGACATGGTCGGGTATTGATGTTGAACAAGTGTTGAAAGTTTCAAAGCAATAGCCCACATAGTGTATGAGAAAAGTAGACCTAAACACAAAACTTAACCAAGGAATTTACTAAGTCCAAAAAGGGTCAATAACTCATGCAAAATGCAGATCAGAGTTATGGTTCTTGCTTGACATGGCCAGGTATTGATGTTGAACAAGTGTTGAAAGTTTCAAAGCAATAGCCTATATAGTGCATGAGAAAAGTGGACCTAAACACAAAACTTATCCAAGGAGTTTTCTAAGTCCAATAAGAGGCAATAACTCATGCAAAATGCAAATCAGAGTTATGACTCTTGCTTGACATGGTCAGGTTTTGATGGTGAACAAGTGTTGAAGGTTTCAAAGCAATAGCCAACATAGTGTATGAGAAAGAGGACCTAAACACAAACCTTAACCAAGGAATTTTCTGTGTCCTAAAAGGGGCAATAACTCATGCAAAATGCAGATCAGAGTTATGGTTCTTGCTTGACATGGCCAGGTATTGATGTTGAACAAGTGTTGAAAGTTTCAAAGCAATAGCCCACATAGTGTATGAGAAAAGTGGACCTAAACACAAAACTTAACCAAGGCATTTTCTAAGTCCAATAAGGAGCAATAACTCATGCAAAATGCAGATCAGAGTTATGAGTCTTGCTTGACATGGTCAGGTATTGATGGTGAACAAGTGTTGAAAGTTTCAAAGCAATAGCCAACATAGTGTATGAGAAAAGTAGACCTAAACACAAAACTTAACCAAGGAATTTTCTGAGTCAAAAAAAGGGGCAATAACTTACGCAAAATGCAGATCAGAGTTATGGTTCTTGCTTGACATGGTCAGGTATTGTGGACCTAAACACAAAACTTAACCAAGGCATTTTATTTTCTAAGTCCAAAAAGGGGCAATAATTCTTACAAAATGCAGATCAGAGTTATGGGTCTTGCTTGACATGGTCAGGTATTGATGGTGAACAAGTGTTGCAAGTTTCAAAGCAATAGCTTTGTTAGTTTATGAAAAAAGTTTACCTAAACACAAAACTTAACCATGCAACGCTGAAGCCAACGACGATCAAGTGATGACAATAACTCATCTTTTTTCAAAAATCAGATGAGCTAAAAATTAAAACAATTCGTTTTGTAAAATTTATACATCTAATAAACTAAACAATATACAAATTCTGTAAAAAAACCTTCATCAATGATACAATTACCTGTGATATCAACTAGTTAAACTGCAAACTGTTACAAAATATTTACATGAAGTTACATCTTAAATGTAGTTTTTAGTGAATTCTGTCATTAAATTGAACCAAGGTCAACTTAAATTAATGGACAGTGACCACGGCAGAGCATCCTGGGTGAATGATGAAACATTGTGCTTTAGTTCATGCAATATATTTGCAATACATCACCAAATCAGGTAAGACAGTAGGATTAATATATTATGAAACAATGAACAGTAGAATATGTTAATTTTACAATAATATACCTTTTTATGTCTTTTGGCTTCATTATGTATGAGGAAGTTCACAGTATTTCTATCCTCCCTTGAGTAATACAATCTACAGTATGACTTCTCACCATCTCTCCCAGCACGACCTGACTCCTGGTAATATCCCGCCATAGACTTTGGTACATTCCAGTGGATTACAAACCTGTAAAAGATAATAACGTATAAGCGGATATTTTTGCGGGACAAAAAGTCTGATTTGTTCATTTCCTAGTAAAAGACCAAAATTTACGCTTGAGGAAATTTAAGAAAATTTGACAAACTCGCCGATATTTCCATGTCGCAAATTTAACCAGGCCAAAAATAAAATAATGTTAGTTTCCCCTTCCTGACCCCGGCCAATTAGGGTTGGGTAAGTAGGCAGGCAGGTAGAATTTTTTTTTTGAAAATTTCATACTCTTGTACCTAACTCTTTTATAAAACAAGTAATTAAGAATTGCAAGCAATACAGAAGTCCCCTACCGGTTTTAAGCCCTTTTCAACGTTTCTGTTGCCATAGCAACCACAATTTTGGTCGGAATCAAAATATGTTTGGACGAGCATTATCCCCTTATTGCCACCTATCCACATACCAAGTTTCATAAACCTAGCTTTGAAACTGTTTGAGTTATGTCAGGATCCAGATTTTTTGACAGAATGACGGACGGACAGACTGACTGACGGACAGACGGACGGACGGAGGGCAAACCTATAGTCCCCTCCGGTCAAAAACCGGTAGGGGACTAATAAAAAAAAAAAATTCAGAGGGTCATTCTCCAATTGTGAGTACCTGACATTGCCTTTATCCACTCCCATTCCAAAGCTAATAGTAGCCACAATAACAGGGAACACTCCATCCATCCAATCTGACTGATTTGCCTTCCTAATACTGTCCTTGAGACCTGCATGGTATGGTCGCGATGGAATTCCTTTCCTAGAAAGACGACTAGCAATCTCTTCACATCCATCTCGAGTTCTTGAATAAATAATTCCACAACCAAAGTCATTCTGCAACAGTAAAGAAGAAATATAGGAGTACATAAATTGTCATAGTATAAGGTTTGCTATCAGATCATGCTCGTATTGTAGACCATTTACTAAAAATTTCTTTTTCTTTTTTGCGTTCGACTCAGACAGTCGTAGAGTGTGGCCATTCGGTTTTATCCCAACCAATTGGCAAGTGAAGAAAAAAAATAAATGAAGGTGTTATCATTATTATTGTTGTATAACGGTAACTAGCAAGACATACATGTAGTCATGTACAAGCCCTATAGTATTGTACACATTCAGGTTATGATTATTGCAATATATTCATTCTTCGAGAAAGTGTTTGGGACATGTAGTGTGAAGTCCTTAATTCACATACATACTGATCCTGTTAAAATAATGTGTATGAATAATTTCAGAAATCAGGCATGATCTTATTACCCGATCTACAACAGCGGCAGACAGCACGGCTACCAAATATCAAATATTCATTAAGTACCTGAATTTCAAAGGAACATGAAAGTTTGAAAAATTGTGTAATTTTTTATTTTAGTGCTTATCACTAGGCTAGATTTCAATCT
The DNA here is from genome assembly GCA_947247005.1 of Spisula solida. Taxonomy (NCBI): domain Eukaryota; kingdom Metazoa; phylum Mollusca; class Bivalvia; order Venerida; family Mactridae; genus Spisula; species Spisula solida. The sequence continues at coordinate 48,960,019 of OX365950.1, forward strand.
TAACAATATTGACAGAATATATTCTAATTGTTTACCCAGCTTTCTCCATCTTCAGCTGCACCGCCGAGAGCTTTCAAAGCAAATGTTTTAATATCGTCATATATATCTCCGACATTGTCTTTCATCTGAACATCGTAGAAAAGATTTGGTCTAAAAACACTCTGTTTGAACTTAGCGATTGGTTCCTTCAGTCGTAACTGTTTAATAATATCCTGTATGACTTGTTCTGGTGCTGTTGCTGTCAGTGCTATACATGGTATACCTTTCAGGTATTTCGTCCGGAAATAACCAAGCCTAAGATAGGTTGGTCTGAAATCATGTCCCCACTGTGATACACAATGAGCTTCATCTATTACAAAATACTGGATCAATTTCTTAGCAGCTAATCTTTCTGTAAGCGCTTTGAAGTGGTCTGTGTCCGCTAATTCTGGTGTAATGTACAGTAACTTGGTCTCCGGTTTATCTCTTTCCAAATCTTTCATCACTCGTTTCCTTTCTTCAGTACTTAACTTAGAGTTGAGTGTTTCAGCAGCTATCCCGAGATTATTCAAGCTGTCAAGTTGATCCTGCATCAAAGCGATTAAAGGCGAGACCACAAACGTTATCCCAGGGGAGATAACAGCTGGTAGTTGATAGCATAGAGATTTACCTGCCCCTGTTGGCATACACACAAATACATCTTGCTTCTCTGAAAACAGTCAAAAGTAAGAAACATGATTTCACTAAAATACACACTTAATACATGCACTTATAACTATACAAAATTGGTCATTATTTCCAAACATGATCTATCTTAGTTTTAATTAAAGTAATACTAGTTCTTATTTATGATTACAAAACATCAGGGTGCTGTTTTATCAACACACTTTCGTTGAAATTTAAATTCTTCATAATTCTTTAACAACTGCAAGTTGGGGCCAGTTATGGTTTGATGAAGTTCATTAACTGAATCATTATTAGTATTTGCAAATCCATTTACCACAATGTGTGGTTGTTAAATAGTTTTAAATAATTTAAACTTGATTGTAAGCTTAAAATGTCTGTAAGTGCTTTGATAAAACAGTACCCAGACTACATGGACAAGTGTAGAAGTATCGGAGGTTCAGGGCAGACGTTAGGTAACCTGTCAATCTGACGGACATGTCTGGCAATATCTCATACTGACACATTTTCAACTTGAATGTGTATGTGTAAGTATTGAGAAATTTTGTCCAAGGATAATCTATTAAAGTGCAAGCACTCATTTCCAATGGGGTCCAGTGTTATTGCTGAAGCCTTGAAGGGTAGCAAGTAGAAGAGACGGTGGTGTGATACAAGGAGTCTGTGTGTGATACCCTAACCCTTCTCCAACAGATTCCTTGGTTCATTAATGTGCCCGGTGTATAGCACCAATATACATGAGACAAACTCTGGGGAACCAACAAATCTCTACAGTTGGGTGGAAACACTGAAGTGTTTCTGAAATTTCCAGCGCCTGGTCTGGCCGAGATTCGAACCAGCTGCTTCCCCAATTTAGGCTTGACATGATCAATCCCTACTCTTCCTATTCATTGTGATTCTGAGTTTCTACAAATTTTCTCAGTATTTTTTTTCGTCACGCCACAAAATCAATAACAAACATGTGTGTCCGAAATCTAAACTCTATCCGAATAGCGTACAGTTTAGTAAACACAAACGCCTGAGCGCGTCACACGTCACGTGCATTTCATGACAATCACTTACGATCGACGACAGTTATTACTGCAGTCTTCTGTACATCTGATCTAAATTGTTTATGCCCGAAAATTTGCAGTAAGGCGTGATCAACTGCTTCTTCCATATTTGCTGACGATCTAAATTTTCAGACTGTGACATCAAGTAACCTCTTTATTACCAGAAAGAAAAGTAAAGCTCGTAAAGGAACATTTTGATATATTATTGTATTGCAAACGGTTGTTTATTGTGTTCAGGCATATCGACCTCGACACTCATGCACTATATAACTATTTAAGTTTATTTAGTTGATTAGTTAATTAACTTACAATTTAATGAGACACTTCTATCATTAACAATTTCACACATTCTCACAATGCAATGCGCTATTTAAAGCTCACTTCTCTATGAATACAGGACCTGTGTTATATAGTATATAGAATCCCTGGTGAATATTGATCAGTGAACTATGGGAATTGCAATTAAAAGATTATCTGTTTTATTTGCTGTTAAATGTGTCTCCTGGGTATATTTTTACGTTTTATTTATTGTATGAGGCACGGAAATACTTCTGTGTATATCCGTGTATGAGGTCAAGAATTTTATGACATTACCGTAGATTGCTATAGTGCGGCCAAGATATGATGGCACAATAACATTTACACATGCTAATTAGCCGATGTGTTCATTTTCAACAGAAAGGGATGCTTATTTACAGTCATGGTCAATAAACGCTTGTTTCGTATTACGTTTTCGCAATATGAGCAAATATACGAGACGATTTTACATGTGTCTCGCTGGCTCAGTTGGTAAAGCTTTAGAATTATTATGGATGGAGATTACTGGTTCGAGTCTCACCCCTTTCTGCTTTTTTCGGTAATGATTTATATTCTTCAGTTATAGTAAACTTTTTTTCTTAGTATATCCCGTTATACGTTGATTATCTTGTTACATTTTTTCATTCGTACACTTTCTCTATTCTGTATATTTATTATATAATATTTTATTTCATGTATCTAGAACAATTAATTATAAATTAATATTCTGTACTTACACATGCATAATTATATAAATTATATGAATCGACGTTGTTCATCAGCAGTGTTTGTGACATAATCCTTTTAGAAATCTGCAAAATCATCATCACTATCACTCGTCGTGATCACTGTCGTTATCATCATCATCAAAAGAATCCAGTGAGATATTGTTACCTCTTGATTTTCTTACACCGTTGTGCAATTTCTTCGCCTTTATGTGTGAAACGGTCCATTCTGTTACCCGTGTCATCGTGGTAGTTTGTTTCCTTGGACAGGACAACGGAATCACTGGCAGTTCTAATGATGCCTCTCGTGTGCAGAAATCTAAGTAATACACCCACAAATATAGCTTCGTGAAAAGTGTGCGGACAAATAATTCGCGAAAAAAAAAAATAAAAAAAGATTCTAATGGGATTCGAACCCGAACCGTCTGCGTTGAGATTAAATTCGTTACCACTAGACTATATAATAAACACAACGATTTCCATCCTTTATAAAATAAGTTAAAATAACTGAACAAGCGCTTAGATGATCGTGATTTATTTACTTACCCGCGTATTGACATGGACTAATCCAACCAGTGACGTTTACACAATGTTATTGTGCCATCATATCTTGGCCGCACTATACCAGAATCTACTATGAAACTATGTAGTATGTATGTAACTATGTAGAGCGTGGTGGACTGGATGCCTTTTGGGCAATAATAAATATTTGAATTCAAATTTAGAGCAGAAGCAAATTTCGGGAATCAGTATTAAAAAAAATCGCAACACTAAATTAATTGCTGTCGTTTTCAAATCTTGAGTGTGGAATCAAATAAAATACAATCACACACCTTTTTTAATAAATACATTTGTTGCAACTGATTTTGATTTATATTATGCTTTTATTTATCCCCACCACCGGAAATCCATATGTGCGAGGCTTCCAGATGATGGTAGTACGTCACTTTAGTTTTTGGGGGGTAATGATAGTGCATGATATAGCCAAGATCTGAGAAAAAGGCCCTTATGACAATTTTATGGAATTTTGTTTTTTGGCATTTTCAGTCGAAAACATTTTTCCTGTACACAATAAAAAAATATTTTTGTCAAAATTCCAAATATTCACAAAGTTATGACCTTCCAATGGAACCAATGACATGTATATTTTTGTGCAAAAACGTATATCTCAACATTGACATGTTTTTGTACTGTTTGTGTGTTAGTGGCATTATCCCACAAACGTTCACCTGCTATGAATCAACTTATCATTTGAATAATGGTACTTATTTGTGAGGCGTAACATTTCTGTGTAAATATTTTACGCTTTTATTTTATTTTTGTTGCCCTAGCAACCATTTCTTCAACGACTAAAATATACCAAATTATCTTGTTTGCTACTAATTATCATAAAATATTACCAATGCCATATATGGACTTTATATTAATAAAGTCTACAACTAGATTTCTTTATTTATAATGAAATGGTTTTGATTCTTTCGTTTCAATACCATGGCAACCAATTCTTTTGAATTACTAGTACTCAAATATGCCGTGACAATAATGTGTATTTACCGTTAGTGTTTTATGAACATGTAGTCATACTGAAAGAATAACAAATACATGCTGTGCATAGTTGGATTTTTAAATTCGATATATCTCATTGTTGTTGTCAAAGCAACGATTCCTTCTAATTACTCAATTTAACAATACTCTGCATTTATATACGTTAAGTCAACAATATTTTAGAATTGCTCCAAATACATGTAGTTTGATTTTTGGTGCAATTAATGACGGGAAAGCTTAAACCAGGTAGTGTTAGATATCACATAGACTGGAATGGATCTACTTGGTAGTATTAAGTACTCACCTTGGAACAAGAAATGGCTTTAATGTCAGGCATGAGTACTACAACGGGCCTTGAATTGCTGTACTGTATAGATAGGGTATCGGGCGGCTAAACTGTCTATACCGCCTGGTGTAGTTGTTCCGAGCAGCATTAAGTTACGCCATACACCGTAGGTTTATTATCCCAAGCCGTGATCCGGACGTTATCTAGCTAGGCAGACTCTTATCTGCAAACATTTCCTATTGTGAAAGAATAGGAGTTTTGATGCCCTAAGACAGGGGCGTAGCTATACACTCGGACGTACGCACATAACGTAACATTTCATTTTCGAATAAAGTTATTTTAAACAACATTAAGTAAGCAGAGTTCAAAAATTAGGGTTTTCGTTTATGGTTTTAAGGTTTTTAACCCAATATCTCATTGTACACGAGATACTACAAAATTGTTTTTATATATTTAGCAAAAGGTTACTACTAACATATCGCAGTAAATTATTAACGAATACTGTGATTAATGACATTGTGGACCGCCAATTCCAAAAATCCTCACTTTTGATTATATTTCATTATGTTTTACCTCAAAAATATATCAAGATGCACAACATTTTGACACCAGATTATTAATATCTGAAACAAAAAGACAACATGTGCCTAACATAGTAATTTCTTATCAAATAACATAATTAATGGCATTGCAGTAAACCGATTCCAAAAATCACCATTTTCGTTTATATTTTGTAAGATTTTACCCCAAAATATCGTATTTCAACTAAAAGCTTACACAATCTTATGATATATTATACTATTAGTAAATAAAATCAGAATGGATTGATTTTTTTATAAAATACGATTATAAAAGACACTGTGGTCGGCTGATTCCAAAAGTCCTCACTTTTGTTTATATTTTAAGTTTTACCCCAAAAAAAACTCAAGATGCACACGATTTTGACCCAAAAATATTAAGATGCACACGATTTTGACCCAAAAATATTAATATCTTAAGCAAAAAGACAACATGTGCCTATCAAAGAGATTTATTATTTGATAAAATACGATTATAAATTACATTGTGGTCGGCTGATTCCAAAAAGCCTCACTTTTGTTTATATTTTGTTATGTTTAACCCAAAAATTACAGACCTTACATGTTAGTATGGAACTCCATGTTAAGTAAGTTACATGGCAACAGTTACGAGACGAGATTCAACATTAAACATTTGTGTGCATTTTTTGCCCTGTACTGAAATGCACAGAAAATGATGACGTTACTTTAAACTGCATTTTCTCAATTTCTTGTCAATGTCATTAAGGGCCCTTTTCTCAGATCGCGACTCATATGTATAAATGCTGTGATAATGATATGAGTACAATGTAACAGCAAATGCCTCCAAGTATACATTGTACTTGTGATAATGAACGTGTATTACTAATGTACAATTGTTTTGTAAATAACTACATGTATTTTAATGACTGATATCGTTAGCACAATAATTATTATGTTGATATGTAACATGTTGACTGTAAAGTATAGTTACCTATCTTATAATTCTGCTTTTAAGCTTTATACAGAAATACGTAGCTTTTTGTTTATTGTTATGAGCTTTTGGAAATTATGTTCAGTCATCCTCAAAGGTTTACAAAACAGAACATTAATTATATGGAACATAGACTTGTATGTTTGAAATGTAATTTATTGATTTTACACACCATAATTTCAGTCGTATGTTCGATATATGAAGACATTTACTTTTTGACTTATTGAATAATGCAGAATTCATCTGAGCAAGCGTTAAAATATAGGGTTATAAAATATTTTTGGTTACACATGAATCAACACCAGGAATATATATCATCTATATTCATGGCACAATTGTTTACAGCATACTGTAATTATCCTAATAAGTTTACCATCCATGCATACGGTGTACATATGGCATTTCACCTAGCTTGTGTGTACTATTGGGTATAATGCATTATTCCTAAACAATACTTGAGGCCCACATGGAAGATCGGGAAACCAAATGTGTCAGCCTCGTTAAATAAAGACGTTACTTACTTACTTACTTACATACTAGTACAATGTACCTACATTGTATCTATTATGTATAATTATACAAAGTATTTATTGATCAGTTATTATACTTGATCTTTCTATAATTACTCCACTAAGGCGTTTGTTTAATCAGCTGATTCAAAATTGACATGCCTCATCAAAAACAGTAACATAGGAATAACATTTATATAGCGCTTCCGTGTTTCAACATTATTATTCATGTGTAAATAACGTAAAATACGGTTTAACAAAGATGTGCTGATTGATTAAACATTGAGTGAACTTACTCAGTACGCAAGAATACTTATACATTATATATAAACGGTAAGTGTAATTGTCGTCAATACACTGTTCATACACAGCTGATACTCTTTTAAAAAAATATTTGACAAAAGTACATGATAACATCGACCATTTTAATATTTAACAGAGAAACAGTGTGTATCTGTTGTCAAAACAAACAGGGATTACATGTCCTATTTAACACACAGAATTCAGATATTGATATAGGAACAAGGTCCAGATCTACAAAATAAGAAAAACAGTCATCTGATGAAAACAGTGGTGTTTGGAAGGTCACTCGACCTTTTTCAAAGACGTCAAAGCTACCAATTTAATCTACGAAGACTTCAACACACCTAAGTGTATTGAACTCTATCCTTATGTCATTATTGAAAGGAAACAGTAATAATATTCGGTTTTGTATAGTAAATTCTTATAAATGACAATATTTTTAATTTAGATCTAACACTTGCAACATATTATTTAATATAGTTTCCACCAAACAGGTATTAAAAACCATAAACTAGATATTTCCTAATTCCTTCTTAAACGCTTCAAAGACAAACATGTCCATAGAAACAAGTCATACAGTTATTCGTGAAAGCTAAATGAATAGCTTCAAACTGTGTACCAATCTCACAATCTTATTAATACAGACTTAAAAATACAGAAGTTATCCCTGTTAAATACCGGGTTAAATTTCTAACTAATTTTGTTCCAATAAATAAAATGAAAAGCACCTGCATGAGTCACACGAAACTAATCAGAAATTTGGATAACACACATGTTCAAACTTAGCACACTAATAAATTCAGAACCTTAAATCATCATTCAGTAAAAAATTAAGTCTTCTCTCGAGATCCTTTGACGTCGGGTGCTATTCGATACGTCAATTCATAATCATCGGATTGTGGATTTTTTCGAAACGAGCTAGGGTATCGCAGCCGGATTCCGTGTATCACTACTCTGTCTCTTCGTTGGTTTTAAGTCTGTCTTGTATATAAATTATATTACACACATAAAATAATATGCGTCAATAGCTAACCTAAAATGTTTTAATATAATAAGATGGTATATAAGATATTTGTATATTCGATACAACAAGTCAAACCTAAAAATGAAAACATCAAATCACTACATGTACAGTACTGCTTAAACTAAACTTGACACGAAGTGCACATGGTGTGCATTAGGTTTAAACATGACGTACACTACAAGTGCACTAGAAGTGACATCAGTCTGATATGTAGCTATAGGGCACATGGTTATTTTGCACAATGGTGTAACTTTAGAAGGGTTTACAAATTAGACTATTTATAACTATATTGAAATTAGTTTGTGCATTGCTAAATTTTAGTTTTATTTTAAGATAATAATAAGTAAAATTAGTTTGAACTAAAGTTACAATTAAATACATGCAGGCTACAACTGACGAAAAGAGAAAATGTATATTTTTAGTATAATCAATATGATGAATATTACACATTAACCATATTATGATAGATTGTAGAAAAAGTATTCAATGACATTAATCATTATGCTTTATATAAAAATAAATATTTTTAATGGTGGTGACAAAGTCGTATTGCATAATTTTATTGCAATTAGTTCAAATACTAACTAAAATTGTTAATTCCAAATCTTTAATACACCCTGACTAAAGTACATGTGCTTCATGAGGAGATCGTTTTAATCATTTAATCAGATACACGGTATTCGAATTGAACACACATTCTTGAAGTGTAAGTATGTCTGTTCCCTATGTTTCTTGTAAAAGTTTGTTTTTAATTGAGTCACCCTGATTAAAATCATCGCCATATTATGCACGTTGGATGAATATGAATATCTGCTTTTAATCATTTTTATGTCGTGATTAATTTATTTGCAATACATTTCCATTATGACAATGTTGAAATACACTTGCATGTTTTTGGATAAAAACCCACATGCCAGACAACAAAAAACTAAGATTAACATATTTTTTCTTTGTGATTATTGAAGCTATTTACATAATGCTTCGAAACAATGTAAACAATTAATAATCTTGATGATTTTCCTGTTAAGCTGATACACTTCAGGAAATTGTAAGATTTTAAGAAAATTCTGGTTTGTAGATACCACCCCAGGCGTATGCCAAACCGTTAATTATACTCATGAAGTTCATGAAGCTCATGAATTTCCGAGACCGTAGTTTAGTCTTATGACTAAATAAACTATGTAGTTTATGTTGGTCCTTTTTCACTTTTCTTTTGTTTTCAATTTTATTTCTTCCGGTTCCGCACTTGATATTTTATTTTATTTTTTCACTTTTTTCACTTTTTCACACACAACTGTCTTCTCGCATATATTTAAAACTCATATAAAGTCATATGTGTTTCCAGAGCTACAGATAAGGTTTTAGTCAATTGGGTATTTTACCCCCGAGTTTCAATTTTGATTGGGTTTTGACAAATTTTAATTGGGTATTTAATAAAACTCAAAGGGTAATTAAGCTTTTATGTACTATTTTTCACTATGACACCCTTTTCTATTTGGGTATTTCAGATTGCCTTTGCTTTTTCTTATTCCCTCCTCTCAAAATCAATTGGGTTTTTAAGAAAATGAATTGGGTAATTACCCCAATACGCAGCTTATCTGTAGCTCTGTGTTTCTTACTTGATTCACACTTTAAAAACTTAGCTTTCATCACGCATGTTCATTAACATGCGTGCTTTCATATATAATGTCCTATGAAGGCTACTCTAAAACTATTTACATGCCTTAGTCATGTTTATTTATATAGACCCTGCCCGAAGTACTGACCCTTTTTTGCATTTATTTATAGCAGTCTGCATCAAATTTGTTGTCCACTTTCCATAGTTTATTTAATCTAGATTTGAAACAGTTTTACTGTTGGTGCATTTATAACCTCTAGGGTTAGTTTATTCCATATGTTTACAACTCTATAACTGAATGTACCAAGTCTTGTTTCAGTAAGGTCCCATTTTTTGAACAGTTTTTTATCATGACCTCTTGTATTACTAGAAGAGGAGTTCGGCAGTATCTATGAAATTTTACACTTTCCGTTAATTATTCTCCTTTGCGCTAATTTATCCACCGAACTGTAGTGAACAAGTCTTGGAGGCTGACAGCATCTGTCATTGGGAGCTAAAGTAAGATATCTGGATATAAATGGTTGGATTTGCTCGGTAAGAATATTTCTCAATATTCGAAACATTATTTTCTTCATGGTTCTTGTTTTGTATTAATTATGAATTTGACTGGTGATGATTTATTACGACTAAAATCATTCGTACTCAAACTCATTCGTACCTAAAATGAATGTAATTTATCTTGTGATAACACGTGAGGTTTGCAGGTTGTATAACGCTTCTTATGTTTTTATTAATTTAATGTTGTGATATAATATGTTCACATTTTGCACCAGTCAATTGAAACCATGCCCCTTCCCCAAACCCTTGGAAAGGGCGTGGATAGCGGGGCTACTGTCCCATGTTTTTACCTTTCCAATGTCCATGCACTGCTATTTGAGTGTGGGTCTTTTGTTAGTGGGGGGAATATAGTCGTGACTAATACTGACTAGCCGTGAGGTATAGGCCGGGGCAAAGGCAGGGATTTTTACCAGGGGACTGAAAAAACCTGAAGTGAAAATCCCCGCCATTTACCGGGTTGGGGGGCCGTGGTTTCAATTAACTGGTGCATTATCATTGATGTAGCTGGATCCTTTTGCCCAATCAAAGTTTCAAACCAAGGCAGTCGGCATGGACCATATTTGGACAAAACACTCCCCCAGCCAAATCCAATTTTACCAATGCATTATTTACCTATTTATGACAGGTCAGGAATGAGAATTGCCGACAATTCATGTGCATGTCACATCAATTATATGCTGTATTTTTTTTATTATTCACTCAAATGCAATGTTTCGAGTATCATGCTGCTGCAGCTGATGCATTTTACTTTCAGGATATATTAACGTCTCGGTTGTTTAGGCGTTCAGTACAAGCAAATTACTATCCACGCTTGTAAACATGAATTTTGGCTTCATAAAATTAACAGAGATCGCAGCTCATCCTATCAGTTATTGCTACTAAATAATTCACCTCGCCAGACTAAAGGTCTGCAAAATTAACACAACAACCTCTCTCTAAAATATAAATTAAAAAATATTTGTATGAAATCACTATCATCAATTTTCTATTCTATTTAGTATTCCAGTAACCTTTCAACCTCAATAGATTTTGTAAGCATTTGTTTCATTAGCTAGACTGGATCCAGCTTACAATGGCTCGCTTGTGTTTTCTAGACTCGTTTAAGAAATGATGAACAGTGATTTTTTTGGGCTCTTTTTAGGGCCGAATACAGGCACCTTCCCCTAGCAAAATAACCTCCATTTTTCCCAAAAAATCTTATTTTTTTCCCAAATGGTATGCATATTTTCCCCCTTTGTGCTCGCAGGTTTCAAAGCAATAACAGTAGCTGTTTTAAAGTCAAAACCAAAGCTAGATTTTCAAACTAGCAAAGTCATTTCCACATAGATCAATGACCAGAGTATTATCAGTAGAAAATAGCAAAATATGAACACTTTTAACCAAAACAATCTTTTTTAATAATTCCCAATTTCGCGAATTGTTGCACTAAAATTTCCCAATTTTAAAGGCACAGGCTGTTTGATTTTGTTCAAGAAAAATCACTGGGTGAATGATCTTCAAACCAAACTCATGACGGATCCTATATAATAATATGTAAAACATAACAAGTATTATTAATGAGAGGTTAATACACGACACAGCCGGGCAGGGAGACGATAATCTGCCTGGTAAATGACCGAGGGTGATTATTCATTCCGGGCGGATTATCAACTTTCGGCCAGGCTCTGAAGTGTATTAACGTCTTTAATACAATTGTTCGATTTCATGATATCTATGGAGCACAAATAATGTAAATATTACTGAATCAGGATGTAGATATTTTTTATACACAAAAAATGCGCTAAGAGTAAATAAAATTGGCAAAGAAATCTTGCATATGAGCAACGTAATGTCATTTTGGCTCTAACGTGACGTCATGTTTACATGGATAACGTAACATGCGCCCGTTCAACCGGTCCGATTATGATTATGAGATTGCGAACAAGGCGGATTGCTGATAATCAATCATGTAATAATCAGCCGCAAATAGGCTCATTTTTGTTACTATATATAGTAACAAGTGTATTAATGAATGATCCTTGATTGATGATTACCGGTACTCAGAATTTCTTTTTTGTCTCATTAATGAATTCTAAGAATGGACGTCAGATGATGAGATCCGAATATCAACACAATAAGTTCCTGTTGTTGTCATTTGCAATTCTGGGCTGACTTGTTGATTATATTTTTTATAACATGTGCCTGATAATTGATCTGCATTATTGATCTACTAGAAGAAGGATGTTGTCACTCTTAATTACTTAATGAATCACTGGTATACAAAGTGTTTATAATGGCTCTAATCGTAGCTTGATTAGTACACACTTTGCATAATGGTTTATTAAATACTGTAAAGTCATTAATTTTTGCGGGAATTAAATTTGGCAGATTTTGGTTAAATGGTATTTGGTGGTTTCTTAAATTCATGGTTTTAAAATATAGCAAGCAAAATCTCTTGTTGCATATTTTGTAGTCAATTATTCAAGAGGATTTAATTTCGCAATCTAGTTCATCTGCGAAATCAACGAAAATTAATCCACTGCAAATATTAATACTTTCACAGTACATATTATGGGAATACATGTTTAACATAGTTCTGTATCCAATGAGAGAATTAGGCTTGTTGAATCTTGGCCCCAAGAATGTACTAAACATACTGAGCCATGTTGGCTGAACAGCGTGATTTATCTGTAATGTTAGGCCTAAAATAAAATATTGTTTGTTTCCCCATCCCCTACCTACCCGATTAAAAAGGGCCCTACCCAAAATATTTTATTGCCCAAATTGAAATAATATTTTTTTTATTAAAAATTAGAAGTGAAAAATATTTTTTTTGTTTACTGGCTTCTTAAATCTTAACATTAAATTTAAGACTGTTGGTTTTCACCTTGGAGTTAATTTAAATTTCATTATTGTTGGTTTTCACCTTAGGGTTAAATCTAAATTTCATTATTTGTATGTCTTAACCAATAACTATTATACTGAAACAGTTAAAAAAAAATATTTACCCTACCTACCTACCCATTTTAAATATGCTAGGGTCGGGATGGGGAAACCAAGAATATTTTAAGTTCGGCCTTATTAAAGTAAAAAGTCTCTATGGAAGTCTTTGTCTTCATGAAATTTGAAAGTGCTGATTTGTGGTTCTATCTGTGAATGGCTCACCCCAACTTGTGGATCAGATCGGCACTTACCTGACAATCCACTAATTACCAGCCAAATCTCAGTCTGAAATACTGACTTTTATTAACATTTGAAATATTTAAACCTCTGTGATATGCTTATAAATCACTACCTAAAATACCTTTTAAGAAATTAAGTGGTTGTCTGCATTGAAGAGCATAGGAAAAATGCAGATCTATACCATCAGTAATATCTATAAAATGAACTCTTGACTACCCATGAGCCACAATTTCTGTTTCACTGCCTACAAGTTGTCATTTTGCTGTTTCAATCTGCTTTATGGACATGTAATTTTGGGCATTTAGTATTCAGGGCTTTCCACGAGTGCCAGCGGTCAGTGCAATCCCTGACTACTCATGTATTTACTGTACCACCGGCTACTTTTTCTCAAACTATGTTTGAAATAATAAGAATTTAATGGTTGAATGACATGTAAAGAAACAAACCGCATTTATGCGCCTAAGTTATACTTGACTTCTTTGCCACAATTACAGGCTACATTAAAATTTATTGAGAGCCCTTAATATGACTTGCTAAATAGTCAAAACTTACAAAATCATTAGCAATCATTCTTGTATGTGATTAAAGATGTTTACTGCTTAATGAATGTCATTGCAATACAATTATAAATATATCCTCTAACAGGTACAATAATTGATTGTCTCTAATTAAAGATAACAAAGCATTCAATAGTTCGGGGCTGGTATTCACAAAGCATCTTAGTAGAAAACTTAAATATTTTGACTTAAGTTAAAAAATAGTATTGCATATATCGTGCTAGTGATGAAACGATTAATCGATAAAACCGATTAATCAGCTATTTGAAGCCCGCCGATTCAATCATCGATTATAAGTCTTTATAATCGATTAATCGGCTATGAACTACATGCATGTGCATTCCTGTTGGAAAAAAATATTTTCAAGTTCTTAAATCTACATTTTGACTGTAAAATCTTCACATTAAATTGATTTAGTAATAATATTAGAAATAATGAAAGAACCTGTTTACTAAATGGCAGTGAATGGTGTTTGAAATGAATAATTTGACACAGCAAACTTAAAAAGTTACGTGTTGACTTGAATATTACTTGCATTACTCAGCAAGGTGCGAATGTTAAATGGATTTTTCCTTAACTTAAGGGTATCTGTCTGTTTTCTATAATTTTACTATGAGAATTGACAACTTTTCAAATTCTTAATGATGATTGGGTCTTTAATCCTGTTTAAAAATTTTAATGTTTAATTTAAAGATGGAAAAAATGAAATGCGTAATAGTGACTGTTGTTTGACGATACCAGTTTTATAGTTACATGTATTGTGAAAAAGTTTATGTTTCAAATGTTTAATTTTCTTTTTGGAGATTTTGAATATGCAAATCTTGTCTGTGGTTTGTTATAAGCACATATCCTTTAATATATCACATCTAATAGTATCCACTCTTTAAGAGTATTTTCAGTACTACTGATATCTCCCTTGATGGTCCTTATAATATTTTGCTATATGTAGTCAGGCTTTCTACTGCCTCTTCAAAAAATAGTAGGGCAAATTTTATTCAAAAAGTAGGGCAAAGTAGGAATGTCTGACATTAAAATGTAGGGATAAAGAAGGAATTTTGACCCGTTTAGTTCAATATTACCACAGATAGACAAAGAATTTGGTGCTAGAGGGGAATAAAATACATAAAAATTCTAGGGATGAATGACAGACAAAATAGCGACACGATTATTATAAAATTTATTTATTCTATTTTGCGATAGTAGCGAGCCCGAAAAATATTCATTATCTATATTTCCACTGAAATTACAACTACCAGAAGAAGTAAGTATCATTTTGCACTTGATTTAATTTTTATTTTCATTTTGAGATGAAAATGTAGGGATAATAGGGCTGTTTTAAAAAAAGTAGGGCAAAGTAGGGCTCAGATCAAAATATTAGGGAAAAGTAGGAAAATTAGGAATAGTAGGGCCAAGTAGAAAGCCTGTGTAGTGTACAAAACTAAAGAAGTTTTTAGAAACAGACAGCAGTTTCACATATTGGTATCATAAATGATGATATAACAATAGTGAAAATGGTAATGAAATAAACATATCCAAAATGGATAACAATAACAAGGTAAAGCTGTGATAAAAAAGCTGATTGTTCACAATATTAAAGCTCACTGTAAGAAATAAACAGAAAGTGAATAAACTACTAAGTGGTTATCTGACCCCTGAAAATGTACTTAAACAGAATATTCCCTTAATTTTACGACCAACACTTTCCTGACATGTGCTATCTTGTTCATAAATATGAATTCTGAAAACTGGTAGATTTTTCGATTATTTTCCGATAGTAAATCGAAATGACCTCTTCCATTCAATTCGATTATCGATTATGATTTAAGACAGATTTTCCAACACTATATCGTGCACAAATTGAAGATTAACCCATGTTTTCTAAGTGATTATAGTAGCTCTTTAAACCTATGCAAAAAATCAATAATCTTGATTGTCATGTTAGGCTGACATACTTTAGAAATTTTTCGTGTTTTTAAGAAAAATCTAAGTTTTCTACTAAGATGCTTTGTGAATACCTGGATTGTTCAGTTATAATTTATAAAAACTGGCCTATATAGCTACTTAACTTTTTGAAGACATGCTTGTGATTATAAAAATATTTGATAAAATCAAAGGTTCAGATAAAACGTCCCACAGTTAGTTACAACTCTGTTATCGTTGATTGTTCGTGAAGGATTCATTATAATATTTACAGGTAAACTCCAATTTTGTTGAATAGTTTTATAAATATTTTAGATATTTCAGGTCTGCATTGTTGACTATTTTACCAGTGAATGATATTTTAAACAACAAAAATGCTAAAATACTTATGGTAAATCTGTATAATTGATACTTAAATCTATTGTCTGGAAACAACTGAAAGATTGGGTTTATAAATCAAATCCAACATTATTTCCTGGTATCATTATTTTCCTTCCAATTTTGTGAAGATATTAAAGTTTATTAAATGCTAACGAGTGGTTTACCGCGGATTCTAACACGATCTGCGGATTAATCCTTATAAACATAGAGCAGACCAGGCCATGTATTATTACCCCAATAAAACATGGTATCAAATTGGCTGTTACTATTTACGCCCCATATCATGTGACATATTTATGAATGAATGAACATACTAAACTTTATAGTAAAGACTTCAATGGACCACAAGTTGCACGAGTATCCAGTGTTACAGCTATGATGCATCTATTTTTAGAAATTCAATATACTCTCGAAATTAAGATTCATAAAAAGTTAAAACTTCTGATAATCAATTCATTTATATTTTTCATTTCATGAAATAGATACACAATACTTGTGTTATTAAAATTGTTTCAATGCAATGTGTTATTTCCTTCAGAAAATTACGAAGGTCGTTTTCATTAACGAGGGAGGTAATTGTACCAGCTAATAAGTCACTAAATTTCAGCGTGTAATTATGTTAAATATCAAATGGGTGAAAATGGAATGCGCGCAGTTAAATAGTGCGGGATATTATTGTATTTAGAATCGAAATAAATACTCTGTTCTTGTATTTTGTCGGTGAATAAAACACGGGCACTCGTTCGGGATTTAATTTTTCCGCATCCAAACTCCTGCCCATGTTTGATTCACCTACAAAATACGTGAACAGATTTTTATTTCTTAAATATCAGTGAATTATAATCCGATAATTTCACTGGCGATAATTTCACTCAAACGGACTAGTAGTCATTTTGTACTTTTGAAATCCCTGTGGAAAGCCCAAATTTTTGTTTAAGCCTATTGACGTCTTAACTCAAAATAATACTGTATGCCCTGAACTCTCAGTGGATAGCTCACAAAATCATCAATTTGGAGACAATGCAGCCGAATAATAATGATGTATTGTATCGGTAGTAATTTAAATATGCAGTAAGTATTTTAGATAAAACTTAATACATGGTCATAATCAAACAAATTGAACTAGGAATAGTTTATTACTTAAATGGTGAACAGTTAGCTTGCTTACAGTGGCTGCTGTTATAGAATATCTAGATAGCGTATGTATACAAAATGAAAAAGTCGTTTTCTTCCATCAGAAATACACAAATAATCAAAGTCAACATATTTACTTAAACTAGTGAACCATATAAGTGGAAATTACGTCGGAAATCGACTGTTATGGGGATCTATTTGATCGTACGTCAGCGCGAGCTTTGAAAATGACGTCACATCAGCATTTAGAGGCACCATACGGGGCAATAAAATTCAATTAGTAGCTAATTGGTTAAGAAATATTGAAAAAACGCATTAAATAAATAGAATATTTGTGTTTTTCGGTGTAAGATCAAATGTTATTTCACCTTGTGAGCATCTGACTTAAATTTTCACTCGTGGCTGCGCCACCAGTGAAAATATTGCGTCAGCTGCTCACTCGGTGAAATAACATTCAATCTTACACCGAAAAACACAAATATCCTCTATACAATCATGTTCATGTTTTGCAGTATTTTTCTGGACAAGACTATGCTGTCTTGCAATTAAATGATTTGTCAACTTAATTACAAAATGTATCATTTAGATTTGAAGCAGCAACTTATTAGTGATTGATGGTCCTTTGTTAATCAGTTTTGTACATCAGTTGACAGCTAGCATGCATGAGTTTGTCTTACCATAATTTGTCAGAGAAGATCTAACAGAGCTCACCATTATTTTGTCTTTTTGTTTGCCATGTTTTTGTCATATAAAAAGCAACAAATTGCTGCAGAATGTATTGAAATTAAATGACATTACAGTACAGTGTTCTTGATTTTTAGAAATTGTTAATGATTCTCGATATCGACATTACAGGATAAAACCCGTTTCTCCGGATTCGAAATTTCACGGTCAGGGGGGTAGCCATTCGGAGCACCTCGTACAATTTGGTGGAATCATCATTGCTGCTTCCGTAGCTCGATACCGATGACGAGAAAATATACGCATTTTTCAAGTTAAACATATTATTTAGGCAAAAATATTGTCAGCGAGATCGTCAAATAGTGTTATCATTGTGTTCAACCAGTAATGTCGATATGGTGAATTCCTTGGCTTAGGTCACCATAGAGACCTGCATTAACTAAGAACTACGAAAGGTGAGCAGCCTTCTTGTTTTTGTATAATTTACTTGCAATGCTTTTGTTTGCTTGTATAGGTTTCGGACTGGTGTATGAAATTACATCTGCATTATAACATGTTCATTGATAGAAAATTGGCTATCAATGAACAGTTTCTTTATTATCATTAAAACTGACTCACCAAAACCACTCTTTGAAAAAGATTGAAAAATGTAGTATCAATTGTTATTATAAATATTTTAGAAATAATATACCGTACATAATTTTTATATTAACATTAGAATGAAAAAAAAAATATTCCACACATATTTAAATATCTTAACCAAACAGTTGTCAGAAAGGTGATACAGACATATACATATCATGTGTTTCAATCTCAAATGACCAGCAAATAACCATGGTAACAATTTGACTACAAAAATATGACATTGGTTTAAATCGTGATATTTGTAACATAATATTGAAGACTTAGTTAAAGGAGATACCAATTATTTATTGTGAAGTTTTAACTGTCTGTAATATGTACAAGTAACAGTGGGAAACACACTTTAATATTGACTTACTGATAATAATGTATTGTCTGTGTTCTATTTCTTGTGACCCTGTGTTTAAATGTTATATCAATGAGGCCCATATAGAAGCTAGATTGCATTAATGAAAATATGTTAACTCGTAAAATTAAGACTTTACTTACTAACTTACTATCTAGGTCTGAAATCACTTGAAAGATAATTCGAGATCTACCCCCAGTACTATTTCATATGGTCAACAATTTGTCCCTTAATTTGGCGCAACAAGATTGTATCTCACAATATACTATTATTATTGTCAGTTAATGTTTTGGATGATAAACACATGATCTATTTCATCATCCTTGTAAAATATTGTACCTGCATGTAAAAATTTACAGCAATTTTATTTCAGATTATGGCTTTTCACATTATGGTTAGATTGTCGCCACCATTGCCTTTGGCTCCCCATGATTTACATACATCTATTAACTGCCTCTTCAGTTTTGACCAACATTCTCCATGTTTATATAGTTACTCAAGCTTCTGCAGTTATAAATAAGCGTCTGCAGTCTTCTAGATCTTCTTTATAGGTCTGCTGTCTGTAGATTCATACCAAATACTCATTAAAATTGACAATATAGTGTGGGAGTACCATCAGCTTTATCTTTGAAGCCACCGGTACAGAGAAGTTTATGTCTTCCCAAATAGACATACACCATGCTTTTGCTGCTGTAGTCTGTGATGTACTTTTAATGATTATCTGGAAACAAGTTCTTAGAAGAATTCCCATAGGTCAAAACCATACATTACAAATTAATACTCATGAATGCCTTTTCTGAAAGTTTATGTTTTCTTCAGGGGTGTCAATATTCCTAATTAATCCGGAATTCCGGATTTATACATCCTGAAAGAGCTATGATTTCTGTCCAAAATAATAGTTATTTGATGAAAATATCTCAAGAAATGGCATAGTTATAGTCAATTTAATCTGCTCTGAATGATTTCATTCAATAAAAACTGAGTTTATTATTGAAACAATATGATTGAAGGTCTCTTAATTGGCAAAAATGGCCGGCCCGCATATGATTTTCCTGATTTTTAATTTGGCTCTGTTGACACCCCTGTTTCTTATTAGCTCACCTGCCACATAGTGACAAGGTGAGCTATTGTGATCACTCTTTGTCCGCCGTCCTTCATCAGTGTGTCCGTCCGTCAACAATTCATTCAAACGACTTCTCCTCCTAAACCACATGACCAATGTCAACCAAACTTCACAGGAATGTTCCTTGGGTGGTCCTTTCTAAAGAATAGCTAAAAGAATTGTAATCTATGAATAACTCTGGTTGCCATGGCAACCAATAGGAAAATCTTCTAAAAAATCAACCGCTGCACAAAATTTAAAATTGACATTTTTATCGAGATTCGTCAAAAAAACATGGCCGCCAGTGGGTGGGGGCCGTGTTTTCCCTATATATCTATAGTAAAATCTTTTAAAATCTTCTTCTCTAAAAGTACTGGTATTTCATGTTAAATGGGTAACAATGTTCCTTGGGTTATCCTTTCTAAAAATAGCTAAAAGAATTATAATTATCCATGCAAAACTCTGGTTGCCATGGCAACCGATAAGAACTAAAAAAAGAAATGAAAAATAGGGTTCTACTGGATCAATGTGCACAGGTGAGCGACCTTGTTACATTAGTTACATTAGTTATGTCTCCAGGTTGGCCCGACTATTTCAGAAACACCTAACTTAAGACTATTGTATTGTGCAGTAATTAAGTAACTGGGAACACCATAATGGAATGAACATGTTCTCTGAGCTTAGAAATATTATAGGGTCCACTGGTCACCACAGTATATATATATATGCAAATTGCCCACCGGCAGTCTTAGATTGGATGATTGAACAATAAATACCTTCTTTTACCAATATCTAGCCGTTAGGCACATTTGCATATATGAATACCGTTGTATACAAACATGATTTCTCCTTATGTTTTATGAACGAAACCAAAAAAGTATTGTTCTTTCTTATTGTCAGGACTAAGGATATAATACCAGATTGTATTTAAAACAATACCATACAATCATCATCATAATCTTGGGTTTCAACCAAAACAAAGACAGAATACAATGAATTTATACTTATTATTGTTTTTTAGCCTTGCTGGATGAGTTAATTTTCCAGGTATATTGAATTATTTTGCATACGAGGATATTTTCAGCTCTAACTTAAATGTTGATAATTTGATGTTAATTTTTTTTTAGCTCATCTGATTTTTGAAAAAAAGAGTTATTGTCATGAATCACTTGATCGTGACGTCGGCGTTGCATGGTTAAGTTTTGTGTTTAGGTAAACTTTATTCATAAACTATCAAAGCTGTTGCTTTGACACTTGCAACACTTGTTCACCATCAATACCTGAGCCTGTAAAGCAAGACCCCTAACTCTGATCTGCATTTTGTAAGAATAATTGCCCCTTTTAGGACTTAGAAAATAAAATGCCTTGGTTAAGTTCTGCGTTTAGGTCCACTTTTCTCCTAAACTATCAGAGTAATTGCTTTGAAACTTTCAACACTTGTTCACCATCAATACCTGACCATGTCAAGCAAGAACCTTTACTCTGATCTGCATTTTGCGCGAGTTATTGCCCCTTTTTGGACTCAGAAAATTCCTTGGTTAAGTTTTTTGTTTAGGTCCACTTTTCTCATACACTATGTGGGTTATTGTTTTGAAACTTTCAACACTTGTTCACCATCAATACCTGACCATGTCAAGCAAGAACCATAACTCTGATCTGTATTTTGCGTGAGTCATTGCCCCATTTTGGACTCAGAAAATTCCTTGGTTAAGTTTTGCGTTTAGGTCCACTTTTCTCATACACTTATAATGTGGGCTATTGCTTTGAAACTTTCAACACTTGTTCTTC
This sequence comes from Spisula solida, assembly GCA_947247005.1. Taxonomy (NCBI): domain Eukaryota; kingdom Metazoa; phylum Mollusca; class Bivalvia; order Venerida; family Mactridae; genus Spisula; species Spisula solida. The sequence continues at coordinate 48,981,839 of OX365950.1, forward strand.
ATCAATACCTGACCATGTCAAGCATAACTCTGATCAGCATTTTGCAAGAGTAATTGCCCCTTTTTTCACCATCAATACCTCACTTTTTTAAGCTAGACTCATAACACTGCCCTACTTTATGCAAGGGTAATGGGCCTTTTTACAGTGACAATGATCAGATGAGCGTCTGCACCCGCAAGGTGGTGCTCTTGTTTTTATGCATCGTGCAAAGTTTGGTATATTCCACAAAGGTGGATTAATCAGATACGCACAATTTATCAGTGATGTTTTGAGTACAATTATAACTGACCTTATCTGTTTACTTTAGTAATTTGCAAAACCAATTTTGCAACAGTTGACCAAACTGATTCATGTTTGTAAACATCACATTATCTTGGGCTCACTGTAATTGAGAGTCACAATTAACTTCATACAGACAATACCAGTAGTTTTATGTCAGATAAGATTCCTTTAAGAAGGTCTTGTCAGACAATGAGAACTTCTGTGTTGGTGACATATTTTAAGGTATGATCTACTTTAATTAATTAAGTTTTTGGCTTATCTATAAATTTCAACGTTCTATTTAGACTTTTAGAGCAATTAATGGGTAATTATGATAGTTAAGTAATTAACTGTCGCCAATTGAATACCATGCCTGCTTTATGAAGCAATTGAAAGCTAATAATTGTGACCATTTTTATGATTTTAACAAAAAATGTCAGATTCCAGTATATCCAAGAAATGTGTGAGATTTGGTCAATTAGCCTCTGATCATGGGTGAGTCCCTGGGGTCTCAAATGTATGAGATTCATTAGTCTGTCTATACATACCCTATGTTTAATTAAAGGAGACAACTCTTCAGTCTACTCATTTTTCATGAAATTAATTCCCTTTGCCCCCTCAAACATAGATAATCAAGCCAAAAATCCAAGAGTTTTCATATTTAAATCATTAACATACATGTACAAATTTTGGTGAAAAGTTTGAAATCATTGAAAAACAGGTTGTTTTAATTATAAAGTGATTTGTGTAAAAAGCTTTCAATACGGCTGTTTTGATGTTTAAAAGCGTTAAATGTACTCGCGTATTGGATTGCCATATGATCAAATTTATGTTGTTTTATTGTTTCAAATGATACCTGCTGTTAAATAATTTAAATCAAAGTGAAACATTTTGTCATAGTTATATTACATTGTATATTGTATTGACTTTTATTGGCAACATCTTATCAGAATTAATGCAAGCTAGTTTTTGTAAATTTATACAAATTAACATATGTCGTTCATATAACATATATTTTACCTTAAGAAGTTGGATCAAGTGTTAGAATATTAATTTTGTATATATCAGGGGTCTACAATTACAGATTTAAACCCGGAAATACAGATACATTGCACTAAAGAATGGACTTTTCTGAAGAAAATAAAAGTTATTTGATGAAAAAATACCAAGTAATGACGTAGTTGTGGTTATTTGAAATTCCATATGCTGAATATCAACAATAGCGCAGTATTTGAAACAGAGTTGTGGTACAGATATGTGTACTAAATATAAGGCACACATAACAGACTTGCATCTTATTTTCAGGATTTGGCATTTATATATGCCTCAGTAGAACCTCTCTATACATGTCAGATATTATAGTATTGCCAACGTCTGAATTCACACCTGAAACAGGGCTCAACACTAACACAGGTCCTTTGGTCCGAGACCAGTGAAAATCCAGAAGGACCAGTGAAAGTTCTGGAGAACCAGTAACTGTCCTATATATTTACAAATTTGGCGCGTTTACCGTGTTGGACCAGTGGCCAAAATAGTTAGTGTCTAGGCCGGTGAAACCAGGCATGAGCTGGGGAAATTCCAGGTTTTTCAGGAAGCAATATTTTCATTCCATGAAATCATTCTGAACTTATGAACTTGACTGTGGCAGAGATAATCATACGACTGATAATCCACATTCTCGATACATTCTCGTTCACCAGAGTATTCTTCACCAGTGATATCACACTCTGGTTCAAAACGACCCTTTTCGAGCGCAAATGAATGAAAAATCAACCAATCAAATCCATTTCGTTCATTTCTATTTTATTATAGCAATGACGGATATTTGATTCGGGTGTTTTCCTATCATCGTCCAATCAAAATCGAGCTTTAACAAACAAAAATATTCGAATTTATTGTTAGAAAAAAAACAATCAAAGAAAAACAAGCAATATCTTTTAAAAAGATAAACAGCGTTAATATAGCAGATAAAGTGTACTTATTTTCAATGAAGATGCGGACGTTGTTTCATATCGTTGAAATTGAAAAAGAATAGAATTTATATATTTATAACTCCAACGCGATAAATTGCAGTACACAAACAAACACAGTATTGCCTATATTTTTGTTATGGATTAAAACCAAGGACTGTAAATCTTACCAATGAAAGCATTCAAACATTTGGCTCAACATATAAAGTTTTCATGCACCTAAATATTCAGAAGCGATAAATATAGCGGATTTTGTTTGTTTTTGTATTGCAATTTATCGCGCTAGAGTAATATATGTGTATATCGTTTAAAGAATATTAATATAGGTATGTATAGTTGTCTTTATTCTATGGGCGGTTATATCAGGCAATTATAGCGATAATGATTCCAAACTTAACTCAGATTTTTTCGCGGTATCTTTTGTGATGAGTATAGCATATTTCCACCTATGGGGTATCTGTATCGCTCCACTCCTAATTTATGTCCAAACATTTCATTGGTTTTCGAAGTGGTCAAAACAAAGTTAAATATCAAGCTAGACAGCTAACCCTGAAAAAATTTACAATGTTTTTCTTTGGATTACAATGTATAAGATAGTATTCAGAACAATTGAATGAGAAAATAATTATTTATTACCATAACATCTGAATCAGCTAGGCAAGGAACATTTTCACTAACGACGAGGGCGAATGAGTTCCGAGGACACCTGTCCATTCATCGTTGTTTACAAATTGTTTTTACTTCCGTTTTAGAAGTTCACGGACACTTCAGTCTCAGTTTTACTTTTATTATTCAATAAGATCTAATTTCTGCGACTTATTGTAATTGTCGTTTGCATGTCTGACACAGCTATATATAGACCTATTTCGATAACGGATTCACGACTTCGCGACCATGGACACTTGTCGTCTAAGACTTTGGACTATTCTTTTCACTGATTTCATATCACGATATATCTAACCCCTCGTACAGTACTCTCTGTACTCTTATATTAACGGCTGCTTTATTAACTATATTTAATTTAAGATGTACATACTTTATCGCATTAAGTTCGTAAATATTTAAATCCCATAACTCGATCCATGTTTACATTTTCTCCCGAGTTTGTTTATAAAATTCCCCACGTAGCGTACCAAGCGTTCTGATTGGACGATAGATGGAATCTCCAGATGTCCACGAAATGAGCTATTTTTAGATTTGCGCTCGGAATTAAGGGAATTGAATCAGGGGGTAATCCGGGAACTTGACTAAACCACTGATGTATGAGGATGCCTGGGGCCGAACTTAAATATTCTTGGTTTCCCCATCCCGACCCTAGCAGATTTAGAATGGGTAGGTAGGTAGGGTAAATATATTTTTTTTGGAACTGTTTCAGTTATTGGTTAAGACATACAAATAATGAAATTTAGAATTAACTTTAATGTGAAAACTAACAATAATGGAATTTAGAATTAACTCTAAGGTGAAAACCAACAGTCTTAAATTTAATGGTAAGAAAGAAGCCAGTATAAGCAGTATCTGTAACCAGAGTATAAACAGTATCTGTAACCAGAGTATAAACAGTATCTGTAACCAGAGTATAAGCAGTATCTGTAACCAGAGTATAAACAGTATCTGTAACCAGAGTATAAGCAGTATCTTTAACCAGAGTATAAGCAGTATCTGTAACCAGAGTATAAACAGTATCTGTAACCAGAGTATAAACAGTATCTTTAACCAGAGTATAAGCAGTATCTGTAACCAGAGTATAAACAGTATCTGTAACCAGAGTATAAGCAGTATCTGTAACCAGAGTATAAGCAGTATCTGTAACCAGAGTATAAGCAGTATCTGTAACCAGAGTATAAACAGTATCTGTAACCAGAGTATAAACAGTATCTGTAACCAGAGTATAAGCAGTATCTGTAACCAGAGTATAAGCAGTATCTGTAACCAGAGTATAAGCAGTATCTGTAACCAGAGTATAAACAGTATCTGTAACCAGAGTATAAGCAGTATCTTTAACCAGAGTATAAGCAGTATCTGTAACCAGAGTATAAACAGTATCTGTAACCAGAGTATAAACAGTATCTTTAACCAGAGTATAAGCGGTATCTGTAACCAGAGTATAAACAGTATCTGTAACCAGAGTATAAACAGTATCTGTAACCAGAGTATAAGCAGTATCTTTAACCAGAGTATAAGCAGTATCTGTAACCAGAGTATAAGCAGTATCTGTAACCAGAGTATAAACAGTATCTGTAACCAGAGTATAAGCAGTATCTGTAACCAGAGTTTAAACAGTATCTGTAACCAGAGTATAAGCAGTATCTTTAACCAGAGTATAAGCAGTATCTGTAACCAGAGTATAAACAGTATCTGTAACCAGAGTATAAGCAGTATCTGTAACCAGAGTATAAACAGTATCGGTAACCAGAGTATAAACAGTATCTGTAACCAGAGTATAAACAGTATCTGTAACCAGAGTATAAACAGTATCTGTAACCAGAGTATAAGCAGTATCTGTAACCAGAGTATAAACAGTATCTGTAACCAGAGTATAAACAGTATCTGTAACCAGAGTATAAGCAGTATCTGTAACCAGAGTATAAACAGTATCTGTAACCAGAGTATAAGCAGTATCTGTAACCAGAGTATAAGCAGTATCTGTAACCAGAGTATAAACAGTATCTGTAACCAGAGTATAAACAGTATCTGTAACCAGAGTACATAAGCAGTATCGACATATTGTGTTTGTTTTTGTATTTTAAAGTATCGTACTGGATTCTCACAACAAAGATTGCATCTGCGATAAAATATTGATGTGTTTTCTAAGATTGATGAAATGGAATGATAGACAGGATGCTGGCAGTGATCATACAGGTGTTTCTCAGTATATTAACCAGGGTGTATTTAGTTTATGTATTGTTACTGCTGGAGTGTAACTGACTGAAAACAAAATATCGATTGTTGTTTTTAGCTCCACTATAGTGCGCCTAGGATAATGTGATGTTTACAAACATGACTCGGTTTTAGTCGCAAAATTTGTAATACAAATCACTAAAGTAAACAGACATGGTAGGACTATAGCTATTCAAAGAATATTAGGGTTGGCGTGAATATTTATATCTAATATTTTTTAAGTCTATTGACTTATTGCTTTGATACTTTGCATAATTGTTCACTATGATGACCCCCACCCCAACACAGGAGTAAGTAAATTATCAAGCATTGCCCAAATTATCTACTTTTTATACCCCCCCCCCACAACGGGTGGTAAAGGGGGGTATACTGGATTCAACCTGTCAGTCAGTCTGTCTGTCCGTAGACGTATACTTGTTGACGTAACTTCTCCTACAGTTTTTGCAGCATTTGCTTCAAACTTTAACAGATGAACAACTCCAACATGTAGATGTGCATAAAGGAAAGAATTTGCGCTGCGACAATTTTTGACAGAATTATGGCCTTTGTACTTTTATGCACTATACAGTTTCTAGTGAACAGTTCTTGTGGACGCAACTTCTCCTACAGTTTTTGCAGCATTTGCTTCAAACTGTGCATAAAGGCAAGAATTTGCGCTGTGACGATTTTTGAAAGAATTATGGCCCTTTGTACTTTTATGCACTATACAATATATAGTGAACAGTTCTTGTGGACGCAACTTCTCCTACAGTTTTTGCAGCATTTGCTTCAAACTTTAACAAATGAACAACCCCAACATGTAGATGTGCATAAAGGAAAAAAATTGTGCTCAATAATTTTTGCCACGCTAAGCGTATATTAGTCTGCCGAATGGCGACAGTTCTAGTTTCAACTTGGTCAAGTGGTAAACTTTAGGTACAGCCTCTAATGAATGTTTTTGAAGGTCATTGTCACATTGCTTTGCATACTTGTTTATCATGACCCCAACCCTTACATAGGAGTAGTTAACTGTGACTCTATCAAGCATTATCAAGCATGTAGTTTTTAGCTCACCTGAGCACGAAGTGCTCAAGGTGAGCTATTGTGATCACCCTTTTGTCCATCGTCCGTCGTGAACCGTGCGCCGTGAACCGTGCGCCGTGAACCGTCAACAATTGGACTGTTAACACTCTAGAGGTCATAATTTTCACTTAATCTTTTTTAAACTTGGTCACAATGTTTGTCTCTATGAAATCTAGGTCAAGGTCGTAATTGGGTCATCTGGGGTCAAAAACTAGGTCACCAGGTCAAATAAAAGAAAAACATTGTAAACACTCTAGAGGTCACATTTTTTACCTAATCTACTTGAAACTTGGTCACAATGTTTGTCGCGATGTAATCTAGGTCAAGTTTGTAACTGGGTCATCTGCGGTCAAAAACTAGGTCACAAGGTCACATCAAAGAAAAACCTTGTTACACTCTAAAGGTCATATTTTTGATGTAATCAGAATGAAACATGGGCACAATATGTGTTTTTATGAAATCTAGGTCAAGTTCGCATCTAGGTCATCTAGGGTCAAAAACTAGGTCACACTTAGGTCACATTAAAGAAAAACCTTGTTAACACTCTAGAGGTCACCTGCTTTACCTAATCTTTATGAAACTTGGTCACAATGTTTGTGTATAAAATCTAGGTCAAGTTAGCAAATGGGTCATCTGGGGTCAAAACCTAGGTCACAAGGTTACATCAAAGAAAACCTTGTTTACACTCTAGAGGTCACATTTTTTATGTGATATTAATGAAACTCAGCCACATTGTGTGGATTTATGAAATCTAGGTCAAGTTCGCAACTGGGTCATCTGGGGTCAAAAACTAGGTCGCCAGGTCACTGATTCTGCCTAAACTGCTAGTCATCAGGTGAGCGCTATAGGGCCAATGGCCCTCTTGTTTCTTACAAAACTTACTTTTAATTTGTTGCTTAGATTTTACTCTCCAAGCATAGCACTTAAAAAATAGTAAAGCGCACTGTTTGAGGACAGCTCTTGTTTTAATTCTGCTCCATTAATCTTCAAAGCACGTGAAATGGACAAGCAGTGATCTATTTTAAATGTGTGATCATAGATTGCATGAATGCATGTATTAATTATTAACGACAAAAATATTTTTAGATTGTTTTCGAACGTAAGAATGTCAAGCTATTGTCGTCACTCAGTGGTCTGCAACTGCATACATGTAGATCTGTGTTAAATAAGTTTTAAGTTAATGTTTTATGGTAAATTAGTGAAACTACATTTTGCTGGGTTAGAATTAGAAGGTCGACTATGTACATAATCAATATTTTGAGAAAACAAGAAAAAACTGTCTGAAAATTATTCTTTATTTATGGAAAAACAAGCTTTTTAAACTTCAGTTTCGTCAACATGACCTCTTTCGATTTTCAAGAAAATAGGTTCATAAGAAGCGCCTTGATATGCAGATTTCAAATAAGCATAAGTTTTATAAGGTCGTAAGTACTACTTCTAAGGACCTTCTAATTCTAAGCCAGCGATTTGTCAAAAACTATCAAACCAGTGTATCTATTTCAAACTTGGAATACTTAAGCTAAGGTAGATTACCCTATGATGTGTATTTTAGGAGTTATTTGCCCTTGTTATGGTCATATCGGTCGTATTAATCAACAAATACATGGAAATATGCTCTGAAACTTTCGTTACATGACCAATAAAATTAATAAGAAAATGCCAGCACTTGTTCGAGTATTTGTTTTTTCACCCCGCGTAATTGTGGTATGTGATGCTTTTATGTTTTCTGTGCTCGGATGATTAAGTTGAGTGCCGCATGTCGTCCCTGTCCGATTATTTGTTGTCTTCTTACTGCAACATTATGCTCCAGATATGAGCAGGATCAGGATTGATAGAGGTACAGTTTTACTCACCAAAGAATGCATATCTCTGGTAATTAAGTCATCATTTAGTGTCAGTCTGGATCTCTGCAATATGTGCATGAAAGCACTGGTGTAATAAATCATATACTGAACTCTTATAGTTGCTATGTTCATCTGTATTGTACAGAGATTTTGACCTGACCCTCAACCTGTTAAATTATGCTTATAGAAGGTTGAGGGTTGGGTCAAATTCTCTGTACTATACAGTACAAATTTGTCCATATTTTTTTATCTCTGTTGTATGTTTTCATCAGCAGAAATAAGTATCATGAAAAGACGCTCAAGGTGTTATACTAACAAATCTAAAGGACCGATATTGCCCGATTTGCTTGCGGAAATTTATATATTCGAAGCAAGAACCTTGCAATATATTCATTTTTGGTCAGGATAATGTCAAATTCTCCATACTATAATATTTAATAGTTGGCTTATTGATAGAAAATGTGTGTATTTATGAGCTCACATAACTATAATATGCTCTAACAAATTACTCAGACAAAGTCTGTTTTAGGGGATATTGTGGGGCATTGAAGTGTAATATTTGGCAATGATATCTCTACCATATGTGGAATAAATATCACTGTGACATTTGGTGCCTGCTTTCATTGAGTCTCATTATAGGATATTTATATTAGAGTGATTATATTGGACATGTTTACTGTTTTATTACTTGCTACTGTAAATCATTTTTTGAGGGAGGGGTGAATTTTAGTTTATTTCCTGGTTAATATAAACTTGTCTTTTATTTAACTTGACCATGCCAAACCTTAGTACTAATGCCCATGATTAATCAACCTCCCAAATAGAGAGCATGGGTTCACCCTTCCATGTTTTGTAATCCACAGACTTTCAACCCAACGAATATGCTTTATCAAAATTCACTTTATACCCACAAAAATATGTGATTTTACAGTATATGCCGGGAGGGGGGTCAGCTCAAGGTTTACTGATCATCCTGATTATCTCGTAAAAAAAAAAAGTATTAACAAAATTATAGTCATTTGAAGTTTTTAAAGCTGAATTTAACAATAGAACAATGTTTTAAACAGTGTTTTGCATAGGGATGTGTGCAAATTCCACTCGAAACAGACTTGCGTCTAATTTTCAGGATTGGGTATTATGCCTAATTAGGACCCCTGCTGGTTTACTGATGTGTGTGGAACTTTATATATTGGTGTTTGTCCAGTGTCTGGTATCATCATCTATTGTCCAGTTTGTTGGCTATGGTGTGCTTGTATAATGTGATACATTGTGTATGACTTTGTGCTAACCAAACATTCTGCAAGTCAAAGATTTCAGATGTTTTGCAAGGAGAAGAACAAATCAATGAAAGTCAAATCAATGGAAAACCTTGTGGATCTTGATGAAACTTGGTCGCAATGACCCTCTCCATATTTGGTCAAAAACTTGGTAATTAGGTCAAATCAATGGAAAACCTTTGAACACACAAGTGGTGACTAGAGGACACAAGTTTGGCCTAATCTTGATGAAACTTGGTCACAATGACCTTTTGATATTTGTTCACCTGGGGTAAAAAACTAGGTCACTAGGTCAAATCAAAGGAAAACCTTGTGAACACACTAAAGTTTGGCCTAATCTTTATGAAACTTGGTCCCTTTCGATATTTGGTCATCTGAGGTAAAAAACTGGGTAATTAGGTCAAATCAATTGAAAACCTTATGAACACACCTAGTTGTGACTAGGGGACACAACTGGGCCAAAGTTTGAAGCTACATATTTGTCTCAATAAAATCTAGTACAGGTCATCTACTAGGTCAAGTTGGAAGCAAAGGGATTCGACCCGATTAAAATACTGGTATCTTTCACATCTATACTATGAATATCTAAGACAGGGATCTGAGTTTATGACTGGCCCTCATATACCCAACTCAACATTATGTCCAATATTTTAAACAAGCCGAATGCAATCATTTAATGTGTACTGCTCACTTTAAGACAATATAATATTATACATAAAAAATACAACTTTTATCAATACACATACAAAATGTTGCCTGTGTCGAGCATAGAATGTTCACAAAACTCGTAAAACCTGGTTTGACGACACAGGTCTGCACAGACAGAAACTAGAAAACTGCCTTCGATAAAGAAGAGAACAAGCCTATATTGAAAGTCGAAAATTATTGCATTATTAAGGAACAAATGTAGAAAAAAGTATGTGCAGCATAATATGTTTTATATAATTATAAATATCATATGATTCAAATCATATTTTTTTGCCAGCCCCTAAAATTGCACCCAGAACCTGTAGTTCTACCAGTGTCTTGTTTGTGCACATACTAAACAACATATGGTGTATGTTTTGAAACATTTAATACACTTAAAACAACAGTTTGATTTTTATCACAAGTATTAAATGTCATAACAGAGATTTATGTCCTATAATTAAACTAATTATTCAAAATGTATGTTAATAAAAAAGTTAAATGTCACATTGTTACGTGAATGGTATAAGTTGGAGCTGTACTCTAGTTTGATTTTTATTGCTTTGTACGTAACTGGAGCAATGCAAGAATTTAATTTAACGTGAAAAAATGGAACATATTGTATTTCATATAATGTTAAAAGATAGAGTTATAGATAGAATTATAAAGTTTTATATTAATTTTCTGGAAATAGTTAGCTTAATTAGCTTAATTGTATTAAATGCTGTTATTTATTAACTTCATTTTAACCACTAGATTAATTAATATAATTGGAACCACATGTGTAATGATTTAAGTGTTGGTTATTATTAAATCATATGCACTGCGTATAAACCAAATCACTGTAGGATTTATTGGGATACTATACAATTCATCTTGTATGACTTATTGTGATTGAAACAACCGGTGATTTCCTATCACTGTATGACTTATTGCAAGACTATACAATTCAATGTGTACTCCTTATTGGGATAACCGGAAGTTGTGCGATATGTGGACTATATACAATTCAACTTGTATGACTTATTGTGATTGAAACATCTGGTGATTTTCTATCACTGTACGACTTATTGCAAGACTATACAATTCAATGTGTACTGCTTATTGGGATAACGGGAAGTTGACTCACACTGTGATATGTGTATTCGTGCTGTTTTGAAATGACATAATTTATAGGATATCGGATGATATATAAGGGATGGTGTGTGGTTAATGTATGTCTGATTTTCAATTTTTCATAATATAATTTTCTACCATGTCCTGGTGAACTGTCAGCATTAAATGGTTATCTGGGAGTGTACGTGGAGAAACTGTTCTATGATAAACTTTTATTTATGAGTTACAGTTTGGAATTGGATCTTAAATTATCTCATGAGAAATTATTCTAGAGGAATATAAAATTATAGGTATGTGTCTTTGTCTTAATTGGTTTATACTAATTTATTTAAGGTCGATTGTAAAACAAGTTTTTTCCAACTTATATTAATCACTCTCGACACCTGATGTTATCCATCGCCACGAGGGTATGTCATAATTGTATTTGCTGGTGAAGCCTAGCGGCAGAGTGTCCACTTCAAATCCGAGAAGTCTCAATACCCAGTTTGCAGTTACAGCTACTGTGGGACTTAAATAATATTAAAAACAAATTATCTTAATATCGTGCCAATTTCATTATGTTTAATTTCTTTATAAATTAAAATTACACTTCAGATTATCATTTATTTTGTTTCTGAAAAAGGAGTCAGATATTTAGAAAAAAGAGCTACATGTGTAGGCGTCTAGCTATGAGGATGTTAGGTAAATTTTTGTTAGTGTCCATTTCTCATAAATTATCAAAAGTATTCACTTCAACATGGGGATTATTGTTCACTATTGTAAGTGCAATCCATTACACCAAGGTAGATCTCCCTGTGATTTGTATTTCCAGAGTTATTTGCCCTTGTTTAGACTTAAACTTTGAAATGTTGGTCAGTTGTTGTAAAACTTACATTTCTCAAAACTTGAGATATTTGTTAAAGGAGATGACCCCATTGTATAAACAAGAGGAGGTAATTCTGATGGTTGTGTTTACAGAGTTATTGCCCCCTGATCACTAAAAATAGATATTTTTGCTATTTGTTAAATTTCTCGATAAGAAGTATCATGACACATAACTTAACATAATTGATCACTGTGCGCAGGGATGAATCACTGAGGATTTGATTCTGTAGACAAGTTGGGGTAACTCTATCAACAGTTTTGATGAAGTTGTGGCCCATTTTTAACTTAGAATTTTGCTTTAGGTAATAAACCATTCCCCATCTATCAGAGAACTCAACCCACCTCAACTTGTTCACTGTGTATCGACCCCATTGAGTAGACTATATTAATAATAATAAAGACTTTATTTTACGAGGAAACTCATTTGACAATTAAATTAAATGGCAATCTTCCATGAGATCCTCAACAATAAACAGTTGAACAAGAACACTAGTACATAAAATGAAAAAAGCATAATGGCAATTTGGCCCAATTATGACGTCCTCAATATCATAATTTTATATATAATTGGGGAATTTCATAAAAGAGGAGGTAACTCTATAAGGGATTTTGAAGGTGTGATATTTATATAATGATATTACACCAGTCCTGTATTGAACTTAATAGACTTTTTGTGTTTTAAACTTCCTACATGTGCAGTGCATGTGAAATGTGGAAGAGTTTCATTTACAATGTTTACTAGCCCATTATTAAATAACATTATCTCTGTAATCGACATATTGGCTGTTTGTATTCAGGGTTAAATTTAATTGGCAATTTTATCTAATTCTTGTGTGTGCAATAAAGTGCGTGAAATAAAATTGTAAAATAAAGACAAGATTGATATTTTTACAGTGCGTCCTACCTCTTACTGGGTATGTGTTACAGAAAGTTGTTTAAAATATCTTACTTGACTTAAGGATAAGGACAACTAATCAGACCACACCATATTAAATTTATGTATAGTATTAATTTGGATCTGACATTCTGGTTGTCCCAAAAACTTATACTTGTTGATCTATTTAAACATGCATGTAAAGGGCCATTATATAAGTTATATGTCTTTATATAATTGGCATATTATATACATGTACATGTATATATAATTGGCAGTCTTCTTACAAATGTATCTACATATTGTACTTGGTATTCTACTTAATGAAATTCATACAGACTATTACAGTAAGTGCTAAAAGACGTTTTAAAGTACATTAATAAGTATATACATTATTCATAGTAACGGCTCAAAGGGAAGACTGGGCAGCTGAAGTCTCCCAAGTCTCTTGTTGTCTCTTCAAATCAAGTTGTTATTAGCTGCAGTCCCTGGCCCCATTGGAGGTTGCAGGTCTATTGGAATGCTTGGAGTGATTATGCAATAATGGATCAACAAATTGTGACCTGAAGTTGAGGCATCAAGATCCGATTGGCTAATATGTCAGTCTCGTCTATTTTAGACTATCGATTCTACAGCAAGTCACGTATGCAAAAACGTAGTAAATACTGAGTACGACTGTACATAAACTGTTACATACAGGTTTCATGTAGAGTTGGTTATAGGTCATTCTCGTTCACAGTATTCTCCCTCCAAAACATAGTAATCTGGGAACTTGACTAACAGCTGATGTACGAAGATGGTTTATACTGGTTAGATTAACCGATAATAAAGAAAGCAAGTTGAAATCAGACTTTATTTTAACTGCTGTTGTGGACACAAAATATGTATTGATGAATTTATGTACAATGTACATCAATTAGAGCAGATAATTGATGGCTTCCGCACCATATAATCTTTTAGCAAGCACCAGTATTTTGATGTGTACATATTTAAGTTTGCAAATTTTACCTAGCTTTATAGTATTATAATTCCTTTATTGTTTTGCGGGATCTGTGTGGACAAATATTTTTGGTTATCTATCAATTATTACAAGTTGAACGACCATAAAATACTACAGTCAACACTCGTTATCTCGAACTCGCTTATATCGAATTTTCCGTTATGTCGAAGTTTTGTTCAAGTCCCGATTTTTCTCCTTCTTTGTCTATATGAAATCTCGAGACCCATCTCGAAGTTTCGGCTCGAATTCGGCTCGAATTTTTCGTTATGTCGAATTATTTTTTTGGTCCCGATTAACCAATTTGCACTTTAAATCTATTGTTCATCTCGAAGTCGGGTCGAAGTCTGATCGTATTCGACTAGCGTCGAATGTTTTTCACACTTAGCCAGTCTAAAATCTTCGATTTACCTGTAATTTTCACGCCTTCCATTGTTGAACAAATATTTGTTTGCAACAATTTGCGCAAACATGTCATAAAGCTTCGGGTTACGTACTAACATCAATAAACATGTCATCTCGAACAATTGTTTGTAAAAATAATAATTAAAATAAAATGCATTTTCTCGAGGAGGAATACATGTACATAAATATCACAACAAGCAATTCTCACGAATATGTCGTTCTTACGACCGTAACAATACGGCGGCGTAAAATGACAGAAACTGGAAAACTTGCAACTTCGATGCCGAAAATTCTATCTCGAATTTTCGTTATGTCGAAGTAATTTCCACGGTCCCGTGAAATTCGAGATAGCGAGAGTTGACTGTATATTGATACATACATAAGTTATCTGCCTGAATGGAAATACTGATATTATAACAATATGGCAGTACATAAATTAATCAAATATCCTTAAAAATTAAAATAATAATGGTAACTGTCATGTGATACAACTGAATTGCAGTGTCATCTACCACATACAGTGCCTCCCCCCCCAAAAAAGTATAGGATAGACAATGAGTATGGCTGGTTATGAGATTTAGACGGCGAGCTTCACTGCTGCGAGCGTCTGATCTCATAACCAGTGATACAAGATGTCTATCCGACTTAGACCATGTGACTGACTAATTTGTACTATTATTCATGCACATTAATAAGCTGTACATTGTATTTCTGATTAGATTATGCAATTGGCTCCCAGCAATAGGATTAAATTCTTCACTTATTACTCAAAACAACAAAGGATAAAAAATCACAAGTTATTCCGATCAAAAGTGTTGGAAACGGAAATTAGACAGAACGGGAATTAGACGATGGTAATACTGTGCTGTGATTGGCTATTTACAGCTTATAGTGGTCTTAAGTATTTAGTTTAAAATTAAGCTTTGTTAAATTATTCAATACCTGCTTATTAGATGCTCACAATTATACTAGTTTCTGAAACGTAACAGTTACTTAATAAATGAGTCAAAAAAGAGATTTGAAATTACCATGTGGTCCTATGTATGGAATTTTCCCATCATGTTTTATAACAAAGTTACCTTAGTAATTCAAGCTGGACAAAGAAATGTTATATTTTGCACCTGAAGTACTATTATTATCCATGTATGATCTTTACACTTAATATTAATAATAACCAAAAATATTTCTTGTCTTCAAACATATTGTTCCTTCATTGTTCTGCAAATAGTGTTTTTACAGACGAGTAAATGGGGAAATAACGTCTATATACTTACTTTTGGTGGGCAGTGTAGAATTGCCCACTGATGTGACTGAAGATTTAATACCGTTACACAATGACAATGACAAGGATTTTATTTGATATTGGCCACCGGCCCATAACAAAAATATGAACAAAATAGGTACAGTTTATTGTAACCTTTATACAAGATTCCTCTCAGTATACGAACAACATCTATGTCAAAATGCCAGAAGGCTTTTTTTGGCCATTCAAAGCATATAAAGGTATATTTTGTTATTTATAACTTTAAACCATTATTTTAAACTTGTTATCTCGGGTATCAAGTTGGACACATATTTTAATACTTTGGTATTGCTATTTTTCAGGTTGCTATTTGAAGAGTGGTCTTCAGACATTAATAAGTGTGGATGCATCTGGTAGTTCAGGTAATGCTTTGATTTTGTGCATATATATCATAAATTTATATCTTTATTATTTGCTTTCAATGGATTATGGAGATTTTTCAGTGAAATAAACAGTGAAAATAACAGTGAAATTACCACTTTGTTATTTTCACTGTTTAAGAAGCTGGTTCCAGTATCTTGATGAAAAGGAAACGTAACGTCAACGGCGCCGGGCTTTAAAATATGCGTGACGCCATCATGACGTCATAATTCTCATGTCGTGACGTTCTAATTTCGACGTGATTTTTCCAATTAAGCCAATTATGACACCTATTTAAGAGGAATTGAGGCATATAATAAACAGAAAATTTGTTGATTTTTGGTGTAAGATCAATTTTATTTCACTCGTGATCACAGAAAATTACATTTTCACTCGTGGCTATGCCACTTGTGAAAATATTGATTTTCTGTGATCTCTCGGTGAAATAAAATTCGATCTTACACCAAAATCAACAAATATCCTCTATATATTGTTAAACAATTATTATGCCCCTCAACTTTGATGGGAGGTATTATAATAATTATTGCTTTGCTTTATAATATGTCTGTCAGTCGGTCGGTAGACCAAATGGTTTCCGTTCAATAACTCAAGAACGCTTCGCCCTAGGATCTTCAAACTTTACATGGAGGTTGGCCAGCAACAGTAGATGACCCCTATTGATTTTGAGGTCAGTAGGTTAAAGGTCAAGTGAGATGCAACCATGTTATGCCAAAGGGATGAATTATTAATTTAAAGTATTTAAATATGTCATGTTGGCTACTGTGGGAAATGGGCGAGGAGGCAATGGCCTAGAAATATTTTGTTCACTCTTTGTACAAAATTTAAACAATTGCCTTGCAAGAAAACCCAGACATAAATGTGTGTGATACAGACTCCTCCATGTCCATTCCTTTAATTACTTTAGCTTCATGTTCCTCGTCCCAAGTAGTCAGCATACAACGTTCTGTACAAATTTCTTGTCAAGTCCAAACAGATTGGACATTTATTTCCACAGTATAGATGTATACTACAATAAGGAACATTCAAGGGGCGGAACTGGGTACTGTTTTATCAAAGCACTTACGGAAATCTTAAACTTACGCTCCTTTTTAGCTCATCTGATTTTTTAAAAAAAAGATGAGTTATTGTCATCACTTGATCGTCGTCGGCGTTGCTTGGTTAAGTTTTGTGTTAAGGTAAACTTTTTTCATAAACTATCAAAGCTATTGCTTTGAAACTTTCAACACTTGTTTACCATCAATACCTGAGCCTGTAAAGCAAGACCCATAACTCTGATCTGCATTTTGTAAGAATTATTGCCCCTTTTTGGACTTAGAAAATAAAATGCCTTGGTTAAGTTTTGCGTTTAGGTCAACTTTTCTCCTAAACTATCAGAGTTATTGCTTTGAAACTTTCAACACTTGTTCACCATTAATACCTGACCATGCCAAGCAAGAACCATAACTCTGATCAGCATTTTGCTTGAGTTATTGCCCCTTTTTGGACTTAGAAAATTCCTTGGTTAAGTTTTGTGTTTAGGTCCACTTTTCTCATACACTATGTGGGCTATTGCTTTGAAACTTTCAGCACTTGTTCACCATCAATACCTGACCATGTCAAGCAAGAACCATAACTCTGATCAGCATTTTGCTTGAGTTATTGCCCCTTTTTGGACTTAGAAAATTCCTTGGTTAAGTTTTGTGTTTAGGTCCACTTTTCTCATACACTATATGTGGGCTATTGCTTTTAACCTTTCAACACTTGTTCACCATCAACACCTGACCGTGTCAAGCAAGAAACATAACTCTGATCAGCATTTTGCAAGAGTTATTGCCCCTTTTTTAAGCAAGACTCATAACACTGCCCTACTTTATGCAAGGGTAATGGGCCTTTTATACAGTGACAATGATCAGATGAGTGTCTGCACCCGCATGGCGGTGCTCTTGTTAAATTCTTTATACAACTTTTACTGAGAGTCTGATATAGTTTGTACATTAACTAAATGATTATTTACATTGCATATACCCCTTTACCACAGTTTGTAGTCGTTTAAGAATTATAAAGAATTCAAATTTGAGTGTAACTTAATGATTATGTAAGTGCTTTGATAAAACAGTGCCCTGATGTACTGCAATTCCCCTTTAAACAGCTAGGATTTTTTTTTTTTCGTTCACCAACAATCTACATCTGGGAATCTGTCTGTTTATAGTATATTGAATAGTAATATATTACATGTATATTACCATTTATGTAAATGCATTTTGATTGATACATTGAGGAACACTTCGTGAAATATCTCAAGAATCAGTAAGGAACATCGCAAGATAGGAGATTGATTCTTATTTGATTGACCAAACCTGAGGACACACTGCTAGGGAGCAGCGCTGCTCATAGCATAATGTTTCACATCACTTTGTGAGACGAGCACTATTAAGTACTTTCTTGTGCAGTGCAACTGTCTGCTATCCACGAGCGCGTCATTGTAGCCAATAAATTGTTCAAGTTGCTATTTTGTAGCAAAATGTTTTCTCCATATACGCTGCGAAGCACGTTTGAGCGCTCAGTTGTGCTAAATTGCTAAGGCAACTGTGAGACTCCATGTCTGATTGACCTTTCAAGTGAAATATGGCCTTAAAGCTCTTAGCTCAGCTTTCAGTATCGGCCATCAAATTTCACCCCAACCCCCTAACAAAAAAATCCTCTCCCCGCCTCTGGCTATCCTATGTTCATATTTTACCATACACTGCCAATCATTTTCTGTTGTAAGAATTCCCTGTGGTATGAGTAGTCTATTTTATAAATGAAAAAAATGGACTTTTCTATCCTTTTCTGTCTGTTCCGGCTGAGATTAAATATGTTATGGAATATCTAGTGACGGTATTGTCTGATTAGTGGGGTAACCTTGGTAATTTATCACCAGTATTTCCTCTCCTCCCGAATATACAGTGCCCACCAAAAATAAGTTAATGTATACAGTAACTGTTGCAAAATAGGCTTGGTTGAATTATTCAATGTCTGTTTATCAGACTGTTACAATTAATTAGACCATATTGAAAATTGGTGAAATACCAAATATGTTATCTGCTATAAATAAAGTTGTTACTTACTTACTTAATTATACTAGTTTCTGAAACTACAGTTACTAAATTAGTAAAAAAAACTGATAGAAGTCAAGATGAAGATGTTCTGAATTAAAATATAACCATGATTGAATTTTCCGTCTTTTTATGACAAAAGTACCTTTCAAGCGGGACAAAGAAATTTTAATTTTGCACCTAGTGTACCAATTAATGTATGGTCTTAACAATAAATAAACAAAAATATTCCTTGTCTTCAAAAATATTGTTGCTTCACCTTAAGTGATCTGCAAATAGTGTTGTTATAGACGAGTAAATGGGAAAATAACATATGTATACTTAATTTTGGTGGGCAGTGTAGTTATTCCTTATCGCCACATGTCAGCATAATATTCTCAAGAAGAAAACGTCTAATATCTCTTTTGCTGAAATGTTAATTTCTCATTTACGATATGTTGTCTTTTGTACGGAAGAATTCAAGCATAATACTGCTGTATTGTGAGTTCTCATAAAAACTGCATGCTTTGTTTACAAACAACTTAATTGCACACTTATTAGAAACAGAAATTTGTTCCGATAACACTTAATTGAGCAATGAACTGGTTTACTGAAGTCTAGATCTGGAAATTTTTCAATATGTTTATAGTGTTTGCTTATTTTGCAATTTCAATTTTTTATGCCGTTTTTGATGAGAGGGTATATTGCTTTGCATAATTTTATATATATGTCGGTTGGTCAGTAGAGTAAATGGTTTCCGTTCAATAACTCAAGAATGCTTTGCCCTAGGATCTTCAAACTTTACATGGAGGTTGGCCAGCAACAGTAGATGATCCCTATTGATTTTGAGGTCAGTAGGTCAAAGGTCACTGTGATCTTTACTATTTCTGACTATTGGGCTGCCATGGGGAGCATACGTGTTTACAAACATCTCTCGATCTTGTCACTGGTTATATTACTATCAAGAAGACAAGGTACATTTTCTACAATGTCATGTACATGTTTATACCAACTTGTATTGACAGCCAGTTAAAGATTTATGTTGCTTTGTTGCTAATTATAATTTATACTGTTCTATTCAACTTGAATAATGAACGAGTTACAATTGATAAGACAGTACATCTACATAAGGTCACTAAAAAAACCTTCTTAATTTTATGGTGTACATGACCTTTCGAAAAAATCCAATCAGCTAGCTACATGATTTAAATAACAATTAAGTATTATATAGAACCTAGTCTGTCTATACAGACCCTATGTTTAATTAAAGGAGACAACTCTTCAGTCTACTCTTTTTTCCTGAAATTAATTCCCTTCGCACCCTAAAACATAGATAATCAATCCCAAAATAAAATCTAGCTAAATTGGAGTATAAAGTTATGATAATTGATTGAAAAAAATATATTATCTAGTCGGTTAGCCATGGCAGACTATGTAGAAACCAATGGACCTGAATTTGGGACAGTGAACATCATTGTCTTGCAATGCTCTTGTTTTAAAATTTATATCTGGCCTAGCAACATTTTATTATAGGTTGTCAAAATCATTTTCTGTCCACCTTTTTCATCAGTCTTAAGTTCACTGTAACTTTGTCGTATTCTGTACTTTCGAAAGCTTTTACAAAAAAAAATGTAAATTGCCAATTTGGGACATTTTTTTCACATTTTCTTGTCTGGGTTTGTAAACCGAGGATATACATGTAGGGAGTGGTATCTGTACATACATGCCATGTTTTGCACACCCCTTTGCGTGAGATTGGTGATAGTAATACAGGAGATTTCATTAAAATTTAAGGGAGATTTTCCTTGCTAAAACTTTAAACTTTAATTATTGAAGTTAAATGTAGGCAGTTTTCACATATTTTACTTTTATGACAATACCATGCATGGTTCATATTTAAACTAATATTTGTGATAATGATTTTCATCATATAAACAAAAATGTCAGGCTCCAGTATGTTAGAAAATGTGTAAGATTTGATCAATTGGCCTCCGATCATGTGTGAGTTCAGTCTCAAATGCGTGAGACTTACGCATGATGCAGGATTATTTGCCACCTGGTGATGACATTTGACAGAGATTATGTAGTGATAGATGCCACCCAACCTTTGTTATGCATTAAACTGTCATATCACGCCCGTACAAAGCTGTCTGTTCCAAGTCTTACAAAAAACATGTTTTCACAATGCCTAAAAATCTGCAAATGTTCATTGTATCTCAAAAAACACATATTTTAAAATATAATTCAAATTTATTTGTACAAAAATTAACATATTTTTATTACACGGAAATGTCTGAATTGTGCTGCTTAAAACTGTAATTGTGTCACATTATAATTATTTGCATGATTTTTATTTCGCGAACTTCAGTTACGGACTTATTCTGAGGATTTATGAATTTGTGGTTTAAGTAAAATTCCCGGTATTATTCTAAAATATTCTTTGAAAGTATATTTACATATAGGATCCGTCATGAGTTGTCTTTGGAGATCAACATTTCTTAAACGAGTCTAGAAAACACAGGTTATTAAGCGAGCCTTTGGCGAGCTTAATAATTTGGTTTCGTGACAAGTTTAAGAAATGTTGATCCCAAAGACAACGTGTGGTGGATTCTTTTTATCACATTACCATAGTTACCGAGTCGAAAGAACGTCAGAAATAACGCGTTTAAGCCGACATATTATCACACATGTTGGAGAACATTGTTCCGTCATTTGTTCTCACATGGAAAATCACGGTATTTATGTGATAAATAGATTTATTATTTCGCAACAAATCCAATTTGTGAATACTGGTTATATATAGTGAAAATAAAAACATCACATAATACCAGACCTATTGTACAATATTTCTCTGTACAAGTCCATTACAAATACGTACTAATGTAAGTGAGTACAGTCATGTACGTTATAAATTTAGAATATAATGATGACTTACTTACTTATTAAACCCCTACACAACGAGTTGTAAGGGGGGTATAATGGATTCAGGTTGTCCGTCTGTCTGTAGACCATTCTTTTGGAGGCAACTCCTACAGTTTTGGCAGGATTTCGCTCAAACTTTCACAGATAAACAACCTCAACATATAGATGTGCATGAAGAAAGGAATTTGCGCTGCGAAGAATTTTGGCAGAATTATGGCCCTTTGCCGGCAGGGGTATATTAGTCTGCCGAATGGCGACAGCTCTAGTTTATATCTAAATTCATTTGAATCAAATTTGTTCATAATTTCAGATTATGTCTAGATCTGACCTCTGAAGCCCGGAACCTGATACGGAGACTAGTTTTACCTCTGACCAGCCTTGGTTTTACCTCTGACCAGCATACGAAAGATCGAGACTTTAGTTTTGCCACTGCCCAGTGTATAAAAGCTGTTGTATACTGTATCTATTCTTCAGGGATCTGTATTTATTGAAAGACTGTCTACTTTAAGGTAGGAACAATATTTCTTGAAGTGTCAGTGGGATAACACATTCCTCATAAAATACTGCAATCACCCAACACTTTGTTTAGCTACAGATGTAATAAAAGCCAGCTATGTTAGAGCTTGCAAAACAAGCTAAACTAGCTAAATAACTTAATGGCTGCTATATAGGTGTCTCATGTAATTGGGTATAGGCGTAAAGATGTTTAGAAACAAATTGAAGCAAAATTAGTAGGTTATCGGAAATTGGATTTTTATTGAGAACAGAAATCGAGTGCCTTTGGGGGCATTGATGTTGAACGAATCAATGGATTTGACTTGTGTTAAATAATTTATTGATGGGGATAGATTCTTCCGTTTCTTTTTGTGTGAAGACTTTGAACATGATTTTTTACCGTAAATAACTTGTATTTCGCGATTTTTCAAAACAATTCAAGATTTTTTTTGTTCACGAGAATGTTAAATTCGTGACATTGACAATGTCCAATTCCTGACTTTGAAGTGAAGAATTTTCGCAAGAATCATGATTTTGCATGTCAACATCCTCGGGAATGTTAGCGAAAATAAAACTCTTGTAAAAGAGCTGATTTACAGTAGTCTGCTTGTCGAGCTGTAGTGAAACCAGATAATTGAGATAAGTCATTCAAGCACATAAGTTTATCAGTTCTATTATTATAGACGGACATACTCCTGAGACTTACCATCAGTTTTAAGAAGTGATTGGAAATATTGAAGTTAAATGAACATGGCCAGAAATATTGAAGTTAAATGAACATGGCCAGTATTAGATTGGATAATTTACCTACCCATTATTTGTTCATGTTTGGATGAATTTTATTTAAATTTCAGGAATTAGTAAAGACGAAATCGTCTAAACGCCATATAAGTGCACTCACCTTGGAGACTATCATACTTGATATGGCCAATAAGCAAACACTGTGTACTGTGTGAAGTGAGGAAACAAAGGACTTGGATTTGCACACTCTTCTTGAGTGCAGTATTTTGCATGGGTCGGATGAGAGCGAAATTAAAAAATGTTGTTGTCACGGGAATCATTGTGTGCTGTGCCATCTTTCTGTGGATGCTAGGGATATCAAAAAATGGTAACTAATAATTATCTTAAGTGTGGATTTAGTTTAATATTCACAGATTAACAGAGATCTGTATGTTACTTTAACTAAGTTTGGTGTGTTGCATTGCTAAGGACACTGTTCCTGTAAATCTGTCCCATAATTCAAATAACTAAACATTTCCTGTTAAAAAATGAGCATACATATTTCAATTTCCCTTGTAATTTGTTAAAAAAACTGCCAGCAATAAGAAGAATATGTCTTGTTTAGCCCAAAATGTCATTTTTTTGCCATTTTCACACTATTAATGACGTAAAACCTTCGTGTGACTTTTGAATGCTTCATTTTTCTATGGTATAGAAAACATAAATGAGGAATAAGAGTCTTGTCTTTCTAACATTATATTATCATGATTTTCATAATTTTGTCACTATGACCAGTTTTCCTGGAGAACGGCTCATATAATAAAAGCGAAAAAAAGCTTAAACTCAGATATTTTATACTAATTTCTAGATGGAGCGTACGAAGCATTGATGCAGGATCGTTATGTGGAGATGCAGGAGAAACTACAACGATCAGAGCTGGTCAACAAACAGAGGTTGTCTGATCTACAAATAGTACGCAGTCAGTTCAACGTACTAGTCAGTCTTGTCACTAATACTTCATCTAATAGGTGAGAATGATGGTATCCATGTCTTGGTTGGTATGGTACGGAGAATTTGACATGACTCTCAACCTTCTATTAGCATAATTTAACAGCTGATATATTGTCTATATTTATAATCCCGGTTTATGTTTTCATAAGCTCGATGTGTATTACCGACACAAATCTAAAGGACCGATATTGCACGATTTACTCGTGGAAATTTAAATATTCAACGCCAGAACCTTGTAATACATTCATGCATAAAGGTCAGGATCGTGTCAAATTCTCCGTACTACAATACAATGTTAAATTGTGACTCTTAATGTCCATATTTCTATGATTGCTTCAAAATCATATGACACATTGTATGTATGATCATTATAGTAATGCAAAAAAAAACAAGTTAAGGGAAGCTTGACAAATAGAAAGCCGAACTAAGAAACACACTGTAAACACTCAACATAACATACTTTTGATCTAATCATTATAAAACCTTGCAGCAATGTTTGTCTTTGAAAAATCTAGGCCATGTTTGATAGTTGGAGTCACTTGGAGTCAAAAACTAGATCAATAAAAATCATTCTTATTGTGCCAAAATTGCATATTCTTAGGTGAGCGCTTACAACATTTTGTGCTGTTTATTTTCAACTTTTGTTTGTTTCATCAATTCAATGACACTTGGTTATAAGGAGCACATCATTCATCTCAAGCAATTTACCTTTTCTGATCCCTCCTAAGAATAATATTTAATTTATTGTTTTACTGTATTCATGAATTAATTTGAGATTTCTATATTTCAGTTCGGTTGTGAATGATTTCCCGAGTATATCTAATACTATAGGTGGAAATGTTAGTGAGCAGTTAGGAGCCATACATCTACCCAGTATATTCACATATCTTCCGCATTTAACTGGGCATCCAGATAGCCTCAAACCTGTCTTCAAATTATCCAAGAACAGATTTGGAGGTAAGTTAAGTGTTTAGTTATATAAATTTATATGCAATTCCCAACAGAGTAAATGATTTAACGCTCAACTGCAACAGACAGTTGAGGGCTGCATGGAAAATTGACATGCAAATGAGGTAGTCCTCAACTGTACATCGCCCAACTTAATGCAAATTAGTTGAGCATATACTGCTTTTACCTGAGTTCTTCTGTATGATCACACATCACAAGGGCAACTCACAAAGCCCCACTGAACAGAAACAACACAAAACAGAAACAGTGTACATTTACAAGCTACTTGTGGCTTCTGCATGTTTAGAATGTATATTAGTATTAAGCACTAAATCAGCACACACGGAGTGACACACATTTAGCACTAATTGTGTTTTGATAAGTATATATATATACTTACAGTCAACTAATGGAGCCATTTATATGAATAATTCTGTGCATTGACAAAAAGCCTTATATAGATGAACAATCCTCTGAGTTGTGTAATTTGTGGGTTTTTTTCTGAGGAAATAGATGACTGTAATTAAAGACCAATTAGCAGAATATCTAATTTCATTCATTTTCCCTTGTTGCCTGAATGTGGATATTTGCTACAACACCCATAATTATTCAGTTTAATTACCATAC
Organism: Spisula solida; assembly: GCA_947247005.1. NCBI lineage: Eukaryota > Metazoa > Mollusca > Bivalvia > Venerida > Mactridae > Spisula > Spisula solida. The sequence continues at coordinate 49,007,557 of OX365950.1, forward strand.
ACATAAAGTGAAAACTTCCAGTATTTACATTAAGTTACTTCACAAAATATTCTTGTGTACTTCCACATCGACACATGAACTATGTCCAAGTACCTTTCATCAAAATAAGACAATAAAATTTTTGTTAAAACCCTTTTCGTAGGACAGGAATGGGGGAAGAATTATTGCTGTATCCCCCAGGCCCCTACATTTGCATCCAGGCCCTTTCTTTAGAATACCATGAAAGGTGCTCTTGTCACTGTATAGTTCTACAGCTTGGTGTAAGATTTAGGGGATGCTCGGATTGCACGTATATGGGTTGGTTGTATATCATAAAATTGACCTTATACCAGATGTCAAATCAGTTGACCAATGAAGGGAGTTAATTTTCGTATACATATTTATCACATAACATGCGGTCCAGGAGTGCCGTAAAGCCGTGACGTAAATATCGTTCGGCACTCCCAGACTGTGCAATAAATATTTAAATTAGCTTGACGTGACGTTAGCCAATCCATGCATTGATCCGTCACTGACGTCAGGATAATATCAACGTCGCCATGACGTCGCGCTCATTGTACCGCTAAATTTTGACTGAAACATATGCAGCGTACATCATCATTCTGAACAATATTGAGCGTTTTCTAAGGTTATGTGATAAATAGAATCTTACATTCGTGCTCATTACATACGAGTTTTTATTAAACTCGTCGACAAAAACAATATGACACGAGGCTTCATATCATTTTGTCCACTCGTTTAATAAAACTCGTATGTAATGAGCACTCATGCAAGATCCTCTATTTATTATACATGATTGCATAATCTCATGAATTCAGTTTCAAATCTCTAACAAAAACCTCCGACACTCAATGAGGTGTGGTTATCTCTTTTGGAGGTGTAACAGTCAATAGGTTTGTTGTCCATCCATGGTGCATCCTATGTCGGGTATATGATACTTCTATTAAATGTGTTGTCACCCTCAAAATATTATATTCATGATGTGTTTGGTGGCTGTGATATATAGAGAATCAATATAATTTCTGCGAATATTAGAATAAAGCCATTACTGTCATTAAAATATCGTCTATATCGAGTATTGTTGATAATTGACATTTCTGTGGATAATCGTCCTCGTATTCTGCGGGGAGTGTAAGTGACAGCGTAGTATGCCTTAGAGGCGAGGGAAACATAAATTGTTTATCAATTTGGCTTTTGAATAGGTTGATTATCAAAGAATATATTGGCTGAGTAGCATAATGGGGAGAATATATTACTGTAGAACAATGTAGCAATTTTTGTAATGGCTTAGTAATTCCTACATTAACTTCAAATCTTGATTGCTTAAAGGTACCTTTGGGACTAGTTTTCATTGAAATGGTTAAATGACTATATATGTGTTCATTCTGGCGTCATACAGAAATCTGGTTGGTGACTTGATTAATGATCAATCATACATATTGTCTCATTACTGCAGAGTGCTATCTATGCATGCACTGTATGTACTCGATGTTATCAATTGAAACTTACGTTAATTTTTTGTAATTAAAGGTGTATGCTAATTTTTTACTGTCAATGTAATTAAAGGTGTATGCTATATTTTTACCGTCCATGTAATTAAAGGTGTATGCTATATTTTTACCATCCATGTAATTAAAAGTGTATGCTATTCCATGTAATTAAAGGTGAATGCTATTTTTTTACTGTTCATGTAATTAAAGGTGTATGCTATTCCATGTAATTAAAGGTCCAAAATTAGTAGTTTTAAAAGCAGAACAAGGATTTTAAATTTGAGCGCAAGGTTTTCCGTAAGTGCTTTGATAAAACAGTACCCAGGTGTATAAATAAAGGGTACCTAAGATGGTCAAAAGTCAATATGCTATGGCTTGCTGGGATGATGAGTGTAACAGCCAACTTCCTGACAAAAGTATCGAGGAGTAAATGTACAGTCAGTTAAATGGACTCATGTCTGAAAATACTAAGACTTTGACTGTATACTTAACTTTAAAAACTTGCTTATTCGGCAAAACTGTCTAAGTGCTCAAGTGTGTGTTTTGGACAACTATCTCCATGATTGAAAGTTTTCAGACACATGCCTGAACTTCAGGTTTTTGATAGTACCAAAAAGCCTGATTTTCTTTATTTTTCGTTATTATGAAATGTTGACTTTTGAGGATTTCTGGTTTCTAAGAATTTCGAACTTTCACCCATGCATCTTGTTGGTCATAAGTTCTTTAAGGATATACTGAATTAGAGATGATTTTAAGAATAAAATGTTTAAATTAATTATTTTCTGACTATGTATGTACATCTGTATTGATTTCATACTGTTCTTGCTAAATAAGGCTTTGCTCGGCATGCTGTAACAAGACGTTGATTGATTACCTGTAGCATCGTTATAAATATTGTAGTTTCTTCTTCATTTTTATGTCCCGGCATCAACTGATGCAAGAGGCATATAGTGATTGTCCTGTTCATTAGTCTGTCCCACCCATTGAAAATGTTAACCAAAACTTTCAAGTTGTTGAAACTCAAATATTTTCGAAGTCTTTCAAGTCATTGCTTTCAAGATTGGCTTACTTGTTTACCATCATAAACACCTTACATTGTCAAAGCCATGTAACACTATCCTACATTTCTACAGACAGAATTATGGCCCCTGATTGACTTGGCTAGTTATCATGGACAAGGCTTCAGGCCTTTTTCTGTTCATTTTGGGAAGGGGCCTTATTAGTGTATTTGCCTGTTTTGGGAAACAAAAAAGTAAGTATTAAACTTTGGATTTTTTGAAAAACTGCATGATTTTAAAGAAATGTTTAATTGGGAAGGGGCCTGTTATGGACCGCCTCTGTTATATAAGGAGAAAAAACCCTGGACTTCCACAAAGGCAAAGCGTTTATTGAATGCAGCCTTGTTTCTTCATTTTTTTCAACATCAGGAGCTACTGAATTATAATCACAGGATATTGCCACTTTATTCTCTGTTAATACTTTACACAATGAACAATACAACCACTTTATATAAAGCTTATTTTTGAACAAGATTTCCTGAGTACATAAAGGTTTTGGTTCAAAACTATTAAAAATGGGAAATTCCAAATGCCAAGGCTAAGTTATACATGCACTAGTTTTTGGCCAAGCACTATGTGGATGCGCAGTAATCAACTACGTGGATAGATCACAGGAATTTTATTTTGTTAACACTGGCTAGCTAGGGCATTCCATTTTGGAGGAGGGAAATGCGTTGCGTTCCTTCAGTATAATATAATATAGAGCGATTTTGATTTGATCGACTGCTATGATATTTTATGGATAGAATTTCAAATTCCTGTGGACAGATTCTTTGTAATCTAGAAGTGGGTTTAATACTGCAATCTTTTACAGATATCTTATTATCTGGGTATTGTTTGATTACGGTTTGTCTGGTATTATTTGTGATGCCTTTTTATACCCCCGCACAACGAGTTGTAAGGGGGTTATACTGGATTCAGCTTGTCTGAGTCTGTTACATAGATGCATTCTTGTGAATGCAACTCCTCCTACAGTTTTTGCAGGATTTCCTTCAGAATTTTACACATGACCAACCTTGACATGTAAATATGCATAAAGGAAAGAATTTTCCCTGCAATTATTTTTGCCAGAATTATGGCCCTTTGCTGGCGGGGGTTATATTTGTTTGCGGAATAGCAACAGCTCTAGTTTTTGCTATAAAATATTTGCAAATTGAGTTTTTCACATTTTAAATACTTTTATAATTATCATCAGTTACCTTTGCTGGAACCTTTAATTGCAAATTCATAATTCTGTGAAAGATTGAGTCTGTTACTGAAATTTGCAAAGTAAAGATCATACAAATATTGAGTCATTTACAGTATATTCTATAAATAAATAAATATTAAATTGTGAAACAACAGTAATTTGAACAGTTTGGAGTATTTAATCATAGTTGATATAATTATGTAAACATACTGGTAAGTAGACTTAACAGATGTTTATCATTAATACAAACTTGCTGTCCTTCATACCTTTCTGTTTTAGATCATACATTCATGAGGGCTGATATGAAACAATCCTGTATTTTTGTTTGTACTAATACCCATATGCTGTGCTTCTGAAAGTAGTCTTTTATGTAATGACTATGTGACGTTGATTTTGGTTTGATCTCGAGAAATCCATTGATGTATCACTAGAATCAATCATTTATGAGTTTAGAAACTGTGTTGCCTGTTTCATAAGCACCACCTTCTTCGACTGTTGTCAGTTGACACTAAAACATAGATTTCTAATATTAATAATGATAATATTATTATAAATCATCGTCTTTTATGGTCAGGTGACAGTAAACACAGATTTATATATTTGGCCTTTTTTGAACGAGGAAATTAAAAATGCAATGTCTTAAGTTCCCCTTGAAGTTGTTATACTTACTAAGTAGGCTCAGTCTGATTTAACTTAAGTACTGTAAAATCACCTATTTTTGTGAGTATTGAAATTTTTGGATTTTGGTATAATGGCAATATTTGGGGGGTTGAAAATTTTTGAATTACAAAACATGGAAGGGGAAACCATTGTTCTGTTTTGGCAGGTTGATTATTTATGGTGTAGATTTCGTGGTAGAGCTAATCCATGAAATTAATGAAAAATTCAACCACCACAAAAAATAATTCTTTTACAGTATGTTGTTATTATTTACTGCATGTACAATTGGTCGTTCTATATGAATATCATAGAGAATTATATCATGACCAAATATCGTATTTATCTCAGAGTCCTATACTTGTGGTTAGAATAATTCCAGGAAATAATACAGCAATCAGTAGTAATCAGTAGAGTGATAGCGCTTGCATGTCTCTGTGTATAACCATTAGTAGCATCATAATGACCAGGATTCAACAAATTCATCCCGACGTTTTATAAGATGCCGGGCTGCCAGGCGTTTGATATCGAGCTGTGGAATGCTCCTGAGTAATTAGGGTTATGAACTCTCCAAGCAAATATAATACACCCTGTATGGATTGTTTAGTATTTTGTTTGGATTATTCAAAATAATGATTTTCGTTTATTTTTACATTGCATACTCAAACGTGTTTGTCTACGTCCTTGAGGCTGTTGCCACTTCTGTGAAGTATTGTATTCAGATCAGCAACTTAAGCTCTTTCTGACTATAATGTGTAGTTGTTATGAGGTTTTTGTTGCTTTTGAAACGATGTTGCAAACATGAATCCTTGGAATTTGTTAGAAAAGCATGAGAAAAATTAGTCTAGACTTCTGTCTGTTTGTAGAAATGAAAGTATGTTTATTCAACACAAAGGAACATGATACATATGTTGTAAGCCAACAATATGAGAAACTGTAAATCAAATCGACTGAGACTGGTCATTTATTTACCAGGCCAAAAAGAAACGTCTATTCTACTTACTGTAAAGTTATAAATATCCATGGCGGAATAATTTTTGTTTGATTTTGCGCATGAACTAGATCACAAAATTAAATCCCTTTGAGTAATGTACCTCAAAAATACATAGCAAGAGATGTTTCTTCTACCATTTTAAATACTGTAAATCCGGTATTATTTGCGGTAGTTTAATTTTCGCTAATTCTCGCGATTGGTACTCGTCGTGAAATCATTTCGCATTAATATACTTCCATAACAATTTCATCAATTCGCGAAATAAGTTCAAAACCAAAAAATCGTGAAATAAAGATTTACAGTACACAAATTTATGAAACCTCCAAATTAATTTTATGAAAATCCTCGAATTTATTACCCCCCAAAAATAAAGATTTTACAGTAAGTCTATATATGATAGAGAATTTATTTTACAGCTATTAAAGCACAATAACTAACTAGATAATAAAAATGTGTTTCATTTATTTTTGCCAGTGAATAAAAACACCTGTTTTACCAAGAATAATTTACCAGTAATTATTATATCATTGTTATAGGAAGTTTGTAATTTCCGTCAAGTGCAGTGATGCATTTATGTTTTCTAATTGAATCTGACAATGTCAATAATTTTATTCTAGTTTTCTTCTAGTTATTAAAGTGACTATAGTGATGATAAAAACAGCTACATGCCTCTGTGTTAAATAGAAATTCCAAGCATCAATCATTCCTGTCGAGTAAAAGGACAAGGTTCATTTATTGCTTAATTTGGCCCTGAGTTTTATCGAAAAATAGAAATGCATCTTCCTATTAATCTGTCCTATGTTTGTAATAGCCTAACATTGTCTTTCAAAAAATTAAGCATACTTTTCCAAATTTCCCTCGTAATATGTCGACAAATCTACTTGAAATAGATTAAGTTTACCAAAAACTGTCATTTTAGCCATTTTCATGGCTTTTCATGGCGTAAAACCTTCCCAAAAAACCACTATGTCACTCTTGCGACACTTTGATATTTTGTACATATATAAAGATTTGCAGAACACTGGTTATGTAAAACTATATAAGTGTCGCAAGAATGCCATCATGGTTTTTCGGAAGGATTTACGTCATTAATAGTCGTGAAAATGGACAAAAATGACACTTTGGGCTAAACATGACATATACGTCATATTCTTAGCTGTTTTGTCAACAAATTACAAGGGAAATTGGGATATGTATGCTCATTTTTTACACAGGAAATGTTACGTTATTTAAATTATAGGACAGATTTATAAATAGGAACATGCATTTTTATATTTTGAAAATTTTCAGGGCCAAATTAAGCCATTAGTGAACCTTGTCCTTTACGGGGTATTCTCAGGGTGTTTCTTATATTCAGCTTCTAATTTAATAAAGTGTGAAAAATTATAGTTCTAGTGGAAGAAAAAAACCCTATAGTCCAAGTATCATGATAACATTAGCCTTTGTTTACAAATAAATATGACAATTAAATGCATTTTCAATGTCAATTTTTTTTCAATCTTGTGTATATAATCACTTTTAATGCATATTCACTTTCAATCTACGCTGATAACAAGCAGTCAGTCGACCGTGCAGTGTTTATATTATGCATGTTTGTTTATTGATAAGGCTAGAGTTATCTCCAGTGAGCTATATATTATAAAATCAATATTTGTTGTTTTTCCTGGTATTGTTTGGCAATGTGAAGTGTAATATATCATTGATATGCTTGTGTCTTGCGTTATGATAGCATCAGCGCTCCTCCATCATCTGTTTTCTGAATTAATGTAAATTTTTATGCTCCCGGAAATAATTTTTCAGGGGAGCATATAGTTGCCACTTTGCTTCTACATTTGCAAATACAGGATAGCATCTGTAGAGCAACACCCATTTGGAAACTATAGTTATTTACTGTACAGAGGTCACATGGTTGCCCTTGAGAGGTAAACTAATAGTTAAAGGCTACTTCTGAAACAGAATAATAATGTTGCAAAAGAGAGGTTGCTTCTCAACCCAAGGACAACCTGGAGAGGTTGCAATCACAGTTCATGTATAAACTATCTTCAAAAACTAAATCTAAATGTTAGAACAAGTCTTTGAATTCAGACAACAGACTGATGTCTGCTAGCCTAAAATAAACAAGTAGATTTATAAAGGAAAACATCAGCTGTTCTACCGAGATACAGTCAGGTCTCATATAACAATGCTGTTTTGTTGTTTCCAAAAAAAATATTGTTGTAATGAAAACGTCAGTACATTTGTATACAGTGAGATCTCGTTATAACGACATCCGATATACTGACAAATTTATTATACTGACATCAAATTTGGGGACAAAAGTAATATGAACAAATGCACTGCATCCAGCGGGGATTTCCCATCAGGTTTGAGGATAATATAATCGAGGAAAAATGATTAAGGAATTTGTTTGCTCCCCAGAGGCTATAGATCTAGCCTCTGACTGCCAGACAGCACCACATAGGAGACCAGGCGAACACATACTTAGAAAAGAGTATTAACCAATCTAGGAGACGGGTTGCACAGATATGACCTATAAATAGTTATTATAGTTTTACACTCGTCTTTTATTTGCTATATTTCAATTTAGCAAAATTATTCACAAGTTGGCCCACTTTGCCTTGCGATGACGTCGCGTTAATGAGCGATGACGTCGCGTCAATTGATGTGACGTCATTTCCGACGTCGCCATATTGTTTTATTACGTGAAAAATAAAACTTGAAAACTTGAAACTTGATTAAATCAGATATGTATTTTTTCAATAATGTTCCGGCTTATATGCCGAAACGTTATTAAAAGAGTGGAACTGTATTTATATTTCATATTGGAAAAAATAAATTAAACAAGATTGGTTCTCAAATCTTGAGCAACAACTTGCCTCTACCGGAAGTGGGACGTGAAATTCAGTCTACCGAATCATTATTCTGCATCCGGTCTGTCAAAAAAAAACAGGCCATAGCCAATGCAATTACAACAACAACATCACGTGATTTTCACATGTAATCGTTAATGGGGATTTTCCCGGCCGCATTAAAATGCTCTTTATATCAATTCAGTATACCGACATATTCGTTATAACGACATTTTTTGTGTAAACAAACGGCGTCGTTGTATCAAGATCTGACTGTATTGAATTGATACAAAGAGCATTTTAATACTTTTGTCCCCAAATATGATGTCAGTATAATGAATTTGTCAGTATATCGGGTGTTGTAATATCGAGATCTTGACTGTATAGAGTTGAATCTTAGATTCACAGCATGTTTTCAACATATATATAACACAAAATTAAAATGACCTTGACTGTTGTTCATTAAAAACAAGATATGAGACAGTTATTAAAAACTGAATGTCGAGTATTTGTACAAATGTTTAATTTTCTTTTTCTTGACTGTTGGGTCAAGAAATACAAGGTAAAAGAGTAATTGAAAACTGAACATTTAATACTGTAAACCAAGAAATTATTTTGCACAATTTAATTTTGCAGAGTTTGCGAGTGGTAGAATTTCGCAAACTTAAGTCGCCGCGAAAGTGCTAAAAACATTAATATGGACAATGGGGGAAACTTAAAAAAGGGAAAATTTGTAGTCGCGAATATGCCGACGATCAGCAAAACGCGAAAGTTAGTATTTGAGAAACGAAATTGGTTTACAGGAATTGAAAATTGAATGAGTATAGGGGAGATCATGTTAGTACCACCAGCTAGCTATTGGTGAATTGCAGGTTTTTATTGTTCATTCATCCAATAGATTGCCGGTGGGCATTTTGCATATAAATATGGTGATCTCTCCGATTAACTATTTGTACAAGTGTTTTATTTTCTGTTTTCAGCTTCTATTGTGATGGGTATACCTACTATACGACGAGAAAATGTCGACTATCTTTATCAAACGGTGAAGTCTCTGATAGATGGAATGACACCAGAAGAGCAGAATATGTGCCTTATTATTGTCTTTGTGGCCGAGGTACGATTTTATACATATCGCTGGCTAAAATAGAATGAGAAGGTCGTTATATATATAGTGCTACTTACGACCTTATAAGACTCATGCATATTTGAAATCTGCATCTTAAGGCGCTTCTTATTAGCCTATTTTCATGAAAATCGGAACAGGTCATGTTGACCAAACTGAGGTCTAAAAAGCTTGTTTTTCCATAAGTAAAGAGTAGCTTTCAGACAGTTTTTTTACATCCTTTTCATTCTAAGCCAGCGTTATATACTACATGCATTCATTTCATGTATTTCTTAAGTCACACCAGGACTATTGCGCTTATCTAGTAGGGTCATTTTAACGCCCCAGATTTCCCTGAGAAAAAAATCTTTTAAATTATGCAGTTTTCACCCAAATAGAAGTTTAACTCCCCACAATTAGTTCCACATGTTACCAATATACCAATACCTTTTTCCCTAAGTAAAGGTACCATCACCGAGATTACAAAAAAGGAGTGTAAACAGTAACTTAAAGCCTAGGTCCCACTAAGCATGTTTTGCCTCAGCTATGTACTCCTGATTGAAATTAATTAGCTATCAGGACTATGGAAACAGGTTCCATGTGGTCTAGAGGAAGCTTCGGGGAAGTCATGAGACAGTTTGTGATATTGGAAGGAATTGTGATGAATCGGGTGGTATCGGAAGAAATCGGGAGAATTATAATCACCGATGTGGAATTCCTTAGTGGGACTTAGGCTTTAGTAAGCTTGACTAGAAGTAAGAAAAGACGTCTTCTTACTCTTTCTTGCAGGGATAAAGCTTTGTTTCCATTTATTTTGGACCCCTTTAAAGAAGTGGCAGTATAATTGCTTTGCACATGTCAATCAGTCTTTGATCAGTTGGTCACTAGACCAAATTGTCTCAGATCAATAACTATACGATAGAACCGTTTGGCCAAAGATCCTCAAGCTTGGTATGAAAGTTATTTGGCTGTGATCAGTGGACAAACCCCTAGTAAAGATGGCACCTGCAGTGAAAATATACACATGTATTATCAGGCATTGACAAATATTTTTAAAAGCACTTGTCCTGCAATATAGACAAGGAAGAAAACTCCAAAATCTTACTCATCCTCACTCTGCTATATAAATAAAGAAGGAAACAATTTTCAGGATGAGTAGATTTATTGAGGTTTGTTTTTTGTCCACTTTCAGCCCTGGGATAAAGCCTATGCAGAAGAAGTTGGACAACGTCTTACAGCAGAGTAAGTAGAGACTACATGTTACATTATAGTTGGACAATGTCTTACAGCAGAGTAAGTAGAGACTACATGTTACATTATAGTTGAACAATGTCCTACAGCAGAGTAAGCAGAGACTACATGTTACATTATAGTTGGACAACGTCTTACAGCAGAGTAAGTAGAGACTACATGTTACATTATAGTTAAACAATGTCCTACAGCAGAGTAAGTAGAGACTACATGTTACATTATAGTTGGACAACGTCTTACAGCAGAGTAAGTAGAGACTACATGTTACATTATAGTTGGACAACGTCTTACAGCAGAGTAAGTAGTGACTACATGTTACATTATAGTTGGACAATGTCCTACAGCAGAGTAAGTAGTGACTACATGTTACATTATAGTTGGACAACGTCTTACAGCAGAGTAAGTAGTGACTACATGTTACATTATAGTTGGACAATGTCTTACAGCAGAGTAAGTAGTGACTACATGTTACATTATAGTTGGACAACGTCTTACAGCAGAGTAAGTAGTGACTACATGTTACATTATAGTTGGACAACGTCTTACAGCAGAGTAAGTAGAGACTACATGTTACATTATAGTTGGACAACGTCTTACAGCAGAGTAAGTAGAGACTACATGTTACATTATAGTTGGACAACGTCTTACAGCAGAGTAAGTAGAGACTACATGTTACATTATAGTTGGACAACGTCTTACAGCAGAGTAAGTAGTGACTACATGTTACATTATAGTTGGACAACATCTTACAGCAGAGTAAGTAGAGACTACATGTTATATTATAGTTGGACAACGTACGTCGTACAGCAGAGTAAGTAGAGACTACATGTTACATTGTAGTTGGACAACGTACGTCGTACAGCAGAGTAAGTAGTGACTACATGTTACATTATAGTTGGACAACGTACGTCGTACAGCAGAGTAAGTAGAGACTACATGTTACATTGTAGTTGGACAACGTACGTCGTACAGCAGAGTAAGTAGAGACTACATGTTATATTATAGTTGGACAACGTACGTCGTACAGCAGAGTAAGTAGAGACTACATGTTACATTATAGTTGGACAACGTACGTCGTACAGCAGAGTAAGTAGTGACTACATGTTACATTATAGTTGGACAACGTACGTCGTACAGCAGAGTAAGTAGAGACTACATGTTACATTATAGTTGGACAATGTCTTACAGCAGAGTAAGTAGTGACTACATGTTACATTATAGTTGGACAATGTCTTACAGCAGAGTAAGTAGAGACTACATGTTACATTATAGTTGGACAATGTCTTACAGCAGAGTAAGTAGTGACTACATGTTACATTATAGTTGGACAATGTCTTACAGCAGAGTAAGTAGTGACTACATGTTACATTATAGTTGGACAACGTCTTACAGCAGAGTAAGTAGTGACTACATGTTACATTATAGTTGGACAATGTCTTACAGCAGAGTAAGTAGAGACTACATGTTACATTATAGTTGGACAACGTCTTACAGCAGAGTAAGTAGTGACTACATGTTACATTATAGTTGGACAACATCTTACAGCAGAGTAAGTAGTGACTACATGTTACATTATAGTTGGACAACGTCTTATAGCAGAGTAAGTAGAGACTACATGTTACATTATAGTTGGACAATGTCTTACAGCAGAGTAAGTAGTGACTACATGTTACATTATAGTTGGACAACGTCTTACAGTAGAGTAAGTAGAGACTACATGTTACATTATAGTTGGACAACGTCTTACAGTAGAGTAAGTAGAGACTACATGTTACATTATAGTTGGACAACGTCTTACAGTAGAGTAAGTAGAGACTACATGTTACATTATAGTTGGACAACGTCTTACAGTAGAGTAAGTAGAGACTACATGTTACATTATAGTTGGACAACGTCTTATAGCAGAGTAAGTAGAGACTACATGTTACATTATAGTTGGACAACATCTTACAGCAGAGTAAGTAGTGACTACATGTTACATTATAGTTGGACAACGTACGTCTTATAGCAGAGTAAGTAGAGACTACATGTTACATTATAGTTGGACAATGTCTTACAGCAGAGTAAGTAGAGACTACATGTTACATTATAGTTGGACAACATCTCACAGCAGAGTAAGTAGAGACTACATGTTACATTATAGTTGGACAACGTCTTACAGCAGGGTAAGTAGAGACTACATGTTACATTATAGTTGGACAACATCTTACAGCAGGGTAAGTAGAGACTACATGTTACATTATAGTTGGACAACATCTCACAGTAGAGTAAGTAGAGACTACATGTTACATTATAGTTGGACAATGTCTTACAGCAGAGTAAGTAGAGACTACATGTTACATTATAGTTGGACAACATACGTCTTACAGCAGAGTAAGTAGAGACTACATGTTACATTATAGTTGTACAACATCTTACAGCAGAGTAAGTAGAGACTACATGTTACATTATAGTTGGACAACGTCTTATAGCAGAGTAAGTAGAGACTACATGTTACATTATAGTTGGACAACATCTTACAGCAGAGTAAGTAGAGACTACATGTTACATTATAGTTGGACAACGTCTTACAGCAGAGTAAGTAGAGACTACATGTTACATTATAGTTGGACAACGTACGTCTTACAGCAGAGTAAGTAGAGACTACATGTTACATTATAGTTGGACAATGTCTTACAGCAGAGTAAGTAGAGACTACATGTTACATTATAGTTGGACAACGTCTCACAGCAGAGTAAGTAGAGACTACATGTTACATTATAGTTGGACAACATACGTCTTACAGCAGAGTAAGTAGAGACTACATGTTACATTATAGTTGGACAACGTACGTCTTACAGCAGAGTAAGTAGAGACTACATGTTACATTATAGTTGGACAACGTCTCACAGCAGAGTAAGTAGAGACTACATGTTACATTATAGTTGGACAACGTCTCACAGCAGAGTAAGTAGAGACTACATGTTACATTATAGTTGGACAATGTCTCACAGCAGAGTAAGTAGAGACTACATGTTACATTATAGTTGGACAACGTCTCACAGCAGAGTAAGTAGAGACTACATGTTACATTATAGTTGGACAACGTCTCACAGCAGAGTAAGTAGAGACTACATGTTACATTATAGTTGGACAACGTCTCACAGCAGAGTAAGTAGAGACTACATGTTACATTATAGTTGGACAACGTCTCACAGCAGAGTAAGTAGAGACTACATGTTACATTATAGTTGGACAATGTCTCACAGCAGAGTAAGTAGAGACTACATGTTACATTATAGTTGGACAACGTCTCACAGCAGAGTAAGTAGAGACTACATGTTACATTATAGTTGGACAATGTCTTACAGCAGAGTAAGTAGAGACTACATGTTACATTATAGTTGGACAATGTCTTACAGCAGAGTAAGTAGAGACTACATGTTACATTATAGTTGGACAACGTCTCACAGCAGAGTAAGTAGAGACTACATCTTACATTATAATGTAATAGTTATTATCCCCGATGCAGGAGGCATATAGAGATTGTCCTGTCTATTCGTTCGTCTGTTTATTCATCTGAAAATGTTAACCAATACTTTCAAGTTCAGTGTAGCAATACCACGTGGTTTTTGACTACAGTTCCAAGTAGAAATGTGTAAACATTGGAACACAAATGTAGCCATAAGTATTTTTATTCTTCATCGATTTCTATGAAATCTACGCCAACGCTTAGGGGAACATTATTTGCTTTCCATGAAATATAAAATCTTTTTCAGCGGATGTGCCGTTATGTCAATTACCCTGTGAAACCGTGGAACGTGTAGGTTTCACAGGGTAATTGAACAATCGGTAAAGCTGCTGAAAAAGATTTTATATTTCATGGAAAGCAAATAATTTCCCCCTTTGCGTGGCGTATATTTTATAGAAATCGATGAAGAAATAAAATACTTATGGCTATTTTATTTTCAAATATTTACAAATTTCTTCTTGTAACTGTAGTCAAAAGTCACGTGGTATTGCTACACTGAAGTTGTTAAAACTCAAATATTTTTTTTAGTCCATCACAGCATGGCTTTCAAACTTGACCTACTTGTTTACCATCATAAACCCCTTACATTGTCAAAGCCATGTAACACTATCCAATATTTAACAGAATTATGGCCCCTGATTGACTTAGCTTGTTATTATGGACAAGGCTTCCACCGAGTCATAAACATTTATTGAACGCAGTCTTGTTATAGCTTTATTATAGCCATCTAGTTGCTTGTACTGGCTGTATTAAGAGCATTGTTGTGTCATCCAACCTCTCCCTTCACCCTGGGGGCATACATTGTTGGCCCTCGTCCTTGTCCATCTTTCCTTCTGTCTGTCCTGTGCTATATCTCTCTCAATGGTTAGGAATTTAAAAAATAATTCATCGAAATTTATTCACACAAAAATGGTACAAAATTTAAGAGAGGTTGCTACTCAAGTGAGGGACACTCTTGAGAGGTTGCTCTCAATTTACTTGTATAAATTATTTTCTAAACTAAATCTAGATTTAAGAAGCTTTAAATTACTTGGTGCTATTTCTAATCAAACAGTTGGGAATTATTTGATGAAATCTATTAAAACAAAAATGTTAACTTCTACAGTCTACACAGGGGAATGGTCGATGTTAATGACAAGGTCCTTGAACATATCACTCGAAGTCGTGATAAGTGGTACATGGAACACTCGACCATTCTGTATGATACTGTAATTATATCACCTATTTTCGTATTAGATTTCGTGGATTTTGATAAAAATCCATTTTCGTCCGGGGTCGTAAAATTTGATTTACCGAACATTAAGAGTAAACCCATGTCTGAATTTGAGAGGTCGATTAATCAGGGGGGTTATATTAAGTGGTTGTGTTCATCTGAACGAAATCAACGAAAATGCAACTCCCTCGAAAAATAATGATTTTACAAAGTAGTTAGTAACTGTATATGGCCATTATAAATCACGATCAACAAGTAATATCCTGTTCTATCATTCTTACTACTACATTACATCAAACACGAGACAAAAACTTCCTGTTTCTTTCTATGATGATGTGTTACTAGTCGATCAGAAATGTTTGGCTTTGTTGTCTAAATATAGGGGTTTATATTACTATCATTACTGTAAGGGAACTTATATGATGTTGATGTTATATTCACAGGCTCTTTGTGTGATTTGTGTGAGTCTTTTTTTGCCAGACCCTTACCGGTAAATTGCATCGAGAGCCTAAGGTTATATGCATGTAAGCTGATGGGACAAAAATGCCTAAAATACCAAATCAACCCTGCATATTAAATATACTTACTTCAATCAATAAGAGTCATACCAAAGACAATTTAAGAAAAAGGTACCAGTTTTTTGCTTGCTTGTTGCTTTACATTAAAAAGGGGAAAAGGGTTTTACTTCTCTTGCATCTTCGTACCCATGAAAACCCTCAGGAATGAGGTGTTGAGAGTGATTACTAGAAGTTGTAGAATTTGTTTCACAATTAACTTTAATAATTATATAAAGTATAAACTAATCAATAGGAGTAACAGATTTGTACCATTGCTTTGCCTAAATACAGAAATAAATTTTAATAATATATTCTTAATGAGATATTAGTTTAGACAGATCATCATTTAATACAAAACCTGGTTGTAGATTATATTGACAAAACAACACGTCGCTGGCTTAGAATGAGAAGGTTGAATGTGCGACTTACGACCTTAAAGGACTCATCTGCACCACAAGGCGCTTCTTATGAGCCTATTTTCATGAAAATCGGAACTGGTCCTGTTGACCAAACTGAAGTTGAAAAAGCTTATTTTTCCTTAGAATATAACCTACATTATGAGCCAATGAAAACGCCGCATTTTCGCGGTTAAATGAAAATTTAATCATTAAAATTTTCTCTTTACAGACTTGACGTCATGCGTTGGCGCTAATTTCTATCGGCCAATCAGAATGCAGAATGTTATATTCTAAGTTAGTTAAAACATATTAAGTAAATTTTAATGACTAAAAAGGCCTCGCTTCGCTTCGCTCGCTCCGACCTTTTTAATCATTAAAATTTACTTAATATGTTCTAACTATAACATAAGTTGTTTTCAGACAGTTTTTTCTTGTTTTCTCAAAATATCAATTTTGTACTTACGACTTTGTAATTTAAGCCAACAACATGTGACCTTATACAGTGTATTGAACGCTTACTGTGATTCATTGTGACATTTACTTTTTATGTACAAATCTAATTCAGGCAAAAACATGACATGTACTGTATGTGTACATGTAAATGTCATGGATGCACACAATTAATGTACTGTATATGTTGACATTCTCACAGGTGAAATACTTAACAAACATTCATGCTATATTTCGAAGACCCCTTTACATGAGATTGGTGATGGAATTGCAGGAGCTTTCTATAAAATGAGGGAGATTTTCTTTTTCTTTGCTCAAGTTTTATAAACTTAAATTAATGAAGTTTGTATGCAGTTTTCACTTATTTTATTTTATGACAATACCATGCATGCTTCTTGAAGCAATTTAAACGGATATTTGGGATTTATTTCGTAATGTTAATAAAACATATCAGGTTCCAGTATGTCCAAGAAAGAGATTTGATCAATTTGCCTCCGATCACTCAATTGCGCGAGACTCATGCATGATGCGGGAGATCTGGCAATTGTATGCACAAATCAGTGAATTTTGATATCAGGGGGATTGTTTGCAAATCGTAGACTTTGAGAAATTAGTACTGTTGCATTGTATATTGTATTATACTTGTATTAGTAATTAGATCATAAATTAGCTATTTCCGTCATCTAGGTATATATACCTGTCTGAAATTCACAAACTTGAGAAGCTGTCTACATTGCAAACTTTACGACTATCAGGAGCGTAGCCAGCGATACGGACGTACGCACGTGTGTAACATTAATTAGAAAAGTAAAAATATAAATATGCCAAAATGGCATTAAAAAACCCAAATTTCCATAATCTTAGGACCCCCAACCATAACACAACAAACTTCAAGGCTTGTGTGTGTAACATTAATTCAAACCTGGCTACGACCCTGACTATTACAACTTTAACAAAGCTTGTTGCAAAAAAACATACTATGTTATTGAGTGTACAATCATGTTATTTACTAAGTAAACTGGTTAGGTGAATCTTTGTGTCTCATTAGATGTAAAACACTGTATTTATTGTTTTATTGTTTTTTACCACCCACACATTAGTAAGTAACAAAGCTCCTGTGATTGATTGACTACTTGCTTGTTTTTTAGCCTTTTTGTAAATACCATCTATTCTAAGCATGCCTGAGAAAACTCTAACTTTGAATATAAACAAAAATGTATGATATCAATACTTAACTCAGTCGACTAGCTGCTTGTTATCCATGTAGATTGAACGAGTATAATTATGCATAAAAAATGAGAATGCTCGAAATCAAACAAAAATGGACATTGGAAATGCATTGAATTGTCATTTTTATTTGTAAACAAAGGCTAGTGTCGTTTATCTTGTGTGTTATTTTACAGCTTATCATACTAGTTTACAAGTCTTTTTACTGATGTTAAGGTGTGTGGGGGGGTACATCAATATATCATCACACTCCCACACTAGATACTACCAGAGATATTTAAGCAGTTACATTATACTTGAATATTCCCCCCCAAAGGACGATCATATATTGATTGATATTTGTATTAATTTTTTTGTCAATGCAAAACAAAGGTCAATGTTATATAGTAACATGGAAAAGGTCAATTCTGCTATGTGATATCAGAGGTCAGAGGTGTCATTGTAATGTGTAACTAGAGGTCATAGGTATGCCGTCAAATGTTGACCTGTACGGCATCCAAAAATTTGGATAATTACTCTACAGTACCAACTCTCAAGAGCTGCCCTCTGTAGAGCAACAGCCTCTTTATAACAACACCATGAAAATTTCTGTAAGCTCAGATATTTACTATAAATTTAACCTCTGTAGAGCAACAACCTCTGTACAATGGCTAATATTCAAGCTCCCAATAGGTGTTGATCTACAGAGGTTGAACTGTAGTTTTGATTATCTTACTGATATTGTTCCTCATATAGATTTGGCTCTAACACCGTTTCTCAACATTCTGATTCACCTAACTAGTTTCCCTGGACTCTATTCTCATTTTCACCATGACCAGCAACTTCTCCACACGTGGAGGAAAATTGACATTGTTGATTGCCGTGGTATAAATCCAGCGCACTATATAGCCACTGGACTACTGGACCACCTTTGTATGTAGATGATGTATCATCACAGTATGGTTAAAACTTTGAACTGAGGAAATGTCTATGTTATGACTTTTATTTCAGGTTCAGTGAGGCGTTGGCAGCAGGATTGTTAGAAGTGATCGCTCCACCTGCTGAGTTCTATCCAGATATGGATCATCTTAAACTTACATTTGGTGATACACAAGAACGAGTCAGGTACAATTATATACATATTGTGCACCCGGTTGCCAGTATGGTTTGATCTGTGTTAGTGTTGATGTCTCATTGTTTAAAGTTACATCATATTATTAAAAAAATTAATGCCAAGCATAGCCTTTATTTGCCAGTCAGATTTCCGCTGAAATTTGGCAGGCTTCTGAATGCCTCTATCTGTATTTGAAACCGACTTGCCAGATTAGATGGCAAGCTCGCTAACCTCTGAGCTACGAGGGCACAAAGCAATTTTAACCTGGTTTCCAAACAGACTCTGTATAAATTATGCACACAAAATATTGAAAGGGCTTTGAGGCTTAAGAAAAAATCTTGCCCCAGATCATAAAAGCAGATTTGACCCCCTTTTCTGGACAAAAATTTTCTTGACCCGAACATGCATTTATATCATGCTTGAATTGCATTGAAAATGAAACAGAGACAGGATTTAATATCTTGACTGATCTAAGAATAAGGTTTAGTAATGTTGGCGTATCAAAACAGATGTGGATTTTCATCTACAAAAAATTACATGATTTGTGTTTTAACACTTGCGTTTTAACATTTGTTTTTCAGATGGAGAACAAAGCAGAACTTAGATTTTACATTTCTTATGTTATATGCAAGAACCCGGGGTTTCTATTATCTTCAGGTATGTGTGATTTTGTACATTGTCTGGCCTAAAATATATTGTTTGTTTCCGGGAACCCCCCCCCCCCCCCCCATGTTAGGTTCCATAGAACAGGACAGAATTTAAAAAAAATTACATTGAAAAAAAGAGAAAATATTGGAAAAAATCCAAAGCCATGAAAACCTTTTTGCTGGGTCACAGACTTTTTAAGGTTGATAGGGATATTGGAAACAAACAAATTTTAAAGGCCTCATACATCTATGTAATATATCATTCCGCATTGTAGTATCTGTAGTCTTAGATTGCCTGTATCATTATTTATTTGTTTTATATGAAATAAAATGGTTTACAGTAAGTCCTCATTAAACACCTCAAAACTATAAACACCAATTAAAATGCCATTTAGAGAATATAATTATGGTTTTCTCACTTAGCTACCTGTCTGCCAAATGCAAACAATTGGCCACTCAGAAAAAATCTAATAATTTAAAATTTACAAACTGGTGGTTTCATTGTATACCATGTGACAATGATGGGCCTACCACCAACAACCAGCTAATATGGCACTTCATCTTGTTGTGAGGTCAAAGCTCTGACTGTTATAGTGTGGGTGGGAGACGTGTAAACTCCCCCCAGTGCCATATCAGAATTGACATCAGGTTTTTGGAAGCCTGGTGATATTATTACTCATAGTGTATGAAGGAGCCAACTTCCGGTTATCCCAATAAGTCGTACACGTTGAATTATATAGTCTAGCAACAAGTCGTACAGTGACTGGAAATCACAGTTGCTTTTGCTAGCAATAAGTCATACACATTGAATTGTATAGTCTCCCAATAAGTCATACTGTGACTGAAATTCACAGATGCATTTGCTCTCAGTAAGTGATACAAGTTGAATTGTATGGTCTCCCAATGAGTCATACAGTGATTAAGTTTATTCACTGTGTTACCTGCCGATCTATGTAATGTATTAGTGTGCTATTGTTCGTGTAACAATACCACATGGTTTGTGGCTACAGTTTCAAGTAGAAATTTGTAAACATTGGAACACAAGTATAGCCATAAATATTTTATTTGTTCATCGATTTCTATGAAATGTATGCCACGCAAGGGGAAAATTATTTGATTTCCATGAAATATAAGATCTTTTTCAGCAGCTGTGACCTTTTTTACAACACCCTGTGAAAGCATGGAAAATACAGGGTTCACAGGGTACTGGAAAAAACAGTCAAGCTGCTGAAAAGGATCTTGTATTTCATAGAAAGCAAATAATTTTCCCCTTAGCGTGCCATTATTAGTCCCCTACTGGTTTTTGACCTGAGGGGACTATAGGTTTGCCCTCCGTCCGTCAGTCAGTCTGTCCATACGCGCCCACTTGACATTGTGGGGTGTGGAACAATAGGCTATATTTAGATTCTATTCATTCCGTTGCTTACGGGGTGCAAAATGTTGCTTATGGGGTTTTACAAACAAAAGAAAGAACAAAAAAAAACCACATCGTCAAGTCAGTGAGTCCGTCCCTCATTCCGTCCGTCAATCTGGATCCTGACGTAACTCAAACAGTTTCCAAGCTAGGTTTATGAAACTTGGTATGTGGATAGGGGGCAATAAGGGGATAATGTACGTCCAAACATATTTTGATTCCGACCAATTTTGTGGTTGCTATGGCAACAGAAACATTGAAAATGGCTTAAAACCGGTAGGGGACTTCTGTATTGCTTGCAATTCTTAATTACTTGTATTTTATAAAAATCGATGAAGAAATAAAATACTTATGGCTATATTTGTGTTCCAATGTTTACAAAATTATACTTGGAACTGCATGTAGCCAAAAACCATGTGGTATTGCTACACTGATTGTGTTATTGACTGGAATCATTTGATGGAATCAAGCAGTTAATCACATACATTATTCATTGAATGTTTCATATTGCAGCGCTATTTCATAGTGAGTGTTGTGCGTTGATTTGAATTTATCAGTTTGATTATCTGTTTGTTTGTTTTGTTATTCATGTTGATACCAGTTCATTCAATCGCAAGTCCAATAATTGCTCATCACATTGGGATATGTACAATATACAGGGTGTTAAAAAAGTTATGTTCTCAATGTTGAAATTTCAATACTTTTTTTGTGGCTAAATTCCAGAGGGTTCTACCATTGTTCTAATCTTCCTGGCATAAAAAGAAGCTGTTTGAGTAAGAAATTAAAATTGTACACTACGTACATAAATCAGATTAATTTTAGTATGATTTTTACCGTAATTTTGAGAACAAACTTTTTTAACACCCTGTATACTATATGACCCCCCCCCCCAACTCTGTTGCAACATTAGTTGTGTCTCAACAATGGCATTGAAATACAACTCTTGTTCTAATGTTAGAGTTTAACAAGGGTGTTTATGATTAAGAAATAATGATCGTGTACCTGTGTTTTATCGTAGAATAAAGCACAGTCAAGAGCTCGGATGCGTAGTAATTAAATCAAGAGTGCGTATAATTTATAATAATTTATAACATGGAAATGTACATTTAAGATTTTCTAATGTCACTTGAATAAAGCCAGAGTGCTATAAAACCTGAATGTCATGAAAATGTCAGCAAACTTGTCCCGGTTTACTGAAGCACGAGCTAGTACATCAAGTTTGTGTATTATACTTCCTGATTTTGTATACATTTCAACCTATCTAGAGATATGTCTGTTGGAAAACATTAAGTTTGGTTGTTGTACAGAGGTCATGTTGCTATGGAGAGGTAAAATTAATAGTTAATGGTTATTTCTGGAACAAAGGTATAATGTTGCTAAAGAAAGGATGTTGCTCAAAGGATGGGGAGGTTGCACTGTACATGTATACAATGTTAACTGTCTAAAGCCTAGGTCCCACTGAGCATTTTTTGCCTTGGCGATGTACTCCCGAGCTATCTGGACATCGGGAACAGGTCCATAGTGTTCTAGGGGAAGCTTCGGAGAAGTCATGAGACAATTTGTGATATAGGAAGGAATCGTGATGAATCAGGTGGAATCTGAAGATGTCGGGAGAACATCCCTGATGAGGAATTCCTCAGTGGGACCTAGGCTTTAGGCAGCATATCATTGATGAAGATACCATATGTAGGGGGAAGAAGATTTCAGAATAACTACTTTACAAAACTTTTGCCTCACAAAAATGAACGATTTTGCACTATGCACTAGGGCTGAGTATCAATCAAAATGATCGATACGATATTTGTATCGATACAGAATGATTGATATCTGATATATCGTTTAATATTTTATACCTATGAAATTAAAACAGAGAAACATTTCCTATGTGTTGGATAGTACACTTATTTATCAAAGTAACATTTTTTCAGGCAAAGAATTGGTGGGGGCGATATGTTGGGCTTATAGAATACGAGTAGGCCGGGTAATGACGGCTTGTAAAACGATACATTGACTTGCACTAAAGGAAACTAGATAATGATGCCCCTTACAGTGAAACATGAGCTGAAGTCGGCAATAAAAAACAACACAAAACCAAGCAAATCATGTTTTTTTTAATTTTGTTTTGATCGATATTTGTTCGATACGTGAACGTTCGATACGATATATCGACCGAACCCTAAATACCGGTCTTCGATTCGATACGTGAACCGGTACTCAGCCCTACTATGCACTAACAACTTCTAAACTGCTCTTTGTCTAGCTGTTCTTAGATGATTACTTTGCAGTTATTTCCAAAAGGGAAGAAAATGTCTACTTTCAATTCTATAACAAGGTTATTTTGTGGTGATAATATACAAGTGTCTAATTATCTTTGAGTAATTGACAACCATGGAGTAACTATGAATTAATGAGTAATCCATTATTGACAGACCCTGATAACAAACACAGACACGGTCAATCTTATTTCGTAATATTTAATATAATTAATAAAATCCTACAAAAAAGGTGAAAGAAATATAATATTATAAGCCTTGAGTTTTATACAGCGGATATTTAAAGACTTTAGCTGAAATCAGTATGCAGGGGTCCTTCAATTCAAGAATAATCCAGAAATCCGGATTTGCTGCACTAGGAAGAATGGACTTTTCTGCAGAAAATAAAAGTAATTTAATGAAAAAAATCAAAGTATTAACAAAGTTATGGTCATATAAAGTTTTTAAAGCTGAATTTAACAATAGCACAATGTTTGAAACAGTGTTTTGGTGCAGGGATGTGTAGGACTTGTGTCTAATTTTCAGGATTGGGTATTATGCCTTAGTAGGACCTCCTGTGTATGTACTGGTAATGTGCCGTAACTATTTGCAACAAAAAAAACCTTATACCCAGACACAAACTTCATACACACAATTGTATCATAATATATGCATCCAGAAAAAACAGCGCATCATTGTACTTCATTCCTGTTAATATTTGATCAGCTGAATACAATAAAAGTATTATTGTAATTTGATCGTCCAGACAAACAACAAAATTATTATATAGTAATGATATGTCATATGATATCCATCATGAAATAACGCCATATCACTGTAATTCATTCTGGTTAATATTTTATCTATTAACAATGCCCAGATTACTGATATTTAGAATTCACCCTGACACCGGCATTATATTTTATAAATACAACACACACATTGTAATATTGTTATATTGACATAATATTGTTATAAACATCAGGGATTCTCCTCTCAGTACCAACCAAGCTGTCCATACTGATAACACAATGATATAAAACATGGAATTTGATTATACAGTATCCTCATCCGGTTATCAGTTGATTATACAGTATCCTCATCCGGTTATCAGTTGATTATACAGTATCCTCATCCGGTTATCAGTTGATTATACAGTATCCTCATCCGGTTATCAGTTGATTATACAGTATCCTCATCCGGTTATCAGTTGATTATACAGTATCCTCATCCGGTTATCAGTTGATTATACAGTATCCTCATCCGGTTATCAGTTGATTATACAGTATCCTCATCCGGTTATCAGTTGATTATACAGTATCCTCATCCGGTTATCAGTTGACAAACATACTGAACATAATGACAGCATCATGCTGTTCATACTCTGCTGCCATATCAACATGTGAAAACATTAATAGATAACACAGGCCTGGCATTTTTCAGTTCTGTGCCTGATTTCAGGTTTTGGAATCCTGAATTTTCGTTCTTTTTTATATTGAAAAATGGAATTTCAGGCTTAGAAATAGGGACTTTCAGGCTTGAGAATGATTGCTAATTACCAGGCCTGTAACAGAAGCACAGTGAGCCTGGATTAAAATACTATCCACAGTGCTTTGATTTGTACTCAGGGGTCCTACAGTTCTGAAACAATCCAGAAATCCAGATTTGCTGCATTAGAAAGAATGAACATTTCTGCATAAAATAAAAGTTATTTGATGAAAAGATTCAAAGAATTGACAAAGTTATGGTCATTTGAAGTTCCATAATCAGAATTTTAATAATAAAACAATGTTTGAAACCTATGTTAAGGTGTTGAGATGTGTGCTAATGGCACCCGACTTGTTTTCAGGATTGGGCATTATGCCTCAGTAGAACCCCTTTGTATTTGTAACCCTGTCACAATTACTTGTTTATACTTAGGCCAGAGTTCTTTGATTTTTCGTTACTCGGACCCTCCTGCCCTATTTTTTGGCATTTTCAAAAAAAAAAAAAGTAGAAATCTAAAAAAAATTATAACAAATATTTTGATGGTAATGTTACTATACACCTTGTTTTATTATGTATTTTCAATATTTTACTGATGATAAGTAGGTATAGTGCTCTCATTTACCACTGTGCCATAGGTATCATTGAAAAAATATCTCACTGAAATTTATTTTGAATTAAATGTACATGTAATTAAATTTCTGTAGATTTTTTAAAATTCTTTATCAATGATACAGATACATATACACTGTATTTGTTATAAGATAAATTTGCTGTTAGAACTAACACTGTTACTTTCAATAATGGACTGTCATTGACTACAGTCCACCATCAACTACATTTTGGGAGTTTTTATGCCCCCCTATCGATAGATGGGGGGCATATAGTGATTCACCTGTCCGTCCGTCCGTTCGTCCGTCCGTCCTGGTTAACCCAAATTGACCGTTTCTTCTAGCATTAATATGGCTTGCTACAAAGCTTTCATACTTGCATGGATGTTGTGTATGAACACTCTCCACACGCCAGTATCACCTAACCCCATTTTGACCTTCACCTTGACCTAATTTTGGACTTAGACTTATTTATGGACAAGGCTTCCACAGGGGGCATAAGCGTTTATTGAACGCAGTCTTGTTATTTTTATTTTTTTCCCTCCTCCTGTGGACTTTTTTCTCAAAAATGTCCGAGTAACATAAATTAAAAAACTCTGGCCTTATTATGATCTAATGAACATAATCATTTGAAACATTCAGCCAATGTGTTTACTCAGTAACAGTTAACTTACTAGGTAAATTTCTTTAGAAATTAGCAACAACTTCTCCATTTGTCTCCTGTTCGATTATCTGAAACATTTTATGCCTTGAGTTAATTAGTGCAGGTAATTAGTCTCAGCAATTACATTATTGACTTCAGTAATCAAACATACATTTTGTATTTTAATTATCTATTTAGGAATTGATGTTCTTGCTTCAAAAGTATTTAAATGTTCCTTAGTACAATGAAACCAACTAAAAATATGTTGCGGTAAATTAGATACAACGTACTGGTAGTTACTTAATTAGGTATAATCTAAGTTGTGTACAATTATCTTCATCTTAAACCTAGGTCCCACTGAGCATTTTTTTGCCTTGGCGATGTACATCTGATTGAATTTAATACGCTATCAGGACATCGAGAATAGGGTCATCGTGGTCTAGGGGAAGCTTCGGGGAAGTCATGACACAATTTGTGGTATCGGAAGGAATTGTAATGAATCGGTTTGTATCCAAAGAAATCAGGAGAACATCCCCAAAGTGGAATTCTTCAGTGGGACTTAGGCTTAAATGCCTAGGGTATTGGAATGTTTAGCACCAATTAGTCTCTTAAGGAGAAAACATTCAAAAAACAATAAAACTCCAATATAGTCTGAAAAGTTTCATAGCTTAGGCTTTGAATGTGTAAAGATAATTTAAAGATATTTAAAGTAGCACTCACCTTTAAAGCTGCTTAGTACAAGGGCACAAAGAGGACACATGACTATAAAGAAAAGTACAACTCACAAGGACAGCTACAAAAACTGTGCAAGAAATAATTAAACTGAACATCTACAAAAACATGACAATCTCATGGGTGAAAGTTTTCAGGCACATGCCGGAACTTCAGGTTTTTTTAGAGTACCAAAAAGCCTGTTTTCTTTATTTTCCCATTATAAATTGTTGATTTTTGAGGATTTTAGGTTTTTCAGAATTTTTTACTTTCACCCATGCAATCTACAAGTGCACAGAACTATAGTGCACCCAGGATAATGTGATGTCAACAAACATAATCGGTTTGGTCAACTGCTGCAAAATTGGTTTTAGAAATAACTAAACTTATTAAAGTAAACAGATATAGTCAGTTTTGTACTAAAAACATCACTGATAAATCGTGCACATTTGATTAATACCAATCTTTCCGCCTTTCTCATTATCATAGGCACACTATAATTCAGCTAATGTATTTTTAGCTCATCTGTCACAAAGTTTGTGACAGAGTGAGCTTGTGTGATCACTCTTCTTCGTCCGTCGTCCGTCCACAATTAGCCTGTGTAGACACTAGATGTCACAGTTTTGGCCTAATCATTATGAAACTTGGTCACAATGATCATCTTAACAAAATCTAGGTCAAATTCTATAATAGGTCATCTGGGGTCAAAAACTAGGTCACAAGGTCAAATCATAGAAAAACCTTGTGTAGTCACTACAGGTTACAATTTTGACCTAATTTTAATGAAACTTGGTCACAATGATCATCTTAACAAAATCTAGGTCTTGTTTTATATTGGGTCATCCGGGGTCAAAACTAGGTCACATCATTTTGCTTAAACTCTAATATGGGTTTATGTGAAGTAAATTAGTCGCTTGTACATGCAATTAAAAGCCTGCATTTATTTGGTTACCGTTAAGGGACCTGCATGAACTACTACTACAGGTGAGCGACCTAGGGCCCTTTGGGCTCTCTTGTTATTCAATATACATTCTGGAGGGACTTAGGTGGGTACCAGCATCCTCAGGTAGCTCTGTCAGTACAGCACAAAATTACAAATCAGATTGATTGGTTTGAACCCTGAGTGAGGCATTCCAGATTCAATGGTTTATTGTTCAGTTTTCCTCATTAGGGGGTGGCATTATAGTTTGTTATAAATTTTTATAAATTGTTATAAATTGTTATAAATTGTCTGTTATGAATTGTTATAAATTGTTTATGAATTGTTATAAATTGTTTATGAATTGTTATGAATTCTATACTATACTAATTTATTTTAGGTGAATTGTTGAAACAAGTTTTCTAACATATATTTAATCACTCGACACCTCATTCCTGATGTTATCCATCGCCACCATGAATGTATTTTATTGGTTTATGTGGTTTATTTGTACTGTCCTACATGCATTTGCAGGCTATAAAATATCAGTATGTTTACACATTCTGTACAAAATCACCTGATCTTCTTGTAAATAATAAATGTCACAGGTGTTAGAGTACAAAGTTTGATTTTTGTATTTAGGCCAGAGTTCTTTTATTTTTCGTTACTCGGACCCTCCTGTCCAATTTTTTGGCATTTTAAAAAAAAAATTGGAAAACTGGTCCATGTTTTGATGATAAATGGACCAGCCTTAAGCTTGTATTATTATTTCATTTTTTTGGTTAATAATAAGTTTTATAACATTAGTGTTTCACTGTAGTGTACTAGCCTTAAGATAAATTGGCTGTTTTCTTCAAAAATAACGCTGTGACAGTTGCTGAGTGTTGATTGCTTTAAATCGGACTGTCATTCAATGACTATTCTACCACCAACAGCTTGTGGAAGCTATATTTTGGGAGTTTTTATTTTTATTTTTTTCCCTCCTCCTGTAGACTTTTTTCTGAAAAATGTCCGAGTAACAAAAAATTAAAAAACTCTGGCCTTATAAATAAAAACTCAACAATACTCTAAGCTGACTTTAGAATCTTAACGTTGGAACGTGAAATATTCTTAAATTATGATAAATATACCTCAGTATTTAGTAGACCAATTTGTCTGTGGATTTTATCTTTATCATAATTTTGTCAACAGCTATAAATTAATTAACAAAATGAGTATCATTTCATAACGAATTTAAGATCTGTTAGTATAATCATGATTCATATCAGGGCCCAGAATTACAACCAATTATTACACTCAGCACTCCACACTCAAATATTGAAAATGTAATATAATGAGCTATTATTTGTCCTAGATGGCAAATTTAAATGAGTGTTGAAAATAACATATAATACATTTTCTTGCCACTGTGCACTATTTACAAGGTGTCAATGTAATTATTGAATCTGAGTGCCACACTCAGCACTCAGACTGATTAATTGCAATTATAGCTTACAAATACACCAAATTAAACCAGGAAGTAAGCCAAAAACAATATTTAGTACCAATTTAACATCATTACAACTTCTTGCTCTAAAACAATGCCGCTATGAACCTCAAAAGAGTGAATTTCAATAGTTGAGCGCTGAGTGTAAGTATTGGTTATAATTCAGGGCCCAGGTCCTGTAAATATGAATTGACAGCATTGGCTTTAGTATAAGTAGCATCTACAGTATTACTTTGATGTATTTAGGTGTATATTTACAAAGGGGCCTCATCGTGACAAGCACTGGTGACAAGCCTGATACTATAGCATATCTGTCATGGTGTCTGATCTAGTATTCAGATAGATATACAGTTATCTTGTAGTCCTTGGTTTAACTGTCTTATGTGATAATCTCTGTCATAAACAGTCATTGATTTAAACATAAATTTTATAGCCGTGAATCTACCTACCTAATCCAGAGGGCCCTATGGGGGCCATTAATTTTATAGCCGTGAACCTTATGGTAAGTTTACCTGTGGTCACTCCAGCTGTGTTCAGGGAGAAAAGCACACTTTATATCAATCTGATCATTTTAAGTCTTATTATCAGACATAGTGTTTATTGAATCCAGGATGACTAAACTGATTTAGATAGCA
Organism: Spisula solida; assembly: GCA_947247005.1. Taxonomy (NCBI): domain Eukaryota; kingdom Metazoa; phylum Mollusca; class Bivalvia; order Venerida; family Mactridae; genus Spisula; species Spisula solida. Next base: position 49,037,399 of record OX365950.1, read on the forward strand.
TGACAGTCACTATGATTATCAAAAATTCTGATAAAAGGAAGTCAGATTGGGAAGGCAGCACTCAACTTAACCAGCTGAGCACAGAAAACATAAAAAAACATCACATACCACAATAACATGACACAATGTCATTCAAGATTTAACCTGTTGCAGATTTTTCGGAATATTAAAGGAGCATGCCCAGAAACGGGAGTGTCTTGGTTTGCATACAACACAATTGCGTTTATCACTTGTAAAACCAACTATTACTGAAAAGTAAAAGAAGAATTTGACTTAAACATTTACTCTATAACGCGCGCTTCAATATTTTGTATATCGATTTGAATAAAAGGCTGGAATAAAAGGCTGTCAGACTTTTAATGACGACAACAATATTTCGTTATTCTTGAAAAGATTTTTTTTTTAAAACTGGCGGGATATTTCGTTGCTTTTTTACAGGGTTTTCATTATTTGAATTAGGTATTAAAATAATACCAATTTGATTGCTATTCGAAACACATCGGTTCCAGGGCATGCCCCTTTAACTAAATATATTTTTATCGTTACAGTTAGAAGACGACGTTGTAGCAAAACCTGGGTATATTTCTATCATGAAAACATATGCAGATCAGCAGAAATCAAATGATTGGGTTTTATTAGAGTTCTCTGCCCTTGGTTTTATAGGTAAGTTATTCTTAAGAAATAAAGAATATGTACCTGTGTTTTATTGTAAAATAAAGCACAGTCATGAGTTCGGATGCGTAGTGATTAAATCCCAAGTGCATCCAAACAAGTGACTGCTTTATCATAGGTAAAGCTCAGGTACATATTCATTATTTTGATTCTAACATAGCTAATATTTCGCATTTGACAACACATCAAGAGATAGTAACCGCTGCAATATTTTCTTCCTCGTAAGGCCGTATCTGTCGTTTATTGGGAGTTCGTGCACACCGTGTTTGTCTCTGTGTGTATAAAGCAGAAACCGCTGGTTGTGTTAGAAATTAGAATAGTAATTGATAAGTGTTATAATGTTGTGCCATGTAAAACTATAATTACAAATCAGACAAGGAAGGCAGCACTTAACAGAAACAGCAAATAATGAAAGGCACAAAAAAGAACAGTGCACAAATTGCAAGCTTTGCACGAAAGTGGCCCCTGGTCAAAGAATATAGTGCTAATAATATAGTACTTCATTGTCTCTATGATGGGAAATATAGAATTGCTTCCATGTTAATAAAAAACGATTTTTGCTATGATTTGTGTTGTTCTTGATAGTGCTTCTAATTTACACTGAATTGAAAACAAACCAAGTCATGTGATCAGTTGTGACTGGTAGTTGTTATCTATACTGCTGTAAAATCATTATTTTTGTCAAGGTTAAATTTTGGTGATTTGGTGGTTGTATTTGACCACGAAATGTTATCCCCATGATACATCAACATTCCAAATACAAAACAGTGGCGTTCCCTCTTCTTGTTTTGTAATCAACGAAGTTACAACTCCAAGAAATAACATCTTAAGAAAAAAGCATGAAATTTAATACCCTCGAAAAATAAGTGATTAATAAGTAATTTTACAGTATGACTATATATATTTTTATCTTTGCAAATTAGGTTTATAGAATGCTAAGATTCAAGTTATCTTTAATATGATTGATCAGTGAGTCATTGACGAATATTTCTATGCCAAACAAACTACTTTCACAGCCCACTTAATCACCAGGAAGTTTTGATCCTCATAATTATATTCAACATTTGGTAAGATCAGTCGATATGTATTGGGCATTACTGAAAAGTTAGGGCTTATGAATATACCTCTGTATTTTGTATCCAATAGACCTATCGGTACTAAAGTTTTATAGTTTGCGCATTTGAATATTGTTAAATAGGATAGCTGTGATTACACAGTTAAGTCAAAACAAAGTCGTGTTTGGCTTTTAACACAGTGTAACGTGAATTTTAAAATATAAGAGTCAATAGAGTGGTAACTTTTCATTAACGCTGAGTATATGAAAACATTGGCGAGATCAGACTAGGATAAGTCAATACACTTAGAGAGTGCAAAAAAGCCTGTTTTTCTTTATATTCCCTATATCAAATGTCAATTTTTTTAGGATTTCAGGTTTTTTCAGAATTTCACCTATGGCATATATTACAATGATAGGTAGTCTTGCCTGTATTGGTATTGTACTACACTGGGCACTTTAAAAAACCAATGAGTCTATTCGGTAGTGCACCTGGATTCCTTGTATCACACAACTGTCTCTCCCCTCAAAGTTGTTTGCCATTGGCCAATCACTTGGAAGAAGCCGAAGGACAACACACTTATCTCGGTCAAATGCAAATAAACGAAACAACTGATTTTCAATAAAACCATGACTGTATAGTTCACCAGAGACAACTCTAGACTTATCAATAAATAAACATGCATAATATAAACACTGCACAGTCGACTGACCACTTGTTACCACAGTTTAGACTGAAAGAGTATATCATTAAAAGTGAATATGCACACGATTGAACAAAAATGAAAATCGAAAATGCATTTAATCTTTTATTTGTAAACAAAGGCTAGTGTTATCATTGGTGAACTATATTTGAAGTATCAGGAGATATGTTGTTGATTATTGATTCAAGCTTATCAGTATATTCGTTATTTTTTAATTTCAGGAAAGTTGTTCAAATCCTCGCAGATACCGGTGATTGTTGAATTTTTTCTCATGTTCCATAAAGATAAACCAATAGATTGGTTGCTGGACCATTATCTCAATGTGAAAGTTTGTAGTCCTGAAAAAGATAAGGCAAGTACGGGGGTACCAAAGAAAGATTTCTTTATTTGGTTTGCACTGATTGCACTTTTAAAGCTTACTCTCTATTACTTGTTTACCAATTTTTTTCTAGTCAGGTCTGCATAAAAAATTGGGGTGGGGCAAGGTAGATAATCTAAAAGTTTATATATTCTCGATTTAAATTCTTATTGGTCAATGGTTGTGAACTTTATTTACTGGCTAAGTAAGGATAACATTTCCCTCAGTCTTTGGAACCGTCGCTACTTTTGATGTCAATGCTTCTAATCTTTATTTAAATATAACTCTATCATCTGACCCTACAGTATAATCTGATAAATACTGATAGGCTTAACTCTTCATTGGTGAACTATCATACCATGATATGATACAATTATTTAAGGCAAAGGGAAGTAATTCAATATAGATTTAAGGCAAAGGGAAGTAATTCAATATAGATTCAAGGCAAAGGGAAGTAATTCAATATAGATTCAAGACAAAGGGAGGTAAATCAATTTAGATTCAATGGAAGTACTTCAATATTGCTTCAAGACAAAGGGAGGTAAATCAATATAGATTCAATGGAAGTACTTCAATATTGATTCAAGACAAAGGGAAGTAAATCAATATAGATTCAATGTAAAGGGAAGTAATTCAATAAAGTTTCAAGTATTTGAAAGTTCTTCTGACAATATTTCTGTTGGAGACTACCTTCTAAATATCCTGACGCTGGGCACTAACCAGTCTTGGAATTATCAAAACAAGGGATAAAATTACTAATAAGGGAGCTTTTCCAGTACTGGATAAGAACTTTTGGTATGTCCAATTCCTGATGCAGCTACTGTAACAATCGAACAATTAGAAAAGGAGAAAACCAAATGTACAATCTAGCCAATTGGTTGCGCACAATCTCATAAAAAGCAGACCCTTATTACGCTTCACTACTTTACGCTGATATAGGATCTGACGACACTCCGTATGGGGTCATGTCGATTTGAACTTTGTCTTCCAATCAAATCACTGCTTTTACAAGTTTGAAAGTGCAGTGAAATACTGCTGAGGCTACGTGATGTCATTGTGCGCCAGTGAGGTCATTTGAACATCACTTCATACGGAGTGTAGTCGGATCTATAACAGCGTAAAGGAATGGAACAAATGTTAGGATTTGATTCAAATGAGATTGGAAGTGCTATAACATAATGTTTTAATTACAGAAACACTGCCAACGTATGATACAAGAAGTACGCAAAAGATTCAAACCTTCATTATTTCAACATGTGGGTACACATTCTTCATTGAAAGGCAAAACACAGAAATTGAAGGTAAAGTATTAAGAATCGTTTCATGTTAGTGATACTAGTAATTAAGGTTGAGTATAGTCTGGAGAATTTGTCACAATTCTCGACCTTCTATTAGCATAATTTGACGGCTGATATATTGTCTAATTTATAACCCTGGTTGTATATTTTCACAAGCAGGTATGATCACGAAGACACTCGAGATGCAATACCAACACAAATGTAAGGGACCGATATTGCTAGCTTTTCACTGACGGGATTTGTTGGTGTCTGTCTGTCCAGCACGTTACAAAATAAACATTTTACTCTAGATTACATAGTTTGACTGTACAAGCCGACATAAAGAAAACCTGGAGCCTGTTGCCTAATCTAACCCCTACCAAACAGAGCTATTGAGTCCTTTCCTATGTCTATGCACAGACACAGAGTGGTCCTGTTTAAAGTGAGCAGACCAGGGGTCCTACAATTCTGGATTAGCTGCACTAAAAGAAGGAACTTTGCTGCTGAAAATAAAAGTTATTTGATGAAAAAATACCAATTATTGACTAACTTATGGACATTTAAAATGCCATATGCTGAATTTTAACAATAGAACAATGTTTGAAACATATTTTTTGTGTAGGGATGTGTGCTTATGACACACGAAAAAGACTTGGGTCAAATTTTCAGGATTGGGAATTATTGCTCAGTAGAACCCCAGACAGACACAGAAAAGAGTTGAATGAAATATTTCACAAATTAATCAGAAAGACTTTCGAATGGGTATTATTAACCATTAATAAAATATATTGATGCTGAATGTTTTACAGGACAAAGATTTTGGCAAGCAAGCAATCTACCGAGCACACGTAAACCCTCCAGCTGATGTGGTCTCATCTATAAAAGCCTACCAGAAATATTATGCCAAAAAAGTGTATATCGGTGAAGATATATTCTGGGGTCTGAACCCCGCTGCTGGCGATACTATAGTGATAAAGTTTAATGAACCCCTTGAGATTGAGAGGTATGTTGTCATGAACACGTGTTTGGATATTATTTATTTGGGGTAGGACAGATATCCAAGGCAGGGGCCTGCCCTACTATTCCAGAATAATCCCGAAATCAGAATTTTATTTGATGAAAAAGTACCAATAATATGGACTGTCTTGTGGTCATTTGAAATTTCTTATGCTCAAGTTTCATCTAAGTACATTTATAAACAATGTTTGAAACAGAGTTTTTGTGTAGGGATGCGTGCTAATGGCACACTTGCATAATATTTTCAAGATTGGGCATTTTGCCTCATTAGAACTCCTGTCAAGGTCTAATGAACTGTTTTCAATCTAACATGGATTAGCCTTCATTAGGCTGAGCTGTAATTTTTCTTTAACATAAGTTACTAGAATGTAACTGCTGCATCTAGTCATAGTGTTATTGTGGTGATGCTAAATGTTAAATAATCTGTTCTACTAGTGAACGTGTGTTTATGTGTGCAAGTGTAATAATAACATTTTGGTTCAAGCTGGTTATATTGTATTATTCTATCATTCATACAATCTTGGGTTTATTTATTAAAGTATCCTTATTGTCAGATTGCAATATTTCAGGATTTAAAGCTATCATCAGTAAGTAAAAATAGAACTGGAAACTATGTACCTAGCTTAGAAGAAACTATAACCATTTTAGTTGTGAGATTACCTTTGTAACAGCCCGTATATTTAAATATATCCAGCAGATGAAACTTTATATTCACAGGGGTGTAGAAATGAGCTGGCAGGTGTTAAAATCAACTGGCTATTGAACATGTTTGCCTGCTTGCCAGCTACTCTTTGTCATTTTCTTCTTTGTTGCGTTAAGTGGGATTCCAATCAAACCACCTACTGTTAAAAATTGACTGGCTACATTTCTACACCCCTGTATCCATTATTATTTGATGAGAGTACTTTTGTAACAGCATGACTATTTTTGTATATTTAATGTATATTCAGCTTCCTGTTCCGAAGTGGCAATGTGAATCATCAAGATGACAAGTTTCAAAATACAATTGTTGAAATATTGAAAGAAGAAGCCAATGAGGACGAGTACACGAAGGTTGGTGAATTTGATGAGACTGGTCTCGCTCAGTACGAGCTTGCCGCTGATATTGGTAAAGTTAGAGCTTTACGTATATCTGTCCTCAAGGAGAGTGCAAACTGGGTGATACTCAGCGAGGTATGTACAATACTGTCTCCATGACAACATCATAGTATTCTGATATTGTTAAATTGACTCAAAATCTCCTATTTTCTAATTCAGTGTTTGTTGTTATTTGTTTCTTCAAGTTTCATCATTAATTATTTGAACTCCACACTATGTGGGCAGTCAGGATTAGATTGCTCCATGGCGGCGTCATACCAAAGATCTGTATGAAATGGTACCAGTATTTCCATTGCTTAACCCTTGGCATGATAAAATGAAAACTGGCTACTTTCATATCCTCATAGAGAGAGAGACAACATCTCGAATAAAGTGTTGAGAGAGATAAGTATAAATTGTAGACTGAACATGTTTCACAATCAACCTAATATGAATTTCATGGTGCCCTAAGGCTTGTCTGCCACCCTGAAACAAAAATAACCTTACTGTAACTTTTATTATACCCCCCATCTTTGACCGTCGGTCGGTAGACCAAATGGTTTCCGTTCAATAACTCAAAAACGCTTTGCCCTAGGATCTTACAGTAGATCTCAACAGTAGAGGACTTCTAAAAATTTTGAGGTCAGTAAGTCAAAGGTCAAAGTCGATGTGACCTTTAACATTAATGACTATTTGGCTGCGATGGGGGCATACATGTTTTACAAACATCTCTTGTGAATATCATCATTAACTATAAGTTGAATGTTTTAGGTTCATGTGGTGCCAAGGAAATCCAATTAAAGAAGTCCCTACAGCTCATTGATATGATCACCCAGAGAATGTACATCGTGGCTACAAGCGGACAGACGTCTCATCTCTTTGAACACATCATAGTATACAGGGGTTTTACAATTCCGGAATAATCCCGAAATCTGGATATGCTTCACTAGTAGCTTTTTCTGCACACAATGAAAGTTATTTGAGGAAAAAAATCAAAGATTTGACAGAGTAATTATCATTTGAAATTTCAATCACTGATATTTACCAAAAGATCACATTTGAAGCAGTGTTTTGGTGTAGGGATGTGTGTTAATGGCACTGGAACTAAACTGGCATCTAATTTTCAGGATTTAGCATTATGCCTCAGTAAGACCCTTGTAGTATAACTTGATTGCTGATGATGTTTGGATCATGATGACTTATATTTATCTGTTTGTTGACCTCAAATCAAAAATGGGGTCGGGGTTATAGTGAGTTAGTCTCACTTCCGTGGCCTTTTTCTTGTTAGATTTCCATATCGGGATTAATGCAATATTTGACATTATGTTAAAAACTCCATGTATGACATATGTGTGTCTCTTCTCTTGTACATATACAGGGTGATCTGTTAATTCTGCACTTTAGTAAATGCCTATAACTTCACTATTTCTTTACTTACACATTGAGCGTCTGCTTTAGATAAGGATTCTATTGTTGAACATTCGTTTTAGATCAGAACAAAATGTATGCATATACTCTGCTATTACAAATTTTCTAAAATATAGTAGCTTTAAAGATTTTAATTTATAAGCATTTACTAATGTGCTGAATTAATGGACCTCCCCGTACATGTATCATATGTACATGTTTGTTAACATGTCTCGATGTGATTAGATCGAGGGTTGAATGTAAATTATCCTCTATATACACATGTGACTATTGAAGCTGACACAGTTAAACAATTCGAAGTTTTCATCCATTTTGCATTTTATAAGCACATCAACATCAAGGTGATAACTGAGAATATGTTGCACATGTGTTTCAGTGTTTAGTTCAGTATTACCTCCCCTAGTTGTTGTGTGTAATCAACATTATGTGGCATTCTCATGTAGGCAATCATCATGCTAACACCTCATTTATCAATCAATACCAAAGATTAATTTGTCACATGCCCACCGGTATCCGTATTTTCATGAAATGTTGTACATATGATTATAGAATATCTTTGCAGGGTTGTAAGAACTTTGGTGCCATATATTTGACAACAGAGTTGCTGGTTCCTTGTAGAGGGGTAAGTTAGTACTGGTTAGGATTCAGTCCAGGAATCTGTCATGGTATAAATGATAATTTGTTGAGAAATTGCGGTAAAACTGAATAAATTAGGGAAAAAATGGTACCATATATAGAAGGTTTATAGTATGACTGACAGGTCAGTAAGGGAGGCCTTGGGTAGGGATCAAGATGGGCAGGTTGGACAGGGAGGTCTCTGGCAGGTTGGTTCGGGAGTAAGAAGTTTGGTTACAGGTGGAGGTCAGAATGGTACGGAAAGGACTCGGCGCAGGTCAGTTAAGAAAGGGGCGAGTTGGTATAATAGCAAGCACGTCATGGTACTACGGTAACCATACTTTATTTTGGTGCACTTTGGAATTTTTGAAAAAAAAACAAAAGTGGAATAGTGTTCCTCTATTTATGCTATTATGCATAGTTACATGTCATTAATTAAGAGATTGTGTAGAAATATTTATTGTTCTAAGTTTATATATAAGATTTATATGTACTATTGTGATAATGTTTCAATATAGATTTTGATTTGGGTTGTGTTTGAGCCAGAGTCTTGCTTACTGTATGTTATATCAAACTGATAACCAGGGTACTGTTTTATCAAAGCACTTACAAAAATCGTAAACTTACATTCAATATTATATTATCTGTAGCTCGTTAATAGCTATCTGTAGCTCGTTAATAGCTATCTGTAGCTCGTTAATAGCTATCTGTAGCTCGTTAATAGCTATCTGTAGCTCGTTAATAGCTATCTGTAGCTCGTTAATAGCTATCTGTAGCTCGTTAATAGCTACAAGTTGTGGTATAGTGTTGTTCAGTATTAATCAATCTTCAGTCAAGATACTCCTACCAACCATATCTGTTTCAAAAGTGTAGGTTTTAAAGAATAATTAAGAGTTTGAATTTTAACATAAGTTTAGGATTTGCTTAAGTGCTTTGATAAAACAGTAGCCTGGAGCCTGTTGTTAATCAAAGCACTGTGTAAAGCTGTCCAAGGGAGGTAATCCACATTTAAATGAATGGGAGGTAACGTTTGCCAAAGCACTACATAATCTTGTTCATCTTGATTTACCAGTAGTCATTTATTTTAACAAGCTGAAGGCAGACCCAATGTACTGTAAGATTTAGGACAGGAACCAGACTAAGGACTACAAAGTGCTTTAGTTAGGCAACAGGCTCATGATGTAGTCAATGGGAACCATAGTCAAATATTGTACATAAACTGCCTGGAATATACACATATAGATAATTTCAATGATGAAATCAAGTACTTGGTGACACTGATCAAGATACGGTTATTTTACTTAATGCAACTTTACATGTTTCTATATTCTGACATGACAATCAAAAATAAATGGCAACTTTATGCAATTGAATTTTCCTCCAACGTATTGCCATTGACAGCAGTTTACTGTGTTTTGAATGTTTAATGATGTGTTATAGTGCGCCCAGGATAATGTAAAAGGTGGGAAAATTTGGTATATTCCACAAAGGTGGATTACAATTATGTACACAATCTATCAATGGTGTTTCGAGTATATTACTGACCATATCTGTTCATTTAAGTGATTTGTAAAACCAATTTTTGCCACAGTTGACCAAACAGATTCACATTTGTAAATATCACATTATCCTGGGCGGACTATAACTCAGACAATGTCAGCCAAGGAACGATTCAAGGAGTAATCTTCTACATTAATTTTGCCATATTAGGAAGACCATTCTGCCTGTTGCCTGTAGACCCTTGTTTTTCTCATAGACAATGCTTTCAATTGTAATAATTTGTACTAATGTGTTTTATTTGGTCAAATATGTTATATTGTGATTTCAATTCTGATGGTATTTATTTTGTAATAGCTGTTGTATGATTTTCAACCTGTCCTAAAAATAACATCATGTTGGGGTAATTTATTCTAATTACAAACTCACTAATATATTGTATTATGATACAATGTCTTTATCAAATTTCTTATGACATGATGTCATTTGATTCTTTTTACACCATCAGCTATAATTTTCGTCATGTATCACTAAGTTGGAATTTTATGGAAAATTTTATTTTTTTGGAAACCTTAAATATGAAGCAACTGAATTTAGCAAAATGTGAAAATGTAAAATTTTGACCCGAGGTTGGAAATTGCTTAGCAGGGCTCAAGTACTACCCAGTACTGACTGATGTAGATAGTGGTGCTAGAATATGTTGGTTGTTTGTTTTATAATATAGACATTGTTGATATGTGATCTATGTTATAATATTATGATGGGAATGAATGTGTGTATTTTAGGTTAGATGGCAAACTGGTTGTTTAGAGCGGATGCCTGGATATTTATATTTAGAACACATAGGGGCTGAGCCCCTGTTCCCCCTGTTTAATTATTGAGCCCTTGGTGTTATGGTATGTTCTCATTATGTATGTATTTTGTGAGAGGAGTGTACCTTTTTTAATGTGTTGAACAACTTATATTGTGTGAATGTTTTTATGCCCCCCTATCAATAGATGGGGAGGCATACAGTGATTCACCTGTCCATCCGTTTGTCCGTTCGTCCGTCCGTCCGTTCGTCCGTTCGTCCGTTCGTCCGTCCTGGTTAACCCAAATTGACCGTTTCTTCTAGCATTAATATGGCTTGCTACAAAGCTTTCATACTTGCATGGATGTTGTGTATGAACACTCTCCACACGCCTGTATCACCTAACCCCATTTTGACCTTCACCTTGACCTAATTTTGGACTTAGACTTATTTATGGACAAGGCTTCCACAGGGGGCATAAGCGTTTATTGAACGCAGTCTTGTTTGTTACAATTTTACATGTTTATTGATATAAGACTTCCAGTACTTCTTCCTTTTTGTTAGGGGTGACTGTTGAGTCAAACTTTGACTATTGCAATACTATTGCTATTGCTGAAAGTACTATTGCGATACTATTGTATTGCTGGAAACTATTGCGATACTATTGTTATTGCCAAGATTTGAAAACTAGAGATTAACTTGTAAATGCAAATTTGCACTGTGTAAGATATCACTTTGTTGTACAACATACAAATCTACTATTTGTGGAAATGATTTAAAATGAATTTGACAGAAATAGATTAATAAAATTAAGGCGATATTGGTCCATTATGGCTGTTTTGATGTGTCTGGTTATTTACAATTAGTTTTTTTTAACGAAAACGGAAGTTGTTTTAAATTAATAATAAACTTTATTTATAAAAAGGAAACTATCGTAACTATCGATAGTTGAGCTAACTATCTGCGATAGGTATTGGATCGAGACTTTTACTATCGATCCATACTATCGGGACACTCGGAATCGCAATGCATCGATATTTCGATGCATCGGCCCACCCCTACTTTTTGTACATTTTGATCTCTACAGTTTGTACTTTGATATATATCACAATTTACCCCCGCCCCAATCTCAAAAATTTACACCTTGGACCCCACCCACAAAAAATAAATACAATTGCATCCCCCACCCACACAATCACTATTTTTTTCATGGGAAAATTAAGCCCTTACATTATCCATACAATTTTTTTAAAATTTCATTTCACAACATTTTTATATTATTTTGTAAATTTACTGAATCAAAGAAAATAATAAACATATTAAACAGTTGTCCACTCTGAAAGTAGTCACCCTAAACCCAGGGTTTTCATTATCAATATTGACAACTGATTCGCAGAAATAAAACAACTGAAGGGACCAGGGCCATTTCTGTAGTATTTATATTAACAAATCATTATTTTTATGAAAAACAACTGATCGAGACACATAATTTTAAACGATGATTTCTATCAGCAATCAGTTAATAGCGAAAACCCAAAAAACTTGAAGCCATAATAACTGGCAATAATAAGAATCACTTTTATTTATTGTGAATGCCATCCAATATACATTTGTATTTGGTTCTACAAGATTTTTAATATGGTCCACTCATCTGTGTAGTTGTGTGTAGGTGGAAGAACCTACAAATGCAGGATTGATCAAGTTACCAACCAAACTTACATACCATAGTAGATTGCTTTTGAAAATACAGCATGTATCTTTACTGTGTTAATGAATACCTCAATATAATAGCTTTAAATACCTGTCCTTATTACTGTCACTTTTAATTGTACATCAGGTTTTCGTTGCATTTAATTATTTTCTATTAAAGTTGTTTTTAGGTCACCTTAACCCGAAGTTCTTAAAGTGAGCTATTGTTGTCAACATTTGTCATCAACAATTTGACTATTAACACTTTAGACTTTAGTGGTCACCATTTCGATATAAAAAACTTGGTCACAGTGTTTGTGTCTGTAAAGTCTAGTCCAATTTTGTTATTGGATCACACAGAGCCAAAAACTGGGTCATACCGCAAATGATTTACAGCTTGTGTTAATATTGCAAGTCCTCAGGTGAGCGCTTTAGGGCCAATAGTCCTCTTGTTTACAAAAAATTGTTTTGTCTTGATAGGATTATTAACAAGTTGACTCTCATTGTAATTTCCCTTGGTTAATGTTTTTGAAATGACTATTTTGTGATAGTGAATTTGCTTAATAGGCCATAACAAAGGAACACTGTGGTTCTAGTAACCCTACTCATCCTTGTCCTATTTTTTGGCCCTACTCTATATCGAGGACTCGGTGCTACATCAATTTATATAGGGATGTACAATATTTTTGCACTGAGCCCACGATTCATTTTATAACAGTTAACTTATCAGGCCTCAACAAATATTTTTAAAAGCACTCGTCCTGCAATATAGACTAAGAAGAAAACCTCAAAATCTTACTTGTCATGCTATATGAATAAAGAAGGAAAATATTGTGCAGGACGAGCGGACGAGTCGATTTATTGAGGTCTGCTTATTAAGAAATTTGGATCATTGCTTTTCCAGTGCATAAAATCAACAGATTAATTTTAGAAAATAAATATTCTCCTACCCACTTACTCTATGTTACCCGAACCACAACATCCGTTTGTTTTGGCCTTAGTGAAGCATTGAATAAAATTATTCTTGCCAGTTTTAATGAAAATCTCATTGTACCAAATGTTACTCAGTGAACTGTGGCATATTTTGAACTTACGCATTTTCAACTTGTGCATTTAACTCCAAGCTGGTATACTCTGGTATGCATTTATAGCTTTAACCTGCCAGGATCGTTTTATAAATTTTTTTATGTACTAACTCTTTTTGTTGACAGTGCCATTATTGACTTCCTAGTGTGTTGCCTACGTAGTGCGGAGATATTGACTTGATCCTTACCTTTATGCATGAAAATATTACCATTACATGGTTCTTGCATTGAATTTTGCCGAATTCCCCGAATTGTGCACTATCGATCCTTTAGATGTGTGTTTGTATTATATCTTGAGCGTCGCCATGATACTCGCCACTTATGAAAACATATAAAACCGGGGTTATAAATATAGACAATATATCGGCTGTTAAATAATGCTAATAGAAGGTTGTGGATCACGTAAAATTCTCTACACTATAGTGTGTTGTGTTGAAGAGTGTTTTGTGTTATAGTGCAGTGTTTTATGTTGATAATTTACAATTCATTAATTGATTGCATAATTTATATTAAATACCAAAGTATATAATGTTTAACATTACACATGCAGGGTGTCCCATAACGTGCGTTAGTCCATTTTAACTGAATGCCATGAGAATATGACATTGTTATATTTTCAATGGAATGCTAACATTTCAAGTTTTATTTGATTATGACAATTATCGAAAATCAAGACTCTTTTTGCAAGAGTCTTGATACCACTCACAGTTGCAGTGATAGTAATATGGTCGTGTTATATATTGCTTAAAACTTTAAAATGTAAGCATTCCATTGATATATAACAATGTCATTTGAGATTAAGAATGTTCTCATAACATTCAGTTGTAATTGTAACACATATTATAGTACACCCTGTACTTACCTTTATTTTTCATGATGCATTAAGTTGATTGCAATTATCCATCTTAACTCATAATGCATTGTATGGTTGTGAGTCACTAAAATTATTCATACAAATTATTCAACTCTTGCCACAGTTGTCATTCTTGTTCATATCTCTAGTTTCAGTCATCAATGTAACACAGTACTGCATCATTTAATTCTTTAATGAATACTCATAATTTGTCATGTTCTCATTAAGAATGTGTAAAAATCATGACACTAAAATTTTATAAATATGTGTACTAATAGAAACCACCTGGATACATTATCTGCTTTGTTTATTGTTTGTGTTTAAATGGAGTTATTGTCAATATGAAACTATTTTGAAGCAACCTGGCCCCGATCTCCCGAAGCATTTCAAGTAGAAATCTCAACTCAAATTGAGATTTCGCTCAAGTCAAGAGTATAAATTTGAGATTGTTCTTAAGTTTGTGCTCAAAATATTTTACTGTAATAAACTCAGAACAATGTATCTGTTTTGTGGTGCCAACTTTGAGTCTCGTCTCCCATGGAAATTATCTTAAAGACACATGTAAGTATTTGAGAATAATCTCGACTCAGATTGAGATGCTTCGGGAGATCAGGGCCTGGTGATCGTGCTTTACTATCATACAGATTTTGAGTTCGAGCTAATATAGGGGACTGAGTATGTGGCCATTTTGTGGTAAAGTTTTTACCAGAATGCAATTAGTAGTAAGTATTTTTTGTGCAATTCTAGTCTGATCTATTATTGTTATCCATTTTATGCCCCGGCACCTACTGATGCAGGAGGTATATAGTGATTATCCTGTCTGTTTGTCCGTTGGTCTGTCAGTTTGTTCGTTCCATTGAAAATTTTCACCAAAACTTTCAAATACTTGAAACTCAAATATTTTCCATCAAGGCATTGCGTTCAAACTTGGCATACTTGTTTACCATCATAAATACCTTAGATTGTCAATACTATGTAACACTATCCAACATTTCTTCAGAATTATGGCCCCTGATTGACTTAGCTAGTTATTATGGACAAGGCTACCACCGGTCATACCGGTAAGCGTTTATTTAACACTGTCTTCCTTTTATATAGATCAGTATGCTGTATGATCAGATAGTTATATACACTTTCATGGGGTTAAATAGTACAAAGAGTAATATTGTACCAGATGCTAGTTCTTGCTGGTTAAGTAGTACATTATGTACCGGTTGTATTCTCATTGGAGTTCATTTTACTGATACATATAGTTGATAGTACAACCTTCAACCTCTGTAGAGCAACACTCTTTGGAAGTTGTAAGTATTGGCCTTCGCTTGGAGGTTGTTGCTCTACAGAGGTTAAATTTATAGTAAATATCAGGTTAGAGAGATTTTGAAGGTGTTGTTATAGAGAGGCTATTGCTCTACAGAGGTTGGAGAGGTTGTACTGTACGTTTAGTTAATACTTTGTAAATGTTATTAAAGGCCATAATTCTACTAATCCTCAGCTAAAATTATTGTTTAAAGTGGTTTTTATCGTTGTCACATAAGTCAAAACACTAGAAAATTCATACTCCTGGGGTGGTATTCAATATTGGTTTTACTTGACTTAAGGATAAGGACAACCAATCAGATCACACCATATTAATCTCTTGGTTAGTAACAGGCGATATGATTGGCTATCCTTATTCTCCAATTAAATAAGATCAATATTGAATACCACCCCCTGGTAAGAATATGTGTATACGTTTTGTAAAGCAAACAGGAAAACTTATCATAAACTATTTTTAATGCATTTGTTCATTTTCCGGTCTTTTCTTCAATAATCATGTACCAAGTATTCCATACTATACAGTCATGTTCATTGCGAAATATTTAGAAGTAGTACCGGTGTTATGTATTACAGAAAGCATGTTTACATTATGTCATTATTTGTTTCACACAATTTTTTATAGTTAATCATTTTTGTTTAAACATATATTTTACACTCAAGAATACATAATTATAGAATTAGAACGAAAAGCTTTGATTCATATGCAGAATTCAGGCAATTTATTTGTGTGCTGGTCAAATCAAGACATGCATAATTTTTCAAAAAAGTTGTATAAACTTAAAGCAGACTAGCCTTTCGACTTGGCTGTTTCGTGGTGCAGGTTATAGTCTGGTTCTCATCCCAATATTACAGTTGTAGTACTGTAGTAGTGCTGTTAGCTTGGAGACAGGAACCAGGCTATAACCTGGTCCACAAAACAGCCCAGTCAAAAAGGCGTCTTAGGCCCAATGTTTCAGATGGTCTGCATATACATGTATGTTTGAATGATTAAACAGATGAATTGATACTGATTTTTAATTGGGTAGGAATGTGACTCCTGCTTGAAATCTTGTCAAGTTGAACCCCATCTTTGAACTACTTACTGTACAGTGCTAGAATTTTATGAGAAAAGAAAAAAATTAGCAGCAGTTAAATATTTTAATATTTTCACATAATTTTCTTCAGCGGTTTTGTTAAAACAGACATAAATATTGATTTCTTGACCCTTATCAAAAAATATTCCAATCAGAAGTGTAAGAACTATGAAACATACATTATAGTGAGTTCTCGCATATTTACCATGGAATGTTTGGTGTGTATAAATCTATAGTTGTATACCTGATCATGTCTTTGCATTGATATTTTCATGATGAACATAATTATAAAAACTTTGTTATACCCAGATTATGTTGTTGTGTTCTATTTAATCCATTGTTGTTATTGCCTTACATTTGTGTATTCCCCCGATAGCGTAGTGGTAGAGTGTCCGCTTCGAGTGTGAAAGGTCTTGGGCTCAATCTCAGACTGCACCATACCAGGGTGGCACGGTGGTCGAGTCCCTGGTTCGAATCTCAGAAAAGCATGTTAGTACTGGTGTATAATTAATCCCAGTAAAGTTGGTTAGGTCAAATATATAGACAAACAACTTGATGCTCCAACAAATTGACCAGGCCCTGATCTCCCAAAACATCTCAATCTGAGCTTAATCTCATCTCAAATATTGTCATATATCTTTGAGATAATTTCCATTGGAAGCAGGACTCAAAATTGGCATCACAAAACAGAAACGTTACTGTTAACTTATTAAGCTCAAACTGCAGATTTATCTCAAATTCTCTGATTAGAGCAAAATCTCAAATTAAGATGAGATTTCTACTTGAGATACTTCGGGGCCTGGCCATCTTAATGTCTCATTCTTGTATAGAGCAGTGGCATTGATCAGCTGATCAGAGAAGGTAAAATACTGGAACAATGGCGAAAAAGCAACATCATCTTCATGTAATAGAACTAATCCTCATACATCAGTTGATTGTCGAATTCCCAGGGGTCCGTTGTTCAAGCGAAGCGCTACCGAGCGCCTTTATTTTTAGGATTTCCTCCTTCGGAAAGCGCTACATAGCGCCCGCCCATGTTAACAGTCTCCTAAAGTCCACCCAGTTCAGGGCACTGTTTTATCAAAGCACTTACAGAAGTCTTAAACTTATGTTCAAATTTAGATTAATTATAGATCAATAACGGCAACAAATTGTGGTATATGGATATTCAATATTAATTATTATTAGTATTGAGTCTACAAACCTTTACTAACAACATCTGAGCTCAAGGTGTAGATTTTAAAGAATAATTTATAATTAAAATTTGAACGCAAGGTTACGATTTCCGTAAAAACAGTACCCAGGTGAAGAAATTCAATAATAGGCTGGTTGACAATAATGACAAAAATTGACTGCAAATATATGGTTAAAAATTTATTTACAAAGATAAGAAGTTCATGTTACATTATTAATAGCTGTCTCAGATAAACTAAACAATGTGCTCAACTAAATGCATGTACATGTGTATTAAAAATGTTGACCCCCAGTATCCAAATTATTGATTCTTCATTATATTAAATTTATTTACCAGTACTTGTACTATAAATCAATTATTCAGGTCTGTCACTTGTATACAAACAATGTAATACCAAAACAAAGCATTTTTATTGTTTAAAACATTTTAATCGGACAAAATGGCAGTGAAAATCAATACCTTATGCACTTATCCGTATTCTAATATATACAATTTCTGTTAAATTTAAATTTGAATAAGAGAAATTGCAATGTTTATACACACAATGTTATGTAAACAGGTGACAGACCTAATTAAACAAACTATAATAATTTTCATAATCAACACACAGGTGATGTGAAACAAAGAAATTTTAAAGTCGCAATAAAATTGTATTTTTAAAACACCGGTAGAAATTTATATCATATGTTAACTTATAAAGTGAAGATAAATATATATACAATGTATATTGTAATCAAATGTGTATAGATTTGTTTAATTCCCAATTTCACTAAAGCAAACTCAGCATTCATGAGAGAATGAATGTTGATTTTATTTCCATATGGGTAGAAATGCATGTTGTATAAAAAATTTAAAAAATCTGATTTTGGCTCAAATACTTCACAAAAATTGAAATACTAAAATAAATTTTCGTTCCATATCATATTCTTATTACTGAAATCATTATGGATGTAAACTTGTTAAATGTTTTGGACCAAAAAAACAGATGGCAATCATGTTTAAAGTTTGAACGTTCACCATTATCGAAGAAGTCATGAAAATAATCTGTCTAATTGAATGAAGATTTGATACTTAAGTAAAATAATTAATATTTCTTTGAGATCTTATCAATACTAATAATTATGCTGTAGATGATTGTTCGATGTCATTTATTTCTCTCTATTCAATTTCGGTCCCTTAGATTATAACGTCGCGATGGTGTCATCTTCTCTTGTGCGGGTGTTTCAGTTTTACTATGCGATGTAACTCTCTGAGTTGGATGTGAAATTGGTCTGCTATCCATATAGTCGTAAGATGTGTTAAAAGTTCTTGCTGTGGATAATGAGGTAGATTTATATTCACGTTTTATATCCAGAAAATCTTGAAGAAGAACCCAGATGACGTATTTTGGAACTGCTATCCAAATCGCGGCGCCGCCATAAACACAGACTTCTGCCCACCAATGTTCAATGGCCCGCCCACCATTTGCTATATCCATCGTGTAGAGAATATAGATGCAGGTTTTATACGCTGTCATCACACTGACCATCATCGTCACCAACTTACTCAGTCTGGCCGTCCTGAACACATTCATCACTATCAATACACCAATAATCGCTTCTATAACATTTCCACTGAAATAGAAAATAAATTGCCCATTTTACTGAAGGGTTATTATTATAAAAACTGTAAGAACTATTCACTTTTTTGCTGTTTAAACAGTCGCAGCAAATTTTTAGACAGAACAGTCAATACCTGAATAATTTTTGAAGTTATCTCCCCTTAATACAAGCTATATATATTATACATAATATTGGATTTATCTACCCTTAGATATGTCGCATTACAAATCTAGCACAATAAATAGGAATAGAACGACAGAAATCATGGGCGCAGGAGCATCTTTAACTTAGTGGGTTTAGAGATAGGGGGATCACATTTAATGTTCATTGCCTATGAAGAATATTTGTGTATATAATAACTGTCAGGTATACGGATCTACTAAGTTGTTTGCTACAGTTGTTGTCACAATACCTGGGTAAAAAATAGAACCTTATCATGTACTAGTAAGTAGGGGATTCCGGGGGCATGCTCCCCAGGAAGTCTTTAAAACAATGGATCAATTGTGGACCATAATGAAAATTGGTCAGCCATTATGTCATTCACAGAAAATAAAGTTGTTATTATTATTAATGCTAGTGATATGCATGTACTTACGCTCCTTGTGTAAAGATGAAGGAATCCGAGGTCATACCATAATATTTGTCAACAACAATATACCATTTGTCTGAAAGAAAAAAATCTTCATGAACTTACATATCTATAGATTATGATACATATGCTCACATGTTGTATTCACTACACAAATTCAATACAATTCACCATTTCAGAGGCTATTGGGGGTTAAATTAGCTCCTGAATTTCAAGGCTCATTTTCATACTTTTGACTAAATTTTACCATAATTTAAAGAAAAATCGACACTTTAACTAAAATCTTGAGGGTCAAAATGTGACTTTTTGAAATTTTCATGGGTCAAAAGCCCCTTCTCCCGAGTCAAATGGAACCCCTGGTCTAGGCAACACTATGACTAGGAAAACAAGACAAAAAAGTGAATTATCTCCCTTGAAATTGTCAATAAAAATATCTTGACACTAAGATTGATAACCTCCCTTTAAAGATAATTTCTAATATTAATTGAAATACAAATTTAAATATATTGTACATGGAATGCTGCAGGTTACCAAAACAACATCAGTGTAGATTTTTTTTATTAATACACTTCAACGAATTTCAATTCAATCCATGGAGAAGACATTCGAATATATTCCATGCCGCACACGAGAGCCACGTGCGCAAATGCAATTTCGCACCAACCGTTCCGCATGGATGATTTTATACATGAATACGTGATTACTTTCTGGATATCAATATAATTATTGGTGTCTGGGATGAAAAATAACACAAATTTTGGGATGAAAAATAACACAAATTTGGAGTTATTGATTGATTACATTGCATAATATAATATTTTATAGGGTTGCCAATTAGAAATTCGTTGAAGTGTATTCAATGTCGATGTTATGAAAGAGCTAGTATCTTGCTATGTTTAACATCTTAAGCCTAGGTCCCACTGAGTATTTTTTGCCCTCGGCGATGTTCTCCCAATTGAAATTAATGAGCTAGCTATCAGGACATGGGGAACAGGTTCCTCGTGGTCTAGGGAAAGCTTCGGGACAGTCACGAAACAGTTTGTGATATCGGAAGTTGTGGTGAATCGGGTGGTATCGGAAGAAATGGGGAGAACATCGCCGATGTGGAATTCCTCATTGGGACTTAGGCTTTACTTTATACTTACAGCCGTAGAAGAGTGTACTCAGACATCCACCAGGCAGGGAGTGTGGACGTAAAACACAGAACATACCATCCATAATCAGTATACACGAATTGATCACCAACCATTTATTAACCCAGCTCGGCATTGCTCTATCCAGGTTCGCCATGATTGTATACTTCGTAAATCTAATGACAAAAGAAAACAAAAATTACAATAATCTAATCTGCTTCTAATTCTGTACGTATTGCCTTGATGAGAAACTTATTGTCAGCCTATAATTAAAACCCATTGTCACTTTTAGTTTATAACAATTGCTGGAGAAGCTTTTTCAGCATTGACTAAATTAGGAAGTTATATACTTAGTACATGTACCATTACAAACTGTTTGAGCATCTACGAGAATTAAGTTTATCTGATAGATTAATGTATTACGAACCAAATAATACGTTTGAAAATGTCAGATATATCTTTATGTTTCCATAGCAACGTCAACTTGTTCTACTAACAGCGTGAACGCATGCCCTCGAGTAGTCCTCTTTGGTTGCCTGGCAACAAGAACCAAATTGTCATAACCCAGATTGTTTTTCGCCATAACAGCAGTGATTTACCATATTTCACGATAATGAATACAAATTATACGACCATGCTTTTTTCTAAGCATCATTAAGCAACTCTCAGTTGTTCCGTAAGTTGACTGACCCTCGTATTTTTTGCATCCGGAAATCATTAAAAAGTAATATTTAATATAAGACACTAAATCAATCAAAACAACTCATAAATACGACATCGACACTGTAGCAACCCCTTTCTCGGTCCCGTCGTATTTTGAACAGTTTTCATATTGCTATATCATGTACGTGTATATGACGGAGAACCGAGCACCAACCCCTGGATGGAACTCACTCAACTCAGGATGTTCTGTCCGAGTGCTTTGTTGATTTTCAGTTCCGTCTGATCATAGAAATCTGAGGGCAGAACGGTGGCCGAGAGATTTACAGCGCTCTCGACCACCAATCCGGCAGTCCCTGGTTCAAATCTCGGCCGAGGCACTGGAAATGCCAGTAACACTTTTCTGTGTTTCATATCCAACTAGATAAAAAACATTTATCTTTGTATATCCAACTAGAGATGAACTAGCTATAGTATCGCGTGTATCGGTGCAATACGACGGGAACGTTAAAGAACCAAGGAGTCATGATCATTTCGGAAAGAGCTAGGCGGCACCGAGCCCGGATTCCTTGTACGTCATGTCACGTACTTGCTGTCTCTTCCCTCGAATCCGGAGGTCATTGGTCAATTAGACAGGGATAAATCCGAATTGCCACGCACTCCGACTATCTCAGTGGAACGTAAAAATATAAATATGAAACCTGTATAAAACCCAAACGGAACTATATAAGCGATGTATCAGGATTAATAATACTATCGTATGTCTGAAACTGTATGAGCGTCAAAAAATTGTATTAAATTATAGAAGAAAAAAATATGTGGCGTCGCTGCTTAAAGTGTCCTGCATATTAGTCAGTGTGTTCTGCAAACTGACACCTAACCACGTCACAATACATGCCTGGTACGATCCAAGTACGGCAGAACTTCCGTTCGTAGTCACGTTAAATTCGTGCTCAGTACGTATCTTGTCACCGTCTGTCTTATTACAGAACGGGGAAGTTTTTCCAAACTGTTTAAAGTTCTGGAGCTCCACTCCCGATCAAACTCGATCTAAAAGCATTCAGTGTACCGTACCCGACTATCTAGCATGTATATTATATCTAAAATAATATGTAGTAGCCTAAATCGATTAGAATATTGTATAGTAGAGTATTGCAAGTCCGTAAAACTGTGCCTGTAAAATTTTAAAACAGTGCAACTAAACTGAGCGTCATGCAAAGTAGCTACCGATCTTCCAATTAAATTTGCCTGATCAATACGAATACAGACAAAAGAAATACAAAATAAATGGGCTGTAAATGTACATGTCATATGCGAAACCGAAAGTGAATTTAATTAAACCACCTTAAATTTTCAGATAATCAATTATAACATAATATAATAAAGGTAATTACCAAGCTTTATTAATCCAATTTTACCCCACTTTCACATATAAACACGTCTCGTGACCTTAGCTTAACTGTTAACACAACACTACACTTTAAAATAGCGTCAGTGACCCACTTAAGATAGTAAAATTTTAGCGTGCATATACATGTATAATAATCGGGGTAGTTATCTCCCTTAGGCTATATATTGATAACAATCGATTTATTATAAAGACAAACGATAGTTTGTATTGTCTGGACAATTTAACTTTGTAATAACTTATCATACACTTGTCACTTACAGGTAGGTCTAAACATTTAGACAACCTCTTATTGTTCAACATTTTGTGCTTAAATTTCCCCCTTAAAACCGGTGCGTAGCTGGTATATTAATTTAGGATCCGATCATCATTGGAACTGTCTCTATTGAACAATGTTGTAATCGACAGAGCAGCGGTCAATCAGATTAAGAGCTATTGTAACGTGTTTGGTCAAAACGACGTCACAGGACACTATATACGAGTTAATGAATAATAATCTTTACGCTCAATAGCATACGCCCATGCAGTCGAAATTTAAAGCGTCACTATTTTTAAAGCTTTTGTAATAAATGACCCGCCACACTTTTAGCCTGGGGAAATGTTCGTAATAGTCATTAGATTAAATCAATTTTAACATTTACATTCGTCATCATGCATTCCGTCTCTGTATCTCTTTTGTAAATAGCACCACTTTCCTAACATTTCCCATGACTTGAAATAAATTATTCTCAATGTTTGTCACCGCAACTTTCAACGCAATATCTTGTACAATTCAGGGGCGGATCCAGGATTTGGCGTTAGGGGGGCGTACATTCATGTATTGATACCCCCCTCCCCTCCTCAAGAAAAATGCGAGCGAAGCGAGCTAGAAAAAAATGTATCTCTGAGAAGCATTCCACACAATTACCTTATAATATTCATTGATAATGTTAATGTGAGAGCAAGGCAAGCAAGAATATATGTATTAATTATTTGAACAGCGTATCCCTCAAACTCATTCCCTACTTGACAAAATGAACTGTTAGTGGTTGTGCGAGCGTAGCGAGCAAGAAAAAATGCAATTATCTATTTCAGCAGCATACACCACATCCTTATTACTTGGTAATATTCACTGATGTAGTAATTGTCAGAACTAGAAAAAAATCAGTGTTTGTCTGAGCAGCATACACAAACAACTCATTGGTAAATCAAAAGCTTTCATTGAATTTACTTAGTTCTTCAGCGAGTGAAGCGAGCAAGAAAAATCGTTGTTTATATGAACAGCATAGCCAGGACTAACGATTATCGACTGGATACTATACACTGATATAAAGCTGCTGTGAATTCGTCGCGAAAAAAGGCAATGCATACCCTGCGAACTCCAGTGCTTCAGTTTTGTTCAAGTGGAAATGTGAAGTACTTGGGATCAAGCGACTAGGGAGTCCAGTGGCTTTCTGCCTCGTGACTTTTAAATAGAATCACGGAATTCCTCAGCTGTATTCTGAGGTATCTTATTTTTAATGAAAAAGACAGGTTTATTAGAAAATAAAGCCAACTGTATTAATTTTTTTTTTTTGTCGGACATTTTTAATGTGCAAGAATCTCGGCATTTCTGTAGCCGATGTTTGGCACCATGCCACCAATCAGTCCCATATCTTGTTTTTGCATACAGCAGTAAGTTCAAATTAAAATCCCTAAATTGATTATTGTTGTATTTACGCGAGCGAAGCGAGCGAAAAAAATTGCACATCAATATTGTTCTTACATCCAAAATATGATAAATTACCTAGGCTCCGGCGATTTTAGGGGGGGGGGGGGCGTACGCCGGGTCCGCCCCCCCTTGGATCCGCCTATGCAATTATACAGCAGTATTTAAAAGTACATCTCGCACCAGAGTTTTGACTATCACTGTCGGAGATGTCGACGTCAACCCGTACGGAGCACGTCGCGGCTACATGATGTACTGCATCAAGGTATTACGTGCATCTACAATGTACAAAGACATTTGAATTAATTTCCAAAGTTCAGTTGTTCTGAAAAATATTAATGTCACTTATGGTTAAGACACGGATGGCCACTGTGTTTGTGTTGAGTTGGAATGGATTGATTAGGGCCTATAGTCCATATAGTACTACAGACTCGGTTCTAATGGGTTTATATAGTCGCATTTCCTCGTATGGAAGAGAAATTATGTAGAATAGGTGTATCACACATAATAATAAATTATTATAGATTGTCCCTGCACAAACGTTACGACTTGCAGTTGTGAAAATCTGAAATCCAACTCATCATATACTATTTGGGAGAAGTTTTCACTGATGACCGACGTTGTCGAGTATATGGTAATGAAGAATGCGACCTTTTTCAGAATGTTCGAGTGTTAGACGCTCGACTTTCTAGTACTTAATAGTAACATTGCATATCTGTGAGCCAAAATTCTAAGAGTAACAAGGGCAGATAACACACAAATATAGGTCACAGGGTTACCAGGCTTGTCTGTATGAACTCCCCTTGTGATCATGCATATGACTATGTTGAGTTACAAGTGAATACCTTTGATAGTCTTTGGGTAATTGGTATTTTTGTGTAAAGAGTCGAAGTCAGAAAAAGGGAGTAACTCTTATAAAATACTGAATAGATTTGTTTCCTCTTGTCAGTAGATGTAGATCATCACATTCCACAAGTGTATTGCTTTCAAGTTGACAGCTTTCGTTCTTGAAAATAAAACTTATTAATCAAGGCCATAGCTCATCCATAGGACAAGTCATTGATTTACGGCTATATAAAACCAAATGCCTATGGATGAGCTATGGCCTTGATTAACAAGTTTTATTTTCAAGTCATGGCAAAATACATTTTTAACACAGATAAGCTGAATGAATCTTGAATTAACATACATGTAGGAGCTACATGGCCTGGATTAAGAGAAGAGTTATCGTCCTTGATCAAAGGAGGAGTTATTGCCATTGAATAAACATAGTTGTTACGCCACTTGAATTAACAAAACAGTTATATGGCCCTTGTTTCTATTTATCTTTTGCAACACAGTACTGGTAGAGCTAAAATGGTAGTAATAGAAAGCAGTCCGGTTTAAATTATTCTAGATCACACCTCGTGTCGTATATGTTTATGAAATAGATATAATTCCATGGTAGGCCTGAAACAACTATTTTATGTCAGTGCCCGTACGGCTTGGTTGGAATTTAGTGTAATCTGATTCGACAACAACAACAACACGAAAAATTCGCACATTTCAACAGTTGGCCGATTGTTACTAAAATGTTTAAGAAGTAAGTGGTGATTTTCGACTAGAATGAGTTGTTACAATATAATCTTCTGTGATTTCCGACTGTATTTTAGATATTAATGATTTGAGACAGTTTTCTGAAGCCGCTATAGAACAACACGTATTCGGACAAACCACACATTCGGATACATTTTTGTATTTCCTTATCATATAGCCTACTGTTTACCATCTTTTCATGTTTACTATGATTTGAAACACTCCTATAATATATATAGTAAGGTTTTACCTAAACTCATACAGTAAAATCCCAGGTAATATTGTTGCCAATGCATTGCCATAGATGATTGCATCCAATTAAATCTTACTGAGACCACATCCTTCTACAAGCAGACATCTCTGCACTTGATGAAAGGGCTAAAACCCGGGTATGAGGTTCAACACTTCTAAATGTTATATCATGATCTTCTATAGTCAATCAACACATCTCTACTAACTCACTTGACAACGCATTCTCTAAATTAGTAAATAAGTCTTTTTTATGCGCCCTGGACCTCGGCTATTATTGTACTCACAAAAGATAATGTGTGGTATTTTTATCTACTCGCATATTGTGAAATCTACTCACATATTTTAACAAATGCTAAATTTAATCCCTGCTGCTAATAAAGACTGTATCAATATTAGTGCAACTTGTACTGATGTTTTGAATGTTTCATGTTTTTTAATTATTTGTAGATTTGATGACAAGGAGAATGTATCAGGTGTAAATAATGCCAAATCCTCTGTATTACGAGGTGTGAGGGCATCAGTGTTAGAACAGTTCCCCTTCATTGCTAACTACACAGACCAGATATTACCAAAGAAAGATGCTCTGAAATTAGTCAAATGGTAAATTTTCTTTTCTTTATCCTGAATATCTAAGAATGCTTAAGTAATAAGTAGTACTCTTTTAGAAGTTATGTTCGCCAATGTTATCTCGTGGAAATGCTAGTTACACTTACAGGGGTTCCACCAGTCTAGCTTCTAGTTCCATTTGACTCAGAACTACGGCTTTTGACCCTTGAAATTCCCAAAAAGCAACATTTTGATCCTCAAGATTTTGGTTTGGTTTTGGTATTTTGCCCTATAAAATTTAGTCAAAAGTATCAAAATTATTTGTCAGATTCAAAAGCTTGTGGAACCCCTGTACCTAAGTACTACCTTAAAGCATCAGAAATATATTCAGATATTTGTTTTGGAAAATCTTGTCTCATATATCTTTTATCATATTGTTTCAGTCATGATCATATAGAGATTCTGGCTAACTCAAGCGGTGAACCAGTCTTCTTCAAACAAAGAGATGGTCCTTATTTTCCAACATTGAAGTTGTTACATAAATGTAAGTAGTACCATTGTCACAGCGTATAAGTGAGCCAGTTAGCGCAATAAGTCATACACATTGAAATGTATACGCAGTAAGTAAAAGAGTAACCATGCCAGGGTTGATCCATGAGTAATGCTTTACTCCTGATAGTCTGTTGGTTGTATATATTCTAGTCGTCTTGCTGAATGTGTGATTAAAAGTCTATACGTATTTTTGTTTCAGTTCCATTTATATTACCTCACATGCAGGTGGATAAAGGTGCTATCAGATTTGTGCTGAGTGGTGCAAATATAATGTGTCCTGGTCTCACATCTCCTGGCGCAAGAATGACGAAAGTTGGTGATAATCAAATTGTTGTATCCTTTATAAATGATTCCATCTTGTTGATATGCAGCTGAAGTATTACTGGATGGTTGGCTAAAGTACAAACAAATAAACAAATGTAACAGTTTAAACATGACTTAACATAACGTCCTTAATGTTTTTAGACACAAAGATAATATTTAATATGTTTTTATAAATTAAACACAAGGATGTAGAAATGTCTACATGTAATGATTGTAGCCATTTAATCTTCAAAAGGTAGGCACCTGGTTTGAAATCTCACTTAAAGTAAAACCGAAGAAAATTACAAAGAGTAGCTGGCAAGGATGTTCACATAGCAGGTTGATTTTTGTTGTCTACTGGCTCATGTTTACACCCCTGTGTACTAGTTATGATCCTCAAAATGTCCTCATACTTGTACATCTATCAGCTATGCCCTCGTTTCAACATGCAGTCATCCCGCAATTCGTCGGTCCAACAAACAATTCCCTTTGATTTGATAGCGGTGGCTGTTTTTCAATCCAGAATAGATCCGACTGACCAGCCTTACACAACTCATTTATCAAAATGGGGTTGTTAAACAACTTTCACTACGTGCAAGCACGTAAAAAGAGAAAACTAACAGACTATAAAGAAACAGGAAATTACATATTTTCCATGAAAAATGGCTGAAATATACATTAGCTGAAAAATATTTTGATACTATTTTTGGTCCGACAGTTTTGCTTTTGGTCCGGCAGTTTGTAAGACCTTACCAGTCCGAATGTCCAAACATATTTGCCAACTTTCAGTATGTCTGTTGAGTAACTTACATTTTATAGCTTTTGTCTTATAACTTTCCGAACATCCCTCATAAAATTTTGACATATTTTATGACATGATTGTGTTTACCTTAACTCCAATCAGGCCATTATGGCAGAAGGCAAAGATTGTGCTCTTGCTATTGGTTTAACAAAAATGTCAACAGAAGATATGTAAGTATAAAAAATGTTTTAGCGCATATAATAAATACATGGCAGGCCCTTCCCTAGAATTTTTCTAGGCACTAGGAGGCTTTGTGGGTAATGAGATCCACAGGAATGTATAAAAGGTTTTAGAAGAGAAAACTCATGATTTTCCATAATTAAAAGACTCAGACACTGATTTAAGCACTTCTGTACATTATACAAGCCATAATGATAATCACTCGAATAACATAATACAGATCATAAATGTAAACACCCATAGTGATTTAAAGTTTTCATGCTAGGATTTAAGATGCTGGGGAAAAGCTGATACTGGTTTTAAGGTTCTGTGGTACCCTAGCACCTTTAGGCCCTGGGCATTGCTCACCATGAAATACAACAATAACAAGAATAGACGTTTGTCACCTGACTGCCAAAATAGTCATTAATGCTATTTTATTATACTGATGATGAACAACCTCAATATGAAGTTTGAAAATACTAGACCAGACTAATCTGTTCATGAGTTATTGATCAGAAATTAACGGACCAACAAGTGTAAGCAATGACCCCCATTGTTCCCAATATATGACCAATGTGTGTGTTCTTTACTTTCAGATTACAGAAAAATAAAGGAATTGGAGTGGACAATATACATTATCTCAATGATGGTCTATGGAACATGAAAGCCGTTAAATAGCATTTGTTTATAATTAGTTAACTCCGTGATGATCGTCTATTGAATGAAATTTATACACCTGGGGTGATATTCAATATTGATCTTACTTTATTTAGAGAATAAGGACAACCAATCAGATCACATTATATTAACCTTGTGGTCTGTAACAGCCGATATGATTGGCTATCCTTATTCTCTAAATAAATAAGATCAATATTGAATACCAACCCTGAAAATTGCATTCGTATTTAATGTTATAATAGAAAATCAGTGGATTCATTTGGAATTATCCTGATTTATCATACAGAACATTTATCATGTCAACTTGATCCAGAATAAATTCCTTTTTTTAGATCTTTTATGTCAAAGATTACCCGTTGTTACTCATTTCTGTATAAAAAGAATGCACTTTATGAAAATTAAACTCTTTAAGTTTTGAGTAGTTGAATTAAGTTATTATGCCTGTTTTCATGCTGGAAGTCTGTTTGTCAGTCTGTTGACACGGTATGTGCTAGTTTCTCAAACTGTCTACACGATATGGGCTAGCTCCAGAGTTTGTTGATGGGATATGTGCTATTTGCTTGGTCTGTCGACAGGATGTAGGTTTTGCTATATTGTCTGTCGTTTCTCATTTTATTTTGTTTGAATAAATTATTGAATGGTGAATTGGTTTAATTACTTCTTTCCTTATTAGTATATTGACCAGTTTCGCTTTGAAGTTTTACCCACATGATTTGACCCCATAGAACCAATACTAATTGCTTCACTATATGAGAACATACAGGAACGGTGTTACATTTTATGTTGATATTATTGGCCAAGATACTAACACAAAGTCACTGAATGTCTGCTAGATGTGGTACCTCCAACATTTTGTCTTATTTATACTGTAACATTTGGGATCCAGTGTTAGGTTCATGTATTATAACATACAGGGTGTTTCATAATATCTGTCCCCATTACTACCGAATGCCATGAGAAAATGCTTGATCTCTTCTAAATTGTTTTAATATACCATTGGAAAGCCAACATTTTGGGAGTTTTACTGTTGCAACACAGGAATAAAGATTCTTGCAAATTGTCATTTTTTCGATAAATGTCAAATTGACCTTCAAATTGATTTTGTTTCCCAAGTTTAATTATATTGCTTGTTAAGTATGGCATGATATAACCAGTTCAGTAGTGTTATATGCATACATGCATACATGCCATGTTTCGCAGACCCCTTTGCGTGAGATTGGTGATGGAAATGCAGGAGATTTCATTAAAATGCAGGAGATTTTCCTGGCTGAAAGTTTAGACTAAAAGTATTGAAATTTATATACTGTTTTCACTTATCTTAATTTGATGACAATACCATGCATGCTTCATGTAGCAAATTAAACTAATATTTGTCATCATTTTCATAATGTAACCAAAAAATGTCAGGTTCCAGTTTATCCATTAAATGCGTGAGATTTGATAAATTGGCCTTTGATCATGCAGGAGTAGAGTCTCAAATGCAGGAGACTCACGCATGATGCAGGAGATCTGGCATGTATGTATATGAAAACATCAGAAGAGATCAAGCATTTTCTCATGACTTAGTTGTAATGGGGACAGATATTATGAAACACCCTGTTGTTGCTTTAAGCTGCTCATTATTTATAATTACTTATTTAATAGTTTGTTGTATTCTGTAGCAATATGATATATTGTTTTTTAGCCCTATTGACATGTTAACAGTACAGTGGTGGCTAATATTCACTAAGCATCTTAGTGGAAAACTTAAATATTTTGACATCAGTAAAATATGAGTGCTGCACTATTTCCCTACAATTTAAGACGTACTCGTGTGTGATTTAGTATCTCTCTACATGTTACTTAAAAACTATGTAAAAAATTAATTATCTTGATGTTTTTGTTTGGCTGATACACCTTTAGGAAATGTGAAGATTTTAAATATTTGAAGATTTTCTTCTTAAGGAGGTACGCGCACCTTTTATCTAACGATCGAATTTTCCTTGAAACATCTTAAAATGACAGAACTGAACCGTTATGAAAATTGGTTTGCCAATTATGTTATCTATGAAAAATAAAGACATTATTATTACGTTGTCTACAAGAGGATCTGTGGAAACCACCCCAGATATTACCTTGCCTAATTATTTGTAGGCCTTCAAAATGAATTCATTGACCAGTATGCAACCACACTTTGCTATATTTACAAACCAAAATATCCTTCTGTTAATGATGTGATAAGCATACGGTGTGTGTATGCTATCTGGCTGTAAAAGGGTGAGGTCATGCAGCCAAGGATATTTATTTATGTAACAACAACTATTTTGATACTACTATTTGTTGCATGGGTTACAATTAAGCATACGAAATGAAATAAAAACTTACGGTACCCGTTATATTGTGTTGTTTTGTTGCTAATGACAGAATTTTAAAATTCCAATTTATATGCTTAGTTTTATCAGAGACTATAGATAAAATCTATAGTCTCTGGTTTTATAGGCATTAAGGTATATATATTTGTAATCGAGAAAGGATCCCTTGCAAGGGCATAGCCCCTATTGTATGCACTGTGAAAGGTCATACTTAGTAGCCCTCATTATATGCACTGCACAAGGGAATAGTCCTCATTATACGCCCTGTGTACAGGGGTTGCGCAAACAGCCAGTATCAATGTAATTTTAGCACACCACACCATAAATGTGTTGATAAGTGGATGACATCAATAGCACTAACTACGTATGGTTGGGGAGACTTTGCATCCACAACACTGCACAAATAGCACTGTACGTGATGTAACAATCTGCACCTACTAGTATTGTGGGATTCCAACCCATACTGTATGACCCCATCGCATAGCATTGCCAAGTATGAAAGCATTTAAATTTCCATATGGAACACTTCGCAATTGAAAAAATCTGAAAATGAGTGCGGTACAGAAATCGGCGACGAAAGGTTGTGTTGCGAATGAAATGCCTTAAAATAACAATGGCAATATTGCAAAATGGAGCAACTATGTAATAACATAGAAAACAGATGTCTTTTTTGGCATATTCTCTGTTATGTAGCCATGTTAAATCAATGCAGACATGCAAATGGGCTATACGACGTCAATAACGTCAAATTACGTCATCAATATTAATGTTATCAGCAGCTAATTCTTGTCATTTACATGTAAGTTGGAGACGAAACAAATTGATTTTCGGTTGACAGGTCTATGAAGTGTATCTTTAGAATTATTCAATGCGTTATACATTATGAATTATGCCACGAATGATGAGTATGTACACTGTTATATGTAACGACGTCGCGATGATGTTGGGCCAGTGTAGCCATAGTGACGTTACAGTTTCTATGTTTTTCCGACCAAATAGTTCCTTAAGTTTAATGTTCTTATAGTTATGTGTTTGCAATACGCCAATCTATTATCTGACCAATTTTCTTCAATATTGGTCACGTAACAAAGATTTTGGAGCATTTTTCACCTCTCGTAATATCAGTGATCCAGAATGCAGTTATTTCCCTTTAATTGGCTGAAAATTACAGCAATGACCAGTTACCTCCCTTTATATCATACATTGAGTAGTACAATGATTTAATATTTCATTAATTTATAACCAGTATTATCCCGTTGTGGATGTACATTTAGTACATCACATTAAGTATCCGACATTTAAGTGGAAATACAAAATGTAGTCACGAATAATTTCCTGTTTGTTTGAATTCAAGTCGGGATATTTTAAGTACCAGTATATAAGATTGCTAAACTGATTAATTCACGATTTAAACTTTTGATCACTCGTAGATGCTTCTTTTAAAATGATAACAGAAAACTACAATATAGTTTTAGGTGTTTCTTAGAATATAAATGTGTATTTTATAAAATTATTTTACTTAGTGCGGTATGTCAGGGGTTCGATGCCAGGCCTCGACACACCCGTCCTTAAAATGATATACAAGTATCTCCCCTATACCCTGACCTTGATCAGTATACTTAGTTCCATATAACTGCTGGTTCTCCCAATGTCAGGATAATATCATGTGTTACCTGTGTAGTCTCCAAATGACTAATTATGCCCCCCTCTTGGATGAGGGGTATATTGCTTTGCACATGTCGGTCGGTCTGTCTGTCGGTCAGTAGACCTAATGGTTTCCGTCCAATAACTGAAGAACGCTTTTGCCCTAAGATCTTTAAACTTTACATGTGGTTGGTCATCAACAATTAATGACCCCTATTTATTTTGAGATCAGTAGGTCAAAGATCACGGTCACTGTGACCTTTACCATTTCTGACTATTCAAATGGTTTCCGTTCAATAACCCAAGAACGCTAAATGCCCTAGAATTTTCAAACTTTATATGGAGGTTGGTCATCAACAGTAGATGGCCACTAATGATTTTGAGGTCAGTAGGTCAAAGGTCAAGGTCACTTTCCTTTATTTCTGACTATTTGGCCGGCCCGCTAACCACTCTTCCATCGTTCCACCTTATACCATATACTTTGCCATTGGGTTTTGAAAATATCAAAACGGTTTTCTAAGTGCGTATTACGTGAGATACGCAGCATTTTAGAAACGATAAAGCCTAGGTCTCGCTTAGGAATTCGTCATCGGCGATTTTCTCCCGATATCTTCCAATGCCACCCGATTCATCACGATTCCTTTCTATATCACAAATTGTCTCATGACTTCCCCAAAGCTTCCCCTAGCTCACGGTGGACCTGTTCCCGATGTCCTGATAACTTATTAATTTTCATCGGGAGTACATCGCCGAGGCAAAAATACTCAGTGGTACCTAGGCTTTATACCTGTATTGTCTGAGAACCACACTAGTTTCGAGGTACATGTTAATCAATACAAGTAGAAACTACTGTTATACATGTATATGTTAATGTATTGTTATTAATATTATTAGTAGAAATGAGAAAATTGTAAGTGTTGTTATCCGGTTGATGAGGAAGAATATTTGACTCTAGGATGTGACAACTCGAGTAGGCCACTCAATGTTAAAATACTGTTTACTTGTTCGGCAGTGTGTTGGGCACTTTTTTTTTAGGATTTCTGACAGCTAAAACAAGGCATTATAGTCCTTTTTAGCTGTGCTGTGGAAACTGGGTCATTCAGTTTTTTGATTGCAGAAACTAATTCATTATACTTTTGACCAGATTGGGCTTGGGCGGATCTCTACTTGTTTAGTTGGGCATTGTGCCATGTATGAGTTTTATGTTTTTCTGTGCTCGGTTGGTTCAGTTGGGCATTGTGCCTTGTTTTTATGCTTTCTGTGCTCGGCTGGTTAAATTGATTGCTGCCTTCCATGTCTGACTTAATATTATGACTTAACAGATGTTGTTGCTCAACAGAGGTTACCTTTAGAGTAAATATCAGCTTAGGGAAATTTTGAAGGTCTTGTTATAGAGAAGTTGTTACCCTACAGAGGGCCGCTCTCTAGAGATTGTACTGTACATGTAAGTTCATAGTGGCTGGGTTTTGGCGCTTACTATAGACTAGTTTGGTTCTATTATCTGCGCAAGTATGGTTTCTCCAGTCGCCAAAACCCACATTTACGTTTGAATAGTTTCAAGATGGCAGCAAAAGCGAACTAGCGACAGCTTTAGAAGATTTTCGCATTCTGTAGTTGACCTATGGTAACCATAGTCAGTCCCAAAACCTAGACAGCAACATACAATCCAAAAACCGTGTCTTTCGGATAGGGGAGGTAATGGGTTAGAACTATATATAAGGCCACTATAACTGTACGGCCGTTTCTATATAAACGTCCGTTACTAAACGACCTATATGTATGTACATTACTGTTCGACCATTACTAGATCTGTATGTCCGTTACTATACGATCGTAACTGAACGACCGTTTCTATACATACGACCGTTACTGAACGACCTTTACTGTTTGTACTTTGACTGTACTACTATTACTATATGTTACTATACGACAGTTACTAAACTTTACTGTATGTTCGTTAACTGTACGACCTTTTTTAAGATCGTTACTGTACGACCGTTCATACTAGTATACGACTGCTTATGAACAACTATTATTTATTCTTAGTACAAAATTACATACGGTAAAAAACACCACTAAAAAGGCTGGGCGAGTATTGTTTACAAGCTGTCAATTTTTATTACAGTCCGAGTGATCCGTCGTCACTGGTCATATACGCCACATGATTGTATAAATTTGGCCTATCATACATTATAAGACGTCAATACATCGTTATAGGATCATAATATACTTAATACTACTATCATGGTGTTAAGAAATACATTTGTATAGAGAGATCAACATTTAATGTACAACTCTGGTGCTTTATTGTTGTCAAGTCGTATGGTCATGTATTACGTTATATGTAAAACTATATCAAGTGTTTTATATTGTATATAATTTAATCTAGTGCTAGGAATACATACATAAACATTCACAGTGAGTATCTTTTAATTTATATTTAAATTTTGCTTACAAGCATAATAATGACTGTATTATAACAGACTCAATGCATCAACATGACATTGTAAACTATTTTCTGTTGCTGATATTTACTAGTATATGCATGTACTCAAATATATGCAGTGTGCTTCCCCTTAGTAGCGTGAAAAACTTGTCTATTTTTTGCCGATTTGCTTTAGACCGAACCGGTATACAACTGATTCTCGGCAATTTTAAAATCTCCCCAGAGCGGCCCTATATAGAGCAACAGCCTCTGTGTAACAACATCTTCAAAATTTCCCAAAGTAGCTATTTACTATAAATTTATTCTCTGTAGAGCAACAACCTCTAAATAATGACCAACATTTGCAGCTCCCTACGAGTGTTACTTTACAGAAGTTGCACTGTACTTATTTATCTAATTTGGTGACATTTATTATTTTATTAAAATATACATGTACTATTTTCGCGTTCATTATAACTAAGTAGTGTAGTATCTTATACCTTGTATGGCACCGTCTCCTCCTAAACTGTCAAACCTGTGTTAGTGGTCTTCTGATTTACGCAAACACCAGTCATAGACTGTCATTAAAATTGATTAAATGGGAACCCGCTAATTAGGACTCGTCCGGACCAGGTACAAAGTCCAGATTAGAGAGATTTCTGGACTAGATGAGTTTTTGGATACATGTATGATAATCTGAGTTGAATGCATTACTAAACCCCTCATTTGTACAAGATATAGAAAATAAAATCAACTCAACCCATACATTGTATTTACATTTTGATATGTTTATTTACAAACATAAATACTGTTGCAGTATCTATTTTAAAGCACTTTTTGTCTGGTCTAGACGAGTCCGGATTAGAGGGGTTCCACTGTATGAAATCACTATCATTCATTTACATTACACTACATGCACTCCTACTTCTTATAATAATAATATTATTAATAATACTAAAGATTTTATTTTACGAGGAAACTCATTTGACAATACATATCAGTCGTGCACCTGTTGTTTATAGCCATCTGCTGTAATCAGCCATATTTTATATACATGTACCTATGATTTATACTGAATGTCTAAGAGAGGTAAGGCTGCATAACATTAACATCTGGGGTGGTTTCGAACTCATACTTTGCGGCTGATGACGGTCACAATAATAATTATGGTTTTGATTTTAATCCACGTGGGTGAGGTGTCACCTAATTTGTAAATAATGACCAGGCTAAGATATGACAAGATTTTGCATTTACTGCAATGGAAATAAATGGAAGTACAGTGAACTCGGTTATTGCGAAATCATAGGGACTCAGAAATTTCGTTACATCCAATTTTCGCTATATCCATACAACGAACTTTATAATTTTCTACTCATAAATATGTCTGTCACGCTTTAAATACAAATGTATTGTGTTAGCTGGTGATATAACTACACATAATAATCATCGTTAACCCTCATACATTCCTCTAACTTAGTCACGGTATGTTGAAAACCACTGTATCCTGATTTGATGTCACCTCATGCGTATGGCCATGACTTATTGTCGGAAAGTGACGTTATAATACGAAGAATTTGACGTGATCCTCGACCGTCTAATTGTCGGAAAGTGACGTTATAATACGAAGAATTTGACGTGATCCTCGACCGTCTATTAGCATAATTTAACAGCTAATATATTGTATATATGTATAACCCATGTTGTTTGTTTTCATAAGCAGGGAGCATCACGAAGATCATAAGGACCGATATTGCACGATTTGCTCACAGAAATTTATACCTTCAGCGCAAGAACCTTGTAATATATTCATGCATAATGACCAGGATCAAATCAAATTATCCTTGCTATATCACCTTAACGTCTTAATTTATAAATACAAAATGTAGATCGTTGTCACGTGGAACCTGTATGATTGAAATATCGTAGTTTGATTTGTTTCGAGTATTACCATAGTTACATCAATCCGGGCGTCAACGTCATTGCAGGTATACAGCTACCAATTATTCCAATGAATTATGACCAATCACACCGGACCAGTACAAACCGTTTTACCTGGGTAGTCTACCAACAAGACCAACAAGACTTAGTGTTCCTGGGTTACCAACATGACGTAGTGTTACTGGGTTACCAACATGACGTAGTGTTACTGGGTTACCAACATGACGTAGTGTTCCTGGGTTACAAACAATACTTAGTGTCACTGGGTTACCAACATGACGTAGTGTAACCTGGTTACCAACATGACTCAGTGTTCCTGGATTACCAACAATACTTAGTGTCACTGGGTTACCAACATGACGTAGTGTTCCTGGGTTACCAACAATACTTAGTGTCACTGGGTTACCAACATGACGTAGTGTAACCTGGTTACCAACAATACTTAGTGTTACTGGGTTACCAACAATACTTAGTGTTACTTGGTTACCAACAATACTAAGTGTTACTTGGTTACCAACATGACTAAGTGTTACCTGGTTACCAACATGACTTAGTGTTACTGGGTTACCAACATGACTCAGTGTTACTGGGTTACCAACAATACTTAGTGTTACCTGGTTACCAACATGACTTAGTGTTACTGGGTTACCAACAATACTTAGTGTTACCTGGTTACCAACATGACTTAGTGTTACTGGGTTACCAACATGACTTAGTGTTACCTGGTTACCAACATAACTTAGTGTTCCTGGATTACCAACAATTAAATAAAGCTTTAATTGAAACGATGAAGTGATTTATATTGTATTCAGACTCTATTGTGGTCCAATGTTTGTGGTTTTAGTGTATCTGGACCATTATGACAATATTACGTGGGTCGTTCAAAAATAAACAGGACTATTGTCACAAAACGTGCATGGCTAAACGAAATAAATCAAATTATATACCATCGTAAATCAGAATCCTTTTTCAACATACTGTAAAAATATCAATTAAAACAAATACGCGGTCCGAGAGTTACAGGTGACTGAACAAGGTCACTAACGCTGACCCGGCGCACAAAATAACGTCGCGCTATTTTACACGGCGTTAGTGCTTCGCAAAGGGCTACGAAATACGACGTTTATAGTGATATAGGGTGGCGAATACATTCCAGTACCACAATGAGTCACACAAGTAAAGCATTGGTGAGAATCGCGTGTAGTTTTCCGGATCTTACATCGAATATCTGGGCGAGAAGCCGTACCATAAAACGTTGGTATTTTGAAAATGTCTCGGTAACTGACATCACAGACGTTCTGATGATTTCCTATTACTTCCCTGTCTTACAAAGCTAAACAGTTATCATTAAAGCATTTGTGCCATTCTTAAACTGATAAACAACTAGCAGAACTGTTTTCAAAATGTAGTTACGATAATTCCATACGATTCAGAGGACTTAATCATCTTGCTGTTGACAGAACTTTGTGTTTGTTCGTTTTCACTTACGTTCTGGCGACGTCACTTTTGCCTCACGAAGTTGTCGCTCTTGGATTTCAACTTCTGTTTATTTCAAAACCTAACGTCTAAATGTAATCATTTTTGCAGATATCGTGCAACATGTAACATGTCATGTTATGGTGTAGTTTGAAAACCAACGATATGATAGTTTTAAAGATACATCCCATTTCATAGTCGCCATTTATGGTAATTGGTGGGCTGCGCCGGGTGCGTGTTACCATGGTTTCAAAATGGACTATTATGAGAGGACGTGAAAGTGTTACTCGATAAATCAGATATCAAATTTTCGCAATTGAATTCCGATTCTATATTATGTAATAATATTTGTATAATATTGAAAACTATACCCGTGAGAGCCCCAGTCCTGTTTATTTTTGAACGTCCCACGTATCTACACTGCTATATCAGTTATATCCTAATTGGGCGTACGTAAATTATTGTGTGTGGTTATTTCTGTCACGATGATTCAGCTTATCAATGCGGCAAAACAATGTAAAAATGTAAAAACAAACCAACGACAATGTAATAGCGGCACATAACAACATAATAGCTGTCGTCAGTAGACCGACAGAGAATAGCATCAAAGCACTGAGAGTGGTGATGGGAGGCGATCTGGTTGCTGCTACTAAAGCTTAAACCGACTTTACACGTTTAATATTCGTTTTCTTACTGCCAATCTTGTCGTGAATGTCAAAATAGGCATATGTGACTATATAGGCATGTTGGGTATCTAATTGTAAAAAGGGGCATATTGATTTATAATTATGTAATACGTGTATTGACGCCTCCCAAAAAAACTGAAGTAAACTCTAAATAATCAGTGAAAATAAGAAACACCTTGTGTTTATTGACATTAACTTAATTAGTTTAAATCTTGAGGTTGAATAGAATGTGAAGTATATTTGAACCTACTTAGTTCTTAATTTTGAGGTAGCCGTATTATTGCGAAGGTATATTACGATGGACGTTTAATATAGTGTGGGACTGAGGCTGCGAAATACAGACGACCAAATACATACATGGTTTATATTTAACAATCCTTTGAACTAATCGTCTTTAACCGAAATATACTTTTTTAGTCCTGAAATTTATAGGCGAAATGTATTTTTATAGTTGTTTCCTCCAGAAACAACTTCAATATACTGGAAATTTACATAAACTAGAAACTGCCATGGCTTTTCTTCTCTCATACCCTCGTGGCGATGGATAACATCAGGAATGAAGTGTCGAGAGTGATTAATATAAGTTGGAAAAACCTGTTACACAATCGACTTTAAATCAATTAGTATAAACTATTGTTACTGCTAAGGATCCGGAAAATATATGTTTTCAATTCGTTCCTTTGGCGCAAGAAGGTTGTATCTCTCTATAATCATACAATGTAGTGTGATACAACCTTGTTGCACCACAGGGACGACTTGTTCTCGAGAGGGAAACCTGTATGAATAAGACAGCTTATGTTCATGAATTAATTTATATACATGTTCTCTCTGATATACATGTATAATGCCCACGTATACATTGTTACTTATACTAATTAACAGGTCAATTCGGTGGATAAATAAACGCTAAATATTATCTGATGTAATGTTAACATGTTATTTATGACATTTCGTATGAAACGAATATTACAAGCAAACACCTGTGTCGACTGTAGAACATTTAGTGGCAATGTACTAGTATGTTGTCATTTGTTTTTGTCTCTCTTCTTAATTAGTTTTAAGACATACAAATATTGCCTCCTCGATTGCCTAGTGGTGGAGTGTTCGCTTCGAGTGCGGGAGGTCACAGGTTCGATCCCAGTCACAACAAAGACGAATAAAATGGTACCAGTGATTTCTTTGCTTGACGTTTAGCATTAAATTGAAACTAACTACTCTTCTCTCATACCCATTGGCGTTTGAAAAACTTGTTTCACAATAAATTAGTATAAACTAACATTGCCTCAATATCAGCAAATAAAACATAAATTATCAACTTGTGTGAGTGGTCATTATACGTCAAAACATGGGAATCTTGAAACTCGTGAATCATAGAATCTCTGGGCTTATACAAAACACGGGAATCCCCTGAATTAAGCACCACCTATTAAATCGTAACCACCCCTTATTATATTAAGTAAATTGTCTTTTGTAAACCCTTGGCTGGATCCTTAGTTTTCAAGTGTAAGCCTCCAACGAGAGGTTGCCGGTCTAAGCCTAGTCAGCGAGATACTAAAGTCGATAAATTGGGCCTAGATTCTCTTTTCTCAAACCCTAGGTGATAGATGCCATGAGGTGTCGAGAGTGATTATATGTTAGGCGGTGGTTGATAATCGTCTGTTATGAACCCCAATATGGTTAAAAGTACACGTGTGCTATCTATTTAAGACAATGTGTTTTTTTTACTGAAAGCTTATTTGGTTTCGAAAATGTACTAGCGTCATTTTTATATTTGAACAAACCCTTACTAATCATTACTTATGAAAGGCCCAAGTTGCTATACTCACCGTAGCAACACCACGTGACTTTCGGCTACAAGTCCAAGACGAAATTTGTCAACATTGGGCAACAAATATAGCCATAAGTAACATAAACTACATTTGCCACGGTTTCACAGGTGCTGGACAAAACGGCACAGCTGCTGAAAAAGATCTTATTGTTCATGGGAAGAAAATAATTTCCCCCTTAGTGTGGCGTATATTTCATAGAAATCGATGAAGAAATAAAACACTTTTTTTATTTTTGTTTTCCAATGTTGACACATTTCGTCTTGGACCTGTAGCCAAAAGCCACCTGATATTGCTACACTGTAGACTGATACTAACAGAAAACGCTAGTCTTTAATTCTTCAATTGTGAGTGACTTACAAAGAATGTACACTTAATATGAGACAACAGCTCCAAAATGTGTGTTTATCTCAATTTTAAATAACTTTGAAAACACAACGGTTGACATTTATATATGTAGTTATGATAATGTCAGATTCCAATTCTGTTTACGTCATCTAGTTAACACAGAGAGATAATGTCATTATAGTTATTTACATGACCAACTGATGTGTCACATATATTACTTCCGGTTGCTGCAATGCATTATGTTTTAACGCCAGACCACAGGCAGGTAGACAAATGGTATCCGTCATTAAACAAACCCATGGCTCCCCCGACAAGTCATATCAGGTCCCGATATCCCGAAACGTCTCAATTTGAGCTAAATCTCATCTCAAATATTGTCACGTGCCATTGGGTTGATTTCAATGGGAGACCGGTTTTGAATTTGGCATCACAAAAACAGTATTCTGAGCTGAACATTTTGTGAGAGCGAACTTCACATTTATTTCAAAATCAGACTCCCATTTGAGTAAAATCTCAATTTGAGCTGAGATATGTAATTGAGATGCATCGAGAAATCGGGACCAGAAAGTGTTTATACATGATTTAAAGCTTACTCTTGCACCCTTGTGCTTTTCCTGTTAAACTGGAACAGTCGATATAGAATTATAGAAATGTAGTTAAAATCCATCCATTGAACTATGCAGTAATTACAAATGTATAATTGTTTGTTTTACAGATGTTAAAACTGAAAGAGAAATGGCATCGGATACGACGACGGCACTCACCAGATGACAAAACTGATCCCAGGACAAGAAAGAAAAGATTTCAAAAACTAAACCAGATCAGAGAGGACTTTCTGGCCAAACTGAAACGAACTCCCAAACCGGAAGTTGAGACTAACCAGCGTCCTCCTACTCCTGTAACACCGGATGATTCACAAGGAGGGATTGAAGATACGACACCGGAATGTGATGTTTGGTGTGGTGGAAACGAAATCCAGACAGTCGACCACGAGCTCGACGAGACTGCAGGGGGAGATACAATTGACGGCGCTGAAAGTCAGGACAAACTAATACACATCACCGTTGAATGTTACGATAATGATAGCAATGCAAGCAACGTGCCATTTCGTAGGACTCCGGTCATGTCTGATCGTATGTCAAAGTCTTCGATTGGGTCTGGATTA
This sequence comes from Spisula solida, assembly GCA_947247005.1. Classification (NCBI taxonomy): domain Eukaryota; kingdom Metazoa; phylum Mollusca; class Bivalvia; order Venerida; family Mactridae; genus Spisula; species Spisula solida. Next base: position 49,080,907 of record OX365950.1, read on the forward strand.
CTGTCAGTTTCCAGAACTTCAATGTCCAACAGGTCTTTATCGAACTTTTCAGTCGGAAGTTCTCGGAGCTGCAGGATCAAAGACATGCGAACTGTTTGGACCCAGGCTTCGTTTATCTCTGAGCTTGGATTAACCACGGATGAAAGTCAAGAAATGTTACGGGGCCAAGATGCAGAAACACAAGTCGATGGAATCGATCAATCAGTTTGTTCCAGTATTGATTTTGGAATAGATGAAGTTCTTAAAGACTATGAGGATAATACAAAACTTTTGGAAGTTAAATCTAAGATTGAAGAGCGTTTAACGTATCCTGACCTAGCCGAGTGTGATGTGGGTGTCTGTGTGGACATGCTCAGAATATCAAAAGTTCCTTTTCTCGTTGCTTTGAATAGAAAAATCCTCACAGAAGAAGGATATTTTAACGAGGAGTTTATAATGTCTTGCGGTATTGACATACTGCTGGAAGAACTTGGTAGAATTTCTGTCAGTGGTTTGGGGAGTGTGGCTGAAGTGACGAAAACGTTGCTTATAACTGCATGCATCGTTGCATTGTTTAATTCAGAATCGGGCCGGAGATTTATCATGGAGAACGGTGAACACCTAGCTTGTGTTACTAAAGGTAAGTTTGTTGATATTTTTTTTCAGGGGTTTCAATCACAGCCGGAGAAATAAGTTCCTTGATTCATCATACCGGTATACAATTAGCGTAGAAACTACAATATATTGATTTTATTAATTAATGTCGTCTATTTGATGGTAGATACAGGCACGGTGCCGTACACTTATGTTCAACATTTTGTGCAGACTCCAAAGTTAGGTTCACCATATAAACATGACTGGCTGACATGAACGCACAACAAGGGTTGAAACCACCGATGTTCTGAGCTATATATCCAGTTTTGTGTAAAGAGCGTATCTTTAAGTTTTTGGACTATAAAGGTCAACGAAATAAGATTTTGCCACTTCTTGTTTGGGCTTAGTCCCAACAGAGACCAAACGTATGATTTCATTACATTACGTTAGGTCTCACCGGGTCCCAAGTACTTGTATGTAGCACTTTGCGACACGATTCTTTGTCGCTGTTTGGTGACCGATTATGAGCCCTAAAGAGCAATATAAAGTAAAGGCACACCACACATGGCTTCATTAATGCATTTTCTATCATTGAAAACGAATGATTGCAAGAACACTAACCTCATTGATACATAAATTATTCCTGTTTCATTTCACTACTGAAATGTCCTTATTTACGCCATTGAAGCCATGGAACAGAGCCGATGTGTTCCGAAAGTTGTTGTTCTGACATTTGTAAGAATTTTGATTGGACGAAAAGTGGCTATAACTAAAACCTAGTATCCGGACTAAAAATACGCCTACATTAAAGTCGGTTAAGAACGACTACTCCGTATCGAATAATTATTTCGTCTAAGACAAATTTGTCAATTGTAGGTAACTTTCGTTTTTAAAACGGAAGTGAATCGCGACAGAAGTCAGACAAACATTTCATCTAATATTGGTTGTGTAAAGGTGTGATTGACGCTTTTTTGTACTGTATGATTGAAATAAGCTTTACTGCCGTCGATTCAACTGTTTAATTCCGAATAAGTCGTCCAATTGGGAAATAAAATTTTGCTAAAGACAGCTAAGTTCAAAACTATGAGACTCTATAGTACTGTGGAACGTACGTAGAGTCTTATTTATGGGACTAGTTTGGGCTGTATCCCTAGGGACATGTATTGGCCAACTTTAAACGAAAATCGTTTTTAACGTGTTTTTAATCCATCCAAAAATACGTTCCTCTATATTTCTATTGTAAAACATATATTATATTTCATCGATAAGCTAGTAAAATGTTTAGGAAAGTTTGCCATGTAAATGAAATGCCATCAGTAATTATAATAACATTTACATATTTTCGGATACATAGTTATAATGTTTCAAGGTAATACTATGCAGAAACATGCTTACAAAAACAATCTGTGATTAGCTGACACTAATTGAGTTGTTTGTTGGCGATAGTACAGGGCTGGTGTATATAAATCAATTACCATGTAGTTAAATTGAAATTTAAAAAAAAAATGTACATCATATAACAAGCAATTTCTTAAATTGGCATCTTCAACCAATTGGTTTCAGTGTAAGGAATGGCAGATAATAATAATAATAAAGACTAATTTTACGAGGAAACTCATTTGACAATTACATTAAATGACAATCTTCCATGAGTTCCTCAAATAACATACTTACGTTGCTGTACTATGAAGTTCTTACTTATAAATATTGCTACAGTCGGACGGACAGACGGACGGACTTACGGTTGACCACTTATTGGGTATTTCTTTTGTTAAAAAGTACACACCAAGGGAAAAATACCCAATAAGAGACTTACGAAATGAATAGAATGTTCTCACGAATGGGCATTTATTGGGTATTTCTTTTGTCCTCTCAAACCCAACAAGTAACCATTCGTGTGCTCGAACGGACGGACAGACGGACGTCCCAAAGATTGCTACCTTAAATGATCTTTTCATTGTTTAATATAAAAGGAATGCCAACTAAAAGAACAAAATAATTCAGTGGCTATGGAATAAAATCGATAGATTTATACTGTGTTAAGCCACACCTCTGACTACCTAGCGTAGCTTTCGTGTTCGTGGACATATGGACGGACAGACACTTCAGGATTAGGTGGAACAATTTTGGCAGGTTTTTATTTAAAGAACAACGGAAATCTAGGTCACAAACGCTTGAACATTAGCTCGTACAAACCCAAATGTTTGCCCAGATGGATGGGCAAATACTGGTCCGACGAAATATTAGATGAAATTCCGAAATAAAAAGTGACTGGCCGAGTCAATCGTTGACTTTATTAAAGTTTCAATTATACTTTTCTTAGATAGTCGGGCCCATATATCAGATATCTGTAAACTCGCAGAGTGACCCAAAACCAACATTAAATAATAACCGCGGAAAACGTACTGAATATTAGTAGAATGCAATTATATTTAAGATGAACCCTCATACCATGTATCTTTGTTTGAGCAACACCTGGGTACATAATATCCCTGTTTTAAATCGGGCTTGAATGTAAGTACATGTATATTATTTCACTAAAAAAACTGTCATGTCTACCATCTTGAACAAATTATATGTTTCAAAACCCAGGAATCCCGGAACTCGCGGATGATAGAAACTGTAGCCTTATACATGTATACGTCACTATATACATACACAGCACGGGAATCTCGGAACTCTTGGACTATAGAACCTCTGGCCTTATACATACGTCATTATACATACACAGCACGGGAATCTCGGAACTCTTGGATTATAGAAACTCTGGCCTTATACATACGTCATTATACATACACAACCCGGGAATCTCGGAACTCGTGGATCATCGAAACTCAGGCCTTATATATACTAGTACGTCATTATACATACAAAACACGGGAATCTCGGAACTCTTGAATCACGGAAACTCAGGCCTTATATATACTAGTACGTCATTATACATACAAAACACGGGAATCTCGGAACTCTTGAATCACGGAAACTCTGGCCTTATATATACTAGTACGTCATTATACATACAAAACACGGGAATCTCGGAACTCTTGAATCACGGAAACTCTGGCCTTATATATACTAGTACGTCATTATACATACAAAACACGGGGGGCGCGTTCTTAACGCTATTCCGCACATCCCGGACAGTGGAACACACTTACGAACAAACCGGAACACTGTTCGGAACATGTTCTTTCTGTGCCCGCCACAGAGGTGGTGCAGCCAGAACAGTCACTTGATTACAGCAAGAACAATGGTCGCTTGTGTCATAAAATAGAATATGATAAATTTATTTTCCAATTAGTGGCTATTGCTGGCAAACAGTCAGATTCAAATATATCCACATGCATATTTCTTCCTCCAATATTACGGCTGCAATTACAATGTTGGTCATCTTAAACATTTTACTTTCTGTTCCGTTTTGTTCGTAAGGTGTTTTGAGTAGAACACTCGGCACACTGTGCAGGACAGTTCCGTTTTGTTCGTAAGTTGTTCGGAGTAAAACATCCCGCACAGTGTGCGGAACAGACGTTACGAACATACCCGGGATCTCGGAACTCGTGGATCATAGAAACTCTGGCCTTATACATACGTCATTTTACGTTCAAACCACGGGAATCTCGGAACTCTTGGATCATAGAAACTCTGGCCTTATACATACGTCATTTTACGTACAAACCACGGGAATCTCGGAACTCGTGGATCATAGAAACTCTGGCCTTATACATACGTCATTTTACGTACAAAACACGGTATATCGGAACTCTTGAATCATAGAAACTCTGGCCCTATACATACGTCATTTTACGTACAAACCACGGGAATCTCGGAACTCGTGGATCATAGAAACTCTGGCCTTATACATACGTCATTATAGTTATTATTATTACGTACAAAACACGGGATCTCGGAACTCTTGGATCATAGAAACTCTGGCCTTATACATACGTCATTATACGTACAAAACTCGGGAATCTCGGCACTCTTTGATCATAGTAACTCTGGCCTTATATATAAACTTAACAAATCTTATAAGTGTGCACGTGTTTTTCCCGTATATGAATATTTTTGCATGAAATTTTGTTTATATGCTTTTAATTAAAACAAGATTATATCAATAAAGTTTTTACTTCAAATTAAAAAAAGGCGGATCACTGAACCATGAAACATCAAAACACGTAAACTGCACGAGCAATTAACGCGTAGGCGCAAATTATTTTTATTTATTTGAATTAGAATTTTAGATATATCATTACATTCAAAAACACAAACTTTGATTATGCAATTTTTCACTCAACAATATAGTAGTGTTTTTTAACTTTTAAAAATACAGTGGTCAAAGGGAGGTAACTCTTTCACAATTGTATTTTCAGCAAACAAATGGATAGTTATAAACCTAAAGTAGGCCTAATTCTCATCATCGCCTTCTTTATTTCTGTCTCCGTGATAAGTACATAGAATTGAACACAAATTGATCAGCAAAGAGGATGCATAGCTGCATTAACAAACTGATAAACACCCGAAGAACAAACGACAAAAAACCGTGACAATGATTAGCTTTTGCTGATGTCATCATTAGTTTACTCTGTTAGTAAAAAATATTATTCGATTTTAAAATCAATTGAAATGTAATTCCATGTATCCAAGCTACATATGTTGAAAATTTCAAGAAGATCAAATACTTTTTGACCGAGTGATGTGTAAATATATACATGTACACTTATAAGATTTGTTAAGTGTACAAGTACGTCATTATACGTACAAAAGCATGGAATCTTGAAACTCGTGGATCACAGAAACTCTGGTCTTGTACATACGTCATTATACGTCAAAACACGGGAATCTTGAAACTCGTGAGTCATAGAAACTCTGACCTTATACATATGTCATTATACGTACAACAAACTGGAATCTTGCAACTCGTGGATCATAGGAATTCTGGCCTTCGTCATTTTACGTACAAAACACGGCAATCTCAGAACTCGTGAATCATAGAAACTCTGACCTTATACATACGTCATTATACGTCAAAACACCGGAATCTCGGAACTCATGAATCATAGAAACTCTGACCTTATACATACGTCATTATACGTACAAAACACGGGAATCTCGGACCTTGTAGAACATAGAACTCTGGCCTTATACATACGTCATTTGATGATCTCATGGAAGATTGCCAAATGAGTTTCCTCGTAAAATAAAGTCTTTATTATTATACGTACAAAACACGAGACTCTCGGAACTCGTGGATCATAGAAACTCTTGCCTTATAAATTTACATACGTCATTACAAGTACTATGTACTAATGGCTATGAAAAAATATCAGCCGCATGGATATAAATTGAAATTATAAATATGTCATATAATTTGTTTAAGATGGTAGACATGGCAGTTGTTCTAGTGAAATAATATACATGTATATGTACTAGATGATAATAATATTATCACTGATATAGATTTATCAGGGATATTTATGATTAAAACAAAGTAAAGTTCACGCTTTTTATTACGTATAATGAAGTATGTAAAAAGAGTGAACTTCACTGTGTGATAGTTATATAGACTAATTATAATCATGTAATAATCGTGCAGAATATTCTCCGTTCGTCTAAATTGTTGAACGTTATCGACAGTGGGGTTTCCGTGAGGGGAGAAAACTGTGACAACATTAATCATCAATTTTCCATTTAGTAACCACAGTAAATACAGTTACTTCCCTTTGGCAATATTGTGTGGATCTCTAACATTCATTGTTACTTGTACATATGATTGAAAGTGGAACTTGACTGTAAGTTGTAATTTTTCATTTGCGACAATAGAAGTTGTCTTGTCTTTTAAGCAGGTGATTTTCTAATTCATGTGTATCACATAACTTATGTGATACACATGAATTAGAAAATCACCTGCTTAAAATAGTGACAATTCTATCGAAGGCAAATGGATAAAGAATTATCAAAACAATTATTGCCGAGTGTTTTATGTCATTCTTGATTTCCATTGTTTTAAGTCTAAAGGGAACATAGTCACATCATGGTACTTACACCCCATATTAAATCCGTATTTACACGGCGCTTTAAATACCGATTTAACTTAATCTAGGTTGTCACATAATCATCCCATCCAAAGTGTTCCTAGTTACCTTTATCACTGAGGTACATTTGTCACCCATGTACCGCTGTCACCCATGTAAGCATTGTCCTTATATAAGGATCGAACAGCTTCTCAGCCCCTCCTTTATAATACGACACCCATCGACTGAATTAACTAGGCGACTGTATGATCCTGCACTACTGCACTTTGAACAGTTTATCATAATAATGGCGTGTGTTATGAACAAAGTGTTGTATATAAATGAGAAGTTTAAGCGTGTGTCGATGACACTCCTTGAGTATATGTGCAAGTGCACTTCACTATAATAGTGCATGTCGCTCATTTTGGTATACTATTCCGACGAGATTATAATCTTCGATATTAATTGTTTCTAAGAAAAGGATGATTCAGTAATACATGTAGTTATACATGTGCAGTCAACACTTTTAACAACAAAATAACTACATTGTTTATTATTAATGTTGAATAATTTAGGAGAAGCAACATTTGGCGGTAAGCATATTTTCTAAGAATAAGTTAAGTTGACTGTAAATAGATCGCCAATAAAAAAACGTTTCGTTTCTGTCGCCATGAACAACACAACAGGCTTCCGTGATTTGTGGCATAAAGTAGCTCTATACGATGTCATTGTTTCTTGACGATATTATCGGGCAGCCATGTTGTGACGGAGTTTTGAAAGAGTTTGTATGGCGAAACGACAACAACACACAACACGCCCAAAAATAAAATCGATTAGATACGGCACATTCCAATATTACATCGTCCTTCAGCATATTGATCCTACAGGTACATGAACGGTATTACCACACCCTAAAGCCATGATTAAAATGTAAGAAAAGCTTTACTACCACCACACTAAGTAGATATACATGTATAAGATGTAGGGGCTGCGAGTTTGTCTGTCGATTATTCCAGGTGCATTTAAAAATTAATATTCGGTAAATCCATTTTAAGAAATCAATATGCCAAAGTGCACATTTTTCTCACATGCGCGTGTTGTACTAGGTGTGGTAATTTTTGTATCGAACTAATGTAGTTTAAATGATAAATTATGTGAATTTTGAACATACGGTATGACCTTGAATGTAGCTATTTGATCAACCCAAATGTGTCATACCGGGTGGTACAATAGCCAAAAAGTTTCGAAGCCAGGAAAACAAGTATGCGAGCCACCCACTCTCTAAATAATTGTTACTACCTAAGATAAAATTAATGAGTAAAATGAAAAGACAAGAATTTAACAACGTTTGTATGTCAGAATCTGGGATCGAGCATACAACAAGGTGGATGTTCCAACCTACGACCCACCTGCAGTAGCCAACACTCTGTTCAATAATATTTGTACATATTTTGTTTGAAGGGAAATCTCAACTTTGTACCCACAGGAAATAACCTTGGAGAAGTGTATCATATAACACTTTGTACTGGAATGAACTCGGTTAAATCATTTTCCAACCATTGAATTTGAATTTTATTAGAGAAGTTAATGTAACTTCCTTGTAATTATCTACCTCATAATCAGATATGTACGTTTTATTAACATCCTCGAGTATAAAATATCGTGTACGAAATCTCTACTACACCTCAAACCAACCTCTATATGTATAATAATAATGATAATAAAAGTCAGAATGGCTTTGTTCAGTTGGGCATGCCGAGTCTTCCATGAAAGAGTCAACTTCCGGTTATCGCAATAAGTCATACAGGTTGAATTGTATAGTGTCCCAATAAGTCGTACAGTGATTGGAAGTTACATGTGTTTTTGCTTACAATAAGTCATACAGATCTAATTCAGTAATTGTATAGTCTCTCAATTATACTGTGATTGGAAGTTACATAAGTCATACACATTGAATTGTCTCCCGATAGGTAATGTTGTGATCGGAAATCACAGATGCTTTTGCACGCAATAAGTCGTACAAGTTGAATCATTGTAAAGTCTCACAATAAGTCATACAGTGATTAGGTTTATACACTGTGAGTTGAACATGCCCAGCCTTCCAAGTGGTCCGCGTGTGGATCTGAAGTGAAGCCAGACAGAAAATGGATAAACAATTTTGCGGTGGTTAAATAACAATAACTGCTTCATGTGATTAATCAAAGCATTCCACAAATTCAGTTTTTATCATGCCTCGTTCTTATAGATTCTACTACTAGTAATTATAAGAAAATTATAAAATTTAATATTCATTTGCATATCAAACAATACCTCGTAAACGATTAATAACGTATAATGAATACTGAATACCACATGTTTAACACCTGTTAATTACCTCACTCAGAGATACATACTGGGTATTATATTGTAACAACCCGTCAGTGCTTTGACAGTGATATCCCCGGCCACGTGTATCTGTAGTAAGGCGGGAATAGCCGATGTAGTAAGTCGGAAATAGCCGATGTAGTAAGCCGGAAATAGCCGATGCGATTCGGGAAAGCGATATTTGTCGAACGCACAAACGTGTTCAACTCAGCCCTCCCGTTAAGCCAAACGGTTTAGTTTTACGAACCATTGATTTCGATAGTATCCGGAAACGTCCGGAAACGACCGAGTAGTTACGATCTCATCCTACCTGTATAGTTCGATGCTGAGAATACTGACTCATATATATGAATATATTTCGAGAGTGGAATGCAAAACATTCTCTTTCGGTGTGTACATGTACGTCAGTCATGTTTCTGATGAACCAATCTGGCAGTAATTATTGTACAATATTGTTGTAAATAACTTTCTTATGTCATAGGAATCCTGTGCATTTATTATTACATAGTTCACCGTGACGTAGTTTCCAGCAAGTGACCACCGAAGAAAATGAATACTACTTATGTAAATGAGGTGTATTTAAATATCAAACGCGCATGTGATAAACAGGATTAGCGGTGAAAACTTTCTCCGATGATGCATATTTCCAAAGCATTTATTTCATAGCGTGTTTACGTTCATTTATCGTAGGTTCAACTACCGCGAAGGTAGATCATCAGACTAAATGCATATTAAACAAAATACAAATTGGAAAAACAAACGTTTTGTTGTTGATGGATGTGTGGTTTGTGAAGGCTATAGGATCTGTTGATAAATAATGACGGATTATTTGTTCATATCTTTATCTCTCTATATAGACTGATGTAACCACCACAGTCTTGTGAGCATTATTGTATTTTTGAATAACTGAAGACACTTAAAAGATAAGTAGATCGCCTGTATGTCTTGTAAGTGCACTTCTGTGTAAATATTTGTACTTGGATAAGCAAGAATTCGCAGTGTTTAATGTGAAAACTAAAAAGGGAATTTGGCTAATCAAAATGGCGTCTAGGGTACAAATGCTCTCCAAATCGTTTATGAATGGAAACGTGAAAAATGACATTCGTGATAAAGATAAGGACGATCGGAGATCAAAGGATAGATCTCCGTTTAATAGATCAGCGAATAACTCCGATAAAAGTGCAAGCACCAGTCCGGCTCAATCGCGTCGGAATTGTGTAACAGTGACACTGAACAAGGACACGAGCGGCCCAGTGACGTCACCTCTGATGCGGAATAGGATAAGCAGTGTTCCTTCCAAATTTTTAAAAGCAAGTTTTGATAAGGATGACGACAATAACCCCAGTATTTCCAGTGATACTTCAACGAAAGAAGAGTCTGTCCCAAAGGAAGTTGCTAAGCAACAGCCAAGTGAAATAGAACAACCATCTGTTAAATCCAGCAAAAAAGACACCAGTGGTTCCAATACAACAGCAGAAAGTTGTGATACAAGCAAAGACAAAACTCCAATCAAAGAAAATGTGATAAAATCCAGTTCAAAAATGAGTCCACTCTGTGCTCCGGACAAAGACAAAGTCGGTGAAAATGTGGTAAAATCCGGTACAGATATGAGCCCATTATGTGCACCAGACAAAGTAGAGCCTTCTAAAGAGAGTTGCAAGAGGGATACAAAGAGCACCAAATACCTGATGAGGAAACAGAAGCGAGCGAAGCGCCACAAATCAGATGGTTACATGTTGGGACTGGAACTAGCTGCAAATTCATCAGAGGACGAAGCTGGTATCAATGATTCTTCATTAGGTGATGCCATAAACTTCCTACAATTAATACGAAATCCATCATTACAAAACTTAGCCAAGTTACGACGCAGCATTAAAACTAACGACAAAGATTGGATGAAGGAATTCCTTGAGTTTGATGGTCTTGGTTTATTGTTTCAATGTTTGAAAGATCTGGGCGCCATTCAGGGTTTTCATTTAACTGACATGGTACTAAAGATGGAGTGTGTAATGTGTATACGAGAAGTAGTGAATTCACAGTCAGGGTTAGACTGTCTACTACATCTGAAAGAAAGAAATGATAATCTGTTTGGGCGTCGATTTGCTTCCGGTACGTATATACATAATAATAAAATAAAATAATAACAATGATAAAGGCTTAATTTTACGAGGAAACTTATTTTAGAATATATATCAATCTTCCATAAGATCATCAACAATGAACTAGAAAAATAATTACGCATGAAGAATATTATAATATGTGATATTCTGGCCCACATGATGTGTCAAGGATATGAAAAAACTGTGGTGTATATATACCTACAAATAGCATATTATGCACATATAATACTGTATTTAGCTTCCCGATGTACGCAAGTTTTAAGCCAGTGTGTCATCACGTTAAACCACATTGTGTTATTTTCAAATATTTAAATTCAATTAATGTTTCACGCTTCAGTTTGTTCCCCATTCACTGAGTCATACATTAATGATGTACAATCACGCTTATATCGGTATTTGACTGCTGTTACAAACAAAGTTATCAAAAATTTGAAAAACATTTTTAGTACTTATCCAATGTTTAACCACTGGATAGCTTTATCCAACTTTTATACAATTGGGTGCAGATTAATTAACTTTAAATAACGTTAGGTTGACATTTGATTGCTTTACACAAACTTGCTTTGATAATTTAACTATAGAGCACCTTTACACTCGATCAAGTTGTAATGACGTGAGTAATACGTAATACACATATTCTCCCAAACAATGTCACTCTAAATACGTATAGGTCATAAACCACTAAATGCATACACATACCAAAATCGGATGTCTACCGCCTTTAACGAACACAATATTTCTTATAATTATAATTATTATGATGACCCCGTGTTTTTTTGGTCTCATTTTATAGCTGAAACATACTTCTTTTCAATGATATAGGTCTGTCAACTGGCCATAGACTTTAACATGATATAATCTGGGGCTGACAATTGTCACTTTACATTGAGCTATAGAACAATTTTATTTAGTGGTTTGTGACCTATTCGTACATCCACATGCCATACCCCTTTGGAACATGTAGATGATTTGACACTTACTTGGGGAACATGTTAGTGTTTGCTACACAGCAAACTCCTAGCTGCAAGGATTTACTATTTACTGTTATTCTTAACCCTTTGATGACTTTTTGTCGGTTGAAACTAGGTCTTTCGGCCTTTTTGACAGCTGAAACTGGGCTATTAAGCTTTTTATAGTTGAAACTAGGTCTTTCAGCTTTTAGACGGGCTGGGACTTGGACTTTCGACCTTTTGACAGCTAAAACTGGACCTCTAGCGGTTAAGTTTATTTTCTCGTTCTGTTTATGTTGAGCATTGTTTCGTGTAATTGTTGACTGTGTTGTTTTTGTTTGTTTTCTATGCTCGACTGTATACAAGTTGTGTGTTGCCTTCCCTGTCCGATTTTTTCATAATCTTTAAGTTCGTCAGCAAGAGCACTTACATGTAGTTGCTCTAGTCCCTTCAGAAGACGAACGTCTACTATATATATATGCACCACTTCTATCTGAGCAACTTCTACCATCGACATTATTTTTCATTAACACATTTATTATTATTTATCAGTGTAAATGATTCCTATATACTGTATACCAATGACTATATTAATGGTCAATAAGCTGAAACTTCAGTATTTTATAGCTGAAAATAGATCATTCAGCTGTTTGGCAGCTTGGACTCGGGCTTAGTGTTTAGTTAAGTGTTAAACATTGTGCCGTGTTATTGTGGTATGTGATGTTTTTATGTTTTCTGTGCTCGGGTGGTTTAGTTGAGTGCTGCCTTCCCTGTCCCGTTTTCTATCATCTTTTTGAGGTCAAACATTAAAAAATATATTGCTTTCTTTTTGTATTTACGTGCATATAATTGTATATAATCAGAGATTCACAGAAACTATTAACCAACTGAATTCTAATATGTTTGGAATAGTCTCATCTACTGCAAAAACGACGAAGCGAAGTTGCATCTAATGTACCACTATCTGACACAATATAGATTAAACTGTAATTAAAATTGGCACTTTTGTAAACGCCTTTGTAAACAAACACCATTCTACAGACTACAATATTTTCAATTGTGAAACAAAAATTGGCACTTTTGATTTGCAGTTCTCTGAAAGCGGAAGCAAATTCGCCACAAACAGACATTTAAAATATCTCAATAAATTTAATTAAAATGTAATTGGTCCTGGAAATCTGTACAGTTTTATCTCAACTTTCTGGGAAACATGTTATCTGTTCAGAATTAAAACTGTTCAATCAATGTTAATTGAATCATTATGCATAAATAATAAATTATTGTACAGTTAATCCTCAATAATAAGACCAACATTGGAAATATTGAAAATGGTCTTCTTAAATAAAGAGTGATACATGTGTATGTACTTGACTTGAAATTGTGCATATTCATTTTGACATTACCTTATAATTGAGGTGGTCCTTAAATTGGAGTTGAATCATCTGAGTGCACAATACCTCTCCTCTAATATTGGATATAAAGTATGGTAACACTCTTCCAAATGAAGTTACATCTGGTTTAGTGATTGTTAATAAGATGGGAACAGTTAATGTTTTAGAAGCTACTGTTTATACTCCCACATAACACTTAAAATGTTTTGGATGGTTAATACAATAACATCGTTTGAACTTCTGCAACATGTAAGGGTTTTGCAGTTATTATGAGCTGTGTTTATTTTCTGTTCCATACACTTGAAGTTGCATATTAATCAGTTGATCGTATATATCATGCAGAAAGCAACGTGGTTCCAAACGTGATAAAAAGTTGTACATTAATGATTTGTTGCGTAGAGTTGTTCTATGGTCGTCCAAACCTTAGGAGACGAGAAAATTAAAATTTGCTTTAATAAACATAATGCTGTGAATGAATGAATTTAATTGATGAAATATCAGTACGTTGCAAATTACTCGTACATTCACTTTGCAATTGAGACTCTTGTGAATGTAGATAACTTCTATTCCACAGATGAAACATTTTCAAATCATTTTACCAAACTACAAAACTCGTGCAGTGGAAGCGCACTACTCAAACATCAGCCCTGCGTTCAAGGAAAAATTACGTGACGCACGTTTCGCACCAGGTACGAAACGTTTCGTACCGTTTGCGTACCAGGTTCGATACGTGCGTCACGTTATTTTTCCCTGAACGCAGGGCTGTTTTATTTATAATCGATACACGTATGAGCAAATACAGTAAAACCTCGTTATCTCGAGGACCCATCGGGACAAGCCAAATGCTCGAGTTAAGCCAGGTGCTCGAAATATCCGAAGTCTATGATGAATTGTTGTTATGTCTAAGTGTAACTGTGTTTATAATGAAAATACGTTTGATACACGTGTTTGGTTGTTACTACGAATATTGTCATTGTTTATCAAGTCTATTATGTATATATTATGTCGCTGTATTTGATAAACCCTGTTGCCTATTTTCAGCGGGGCGCCGTTTTACTATTTTTAAGGTATTTTTTATATCAAGAATTCATTTTTTATGATATCAAGAATTCGATTTTTGTAATCGGGAAATCATTTCTTTACATCAAAAAAAGTTTAGAAAATAGTAAACGGTGCCCCATAATATTCGCTTTCATCGCACCTACATGTAGGCCTACATGTAAATCATACAGGTAACGAATTGAAAATACATTATATGTGTATATATATGAACATTAGTTTTATCGTTGATGAAGATTATGTATGATTTTATTTCCATTCTGCTGTAAATAAACCAACTTGGAAGATTTCCAGTTTACTGTAAGATTGTATCTGAAATTCCGACATTGATATTTCAACATGAAAACAATAATTCCTTCAGGCGACGTCGGGAGAACATTGTGCATTGTTGCCTCATACCAAAACAAACTTACATAATTATACAATGTACAGAAAAAAGATTATTCCAGGCTATAATGCATTTCTTAACATTGTAATAAGACTTTGCTGCACGCTCATTTTTGCCACTCAAAAAGTCAGTAGTTTTGCGTTTGTACATTGGTTAGCTAGGTGATTTACTATATTTATGTTAACTTTTCAAATCATATTTACATCTGTTATTATAATCGAACTAATGAAGAACGGTTAATCTAGCAGAAGTAATGGGAAGCAATAAGAATGCAACAAGAAGACAATTTAAAAAGCAAATTTATTAAGGCCTCTGTTTGATAAAAAATAGTTTTGTAGTTAGCTACATTGTGGTTAAGAAAGTAACTATACGATTCATGTATGATACATTTATCACCGGCTTCAGGTTGACTTAATTGGTCTGGGAGGGTATCATTGATTTATGTTAATCCATTCGTGATGAGGACGTTAGTCTAGTCTGGATACCGACAATAAAAAATCTAAACCATATGGTCTGTATGTGTTTATTTATTTGTCATCCTCTCTGACATACGCTTATAAAAATATAATATGACTTTGTGGTTCTTGTAGATAACCCGTTCTGAATGACAGTCAACTGGGTACTGTTTTATCAGAGCACTTACGAAAACCTTAAAGTTAACGCTCAAAATTAAATTCTTTATGATTCTTTAACAACTGCAAATTGGTGATTGATATTGTCTGTAGGGGTTTATTAACTGAATCATTATTAGTATTGAAGCTCCATTTACCACACTTCATAATTGTAAACAAATCATGAGGAACATAAATGTGATCGTAAGTTTACGATTTCGGTAAGTGCTTTATCACTGATGCGCATTGTTACCAATATTATATCCTTACCATTTTTTAATTTCAGCCCTGGACACAAATAATCTGATAG
Source organism: Spisula solida (assembly GCA_947247005.1). Taxonomy (NCBI): domain Eukaryota; kingdom Metazoa; phylum Mollusca; class Bivalvia; order Venerida; family Mactridae; genus Spisula; species Spisula solida. The sequence goes on from OX365950.1 coordinate 49,096,684, forward strand.
TTAAGATGCAGATATTTGAGCTGTTGTCAGCATTATGTGTATACTCTAAAGATGGGTACTATCTTACCTTGGATGCCATAGAAAGATACAAGGTATGCTTTATTAATCACAATTGTCATTTAACAACAAGCATGTACTGGCGGAAATTCCCTTCCATGCAATCGTACGTACCATATAATGCATCAGTTGAATCTTCCAGTGCGCCTCACAGTCTTTGGAAGTGGACGCATAGTTTGTCATATAGATTAAAAACCAGTTTCACACATAATCAAATATGGTCATTGGAAAACAGTACAATATGCGTTAATGGTCACCAAAACAATCAAGCTGTCACTTGTCTGATTAAATAAAAAAAACATTTAAAAAGTCATATATTGGACAGCTAGACATGACTGTTTGGTAACCAAGAAACAGAACTATGGTATCACGAAATTGTATCTTCCCTCGCAGTCGGAGGTCATTGGCCAAATTAGCAGGAAATCCGGATGATTACGGACTTTGCTTTGACTGACTGCATAATAATGTACCGTTTTCCGACCCCAGAAGGGTAACCCAATTTATTCTCCCCGTCCAATGGTTTTATAGGGATCGGAGAATCATCCCCCACTAACTATACATTACACAAATTAAGTGGAAATAGAACTACGAACTACTGTATCCTAGATAAGCAGATATACAGATGCAGTCTAACCAATGTGAAAGACAAACTGTGACCAAAGTCTACTATTACAAAACCTATCTCCAAAGACCACTCATTTATCTCCCGTCAGTATCAACGGAAAGAAACCTGTCAAGAAAGGTCATCTGTCAACAAAGATAATATATTTCTGTTCGTTCCCAAGGGTGGTCTTTACAGATAGGTTTCACTGTAGAACTCCATATAAAAATATCTACAACTGACTTTTGCTTCCCCCCGAATACTCACTATACATTATACTTCATCTCCGTGTTGATGGTTTTACCAATGATACATATTATCTATAGATCAAGGTGTAAAGTTTCAGCCGAAAGTTTGTTCATGTACATCTCGCTATGCGAATACCTCACATTTGATCTTCTACTGATTCATCATAATCCTATGGAACGATTGTTTCATCAACTTCAGCGTCTGGTTGATTTGATGATTAATATTATAAAAACATTGACAGTTAACAGATGTTTGTGCGATATCAGGGAATCCCGTCGTGTATTAGAATCAGAACATGGCTTGGATATACCTTGTTAAATATAATATTCGAATATATGGAGGGTCTGACTCGAGGATTTCTAAACATCTAGTATCGAGTTTCGAGTTGAATTTATCGAGTTTCAAGTTGAAAATATCGAGTTTCGAGTTGAAAATATCGAGTTTCGAGTTGAATTTATCGAGTTTCGAGTTGAATTTATCGAGTTTCGAGTCGAAAATATCGAATTTCGAGTTTAAATTCTCGAGTTTCGAGTTGAATTTATCGTGTTTCGAGTTGGAAATATCGAGTTGAATTTGTCGAGTTTCGAGTTGAAATTTTCGAGTTTCGAGTAGCAGGTATCGCAGTTACAATGTGCAGTTTGCAGTACTCATAAATTGCATTTTGTTGGTAACTATTGCAGGTTGCAAACTTAGTCAATATGCGTTTTAAGTTATGATTTGTGGGTTGTTGGTTATCACATTATTTTTTATGATACATTTTATTTTCTTATAGTTTATACTAATTTATTTATTTTCAATTGCAAAACAAGTTCTTACAACTTAGATTAATCGCTCTCGAGACTCATTCCAGATGGAATCAACTTCGTAGAGAGAGGGGCAATGTAAAGTGAAGTGTTTTGCCTAAGGACAAAAACACACATGGTGGCTTAGAGGATTGAACTCGGGACCTTTCGATCTTGAGGTGAACACGTTACCACTGCACAACCGCCACATATTTTCTTATTTTATCAACCCTAGAGATTCACTTTTGACTTTATTGGAACTGCATATTTTGTACTGCTGGTAATAATTTTACTACTTTTTACTCCTGGAACTCGAATAGGTTAAATATTTAGCAGTTTTACACTTTTTTAAACCGACTGGCACTTACCCAACCCTATATTAAATGACAGGACCATCTTACATACACTGCTTCTTTAAAAGACAAGAAACCAACATGCCCTAACTTTTGGGCACTTTTTGCATCTGGAGTGAGTTACCCATTCCCCCCACCCCATTCAGCACAAAATTTTCATTCAATTTCAAGAAATATATTACTGGTATAGAAGCAGTATCTGACAGAAAATTATGTTTTTGTTTGCATATTTTAATTTTCTTCAGTGTGAGTCAGCAAAATAAAAATGCTTAGATTCTCTAATAGGTTGAAACATGGTTACCAAAGTACCTTTACGACTAAGCTGAACTTTTGTTTGGTTCCATTCAGTGTTGCCAAAATAGGGGCTCAAAATGGGATAAAAAATATATCATAATTTGTCACCTAAAAAAATTTAACTCGAAAATCGATATTTCCAACTCGAAACTCGATAATTTCAACTCGATACTCGATAAATTCAACTCGAAACTCGATAATTTCAACTCGAAACTCGATAAATTCAACTCGAAACTCGATAATTTCAACTCGATACTCGATGTATAGTAAATCTCGTCTGACTCATGTACACATTGCATTGGATAGAAAGCTCAAGTCAAGTCAAATTTATTCAGCAACCGGCATGGCGTATCTTTGGCATTACAAAATACAATGTATATAAAACATTGGCATACATTATCAACTGTGAACAATGCATACATCATTGGCATGCATTACAATAATAATAATAATAAATAATAATGACTTTATTTTACGAGGAAACTCATTTGACAATTAAATTAAAAGGCAATCTTCCATGAGATCCCCAACAATAAACAGTTGAACAAGAACACTAGTACATAAAATGAAGAAAGCATAATGGCAATTTGGCCCATATGACAATATAACAACTATTTAAGGTCACAAGTAACCCACTCCAAACAACAACTGGAATTATCATAATATACTGGTGCTCGTACCCCGAATCTGTCTTCATCAGCGAAATATTAAATGTGTCTGCTTAAAATACGGATTTGTTGTTAAAATGAACATATTGAATCCATTCATAATATTATGTTTACGTGAATGTTAGTTTATTTATATCATGTACCGTATTTAAACGCATGTATGTTTTTCCATTCACGATACATATAATGCTTTATTTTGTTCCATGTTTATCCATATTTATGTTATATTCTTTTTTCATTACATTTATTTAATGTTGTACATACTTTTGTTTATCATGAGAAACTATACAGTTTAAATGAATAAACTATCTATCAAAGACAATGGCTGCTAAAAACTCTTGAATGCTGCAAACATACTGCAAATTGGTATCTTACTATCTTGGCTGCTAAAGACATATTATACATGTAGTTAGTTAAAGTAAGTGAACACTAATACATACAGTGTATTGCCTTCAGAGTGTGAATTTGCCATATTATTACTTGCCTCGTTAGAGCCACAGCCACACGATTTAAAATGCTTTAAACATAAATTATTTTCAATTGAATTGTGAAGATCAATAAAAAAACACCTCTAATATTGCGGTTTGATCCTGTTTTTTGGGTGTGCATTTATTGTAAACAACCGCAGTCGTGTTTATGTTATCTTTGCCATTCTGAACGCCAGGATTATGTTAAACTATCCTGTGCGAATCACAGGTAACTGTATCATTGATAAAAGTAAAAGGTTTTTTTTATAAAATTTATGATATCTTAGATATTACAATTTTTTATAAAAAAAATATTTCTTTGTTTACTCTTTATTTATGATACAGTTACCTGTGGTGCGAATTACATATGTTGTACATAGCTATCATCATGTGTATCTAAATATATTTTCTCTTCATCGATTAAAATAGAAACATAATTCACACGTCATTCTGTTTCAAACATCTATCGAGTATTTCAATGTTTTGGGTGCGTCTGGTTTGCATGAAATCGTTTCTAAATACTGCATTGAATTCACGTAATGAATGCACGTATGAAGTTAAAACTTTAAATTTATGACTAAACACAATATTTGTTTGGCATCACTTACCCATGAAACCCAAAAATAATATTATAATTCGCTTTCGAATAAGATCGTCAAAGTATGAATATGCTGCTTACAAATAAAAGCTTGTAGCTGCTTTGTGAATACTTACCTAGACTACCTTCCACTGAGGATTTTTGCCTCGGCGATGTACTTCCGATTTAAATTAATGCGTTATCAGGACATCAGGAACAGGTCCATTGTGGTCCAGGGGAAGCTTTTGGGAAGTCATGAGCCAATTTGTGATATAGGAAGGAATCGTAATGAATCGGGTGGTATCGGGAGAACTTCGCCGATGAGGAATTCCTCAGTGGGTCCCAGGTTTAACCTTATTAGCATTTTGTTCATTTTATTCACAGAGTTGGCAGAAACTGCCGTACAGAATGTTAGTCTTGGTCAATGAAATCCGCAAATCAGAAATGACGACCTACAAAACAACGCTGATGGCGCTGGTGAATTCAATCATATTTGCAAATGAAAATATTCGAGATAGAGTGAGAATCCGCAACGAATTTATAGGTAATGTATACTTTACTTGGACGTCTCAGTGTCACGATGTTTTGGACGTCTCAGTGTCAAATACAGTGGCCATGACGTCTTGCTAAAGCCCTTGTTACTCGCTAGCACCAACAACTTAGGGGATGCCGATTTATTTGAATTGGACATAATTATAAGCGCGCTATGTGAACGTTCGACTTATGGAATGAATAGGAGTATGTACATAGATCTATAGACGGGGCACTCGATCGTTCAGTTGACATACTTCCACCCATATCCCTGAGTTCAAAATTTTCCAATTTGATAATGTTGGCAATTAGAACTACAGAATATCATTTATAGGCTAGCATATAGTAATTTTAAAAGAAACGGAAGCTTGGAGAGGGCCGATATCTAATGTTGGAATAACTTGTTCCCGATCCTTTGTAATGAATGTAACTTTGTCAAAGTTTCTCTGGTTTTACTTTGATGATATGTTTTGTGCATGCAAACCATTTGTATTGTTGTTAAAATTCATGCAATGAAATATGATTAAACTAAACTATGAAAGCTTGCTACAGCATCGAAATGAAATGTCACAATGAAGTTATAAGCAGTTTTGTTATTTTAACTGGTATGAAAACACGCGTGTAATGTTGTTATCATTGGGGATATTATGACAATCTTCATCCATTTTACGAGCCGGTGACATTTTAACGGAGGAGGGGTATTTGGTACGATTAACTGTACGTGTTGATTGATACAAAGGCATGCGTCTTGTACATGTTGCATCTTTATTCAAGTCAAAAAGATTATATTAAGTCAGACAAGGAAGGCAGCACTCAACTTAACCAGCCGAGCACAGAAAACATTAAAACACACAAAACACAATGCCCAACTGAACCAACCGAGCACAGGAAACATAAAACATATAAAGACACAATGCCCAACTAAACAAGCGCAGATCCGCCCAAGTCCAAGCTATCGAAAAGTACAATAAATGGTAACTAGCTAAATGACCCAGTTTCCACAGCAAAAGGACTATAATGCCCCGCTTGAGCTGTAAGAAATCTTAAAACGAAGAAGTGACCAACACACTACCGATCAAGAAAATTAAACGCCCCTTGTCTCATTGTTTAAAAGCTGAATAGAAAAGATTCAGCCAACAATAGGCAGAAAGCCAACGCTGAATGACCTAGTCACTACAACAGTAAAACTGCTGAACTACATAGTATTGGCAGCCTTAAGTCTCAAAAGTTAAGTAACAGTATTAAAACGTTGAAAGGCCCGATTTCAGCAACAAAGTTTTCAAGTCAAGTCAAGTCAAATCGCTTTTATTCACTCATTTCATGTTAACATGAAAAAATGAGGTGACAAAAAGTCACAATATTTTTACAAAATACTTCAGCACTAATGCATAACAATGACTACTTATATAAGACTATGCACTTTATGGCTTTAATGTCATTACTCACATCATTGTGTACAACAAGGAGACGATCAGAACTATTTTAAAAGTTCCAGAACTTGCATTCCATAGCCAGGAATTTGCCTTGAATATAATTCGAAAATTCCAATCCCTCCCATGGCAATAAAAAATTGGAATACATGTAAACAGAAATTCGTCAGTTAACCATGCAGTAAGCACAACCTGCCAACAAACACGAATTCTGTGGTTTCCATTCATGGAAAAAGATAAACAAGTCTTAACTTGTTCAACTTTCAAGAAAAGAACGTGTATAGTTAATGAACCTACTGGCCCACATACTGAATGAAGTGTTGTTTTAATGCTGAAACTATTCAGATTATGTATATTTGAAGCATACAGAGATGTTTTGCCAAGCCTTGTTAACCTACTGACAGTGATTATATCCACTTCAGTCACTTATATATAAGTATATGATCACATTCTTGTATCATCTTCTGAGTGAATAAAACGAATCGACCAAAATAACCTCATGTGGTCAAGAGCAAAGCGTGAGAAAGTCACTAAAATAGACCACTATTTCTAAATATTCAATTTCTCAGTTCTTAAAACCGCCTACATAAAGTGAAAGATGAATGGATATATTAAGGGCCGTATTTTGCTGTCCCTTTCATATTCTGTTTTGGACTTATTCGGTAAACATTTAGTTAACGTGAAATTGAAACAATGGTTGCTAGGAGATATAGATTTGATCGATCTAAATGTAAGTTTATATCAAGTTCTTGGATTTTGGAACTCGTGGTATTAATTAATTTAGGTGGACTACCGGAACTGTTGAATGTAGTGTCACATAATTCCATTAACTCAAATTCTCGTTATAGGAGCATACTTTAGTTACTACTCGCATTGGACGGCATTGAGCCGCCATACATGCTCATACAATTTTTATTCGACAAGCAGCGACTGTAGGCACGTTAAACTATAATGCAGAATTTAAAACTTGATGCTTCTAAACAAAACAAAAACCAACCATATTTAAATTTACATTTGAAAAAACTCTTATAAGTGTGCTTAGATTTAAATAAACAAACCAGTGCGTCGTATTTAACTTTTTGATATCTATGTCGACAAATTCGATTTTTTAAAATATCAATGTATTGTCTTCAAACCATATAATTATGTTTTAATAAATGAATTGTCTACTAAGTATGTCGTATCTTGTAATACAGCACTAGACCTGTTAGACACAATCAGCTGTCTGCGAGGTGAAGATGATGATGTTCTACAAGTCCAATGCGATGTGTTCGAAGAAGAACTTAATGCTGACAATGAGGCGCTTGAAGATGCCAAGTCTGCTCAAGTTAACCTGAACGATCCACTTTCTGTTTTCACATCTCTTCATAAAAAGGTAGGTTTGACATTTTAGCCACATATACCGAGAGTAAAGTAAACGTATTCTTCTTAATTTCTTTTTAAAATAAAATATTATAGCAAGCAAATATTTCTGATCAAAACGCAATGTTTTTACCATTACCTTAATGATTTTGATTAACACAAATATTTCTAAATATTACGATGTAGTAAAAGTAGTGATGGTGTTCACTGGTACAAGAACCTAAGCGTTTGTTCATTTTGCTGAAATAATAAACGTAACGTAATATAGTTATTGTATTGCAAATTTAGGTATTTTTGATAGCACCTTTAATGTAATAGTACTTTTAATCTAATTATTTATGATAATTCATTATACTCAAACGGTGTTTCAAACTCAACTATTCTCGATCGTTTATTGTACTCAGCTTTTAAGATAAGTTATTTTATTTATGATTTTATCTTCAGTCACTAATTGACACCTTTATATTCCAGTTGGACGGTACACCATTAAGTGCTCCATTCCTAGGTATTCTACACGGCTTGCTTCAGATTGAGTCGCAAGGTTCACAATGGTAGGTACTATTTCTGCTGAAACATTACTATTCATATCCATCACTTTCCATTACGGTAATCATACTTTCTGTACGCCAAGTGCAGTATGTCAGTTTTGATTTAAACAGTTTGTGTGATTTGAATATGAAATTCTAAATGTGTTATTTTTATATTTATAAAACTGTTGTCACTAACTATAATTCTTTAATTCATTATTAATATCAAACTGACCCTCCAACAGTTTGGGTAAACTATTTTCTATATTAATAACCGTGTTGTTTTAGTCTTATTAATTTCATTCATTGTTTATTTCAGCGAGACTGTATGGAACCTTGTTGAGCGTTTAGTGCAAGAAGCTGTTAACACGGACACATTCAAGGACCATGATAAAGGGTTGCAGAAGTTCAAGGACGGACAGAATACTAAACGAGACCAAGACGCTCAAACAGACATTACTCTGGACAAAGATGCTGATGCTAAGTTTACTACAGACAATGTCGCATCGACTCAAGAAGGTGCACAAGCAGCAGCACCACCACCGCCGCCGCCTCCACCTCCACCACCAGGTGTTCAACCACCTCCAGCTCCCCCAGCACCACCTGTTCCTGGTGTGCCGTGTCCTCCACCACCACCGCCACCACCCGGAGTTCCAGGTGTCCCAACACCGCCACCCCCACCAGGAGTGCCAGGGGCCCCACCACCGCCACCACCTCCTGGGCCACCTGGAGCCCCACCTCCACCACCTCCACCCGGAGTCCCCGGTGCACCACCCCCACCAGGAAGCACACCGGCTGTACCTGCAGAGCCTCAACCTGTACCCATTGAAACACCAAGACCGTCCAAGAAAATGAAAACATTCGCTTGGAACAAGATTCCCCAGTTTTCTTTCAAAAGTAAGTTCAAGTTTTAATCACAAATGTAAGTTTAGTCACAGGAACTTGCATGATTTTTTTTTTGAAAAACATTTCAATATTGTAGAGCCTGTCTTAAAATATATTTTAATACAGGCTCTACAGAAGTGAAAAAAAATCCCTGACTGGCTCATATTTCTTTTGGTGATCGCATTATTCGATATAAACAGCTAAATTATTTCTTATAAACTCGTATTTTATTATTCCGGAAGAGATATTACATATTATAATTTTGGTTCGAGTCATTATCTTACTTATCTAATTGTCACTATTCGGAAATACAATTCGAAATGTGATATTTTTATCACATAGTGTAGGGAATGATGTAGGGCTGAGCTATATCTTACTAATGAATATTTTATTATTCTTAGATATAATTTTCACTATTCGGAAATACAATTCGAAATGTGATATTTTTATCACAGAGCGTAGGGAATGATGTAGGACTGAGCTATATCTTACTAATGAATATTTTATTGTTCTTAAATATAATTTTCACTATTCGGAAATACAATTCAAAATATGATATTTTTATCAGAGAGTGTAGAAAATGATGAATAGCTGAACTATATTTTACTAATGAATACTTTATTATTCTGAAATGTTTTTTATGATTCTGAAATATGATTTGTTATGTTTCTTGTAGAGAGTGTATGGACTAATGAAGATCAGGGGTGGTATTCAATATTGATCTTATTTAATTGGAGCATAAGAATAGCCAATAATATCACCTGTTACTGACCAAGAGTTTATTATGGTGTGATCAGATTGGTTGTATACTTTGTTTAATTTCTTGTAGAGTATATGGTATGATGAATAGCTGAGCTTTATCTCACTAATGAATCTTTTATTATTCTGAAATACTTGTTGATGATCTTGAAATATAATTTATTGTATTTCTTGCAGAGAGTGTTTGGAATGATGTACTTCAAATGGATGATAAGGTCGATGTAGATTACAGTAAATTTGAAGAAATGTTTTCCAAAAAAGAAGTCGAACCCAAACCAGCATTAACAGTTGAAAACGAGGGTAACATAGCGAGAAGAAACTCAGGACATAACACCGAGGTTGGTACATGTGTTTCTCATGTTAGTAATATAATCATAGGTGAGCTACTGAGAAAAGGAGGCATAAGAACTCAAATGATTAAAATTATATATGTTGTAGTACGTAATTTTTGTGGTGAACGACAACTTGATTCCATAGTCGGTTATAATAATGCACCAGTTCTAACATCATAGCCATGCCTGAGGAAGATGCAAACATGTATGTTGTCTTAGAAGGCGATGACCTTACTGATAAGTGTTAAAAGTTCAAACCTGAACTTGCACATTTTCAGTCTTACTGTTTATTTTCTTGACCTAACGAAATAACAGTTGTAGACCTGTAAAATTTGAATAATCTATAATAGCAAGATGTCGGTCGTTGCTTATAGAATTATTATGTGATATATGTATAAAAGTATTCCCATATCTTTTAAGAATTCGTTCCACGTTACATTTCAGGTTACTTTGTTGGACCCGAAGAAAAGTATGAATATCAATATATTCCTGAAGCAGTTTAGAAAGCCAAACGGTGTAATTATTGAACTGATTAAAGCCGGTGATGCTAGGGGACTTGGTGTAGAAAAGCTCAAAGGATTACTGAAACTTCTACCTGGTCAAGATGAGGTAAATACTCATATTTTTTTAAAGTTAAGAAACAGGGGGCCTTGTTTCAATGGTGACAAACATCTGGTACTATTTTGGTCCCGTTGAGTGACAGGGTTATAAAAATACCGCAATACTCGCATAAACAACCAATCAATTGTGGAGGCAATGCGAACACATCATAACACGGTTGAGCACCCCTACTTCTGATATTATGTTTTGTAGGTAAACCACATGTATATTTATATTAAGTTCAGTTGTCCACAGAGCACTTCAGCAAGATCTGTAACATTTGAACTCAGTAAATCTTCGACAGACTGTTAGTTGACTGATTTGTCCATGAGTATCGATGCTGATGAGAAACAGCGGCTAATATATACATGTTTCATTTTCAGGTTGAAATGTTACAAGGTTATGAAGGCGAAGCCGACAAGCTAGGAAATGCTGAACAGTTTTTCCATCAACTTATCCATGTTCCAGATTACAAACTTCGTATTGAATTAATGCTGTTAACGGGAGATTTTAATGCACAACTTGGATCTGTTCGGCCGAATTTACAGGTGTTAACATCCGTGTGTCGAATGTTAATGGACAACGAATCACTCAAAGTATTTTTACGATATGTACTACACGCTGGAAATTTCTTGAACAAAGTAAGCACACTTTCAATTCAATATCTTACATTTATTATTATTTTGCAAATAATTGCAAAAAGTCAAACTTTCATAATTATACATTCGGACAAAATTGAATAAAGAGACCCAGATTTAAACATTGTAATATAACAAATAACTCGAACCTATTTATAGTGTAAACAATTGAAGTTAGGACTGATATAACATCTGACATAAATGTATCAGTAATAATAATAATAATAATAATAATAAAGACTTTATTTTACGAGGAAACTCATTTGACAATTATATTAAATGGCAATCTTCCATGAGATGACTTATACTGAACAATTGCACTTGAACATAGTGGTCTTAATAGAAGTAATACCATTTAACGATTACATATGGGTGATATTATTAATAACTGCAGACAATTCAAGCCTGTCAATAAATGAGATACCTAAACTATCATATTTTTTCACAGGGAAACAGCTCAGGTGGTGCCTTAGGTTTCCGGATCAGTTCGCTGAATAAATTGCTCATGACAAAATCTAACACCCCCAAAATGACTTTACTTCACCATATCGTAGAAGAAATACATACGAAGAACAACGATGCCCTCAGTTTCGTTAGTGAACTCTTAGTACCATTACAGAAAACTTCTAGGTAAATTACTTGGCTATTACTGTATGTGTTTGTTTTATCAGCTCTATGATAATTTGTGGTTCACCGATTAGTTACCAATAATTAGCTTTATGCAATTAGCTCTGTTTTTGCTCTGGATTGATATTAGGCAGGGACTAGGTTTCTGTGTAGATATAGTACTGTCAGTTAGTAGATACGGCCCATGCTATTGACCTAACGGAGCAGAAATGTACGATAGATACTGCGTCTTCAATGTGTCCATTTTGTGATGGGTAGCATGTACTTTATGCCAGACATGTGCATTGAAACTACACCAACGTAACACCTCCAGCACAGAAGTGTTATATCATTGTCTGTGTACATTATCGTGCCTGCCTTCAATATAAAGAAGTGCGTAATATTGTTGTTTCTATAGTTCCAAATGACATATTTTGCTGTTGTCTGCGATTCGCGACATGCGTATTGTGGCTGTTAGGTCTTTGGGTCTTTTCATAGTAATGGGATCGTATCAAACATCATATAGCATAGTTAATACTAGAACTGGTAGAAATGATTAATCAGGCCAGTAGTAAAGAATGGGGGAACGCTACTTAACACGTTCATTACATACGTTTCTCTTTTTCTAATTTTGTCTGACCATTTAATTGACAGGTTTACTCTAGACGGAATGGTCGGGGAATTTGAAGCTCTCAAAACAACGGTTCTACGACTTAAAGCTCAACTTGAAAACGCCGATGAAGAAGTCAAAACACAGTTTGCATCTTTCGTTTCGGTAAGTCCGCCAACTTTTAATATATTTATTTTATCATGAAATGTAATTTTCTGTTTTTCTGAAATCTTATCTGTCTTCTATATTTGCCAAACGTTCGTGTAACGAATATTTAAGTGTTGATTTATATTCATTTTAAAATCCTTACATAATCGCGAAGCTACATCTTAATGTTTAGGGCTGGTATGCACAAAGCATCTTAGTAGAAAACTTAGAATTTCTTAAAAACATAAAAAATCCTTAATTGTGTCAGCTAAACATGACAATCAAGATTAATGATTTTTTGCGTAGGTTTAAAGCATTGTGTAAAGAGCTACAATAATCACTAAGAAAACGTGGATTATTCTTCAATTTGCGGGAAATATGAGCTGCACAAATATTTAACTTAAGTCAAAATATTTAAGTTTTCCACTAAGATGCTTTGTGAATACCAGCCCTGTTCTGTATGGTACACGAACGTGTCGAAAATCGATAAGCCACGCTTATCGGTTACTCGTGCCGAGATATACTAAATTATCACGTGGGTTATCAGTAAAGGTTTAACATTTTTACTATGTTGCATTTCCTCGAAGTAGTTGCCTCCCCTTGTTGCATGTTACTCTAATGTACCTGCAAGGGGAAGTAAATAATATGACATATTTATAATTTCATTATTGACAATTATGTCAAGTATGTTCCCTCATGATAAATAAAGTCTTTATTAAAAATTTTAATTATTATTGCTGTGAGGGTATTGTTTAAATAGCTACAGTAAACGATTGATAATTTAATAGGTTTATATTTATAAACACAGGAAGCAGAAAATGACATTGATGACATTACAGAAGCAATAGAAAGAGTGAAGAAACTGTCCAACAAACTAGCAATACATTATTGTGAAAACGAGAAATCATTTAAAGTGGACGAGTTCCTTGATGCGTTTAAGGACTTCTGTGAAAAGGTTAAGACATGCGAACAGGATTTGGAGTCATGGCGAATAAGTGCGGAAAAGGCCGAACTTAGACGACGAACTCAGGCGGACTTAGCCGAAAAAAGACGATGTGAGTACTACCATAATTGTTTACTAATTTTCAAATTTATAGTAAATAATATATAGATCTAATGTTTACTTATCACTTATTATAAAAGATTAATTACATTTTAATTAATAAAATCAGTTGCGTCAATATATAATTTATATATATATGATGAAACAATAATTGAATGTTTTGATGTGATTTCAGCTGAGCGTCCATCAAATGTTAAAGGAGCACCACAGGACAGAAAGATAGTCGACAATATTGTGAATGAAATAAGAAAAGGAAAGGTTCTACGACGTCTTTCAATGAGAAAGAAACCCGTTGAATCGTAAAAGTTGCTACCTCACAGGCGACCGAAATTCAAACGAGGAAGGGAGGTAACAATGTCGGTATTGTGAAATGAGTTACAACAGTTTATCCTCCCCTTCCGGAAACACATGCTGTCCTCCTCCATCAATCGTGAAAGCTCGGCCATTTCCGTTTGTCTCCGGTAAATACACCTCGTGTATAAGTGTATGAATACACCAAAACAATGTATGTTGCAATGCCTAAAGGCCGAGGTGATCAGAATGCTCCTCCATTTGCTCGATTGGTCACGTGTGTACTCCATTGCGACGAGCACATGCATCGGGCGAAACACGAACCTTGTACAAGGGCAACTTTTGGGGGAGCATTATTTGTTTGCTCAGTTTTCAAGAATACTTCGTAATGTATAATCAATGCTATCATGTAGAATCTACATAAATACATACTGTATGATTTCTTCACATCATTCAAATGAAGATCATTATGTTTTTGAACTTTTTGATGTTTTAAAGACTGGCATGCTACATTATTGCAGTCAATATGGACTATAGAAGTAATCTGGCAAATACGGGTGGAGGCACCAATATGCCTGCCATATTTCAGCATCAAGTTGACTGGCAGATAAAGGCTATGCTCGGCATCTATGTTTTGTCAAGAATATTTTATAACCGGTGGTTTAATGTTCCGACTTAAAACTGTTAGTTACAAAGTGTAAATTTGATAAATTATATGTATTAATTATTTATGGCCATCAAGTGGTCTTAATTCATTTAAATGTACATGTACTAGCATATATAGATTCTCGCTAATTCTTGTTGATAATTATGTATTGTATGAATGTATTTTGAATGTACTTTCATCAAATAGCTCTCAATATGTTCAATATGAATGGTTCATGCATACTTGTAATTTTGCAATGTACATTGTGTCTTCTATAGGTCTAAGATCAAGTATATCTGCTGCAAGTACATTGCTCATTTCATATATATGTAACTCTATAGATAGCTCAGTATATAAACGAGTTCCGGTTATCACAATAAGGCATACACGTTGGATTGTATAGTCTTCAAATAAGTCATACAGTGATAGGAAATCAAAGATGCTTTTGCTCACAAGAAGTCATACAAGTTGAATTGTATGGTATTCCATTAAGTCATACAATGATTTGGATTATACACTGTGGATATGGAAACGTGGCTTTACAAATATGATCACGTGACTATATTGATAGTGACACTACGTGACTTATTTTTAAAACAATTGTCACGTGACTTTTCTTGTGAAATGCGACCACGTGCCATTTAAAATTATATATTTATTCATACTTATCGGTGCTTCTTTATGTATAGTTTTGCCTATAGAACCTTTATAAGTATGTTGCTGACCAAATACTCTGTTTTGAAATAAAAATGTCCGCTATCTCGTACTTATTATTATTGCTCACGTTGCTTATAGTGCAAATTACATAGGCCCATGGTTTCAAATTATCCGAGTTTCAAATTATTTGAAGCCATAAATTGAAATCACGTAGCTATGGCAAATTATACCAATACATGTGTATAGATATAACACCGTGTAGTTTATTATCATAACTGCAATACTGTCATATGATTTGATAAAAATGAATTATCGGTGCTTGTATATGACAATTTTTTTGTATACATTGTATTTTATTTATTTAAATGTGCTATGAGTTTTATATTACATTTTCTTCCTTTTCTAAGCCTGGCTTCTTCCATGTCAAAATAATAAAATGTTGATAATATGTGTGGTGCGTTTATATTATATTTCCATTCCATTGATACGGTGTCCCGTTAGGTCCATCGCTGCATAGCTATAAAAAGTCGCTGGTTACGATAGTGAAAAGTTGATAGTACGATAGTGAAAAGGCGATAGTACGATAATGAAAAATCGATAGTATGATAGTGAACACGCAAACGTACGATAGAGAAAAATCGTTACTTCAATAGTGAAAAGTCAATACTACGATAGTGTTATCACGACAGTACGATAGTGAAAACGCGAAATAATATCTTTTTGTCACTATCGTGCTTTCGTTGTTTTCGTGTTTCGACTTACTTCTATGCAGCGATGGCCCTAACGGGAAACCGTACATTGATGTTGTTCATATAACTTGCAAATGATAAATTAATGAATCACAGAGGAAACTACTATAAGAATGTTTAAGATTATAACATGGTTTTATTAGTGGGGTTGGTGATTGGAGATGGTAGCAGTGGCAGAGAGTTCTTTCTACTAAATAGATCTTACTGTATGGTTATATACCACACAGTACATACACCAACACAGACTTTTCAATGACAGCGAGATACAACAACAGTTATGATTATAACAATGAACGGGTCTGGTGGTCTAGTGAAAAGAGAGCTGATCTCGAGCTAGATACTGTGAGTTCGATCACAGACCACCGAAATACAAAGCACAACTAGATTAGAATGGTGTTGGTGTATGGCTCTTTGCTCGGCAGCTTCAACTGGGTGACCCAGTGTCAGCCGAGTATGTGTGCCTGAAATGGACTTTAAACCCCAAACAGATCAGAAGATATCAACCACGATCAGAACACGCTTGATTATATAAATAACATCATTATTAAACCTTGACTATAAACGGTTTATTTACCATAAAAACATTAAAAGGAATTGGGAGATTGGCAGTATATACCCAAGAATTTAAATAAAAGGAAGCGTCACGCAACAAGTACGAGTTCGGTACCTATAGGCGAAGATTTTG
This sequence comes from Spisula solida, assembly GCA_947247005.1. NCBI lineage: Eukaryota > Metazoa > Mollusca > Bivalvia > Venerida > Mactridae > Spisula > Spisula solida. The sequence continues at coordinate 49,113,250 of OX365950.1, forward strand.
AAATTGCAGACAATAAGACTAAACTATCAATGATTTTTGAAGAAATAATGAATTCGAAAGTAGACCATGCTAGTACACGTGAACTTATAATGATAACAAACAAGTATATGAAAATCGCGTGTGAGAAGACTAACGGTATTTCTTCAGTTGTAAACCAGCAATCAACACTTCTCAAAACACTGGCTTATAAATCCATTGACATCGAAGCGCGAAGCCGGCGCAACAATCTACTGTTTCGTGGGATTAAGGAAACACGTTTCGAAAACTGTACATATGCTGTGATGGACTTTCTGGCCAATATACTACAGATAGATACAACGGGAGTTGTGATTACCAGAGCACATAGGTTGGGTGCTATAAAAGTAGGCCAGACATATAATAGGCCAATCATAGTAAATTTCATGAATTACAATCACGTAGAACTCATCATGTCGAACGCAAGAACACTACAGAACTGTCCTGGATATTCTATCGACCGTGATATGCCGAAAGAAATAAATGATGCCAGGAAACGCATGTGGAGCCAGTACAAGGATACAAAAATCGAACATCCTCAGTCTAAGGTAAAAATCGTGTACCCAGCTAAACTTATGTGCGGTAAACGTGTTATTCGTGACGAATTCCCTGATTGGCATTCTGTCCTTAACCAGTCTAGGATTGTGTCTTTTCCGGTGTTAGATACTTTCGCTACTTCTGAAACAACAGTAGAAAACGACATCCAGAAACCAGGAAGTGTGATTAGTGGTCCGACTTCCGGCATTCCACATCCATCTAGCAATGTCACATCCGATGCGCAAGGTAATGGAGATGACACAGACACGGTGATCGACTTGTCGCAGCCACGTGACAGACTTTGTGTTAATGAACCTACCTCATTCAAAACTCAGGAATCACGTGACACATCTCATTCAAATAATAAACAAAATAATACATCGCAATCGAAAACCGTAAATTCAAATTCTCAACCGGAAACAAAGGAACACCATGGCTCTCCTCGCATGGCCAGACCAGCTACCAGACGTCAATCGGGTCAACGTCGTGCAAAGTCGGTGTCTTTACAACGAGGACACAATGATCGATCTCAGCAAATACCTCACAATATAAACAAAAACTCTTCAATCTCGAGTGATGCTGCAACACCAGCTGTTGTTGACTCTGGCTAGGAACGGCAGGAGAAGGTGCAGCTCAAACTTGCTGTACTTAACATTCAGTGTTTAGTGTCCAAATATTGTAACAAACTTGAGAGTCCTGAAATTTTATCCGTATTTGATAACAACGACATTGTAATGTTTACTGAGACATGGTCTAATGAATCGTTTGATTTAAATGTACAGAATTTTCACACTTTCAGCTTACATAGAGAGAAAATTAAAAATTCTAAACGAGATTCTGGTGGAATAATTATGTATATTAAAGATAAGTACGTAAATGACAGATGCTTATTTTTCGAAAGTGAAGATGACATTTTATGGATAAGGTTGGATGGAAATTTGTTCTCGCTAGAAAATGATTTATTTGTTGGTTTATGTTATGTTGTACCGGAAGGTAGTGGCAGATATAATTTACATACACAGAATGTCTTTGACAGATTATTAGATTCTATAACTTTAATTCAAAACTATACTAACGGTCAGTGTAATATTTTACTGTCAGGTGATTTTAACAGTCGCACATCAGATAATACTGATTACATCAATTTTGACTCGAACAATGATTTGCTTTTACTACCAAATGATTACGCAGCCGACATTTCACGTCCTAGATTTTCACAGGATAAAGGTCACACTAATAGTAACGGTACTGCTTTGTTAGATTTTTGTAAACAGACTAGTTTGTATATTGTAAATGGTCGTTGCGGTAGTGACGCCGGTGTTGGCAAATACACCTTTATTGGGTCAAGAGGATGCAGTTTAGTAGATTATGTTTTATGTTCTGATTCTTTATTTGACATTATTACGTCATTTACCGTTCATACACCGAATGCCTTATCCGATCATTGTTTAATAGAATATACATTAGAGAATACCGTTTATCACGATACGAATACCGCAGAATACGAGAACGAGATCTACGATGAGATTAATTATAAATACACTTGGAATGCTGACCGATCGAACTCTTTTATCAATGAAATTAACTCGGATGTGTTTATTGATGAATTGTCAAAACTGACAGATTACACAAGTAATTGTTTGAACGATAACGATATAGATTCGAGTTTAACTCAGTTTTCGCTACTGTTATGCACCACGGATTCACGTAGAACTGTACTCTAGTAAGGGAGCTAACCACATCGTACTTATTACAAATGTATTTACAATAGTTACTTCCCTTTATGCTCATGTTAGATCCGTTCTATATGAGCACTGACTCCCAAACTGATATCATGACATATACCTTGCACCAGACAGATAGGCGTACTTATTTTACCTACGTGTAGCCGACCAGTGGTTGGTGATCCTTTAGTTACAATGGCACAGATACAGACGTATGCTCAGGATATAACAGAGTAAACATCAGTTAAAGGGTGTAAAGAAAGTTCGTTCCGGTCAGAAAGTATGGCGTATGTTTATTTTTACCAAGCGAAATATTACGAAATTTGGAATGAAGGTACAGTACTAAATTCAGGAACTGTGAATTATTTTTGTTTGGGTTCCGTTCTGGTGGACACCGTTGTCATAGATTTATAGAACGCGGAAGTAAGCTTACGTTAACGTTACGTCGCTTGCCATTTTAAAGATGAGTCGACATACAGAAATAACTGCAAAAATGAAACATAGCCAGATTTAGGCATAATAGACATTCGCATTGATAAACAATACGTTGCTCTTAAAGTTATTGATGGCTAAAGGACGGTACTTATATAATAAGAGCACACCTATGAATTAGCTAGTACATGGTATCGATTTCGTCTAACGTGACGTGTCGTAAACGTCAAGCGAAAATTGTGAGTAGGGTAAAGAAAATGACCGACTGTGTTAAAAATAATGGCGGGAAATTACAGGAACAACTTCTAAGAACATCAAAAGGCATTGGCGAAGTCATGCCTCATTTTTCAAGTAAAGAGTAACTAAATAACTCCAAAAGTAAAGAAACGTCGAGGTTGACAAAAACGCGCAATTTTGAAAAAAAAACGTTCATGGGTAAACAAAAGGCATTTATTTGCAAACGACAACTCTTTCAGACTCATATTTTAACGATGTTTTTCTCTTATATAATGTTAAATATTAGTTTAGTTCATTACAAGTTTAAAACATACACAACGATACAGTGAGTAGATAACAAAGCGAGTATTTCGAAGTTTACCCGGTCATGACGTCGTTTACGTCATCTTCGAAACAAGATCAACACATTTATTCATTGCGTTTAATAAATATTGACAGTCAAATCAGCTAAAACTTATACATAATGATGTCATTGTATCAGAAGACTGAATACAAAATTTGGTGCAAATACATTCATTTGTTTTGTGTACAAAAGCTTTTCAAAAACCGGAACGAACTTTCTTTGCACCCTTTACATGACTGGCCTGTCCAAGTGTCCGGATGAAGACTGGTATATATCTATATTTTCAACACCAGTGTTGTACAACAACATTGGCATCAATTTGATTTCACAGCATACATTTATCAGCAGCATTTAAATCGAAATACACTTTCATATTGCACGGCAAATTTTATGCATGGATATATTACATGGTTCTTGCGTTGAATATATCAATTTCCACGTGAAAATCGTGCGATGTCAGTATTTTAGATTTGTGTTGGTATTACACCCGAGGGTCCTCGTGATACTCACCGCTTATGAAAACATACAACCGGAGTTATAAATATAGACAAGACATTATGCTGATAAAAGTTCGAGAGTCAAATTATCTAGGTTATAAGTGAGTATCAGGAATATGCTTTTTATTTTCCGCCTCCTCGATAGCCTAGTGGTAGAGTGTCCGTTTCGAGTTCGGGAGGTCTCGGGTTCGATCCCTGGCTGCGTCATACCAAAGACGAAATAAGAATGGTACCAGACATTCCCTTGCTAGACGCTCAACATTAAAGGGAAACTGGCTTCTCTTCTCTCATACACTCGTGGCGATGGATAACATCAGGAATGAGGTGTCGAGAGTGATTAATGTAAGTTGAAAAAACTTGTTTCACAATCGACCTTAAATAAATTAGTATTAGTATCAAACTTAGGCAAGTTTGAATTAATATGAGTTGATTTACTTTTCAATGAAATAGTTCAGATATAGTTTAACTATTATTGCGACAATTGTAAACGAAATATTATGCCCAAATGAATGTACGAGTATAAAATTATACTTTCTACATGTATACCATGGTTATCTTTTCGGTCAAGTTAATACCGTTTGCAAACAATCGCAGCCGAATGTTTTGGCCGCGACAGTTTTGGCTTAACAAAGTATGGTTTGGTGAACAGCGAAGCAATTTCATGTCTGTAGGTCTTAATAAATGTTCAACAGCCAAGCATTAAACACTAGTCATTAGTATCAGCAACAAAATAAATTGTTATAATTTTCCCATGAAATGACAATTTCTTTTCTTTTCGGTATATTAGCAAGCATTAAATAAACCCTAGCTACACACATGTTGTATTTACAAACGCTAAAATTTACGACAAAATTGTGACAACCAAGTTTTTGTACAAAGTATACGATTTCAAACGCAGGTCATAAAACATACGAATATTTTCAATTGACTTTGTATGGTACGCATACAGACCCATTTCCTATTTGATGTCTATGGTTTACTACCAATTTATGTCCCACCGTCATTTTTTTAATAATCATATCTATGAAAACTCGTTGTTATGGTTTTCAATTAACGTAAATTTATGGTTTGCATGTCATTCAAACAGATCAATATAGTCCGTGTTTTATGGTGGTTATATTTTAACAGCCGTGCAAAACCACACACCCATAACTCAAGCTCGAGTGGTTAAAAGGCCCACAAAACTACACATAATGTACAGCCATGTGAAACTGTCTACATACATTACTATCAAGGACAGGGATTTGAATCTAATCGCGAAGTTTGACTGGTCAATTTCTTGCGCACAAGAGAAACACCAAGGATTGCATGGTTTGTCATTCAGTTAATTTGGAAAGCGCTAGAGTAGTATCACACAATGGCACCTCCCTTGAAGTCGGAGGACATTGGACAATCTGACAGGGGAAAATGACAATGCACGCACACCTGGATCGGAACCGCAACCTCCATCTGACATGGTGACCGCTCTAACCACTAGAACACAGGGATCGGTGCTGTTGTACTTATATTTATGAAGAATATGTGTAAGTCGTATATATGAACCCTCATCCGGTGGGGCATGTGATTAGAACGCACGGGCTAGAAATATTCAGGAATATAGACAAATATTCACCACATTGGTACACTCATTTATAATAATATAATAAAATATATTGCAATATTATGAAATAGCAAACTGGTATCAAATGACACATAGTGTAACACACTTTATTACACTTAATAATGTATACGCTCTCTCTATATGTGAAATAAATAGTATAACAATTTTGCAGTTTATACATGTATATATGCCTAAGTGTGTGACAGAAATTGAAACGTATTTGTTTTATATCTACTATTAAAGAAACAAAGGTCCTTCAGTACGAGTACGCACTGGATATCCAAGTACAAGAACATTTACAAAAGAAAGTTAAGTTACCAATTTTAGAGAGCTGCTTTCAGCCGTTCAGCCACCCATTGACATTTTAACTTCCCTTTGGTATGTACTGGGATTGTAGTTGTTATATATGCAAATTCACTGAAACAACTGTCATGTCAACCATCCTATACAAATTATATGACATAATTATAATTTAATTATATGTCCATACGCTTGATATTTTGTGCATTTGTTATTATATTATTTTATTGATATCATGTCTCTGTTATTTCAATGTTTTACTGTTGAGTGCCTTACGGCAGATTGACACTTATGTTAAGTATGTTCCCTCCATAAATAAAGTCTTTATTATTATTATTATTATTATTATTATATGGCTGCCAATGGAAATCTTCGTTCGAGTCTCCCTGGGGAGACTATTTCTCTCCTGGTGGGTGTGCAGCCAACATCGATCTGCGGCGCACAGGACTATCGAGCTTGTTCAGACACCGCCATCATAGGTACCAATTCACACCTTGATCCAGTGGGGCATGTGGGCTATTCTTGCTCAGAGAAATTAAGCAGTGGTCCAGAAGGGGTTGAACCCGGGATCTCTCGATTCCGAAGCGCGCGCCCTACGTCTAGGCTGCCGCACTCAACATAACATTAAACGAATAGCCGCAAACAGATGGAGAAAGTGGCCGAAACAAATGACTCCAAACATACCACTGACCGTGGTACAGGGCCACAAAGCAGTTTGGGCGGGAATTGTGTATGGCTACCGTCCTTAAGAATGCGTAATCAGATTTATCGTAAATTCATAAGAAATTTTAATAACACTCTTCAGCCGATTATATCTTTTAATTTCCGTATACTTGATCTGAACATGAAAGTGGTTGAAATAACAACATTCCTCTTATATTGCGCTCAAAGTTTGTACAAATGTAAAATTAATACTTTTATCTTTGCTGTACGTCGGTAATTAAATTAGTCAGATATTGTAATTTGAGTCGAAACTACAAAAACAAATTATTCGGTGAAAGGGGCTTATATCTTTGTTGCCCCCTTGACAACTTTTGAAACTAATATACTAGCCTGTCCGAAGTTAGCTTCCTGTCCTGAACTGGCGCATAATTAGCGGGTAATAGCCGGTTATTAACCAAATTTATCACCCTCTGTCGGGATATTGAATTTCTGTTTTTTTCAATAACTAGTATTTATGAATAGGGACCGAGGTCTGATAAAAATCGGGTGTCTCGTGAGAGAGTTAACATAAACAGGGGCTTGTGGTAACCTGAGACCCCCTAATCCTTTGATGATCCCCAATATACAAAACTTCTATCATTTTTGTCGGAGTTGTAATATTTACTTATTTCATATACTGTTACAAAACTGTTAAATTATTGAATAACGAATAATGAAGACATTCATAGAGAAGCTGTCATATTAAATAAATATGTTGTGATACGGGTACTTATAGATCAATTGACAAAGTAATGAACATCTCTTTCAGAAGTATGTTATGCTAGCTCTCCATTTGGCCACACCTTTGGTAGAATCTGTTATAACTTATTTGTATAAATGTCATCAAATTATGTTACCGCCTCCTCGATAGCCTAATGGTAAAGCGTCTTCTTCGAGCGCGTGAGGTCATAGTTTCGATCCTGGGCCGCGTCATACCAATTACGTAATAAACATGGTACCAACAATTCCCTTGCTAGACACTCAGCATAAACTTGAAACTGGCTTCTCTTCTCTCATATTCTGGTGGTGATTGGTGACATCAGGAATGAGGTGTCAAGATGAATATAAGTTGGACAAACTTGTTTCACAATCGACCTAAACTAAATTAGTGTAAACAAATTTAAAACAGTTTATATAAGTGACCATCTTAATCAAGCAACCACCTGTCTTATGCAGTTTATATGATTAAATCGATAGCATAGCTTTAAAACTTTTAGGTTACAATTTTGATGTTTTGGGGATTTTTGCATCACAATTGTAAAGACGAGACGCATCTCTCTGCCAATTGTCAAAGCCATTGTTCGATCAGAAAAGCCTACAAGAGCATATTTTGGAAGCAAAACATCTAAGTTACTGAATTTCGGCATATTGCAGTTGTAGATGGCGCTAGTACAGTTCATTTCCCCAAAAGCTTTGCACCATAGAACCCACACACATTTTGAAACTGTCATTTTTTATCAAATAATGCATGTATTGTAGGCTTGTACTAAAATTTGGGTGTTGTCTCAATAAATAATGTCTTTATCGTTTTTATAAATATTGATCAGATCTAGATCTATATACAATTAGAGAAGAAAAGGTTTTAAGTAAAACATAAAAGTAATGGGTTATGTCATTATTTGCTTAAATATTATGGACATTTAAGCAACGAAATAGTTCATTCCAGTTTTAAAGTAAAATATACGTTGAAGATGAAAAGAATATTTTGTACAAATTTCACATAAATTATATAAATCACACAAAGTGTCAAATATTTAAATATCAACAAAATACGTCGTTGTTCCTATATACAACGACCTAATTAATCACGGTGAAATAACTATAATAATGTTATCACTAGTCCTAAAACGTGTTTATGAGAACATATAACTGTTTACTTTTAAATGTATCGCTGCATGGGCAAAATGCATCAGTTAATAAAATGACGATTTATACCGAAAAAGAAACGCTGTCAAAAAATCGATAAAATTCGCATTAATCTTCGAGAGCTGTTGGCCCATTGCGCCGCGAATTGATCGTAATTTTGATAACATTATGTCATAACCTCCGTCTAAATTTAATTTTCATTTGACAGAGAGACATGTTGTCGTGCTTGACACAATTTACAGCAGTCCAATACAGACAGACTATAGGTGTTCTTGTCGAAAAAACTCATTAAGAAAATCCATGCAAAGGTAAGAAAAACGAATGATTCAAACTTAAATTGTTTAATTTCCATCAAAGGTTATCTTATCTACGTACAAGCACTTGACATTGTGATCCCTGATCCCCTGTCTAGTTCTGTTTTGTTATTGATTCATGAATCATTCACTATGGAAAGCCATAGTTTACCTTTTGCAATTTCACTTGATCATAGATCTAAACTACATGTATTTTCAGGTCTTTTGGCCTCATACTTTGGCTTTGGAAACATCATTGTTAGGCAGATCAATTGTCTAAGGTCAGAACTGGCGAACTGCCGAAGTGCATACAATGAACTTTCCTATAGATTATAAAATGAACTTGCAAAAGGTGAACTACGACTTTCCATAATTCACAGACAGTATGGTAAGGTTAGATCAAAGATTAACAACACAAGTAATCGTGTATTCAGTTTATTCTCAATCTTATAATAACGCTGATGGCATTCTTTGTCTTAAAGCATTGGTTACTTAGTAAAATCAAGCAGGTGGCCGCCGTCTCCGTGGGTCCCGTGTACACCAGAGATCACGTGCATATGTCAAGCGATTTAATCAGTTTTGAAACTGTCGCTCCTTTCTTCCCAAGACCATGATATTTGATTGATCAAATGTATAAATTATTAAGCATATGTACATAGCCTCTTTTGCATGCACATTCGTATAAAGATGTTCGTTTAAAAATGTACATCATCTTTAATGCCAGAAACAAACTCTCTACTGCGTATCACCCTGTGATGCATGTATGTGTGTAATTATTTAGACGTTTGGGTCAAGGATAACCTATTAAAGTGCATACATTTATTTTCAATGGGTCCTGTGTTTTTGCTTAAGGGGCAGTAAATAGGAGAGAGGGACAGTGGTATGATACAATGTATCCGTGTAGGATACCCTAGCTCTTTCCTAACAGACTCCTTGGTTCTTTAACGTGCCCGGTGTATAGCACCAATACATACGAGTCAACCTCTGGATTACCAACCAATTCGTCTCTAGTTGGGTGGGAAACACTGAAAAGCGTTTCAGAAATTTTGACAGTGTATTTTGATATTCGAGAACGTTAACCACTCGGCCACTATGCCATCATTCTCAAGTCCACAGTCAAAGAGGTCGGTGGAAGAGAATGTAGTTGTCATGTTTGTCTATTATTTTGAGATGGTTTCTCTATACAAGTTATTAAAATAGACAACAATGAGACATTTAATTAAACATCGTACCTTAGCGCTTCCTACCTTCAGTCTTTGTGTTATTTTATATACAAAACGGGTAATTGTTTTTCTTAAACCTGAAACTCATGTGCACGAGTAATTACCTTGGCTTGATTAATTAAGAATCCAATCACATAAAAGGAGGTAAAATGACCACCACAATGATCACATTATACTAAATGACCATAATGACCATTCCTCGTATTAAACAAGTCAAAGTCTAGTCTTATAAGCTTGTTAAGGTACAGCCAATTTGTCCTTTGATTTTTTCTTATTCATCTTGTAAAATTAATCATGATCTGCTGGGATTTGGGTAGTTAACTGGGATAAAATACCTAAATGACAATCTTATAGTCGTTATACGGTAATAAACAAACGAGATAATAATTAGCACTGCATAGGATTGTAATATACTGACAATATATTGACAATATATTGCCCTTTTGCACGATATTCCGACCATCCATATAACCATATTGCAATTAATTCAGTAACTCGGCTCTTCAGCAGGTTATTTCACGCTGACGATTGTTCGGGGGGACATATAGCATTTATCATTGATATTTCACTCATCAAAATTCTTCATTGACACAAAATGTGCTGCCAACTAGAAATTGCACACCATTTTGCATGAGGTTTTGATTTGTACGAATGTTTAACCATTCTTTTCCAGACGGGATTTCAGGAGAAAAGTTGTGCCCCAAATTATCAGAGACAAGTTTAGACTAGACTAGGCATCAACACCGTGCATTATAAACATATTTAGGATTTTCTACAGAACGTCCGAAACAAATACAACACACATGTATGGTATGCACAAATACAGAAAAAATATACCAATTCCTTACTTAGCTTTGGCAGTCAATATCACAACAAATTGTATGATGTGTCACATGGTCAATTTAAAATAAATTGAAAATCTAGCGAGCAGGTATAGGCACATCCACATGACACATGAATCATACCAAAGGACAAAAAGGCGCACTTAGATATGATACACAGGTGAAACAATACCAAACAGACAAAGGGCACCCCTGGCATCCCTTTGCTCAGTTAAGGGACATGGTAACAATACCAAGCATCCAAAGATGTGCTTCTATGGTGGAGGGACAGAAACAATACCAATTCGACCAAGATCTGCATACGGAGAGGGGATACGGATACCAAACGAAAAAGGGATGCACTCATAAAGATGACATGGTACTTAACGCGGACACTGGAATTATACTAATGATCCCAAGATGTGCAGCTATGGAGAAGGAACAGGACCAATCGGGGGAGGGGATGCGGATACAAAACGAAAAAGAGGTGCACACATAAAGGGGACACGGGAACGATACCAATCAGATTTACAGGGGTACGAGAGAGAACACTATAAATCAGGTTAGAAGGTACACACGTGGATGCGTTACGTTTATAACAACCACGCCCATAGTGATTTATACCCACCACGCTAACTGATTCCTTTATATTCAGAAAGAACACGTTAATGTCCGTAAAATGAAATCCTTAATTATTATGAAGATCATCTCCGATCAGTCGTGAAAATTGTCTATTCGGGCGATGCTGTTGGCTGCATTTCACATGTTAATCTTATTTAAACTTCTTTTTCACACGCAAAGGGGTAATGGTTAGACCAAATAAAAAACTGGATTTAATCGCCAGGGCAGAAAATAGATGAATATATTTACAGCCCTTTACAACAACATTTTATTTAAATCTGTGTGTTTTACAGTCTTATTATTGACAGGCAGACAAGTGCCTGTATTAGTTATGCACCCCAAATGCGCCGCATTAACAAAAAGTCAAATGATTAAGGTTGCTTTAATCCGCGGAATTGTTGACGTTTTTTCAATCCCTACTCGAGTCATTCTGGTCTCATCTCCCTCTGGGTATCTCTGCCTTTAGAAGACCAATAATGAAACACACTCGAAGTGTCGCCAAATTCACTGATGAGCAGATATTATTCTTCCAAGCAGAAAATTATTTTCTATAGAGCTTTGAAAAGCTGCATTCGTGTAGAAAATTGTAGATTAACCATGAGTTAAATATTGCTCGATGTTGATGCGTCCATCGCTTACAATGTTAAGGTTGATTTCTTGTTAAGATGCATAGCAACGCAGTTGTAACGTTGAATCAAAATGGCTGACCATTCACACTGGGGATGAAATCGGGGGATAAATTATTTTACTTTGATGAAAGTTTCTATGATTCAGTGATAACTGACCAACATGAAAGTTTTTCATTTTAATAAAAACTTTAATTATAAGAGTAATACGTTCTAAAGCTTCAAACACAATTTCATTTTATTTAAAGTATAATGATTATTTACTGGACAGAAAATTGCAAGCAACGTTGGAGTTAATATAAATTAGAACAGAACAAAAACCACCGGACATCCATATTTGGAAACGTTTCATTGCAAATACATGCATTAAAATATCGTCGAACACGGCGATTTGGTTTGTAATTTGATATGTGTTGCCTTGTTTCGCTGTTTAGATAAACTTTGAAATTTCAAGCTGTTTAGATAGATTTTAGATCTAAATCACAATTGTTAATTAAATAATATATAGGTTGATCACAATATACTACACATGACAATATTTAGTCATTGATAAGTATGTGTTTTTGTTTTTTGCGCGTTTGAATCTTTGCAACGTTTGCATTATCTTTGAATGCATTCAGAATATTATTGGAATGGCTCCAAATACGACAGATAATGTATCTGCTGTCATAATTGTCCACATACCAAATTCTAGTAATCCTGAATTTTGAACAATATATCACTCAGCTCTAGTCACTATTAACAGTTCCCAAAAATATTGTTTCAGCAATACGTAAATTTGCAAAGCATGTTACCGTACAAACAAAACATATTTAACCTTGGCGTACCTCTCATGATTTTGGAAAATATAAACAATAATGTTGCGTTCCTCAACAACAGTTATGTACAGGAATGTATGATACAGATTACCTCTGTTGACAACAACATTCTTACCCTGTCTGGTAAGTCAATGACACGAAGATGAGTCCCATCTTCGGATACATTGGAACAAACAACATTGGTTAAGCCAGTATAAATATAGGGTAAATGCATGCTTTTTCGTGCTATCACATTTGCAGAATTCCTAGGACGGTTGGGACCCAAGCATGTCATTTAAAATATGAAATACCTTCGTTATTAAGCAAACAGGAAATTTGAATTGTTCTTGGTAAGTGGGGATAACTGTGATTTCTTGGTAAGTGGGGTTTACTGTGATTTCTTGGTAAGTGGGGTTTACTGTGATTTCTAGGTAAGTGGGGTTTACTGTGATTTCTAGGTAAGTGGGGTTTACTGTGATTTCTAGGTAAGTGGGGTTTACTGTGATTTCTAGGTAAGTGGGGTTTACTGTGATTTCTAGGTAAGTGGGGTTTACTGTGATTTCTAGGTAAGTGGGGTTTACTGTGATTTCTTGCTCATATACGTACATATTCACGTTTGCGCAATATTTCACAACATATTGCTTCAGCAAATACGTAGTAACAACAGAATAAGATTTTATCAACTCAACATTTCAATTTCAAAGACATTTTTACAGAATATGTGTTCAATGGATACATTCTTATATTTCTGGATTTTTCCTTATCCACTTTAATCAGTTTTTTTTCTTATTAAATTGTGTTCATATTTGGACTATTTACTATTAATATATAGTTTAAACATATTTTATTACCCACAAAATATACAATATTTGTCGTACAAATACATCTATAAATACATGTTATATACATGGGTAAAAGGGTCGAGCCACAAGTTCCAAAACTTAGTTACGGCTCTCCCCTTATTAATATATATATAAACTGTGATATGAGAAAAAAGCTAACGCAAATTCACCAAATTAATGTACATTAGTCCCACTTGGTTGTTATATAGTATTGTAATATAATGAGCGCTAAAATCACTTCTAAAAGGGTTTGGTTTGGCCCCGTCTTTTGGAACATTTTGTATAATTTATATCTTGGGGTTACTCAGAAATAACACCATTCTTTTATATTACTTCACCATCATATGTGACAATTAGATATATGGACACTAATGGTTTAAAAAACCAGACGGACTCCATGGAAACCTAATTAATAATTTCTTTGTGCCAAAAATACGCGTCCATTTTCTTATTTTATCTGTCATATCCCGGGGGCTCGTGGACAAAATAATTTGGTTGAATATTCGGTTCGTTTAATGTTTCTTGTTCGGTTTCGAGCCATGTTAACAACTAGACGTAATTTGAGAGGCTGCCGCATGCGATGTTATTAGTTTTTTACGCAGTTAGTGAAGTCGGAACTCGTACTAATTCTTTGATTAGTGACTCGCAAATTGCTTAAAGGAGGACAATATAACTGCCTTCATACAATGTCTGACATGACTTTGCACAACTGGGGTACTAGAAGAACTGTCGAACATGGTCTGGTTTCTGATCAATCAGAAGTGTAGTAAATGTCGTCTAGTTTTGGTCGTTATAAGATATTTGCCAAAAGCATCATGTCTATTGTACAAATTGAACGAAATTTTCGAGGAAGTGACTGTGGAACGCATAACACCATTCATACATTGAATAAGACAAACATATAGCTAAAAATTCTCCGGACTATATACGAAATGTAGTAAGTATTTGTGCGTAAATCAATATGTTATGTTTGGATTCCGCTTCTAGCGTATCTATTTGGTACTGAGTTACAGGGGGACCTTTGCAGCATGATCTATTTGAAAACCAGCATTTCTTTCGTAAAAAGTTCTACAACTTATATGATACTAGTGACTACCTGTCGACACCTCATTCATGCAGTATCCATTCAGGTATTTATCTCTCATTCAAATACAATTCCTTCGCTGGTACCCGGTGCGTCCATTCGTCTCTTTTCGATGAAGCATCCAAACAATTCGGAATGCAAACAGTCGGGGGACGTTCTGTGTGTCAACGTTAATACAAGGACACTCCATAGGCACATGGTTTCAAATTATACGAGTTTCGAATTATTCGAGTGTACCGTATACATAGAGAAGGTTGTGCAACGGCCATGTTTAACCGAAACGGATATGACGTTATGAAAGCTGGTACCCAGTTTTTCTATCGTTGTCACAGCAAACACGGACTCCAGTTCCTGTAACGTCATATCCGTTGCAGCTAAACATGAGCGCTGCCCAACTTTCCTTATATATAGGGTACATTCAGATAATTTTAAACCACAATTTGAAACAATGTGCCAATGGGAAACTCCCCAATCTTCAACCAGGATTAGTTTACCACAGTAGTGACGTATACATACATATTGTCCTGTCATCAAATTCAGCTGGTTTCCAAATTCATTGACGCATAATGAGTAATGATATTTATTACATGGTGTTGTTTTGTGAAATAAAATGTTATCCTAATTTTCTGTGACATGTGAACAATCTGCAAAGCGTAACATTAGATTTTGAAAATTAAATGTTTTGAACTTTTCATTTACAGCTTCCACAACAAGACATCAGGTTAGGTTGTGTGATGTTTACCATTTTCATTTGAAAGTTAACATTTCATGACACGAGAAATAATCACTTTAAAATGACCATGTTACAATGTAACCCTCTCCTTCAATGAAACACGATATGGGTAAAGAAACAGAGAGAAAATTATATATTTGAGTATATATGAGATTTTATTGTAAGTGTTATTGCTATGTTTAGCCAAAGTTTCAATAGTTTGATTTATCTCATGAAGCCCTGACATATGTTTACATACAATTTTCGGGTCCAGTGTCTATTCATTTGCCTCTAAAATGTATTTCTAATAATCTTGTTTTATAATTAGACGTATAATTATTAAGACATTCAGATGTTCCCGTTTTATGGGTCAACGTTTCCATAAATTAACCAACTTTAAGTTCAGGGTTTTGTAGTTTGATCACTTTGGTAAAGCAGCCTTTTTTGTCGTGTGTTCTGTTCGTTTTGGAAAATTAGCCTGACAGAAATGAGACATCATTGAAATATAGTTCACAAGAGACATGTTGCATCTCATGGCATGCAACCAATATATTAAGTTTAAATTCTACAATTACGTTTGTTTCACGGGAGAACATGCTACTTGTATTTATATAATTCCAAACATGGCAATCGTCTCACTGCATTAACTATATAAAAAAAGTATTATTATATTAAATAATGAAGTACATTATTGTTAATACTAGGAAAATAGCTCAACATTTGTTATAATTAATGAAAAATTTGAATGCACGACAAGTTTAATGATAAATATCTTTCACAAAAAAGACACGACGAATACTCGTAAAACCAAATGATTTTGATATTGGATTGGAGAAAAAACACTTGGCATTGCGACTGGAACATACAACCATTTTGAGACACAAAAACACTATTTTGTGCAGTATATCTGTCGATTAAATAGGATTTCATTTGCATTTATTTTGATTGTTTATATTTAGTTTAGAGCAATTATGACAACAGTGGTCAAGGCGTTTTGCCTGTGATTCGAACAATCCAAAAAACATTAAATTTGCTCCAAATGTAAGACAATGTTCAGTGTTTTCTTCTGCATGCTATACTTGATCTGCATTTTCTACAGCAATAAACAATTAAAAACAAATCTGAATAAACAACATTTAATGCAAAACATTAAGGAGATCAATGTTTAGTTTAAACATCTGTGGCAATTCTCACGCACCGAGTATGGTATGGTATAATTGGGCTTGGAATTGGCATGGAATCGTCGTCATTAGTAGTTGGAATAGGAGTCAGGAAGCATCCGCTAACATCCTTCAACATTCATCATAAGGACAGAATACATTTCATAGTGACAAAACTCATCCACTACAAGTCTGAAATTGTCACCTTATACTGGGTAATTGTATTACGGTAACTATAGTGACAACTCCTCATCAACTACGTCATTGTTTCTACACCCCACGTGCTCATATAGCAACCATTATCTCTCATATTTAGAACGTCAACCAACCTTGGCTCTTTATTGCTCTGCTGTTAAATGTTGCCTTCGCTGTCCGATTATTATTATTGTATAGTATAATTATGTATGCCGAACATAGCCTTTATTTGCCAGTCAGCTTTCTGCTGAAATATGGCAAGCATATGTATTGAGTGCCTACACCCCTTTTATTTATTGAATTCGGGTCGTCAGATTAGACGCCAAGCGCGCTTACCATTTAGCTACGGAGGCACATTAATAATATAGGGAACTACACATGTTTTATCAACCAGTATGGTAATAATAATTATCATTATTACATACACAAATTATTAACCGTATGTTATGTCATTGTATAATATTTAGGTTTGTACGTACCGATGTCCTTATGGCTCATGCCGTCTCTTGAATTCGAAACTTCTTCTCATGATATTTACATGTTGTTCGTCCTCACAAAACTGTATATTCTTTCCCTTGTAAAAAGACTCTGTTAGTGAATAAATACTGTATCTATTACATAATATATACATGTACTTATTATTAAGATAATACCATATAAAATTGATGTGTTCATGTGTTCGTTTTGAAGTTACCATAGAAAGACTCTTTTGTTAAAAAAAATTAGTACTGTATCTATTACATAATCGTAAATATATACTCGCTATTAAGATAACATATAAAATTGATGTGTTTATTTGTTCGTTTTGAAGATAACATAAAAGTCTGAAATAAATTTATATTTTGCTAATTACTATTACACAATCAACTCGTTAATGAGACGACATGATTAGAATATATATTAATGATGATGAACCAACTTCAATCTTCAATCTAAATTGAAAAATTGTGAACATGATATAGTTAGAGATAATTATCAATACATTTTATACTTGATGGTGCTATGGATGTGATGATGACATTTGAACAACATCATAAGTCATTCAGTATCTTTGCAATCAAATAATTAGGATGACTGTGTGTATCTTATAGACATACACAGTATGGGAGTTAGGTTTTGTGATTGTAAGAGTACAAATTATTTTAACATGACAATTTCCACCAATCATATACAATTTAGTTGCATAGTGATTAGATGATCGTATCTCTTCTATTTTATATGTGTGTTTCAGTAATGCCATTAATATAAAATACTTTAGTCATACAAATGAACTTATTTGTTTGCGTTCGACGTGAGATGTCGAATATTAAATGCATGGTCATCCGTGTTCCAAATTGACCAATGGCATCCGAGGGAATTTGTGCAAATGAGTCAGTTACATTCAGTATCCAATAAACATATGTATGTATACAAAAGGTGTTTTTTAAAACAGTTTGAGAGATTATAAAATATGAGAATCATCTTCAATCTAAAAAATTTCACTTTTGAGTTTCAAATTTCCCACGTTAACCGAGAAATAGGAAATGAAATAATACATTTAGTACCACGTGACATAATTTGACTGGTTACTAGTATATCTTTATCATAATCAGTGGGCAAAATACATTTGACCAACATAATTTGAGACCACAACTTTGAGTTTTGAGTATTGAGTCTGGTCTCAAATTTTGCAATATAAAGTTTCGTGCCGTGCTTTGTGTTTTTTCGCTGATTAACACGTGTTACCTGTATAATTGAATTAAACTGAAATGTCGGGTGGTCGGCTGATACTTGAATTAGATTGATTGATTATAAATCTGTACGCTCGCTTGACCCTGGATGAAACCGGAGATTCCGGTACAAAACACCAATCGGAGCCTGTTATTGTTCGGCCACAATTGTTTGTTTTGTAACAATGTCTATATTTGCATTCGAGATTTTCCACCAGTCGACCGTGGCTATGATAAATGTATATATTTCCCTGACACCCATTTAGTACACGGTTCGAATTACTAATTATCTGCCCGGATTGAGCTGTTACTGTAACTCGAATGCCAAATTTACCACATAACAAATGTGATTTTTTTACCCTGTGGGCAACCGCATACTATGACGTCCCAAAGTCTGGCTACCAACACGACAGAACTCATGTCTTATTTTTAATTATATCAATTTTCAGAATGAATGTTATTTTTATAAAAACGCGAAACATTATATTTTAAACTGTTTAGCGACCTAATCACTCGCAGCGGTATGCCGGTGTGAGAAATGTCATATTTACACCCTGTTAAATGATATATTTAATACTTACGTATACAAATGAATTACCATCTGAAAAGAAAGTTTACAGGCCGAGGTGAAACACTCGAGTTGTGAAGTCATAAAACAAGTTATCGACTGTCAGTAAGAAGTTGGGTTGGATTTCAAATTTAGAGCAAAACATATTTGTACGAAGTAGGCAGACGATGAAGCCTCTAGTCTGGTATAACATTTTAATAAAAACAGCAAGTCGAGTTATTCTATTTCGCAAAATACTAATCAAAACCATTTGATGAGCGATATTTTCGATTAAATCGTGACGTCACATGTCGAGACGTTTAATGAAATAATGCACTTGATTAAAATGCGTGACGGCCATCTTGGACGCCATCTTGGATTTTATCCTTTACTCCTCATCCATTTTTAGAACTGTTGTCTAGTTTAGACTGCATTTCTGTATTTGGTAAACATGTATTTGATAAAAATGTTTATGTTGCAATTTGTTTTACCCTAAATGCTAATTTGACTGGGCTACCATTATTCTTCATGACTTCATTGGCCGATTTATTTGTCGATAACGGTTGCAATCATGTCGATACTGGCAGAGTTACTGTATAATCATACTGCATTAAATAAATCTAAAGTTAAATATTAATTGAATTGAAAATAAATTGATATTTTAGATATGATTTACAGAGCTTCTACGCATTCCATTTTCATTGCTTATTTCATGATCCATAATTAATTAGACAATATGACTCAGTCATAACTTAGAGCATCAATATGATTCGTAAAATACGAATACACATTAGTGATAGGCTCGAGCTATGCCAGCGGGGTCTTGCACTAACACAGTTTATAAACGAGTCAACTTCTGGTTATCGCAATAAGCCATACACGTTGTCCGGGTCTACTCTCCATCTTTCCGTTTTTACCTTTCTTTCTCATTTTCTTGCACACCCTTAAAGAAATGTCAATCCATGACAGTTTAACGTATACATTTGTTGTATATGTATATGTAGATGTATAGGTTGCACCGTGTGTGAAACATGCAGACATATTGTATGCACATGTTGTCTGTCGGTAGCTTGTAGTGCAAAGTGTGACACCGTTCATCATACCAGAAGAGTGTTGGAGTTGTCAGTTGCTGCATATTTTTGTTGATTTATGTCTGTTTTCACTCACTAGTACATACCAGGTGATATTGTACTAACATTGATGCATACTGTTTTTAAGCATACAACTAACCACCTGTGTTATACACTGAAAATATTGACTCAATCAGTCTCAAGTTTTTTTTATTTGTTAATTGTCTAGGTCAACCAGCTTTATACATATATTATAAAATATATTTTTAATTTGTCTGCTGACAATTCATGTTTTTTATCCCTAAACTATAAATTGTATACATGTATGTATTTGTTATTATGTTTGCATGCCTATATCTCTTTCAAATCGTTTTAACCATGTCTTAATAGTGATTGTACAGCACTTTTGGATCACCCCTCGTATTTATTACTATTACATTTATGAACGACTCGTTCCTGAGATCATGTTATTACTGCACTCACAAACCATCAGCAAGGAAGTAGATCTGGCAAATTCTTCAGAATGATTCATCATCACAATATAGCATATTGATATAAAGATTGTAATTAACTTTATTACATGTATTGTGCAAGCCTTGACAAATAGCAATGTTCACACTTATAATATAAAAGCATATTGACATAAATGTTGCAATTAATTTACATAGTATGCAGAGGTTTTACGACTTGTCAATGCATAATTTATCTGATATACGCATTATCTGTTGAGCATAAACGTATAGCGAACTGATTATGTCTTTAAGATAAAACACTTCACAAGTTCGTAAAATAATGAGCTCATCCGAACTTCACACTTTCTGGTGAAATAATTGAGCAGACTGTGTTTATTAGTCACGTGGTATAGTTTTATAGTCACGTGGTACTGTTATATATCATTGTCAGCTATATGATTATATTGACATTGAAGTGTCATGCTATAACCATGGAACTTTATTTACCGCGTTATTGTTTATTTATAATATGGTGGCATACAGGGGACACAAGTTATAGTCCGCCGATGATAACACTAGCATTTGTTTGACTCAACAGTGAGTTACCAGTGAGTTACAAATAAATATGAAAAATAAATGCATTGTGTATAATCATTTTTAATGCACTATAGTTCTTTCAATCTGCGCTGACAACAAGCGGTCCGTGGACCGTGCAGTGTTTATATTATCCATGTATGCTTATAGTTAAGGCTTGAGGTATCTGCAGCTATACTTCATATACCGTTATATTGTTTATTATGGTGGCATACAGGGGACACATGGAAAATCAATTTATCAGGGTACTGTCTTATCAATGCACTTACGGAAATCTTAATGTTTCGCTCAAATATAAATTCTATATAATTCATTAATAAGTGCAAATTGGTGACGGATATGGTTTGTAGGAGTTCATTTACTGAATCATTACAATGTATTAGTATTTCAGCTCCAATTTCCATCGTAAATATTTGATCGTTAGTTTACGATTACCGCAATGTATTTGATAAAACAGAACCCAGGTGTTCATGTGTAATATAAGTGTAATCTTTCATATGTCCCATCTATGCCACCGTAGTTTACTACCGCAACATATTAGTGACAAGTGAAGTAAGAATTATCGGCAGTCATTTCGGTTAACACAGTTTTTGCAACATGGGTTTTTTCAGTTAGCAGTATACAAGGGGGTCAGCGGACCTATCGAAATACATGACAGTAATTATCAATTACAAATTACTTACTTACTTTCTTTTAAGTAAATTGAAACAAATATAGAAGACGAATGTCCGCACTCGGCCTAATGGCATAAAAAGGACATGACCCGGTCTGTCTGGGAAGCGTGCCAGAGGAATCGTAACTACTTACACACTTACTTATTCCTCTTCGTCCCCTGTGGGACATAAGTCTGCAATGGCCTCTCTCCCCTTGGTCTTGTCTTTTGCCATTATCTGCGCTTCTCCCAGAGGCAGTCCTATTTCTGCGAGTTCTGTCACCATAGTTCTGCGCCATGTTGTATTCGGTCTACCAGGTTTACTTTTTCTGGGTGGTGTCCATCGAACAGAAACCTTAGGTAATCGGGATTGGTCCAATCTCAAATCATGGCCTAGCCACCGTAACTACAGGCAAATCCTTATCTAAGTGAAAAAGTCTTCAGGCCGTTTAACCATTTTGTCATATTGCCATTTCTTTGTACATGTACCAGTGTTCGGAGTACGATGCTGATGTACATGTATAGTTTAATTTCTGAGGGTATACATATACGAGGGACATTCAATAAATAATGCGAACTATCAATTATCTCTAAAACCCGTCAAGATAATTCAAAAATGACATTTCGCATAATAAATATTTAAGGCAATTCCAATACTAGTATACATGTAAAGCCTGTGTCCCACGGAGCAATTTTGCATCGAAGATGTAACTGAAATTAATGAGCTATCAGGACGTCGGGAACAGGTTCCTCGTGGTCTAGGTGCAGCTTTGGAGAAGTCAAGAGACAGTTTGTGATATTGGAAGGAATTGTGACGAATCGTGTGGTATCGGAAGAAATCGCGACACCATCGCAAGTGTGGAATTTCTCAGTGGAACCTAGGCTTAAACTGGATGAACGGATGTTTGTTAAATTTATTTTGAACATGAACAACATTATGTTATATATTATCTGACTACATTAAACCATGAGACTCAAGCCTATGCTTATTCAAGCATTATGAGTCTCAGTTCAATGTTCGTTGATTTAATTGTTAAACTAGACCACGAAATATAATGCCCACGACTAATCGACCTCCTAAATGCAGAGCATTGGTTTACTTTTCCATGTTTTGTAATCCACGAATTTTGACTCCACGAAAATGCATTTTTATCAAAATCCACAAAAGTATGTAATTTTACAGTACTCTAGAACATCCAAATTCCAGTTGGCGGCTGATAGAAAGGTCAACAGTTATATTTCATATCATATACATTTTACATATATCTTCCAATCTTTCTCATTAAGCATTGACTGACCTTGTCTGGTCGTTGAAAGATTTATTTTATCGTCTGGTCATCTGTTAACACACATACCTATTGTATGAAAAGTAAACATAAACTTTGACGATAATGTGCACAATGTAAGGGTGGGATTCCCGAAGTTGCTTTTCAACAGTGTTGTTATTTTTTGCAAACGTTTCTCAGTTATATACAGTACAACCTCTACGGAGCAACATATTTTGGATCTGCAAATATTGGCCGATGTGTAGAGGTTGTTGCTTTCCAGACGTTAAATTTTGAGTAAATATTATCTAAAGGGAAATTTTGAAGGTGTTGTAAAGAGGTTATTGCTCTACATAGGGCTGCTCTGGGGATGTTGTATTGTACATGTATAACGTAGAGTTGAATAAACAACCAGTATACCAGGAACACAAGACAACTTCCCAACCTATGGAGGACATGACCATAGCGTAGAGGATAATAAACAGGAACAGTCGGATAGGGAAGAGAGAACTCAACAAAAACTGATGAGCAAGAAAGGCACAAAAAACGAACGCACATAACCCAGTGTAGCAATACCACGTGACTTTTGGCTACAGTTACAAGAAGAAATTTGTAAACATTGGAAACAGCTTTACTGATCTTTCGATTTATTACTCTGTGAAACCTACACGTTCCACGGTTTAACAGGGTAATGGACAAAACGGCACATACGTTGAAAAAGACTGATGATTTGATATAGTTGAAAGCAAATAATTTTTCTCTTAGCATGGCGTATATTTCATAGAAATCGATGAAGAATAAAATACTTATAGCTATTTTATTTTCCAATGTTTTCAATCAGTTTCTTCTTATAACTGTAGTCAAAAGTCATGTGATATTGCTACACTTAAACCTGACCAAATGAATCGTACCATGATCTTCCAGGTGACAGTTCCTCGATCAACCAGATGTACTAGACGGCAATAACTATATAGTATATGCAAACTATAGTCAGATCTGAAAGTGGGGTCAGAAAAAGTCAAACGTGAAATTACGTTCGTATTTTATTAACACTTTCATTAAAAATAGGTTGAGCTATATAACGCATAACAAATTTCAATACATTTTTTGACATATCAAATACAATGTTGCTAGTATTCATTCTGTACATTGATACATGATCAAGTTTAGTTTTTATCAAACTACTTTTTGATCATAAAGCATAAAAACAAGATAGGTGTAAAATTAGCCTGCCAGATGTATCATAAAATGATAAAAAAAATAATGATACATAAAAACTTCAAAACATGTTATGCAATTAATTATAATTGAAATCATACAAACGCAAACACGGTGGTAAGGCTATCATTTTTTTGTAAATGAGTTAACATAAAAAGTATTCAATTATGACTATGCATTTCTTTTTTTTCCTTTTTTTTTTGCAAAAATTTGATATCACTGCGAAAGTTCAAGGTTTTTTTGAACAACTTTTCTATTTCATCATTCCTACATTGCCACTTGTTACAAAAATGTAGTATGTTCAAGTGTTTACATGGTTGATGATGAATTAATGGTTTCCATTTTTCTTGCTATTCTCCGTTCATCAGTGTTTTCGACAGAATGATTAGAGTAATATAAAATTTCATTTTCCACTGTAATTGCGTTGATAGTATCTATTGCTCGTACAGACTTCCCGGCCGGGGGTTAATTGCCAATTAGACAACAATTTATCTTGTTATGAAATTTGCGATAAAAATGAAATACAGCTGAAACTATAATCTCCATAATACCGTTCTCAAATTGACTCGATGCAGTATTTGAGCGGCGTAATGGTACACTTTATTCGTCAACCTTAGTCATAGAAATTAGTCCGTGTTTAGTGGTATTGATTTTGTTGATATCATTCTTATGTCACCCATAAGTGATGTTTTTCAATTCATTTTTGATTTATTTTCCAACTGACAGTAGATCATCCATATGGAAATTAACCATGTACATGTACACTTAACCAGAACTTACTACCATTATACGCTGGACACTTAGGCAACTAAGAAATGTATATAAATATAAAAGATATGTTCTGTTCTGTTCTATAACGATGTTATGGTATAAGGGCCGTCTGCCGGGATCGAACCAGCAACTCCCAGATATTTTATGGATAGCATTTCGAATTCCTGTGGTATTAAAAAGTTTCTCCCTTTTAAATACTGCCCGTGAAGCAGAAGAAATACTGGCTTATTAATACAGCAGTCGTGGCCACCGGGTAAATCCCAGACCTCCCCGCACCAAAGCGTATGCTCGAGAACCATTATGTTAAAAGGGACGTTCAAAACATTTGGTTTGTATCATAGGCACATGGTTTCGAATTATCTGAGTGTACTCCATGTATATAAAATTATCTGAGTGTATCCTGTGTTTTGAGAAGGTTGTGCAGCGGCCATGTTTTGCCGCAACGGATATGACGTTACGAAAGCTGGTACCCAGTTGTTCTACAGTTGTGAATGCAAACATGGATACCTGTTCCTGTGACGTCATGTCCGTTGCGGCTAAACATGGCTGCAGCACAACCTTCTCTTTACATAGAGTACTCTCAGAAAAAGTGAAACCATGTGCCTATGGTGTGTATAAGACATTACTCCAAGTACAATAAATAATGAACATCTCGATAACTTTGGTGATAGCTTTCATTTATTAATCTACATAATAGTCTGTCCGAAAATAATATAACATCATAAATAACAATTGATCTAATAGCCTTGTCTAAGGATAACTAATAATAGAACACAGCTAAGCA
The DNA here is from genome assembly GCA_947247005.1 of Spisula solida. Taxonomy (NCBI): domain Eukaryota; kingdom Metazoa; phylum Mollusca; class Bivalvia; order Venerida; family Mactridae; genus Spisula; species Spisula solida. Next base: position 49,138,939 of record OX365950.1, read on the forward strand.
CAATAATTATACAATTTTTTTCCAGTATCTAATAATGCTATAGCTACTTGTCTCTGAGCATCTTCTGGCAAATACATTTATGTTGGTTCATAAAAAGATGGGATATTGTCATTTCATTGTCTAGTGTACCAACTATTGTTTTTATGTTCATCCAGTATGTCTTTATTACATTCTTCAAGGTGGGAACTGGGCGGTATATTCGCTAAATCAAACGGACACATCATGTGGTGCCTCTAACTCATGTTCGGTTCCGCTGATGCTATTAGAAGCTTTGGTGATGTCGTTAAATAGTTCTAGTAATATACGTACATTACTCATCTAAACTGCTAATGTAATTTGTTCCAGTCAATAAGAGTCAAAGGTTGTAGTATTAGTAGTAATTCATTATTCGTATGTCGTAAAGATGTCGCCAAGGTTTACATTCACATGACCTGGACTATTGTTTTACATTTTCCAAAGACCTATACATTAATTTATAGGTCTTTGCATATTCCACTAAAAGGTCAAAAGTTTTGATGTCAGATTGAATAAAAGTGTTGTTTTTTGTTGTTGCGTATATTTCCATGTGAAATATTTATACAAAGAATACAAATAATATTGTCAAGCATGTTTATGTTGAATAAAGAAACATTACATTCGTTTTTTGTTGTTATACATATGAGCCTCCAAGAAAATCTACTATATTGATATTATGTTATTACTGCATTTAGCAAGGTTTTGAAAAGGCTTTCAAATAAGAAAAAAATACATACAAACAATGTATTTATAGATTCAATTTTAAGTCATGTATCCATATATTACTACATGTATATCTTAGCTTTAAAATGTCTTATGCATTATGTCCAAATCATTTACTTCGTTGCTATGGTGACCAATTTCAGAAAAGTACTCTGATTGAGAAAACGAGGAGTTAGTTGATTAAAACAGTAGTAGCCTTTCTCTAAATGTGAACATTTACAATTCGGATGTATATTTTAGAACTTAAAACATCATTCTAAAACTTGATACCATTTAGACCAGTTTAAGTAAAGAATTGATCAAATGCAGTATTTATAAAGTACTTGTTACAACGACGTCGAATAACGCTTGAATGACGTTTGCGACGTCACGCAAAAAGGGTTTGAATAGGGCCTCAACTAAACAGCTGTAACTTCCTTAAAAATCAAGATACCAACAAAATTTATTTTGCATTTTGCTTCATTAAGATTACTCTTTTAAATAATAAATAATCTCAAACTAAATATTTTGTCAAAATAGCAGGTTTTCATGGAGAGTGGCTCATATATATTTAAAGTACGGGTATAGTATGCTCATGACGTAATGCGATTCAATACTTGTCTTACAAATGTCTTCTTCTGAAGGTTGTTATGTTTATAAGATCTATATCAAGGAAAGAATTACATAAAATTACATCATATAATACTCGTATATAATTATTATGAAAAACATTTGTGGGTGCATCCGAGAACATTATGTGAAAGAACTCTCTAATCCGATGTATAATTACAAAAAAATACAAAACAGAGCCCGAAAAACTCATCAAAGATCCGCGCATTCCTCTAAGACTCGCATCAGACACTTTTGAACCAGAAACGCTGAGAAAGTATTCGCCGCAATATTTAACACCAAGCTCGAGCCGAACATTATTACATGATTGTCATAACTCGAACGACTTGGCAGTTAGCATGTGGGCTTTCCCGGAATTTATGACATTCGCCAAACATTTCTTGTTTAATGCTCAAAGGAATAGCACGAAACAACGCTACAATTAAGTAAGATCATCCGCTGCGTAAAAAACATGACATTCGTTTTGGTTTAATACAAAACATATATAAAGCCCACTTCATTAACTGTGCTATGCAGAACTTGCGAGGTAAAGAATGCGTAGAATTTTTGACAAGTACATTAAGCAGTGCCGACTCCTTGTAGCAGAGGCAAGCGACGTAAACCTAGACACATTCTATGGGCTGTGATTTCAACGCTACAGTATTAATGTCAGCACATTATTTTAATTGAGAAAATTTATTTGTCAGGAATTTTGCTTGGAAATAACGATTCCCACGCTGCGGAGACCGACCGCGGCCATTGTAAAAACCACAGAAATTGAATGTTATGAATATAGGTTATAAATACGTACCGTTCTGTAGTAACACGCCTTGAGTCATTTTTCCTCAAAACACTCAAAATGCTTGATGCAAAAATAATTGTAGCAAAATAAAAAAGCACCAAAACATCCTCATGTTATGTTACGTTTCATTTCTCTGTGATTTAATACATTTTGAATGAATTTGTACTTGGTAACATCAAGTCTTAGAGAGTGCAACGTATACATGTGTATATCTTGCACTAGTAACTTCACCCAGTTCCCTTCTCTCTCTCTCTCTCTCTCTTCTTGTGAGTAATTATTCATTTTCGGGCGACATTTTGGTTAAGAAAAAACAACAATTATATTCTACATAAACTGTATTATTCCCTCGTGTATGTTGTACTGTTATATCAATGTTATTGGTGTTTTTTTTAAAATTATTTGTTAATATTGCCAACTGTTTGACTTGATTTGCAACAAACGTTCCGGTTTCCGTGTACAGTGAAACCTCGCTAAACCTTTTCAGTAATTGAATCTTGTATACCTTGCTATGCCAAAACAAGACCCTGTCTGTGGTGAACACTGTGAATACCAGATCACCAGGACCCGCTAGTACTATTATGATCCATATTTATAATAAAATAAAATATTATAACAAATAACAAAATATTGAATGACTTTTGTACTGCACATGAACGATACACGAGTAAGCATTCATGACGGGTAATGGCATAGTTCTGTGGATATTACTGTCAATCTAATTCAACATAGCCTTCTCTTATACTCTTCACCAATCATCCTGCATCAAACGATCACACAAGAAACAAGTCTGTGATGGCGAGGATAATTATAATTTAATTGGTGTAAAAGCATCAATAAATTGCTTTGTTATGGACCGTGTTTGCTTTGGGGTACACGTGCGTGTCTCCGTGCACGTGCTGACCACGTGTTCGAGATTTTGAAGACAATTATACGGATTCTTCGATAAAATGTTCCTAAGCGCCACGGTTCCCGCTTAAACCGGAAATAAATGGTGAGTGTTAAAACCCGACTTGACAGTAATACAACATTAGTGTCGAATCGTGGATATGCCAGTTTTAGAATATATGATGTGGAATAGCATTGTTTCCAAGAAAAAAGAATGACATTTTGTTTTTTATACGCATGACAATTTGTGCCGATTTATCGTCTCAGACTGGGCGTTCGTCTGTCATTATTATTAAGCTTAGCGTATTACTGTCAACTGTGGAAATATGCAAATTACAAACAACGGTCCGGAATAGTGTCGTTTTGAGTGTGCCTCGGTAGCTCAGTGGTTAGTGTGCTCGCCGTCTAATCTGGCGACCCGGGTTCAAATTCGGATGGAGGCACTCATATGCCTGCCATGTTTCAACAGAAAGCTGATCGGCTAATATAGGCTTAAGGCTATGGCCGAGATCCGAACGGCGGTGTTTTTGCCTGTCTGAAATGTAAATTATGATAATATTTACTTCTCATATTGTAGGGACATGGTGGTCGAGTGAATAACGCTCTCGGTGCCGGATCGAGAGGTCCATGGTTCAATTCCCGGCCGGGACACTTCATTTTTTCAGTGTCTCCTACTCACCTAGACATGAACCGGTTTGAAACCAAAAGGTAGTATCATGTGTATCAGTGTTGTACTTACGACTGTCTCAGTCGATCACAAACAGACAACAGACAACAAAAACCAAACTTAAGTTGTACATGTTGTAAGTCAAGACAACGTAGTCATATGTATAAATCGATTATTCAGGTCGGTCAATAAAGTCTTGTTTATATAATATTGTGTACATAAACATTGCAATTGCTCATATTAAGTCTCATTTTAATAGATATTATGCGTATTAGCATGTAGCTTAGTGAATCAGGTATTGGTTTTCTCTGCCTTTTTCTTCAATATGTTTAAAACAATTAAATGTACTAGGTTATGATATTGCAATGTTTGTACACAAGTGACAGACCTGAAAAAAACGAACTATATTATGAATGTATGCATAAGTTGCATATCAATGAAACATTGATATATAACAAACAGAAACATACATTAAGAATCAAACAGCAGCTAAACTTGAACACATTTTGTAAAGCATGTACATTTGTACCACACAAACCGAGCAAATGAACCGTAGATTGTGAGAAATTATGTGATATTTTTCACTGACAATTCAAACGTGCCTCGTTGCGAGTCATCCGAATTGCACTTTGTACAATAATGTTACAAGCTTAAAAAACCAGAAACATCGCACTTGTGTACATGAAAACATTGTAAATGTTATATATTATAAACAGACTTTGAAGAAAATTCTCCTCCAGGAAAATAATCTAATAAAAAGCCGTCGTACATTCCGATAGCTTTTACCGACATATTTCCGCAAATGTAACACAAGTTTTGGAATGCTTGTACTTCCAGACAATATGGTGTTTTACTTGGCAATGTTTTGGCCTTTGTCTTTGAGTTATACAACATGAAACAAGATATTAACTTGTCGAAAGACGAACATACACTTATGATCTGATGGCTTCATTTATTTTTTCCGCGACTTGTGACTAAGATTCTATATTCAATCTTCAATCTCTCAGGCTTGCGAAATTACTTTGCGGCTAGACTGGTCGAAAATTGTACCATTTACGTACTTGAGGATAATGTTTGTAGACGTGTATACAGTGAAACCTCGTTAACACCCCGTGTACCCGGAAAAAACGCGTTAAGCTGGCTCTAACGTGTTAAGCTGGCTTCTAACGTGTTAAGCAGCGGTAAAAAAGCAAACAAACAAGAGGTAAAGTATTTTGTGCCTGTTACATTTATTTCGTGGCTACACCAGTAAAATGACGAATATGTATGTATTCAGTGGTTCTTCGCCGACACGGGGATGTATCAAAGTTTATTCCAACAACAAACGTCACATCAGATTTTTAACTGGAAGATATGTCAAAATGTCTACAGTTTAATCAATAAAAAATGATTTGAAATACTCACAGATCACGAAGAAAGCTCAAACAATGCTGGTTTACTTTCATTGTCTGGCTTTAAGCATGTTAATAGTACATGGTTGGCGCGGTGTCAGTGAACATAATTATAAACAAGGAATTAGATATGATCGCAGACCTGTAGCTTCCATGGCATACTGTAAACAATGGCTTTTATATTAAATCATCGTCGGCATTTCATTTTATCTATCAAGCTAAATAAGACAATATGTAACCATTTACACACGGTCATTAATCTGGAGTCGTAATGTTCATGACATAATGAACACCAATGTGATTTACCTGAAAATATGTAATTTATGTATTTCACAAAAGCATTCTTAATTTACATGAAATAACTAATAGTATAAAGCATAATTATACAAAAAAATGTATTTAGTTATGAAAGGATTATCACGGAAGGTAACTTTAGTTCAAAGCATGTGGTTACGTTTGTTGCCACGCAACAATCCACTGTCGGAGTTTTTGGCGGGACTTTAGTATCACGTGATGCGTAGACTACCGAAAAGCACGCACATGCAACATTTGTAGAGAGTTATTACTATCATAGTCAATCAAGCACCATCGTGCTTTATCGTGCCAGTTTATTTGTGGCCGTTAATTTTATTCTCCCTCTGTTGTAAAGAACGGATACCTTTTTGATAGCATTTCAGCCACAGCTGTTTGGAAGCTTCACACATCTAATTCAATCAGTGTTAACGACATTTAGACTATTACACCGCAGGGATTTGGTCTATATAATCGGACATCAACTTCGACTGGAATTCCCTAAAACAGCCTCAAAATGTGTAATAAATTCCACTTGCGTTTGAAATGCCTACCGGCGGTCAGTTAAACTTTCGTCAGCAAATATCGATTCAAAAGATTTTATCCTGTAACTGTTTCTTCGGTTTGACGTTTCTTGGATTTTTCAATTTCGTCCACCAGCGTATCCATCATTTGATATCTAGAATTGTGAAAGCTCGGTAATTTCCGTTTGTCTCCGGTTAATATATAACTATTGCAATGCATAAAGGCCGCGTTGATTAGAATGCAGAAACTTGATACATGTACGTCATTGTTAGATGTTAAGAGAATGGCTAATTACGGCCATAAGTCGAATTTAAAATGTTTCTTTATTTATTAAGTTTTCTGACTTAGCACAATTTTCAAGTTGAAATAAGAGAATGTTAAAATGTAAAGTTTGCATGCATGCTTTTTGATAAAAATGTCTTTTAAATGCCTTACACAAAATGAATAACACCTGTGTGAAATAAAACAATCGATCAATTTAGCATTATTTAGTTTATGACTTTAATGATTACATTACGTCAACAGATATTCTATATTTAGAAAGCCAGGGGCTAACGTCAGCAACACGTGCTTTGCGGTAGTAATGTAATACGTTTTCGCGATCGTAAAATGTCGAAACAATACATACAGCACTTACAGCACAGCCTAGTACAATTAATTGTTGAAGCTAATTAAGTTTGGACCGTTCGTGTATTTCCACTTAACTACAAATCTTAGTTAATCACGCAATCCCAGAGAAAAGGTAGTTACTCCCAGTAATGCATTTTACATACAGTGGGTGGGCGGTTTGCTGCACATTTTGTTGGGAGAATAAACTTGAAGTTACATTCTGAGAATTGTTTTTAAGCCTCAACAATTACAATATTGTAATATGATATTGTATAAAGATCTTATCTAACTACATCGGCTCAGATATCATTTTGCCTAGTTCTGTTCGGTAGAAACCCCACGAGCTGTTACCTAGTTCACAGAAGAAACTCAAATACATCAGAGTGGCACTCAACTAAGCAAGAATATAACAATTTTATTATTCTTAAATTCATTATTTCATTTGTTTTGAAATGAGTGGTATAATACTTGAAGAACGTGCTGATAAACATGGCGGTACTTCCGCTTCCGGTTGGTGATGCAAAATCGTGTCATTATAATAATTATGTTTACATATAATTACGTGTGTGCACGTGAAGAAAGAAGGTTGATTTACAAAAAACTCACAATTCTTCAGATTTTTTGTACAACTAATTATTAGCTGATTTCTTTCAACATACTGAAACATAATAGGAACCCCACTGTAACACCTGCTGTAGACATGTAAACACATTTCAACGCCTAATTAATGACTTGTGATAACAAACGTACGCGTGATACGTGTTTACCTACCAAAGCAACAATACGAAACAGCGACATAAATTGTATTTATTTTAAAATATTTATCTTTCTGATAGAACCTTGGGTAAGCAATCGAAAGTTATTTTCTTGTCAGTTTTGGGATCTATTACAAAACCTTTGTTGTCTCTAGAATAGTCTGAGAAGCGATGCATCTTGGGAAATGTTTTTCTAAGAATCGGTAAATACCGGTTAGTCAAATTACAACGAGATAAGTCACACACATATAAGATCTTTACCGTTTGACTAATTAATTGTGTGTTGTATTTGGATAAGACTTTGTTTCTAGTTGTATTGATTGTGGGAATCGAATGTGTATTTTGAATTAGAATTTCTGATGTGCTTCTCACAACCGAAGTTCTCTTCTATTATATAATGCCGAGTATCACACAAAAACATATAGCATGTTTGGTTAGGCAAACGTTGAACCAGAAGAGCTTCGATCAGCCAAGAGATGTCTTCTGATTCGTTCAATTGGACCTCTGTTTAGAAGCTCTGTCGTCTATTTAGCTTGGTACTTGGAAGAGGTTGGAAGAGCAAATCAGATATTGCACAACAAATTGGCGTCGTCCAGTGAAGAACTGATGCGTTCGAATGTCGATCTCTGCTTTTTTCTTTCCTGCTTGAAACCGACCAAACGAACCGACTAAATACATTAAGGATAGTCACAAAGACAAGCATCATTTCACTGGCTAGTAATTCGTAAAAACCAACAACAGTTAAATCAGAACTGACCACTACCTCAGTTCGAACTGCTTCAAACTCACTTTCCACATGCGGGTGTCATTAAGGGTTTGAACGACGATGACGAGTTAGCATTAGGCAAACGGAAACGTTTCCAACATGTGCGCAATAATTTATTCGCTATATATACGGTGTAGCTTTCTCTTGGTCCCACTATTACGATCGCGACGTATATTCATTTGTAATTTCATTTATTCATCAGTCGAGTAAAGTACTCGTATATAAAAAAAAAAATACCGTATCAGAGGATACTTTTTCATGTTGCTGACGTATTTGGATAAGACTTTGTTTCTAGTTGTATTGATTGTGGGAATCGAATGTGTATTTTGAATTAGAATTTCTGATGTGCTTCTCACAACCGAAGTTCTCTTCTATTATATAATGCCGAGTATCACACAAAAACATATAGCATGTTTGGTTAGGCAAACGTTGAACCAGAAGAGCTTCGATCAGCCAAGAGATGTCTTCTGATTCGTTCAATTGGACCTCTGTTTAGAAGCTCTGTCGTCTATTTAGCTTGGTACTTGGAAGAGGTTGGAAGAGCAAATCAGATATTGCACAACAAATTGGCGTCGTCCAGTGAAGAACTGATGCGTTCGAATGTCGATCTCTGCTTTTTTCTTTCCTGCTTGAAACCGACCAAACGAACCGACTAAATACATTAAGGATAGTCACAAAGACAAGCATCATTTCACTGGCTAGTAATTCGTAAAAACCAACAACAGTTAAATCAGAACTGACCACTACCTCAGTTCGAACTGCTTCAAACTCACTTTCCACATGCGGGTGTCATTAAGGGTTTGAACGACGATGACGAGTTAGCATTAGGCAAACGGAAACGTTTCCAACATGTGCGCAATAATTTATTCGCTATATATACGGTGTAGCTTTCTCTTGGTCCCACTATTACGATCGCGACGTATATTCATTTGTAATTTCATTTATTCATCAGTCGAGTAAAGTACTCGTATATAAAAAAAATAATACCGTATCAGAGGATACTTTTTCATGTTGCTGACGTCATATATAGGCACAGTCGTAACTTTGTAGAATCGTAGTTATCATCCATTAATTTCCAGAATGACGCATGCAAGCATTTGACCACCAGCAAGACTTATTGCAACCACATGTTATATCAAAACACAGTTTAAAAGTTTGTTATAATAGAAGTAATCTATATCGTTGTAGGAAATGCGCGAAACATGCTGGGAAAAATTGACCAGCGTGAAATTAATGATTTTCAAATGTCACCGTGACATTATTTACTGGTCAATAGAACGAACCAACCATTTTGAATATACATATCTAGTATCGGTAAAAATAATGACAATGAACATTTGAATTAGCCTACATACAATGGGTTATTGCATGCATGTAATAAATTTGTATGCTGACCAGAGCAAGAAAATTTACCCCTTGATAGCCATAAGCGTTCATCAGTTTTCTTACTTCATATACCAACGAACCATTATGCCTCTCAAAGGTTTAAACCAGAAAGTTATCGACAATAACTGTCATAAATTGTGGACTAGAACAGAATAGAACATATATTTATTCAAATTTATAGATTTAAGTGTACAACGTTTATCATCTACAGCATATAATATTTACAAAATAAAATAGTCTATAACGGATAACTGGTTCACATGTAGCCATCAAGTTTTGTACAGTTCAAATAACACATGGTATAATTATACATAGAAATTCTATTCATGGTATGACTTGTTTATGGACTCCATAGGTTTAGCCATGTTGACCACTTTTGGTTTCCACAGAGAAGAGCATTTGTCATAGAAAATTAATGTAGAGAGAAATATCCCATTATTTTGTTGGAAACCGACGGTTTCATAACGGTTTATGTACGGTATGAATTATAACGAAAGCCGCTTGAGTTCTATGATTTATTGCATGCTTACACAACATGTGGTGGTAAATTCTAGACATGACGTGTTTGTTGTTGTATGTAATTGTCTATGGGTTCTACATGACATTTTCTGACAATGTGTTTCCAGGGATGAACGAGCGCACATTTATTAATGACACAATATGTACCGAATATTTCTCCTTTCATTGCGGGTTTTATAGATCGACGCTCCTTGCTTCATTTCATATGTTTCTCCAGCGTTTTGGTTAATAGTTAATACATTTCTTGCATCTTGGGATGAGTCAAGAAAGTGTGATTCGTCAATAACATATTCCTTGGTACATTTCTTGTGTTTTTCCCGATTTTTTTCTTCTTGGATATTTCTTTATTGTAATGAGTACGAGCCGAGTGTATTCATTTAGTCAAAGATGTTTATACAAGACGGGCACAAAGAATGGAAACACTGATCTACTCGGAACGTTAGATGGTACATAACGATGTTATCAGACTTGTACTGACTTCATGAAAGTCACAATATTGTTCTAAGATACCGATATACTAGTAGTCATGGTATTAATTGTCACTTTTTTACATTCACAAAATTACTCGTATTCGAGGATATTGAAAATATATCATGGGCAACTTAGAAGTGAATCTTTGCTTGTAGAGTCTTGTAAAACAATTTCTTATGATATATATTTTTTAATTAGCTGTTAACTTATGTCATCAGCATGTGGATATCATCATTTACAAAATTAAAAACAACCCAAACACTTTGATGCATTACCTAATGCGGTTTACAAACTATTTTTTGCCGCATAGCATTGTAAAACCAGACATATCATAGCTACTGACCCCTATGTACATTTATAATTGGTTGTTTGACCTTCAGTAAATTAAAACAAACACATCGAAACAAGATCTCCATCTATAAAATAATGGTATTCATCTTCTATATCATTTGAATTACACAGTGTATAATAACGTTCTAAGTACTAAATATATATACGCTGTTGATTGAATATTATAACAGTATGAATAATTTGTATGGTCTCTGAGACGAAACAAAACCCCTTGCCCCGATCTCCCGGAGGATCTCAGTTTGAGCTTAATCTTATCTTACATATTGTCCCTCACCTTAGTAGTAACTTCCATGGGAGGCTGGACACAAAATGGGTATCACAAAACAGACGCTTTATTCTGAATTTATAACAGTTAAAATATCAAGATCACGAATTTCCGATGTATCTAAAATTCAGACTCTGATTTGACCCAAATCTCAATTTGAGCTGAGATTTCTACTTTGGGACGCTTAGGGAGATCGGGACCTGATTATTACAGTCATATTTGACGTATCCATCAACTGTCTACTTAAGGCAGGTTAGTCTATAAATTCAACTAGAGTCTCTTTGAATCGTGAATAAATTAGAAACAAAAGGATATTATCAAGAAATCCGAAACAAATGGAAACATTATTATAAATTTCAGGATAAATTAATGTATTCTATAGTGCGAGACTACACGAGAGCTTGATATGTAGAGTCAGCCGAGCATGCTTGAAGGAACTTAACATTAATCAAGCCTGGCTTGAGTCAGTGTATCATAATTCAGGCTGACATCTACTGACCACTTACATTCATCATAAAGATACTACAAGGCTTCTCATGAAGATAAAGGCATACATGTGAACCAACTTTCACACACCAAACATATCATTTATTCAAGACAAGAACTATTTCCGCACTGTACGTTTAGTGGTATATGAGGAGGCTTATCAGTCAAACCTGGAACTTTGACGGTGATAGTATTATTCTTCATTATCTGAAGAATCTTGGGCTTGACTATAAAACAAAAAAATGTCTACTGTGGAACCAGTAATACATGTAGAGTCAGTCACACAAAGGGAACAAAATATACCGCTCAGAAATTGTTACTACATTGTATAACATGTAGGATTTTATGCAATATCATTAAAATCAGAGTCTGAGATTTAGCTACGCTATATATCAGTGTAAAGTAGTGAAGCGTTATATGGATTTGATTTAAATGAGATTGGATTTTATGTCAATGAAACGTATATCAAATAGTTGTTAGAGAATCCGCATCGAGTGTGAGAGGTCCCGGGTTCGATCTCAGGCCGAGACAAACCAATGTCTTTTTAAATGACACTGGTACATCTCCCTTGCTTGTAACATAGTCACTTTCAGGTAACTGCTGATTCCTCTAGTGTCAGGATGGATACATGTAATATGACTAGGTGGACTCCATACAACTGAAATACTGTTGACCAGTGGAACTTAAAAGACAGTAAAAATCGGACAGGGAAGGCATCACTCAACTGAAAAAGTCGAGCACAAAAAAACATAAAAAACACACTTGCTAATAAACCAATGCTTGAACCAGATGATAAAGGATTTATTACAAGAAATTATTGGTTTTTCTTACAGACAGACATATTTCATTTTGACAAACTACTTTTATAAGTAACTAGTCGGCATTTTAAAATTTTGAATTTCGATTTACATTTTCTTAAATTTTGATCGTGTTTTATTTTATTTAAGATCTACAGCCAGTTGAACATGTTTTGGTTTGTGTCTTCAGCTGTTTGTCTGATTCCGAAAAGGGCATCATACATGTACATATAATTGGAAATGCACGATTGCATCCCAATTGGTCACAAAACTTCTGCAGCAAGTCGATGGGGGGCGATCGATTGCCATCAAAGTCTAAAATATTCATACCCTGGATGAGGTAAAGATATAATTGTCATTTGTCTTTTATCCCTGATTTATCCTAGAATAATTTTGTTGCTGTTGCATGTGTAATATCGATAGAATTGAGTAGGCTGGTAGAACGTTGAACAGATTTTATAGCAAGGCAAGAACATTATATTTAAACTGTTCTCTAGGAATAGTGCTTGTCGGGCTTTTAGATTTAGACTTCCTGTCTCCCGAAGCATCTCAGGTAGAAATATCATCTCAAAGTGAGATTTTGCTCAAACCAGAGTCAGAATTTTAGATAAAGTTAAAGTTCGAACTCTCTAAAATTTTACTGTAATAAACTAAGAATAAGGTTTTCTGTTTTGTGATGCGAATTTTGAGTCCAACCTCCCAAGGAAACTATCTTAAAGATACTTGGCAATATTTGAGATGAGATTTAGCTTAGATTGAGATGTTTCGAGAAATCAGGCCAGGGTTCGTGTTTATTCCACGTGTGGTCTGTTGGGGGGGGGGGGGGGGGGGGTGACTGAGTATTACTTCGTCGTTCTCAGCGTCAATTTCAGGTCTAATGTGAGGATGTCATTCAATGAAATTTGTCATAACCACTTCTGGGAGGGGTAATTTTATTAGACGTGCATATTGTGTTAATTACAACAGGGAGGGTTGAAAACATTAACTCCAATGACAGATGGTAAACACTTGTATCTGACATTTCGCATTTTGGAACAATTCTCTCTTTTTTGGTGCCATGTGATAATTCCTGAGAAATTCCTAATGTTCAACAAGGCGACTGTATTATGAAGACAAAAGCGCTTTAGGAAGTACATTCTGTATTTTAGTTGTTATGCTAATTTAACCAAAGTAACGAATTGTACAACATTAAATGCGAAATGGCGTACTTACTATCGGAATGGTCAATTACATAGCATTTAGTGGGCTCATTTGATTCTTAAAATTATTGAATAACATATTTGTACCAATATACAAGGTTTAGTAATTAAACGTTTGTAACTGCCTTATTTATGTGTTACACATGCGCGAATGGCGTTCCAAACACTATAATAATTTCAATCAATATGACGTACTATGAACGGGTAAAATAGAATATTGTACCAACGCATGAAAGCAAAAAAACACTCCGATTTGATTATTATATAGACCCGAGACATTCATATTTAAAGTAGAACGTGATTGTATCGTACCATCGTGAAAAACATACTTCACAGCCGAATTAAATTTGTCTAATGTCAATATTTGGAGTAAGGTTAACGGAAACATAAAATAAAATGTCCCTACTGATGTAATGCTTATGCTAAGGTCACATTTGCCCTACGAGCTCCTTACGAGCTCCGTACGAGTTGATTTTGGTAAACTCGCACGGCGTCCGTACGGAGCCCGGACGGACACCGAAGACTCGTACGAGCATCGTACGGATTTTCTTAACTCGTACGAGCATCGTACGGATATCTTTCCAGTGCATCTCTATAGATCTTTCGTGGTCCGTACGAGTTGTGACCAGACGCTACGAACACACAAAAACCGTTAGAATTTCAAAATTATGAACTCGTACGAGTTGATAAATTCGTACGGATATCGTACGAGCTTTGTGACCCTAGCATTAGTCAGAAGTATTTAACACACCCTATGTTTATATAATGTTAGCAAAGTTTATAATTATGTAAGCAATTTCAAAAAGATAAACATTAATTTGCACGCCCTCTTAAATTGATGATAGCTTTATAATACGGAACTTATAACCTGTAAGTACTGAGTAGTTTGAACATTCCCAAATATCATCTGCTGTGTATGTTGTATTTGTGGCGTGTGATCGTCCTTTGCGTTCGTTCTTTGCTCAAACTCTGGGACCATATTCACAAACATATTAAGTCTTAAATTCAGACATGGATTAGAAGTGTTAAATATTCTTTTCGCGTTCATGTTGCTGTGAATGTACCAATTTTAATATACACATGTAAATTGTCATACATGTGCAATGGGTAACAACTATTAATCCGACAATTTTTTCACTGGGAGAGAGAGAGAGAGAGAGGGAGAGAGAGAGAGAGAGAGAGAGAGAGAGATGTACATGTTTTACCGAAAATTCAACGCTGCAAGTATGGTTTCTGGTATGTTTATGTTCCTACGATCATTGTGTCCGAGTTCAACGAACTAAAGACATTTTAAAAACTAATTCCAACGATATTTATTTGGAAACATCCTCCAGCGAAGATGTTCACGTTTTTTAAGAATAGAACATGTGCCAGGTTTCACATAGGACTTCACAAAGAAAACTTGAAAAATGGGAAATGTTCAAAAATGCGAATTTCGTTTCCATTTTAAAACAATCGCTTTTTCGTGTTTGCCCCTAGGATCAGATGTTTGTTTGAAAAACAATTTGCTGAATTCGAGAAAACATTCAATGTTTTGTCATGAATTGATTTACAGTCGACATATTTTAATTATATTATTTGAGAAAGGAAGCCTTATCCTCGCTCAGGGAGGACATTTAATGTTATAAATTGAGTCAAATAGTGTGAACTTGGTTACTCCATTGAGCAATTATCGAATTCCTCCAGTGCAATTTTAATACTACAACATTTATCATTTCCTGTATAAAGAAACATTTCCCTGACTTCTTTTGGCGAGCTTTGGTCAAAACATCTATTGAAGCCGCAATTGTGTTGAGTTAGTCGTTATTGACCAAGGGGTTTCAAATGATCGGACTTGTCAGCCATTTTTTTGATGCCGCGGTTGTATTGTGTCGTCTTACTCGTTATTGAACAAGATATTTAAAATGATCGGACTTGTCAGCCATTTTGTTTTACTAGTTGTTTGCGTACATTTAACTGACGTGCCTGCAATTTCATTGTTATTTATGATTCTACCCGTGTGAGAATAAACCCACTGTGATCAAGCGATATTAACCTTGTTGTTCACGGTTATTAATTTATATGTTGCCATATTCAATCAACGTTTTATTTCTAGACTTGTCACCGCATCGGTTTATTGATTTCGTTTTTCTCATGTAAATGCCATATAAATATTCTTTGATGCTCGGAGCGGAAATCTGGAAACAATGAAAAATTACAATAAATTTCTCGATTTGGTTCAAGTTAGGATTTATTAAAGCGGCAGTGATCGATTTTGGCGGAATGGGACATTTCGCAAAATTATTATTTAATAAGTTTAGTTTCAATGTAATTGTCAATTAAATAGATACTTTGTGGTTATCTAATTGATAAACATGTATGCATTTATGATCTTTACGTTTTTGGTGTGGTGTTTGCACACACGTATTTAGTAATTACTACTATGTATGTCCAAAGAACGCAATTAAACCTTTGATAAAACGGACACGGCCGATAATTACCGAAGCGCGCGCAATGCATTATGGTAGTACAGGTCATAATTCGGTCATTTTTAGACTCGCGTATCCATTAGGTGTATCGGATCTTTGGTATTTCCACTTTGGTAGAAGGTTCGTCTCTCGAATAGCATATTGTAGGTTTTGGTGCCATGTCACGATTCGATGTCAAAATCGTCAAACAGTACCGATATAGATTCGGTACTTGGCACGCTACGGATAAGGGTAGATGGTACACAAATGAGTGTTTTATTTTCCTTGAATACACGAAGAGTAAACTAAATCTGGTGGTCAGAAGGTTCACCTTACGAACGACAGGTTTAATATCATGCTGTAATATGATTCCAGGCTGCGACATACTATTCAAGTCGGATAGTTCCTTGACTAAATAAGATGTACTATAATTGCGCGCCTACGCCATCCGGCAACGAACACAAAGAATCAATTTCCAACAACAAACCTATTTAAGAATATTGTGACATATAATACCAACATTGTAAATCCAAGGTATCTGCCGAAATACCTTTGACTGAATACAGATACCAAAACGGAAGTTACACATAATTAAAGACGACATTGTCGAGCAAATACCACTTTAAACTCATTTCTCGCCTAATTCTCCCAAGTGTTGCCTAGTAATCAACGCCTGGTTCGTTTCATGGCGCTCAAGAAAAAGATTATTGCAAAAATACTAGTAATCATCATTGAACCAAAAAACAGGCAAGCGTATTATTATGTATTTCAGAGCCCACCTTTACGATAACGGCAGATGATTTGCACATGAACTTCAATGAAGGGGACAATATTGCTACTTAACGGACGTGCAGAACAACTCAGCGATTCAGATAGTGTTACAATATGTTTACTGTTGCACTGATAATGCCACTCAAGTTATCTTAATTTTATTTAAACTATTAGTAACCTGGTATCGAAAATAGCCATGGAAATCATATTTAGAAATCAATTTTCACTGTTCATCTAACAAACACTGCTCTATTCTATACTGATAACCGCTCTATCGCTTTCCTTGGCGCTGAGATTACCGTTTCTGAACTGACCGACACGTTCCGTTTGATCCTTGAACGTATAATTGTATCAAACTGATTAGAATTTGAGTTTAATTCTATCGTAAATTCGCTGTTATCAATTGAGGAACGGTATTAGAAGATATTGGAACATTACATGTGAGACATTGAGGCTTGTCCGCGGTCACTTTCACTACCGTATCGGTGATAGTGTTAACAGATGCATTATCTCTTTCCCTTAAAATCGGCAAATTCACTGAGATTTATGCGAGGATTGAAAATTTAATCAAACTTTGAGTATTCAAAATTTCAAATCAAAGTGGGTCAGAGTGGTGATTTTTCATCAAAGGGCCCGATCGTTGACAGGAGGAACCCAAAGTTTCCTGAAATCTTGGATTTCCTGAAGTGGTCACCTCCCGTACATCATCAATGACCTGAATTCAATGAATACACATATTATCGGGCTGTTTACAAGCCATCCCAAAAACAACCTTTTAACCGGGCACGCCTCAATACTGCTCGTAGAGGTCATAGTTTGCCCAAATACTTCAGAATACTTGAACTCTTTATAGTATAAAAACACTCACATTTGTGGGATACTTCCAATATTAACTTTAAACATTTGGTCGCCGATTTTGCTTATTTAAAAGTCAAGACAACTTAGTATTAGGTACTAGTAATACGCATTCAAAATAATGTGCCATTCTCTGGCTAAAAATGTTTGTACGATTTCGATCATTTAATTGAAAATAAAGACGTTATTGTAATAATATTATAGATAAATCTATAGAATGTAGTACATTTGTTTGTATAATTATATAAAAAACGTATGATCTAATCATGAAAACGGATGTAATAGCTTACAAATACTACATTAGTATATTCATTAACCTTGTGTGTAGTCAGGGTTTTAATTCAAACGTTTAATTACATTATGTTTTAATTACACCATGTCCTTGCAGACATAGACTGAAGGTCTAACTCCAAGGCACCTACATGTCTGTATAACGCACATATCAAATTGCTAACCTATAAAATAAGTCATTGGATAACTCAACTTAATTTTACATGGATATAATAGACATTTGATAAGTTAAATGTGTCATCAAAGAAATATACAATATGTACTTGAAAATGCGAAACAAAATAAAAGTCAGTGAGTTTAGTGGCTTGAAAAACACGTGGCTTGGAAGTTGACATAAAATAGCGACAGTTTGTTTGTGGTTATACTTTTATGATTTATTAATTTTGTATTTTATTCCATAATAGAAAATATATTGCATTATTTATGATCACATGTCCTACACTGCGGTGAACAATTCGTCATTCAATTTAATTTACGTTGTACTAAACATTGGAGGCTTTAATAAAACTGCAGCGTCGTTTATATTATGACAAAGCATGAAAAGGTCTATTCTATACTTAGTACTTTTAAAAACGTACAAGACAGATTTGCCGTAGGTTCGTTGACTGACATAGGAACTCTAGTACTTCCCATGGACTAAGCACACTACTATTTTACATTTGTACAACACGTTTGCTGCTTTTCATCGAAATTATAAGGAAGTTCATATAATTTATGTCAGAATGCAGTAAAAACTACTTTACGAACATTGTGGATGACGCAAAGTGTGCGTTTTTGAATGTACTAAGTATATAATGCGGCACTACAAACAAGTGCATATACATGACTGTATATCCCGAGTAATAAAGTGTTGTAACTACTCAGGCGTGAATTTATGAATAAACAGCATCCAGTATATATGTACAAGGTTACTCTGTCAGTAAGTGAGGCATGTGTGGCACTCTGGGTTCGATGCCGGACACGCCAGGTTGACAGGCCATGATTTATCGTTGGGCCAGACACAGCTTGAAAATAGCCAAAGACGGTCGGTCCAAGTGGAAAGAGATCAATGCAACCTGGTCTCGATCACCTGTAGCATCTCAAGTAGAAATCTCAACTCAAATTGAGATTTTACTCAAATCAGAGTATGAATTTAAGATCAACCTGAAGTTCAAGATCCTGAAATTTTATTGAAAAAATATCAGAATATCGTTTTTGGTTTGTAATGCCACGTTTGAGTCTCACTTCCTACTATACAGAAATTATCTCGAATATACATGGCAATTTTTGAGACGAGATTAAGCTCAGATTGAGATGCTTCGGGAGATCGGGGCTTGGTTTGCAACATGAAGTAGAATCTAACAGAATACAATATTCGACGTACCATATACTGTTTTTGTCGTTAGGTTTATGTAAGTGTGACATGAAGGGAATACATGTATGATTGTATAGTATGAAAACATAATTATTACGATCAATGTGACATGTGGTACACACGTGATAGACACGTGGAATGATAACATAACATGAACACACCAACACAAGAATGAAAACAATGAAAACAATGATAGCAACACTGATATAACTCGCCGCAGATAACCCTAGCATTATCAATAAATACACATGGATAATATAAACACTGCACGTCGGCTGATCGCTTGTTATCATCGTAGGTTGAAAGAGTATATGCACTAAAAGATTTGACAAAAATGGACATCAAAAATGCATTATCATTTTCATTTGTATTCGTAACCAAAGGCTAGTGTTATCATCGGCGGACGATATGTACGTGTACATGAAATCAAGTTGGTACGACTGAAGAATAAATAATACTATTTAAAGTCCTATATACAACTTCCTCGTGGTCTAGTGAAAGCTTCGGG
The DNA here is from genome assembly GCA_947247005.1 of Spisula solida. Lineage (NCBI taxonomy): Eukaryota > Metazoa > Mollusca > Bivalvia > Venerida > Mactridae > Spisula > Spisula solida. Next base: position 49,158,656 of record OX365950.1, read on the forward strand.
GAAGTCATGAGGCAGTTGGTGATATAGATAGGAATTGTGATGAATCTGAAGAAATCGGGAGAACATCGCCGATGGGGAATTCCTCAGTGGGACCTAGGCTTTAATAAGTATGTCAACGACTGTTGTTTGATTGTAATACACTGTTAGAACTAAGATTCTGTACTGTATGTCTGGTAGACCATACTTGACGTAATAATCTTATTAATTAATCCAACAGTTGATTTACTTGTATTTAACGAAGCACTATAAGTGTGTTCTAGTCGAATCTTGCAACTTGTCTGTACTAACGCAAATAGTAATAAACGTAATTTATAACGCTAGACAGGTTTGGAATAAACATTTACGATCCGACTGAGAATGTTTACTATCACCGACGGTCGTACTTATGATCACACGAACAAAGAGATGCACACAGACGTCATCGACATACAAACTTACGGAAGACTTAGAAAGTTACTGTTGTCGTAATCTTAATGCGTAATCGTTAAGTATAATCAAAATAAGTGAAACATAAACAAACCAAAGAAAAATATTATATTGGCATAAACATGTTTGTCCGTCGCCATATATAAATCATAAATTGGCTGTGTGATCAAAAACATCTTAATATAAAATATATTGCATGCACTGCATAGTTGAGATTTATGTTTAATATATGAACAACAACATCGGTTTTGAGTTGTATTGACTTTCTACGTGCAGATGTATACATTTGGATCTACGTATGTTGATGTGCGTTTCTTTCATTTCGAATGAATAAAATTATTTCCTATACGAGGGCTGATCCAGAATTACGTTATTATGATCATAATATTATCCGAATGCAATTTGGTATACTTTTGAAATTAGTATCAATATTACATGGTCCACAGATTTCTAACTGTAAGTATAATGGTTTTTGAATAAGAGAAAAGTCCACGTAATTATGGATCACCCCTCGTATATGAAGTTTCACTTTCAGAAATACTTTAATATGCAACGACAAAATTCAATATGAAATTTATTTTTTCTAGTAACTAATAAAAAATAAAATACATAGTTAAAATTATTTTATTGAGTTATATTCAGTTGTATATGTTTCCTTTTACAAAAAGTTATTATTATTATCATCATCATCATTATTATAATAACCCCGGCCCCTATTTATTGACACGTGCATCGGAATCAAGGTCCGTGCACAAGGGCTTGTAAATTATCTGACTGGAAAATGACAACTAGAACTGCTCACGCATGTGCTTGTTTTAAATGGTTGTGTCGCTGGTAAAGTTTTATTAATTACTTTTATCGGCACACTAATATTTGCCACAAATATCTATAAATCAGTAATTCTAGCGTTCTGTAGCGTTGGGGTATCAATAACAGCACCGTGATTTGGTTACGGTTCACAGTGTATTCATAGCGCCAAACACGCTTGGATGCCATAATCAGACATGCACAATCAAAACACCATGCAAAACATTAGGCATAGATACTTCGTTTAAACAGTATCCCTATTTAGTCTCCGTAGCTCAATGGTTAGTGCGCTTGTCGACTAATCAGGCGACCCAGGTTCAAATACGGGTGGAGGCACTTATATGCCTGCCATATTTCAGCAGAAAGCTTACTGGAAAATAAAGGCTACGCTCGGCATCTTTTTCTGATGCAGGATTTCACCGTCCATATCAGTCTTCATCAAATCACTGAACATTTTATTTTTCTTGCTTGTTTGTTTTAGATTTTAAGAGTGCATTTGTATTTATAATATCGCTCTAACAACTCTGAGTAACCAAATACAAGCTACGTGTTCATGTATAAATGAAGGTCCATGGGTTGGTCATAGAATGATTTTAGATGTATCCGCTGTAGTCTAAATTATAATAATAAAAGAATATTATGCACCCCATCAGATGTCTCGAGCCAACGACCTCTTGAATGGTCGTCGAAAGCTCTATCGACTGAGCTAACTTGGCAGACATAGTAAATTTAGTATGTACATAAACACGGTTGGAACCACGGATGAGCATATACAACAACGAGTTAATCGAATTATATGGAACTCACACCCCCGTGTTTATTTATCATCTCATACATTTTTGCTGGACGCAATTTTAGCGCATTGCCAACTATTCCCGATCCAAATACGGCTAAGTACAAGTTATGTGCAATTGAAACCCAAGACATAAGCCGATATGTACCATTGAAGTGATATAAAATAAAATGATATTTACCATATATGACATACAGAGTTTACGGAGCCATTATCCGTGTCCCAATGCACCATGCCCCTACAGAATGCCGCCACTTTAGAACTAATATTAGCCTAGACAATTCTTCTGAAATATACCAGAAATGACGAATGTCATTCTATACAAGACAGTAGCCCCTCAGCGATCAGAATTTACATAAATGGTATCTTATTATCCTCGTAATTTGTGTCAGATACCAAGCATTAAAGTAGTATGTTTATGTAATCAACATTTCACATTACAAGAATCGATTCTAATCTTGATACAGACGGTTGAGTGTGAACATGCGTACCTCCCTTAGGAGTCTATAAGTATTTATGTTTCCAATTTACCAATATTTGTCCTTAGTACGAGACAGTAGGCACCACGATTTGCTTTTGGCCAGTTCTTGTCTTATGGCTATTGCTCATGATTTGTTCGACTGACTGAGGCGGCTGGCTGCCGGAGTGAGTCATCGTGTTTTTGTAGCTGTGCAGTATTTTGTGATCTGCTGTTTCTGATGGGTTCTGCCTTAGATGTTAGATTATTATGATAATATATATTTTTACAATTTACTGGGCATTCAACAAGGCGAACCCCTTTCAAACCCATAACAACCTTGCCCTTTACATGGTCGCTGTAACGAAGGTGCGTTTTATTTCAATCTGACTACAGTACACGATCATCCTGACGGCAAGCTTAGGGTGTATTGAGGAAATACAATTATTTTGATCAGTGTGGGTGGTGGCCTGAAGATAGGTATTGTGTTCAATCCCATTCAGCGCCACTGCTTAATAACCCACAATGCTCCACTCAAACAGATTGTGAATTGGTATTTGTGATTTTGATGTCTGTGCATGTTCGTTTTTCCTGGGCGCCGTATATCGATGTTAGCTGCACACAAACAGGGGGAGAAATAGTCTCCCCAGGGGGACTTGAACGCAGATTTCCTTAGTTAGCCCAATGACCAGGGAAAGTTTAAAATGTCGAAGGGTGGCTGAACGGCTGAAGCCACCAACGAAAACTGGTAAGTGTTTTATTAGATTGAGTTACATCCATTCAAACTAGGACAAGTGTGCATAACAGTCGTGTATGGCAAACCGTTGACCTAACTAGTCTCTATTGAAATGTCAACCAGTACCAAATTAAAGTTACAAAATTACTCTTCCACAAGCAGCTCCGAACTTCTCCTATCTGAAATGAATGGCCATGGGAATGGCCACTGTCCAAGCAGAACATAACATTCCAAACCTGCGAATACATTCTGGCTCTAGCGCTTTACCAACCGGATACTTCTGCAAAAACTATGGCGTACATTGATTCGTGTTGTTCCTAGACACTAAAGTAAGTATCACAAATGTATCAATTATTAGACAATTATGATTGCGGTCGATTTCATCTTTAGTCACATGACCAAGTACGCAATAATGATCTCACGTGTTCGCGTGATGACGTGATGTTAATTAGGTACCGAATTCCGGATACCTTTGATCGTCTTTGACACAAACACAATAATCGAATAGTTGCATGTATTTTACGATCAGGGTTGCAGACAATAACGTACAAAATTCGTCTTATATTGGCATATTCAATTTTTACATAATTTCGTAGGTGGCTGGAAATTCGCATACATGTGCCTTGAAACGGGCGATTAATTTCGATGTAATTAATTTTAACGATATTTAATTATTTCCACTAGGCGTCAGTACGAAGTTGAATCAATTAATCGTGAAGCCTACCTGACACATGCCATGAATGTTGCCTCATGCGATGCTGGGTATATTCTCAAAAATATTGATATACTTCAACATTAGTAAATAATCACTTAAGGGCACCCCTATATTAAGACCGTCTTAAATTATTTAGAATACAATATTGAAGACCATGTGTACTGTTATGTTGAGGTTATTTTTAGTCTAAATATTAAGACCATAAGAAAACAATTATTGGGCCCCAATGGTGGTCTTATTATTGAGGTCTCACTGTCACTAGAATATTTACCGTCATTGTTATAAAACAGCTGAGTCGAGTTTCCATCATGAAACCATTTGCAGCAAATTGGAGAGTTGGAGAGAGGAAAGCACACGGAAGAGAAGGGTGTGAAGCTCTTGTTCTTGTGTAAGACTTTGTGGTAGGTAGCAAAGTCGCCGTTCTATTTTTCCACTACCTGGATTTGCGTTCGTTCGAAATGATTAAGTTAAATATTCATTATAACAAAAGTGTACGTATCTTTTGTATACAAGTACATATACTTCGACTACTTGATGGACGAACATCATACATGTACAATATAAATAAGTTTCTAAGGAAATGGGATTCAAGCTATGAAAGTCAAGTGTTGTGGAAGAAATTACAATTGACGATAGCATGTATTGTTCTTATAACCCGGATGTTACTTTTTTTCTACGAGATCTGACACTAGCAGATTTTTGTTGAAAACGTCACAATAGTGTCCATAAATTCAATTCATACAATACAATTACATGGCCGTCGTCTAAGTTCAGCAAGTCCGTAAAAGAAAAAGAAAATAACACGTTAAAGTAATATATTGTTCCTATTACAGCCAAGTTTAGATTACGGCAAAAACGCATTTCATAATGTGACATTACATGACAAAACAAATGTGAGGTTGTTCTATGCCATAATAATGAGAGTGTCCCTCTAAATGTTTCTGAAAGACTGTAGTGTGTATTTGCAAGCCATAACTGTCATATACATACGACCGGGTCATTTTTTTGACAGCCCTCGTTTGTACTTAGTACAGGTACGAGTTAACAGTAAGGTGAATGATGAACGGGCACACATCTATACGGGGAAAAGGTTGCTTATATATCTATATTTCACAGATCAACCTTTCTTGAACCACTCCGTATGTTATTTATCTACTGTACATTCGACACAATATAGTTTTTTTTGCTGAACAAGACTGAAAAACGGTTGAGAAAAAGTCGTCACAACCACCTGGTAGTTAGAAACAAGAATAATAACTAATCGGTCAGGGGAAAACAGCACTTATCAGATACGTCAGAGCTCGAAAGGCATAAAAGAGTACACACAAAAAAGAAAAATAGGACATAAGACAAACAGCACAGATGAACAAGAAAGAAATAAATAAACTGAACAGCTAGACACCCTACCCCCTCAGTCTGTCAGTCTAGGTATCGTGCACGCCAGTGAATATTCAGCATTGAATCCAAGATAAAGGGTGCCAGGCGGGCATAGGCCAGATATAGTTTAATGTCCGTTGGGCGGAAATCGGATGATCATCGGATGGCCACCGAGAAATCTCTCTGTAGCTAAGTCACGTCTTGAATTTGTCTGCTAACCGGTCGATTTCCGTTCGGAAACCGGCCCGATTAGCCAACAATTACGCCGGTCGATCATCGGATTGGCTTTGTGACCCAGTTACTTGTCGAGGGCGTAGCAGCCGAGATCAAATAAGATATCCGAGTGTTTGTCCTCTATCTGTTTTATATCACAGTATCAAAGAGGTTGTGGTGGTAGTGCAAGTATCGCACACATGTCCAGTGCAGTTATTGTACTGTGTCGTAGCTTTGATACAAAACATGTATATTCGGAAACACTTTTCATTCCATAGAGAAATGTTTCATAGTATCGGGGTCTGGTATCCACTTGCACAAAGACACGTTTGGTCAGAACCTAAAGATAAGACAAAGATCAAATGCAGTGCAAAAGGTTCATAAATAGCTTAACAACCGGAAAAATATAGATAACTCAATATCACTGCAATAAATCAATATGGAATGACCAATAACAATTATACAATTCTTTCAACTGTGAAACAATTCTTAGTTTAACTTTCATAGGTAAGTATTTTTTAATAAAACCACTTTTCATAATGGTCGTTGGTTAAGTGTTTTAAACTGAAACTTTACCAATATTTTAGGCACCACGGAATTGGCTATATACCGTATTTGCTAAGAACTCTTTTTTTCCGACTCGCTACCCAAGGAGGGGCAAAATTAGTTAGAATTTTGCGATTTAAAGGGAAAACGTTACTAATTTGCCACCAAAACGGTTGATCACCAAAACTTCAATATAAAATGTGTTTAACATCTTTAAGTGGGTATTAATTGGATATATAATTTTAAGAGAATGTTATCGAATACCGGTATATGATAATGCAATATGACATTTACCAATATCTATGTTATCGTGCATTTTATCGGATAATTATTGTGTCGTTTAATCACGTGATCGTAGATTGATTTTCTAAGTACAAGCATAAAATATGCGCTCATACCATGTAACGTGCGAGTACAATAAATTAATTTTAAGATAAAACTTAAGGTTGACAGGGCACCGGGCACCTGTCGCTTGAGCCCAACATTATATTTCATCATCTGTCAGTCATTTTGTTGTTATTATTACGTAATGTACACTGTTGACAGGTTTATATATCTTATAGACAATAAATGACGACAATAGAAGAAGTTATAAAATAATCAAATCGAAATAATTATACATGATTAGACATCGAAAATATTCATGTTAAGTGTTAACAAAGGTTGATACGACTCCCTGTAGACTCGGTCATGTCTATCATACTAGACATAAGTAATAAATCCGTAGTTGACCTTAAAATGTACTTGATGTTCGATTTATTGTCTTTGGACAACCATGCTATAGATAATACAATGGGCCGTCTAATAGTGTAGGGGTTACATCCGCTTTCAGCGATTTGCTCTTGTTGGAATCACAGACCTGGGAACTGCTTTATTAAAGCACTTAGTACTTACGAAAATCTTTAACATATGCTCAAATTTAAATTCCTTATAATGCTTTTATAACTACAAATAGGGGACATATATTGTTTGTAGGAGACCATTAACTGAATCAGGTCATATCCCTTTTACACATTTTGTAGCATTATAAAGAGTTCAAATATGGACGTAAACTTTACTATTTCCGTAAGTGCTTTGATAAAACAGTACCCAGGAGTATGGGGCTGTGTTTGAAATTCTAGCTGATGAAACACTCTAGATCATATATTTGTTTTTAAAACACCTAATAAATATTTAAAATAATTTTATTACAAAGTGGGTGAAGACAATGAATCATATTTTATACATTAATTTTTTATATAATAATGTTAGTTGTTATGAGTATCATTTCAGCTTCATGTAGTGAATTTATTTATGGCAGAATTTCGATATAATTGATCAACGACCATTTTGTGGAAGCGGGACATTTTCACATTATAATTGAGAACACAGGACGACCTATGCTTGATAAAGACTTCATTATTATAACACGTTTATACATCTTTAAATTGTACCAAATAAAAAACAGCAATTATCCAGCATAGGGCGGATATACTTATTGATTTTGGTGCATTATAGGGGGGTTGCACTATTTTGAATGAAGGAAAAATGAACTTGAACCACTCGTTCTTAATCATGAAGTGACCTAATCATCCGTATTGAGAGGTTGTATTGTATGTTAAAAAATACCATTTTAATTAAATTTTGTACGTTGCTGTCTGCACTGATCTTTCAATTTAAAAATAAATGCCGAATATAGCCTTAGTTGCCATTCAGCTTTCTGCTGAAATATGGTGGGCATTTGAGTGCCTCCAACCGTATTTGAACCCGGGTAGCCCGATTAGACGGCAAGCGCGCTAACTATTGAGCTATGAATTTTGCGCTGATTTAAGGTGGTCGATGTATATAGTTTGTTGCTTAGCAACATTGTTCACGAGTTTACCGGTACCAGAAGGAAACTTTGTCAGCGAGGAATCAGCCAGATGTGATACTTCTGAAGGCAGGATTCAATAAATCAAGTAATTGTAATGGTATGGTCAACGGTTCGTCTATAATAAAATCAACCATGTAGTTTAGGCGTTATGGAGGAATATTATAGTCATTTAACTTTGTGATTAAAGAAACCTCATCAGTACTAATTAACCCGTCTGATTTTCTAATCCGTTTTAGATTGCTTGGACTTTCAAGCCTTGTCATTTCAGTGACGCTAGAATATTACTTCTGGTAGACTACACAGACAAAATGACCACATGGCTAGCTCTCGATAGTAATATTGTAATATAAGATTCTATTTGAGGAAATCATTTAATAACTAATGAACTTCCTAGCGTCCATTTCTTTCATTTTCTCTTAACACACACAGCCAGACAATTTAATGAAAAAGTCATATTTTCTGTCACAAACCGTGATATTTTCCCTATCTTCATTGATATTAATATTCCCTTTTTATCGAGTTCATTAAATTAGAAAGAAAAAATAACTGATTGTAAAATGTATACAAATTTTCATATAAAATTGTTAGCAATTTTCTTTCTTGGTGTTTTTTGCTTATCATCATATAAAAACTTCACATATCGTACGCCTGTCAAAAAATTCGCATTTGATAATTGAAAACAAACATCGCGACAAGACTGTCACTATTCGCCTTTGAAGATGGTTCATATCTTACATTCAATTCTTTTCAGATATCGATCATTAAGTTTTAATCAGAATGAAATCAGTGAAAATTGAAATATCTTCAACATTTAAAAGCAAATAAATAAATACGAGGCTGATGACAGCTTTGGTTGTTTACATAGCGTTTGACGCATCGATCGCTGTACGCTAGCGGTTGCTGTGATTGGTCGAGCGCGGTTACAGTAGGCGGGGCTAACTCGCTGATACGAATCTACGGCTTACGGTAGTCCCGTATTTTTACATCCACTACTTGTTTTTATATTCAACCGTGAGCGAGTTTACATTCGGATTATAACATTTTAGAAAACTTGACATTTATTATTTCGATGTTTCTTAATGTGTGAAAATGTTGACAAAATTGTGAAAGGAAAACTAAGCAGAGGATATTTGGAATTGTATTTTGATTATTGGCAATATAGATGTCAATAAAATTAATGATTGTCACTGAACGAGTGTGATATACAGCAGCACGCGTGGTACATCATTTGTATTTCGTTCAAATGATGTTGTAAGTTTCGCTTTAAAGTTTATTATTATCATTATTAGACTCGTGTGTGTTCTGTAATGATTTATATGTTCTGTAATCGTGCAAGAAACGAAGATACATTTCTGTGAGATGCATTTGTGTTTAGTACATTGATATTACAGTAATACCTGAAGATGGCTGGGAAGTGCTCAATGCGTTCCGGACTCAGTGTAATAAACATAATGAACCGTGGAATAATATTAACGTCATTATTATTAATAAATAGTTTATATACTGAAAGTGCTGAACTTACCTATTCTGTCCAGGAAGAGAGTGGCAACGCATTTATAGGAAATATTGCCGACGACAACGACCTTAGATCAACCATGACGCAAGAAGAGTACTCGAACCTAGTCTATCGTATTTTATCAACCGGAAACAGTTTTGCTCATTTCTTTAGAGTGGTGAACACAACTGGTGAACTTTACACCACCGAACCAATAGATAGAGACAGTATATCACATTGCTCAAGATCTCTTAACTGCCTACTTAGTGTAGACATTGCCGTGCAATCAACTATTGGAGCTTTCTTCCGGAAAATAAATGTTCAAGTCAATGTACTAGATTTAAATGACAACAGTCCACAATTCTCTAACAGCGTAGATGATGTAGTCTTCTTAGAGAATTCAGCTGAAGGAACATCTCCGGCCTCAATAGATGGTGCGCAAGACATCGACGCCGGAAATAATTCAGTTGCTAACTATTACGTCGATACCCCTGACGTTCCTTTTGACGTCATTCCGGAGAAGTACCCGGATGGCAGCTCCATTGTAAAGATCGTAGTGACAGGAAAACTTGACAGGGAGACGAAAGATTTCTATCAAGTTAGAATTGTTGCTGAAGATGGTGGTAACCCAAAACGAAGTGGTCACATTGATGTTAATATAAGCATTCAGGATGTAAACGATAACTCACCCAAGTTTGATCGTCCTTTTTATAATGTAACATTAAACGAAGACACCGCTCCATATACAGTGTTCGAGACCATATCTGCCACCGATGACGATGAAGGTGAAAATGGGGAAATAGTTTACAGTATAAGCACGAAAGACGATGCGATAAACAATTTGTATTCAATAAATTCTACGTCTGGCGAACTCATGGTCACTGGACAACTGGTTTACTTGCCAAACGAGCTCACGCGAATATTTGTGGACGCCTCAGACCAAGGGTCACAGCCCCGTGTATCCCAAATCGCTGTATTTGTTAACATCTTGGATTCTACCAATAACCCACCAGAAATAAACGTGAACATCTTACAAGGTGATGTAAATGCTAGAATCTCTGAGTACGCGAACATAGGTGCTCCAGTGGCCCATATAGGAGTCGTGGATGATGACACTGGTCGTAATGGCAAGGTGGAATGTATTGGCATCAGTGATTACTTTGGTCTGGAAAGATACGAGGAGAAAGAATACAAAGCAGTTGTAACACGGTCACTGAACAGAGAACTCGTGCAAACACATGAGGTGAAGATTGTATGCAGTGATAGCGGATCACCATCTATGAATTCCACGGCAACCTTTACTGTAGTAGTCGGAGATGAAAATGACAACCCACCTAGATTCACACAAGGTACCTACTTTGCTAAAGCGGAAGAAAATAACGAAATCGGTGCAGTAGTGGCAACAGTACTCGCTGAAGACATTGATGCCGGCGATAATGCCAGGATCGAGTACCAAATACTTAACTCAGAAGGACATAGCTTTTGGATTGACTCAGTGAAAGGTGAAATAAGAGCCAACTTTCGGTTAGACAGAGAAAATGTCGCACAAATCAAGCTTATTATAAAAGCAGAGGATAAAGGGAAGCCGAAGCTATCAGCGACATCTACTGTTATTCTTACCATCAGCGATCAAAATGATAACTACCCAGTTTTCTCTCAACCTAATTACGAGTTTTATGTATTAGAAGGGGTACCCAACAATACGACAGTTGATCAATTAACTGCTACCGACAAAGACTACAGAGAGAACGGTACGGTTTCGTTTTCATTCGAAATTTTCCCAAAGTCGAGTTTCCCTTTTGTGCTTTATTCTGATGGGACTATTAAAATGATACGCACCTTGGACAGGGAAGAAAAGAGTATTTATCAGTTCGGTGTAGTTGCTGCTGATCATGGGAACCAATCGCTTAGTAGTTCTGTAACAGTGACCATATCAGTGTTAGACGTCAATGACAATGCTCCGGTGTTCGTGTTTCCTGATGCTGATAATAATACAGCAATTATTCCATTGGCAAGTAAACTAGATACCGTCGCTATCATGGTGGTTGCAACTGACCGCGACGATGGTGCAAACGGTGACATATCATACACACTTCTAGATCACAATGCAACTAGTTTGTTTTATATTGAAAACGAAAATGGTATAGGGAGTATAAAGTTAACAGGACTGCCAAGTTCTTCTGGTAAGCTACAATATAACTTAGTGATAAAAGCTGAAGACAATGGGAAACCAAAGCAATCCACTATCACAGCATTAACAGTAATGTTTACTAAAGAAGTTGATGATTCGGACAGACAAAACTTTAGGATAGCTATTTCTCTAGGCTGTGTGACGGTTGTATTATCAATTGCTATCGTATTAACAATTTATCTCATACGTAGACATGATAGACTCAGGCATAAATCAGAGAACCGGTATAATGAAAAGGCTGATATGGAAATAGTTCCTGATGGTTATAAGCCTAGAGAAGATTTGGGAAGCTTTTCATCGGACAGTAAAGAAAGTTTGAAAAAAGTTAGTTTCTCAACGGGCCATAACTCCAGTATAGAATGTGATTCATCTAGAGACGTTACACATTCACCTTTAGTAAACAGTTTTGATTCAATAAAGGTAAGACATAATACTAATATTAGAATGCTATATACTAGTACAGTGTAACCCCTTCAGAATTGGCCCCTCAATTCAAGGACAACCTTTCTTCAAAAACATACCAATTCGTTTAATGGTAATACCTTACTACAAATTTAGCCTACTGGTATAAAAAAACAACTAGGGTCTACCATATATTATTATTGAGGGTGTTCTTATGGCGAGGTTACACTGTACGACACTTGTAAAATTTGGTCTCGATATAACGACACCCGATATAATGACATATTTATATACTTACATTATTTTACGGGGACAATTTTTTTCAATTCAATATACTGACATATTCGTTACAACGACAATTTGCTTGGGAACATACAATGTCGTTGTATCGAGGGCTGACTGTATAGTTAATATGCGATGTTATAAATTAAAACTTTGCTACCATTCGGAAATGGTCCGAATTGTCTTATATTGGAATCGTGTTATACAGTGTACCCTCTTCAGAGTGGCCCCTCTCTTAAGCGACAATCAGTCGTCAACAACTATAGTAACCTGATTAATAGTAATGCTTTAACTACGATCAAGTAGCATATACAAAACAGCAACTTCTAACTAGCAGCCATATTTTGCACTTATTGGTGGTATTGCTCTGACGAGATTACACTGTACGACACTCTTATTGTTGATTTGCAATGTTATAAGTTAAAACGTTGTTATCATTCGGAAATGGTCCGATTGTCTTATCTGAAGAACTTATAGCAACTTGGTTAATAGTAATGCTTTAATTAAGACTAAGTAGCATAATATCACACAAAACAAACACTTCTAAACAGCGGCCATATTTAGCGTTTATTGAAGGTATTGCTCTGACGAGGTTACACTGTACGACACTCGTATTGTTAATTTGCGATGTTATAGTAAGTACAACGTTGTTACCATTCGGAAATGGTCTGAATTGTCTTATCTGAACCGTTTGTATCTCAATTCCACGGTCGTGCTAATGTTTAACTAATCCATTCTCCCACGTATCGCCCAACAGTAGTGTTAAAACATACATAAAATGCTCGACAAATTGCTCTTTAAATGACTCTAAAACACGAACAATGTATTGAGTTTCACTACCATACGTTTCGACTTTGGCAAATCAAATTCCATTTCTGACTGATGTGTTTAATAATTTTGACAAATGAAAGTAATAGCTTGACACACGTAAAACACTGAAGGACACACTTTTCAAAATACCTCAATAAATTCTAATTTCAGTGGTATGGGACATTTCACACGGATAGACTATGACACTAATTTTTCACCGAATTGAAATTAAAATTTAGCGTGACCCTATCCATTCTCTCTATAGAAATTGTTTGTATTTCAAACAACATGCACTTGAACCTCTGGTATTACTAGTATAAAATGGACAGTCGGGTACTCTTAGTGCAGTTGGTCCGCGGTCTTAACTTTCGTGGTTTCGGGTCTACCAGGTGAGCTGTTACTAATGTGATACATGCCACAAACCTAGGCCGAGTAATTTCATGAAGTGAGTCGGTCCTGCACGATATATGATACCATGTTATAAACAGGAGAGGAATGTCACTTTATTTGTATCGTGTTTCAAATTTCTTGTTTTACGAGGATACTGACTAAACTATAGATGACAATACTTTATATAAATGTATATGATATGGTGTCTGTCTCAGTAACTGCTGTGTATATACGACAGTGAGTAATACAGGGCCTGGTAGGGGTGCGACCGCTAGTTCATTGCTTTATGGCAATGAATTGTTTTCTTGGTTTCATTTTTGTATTAGATATGCTATGAGTCAGACCACTGTCATACTTCCGTTGTAAGGACATTGTTCGTCTTTATCACACATGCTGATCTCAGGTCCAGACAGTCCTGTACCTTTTAAGCAGACATGTAGTCGTAGGTTAAAGCCTTATGTATGCCTCTATTAAGGAATACATACATTCGCATTCAAGATGTTATCACCGCAGTCCCAATGAATAATCCCTATTCTGCTTTAGGTAATACAGATTGAATCTTAGTTACCATTTTTATTTTCTAGTTGCACTTAACAGTGAATACATACATAGGTAATGCAGTCAGTGACAACAGTATAAGCACGTGCAAAGTCGGTAAACTCCGGGTCAAGTCGGTATTGTCCGTTCGTATTTTCCGGGATTCGCCGTCTGTTTTGTATAAGGTTTCATTCAGATCATAATGATTACACTTTAACTTAGTCGAGTGAGACGATATTTTAATATATATACAATTAATGGACTAATTAGGACTCAACTTTCATTGCTGTCAAACTTTGTTATCACTCTGTAATATGATATTTTATCAATTTCATTTGACCTGTTGTGCTCACCACAATTGCTACTCCATAGCTGAAGTTAAACACTTCCTTTAGCTGTCTGTAATAATACATATTGTATATATTGCTTCCTAATACTGTAGTTAATACTGTGTGGCCTTTTATCTAAACAAATTCGATTTCAAATATTTAAGTTTCATTTCTGTGAAAATATTTAGGGGTCTTCTGAACAGACCTCTTTCCGTTCACCTGTCAAACTAACAATTAGCCCTCTATTAGTTTGTTTGACTTTAGCCCTCTTCAGATTTTGTCCGTGTTACATTTTAAGCTTACTATCATCTTCAGTTAAGACAGCCTTACTTTGCCGAGCCTACTTCAAATCTAATATAAATATTTATGTTTTACGTGTATTAAGCCTGTATTGAATATATTGAATATTTTCACGCTAGCTAAATATTACGGAGCACACAATGTAGTATTTGACTGTTTAACAAAATTTATGGCAAAATTTTGATTTCTTTCGTAAACAAGCTGAAATAAATCTGAAATGTTTATTTAATTTAATTAAATGACAGAATTCGTCGCGACATAGTAGGTTGCGTGTACCCTTGACTTAACTATGACAATTGAGATAAAAAAATCGGGCACATTAGAATGAGAAATAAATAGCGTAGAAACTAATGGAGCGTACATGATAAATACTCGTAACGACAGTAAGAATTAATCACACATTTTGGGCTTTTGTTGTACTAAAACTTGTAATTACTGTTTAATGACTGATTTCCAACCCCCTGAAATAGTTTAAGCACACAGCATCTCCTTAAAATTCGGATGTTAAGCGATACTTGATAGGCCTATATATGTACAATAAAAGGATAGCAACGAATTTTAAATCTAAAATGCCATGGATTGACTGATATCGC
Source organism: Spisula solida (assembly GCA_947247005.1). NCBI lineage: Eukaryota > Metazoa > Mollusca > Bivalvia > Venerida > Mactridae > Spisula > Spisula solida. The sequence goes on from OX365950.1 coordinate 49,173,907, forward strand.
TGAAGGGCGACACCTTTTGTTGCCGATTGTTCGCATATAACCATAGTTGTTCTTACTTTTTTTAAAAGTATCAAAGATATGTCCAAATTAAGATTTCTTTGATGATTTATTTCCACCATTTCATTGTTTGACCATTTCGTTACTATGACAACACTTGTCCGGAAAAATCCTTTGAACTTTACATTTATGGCTACCAGAAAAGGTCACTAATCCGCGGTGTTCATTTGCATAATATAGAAATTATGCAAATTATGCATAATGTCGACAAAAGTATTAATTTAACATTTAAACAGTAATGCCTTTCTATAGTTCCTCTTCTGTAGCATACTGTGTTCATTTTGAAGCAGTCTGTAGCCTGATAAGCTAATTGCCAATCATGAGTTTGTGAAGGTCATTGTACTATCCGTTGAATAGTGTGTACGTCTGCTGTAGATTTCTACGGACTCAGACATTGTATTTTACTACTTGTGCTACCGTCATTGGTTTCGTAGGAAAACTCATTTGATGTTGTTTACAACAGTGTTGGGTAATAACCGTATATCGGTAGTTATTTTAAGCATCCATACGAATTAGTAAATATACGAAAATATTTTTATATTATACATATGGGACGAATAACACATATATAATTTATATATTCTTCCCAGTATACTGTTAAAAATCGTGGCATGATTATTGATACTGCGTTATAGCGTCATATCTAAATCACTCATGTTAATAGAGTAATAGTTTCCACGACCCGTTTTTCTTACAAATTAAGTTAATTCTGATTGTCCGACCACCTTAAATCAACGACTGACCCTGTGAAACAAACAGTGGTCGCAATATTGACGTTTTATCGTATATTAACGCAAACCGAAAGTAGATTGTGAATAGTAAAGTTAACGTTACTATGAAGTTTTCACCTTAGATAACGCAATTCTACAGGGACTCGATTAAACATGGTCAAACAGCCGTTTAATAAGGTTGTTGTGTAAACCCTAAACCATGTTTTACGTTAACCGGACGTATTGAGACTATTTTTAATTGGTCTTACATCCCGACGTAACATTTTCTGTCATCATGTACCAAAACACAGGATGTAAGTTTTACTATAAAGTCTGAAACACAGGCCACTGTTTGTGAGAAAATCTAAACTTGCCGGCGTGAAATAATGTAACCTTATTTACTACCGAGACAAAAAAGTTCATATAATGACAATGTTGTGTTTAAAACATTCACTTAATGTTGTCAACCCCCAAAATCTCATGAAAATAGAGTTTTAAAGATGTCAAGTCTGTCCGTCGTGTCGAAATGATGGTTAACTATTGTAATACAATTTTTGCACAATCATGTGCGATTTTATCAAATCTTTGTCTAATTTACAAAACCCTGAAACTGTTTAACATTTCCTGCATTGTGTAAATTTGTTTAAAAACATCTATATGTTTTGTAATGTTGTTATGTTTAAAATCCTGCGGCCATTTTGTTTCATACATGGTATAATTACTTTTTCAAGTCCGAAATTAATTCCGTTCAGGCAAGAGGCTGGCGGTAATGTCCGCCTTGGGGCTTGGCCTCTTAACAATACATAGCCGTAGTAAATAAACATTGCTTCATTTTAAAATAATTATCTGTGCAGCCATCTGATGAGGTCCATAAACCATCCGAGCTTGTTATATGGAAATGATACGATTCCCTTTCGTTGTGACCTCTGTTTCAAATGAATTTCAAGCGACATACGCCGGTTATCCAAACACCGCTTTGAAGAAAGAAACGATATACGATTTGTTTATATAAATTACGGCAAACTTTTTCAAATTAAGGTCAGTGAATTGAATATAATAGAATTTTATATTTATTCACAACTTTCACATGTACGGAATGCGCAAATATAAAACGAAACTTCTGTAAATATTTTGATGCCGTCGGCGACATCTTTTGCTCACAACAATTGCAGGTCAACTTGCAGTCCCAGTATAAAACACAATATTTGTTTTACGGTACCTGTTGGTTAGATTAAAAGTGACTAAATCTTGCTACCAAATGTAACAAAGACTGTTTGATATTAATTGATATACACTTACTATTAAACACACCCCTTCAAAATGTTGGCATTTTGGATTAAAACTTAAGAACAAAAACCTTTGAAAGATAGCTTTCTAATTTGTCTCAGTTTTGCATTTCTTCATTCAAAACACACCCCTTTTAAATGATTTCATTTTGGATTAAAACTTAAGAACAAAAACGTTTGCTATATAGATTTCTAATTTGTCTCAGTTTTGCATTTCTACGTACTTTCTAAAACTATCCCAGACAATTTATTGTTTTGTGCTTATTTCTTATGAATAATATATACGTATTGTTGCGACCATGACGCGAGATATATACCCGCACTCTTCAATAGACGAAACAGAAAACTGTTAATAAAATTGCCATTAAAATACCGTGTCGCTGTGAGAAACATGTTCGCTGACATTATGTTTATATCTCTATAGTTCTGTATATCACAGCATGTCATATAATGTTTTCAGTATGGCAGTGCCAAAGTTCCAATAAAAATAATATGTTTCCCAGCACGTGGGCGGTATTAGGGGCCCACATTATAAACAGTTAATCAAAGTCCCTGCCACAACATGGTCCCTGATTTATACGTAATTTATCGCTTCTTTCATTACCCATGTGATAAATGCTGTCGACCAGGGTATATTACTAGTATTTATGTATCGATTGAGTGATTACATCCAGAAAATTGATTTGAAATCGTCGGAATTCGGACACTTGCGCACTGGCAAACACAGCGCAATTCAACACAACGCGCCGCGCCGTATCACAACTTATAACAATGAACCACAAAGTAACGCACCGCAATGCACCGCAACTCACTACATGTACCGCAACGTAACGCAACCGGCAATACAAAGTAACGCACCACAATGCATAGCAACTCATGACAATGTACCGCAACGTGAATTCAAAGTACAAAGTATCGCAACGCTATATGCAACTCAGCTTTAAACACCAATTTCACATTAGAGTACCTTAGAAATCATGAATATTTCCAATAAGTCTGAATTCATTTTGTTAAACTTAGAACGGTCTATTGTTAGTCATTGTGTCTTGTTATGAAGAAATCGTTTTGTAAGATTCAATTTCCGCATTGGTAGTGCTATGAGAATGACTTAATCTTAGCTTAGAATAAATTGTTCAATAAACCGTTGAAATTGGTGCAATTTGGGGATGGTGTTACGTACTAGGACTAAATATGTAACTGTACACGTTGCTGGGCGGGTGCAGAAAGAATGGTCGACCTAATAAAATACATGTACGTACGAATGTACGTAGGAATTGAGTTATTGTTTCTTATGGACTCATGTACGTACTTTATGAGCGTAGAATATAATTACATCTGATGTATGTATGTTCTGCTAGGTACTCAGGCATACCACGATATGCATACTCGGCCTAAGTGATACAAATACGAGATCACCAAAAACTCCATTATACTTCATATCTATGGAATGAGCAGGTTCTCCGGTCCTACAAGTACTCCAGTCACACATTATACAAACGTATTATGATTATTTTCCCATTCCATATGTTTTTAATTATTGCAAATGATTTTTTTCTTGTTTATTGTCAGTAATTATATTCTTTGATAGCAGCGACAATAATTTGGTTGCCATAGACGCGCCGCACGTTTTGTGTAGAATCTAGTTGATGTAAGCGACTCCGACACGTTGGAACTTAAAGAACGTTGTCGACACTAATTCACAATGAAGGATAATAACTCTTGATATTTGGCAATGGTCTCCAAGGTACTAAGATATACATCAAAGAAGTCTTGATAAATAACATCGTAATAAAGGAGAGTCTGGGTGCGAAAATGTAGTGTATAATAACTTCCCCTCATCATGTACACAATAACTTCTCCCCTCTATTATTTGTACAGTGTATTCCAACGAAATTCTCATTTTTTTGTGATAAATGATAAATGTACGGATCTTTCTCTTTAGTTACACTTTGTATTTTCTTCTATTTGTCTTGTTTCGATCCATTTCAAGAAAGTGATGCTGGATAAAGGGATGATGTATGGCTTGTTACACAAAATACTGACGTCTTATTTGTACATTTGGCTCACAGAACCGTTCGTTATTATTTCCATTTGGCGTAGCGATTGTCTCCTTTGTCTAACACTAGTTCACATATCTTGTCATCTTCCCAGAGCTGTCTCTTTTTGGCAAAATAGTCTCTCTTAAAACTCGAGTGATTCCATTTTTATACATGTATTATAAATGTTGCTACCATTAGCAAATTCGACCCATTCAGATAAACTACCCCTAAAAAGCAGCGGGAATTTGATTTTCTCCAAGGGCGTTGCTTGGATTAACGGAGCAATGCAAATTCGATATCAAATTCAAACTGAACTTAATATGAGCAAAACTGAGTTTAAATTGTTATTGTGACAACCGGGGCCTAGATAAAGTTGTGGCAATGTATACAAAAGTGGTTCGTTGTCACTAGTCCATGGCCTGTCCCCAAAGCCCTCTGTATGTTATGTTCATATGTAAACTCACACATATTGTTAAGACATTTCTCGTACATAATTTCCGGTTATTACAATACATTGATGAATACAATCATCGTAGCAGAGATTATTAGTTCGGTTTATTTATTTAGCTTTGTGATATGTTAGCCTGATTTATATTATCAACGCTACGACTGATACCAATAGTATTATGTAACCCTCCGTTAATTCCCAATTGTAGTTAACGTATTCTTCATATTTAGCCATGCGATTACGGAACTAGAATAACGGTATCGTACATAACTGAACAGAACATGGCTGTTATTCACAAAGCATCTTAAGCGAAATCTTAAATATTTTGACTTAAATGAAAAAATTGAGTTGCACTTATTTCCGAACAAACGTGGAATGACCCTTGTCTTAATATTAACACCTGCTTCCATCATTCCAAATAATCGTACTTTACTTTAAATAGCATATTCGTACTATGCAAAAATATCGAATCTTTGCTAAGATACGGGTATGAAAATGGCCCCAGGATTGGAGTATTCATTCCGAATCAAACAGACACAACTAAACGTAGAATCTTTATCATTAGACACATTATCAGAATGAAAAGCTGTCCGAAGGATTGCAGATTCCGCATTTTTCATCACAGTTAATGTACGTGGTTTATAATTAAGATATTTCCGAATGGTATGCTCGTTCACAAGTTCAGTGTTGGTTAAAACAGGCTCGATTGATGAGGTTTGGATGAGATTATCATCGTGGTGTCCGGAATATTTCTATTTGACATACTTAGTACATTTTTCCGCATTTCCGCATTTCCGCATTCCCGCATTTTGAACAAATGTAAATGTCCATTTGACTAAATTGCTTTGACTTATCAAACTTTCTCTAAATATTTGCTAGCAATAAGATTCTTACGAATACCTTTGTCTCACTCTTAACAATACAAACATCTACATCTGTCAAGATAAATAAAACAATAGAATAGTCTTTAATACAAGTGGACGTTTCTTGTTAACGCCTAATTGTTGATGTCCGATGTACACACACAAACATCTCATCTTGACACGATATGTCATATCTGAAACCCTTCGTAATATCACAAAATTAAAGATCATTATCACAGTAATTAAATCTAGCTATTGATTATTTTATAATATCCAATAACCATTGACAGACTGATAATATGGGAAGAGCTTTTGGCGATCTATTTGTAGCGATTCTGGATAATGTCTGTGTCCAGATGCGAAGACGTTGCTAATGCGAGCAAATTCGTGTAAATGCCCGTAAATTACATTTATGCCTCCTCATAATGCTCAAAAAACGAGAATAGAGCCATATAAATGCCTTAATAGAGCTTAGAAAATGGCGGAGATAACGGAAGAAGCCACAATGATGGCGCTAAATCAAGGTCTTTGTCGGGCTGTAGGCGAACAATTCTTGCTCAGTATTCATGTTGCTATCTCCGAGTCGACCGACAAACGCACTTCAAACTAATTGGAATAGTTTATATCAATAAATTCACGACCATATCGTCCGAAGTAATCCATGCCACTTGAAGATGACGAAGGGACTAGAGTAAGTCGCCAGTTATCAAGCTGTGGCAATAGCTGACGTGGTGATATCAGGCCTTCTTTGGACAAGATAAGCAGGCTGTTTAATAGAGAACAAATATAGGCTACAGTTTAATATTCACAAACAAGGTGTTTTCCATTTAACTCCAACCTGGTCCATACACTCGAACCTGTCAACGAACAAGCATTTTATTTTCGATAAGAGTCGAAATGAAGACATTAGTCCATGTGAGGAGTGCAAAACAAACAAATTCATTTCGAAACAGAAGCTATATTACATGAAAAGTTTGTTTAAAATTCTTATTCTTTTAAACTTTCCATGTCGTGTTGTCAGATCTTAACGTCATTAATATCACTTACTCAGAACAATCTCTATGGGGTTTTAATACGATAATGATGTTAAAATTGAAGATAGTGCAATATTGGATCGACGTAACAGGTGATAGTACGTACACATTGCTTTACTGTAAAATTATTCATATTCGCGGTGGATTTATTTTTCGTTGATTTTGCGGGATAACTAAATCGCGAAATTAAATCTCTTCGAATGATTTGCTACACATATGCAACAAGAGACTTTTGTTTAATATTTTTTATCCAAGAATTTAAGAATCCACCAAATTACCATTTAACTCAAATCCGCGCAATCTATTTCCCGCGAAAATGAATGGTTTTACAGTAGAATATGATGAAGAAGAATATTTGTTGTTCCATGTTTTTTTGTAAACTTGTTTTCTCGTTTCTTGCTTTAGTATCGATCTTTGTTACTTAACATTTCGCACCGTAATCCAATGTTAATGACTCTTTGCTGCAATATCATTTATTTGACTCATATTTTAATGACGGTAATTAAAAAGCTATTGGATCTTAAAGTAGGTTAGTTTAGATGGTATTAAGTAGCGCCTATCGTGTGTCTGTAGAAGTTGTTCTCATCACTCTAACCTGAAGTGTTATATATACTGAATTGATCATGGTGGTGAATTAGTTACAATCACGAAAATATCTTCTAAAAATCTTTAAAAATCACGGTAAATTTACCGTCTAAAGTAAAATGTTCACTATTTGTGTGACATTCGTTTTCAATCATTTCGTGGATGGTTTTCAAGTGACCGCAAAATTAAAACCACACTGGTCAATCGATCTCGAAAAAAGTTTATACCTTGATTCATATAATTATTATTAAGTTTATACTAATTTCTAGCAAGGGAATTTCAGGTACCATTTTTATTTTGTCTTCGGTATGACAAGGTCCGGGGTCAAAACCGGTTATTCCCGCACTCGAAGCGGACGCTCTATCACTAGGCTATCGAGGAGGCGGTTCTCTAAATAGATGTAAAGGGTCTCCCCCCCCAATTTTCTTATACAAGAATGATTCATGAAATCGCAATTTATACCAAAAATAAAACACAATAAAACAAAGATCATTCTGATAGTATTCTTTGAAGAAATCAAATGCCCTCTAATTTGAAGACTTTGCAGTATTCTAAAGTGTCTGTGATATGTTCATTGCTACCACTCTACAACGGCACTCCTCTGGAATGAGAAAAGAAAATCTTGTAGTCTCCTAGACTTACAGTTTCATCAGAGCCACTTAAAACTTATCAGACATAAGTTATGTTTCTGTCAAACCTAGTTTACGTGTTTCTTCACAAGCACGCATGTCTGTAAGTACTTCTTCAGTTTCGACCTCTCTAATTAATATTAATTCTGAGAGGAACACATGTATCACGAGGTTTGATTAACATTTTCTTGTATATTTTAGTTAATACATATCATTTTAAAATGAAACATATGACGGGGGGATCACGCAGAATAGTTATTCGTCAGAAGTTGTGGATATAATAATTTTCAAAGATGATTAATTTTCGTGAACTCTTTAATTTTGAAAAAATAAAATCATCATTTCAAGTGGTTTGATCAAAATTATCTATTTTATGCTCGTCCACGCCATTATACATAAGAGCAAACGATGGATAAATCTATTCCTGTTGGTCCATGAAGCCACAGTCTAAATCCGTTTTAATAAAACTGAAAAACTAAAATGGAACACTTTAAATCATGACAATTCAATATTTCTAAAACACGAAGTCAGTCGAGGTTACAGGATTTTAGGATGTACATGTGACTATATAATATGATCAGGAATAAAGAATTTGAGCATCGTCAAAAAAATCAAATGTACTAGGCTTAGCAATGATTAAAAAAGTTCATACATTGTATATTTCAATTTAACATTGCGAACCACATCGCTATCTGTTTAGGAACTTAGGGTACTATTGGAATTAATAAGTCATTATTTAAAACATCGTACTTTTTTATCGATCTTGTGTTTTCTAATGTGTTTTTCTGTCATTTTTATTTCATCACACAATTTCATTTGAAAGCTCCTTTGCCTCGAGATGTTTTATTTGATCCACAAACGTAGAATAGATGTCTTTTCAAAGACAGCTATTTAATAATTTGCGGTTACACATAAAAGCAAAGTGGCAAGGCAAAGATTATTGAATTAGGATATACAACCCCGAGTTTAATAGTCGTTTTGGAAATTGAATACGCGGGCATACCATGGCGCGCTTCATTTACATGCGGCTTGATCATTTAAGTAAATAATTGAGTTATATGTAATAATAGGCAAGGTTATTTGGCATTAAGTTACCTAATGTCTTGTAATTGACATTTGACTATATCATTTATTCGGCTTACACTGTAATGTACGTAATTAAAAAGTAAATTGAATACGTAAATATTTGCGTTTCGTGGGATGATGTGTCGCCTTCTTTGAATGACTCAATCTGATCTACATTAATCACACAGTACATTATGGTGTAGTGTCCCCTTTGACTGATCGGGTAATTATTGTATAAAATACAACTCACATTTTACAATCCTGTCTTATCTTTTCAAAAAAACATAATCTAGATTTCCCTCTTGTTTAAATGACACATAGGTGCACGAAACCGCTAAAATCGAAGGCAATTTATGTCACTCAGTTAAGGTAAAAATGGTATGAGATACATGTTAACATGTCAAATTGCACACTGAATGGTGGATAATTCAAATGTACGTTTGAAGTCAGATTGTGTTCACCCACTCAACATTACAATCGTCATTTTCTACCTTAAAATGTGATAGAATTATTGTTTAAACAATAGTTTAAGGCCGATAGGCATTGGGTATAACAAACCACGAATTCCAAGTACATGTGAAAGATTGATTGCACAGTTTAGCCAACAATGTGTATATCTACGACTTTGACATGAAAGAAAATGACTGCCGTTTACTAATAGATTGTGACATAAAAGAAAGAAGCCGCTATATTGTTCACGTTGTAAACAAATAACATGATTATGTGTCATGTTGTCTGGACAGTGTGTTGTCCAGTTTGCATTCGTGGGAGCTCGGCCATTTCCGTTTGTCTCCGGTAAATATATTGCAATGCATAAAGACCGAGGTGATCAGAATGGTCAAGTTTGGTGTTACTGTAAAACAATTATTTTTCGAGGGAGTTGAATTTTCGTTGATATCGTTGTTGAACTGGACCACGAAATCTAATCCCTACGATAAATCGACCTCCCGGATACAGATCATAGGATTACCCTTCCATGTTTTTAATCCACGATTTTACAACCCTACGAAAATGCTTTTTTATCAAAACCGCGAAATTTAATTCTCACGAAAACATATGACTTTACAGTATTTACATAGTTATCGTTCTTGTTTCAGAACCCCGTGATAGAAAACAGACGGACCCACAACTATACACCAACACCTTCACACTATTCGACGGGTCCGCCACCTGACGGCGACTTACAACGCTTAGATCCAGCCAGAGTTCTTCAAATTCATAGGTCACTTGTACAGTCACGTGACCCAGCGTGGACCAATCACAGAGACATACACACAGTAAGTATGCCATTCTCCTACTTTTACCCAGAACCTTGTACACAGAAGGACACCACGGAAGGGTTTGGTTAAGGGTGACGTGTTTCCCTTTTGCTTACCCCTATATTATTTTCTAAATATTTGCCCAAACAATACTCAACGCTTTTGATGATTACTAACTTACAAACATGTACATAGATAGAAAATATATCAGTATTAGGCATTTTCTCCATTATTATACATGTACCTGTAAACGCTTACTAGAATTTAAAACAAATACCATTAATTTTTGTATTAATTATTTGCAATAAGACACAGACGGTACGAGTGTAATTCTTGTAGTCTTCGAAATCATACGGGACTCATTAGGAAAAATGCCAAAATAACTTTTGAAAATATGATGGTTTTTCGTCACACCATGTTCTGAAGAAATAAACACCAATAAGACAAGTACGTACTTGTTGATATTGGCTTGCCTTCATTTGTATCGAAAATACAAAGATTGTAATTTACACTTGTAGTAAGAATTTTCAAAACAGAAATGCAGCCAACAAATACATTCTTACATGTGAACAAATTGCCCGGTACACATGTTTACAATATTGCAACAGAGTTCTGCATTTTGTTCTACAGAACATTTTGTCAAGTGGTTTTCGTTTTTATCCAAAATATTATATGTACGCAAAAAACCCGCAATGTTTTATGTGAGTAACGTAAAAGTCTGTAGTCTTGGTATAATGTTCAACACTTCATATGCCAGCATTTCACGCTTTTCTCTTAAATCATACTTGTATTATAAGTGAGACTACGTCAAAAACTTAAGTACCTTACAAAACTAGCCTCTTATTAACAAATTACAGTATCTGATTAACTTGAGTACTGAGACAACTAGCAACTATTCACACTCATATACTGTATACACAACACTCATGAATTCATGAAGACAGGTTGTTTTGTAATATATGATAAAATTCCCAGTGCAGGTACCCCGCCTTATTATGTAACTTGACTCTGGGAAAATAATGTTAAATTCATGACGTATAAGATTATTATCATAACCAGACAATAGTATAAGTGTTTGTTCAAGTCATGAGTTTACTTCAGATACGAGACCAGTTATTGTCTCAACTTGGGAAATGTTAAATGTAAACGTTTAAGCATGCATTTAACGTCATTATGAATTGTAATTCTAAATTGCAACGTAGATTATAAATGCGGAGGTTCTGTTTCATCGTAACTTAACTTATAAAATATGGAACATTTTATTCCTTTCATTTGAGGGGTTTAATTTTTGCAACAATAAAACGGGTTCCGCGTAAAGTCAACAAACAACGTCATTTGACGCAACGTTTAGTGGTTCCAGTTTTTCGAGTTACGTTATGTACAGTTGGATCTTTTTATTCAAACTTCAAAATCAAAATCAAGCTAATTAGATATGCTTACTTTGAACAAAATCGATTACTAGCATATGGAAGCAAAACATGTTTTGTCGATTTTCCGAATATTACGGCTGTATCTTTTTATTCAAACTTCAAAAATCATCGTCAAGCTCATTTAATATGCTGACTTTGAACAAAATCGATTACCGGGAAGCCAAACATTTTTTACCGATTTTCCGAATTTCAAATTCACGTCACATGGTGTCCCTCAAAGGCAAACAAGTTTATTGTAGCGCTGACAGATCGTATTGTTTAAATGAAGGCCTAATCATTCACTGATCAAATCGATAGTAATCAACTATCCATTATTGTTTAAACAGAATACAAGGTGAGGTAATAAACCTGTCGACTATAACATTTACGTCTCCTTTTCAGGTCGTAAAATGTGTAAGATAGTATTATGATAACGAATTATATATTTCAATTGTGATTATAGCTATGATGATGATAATACTCATTTAAACTGCTTTCCTGACAGTTTTAACAACTTTGTTACCTATACCTTCCGTTGATTATTTTTGCGAGAGATATATTAGTTACACTGGCTTGTATATTTTTAATGAATTGCAGTATAGACAAAAATGGATACAAATCTGTCAAAAATACGTTTATCTTTTAAGATCACATTTTCGATACCTGCACATACCATGTATGGCGACATAAGTACCCATACAAACACAAATGTTTCACATCAAATTGATCTAACGAAAATATTGGTCGAACTTTGACTTATCCGAAATTCTATCTTTTTGGATACCATTTTAGATGCGCCAATTAACATTTTTGACTCTGTATTGACACAATAAAATCAATTCGCATGTGTTGCGTTGTGGAAGTTGAACAATTATGTTTTAGATAAAAGGTGGTTCTATCACGAATGCGTGCGCATTGATGAGACTTATTTGCGACCGTTTATGGTATAAATAGAGTGAGTTTATTCGAGGCCCATTGAGAATATAACAGACAATCAAGAATAAACAGTGCCATATGTTGCTATCAGTCCATCTCACATATAGATAAGATCACTAATATGTGTGTTTTATTGACATAATATGAAGAAAATCGACGACACACGCACATACAATAGTAAAACTCATGTTTAAAATTACCATCAGAGCTGTTTTTGTGTTTATCGTTTTAAAGTATTGCGTCGGTAACTCTTGCGTCGGGTTGATCTATTGTTAGTTTAGTCATGGGACAAAAGTCAAAGGACAGATGTTCGTCTCAAGGAGCTGTTTATCAATATTATGATTTTTTTCTCCGTCGAAGAGTTAAAACCGAAAAATTCGCTCCGAGCATATTCAGATCTCTATTTCTAATTGCCCGCCTTGATTCTTGTATTATTTGACTCCCTGTTTTGTGAATATCTCATTTACTTGCCTCAGGATTGTAATATCAGAATCATTTGCGTTTTACACAAAACTGTTTTGTAGAACTCTGCGTGGTTTTCGTCAGAATAAATAGATACAAACAAAATTCAACAAAACATTCGAAAAGTAAACCAAAAAAACCTAACTCTTTGTTCACATTGAATTCGTTGTGGTGTTACATGGTATTTTCTTAATGAGGCAAACTTTAACAATTTGGTTGTTGATAACCACTGACTTATTCAATACGCGTATTTGGAGTCTTGGCCTTAGTTCATGTGCATTGCAAATAGTACAACAGAAGTGATCATGTAAAGATACATGGTAGCACACATAAGTGCTGGTTTAAGGACCTAGACACGAGAATATCGGGTTTAAAGGTATACGCCATCGTGCACTTGTTCACTGCGCAAGTTTAAGTACTGTCTACAGAAACTTTAAACTTATCTAAATGATAATGCACTTTGTCTGATACCGCATAGAATGCTGGTATAATCGAATTTTCCAATTTATTTCACATTTAAATTCTCATTCCTTGGCAATAAATAGTTTTAATAGGAACAATTTCTCGTTATACAAAATATAAACACGTCAAAACTGCAAAATTGAACTACTTAAAAAAGAATGTTATCTGATTTGGAAAAGTTTGTATCGAACCATTGCCACAACCGAGCGGACAATAAAATCGTCGGCGTCCAGCATAATTTGGCCATCTAAGAGTGAAATCTTCCGCATAAATGCCTGTCCCTTGGAAGTGTATGCGTTTAATGAGACGTCTCTACGATCGCAAATGACAGGTTTCTGTTAAATTAGCGGGCTGAATTTGTTTGATTTTGGGGTCTGTCTCGCTTGACATATCACTTTCCAACGACAATTTTTATGCCAAAGTTGATTTCTCTAAGGAATTGTCATGTTGCTATTTTTCACCTTAACAATCAGAATGGACCCTTACTATGCATCAAAGATTTGTCACATTCTGTCCGATGGTTGCGGCTTCCAGTTCAGTGCGATTTGTAACGTGTTGAGGTTCTCTATAATTTAGTAACTCATTTTCTTAATGACCGCAAGTTTCTTAGTCCGAGGTATCAAATGTCACTAGTTTTCGCGAAATGCAGATAATTTTCGGAACTTCGTGTTTTGTACGATTGACAAATTGTATATCATGATAACATATGTTAAATTGCTAGAACATGGTTCAAAATGTATGTCTGTCGGTTTACGATTGTGATATATACGATACGATGCTAGTCTCTGGTTTTATGATTTACGATTTCGAAAATAACGCAGCACAACTTAATGGTCTTATTCCATGTAATAGGTTGTGTAATAACTGTTTTATTAAGTTTGAAACAAGTTAAAGTTCATGTAAGCTGTCATGATACAAATGAGCGATGTTGTTGTATCAGTTTTGCTACGTGTTATACCGTACCCACGTTTAGGACATATACAGGGTGTTCAAAAAGTTTGTTCTCAAAATTTAAATTCATACGAAATTTTATCTGAGCCATGTACGCAGTATACAATTTCAGTTCCTTACACAAATAGCTCCATTTAATGCTCGAAAGATTGGAGAAATGGTATAACCATTTGGAATTTAACATGAAAAATACAAATTCTTCTGACATCAAGAAACTAAAAAATTGAGAACGAACTTTTTAAACACCCTATATACATATCAAGCATATATCTAGCTTTCATAACATTGATTGATTTATTTATTGTACAGGGTTGTGATATATTTTCCGTTTCATCTTGATTCATTATTTATGTGAAGATATTGAGCACTTAGGTCATGGTAGTTTTCCGTTTCGATAGTTTCTTTGTCTCTAATATGAACACCGACACAAATTTATAGTAATTTGCTGTAATGGTGACATAACTATGTTCACAAAACACTTATCAACGATTTTAATGAATAATTTTGAAAGTTCATTTCCAATCAGGCCCCAATCTCCCGAAGCATCTCAAGTAGAAATCTCAACTCAAATTGAGATTTCGCTCAAGTCAAGAGTATAAATTTGAGCTCATTCTTAAGGTTTGTGCTCGAAATATTTTACTGTAATAAACTCAGAACAAAGTATCTGTTTTGTGGTGCCAACTTTCAGAGTCTTTACTCCCATTAAATTATCTCAAAGACAGTTGAGATTTATCTCAGCTCAGATTGAGATGCTTCGGGAGATCGGGGCCTGGTGTCATATAACATGACATATAAATAACATATAAATTACATAATGGATTGAAATCATAGTTATAACGACTAAGCATTTCTGAGTTATATAAGGCTTGATTCTGATTTGGGAACACAAATAAATAAAGCTTTAATTCTGTCAATTTCCAAACTTTATTTCCGTTTGGTTGAGCCCATATTTATAGGGCAACCGAATATGGTACTACAACACATTTTTTTTAATGTGGCCTCTTACAACTTAATTAATTTCTAACAATGAATACTTATGATAAATGATGATACGTTTATTTTGCTACAAGTACATGATATAAGATATCCCTAGTTTCACGGACGCTTGATCAATCATTATTGCGTAAAGTATACTGTAAAATCACTTATTTTCGCAGGTATTAGATTTCGTGGAGTTTTTTAAGTAAAATGTAATTTCGTGGTGTCATACTTTCGTGGATTGTATTTTTGTAAAAGATTGTAGAGGAAACAATTGTTTCTTATTTCGGTGGTCGATTATTTGTTGGGATAAGATTTCGTGGACGGAGTTCAACCGCGAAATCATGGCAACGAAAATTCAACACCCACGAAAACTAATGATTTTGCAGTGTTTAATAAAAAAAAGCTTGACTGTCACTGTATACGATCCATCTTGAATATTCATAGGACATACTAACGTTAGTAACCACTTCAAGTTGATTAATGAAATCAACAAGATCAACCCTTTCGTCTTTTCTCTCGTGTTTTTTGCTTAAAAGTGAGGTTTTCAGTTTTCGGTTTTCAGTTTTCAATTTCATGGTCACGTTGTTTTGTAAGACTCATTTTCCGCGTCTGTGTCACTGACAAGTAAAAGATGAAATTACATTAGTACTTGAGATTGAAATAGTGAATTGATATCACAATACCCGAGGTTACAAAACCAACTGATGAGTATAAACAATATTTAAATAGGGAATTTCTCGATCTGTTAGTAAATTGTTATAGAAAAACCCAAGTTATTCGTTGGGTTACACTATTTTAGATCTTGATTTAGATTACCGTACGTAAATACACACACGGCATTTGTCATCCTTTTCTAACCCCTAATCCACAATCCGGACTGATTAAAGATGACACGATTAGCCAGCCACTGTATTTATCTATGGACAAACATTTTATTTTGACTAAAATTCTCTTTAAAATCAATGTTATGAAATAATTATCCTACACGTTCAGCAGTTTCCACACCTGGCAGTCTTTCCAGCCCCTTTGATGTCAACTGTCTCTATTCATTTTTTTCTATTTTTTCTAAATGTCCTAGTCAATGGACAAAACACTCGCATATTATTATTGCGTATTGAATGATATATACTGATTTGTCGAGCGATAGGCGTATTTGCATAATAATATACTGTACATACAATTCGTGTTTACCGTATCCAAATTATGCATCATTGACACCAAAATTCATTTTGACAAAAGATTCTAAAAGTTTTATCAAAATGTATATCAATAATATTATATGATATTGAAAAAAACCTGTGTACCATCCCTTACTTACAGTGTATAAACGAGTCAACTTCCGGTAATCGCAAAAAGGCATACATCGTTGAATTTTCACATGATAGTCTTCTAATAAGCCAACAGTGATCAGAAATAACAGATGCTTTGGCTCCCAATAAGTCATACAAATTAAATTGTATACTATCCCAATAAGTCATACAGTGATTTGGTTTATACGCTATGTTACTGATAAGTTGTAGGCCTACCTAAAATAACTGTTATTACATATTTGTTATTTATTATATATTAATTATTTATTTATCTAATCTGTTATAATATATTATTTCAGTATAAGTACCCGTAGGTAGTCTGTATATTACTAGTGTCTATAAATTCACTCTTTTTATTATTTTTCTTTCTTGCAAAATTTCACGCTTTTTGCCAACCAAGAATGTGTACTCACAAAGAACTACATTGTTCTACGCATCACGAAATAGTGTCCCATACCAAATTTCAATCAAATTGCATAATTACTTTAAAAGATATTTAAGGTTTACGGGGGTCCAGCCTTGTCGCTAACGGACTATACCTACCAATCAGTGATTTCAACAAACGAAGATACCTTTTTACGTTTTAAGATCCATCTTTCAGATCAAGTGATGCGATGTGTTTAGTTGTTGAGTACATGTTCAGTTCACAGGTAACTGTATCATTGATAAAGAATAAAAAAATATATAATTTTATAAAAAATTATATATTTTTTTTAAATAAAATGTTATTTAAAAAATACTCTATCAATGATACTGTTACCTGTGGTTCAGTTATGTTATCGTCTGCTTTGCTTATTAAACTCACGTGTTTGTGTTTGTTCTGTTTGTTAGTCACCCTTAACCAAAGACCTTCTGGTCCAGCAAGAGGACAACGGTTCAGAGTCGTCTGCGGAGACTGCCACATATGACAGTGGACGTGGCGGTAGCGAGTCCGACATCCAGACATCTTTATCGCAATCACATGATCACGGTATGTCACATGACACAGTAGAATTGGTCACATGACCAGAAAATTGTACAAGAAATGTCTTCGAAAAAAAGCAATTTTGGTTAATGAAAATTTTAACATAAGTTTAAAACAGAAACTGTTCTTGGAGTCATTTTTTTCTGCGTAATTAATACAAATAATTGTAAAGTAGCACCGTAAGAGCTAGTAAGAGAAATAACAACGATTTTAATTTAAAAAATAGTTCTTCTAACTGGATAATACATGTCTAACTCCGCGTTTTGTTGCTGTTTTATTAGGGTAATGACCCTGTTCAGCTTGTTTTCTATCGACCGTACCGAATTGTTTCAGTATGAGATGTTTTACTGTATATTGTACATGTACTTTGTACTCAGACCGAATATTCTTGTGTTTCCAGATCAACCAAAGACAGTGACGTTTGCTAATAAACCCGTGTTACATCATTTTACTAATGGCAACCAATGGAGAGATGCGACAGAATTTACAAAATATGACAAGCCACCTCCTCCCAGTTCACGCAGCCATGAAGTCACACAACCTATTCCAAATAATAAAAAACCAACAGTTCCCTCAAGGGAGAAACATAAATCGTTGTCATCTTCTAGTCATACGGGCTCATCAAAAATCGGAAATAAACTTCCAACAATAAATGACGTCCCAGTATCTAGTCACATGACGTCATATGATGATGACGACGATACCACAACTTCCGGTAGTTATACAATAGACAACGATCCTGATTGGATAAACGACAACCGGCCTCCTTCCCGATCTTACTTCCTGTCTCACAACGAGGCTTACTGTTGAAGAAATCTGTGATAAAAGGTAAGTTTTATACAAAAAACACAACTATGTTACTAACATATCAATATCACAACTTCCAATTAGATCTCAGTGAAGGATACACGAGAATTGATTCTAATTAATTATATTAAATTGCAGAATATACATCGCTCCCTCGCGTGTCTAAAATCGTTATAAGGGAATTATTTTTTTTCAACCGGACGTCCGCGCCTGTCGACTTAAGCCGCCATCATTAAACTAGGCTGGCTCTGAGTAAATTGATAGAGCACGTAATTGCTTATTATTCATGAGATGTCGTAAAATATGGAATCGATTTAGCAATTAATCAACGCATCAGTGATTAATATATGCATATTGAACCGGAAAGAGTACTTAGTACGGTCAATTTCACAATGTCTGAGTTTTTGTTTGTCATCTCTGCCCAATTAAATGTTGCGATTTGACTGATAGACCCTGAGCTCGTGTTTCATCAAACAGAGATTGATGGAACACTGTCCAGGCTTTTAGAAAACAAGTCAGCAAAGTCAATTTTAAGTGTATATAATTATGTACAATGTGGCTCAAATATCATTAAAACAACTGTTCTTTGTGTATACATGTTTTTTTTATTATTTGGAAACATGATGGGTTGAGATTATGGTGTAATGTACGTTGGCTAACTAAATCTTGCTATGAATATACGTCTAAGTCAAGACAGTTTAACCTTGATGCACAAGTACAATAATTATGTTACACAATTATCATTGTAATGCAGGATTATACCATATATCTCTGCTCACGATATGTCGTTACCCTGTACGTGAGTTTGTCCAGGAGTCAATTTTGTTGAGTTCATCAAATTGCTCTGGGTGGTATTCAATATTGATCTTATTTAATTGAAGTATAATTATAGCCAATCACATTGCCTGTTACTGTCCAATACTTTAATATGGTGTGATCTGATTGGTTGTCCTTATCCTCAAGTCAAGTACGATCAATATTGAATACCACTTCTAGACTGATATTTTTCTAATTGTCCCTTACATCATTTATGATAGATAATTAATAATTTCCTTTTCTATTATTTCAGGAGACTATAAATTCATCATTGAGGCGCTACCTACAAGTAATGGCTGGATGTTAGACAGACGAAACTGATCGTGATGGAGGGAATCGTGTTCAGGTCTCTGATGAGAATATACTGTGATCTCATTTCATACAATACACTCATCCACGTGTAGTGTTAATCCATTGTCTCGAACTCTTAATAAGTCGAACAACAATTGTTATATAATTATGTGTAATCATATTAAAATACCTTATTCTGCATGTGGCATGTGTGTGGATAGTATCATAATATACTGTAAACTGTAACAACCGCTATGTCGATATTCTTTATCTCGAGTTTCGTCTAATAAGTCAAACATGCAGCATAAACCGCTATGTCAATATCTCGATGTTTCATTCATATGTCGAGCATGAAACTGGTATTTCGATATTCTTTATCTCGAGGTTTCACTAATAAGTCGAACATGGTTGATAAACCGGTATGTCAATATCCTTTGTCTCGATGTTTCATCCATATGTCGAGCATGAAATCGGTATGTCGATATGCTTTGTCTCGATGTTCTCCACAAAAGTCGAACACGAAAACGAAACCGAAACATGTCGATAAAAACAACAAAGGCCTCTGTGCTTACGCTTGTACAAATGCCAATATTCGCATATCTCGTATGATGTTTCGTTTTTTTTCAGAGTACATGTATTTGTATGTTCCCTCGCACATGTATATGAATATGTACTGTTCAAAGTCGTACACAGTGTTGTTTTAAGGAAACATAAAATTTTGTTGTCTATAATTTATTTTAAAAAAAGTTCACAAATTGTTAAGTGTTTTAGTCGAGTTTTTTATGCGAATTATGGAAGGAATTATCAAACTATTATTGATGTATTTTTCCAGTGACAACGATGCTTGTTATTGGTTTTAATGCCAAAGATAAATAGCTATCATCTATGTTACATTTTTCAAAGATCTAAAAACACGTATTTTTAGATCTTTGAATTTTTAACTAAACGTTTAGCTTGTTTATTATATTTTGAAAAATTGTTTTTAAATTGTATGTACGGTCAGTGTATATAAATTCTTATGTGCAATATATAAAAAAAGTCTTGAAATGTAACCGCATTGAAAACTTTCTAACAAATTTAATGCATTTTCCAATTTCGTGTAGGTAAAGAGAGGTAACTCTTGTTTTGAAAATGTATATGCAAGTACGTATTATCTCCCTTAGTACAGAAATATCCAACGTTTAAATATTATTTTTGATTATTTTCCCTCGAGTTAAACTGTTAAGCTTTATACGTTATACTTTGGTATCCTGCACGTTTATTATTGAATGTTTTTTCATAAAACACAACCGTTGGTAAAGTTTAATAATAATAACAGTAAAAATAATAAAGATTTTAGAAAACGAATATTATTTTTTAGAGGAAAACGTGATGTACGTAGTGACGTGTTAACCATGACATTATTTTTGTTCCCTATCCACCTTTTGAATCCTATCCTGTGTTTGCTTATAAGCAAATTATATGAATTATTGCATAATGTTTTGTTTTCTAAGTATGTATTATATGAAATATCATCGTGTTATATTTGATTACTATTTTGTTATGACGTATGTATAAATACAGCATCATGGTGCTATAAATATATTATAAAATATGGATAAAATATAAAATAAACTATAAAAATATGAAATCTTTACTTGACTTCTTTTTTCTTATTATGAGTTCCCTGTAGTGTTATACTCAACTTAATGACAACTAGTATTGTTCGAAACTATTTACGTGAAGCTCATTAATTTCCGACAGTTTCCGTTCCTGTACTTTATTTGTAAAAATAACAAACCTAATAGTTGGACGGGTAAGCTTGGACTATTCATGAGGTCCATGTGAATACTTTCGGATAATTCGACATGTTTGTTGTTATTTGTTATAAAACGGAACCAATCAAAACGACGACTTTATATACTACGCTATAATCTTAAAAGAATGAAACTAGTACTATGGAAGAGTTACCTAAAACATCCAGATATCCATGATTAGCTTCAATACACACATTACATAATCTACATTAATAGCTCGCCGGAGATAACTCTAGCCTTATCAATAAATAAACATGGACAATATAAACACTGCACGATCGACAGACCGCTTGTTATCAGTGTAGATTGAAAGGGTATTATTATGTATTAAAGTGATTATTCACAAGATTGAACAAAACTGGACATCAACAACTTTCCCAAGTTGATATTTACTACACATTTAACCTCTGTACAGTAACAACCTCGAAACAATGACCAATATTTGTAGCACACACAGGGTGTTGATCTACAGAAGTTGTACTGTACGTATATATTGTATGTATCTCGATCTATGTGCATGGGTCCAGAGCGTAAACCACCGTTAGACTGTGTAGGGTGGTGAGATTACCAGGATTTTACACTATGAAAATGCTTTGGTGTTGCATAGTGACCCTGTCTCTGCAAATGTCTTTTTCTGTTGTTAGGGCTTGGGTCACATTAACAGACAGCAGTCGCTCGTAGACTATTGTAACACTCCTGAATGTGAAACAATGGGAAACGTGGAGACAATCTTATCCGACCTCGGTATGCGGAGATCACTGCGTCTTGGCAAGGTTTGATTAAGACAGGTATCGTCACGTGTGAAATGGTGTGAAAATGGCTGTGTAAATCTATTTTTATTATGTGGCTACGTTTAGTTTACGTTATATGCCCCGGGGTAGGAAATATTACAAAGGGAAGATGAGAACATAACCCGATCAGTTCTAATTTATGATATATCTAATTCAATTTATAGCCAAGTGTAACGAAATTTGGACAATATAGTATTTAATTCAGACGTAATCGTTTCACTAAAATTCATCACATTTATTGCAAGGTTCGAATTGTCTGACATACTTGTACATATTTATCAATGCCTTCACGAAATGAAATCCACGTTTTGTCACTTAGCAGTCGTATATAAAGTGTATGTTTCGTAAAGGGTCATCCCAATTTCAAGCGTTTGACGTAGTCTGTTTTGCTTTGCTTGCTCTGTGGTTGTTTCCCTACACCCCTTCTTCCCTCCTAGATAAGAAGGGGTGGCCATGGAGCTCGTCTTTGTCTCAGCAGTATCGCCTTACGTTTTTATTTCTGTTTGTCTCTTGTTAGGGACAAACAAGCCCCCCATTGACGCGTATATGTGGTCGCACGGTCTTTCTACGCTCACAGTCCGATCCCCTTTAAATATTCAATACTAAGTCGTACTTGTATTGTGTCCTTATAAGTATAAAAGTGACATTTAATCTTACAACAATTACTTATTTATATAAATGCAGAAGTTACAAAAAACTACGAAAAATCTAAATGACAAAGTTTGACATGCTGTAAAATCATTTTATTTCAATGCGATTAAAATTCGTGGTTTTGGTAAAAAAGACCATTTCGTTGGGATATAATTTGAAGGGCATAGTCAAAATTCCCTTAAATTATATGAAATTATTCACAAATCATCAAAATTGTTTAAATACTGTCACTTTTGTCCAATAATGGTAGGGTAGGGTAGGGTAGGGTAGGGTAGGGTAGGGTAGGGTAGGGTAGGGTAGGGTAGGGTAGGGTAGGGTAGGGTAGGGGTAGGGTAGGGTAGGGTAGGGTAGGGTAGGGTAGGGTAGGGTAGGTAGGATCGAGAAATTTGCTGTTTATCTGCCGGATCTAAGAGCTGCGACCTACGAGCTGTCACTACCGACCTATGAGTAAACATCTAAGAACTGCGTCCAACGACATAAGAGCTACGAGCTGCGACCGTCGAGTAAACACCTACGAGCTGCGACCAACGACATACGAGAGATACGATTAAACAATTACGAGCTAAGAGCTGCGACCAACGAGCTAACAGCTGCGAACAACGAACTACGAGCTAAGAGCTGCGACCACCAAACAACCTACGTGCTGCGACATACGAGCTGCGATCTATGACCTGTAACCAACGAATAAACATATACGAGCTAAGAACTGCCCCAACCACCTAAGAGCTGCGTCCAACGACTTACGAGCTGCGACCAACGAGTACACATCTACGAGACCAACGGCCTACGTGATGCGACCAACGACCTTTGAGCTGCAATCAACGAGTAAACAATTACGAGCTAAGAGCTGCGACCAACCACCTTAGAGCTGCGACCAACGAGCTTACAGCTGCGAACAACGAACTACGAGATGCGACCAACGACCTACGTGCTGCGACCAACGAGTAAATATCTACAACCGACGAGCTGCGTCTAACGACTTACGAGCTGCGACCAACGAGTAAACATCTACGAGCTAACTGCTGCCAACAACGACCTACGAGCTGCGACTAACGAGTTAACATCTACGAGCTAAGAGCTGCGACCAACGACCAAGAGCTGCGATCAACGACCTACGAGCTTCGACCAACGTGCTACCAGTAACGAGATACAAGCAATGTATTCATTTCAAATAAAAATGAGTAACATCTGACTGTCGATGTACGACCTACGTGCCAACTTCACAGACCTCTTCCAAACATACAGAACACGTGTATTTTTTTTAAGATTTCGAGTATTACATCGGGCATGGTCAGTAATATCAAATGAAACTGTAAACATATGTCAAAAACAAGAATAAACGAAGTAATTACATGATTAATTACCTGATAATACGGTATTTGGGAACAAATGTTGAATGTTACTTCCCTTGAGTTGGGCAATGTCATTTCACTGAGTAATTGATATATTTAAACTCGCTTAGTTTTGCTGCATTAATCAACGTTTTATTGTTTCATTTGATAAGAAGTTATGTAGTCTTTATTATAAACCTCGTCAGAGTTAGCAATATTTGGCTGGATGCAGCATTCTATCCGAAAAGTGACAATAGTACAGGGGGCAGTGATATTATGGTGTTTGAAGTTTGCACTGAGATCTGAAATCGAAGTTCGACATTAAATACAGACCCAGATTCTAATGCAGAGCCACCTCTGACAAGACGTTCGAAATCATGAGAAGGTGAGCTCATTCAGACCCAAGGTTCAAATACCAATATCGATATTCGATTTATATCAGCGGCGAATGCAGAACCAGGTTCAAATTTACCGACCAAGCTCTGACATCGACATTCAATTTATACCGACAGCGAATGCAGACCAAGGTTCAAATACCGACCTACCTCTGACATCGACATTCAATTTATACCGACAGTGAATGCAGATCCAGGTCGAATACTGACCCAGCTCTAACGTTGACATTCGATGTATGCCGGTGGCGAATGCAGACCCATGTTCGAATACAGACCCAGCTCTAACAATTACATTCGATGTATACCGGTGGCGAATGCAGACCCATTTCGAATACAGACCCAGCTCTAACGACCGATTCGCAATATTGGGTGGGTGAATACTGATCTGGGTTTACATACATAGTCATTTCTGACATTGACATTCGATCTATATTGACGGTGAATGCAGACCCTAGTTCGAATACAAACACAGCTCTGATATCAACATTCACAATATTTAGTGGGTTAATACAGATCTGTTTGTATGCCAACATTTTTTGCTCCTGTTCGAGTTGATATTAAGACGATTGAGACAAAACAGCCTATCAGTAAACAACAATCGAAACAACACGGTGTTTCTGTACTTTTATATTATAACACATAATCTATATCTCTAGAGAGTACATAAATTTACATTTATATTGCTATTCAGATCCCGTATGTGAAATTATTGTTAAATTATTTGAGAGTTAATGCTACGTACCTATAGTACTCAAAATATGATAAGGGTCAACATAGTTTCCTTTTGCATATTTCGCAAGTTTACATTATTGTACACGAATAAAGATTGATTACTTAAGACGGACAAGGATATTGATTTCTTGACATATAACAATGTTTAAAACGAACGTAACAACACAATTGAAGATGTGTACATATTTGTCCAATACAAATCGTTTGAAATCGTTTTTAAATTTTGTGTTCTGAGCACAGTGAATATATGAACACGAGAAAACATCGGCGTTCCATAAAAAACGGAAGTGACTTTTTAACTTTAAGAAGTTGAAACCATGAATACATCAAGTTGAAATCATTGCATTAGCGATTGAATGGAATTGAAATAATAATTTCTTGATGTTGAAGTATCACTACCGGTCTTTCGTAGTTTCATTGTGAAACGATTACGGTACGACTTGTCCATGACTCCATGGCATTGATGCTAAGATTTGTGGAAGCATAGTTTTATAGTACATGAATTGAGTGTAATAATACTATAACTTCCAGAAAACGGATATATATGAGTCCACTGTAAGAATATCCATAATACAATTATGTACACAATTAATATAATATGTTATTACTATATCTCATTTCACATATAACATGGAGAATTGGACATGATCCTGACCTTTATGCATGAATATATTACAAGGTTCTTGCGTTGAATATATAAATTTCTGCGAGCAAACCGTGCAATATCGGTCCTTTAGATTTGTGTTGGTATTACACCTCGAGCGTCTTCGTGATATAGTTCGATTTCGGGCATTGAGCCGTGACTGCACTTTTAAAGTTTTAACCATTAATCGATATAGGTTGGTATAGGTTTAATGGACACTATACGTAATATAATTAAGGCGAACTATTCCATGTGTCTGAATGGTCGTGACGGTATAGCGCTTGATACATTGTAAAATAACTTTTGTCTGACCAGGGCAAGTTCGAATCTCATTTTTTTTCTTTTTTTAATTTATATTTACACATTTTTTAATTAATAAATGCACATAACTTGCAATATCCGTGTTATAACAGTATGTGACAAGCCATATTTGGTACATGCTTAAAAATATTTTTAGATCTTGCATGTGTAGAATGTTATGACGGCTAATCAACGTAATTACAGGTTGTCAGTAAACTCGGAATATGGAAACGATCGCTACAAGTGAAAATGAAAAATAAATTGAATCAACACATTTTCATGGATTAATTAAAAAAAGAAACTTTAGTTTATATACATATATAAAATAATGAATTAAAAATAAGAGCGAATTGGGAATTTGAACCACATAAGTTCGGGTTAGAAATCCTGAACGTTGCCGACTGCACTAAGCTGTAATTCGATAACAAACAGATATATGTAAGAATCACATCATTAAATAATGACATGCGAACGTAATAAACTATGGTCTACGCGCCAAAATGGACTAGTCCGATAGGTCATGGCTCAGAGTTCAAAATTGAACTATAGTCCCCGCTTATGAAAACATACAGCCGGTGTTATCATTGAAACATAGACAATATATCAGCTGTTAAAATATGCAAATAGAAGTTCGAGAGGCGTGTTAAATTCTCTGGACTATACCAAGTTATTTTCGCGCGTTAAATGAAATCACTCGCATTTTTACCTCACACAATTAACTTGATATACGGTATATTAAATACAAGCGTACAACTATTGATATATAAAGCATTGCATGCATCTGTTTCGACAATTACGGTATTAAACTTGTATACTGAAGATTATTTTCCTTCTGTGCATAAAGAAATGATATTTGCTAACCATCTTATTTGAAGCATAATACAGTAACATATATATTATGATACTGTGTGGAGAATATAACATCTGATGTTAAGCATATGATTACATGTTCATAAACAATATACGTAGCAAAGTGGAGCCCATATTTGGCGCTGTTCATGATTTCGGAGCTCCCCAGGACGCCATCCGGTGTATCATAAGTTGTCAAATTCTTAATAATAATTTTATCCAACTAAATCATTTTTGACGACAAAAAGCCAACAAATGCTAAAACCCCAGTCTGGTTAATATTGCAAAGTTTATAATATACAATCTAATCACAAATGTTCAGCATGTTCGGGCGCTGTCTCGGTCAGTGTTGGGGTCAGTTTGTTCTTGTTCACCTGCGCGTACACTTCCTCCACACTTTGTGGTTTTGGCGACGATGGCGTCTCTTCTATAGTGGCACCAGCTTCTATCTGATAATCGTACTTAATCTGACGATCTTGACCTTGGCTATTAGACGGGCTGGAATAATAATCTAATCCCGACATCTCCTTCTTCCTGCGTCTACATCTACAAACAGCGCAACCAATGAGAACAATCAATACAACGCCACCGGCAGCGATACAGCCAATCAGAACGTTCCTTTCAAGCTGTGCAAGTTTTGCCTTGTAGTACGGGCCTTCTTCGTTTAATCCAACCCTGATTGCACTAGACTGATAGTTTATATTGTTCCAGATCATGAAGCAATGATATACCCCATAGTCTTGATCATCAATAGAACTAATGAACAAATTAAATGTATATACATCCGGGGAAACAATCTTTATCCTCGGATCGAGACCCGAGTTGGTACGAATTACGGTAGCGTTAGGCAGTATCCAGTATCTCAAGAATGGGACGGCAATTCCTGGATATGTTAGATTATGGAAAGTGAAGTTGCAAGGCAGTGACACATTTGAATAATAATCAACGTCGTAGCTTTCTCGTGAAGCGCCTGCTGTGGCTGCATTGGAAGTACAAAATACGACCAACAGCACGGTAGTCAATATAACTTGTAAGCTTTGTTGTTGCCCATTCCGACACGTGCTACTGCTATGAAGTAAGAGACATATCATCTGAAAGTATACATAGTTACATTTTTAATTACAAATAATACTTGGCAAGTGGTACACATTAGAAATAATTGAACCCGGTACTTGTATTGTGCGAACCTGTATTCATTTTGTCATCAATCCAATCCGAACGCCGAGGATTGCCCGTAATATTATTTTCGTAAAATGGTCATAAGAAGGGGGCCATCAGTCTCGGAAGAGCTTTAAGTGTCGGGTCCGTGAAGGAGACGTAGGATCATACTGAATTCGGACAATCCTCTACCCGACATCGTGTACGTCGAACATGTGCCGAACAAACTCAAAGCATGGTTTGGCGACATCAATACTTCATGCGGAGCCTGGCTGGCGACCGGCTAAGGTCCTTCTGACCATTACCTCGTCGATTTATTCAATTCGTCCAACATATTGACGGCAATCGGACATCAGCCTGGCAATCATTTGAGTAATCTGCCGTTGCCTCCCTAAATGTCCTTGTAAACTACTCGAATCCGGCCGATCATCGAGGATCGCGGATGTCTCACGGTACGGCACCATTTGACCATTATCTATTACTCATGGATACTTGTGAATTGGACGTTGATTTGACAGATTCGCCAGTATATCTGTTTATTAAAAAAGTAACGGTTTTGAAATCCAATTATTTGAAAATGTATAAAGCCATGGTTTCGATATATACCGAATATTGGCGCCAATATTTTCAAGTTAAGACTGAGGGCTCTAGAAATTTCGGACAACCTAGGTTTACTTCGATATTACTGTCCGGAAACGTTACCGAGAGATGCGGAATCATTAACATGCAAATCGACAAAGGATCCAGATCGCCTTATGCCAGTCGACAAGGCTTTACTACATATATATTATGAATTAAACACGTATTTCAATAATCAGAAAAGATACAATGACGAACTATATTCTTAAATTGATTTTAAATAATAATTAAGAGTCCGTATCGCTTAGAACAATTAAAATTACTTTTTATTTCAATAATATACAATTTTAATGGTATAAACTGTAATAGAAAATAAAAGGATTTACCTTAAATGGTATGATTTATCCTCGATATTGGATATTTTCTGTATCACACGATCGATTTGTTACAGTCTAGTACAAATGACGAATGTTTGTATACAAGATGTTTCCCTTATTTTAGTTTCGATGTTTTTGTCTCTAGATATTTGATGAGATGAAATCCAAACAAAAGGTTTAAGTATATATTTATCTTAGACATTTGAAACTAGAACAAATTGTCTGTTACTTTAATCTTTGCCACAAAAATTCAGACAATAGTCGAATCAAAGGACAATTTATTTAGTCTATATTTACTGCGAAATTTGCATGTCAGTGCATGTTTTTTGTGTTCATATCTTACACGCTGTATTCGTTTAATATAGGGTCATTGATAAAATGTGTTCACATGCACTAAATCAGACTGACGAATGGCAGTAAATATGACGTCAATCTGTTTTTAGGAACTTGATGGGCATAGCAAACATATTTATAAAATCACTCTCGGGTCATGCATAGTCAGAAGACGCATGCTAATGTTTATATGAAGTGTATGAATGCAAGGGATATTAATGTATTCGAATATAATAACAAAATTCTCATTTTATTTAAATGAGATGTTTCAGCATCCTTTCAAACTTATGTCCGTCTAAATTTGCGATTTGATTGTGTAGTTATTTCTATAACCAGGTCAAGCAGTCACCAAACAACCCTAATATATGCTGCGTGCCTAGTACCAATGAGTCGAAACAGTACAATGTTACCAACGTTAGTGAGTGGCGAGCTGAGATCGAACCCGCGATCCGTCATTTTCAGCAAGGTATGTCCGTAAAGTTGACACCTTAGTAGCCTAGGTGAAGTTGGCAGCCTAGTAGCCTAAGTGAAGTTAGCAGCCTAACTGCCTGACACACTGGCAGCACAAAGCATAACATGCTAGCAGCCTGAAGTTGGTAGTCTGACAGCTTAAGTATTAGTATTCTTTCTATACAAATATCATCACAGTATGATAACTTCAGCTTTTTACTTTAAGATTATAAAATTAATTTTAAAACAATATGCAACTTTAAATGGTGTTTTAAAGATTGAGTACTCAACTCAATTATTGTTTGAGAAAGATTATAATGCATAAAAGATCAGTATTTATTAAGCATTATGTCCCTATGTACTCGTATAAAGCAATCTGAATGAACACTACATGAAACATTAAGGCGTGATTGTGTAAAATTGTTTGAGTTTGCACAGAGATAAACTATGTAACATGTCACAATGCAAATATGTCCACTCCTTGATGATAAAACTCGATACATGACTGTGTTGTCTCCCTTGTTTCATTTTGTAGCAATTACCTCCCTTGTACCTGTATATCGGGATACAATGTCATGTCAAAATCACTCATCGTGACAGGATGTCATTACTGTATTTATATCATATTGATGTTACATTATGCACTCAAATGATAAATTTGACAAAACTACATTCGACTATATTGCATTTGCCTAGGTCCCACTGAGCATTTTTTGCCTCGGTGATATACTCCCGATTGAAATTAATAAGCTATCAGGACATCGAGAACAGGGTCATCGTGGTCTAGGAGAGGCTTAGAGGAAGTCTTGAGACAGTTTGTGATATCGGAAGGAATTGTGATGAAAAGGGTTGTGTTGGAAGAAATCGGGAGAACATCGCCGATGTGGAATTCCTCAGTGGGACATAGGCTTAAATCTGTGCTAGCGTATATCGTAAATTATGCAGTATATTATTTTCAAACGTTTAATCCATGTAATATTCACACCACAGTTTAACGTATATATTCGTCGATATGTTATTTTTACCAAATTCTTGTTGCCAGAAGATAGTCATTATTATTAAACTGCCATCTTCGTTAGCCCTTTTCACATAAAGAAGATTGTTCAATTAAAATGCGGTATTTTCGTAACTGTCATCTTCGTTAGCCTTTTTCGCCTTCTCAATGGTCCCTATAGAAGATTATTCAATTAAAATGCGGTATTTTCGTAACTGCCATCTTTGTTAGCCTTTTTCGCCTTCTCAATGGTCCCTATAGAAGATTATTCAATTAAAATGCGGTATTTTCGTAACTGCCATCTTTGTTAGCCTTTTTCGCCTTCTCAATGGTCCCTATAGAATGGTAATGATCGGATGTTGTCGATGGCAGTCGGTCATCTCGCGGCACTTCCGGTGAATGTTGTTGTTGTTGTTTTTCTGGACCATTATCGACTTGCATGCCGTCTGCTATATAATAAACACTGTCATCACCACTTTTAGCATCCTCAATGTCGTGAAGATGTAAAGCTGCTCTCCGTTCGTGGTTAAACTTGCTTCGCTTACGACTGTAATACGTACAGATCGCCCACAGAAATACCAAACAAACAACCGTACAGCCGGCTGCAATTCCTCCAATTTTCGCCCCGTTCGTGAGCTCGTTCATGAAAGCAGGTCCGTAATACGCACCGTCAACATTCACGCCTATCTTAATGACCCCCGTGTAGTTCACACCTTTGTCAACTACGCAGTAATAAATGCCAAAATCTGGATCATCCAGGCGATCTATACTTAACGAGAAGCCGTTGTCTGTTATGTGAACATGTGTATCATCCACAGGTTTGTGCGTGTGTCGAATTTCACCCGACGGCAATATCCATGCCTGTACTGAATGGATTGTCCCCTCATCGTTAAATTTCGCGCAATCTAGATGAACATTTTCGAAGTATTCTATATTCTGTTTCCAGTTGGTATCGTCACCAGAAACAAGTGCCACTATCGATATAATCAGTGCTGCAGCTAAGGAGGATCGCATGTTGCCGATGTGGTCGTTCTGCACGTGATCCGGGTGCCTGAAAACCTAAAATAAAAACAGTACTATAGTACACAGGTTAACATTATCAAACAAAACAATTAAATGTATGGCATACAAGACTATAACCGGACCGATTTGAAGCGATAACCCGTATCCAGAGTAACATTTTGAAGACAATTTTGTCCGTTTCTATAGCAACCAAATGTTAAGGACAGCTTCTCATAACTACTAGTATTTGATGTGCGTTATCGCCTTATTAACCGCTATCCATATACCACGTTTCATAAACCTTGCTTCTTTTTTACTTTTTCTTAGAATACATATTTCTTGACAATAAATAATGTACTGGACAGAGAACACAAATAGGACATTGAAGGGAGCACTCAACTGATGGAAACAGAACACGAAGGCTAAAAAAGAGCAGTGTACAAATTGTAGGCTCTGCATGAAAGTGGCCCTTTAGAAAATAAATACTGCGTTTTGAATGACTTTTGGTTGAATATTTAAGTTTGATAATTATTATTGATGATGGTTTTACACTTTAGAGCTTAGAATCAGATCTAGCACCAAGACGACACACACGTGTACACGTGCAATTGCTATATATTTAATGATATAGAAACACATCTTCTAGAAATATACAGAAATATATAATTATTTAAAACTAATACTGAATTATAACTTACCTAATTTCTATAATTCTCTTAATTGGTAAATGACCAATTCCACATTCAAACTAAGACAAAGAAAAACACACAAGACTTTTGTCAGGTAGCACATATAAATTATCTCCTTCGTTTAAGT
Organism: Spisula solida; assembly: GCA_947247005.1. Lineage (NCBI taxonomy): Eukaryota > Metazoa > Mollusca > Bivalvia > Venerida > Mactridae > Spisula > Spisula solida. Next base: position 49,206,468 of record OX365950.1, read on the forward strand.
GAAGGCAGACGACACGTTAAGGAAAATATTTAGCTTATCTACGAAATAATTTATTTTGTAAGCTTTGAAGGATATCTTGTTTATCTAGTCTGACGGATTCTTGCGTTTCTAGGCTTATCGGGTGCTTCGTCTGTTTAACATGCATGTTTGACGCGTTTGTGAAATTGTACACAATTTATCAACACTTCCTTGTATTTATATATCTACATATAAGAATTTAAGGGGCTTTCATTTTCAGATTAAGGGCTGATATGAAGGAGAGTTTCACCTTGGTCAGTTCATGTTTAGTTATCATCACTTGTATATAACCGGACAATGTAGCTATCCGAACTGTGTTTGACAGTTCCTGTCCAGTTAGGCTATTGTGAGAGTGACGTTTCATATGTGTACACAACATATTGCAGCCATTGTCTGAACAGGTAAAGCGAATATACACTGCCCACCAAAAATAAGTATACAGTAAATATTTGTTGCTAAATCAAACTTGGCTAAATTATTCAATATCTGTTTATCAGACGGTCGCAATTATACTAGTTTCTAAAACTACAGTAACTTAATGAGTCAAAATAGAGATAGAAATAAAGATGAAGATTTTCGAAACTAAAATAACCATGTGATCAAAAAGGCTGAATTTTCCATCTTTTTGTGACAAAGTTACCATTCAAGAGGGACAAAGAAACTTTAGATGTTGCACCTAGGGTACCAATTAATGTATGGCGTTTCCATTTAATAAACAAAAAAATCCTTTTCTTCAAATAGATTGTTGCTACACTGTTCTACAAATAGTATTATTACAGGCAAGTAAGTGGGCAAATAACATCTGTATACTTATTTTTGGTGGGCAGTGTAGTATGTTAGTTTAGTCATTGAAATAATAGATGTCTTGATAAGCCTTTACAATAAGTTTTACACGTTGAAAGTGGATTCGATCACAGCGTCACTAAAATCTTATCCTAACTGGACAGTATACTCCAAACAATTGGATAATGTTTGTGTAAAAGCCAAACTTACTTACGTAGTCCTCGACGCCCCATTGAGGACATATGACATACACCACGCTATGCCATCTAGGCTTGTCTTGTGATGTCCCCTTGCTTCTGGTGATTCCAGTGGTGGTACTAGTTTACAAAGTATATTAAGGAAAAACTACAATTTTCTTAAAAGCTTAAAATGTCCTTAAGTGTATCAGCTAAACAGGAACCTCAAGATTATCACTTATACATAGTTTAGAAGTAGTATGTATAGAGCTACAATAATCACAAAGAAAACATGGGATTTTTTCGTTTCTTTGTAAATATGTACAGCTAAACCATTTAACTTAAGTCAAATATCTAAGTTTTTTCTTAAGATGCTTTGTGAATACCGCCCCTGTACACGGATATGGTTTTCAGCTCTTTGTACATTGTTCTCTCCCAGGTCTTCCCCTTCCACCCCTTGAGGGTTTCAGATAAGGGGACGGCGGGCATGTCGTTAGGGGCCTTTCGTAGGGTATGACGTCATTCCATCGTCTGTTCCGTTTCTTGATGAACATGTCAATTGGGGACTGGTAAGTTATGTTCCAAATCACTGTTTGAAATGATGCTGTCTTTGACCAATGAATTAGGTGGATCTGACGTAGACAAGCACCGATCACCCAAAGCATCTCAAGTAGAAATCTCAACCCGAATTGAAATTTTGCTCAAATCAGAGTCTGAATTTTAGATTGATCCGAAGTTCAAGCATTTGAAATTTTACTATAATAAAATCAGAATGATGTTTCTGTGTAGTGATGCCAAATTTGAGTCCAGCATCTCATGGAAATTGCCTCAAAGACTAATGATAATATTAGAGATGAGATTTAGTTGAGATGCTTCGGGAGATCGGGGCCAGTTGTTCACAAAAACGTGCAGTTTTTTCAATCAATATTTTGGTGTGTCTCCACGTTTCTGAGACATATAGTAGGACTAAAAAAAGTTGTGAAATATTCTACCATGGGAAGGGGTTGCACCTATTTTAACAGGGGCATTCGACTTTGTGGTGACTGGGGCATTCAGCTTTTTATAGCTGAAAAGCTTTCTGACGACAGGGCCTTGCACTTTTGACTTTTTGACAGCTGAAACATGGGCTTTCAGCGGTTAAGTTCATTTTCTCGTTCAATTGATAGTGGGCATTGTGTCGTGTTATTGTGGTCTGCGTTTTTTTTTTATTTCTTTGCTCGGCTGTTTCAGTTGAGTGCTGCCTTCCCTGTTAGATTTTTTACCATGTTTTTCTCCTGTTTTAAGCATATTTTTTAGTTGTTGGCCACTTGCCTAGACGATGGTAACACTATAGTTGAAAGGTTTGAGTTTTGTTGGTAGACATATATTCTTTTTCTTCAAAATAGGCAATAGAGTGACAAAGAATTGTCCATCTTTTCAGTTGGAAGCCAAACCGGTGGTAAAATGAAACTCGGAACATTAACCCATATCGCTGGCTTAGAATTAGAAAGTCGTAAGTACAAAATCAATATTTTGAGAAAACAAGAAACGACTGTCTGAAAACTACTCTTTACTTATGGAAAAAACAAGTTCTTCTAGCTCTAAGCCAGCGATGTGTCAGCCAATAACGCTTCAAATTATAAAAGACACAGGCTTTCGAACTATCAAAATGAAGCACAGTGAATGTGCGTTGTCTCAATATAAAATGCTTTTCGAACAGATAACGGATAATTAAGAACTCTAATTTGATGAAAGTGTTGTTTCATCCTTTGAAGATTGTATAGAACGTGTACCCGCCGTGACTAGACGCTACGATTGTACGGAGGAGATCACTCGTCACCCTAATTCCAGAACCCTGTAACGCAACTTTTGGCGATATTGAGTGTTTGGTATCATTTTGTTCGCCTTGACACGCTCTATACAGTCATCTAACTTACATATCTATGGAATCAACATAAAGACCAAAACTTTCAATTCCAGGACCCCGTAAGTCGTTTATAAACGTCAATATTGAATTCCAGATGCAGGTAATGAAGCAACCAATCAAATGTTCGGTATTGTACCACGTGATACACTGTAAACATACGATTATCTCCCTTTCCAAAACAAACACAATGTTTTGGCATCATTTAGAGTGATATCTTAACAATGTAGGTAGATTATCATTGGCCCTTTGACTGTGATTTATAGGTAAACTCAAAGAAACATATGTGTTCTTAATGTTTTAGAGCCAAACCACGAAATATACGATCGTGTCAATATTACGTCATTTCGGATAACCGAATTTCGGATGATCGTAGACAGTATTGTCAATTTTCTGAATATCATATCAAATAACAGACTAAACATTGCTTTCTTGCTGTAGTCAAATCTCTATCCACTTCTGTATCCCCTTTCGATGGTGGTGGAGTCGGTACCCCTTGCATTCATCCTGTCTGTGATACCATGGCTTCCAAGATCTAGAAGTTTTTTCTGGCATGTTGTTTATATGCGATATAAGATCAATATCTAACTGTTGACATAGTTTCTCTTGTTCATTATCCCCCCAGTGGTAAATAGAAAGAGGAACTGAGGAATGAGCCATCAATGATCGACTAACTCCTGTCAGGTTTTCCCTGTGGTCTCCGGAATCTGACCATGTATCATATATATGTATTATTCTATATTTTACAATGTTTCTTAATATATTTATGTTTTTTAGTTTAAATATCACCATCCGAATACTAGTGCATTTAGACAAAATGTCTGCCAATTTTAGTTCCATAATCCCGTAAGTTGGGTTTAAAGTAAACTATTCTTGTTCAAAATCCTGTATCTCAATTCTTTCTTTCTGGAATTCAACTTTAAGCGTCACATTCTAACGTTGAACCCGTAACGTAAATTTTGTTTTTCAATTTTTAGCAAAAATAATAGTTTTAAACGTATGAAATTTCGTTTGTGGCAACAAAATATACACTTGCAGGTAAAATTTCATGAAAATTCGTTGTACCATCACAAAGATATAGCTGTTCAAAACTTCAAACGCGATTTTCTCAAAATGACTAAAATCGCGTTACTGGTTTCTGGAATTAACGTGACGCACTGTAAGGATTCCAAATTTAGGTGGACTCGTTCGATTTTAACTTTTTCATTACGAAATTACAAAATCAGAGTGGATGATAACACGGGCGTATTTAATGTAATTATAACCGATTCGGAAATAACTGCATTGGTTCTTTAAGAAAGGTGGTACATTGTATATTAATTTAAGTGACTCGCTGAGACACGTTTGACCGTATTATCTTATAAAGGTTATGCTGATAAGAAAATAGAATGTGTATCTGACATGTTATCACAGTTTACTGATTATATAATTTGAAACACAATTATAAAAAAACAACTTAATACTATTCTAGAATACATATACATAAACGTGAATAATACCTTTTCCTGTACAAATTACAATAAAATTTTAATACATGTAAATGAAACAAGGATTTATATCGACTTTCTAATTATATCTATACTGTGAACTACTGTAGACATTTATATAGCACATAACACAAGCACGTTACTAACACAATATCCATGAACATATCATAACCCATAACAAAGCCTAGCAAACACACACTTATTGGTAGTATGTGAAGGTGGATATCCGCTTATACTTTTTGTTTAGTCTATTTATCACATTTTATCATCTTCAGTGTCCAGTTCAGCGTCCGTCTTCCTCGGTCCGTTTGTAGCTGGCGTCTCGGTATCACCTTCAGCAAATCCTACATTATCATACGCCTTCAGATCATACCCATCTATGGCTTTATCCAACTCATCTACAGCTTTATTACGCTGATTTCTGCGCTTGTACTTTAACTGAGTGACGAGACAGAAACCAGCCACAGTAACAAACAGGACACCAGCAGCGATTCCACCAGTCATGGCGTTCTTCCGGTATTTTGCTAACAAATTACCATAATCCGCACCGTCAATGTTCACTCCGTGTCTTATTCTTTGAATAGAATTGTCAGATCCAACTATTAGGCAATAGTAATAACCAAAATCAGCATCATCGATTTTGTTTATGGTCAGAGAAAAGTTACTTGTAGAAGCTACGTTCAAATATTCTGTGTCAGTAAATCCGTCAAGCAAGTCACCATTTGGAATCAACCAGTAGCGACTCACTATAGTTTGAACGTTAGATATATTATAGGCTTCGGCATCACACGATAGGGAAACTGGTTTGTAGTATTCTAGATGAAAGTCATCAGCTCGACAAAGGTGGAATAGAACCACAGCAGCAACTATACTGAGCAAGTAGTTCATCTGAAAATGAGCAAGAAATTTACAATGAGTACATAAAGAAACGCAAATGTTGCATATTCTCCATGGGTTACATGTTAAACTCAACATTTTGGTCAGCCTATTGCTTTCTTCGAGGTCCACACAGAACAAGGAGTGTTATTGTAGTGTTTTGATTGTTACCACCTGAAAGATGTTTTGGTAATCTCTTTTAAATCCTTGCCTTTTCAATCCAGAATTTTAGGACGAAATTGCAGAATGTGTAATTTCCAGGAAAAAACACTCCTTTTAAGGCTATCTGCAGCCTTTACAACACTGGATAATAATTTCGTACTGTCTACATGTATGCAATAATATAATTACATTTGTACGTATTAAAAATAAAGTTTGCCTGTATTGATGGATTTTGTTGGAATGTTACATAGCAAAAAACTGCGATTATTTGAGAAAATGGTAAGAATTTGCATTTGAAACCTTCAAATTCGAGTAACAGTTTGTGAATTAATGAGGAGATACCTTGGAACAAGTAGACACAAACACGGCTGATATACGTAGTACAGGAAGAAAATGACAGATTGACCAAAATGACCGGTTTAACATGTAACCCTCTCAGAAAACGTCAGTCTTGCGTTATCATTGGCAAGTAAAATCTTACTAGCAACTGAAAAGTATGAAAGGTGTACGCTAAAGTCTATAATGGATACATTTTGAATTCATTTAATAATTTGGTTTCTTTAAACACTATTCATCTCACGATCTATGCTTTTTCTTAAACATAAGATACGCATGGGATGCTCAGTGCATTTATGGAATGCACCCATGTCGTACTTACTTTAAAACTACACATACGTACACGTAATTATCGTACATAAGACATGGCTGGGAAAAGATTGTAATACTTAAGTATTCGAACTCATTTCTTCTCAAAAAGGAGTGCTAACTTTGAGCCTTTTGTCTATGCCTTGAGTTTACAGCCAGTACGATATACTTGCTTATTGTACCACCTCGACAGTGTGTGCGGGATGACGCGGGTTCGACATAGTACAGCGTCGTATCAAGGACGTAATTAAAAGGGTACCAGTCGTTCCCTTGATATAGGGAAAGCTGCTTGTTTCAGTCGCTCATACTCTTGTGACAATGGTATGGGAATGTCGAGTGTGTAAACGTTATGTAACCTATGCACTATCGACCTTAGTTACATTAATGATATCATGAGAAAGTAACAGCTTCTTTTAGTATAGTGTCACCCCTATTGAAAAGGCCAGTACCTCCCGAATCCCATCTATAAACTAGGTGTACACGTGATATATTTAAGTCTGGATACGAACTATTTTGAGAACTTGTCTTTTTACCCAGGTTTTGTATTGAAAAGCTGTTGGTTGCTCACACTAGGTACTGAGTGTGATTACTGATGATCAGTTCAATATCCATTGGTTCAACGCATACATAAGTCAAACGAACTCAACGAATGTTTGTTGTTTAACGCCGTTACTAAAAGCAAATTCAGTATTATACGGTGGCAGGTTCACCCATGCGGTTTCCCTGGGCTGTTGCCTAACCAGCAATAAACAAGCAGCAATACAAAAGTTCCCTACCGGTTTGACCTTTTTATTATGTTCAATATTTCTGTTGCCATAGTAACCACAAAACTATTTAGATGAGCATAATCATCTCCTCATTGGCACCTACTGACATGCAAAGTTTTATAAACCTAGCCTTGAAACTCTTTGAACTATGGCAGGATCCATATTTTGGCCATCACTATTTCTGTCTCAATATATATAGCAACCACAGTTTTGTCAGAATAAATATATATGTTTAGACGTGCGTAATCCCCCTATCCACATACATACCTAGGTTCATAAATCTAGCTTGGAAACTGTTTGAGTTACGTCAGGATCCAAATTTTTGACGGAAGGACAGACAGACGGAGGGAGGGCAACCCTATAGTCTACTCCGGTTGAAACCCGGTAGGGGACTAATAACACTTCCACACTTAACCATTAACTTCTCCACATAAGGAGGAAAATTGACATTGTCGTTAGATTTTTATGTAAGGTTATGTCCAGCTGCGACCAAAAATCGAAACAGCGTCGCCGGTTTGGGGTCCAGCGCATTAACCACTGGACCACGGCTGTGGCTTCAGCAAACGAACAAATAAGCAATGCACTAAAACTCACATCTTTTAAATTCACCTACCTTGACATAAATTTATTCCGCAGTTGTCACTTATAAATATTGCGTGTAATTTTAGAATACAATTTAAATAGAGTTGTTTACGTTTATAACATTTTAAAACGAATATATGTTGATAAAACTAAAGCCGTTACATAATGCAGCATTCTGGTGGCATACGGTAGAACGTTTTTGTATTTAAATAGATTCAAAAGATAACTTTACAAGTTCGTATATTTGATTGTGAAATTAAACATGTCCAGTTGACAGCTCACTGTTGAATTTATACCGTATTATCTCAGTTAAGAGTGTAGTCGCATCGCCTCGGATTAATACATTAACGGAAGTGAAGCTGACAGAAAACTTATCTTCCGGTGGTATTCAGTGACGAATTGCTGTTGTAGGCTCCGATGATTGGTGTACATTTTGTATCAAACGCTGAATTCTAATACAACAAGTACTTTCAGCTATATACACAAAGAAGTAATCTAACTGTGCTAAAATTACCAATAAAACACATGTACATACTCATTATTTCTGAAAAGAGCAATGGAAGTCACACGACAGGATTGAATTTTTGTCATAACTGGTTGTTCCTATGATGCTATATCCGGTATGATGTGACTACACACTAACATTTTATTTATAATTCCCGTAACACGTGGCCATTTTGAATAGCACAACACCAAAGAAACACTATTAGGGGACACAAAGGCTCTTCCCAATGAAGGGACATGTGGTTGCTCGTGAGATAGTCTAGTATAGTCTTCCAATAAGTCATACAGTGATAAGGTTTATACGCTGTGGTTGCAGGTCGAGGCGTATTGTCCCATGCATTTTGATCGAAAGTCATCCATTCAAATACCCATTCACCCTCTCACTAATGTTGGAGGAAAGTGGTCGTTTCTTGCAGACTGAGCATGTAATGGAAGGTAAACCAAGAAGTAATAAGGTCAACTCACTGTCATAATCAAGTCAGGTAACTATAATGGGATTCAAACCTATATACAAATGTGCCATCGCACAGCAATTAGAGCACTCGGCTATGTAACTAGACCTATGCAACATGTTTTTGATTTAAGTAAACCAGTTTAAATATTTGGAGAAACATATTTAGCAGTATTGAAAATGTTGACAGTTTCTGGAACTACTTGAATGCGGATACGCATTGTTTTGCCTAAAGGCGTTACCTTAGTAATAAGAAATAGGCAATGCTACCTCTGAGAGGCTTATCGCCTCACAAAAAACAAATTAGATAGGGTTGTGCCCTGCTATTCTATACGGACGGATCACAGTGACTTATATATTTAATCCAGGGGCTGATATTAGGACAGGTATGTCCATGTGATAAAATGTTTGTACTGATAACGATATCGTTCATGAGTAAACATCTTCATTTCTTATTTGCATTTCAAATCGCACGTTTACCTATGCAAAGTCATTAACAATGAAATCATTGATAGGCATTGAGAGCACCATGGGATTGAAAGATGATCGAAACGTTTCGAACGTTTCTCCAACTAAATATTACAGATCAACCACTTTCACAGCGTTACCATAAACTATTTACTTTGTCATTTCGGGTACATATATCAGATTATGGTCAATCTATGGGTGATACTACTAGTATATCAGAGTGACGGTCACTGAACGCACATGACCGGAGTTGATGCTTCGTCACAATAGCTCGACCGACAGAGCCGACCGGCAGCGTTCACCGGACGTAAACAAATACATGTAAAACAAACTACGTATTTCTTATGGTGACTAAACCTCTGAAACACAGTTATGAACTTATGAGTTAAAGTGACAAGGGAAATAACCCATAGACGATTTGTATCAAGTAATTGTTGAGTTAATTCCCTTGATTAGTCTGTCTATACAGACTCTCATCAGTCTACTCTTTTTTCATGAAATTACTTCCCTGTGAACCTTCAAACATAGGTAATCAAGCCGAAACTAAAATCTAGCTAAAATTTAAAATAAATTTATGGCAACTGATTGGCAAAATATATTATCTAGTCGGGTAGCCAGATTACCCCTTGTTATACAAAGTCAAATCACTGGAGTCAGGTGCTGAAGCCTAGGTCCCACTGAGCATTTTTTTTTGCCTCGGCGATGTACTCCCGATTGAAATTAATGCGCTATCAGGACATCGGGAACATGTTCCTCGTGGTCTAGGGGAAGCTTGGGGAAAGTCATGAGACAGTTTGTGATATCGGAAGGAATTTTGATGAATCGGGTGGTATCGGAAGAAATCGGGAGAACATCGACGATGTGGAATTCCTCAGTGGCTTAATAATCGTACAACGATGGTCGTAAACCTAACGACAGTCTCTGGTTAGAATCCTCAGTATATCATATACAGATTAAACAACCGCCAGAGAAAACAACAACAACTGGAATCTAGAACAATGTGTTTATGTTATTTGTTTCTTTTTTATTATAAATCATAAATTTCTGTATAAGAATTATATTGGTGTTTAAATGTGCGTGATTGAATTATTATTAGTTATTATTATTATTCAACAGTAAATGCAAGATATGTAATACAAAGACATTCAAGTACACAAATAAACATTATGCTATGGAACGCATCAACTGGTTGTTTATGATCATACTAATTACATTACAACCTCTGTAGAGCAACACCCTATTGGAGCTGCAAATATTGGCCGTTGATTAGAGGTTGTTGCTCTACAGATGTTAAATTTATTGTAAATATCAGTTTGGGAAATTTTGAAGGTTTTATTTGAGAGAGATTGTTTCTATACAGAGGGTCGCTCACGAGAGGTTGTACTGTATTTTCATTAACTTCGTTATGTTCAAACTTCATGTTGAGTAGTTACATACACCAAACAATATAGTAAGTCTATGTACAAGTAATAAACACACTCACAAGATCCCACAGCAACTTGAGATTTGCACATAAGAAATAAGGATATGTACTGCATTAACGCCGTAAAAACTATTAACACGAGGCAGCCCAGGCGTTCCATAGTAAAATGATTTTTTCGAACTATTCGATGACTGTGCATGATTAAAAGCAGTGTGTATATGTGGTTTAAAAAGTAAATGAGTGTTTAAACGCCACAAAACTGTTATATCGAATACACTCATCGTTCACAATATAATATGTACACAATTAAAATAATATGTAATAATATCAGTGTAGCAATACCACGTGACTCGGACGTCAAAAATGCATCAAACCCAAGTCAAACTTTGTCAACATTGGAAAACGTTGCTGCTGCTGCTGAAAGAGATCCTATATTTCATGGAACGCATATATTATATATGTCAAAGTCACGTGGTATTGCTAGACTGAACATAGAATGCCTCATATCACAGAAGGGTGCTTAGTTCTCATTTTCACTATTTCCACCGGAATGTATTTTTACAATCCCTTTTGTTTTAAGAATACTTATAATAAAGTTAATTGTGCAATTTGAAGAATCACGAATGTCCACGATTCCGGGGTGCAATACATCATTTAAAACAACATAAAGGAATGTGCTACAATGTACAGAATGGTATATTCAAGAACCTAAAAGAATGTGAATATTCGTGTGCAGATTTTAGAGTAACCATTGGTTCAAGTTTTATTAATTGCCAGGCGTACATTTATTTATATGTAATTTACGCATAACTTCCCCTATACACGATCTTGAAGCACACTTACAAACCACGACACCAATGAAAGCCATCAGCACTAAACAACATGTGACGATACAAGCAATTAGAACGTCTCGCTCATATTGTGTAAACTTTCCCTTGTAATATGGCCCATCCTCGTTTAAACCAATCCTGATCGCACTGGACTTCAAGTCAAGATTGTCCCAGATCATGAAGCAATGATACACACCATAGTCTTGATAACCAATTGATGAGATGGATAAATCAAATATATACGATAATGAGTCAGGATTAACAATCTTTACTCTTCCGTCCTGAGCCGAGTTGGTGTCAACTACGCTTGTATTTGGGAGTATCCAATATCTCTTGAAAGGGACGGCGATGCTTTGGTACGTTATATTATGGAAAGTAAAGTTGCAAGGTAGTGTAACATCAGAGTTATATTCAGCATCATAGTTCTCACGTGCAACGTCTGCAGCAACTGCCTTACATAGTACAGCCAACATCACAGCAGTCAATGTGATAGGTAATCGTCGCTGCAACCCATTCCGAAATATACCAGACTGGAGTAAGACACATGTCATCTGAAAATATTCATACAACTATATAAGAATAAGTTCACCTTGTATCACAATCTGTTGTCGCAGAAATATGGTATGCAGAATATCAATCACACATTGGATAAACAAAAAACCGCAGAATTTGCAGCCCGCAGTAAAAAAATCATATACGGTATTTAATAACGTATGAATGCATGAACAGACAGTATAAACCACTCCGCTATTTGAATTGTGAGAATATAAATTATACATGTTTTGTATATTAACCACGTGATCAGATTGGTCTGATGTTCCTCACTCAACACCATTATCCAGAGTAAGTTCAACCATAATACGGTGTTCATTTGAATGTTATCAGCGCTCCTGGTTTACCACCAAGTACAAAAAAACGATAGAAAATCAAACAAGGCACGCAGCACATTAACAGCATAAAACATCAAATATCACAATAACACCGCACAATCGTCAACACAAAACTGAACCAGAAAACGTTTCAACCGCTGTAAGTCCAATTTTCAGCACGATGGCAAAAGTTCGGCGGAAGTCCCAGGCAAAGCTGTCAAAAAGCTGAACGACCTCGTTTTAGCTAAAAAAGCTTTTCCTCTACCAGTATATTTTATAATGATAGTTAAGAAATGGGAGGACAGATAGTTGTGAACAAATCATACGTCACGATTACATTTGATCAATCTTAAAATAAACTATATCCTTATAAAAACAATACATGATTTGTACGCGCATCAAAGAGATCGCTGGCTTAGAATGGTAAGGTCGTAAGTGCAAAGTCGATATTTTGATTACTTACGAATTTAAAAGACTCATGTATATTTGAAATCGGCATCACAAGGTGCTTCTCATGAGCCTATTTTCATAAAAATAGAACCAGGTCATCTTGACCAAACTAAAGTTTAAAAAACTTGTTTTCCATAAGTAAAGAGTAGTTTTCAGACAGTTTTTCTCCTCAAAATATCGATTTTGTACTTACGACTTTCTCATTATAAGCCACCGAAATGTACAGATAAGAAACTGAAATATTATGTAATAGAAAAAAATGACATTTAGATTTAGAAACTGTAGAAAACAATTAATTATGATATATTGCTAGAAATGTTTTTCCTAATATTATTACATCAACATAATTATTTTAAATTTATTAAAATTTACCTTCAATATTATGATAATGGTTAATCCTTATTTCTAACGTTTTTTTCGTTATTTTGTCGATTCAATACGTTAAAGACGAGAACAAATGAGGGGTATATATGTCCAGCATGTTTCTGGTTCGTTAGTTTCAATGGTATTGTCTTTGTATATTAGTTAGTTAGTTTAAGCATATTTTATTACCTGGAATAGCATAAACTTTATATTTGTATTGTATTAGATGGAACAAACAAATTGTTTATGTGTATACATGTATCGTAAACACATCAATCCGACCTTTACTTTCATCTACGTCGAATCAAAGACTGGTTTATTTTTAATCTATATTTACTGTGAAACGTGCATGTCATCGCATGCTTTTTGTTCATATCCCATGTATCTCTGGTAAAACTTACATGTATACATAAAATGTTTCGAAAGGTCAGTGCACTATTACAGTCAATTTTCCGTGATCTTTGATCTATTGACTTTCATGTTTTCTTTTATATTTAAATACATTGGGCGAACTCCTTGACATTGTATATGTTACTATCGTGTATTGTTGTATATTTTAGGCCGATGGCCTATGCTATTTGGAAATAAACTTTATTTGATTTGACAGAAATACACGTACTTGATTCGAATTGGCTATGACCACATCATCTAAAAAAGATATTCTAGCACGATCCGCGGATTAATCCACATACACATAGAGAAAACCGAAGCATGTATTATTATCGCAATAAAACATGGTATCACATTGGCTGTTACTATTTACGCCCCGTATCGCGGGACATATTTATGAATGAATAAACGTAAACTTTATAGTAAAAACTTCTACGAGTCGCGATGGCAAGGCAAGTTGCACGAGAATCCAGTTTTACAGCTATGACGCATCTATTTTTAGAAACTCCAATATACTCTCGAAATAAAGGTCGTTTTCGTTAACGAGGGAGGTAATTGTACCAGCTAATAAGCCACTCAATTTCAACGTGGAATTTTGTTCAATGTCATTTGGGTGAAAATGGAATGCGCGCAGTTAAATAATGCGGGATATTATCGTATTTAGAATCGAAATAAAAACTCTGTTCTTGTATTTTGTCGGTGAATAAAACACGGGCACTCGTTCGGATGCGGAAAATTAAATCACTCGTGCTACGCACTCGTGTACGCACGAGTGATTTAATTTTCCGCACCCAAACTCTTAAATAAAAATCGAACAAGGATGGCAGCACTAAACTTAAACAGCCGAGGCAGTTAGGTATGGACTATGATAAGAAACCCAAGAAACAATCAATGGTATTGCCAAGATGCTATTGTTTGGACCAGCATTGCACATTGATTAAACGTTAAAATGTCAACGACTGGCTGAACGGCTGCGGCCCTCGAAACTGGTAACTTAACGTTTTTGTTATTAGACCAGCCTTATTCTTTAATAATATAAAAAATAAAGAAGGTACCATTCACAATACAATACAGTACTAGTACATACATGTCTTGTTTTGTATTGCCTTCTTTACACAGACGAGCAAATTAAAACTCTGGGACAAACGCACCCACACCCAACGCACACACCAGTGTGCATGTGAATATGAAGTCTGTATTATAGCCTGCATGATTTAATAATTTAGGGAAGGATAATAATTATGTATAATATTATGATCAAAGTGGTCTAATAATAATACAGGATTTCAACCTACTGAGCGTTCTCAGTAAAGTGTTTGAAACTACTGTCATGTGGTACGCGTCATACAAATAATGCATGTAGTATATTATGTTTGACTATATAACTTCGTACGTCACTTCAGTGAAGTTATCATTCATGATTATCCCCCTTTAATGCACGAAATTCAAAGTCCCCAGTACGTCATTCATTGCGGGGTGATTGTCATTAAGGCTTGCTTGAAATATCTTTTTATATGTTTTTTAGGGATATGGATGGCCTGTTCTATATCCGACTCTTGTGTGGGTGACTAGGCTCTGCCGCCGTTTTTTTTGTAGCTTTGGATTGTCTGCGCTACAGTGTTTTAACTAAGTTAAATGCTAAATTAAATGTATTATGTTAATTAAGAATGAAGTAACCATTACCAAAATGACACTTACTTGGGATCCGTTTGCGCCGTGCATTAAAAGTGAACACGTTCAAATTCATCATCTGGGTCGGCTTTTGTAGTTTCTTTATTCGCTGTGTCGATCTCCTTACCATGATTCATTAGTCGAGCCATCAGCTCTTCCTGAAACGTGAACGATTTCATCGTGTCAAAGTGACTTTTAATTTCAGTCATATTGATATCAGAGTCAACTTCTACATTGCCATTAGCTTGATCCTTAAACCTTTCTTCATCATCGTAATCATTAGCTTCAAATGCTTTGTTGTAATACGTTACATCGTCACAAATGTTCAATTCTTCTGGTTCATCCTCAGGCAAGGATTCAGGAGGAGGAGGTGGTGGTGGAATGTGGTCATAGCAATCAAGAATATCATCAAGATGATTTTGTGTTTTTGAATCTTCTTTAGTGGCTAGTACCTCATCTGCTTGTGGCTCTGGTTCAGCATTTTGAACAATTTCGATTGTATCGTCTTCAAGTGGTTTAGAACCAATAACAGCCATTTCTCCATTGATTTTAGTAGTATCTTCGACATCATAACCACGGACTGCTTTAGCGAGTGCATATATAACTTCTTTTTCCGTAATATCTTCCTCGTCAGTCAATCCAGAAGTACTTATACTAGGTTTCTTTTCTTTAACTTTTTTGTCTTTCTCTTCACCTTCATTCTTGTTTTCATTTACTCTGTTTGTTTCGCTGTAACGACACCAGTATAGTAAACATAACAGACCACTCAGAATGGCCGTACCTCCGCCAGCTATTAGAGCAATCAGGGCACTTTTCTTATACGCTTCAAATATACCTTCATAAAGAGCTCCATCTACATTCAGACCAATATTCATAGAATGTACAAGAAATATGTAATCGTCCCAAAGTATGACGCAACGATACCAGCCAAAATCTTCGTCTGTCACATGGCTTATTGTTAGGTTGAATATTGGAAATGGACTGATGGTGTATCTGCTGGAATTTCCGGGGTCATGTGACCACTGAATGATGTCGGTACCATCAGGTAGTAGCCAGAATACTTTATAAACTGTGTACTGGGGTAGGTTCAGAAGACTGGCATCACATTCTAACGTCGCATTGGAAAAATATTCCACTTTGAATTCAACGGATACACATCCTACTGTTATTACCACTGCACCAAGAAGTAACACTATGGCTTTCAGATGCATCGTATCTGTAAACAAAAACAAAGTCTAATGTATTGAAAATATTCATGCTCAATATAATTGTTTAAGTACACATACTATTTGAAAATGCACTGTATGGCTTTACAAGATTTGCATTTTTCATTTCTATACTGTGTACAGATAATGTCAGCGTTACCCACATCGAAAGAGACCGTCAATTTGACGTCAGAACACCTTTACTACTACATTATCTACTAGTTGAGGCTCACCAAAAGGACATACTAAGAAAGGAGCCCTTTTATAATTTTTCCTTTCTTCCTACTAGACGGATGCATTCATCTCTTATTGTGTAACTGAGGAATTGTTGCGACGGTCGTTGAGACAAAATAAAATATCTTAATCCTACATTTTGTGATGCATTCGTAAAATATTGAAGTAACAATTTTATTTGGTAGCATTTGGCTTCTTACCAGAAACAATCCGATTCATTCACGCATACAACTTTATTTCTAGAATAAATAAATAATTTTTTGGATAAAATCATAACCAGCGAACAAGATATTATGACATTTCAAGCTCATTCGGCTGTTCAACGCCCAAGCCTAGACGGAATTTGTTTCTCCGTGACAATGGCCATGGTCTTATTCTCAACATGTGAACAGGCTGTACAGTTAGTTCTTGGTGATTATTAGTATGAGTAAAATTTAGGTCAAACGATTGCACAAACAGCCTGACACTAAGAGGGAAACGTCCAATGTTACGTCTCTGAAGAAACACCCACGGACGTGTAAAACAAAAATTGTGCTACATTTCGTCGTGCTAGAATATTATTATGTTGAAAACTTATCAGTCATGAATTGTTTTACTTTGCCATAGTGATGATCTTAATTAGAATAAAATAAACTGACTAAAATTGTCAGGGAAATTATCTAAATATTGATATTTAGCGAAAAAGCAATAAAACGTATCAATGACACTTACCCGTATATCAAACTACAATTAAAATCAAACACGAGGTGTCACTTTATTGCCTCACTTCGTACAAAACAATGAATCGTCCCCTTGCTGGATTTACTTATAATTTGACATTAAATGTCTCCATTAAAGTTTGAGTATAGATATGTAGTGTTTGTCTAAACGTCTTATTGAGTATGTCTGTAAACATGTTAAGTCTTTGAACCGAGTTGTTAATTATACAAATATAAATAAGCACAACATGGGTACATTGTTTACATATCGGCTTAAAATTATGATACATTGGTTCATTGGTCACATGACGATGTTTGGATTCCATCAATTTTAAAATATTTTTGAAGTTCCACTGGGCAGCAGTATTTCAGTTGTATCACCGTAGTAATTTCCGTTTTCCAATGTTGTCAAAATTCGTCTTGGATTTGTAGCCTTTAGTGATGTCAAAGCCACGTGGTAATGCTACTACCCAATCACGTTATCTTGACACCGGACGAACCCACGGGTAACTGTACTGTTGATAAAGAGTAAAAAACAACAACAAAACATGTACAATTTATATAACATTTAATGTGTGATTTTTAGCATGACTCATGGCTTCAGGTTTTGTGCAATACACATACAAAAGCGCCCAACATTGACGCGCACGTCTGTATAAATTGTTTATGAATGCTATTATAAACTACGCTGAAGTATTTCATTCCAGAATTAGGATAACCAAGTAGAAAATGTGAAGTTTTTTGACGTGCACCGACCAGCACTTCTACACATCATTAAATTGATAGCGTTTTGTGATTTAGGTATGATATCAATAAACATTAAATATACATGTACATAGTATATAAAATAGTGCAGGAATTATGTATCGTAATGGTATCAAATTTTTAACGAAATCTGACTGTACAAATTAAACTTATTACAAATGTTCGCGCGATTTTCTTGGACAACCCACATACTTTACGTGTACAGTAAAACGTCAATAATAAGATCACAACAGGTCGTATTAGTGAGATGGTAATAATGTCAATGTTGAATAAATCTAACAATCGGTCTAGGTATTTCAGTGATGTTCATTTTCTCCTTTTAGTTATGTGTTGGGCATTATGCCTTGTAATTGTAGTATGTGATGTTTTCTTTGCTCGGCTGTTCAAGTTGAATGCAATCATCCCGACTACATTAGAGGAAGGTTCTTTGCATTTATTTCGTAAGGATATAGACTAGCTAATGCAAAAGAGCTTATAGCTAAAACTGGGCTCATCTTCAAATATACACATTTTTTTCAAAAACAAATTATCGCGAAAACTGGATACAACGTATTCAAAACGTTGATGTATTTTGTAAACTCTCCTGGTTTTCGACATTTCCGAAATCACTAAACTGTCAATAAAACAAATCTAGCCGAGCAACTGCCATGAAATTTGGAATAAAACTTCTATAATAGTTACTCTACTGGTTGCATGTACGAAAACAGTATGTTGTTCAACTATTTCTTTCGTATAACTTAAAAATAAAAAATCTTATATTTTAAAATATCATTTAAAATACATATAACATGCATATTCTAAAACAAACATTATCGTGTGATTCCGTATATACGAAATTTCATGCATGCCAAGTTTCATGAAATAAAATGTCAAACTTTTTCGGTAAAATGCAAATATCCGTTTTTAGGGGGTTTCCCCAAATTCTAAAACTATCTCAAAAACTAGCCGAGCAAAACTGTTATGGGTTTGCACAATCACTGTTATGAGTCTGTTCTTCATAAAAATCAGGTGTTTGATACCTCTTGTACAGAAAAATGTAAGAGTTATGAATCACCTTAAAGATTTTGACCTCTTTACATCAGTAACTGGAGATGGAACCAAAATGCACAGTAAATGTACTGTTTATCTTTAATGTCACAATGTCACTATTTTCTAAGTCTTTTCAATATATAGATCTTGAAAAGCGCTTTCCAACGATAGCAAAAACTCTTTTTTCTCAAAGAATGTGTTAGAACATTCTGGAATTGAAGCCACGATCGGTTGAGTTAGCACTTCTTTTCGTATAATTCCATACCGACATTATCATAAATTCTTGTATCATAATTATTGATTCCTTTCTCTAACTCTTCAACAAGATTTCGTTTTCTCCTCACTCTCTCACTGCACCGGAAGTACCAAATGACGTAACACATCAGACATATGAACAAAAGAACGCCGGCGGAAATAGAGCCAACTATAACGTTCTTTATTAATTGTCTATTGTACTCCTCCATTGGAACACCATCTATGTTTAGAGAATGTCGAAACACTCGAATAGTAGAATCGTTTAATACGGTAACACACCAATAAACACCGAAGTCTTCGTCGTCGATTTTCTTAACAATAAGAACTGATGAGTTTTCTCCAAATGTCATATAAATTCGCGACCCATCAAAAGTCGATTGTCTTGCGTTCATCACATGTCCATTAGGTAACAACCAGACATAGTTTGATTTCACGATGTTGTCGTTAGTGATATTAGTATTACTCGTGTTATCATTACAGACAAACTCAGCGTCAGTAAAGTACGTCTGACTCAAATCAGTGGTTTCAACCGGCTTCCATAGTCCTAGACTGAAGGTCAAAATGAAGGTGACAGAATGTACCTGAAATATAGGAAAATTAAATAAAAATAAAGGGAAATTCTTTAAGTTCCTTGTACAAGGTACAAAGAAAGCTTTAGAATGAAGCATATACTATATGTGTATTGTATTACCTTAAAAACTAACTTAAAAGTCTAAATGTTAAAATGTCTGCAAATGCTGCGTCTCAGTGGGTATGGTGGCATAGTGGAGGCATTTAGCCAACATATGCGCACGTGATTAATTAAATTATTCAATGTTCCCTCTATACTACTGTAGTGTGGATCTACCGGCAATCGTACGTACGACGGTCGTTGGTACGAATCCCAAGCAGTACCAGGTTTGACAATGGACGGCACAATTCTATTTTACAGTAAAAGTAAATGTTTACAGATGTATTATTTGCCAGTAAGCTTTCTGCTGAAAATGTTTCAGGCATATTTGTGCCACCATCCTTATTTGAAAACACGTCGATCACCAGATTAGACAGCAAGCGCGTTAACCACTGAGCTACGGAGGTACACCAAAGAAATGAATTATGTTTTGCCAAAAGCCATTAGCAGCATATGACAAAATAACTATAAATACCTATTATAGTTACATACATTTCGTCAACCTTTTACATCTGTCACCCCACGCGACATTAATCTAATCTGATAAGGGCATCCTTAATTGTGACATTTGGTAAGCGTAAAACATTAAGTGTAAATTGATGAGAAATATACCACTTCATAATTAATTTATACATGTACACTTTACAATATACAGAACAACATCTCCAGTCAGGTCCTCTGTAGAGCAACAAACTCACAATAACAACATATACAACATTTCACTAAACTTATATTTACTATAAAATTAACATGTTAACAATGGTCAATGTTTGCAGCTCCCAATGGGTGTTGCTCGACACGACAGAGGCTGAACAGTATTTTAGACATATTAATCTAAAGTAAAAGCCTAGGTCCCACTTAAGAATTCCACATCGGCGTTGTTCTCCCGATTTCTCCCGATACCACCCGATTCATCACAATTCCTCCACTGTCTCATGACTTCCCCGAAGCTTCCCCTAGACCACAAGGAACATGTTCCCGACGTTCTGAAAGCTCATTAATTTCAATCGGGAGTACATCACCGAGGCAAACAATGCTCAATGGGACCTAGGCTTAAGCTATCTAGTTTATTAAAGCAAAGCTATGTGAACTACAAATATCATAACTAACTATATAAACTCGTCAAAAAGTATGTGTTCCCTTTGTATTCTGTCAATAATATATGGACAAGTCTGACCTTACAATGCAATATAATACGTTTATAAATGATTTAAGCCACCTAAGCTAAGCTATGTATATGAAACGGGCCCAGCCCTTTGTAGAGCAACAACCTATAACAACACCTTCACTAAACCACTATTTAATATAAAGTTAACCTCTGTAGAGCAAAAACATATTTGTCTCACGTTAAGATTGTTTGTGATGCAAGAAAATTTAATGAGAAGGTTTATTGGTTCTATTGTTTGGTGACTACCTGATTCGCATATAATATGAATAATCCGTGTATGATAATTCATTAATATTTATTATTTCACCGATTGACCTCTTAGTATTTAATACTATTTATGCACTGAAAGCGTGATTAAAATTCGTCTCAAATTAGGCTCAAGCTTTGCAGCAAACGTTATGTATTACATGTACATTTATTCATAATTTTAATTTCAATTATTCATTGGTTATAGGTTTTATAACAGCTTTATGATGCGCGAGTTAAATACAAGACTTCGAACATTATCTAATGTACGCATAGCAAAGAAAAGTATATATACTAGTAAACAACGTATAAACCTTATCACTGTATCATTTATTGCGACACTATATAACTCAACATGTATGACTTATTGCGAGCAAAAATCATGTGTAACTTCCAATCATTGTAATCAATTGAATGTGTACGCCTTTATGCGATAATCGGAAGTCAACTAATTTGTACACTGTGCTATAGGTTCATGGTGCTTTTATATACTTCACAAGTTTGTCTAATCCGCTGCTTAGCTGGAAAACCATTATCATAATTTACTCGTATGAATAATTACTGGCAGGTAGCTGGCTCCTATGCAACATGTTAAGAAGCTATTTGTTGAACATATGTACATGAATAAAGTTATAAGTTTAAACTAAATCTACATGGGACCAATCAGACATTGTAAACAAAATGTTTTGCGTCATAAAAAAAACTAAAGTTCGTCGAGTGTGAATCAATAGATTAAATTACCGATTTTCGATCAATACAATGCTCACAATCAAATATAAATACAAACATACAGTATAATACCTTCATAGTGTCTCATTATCCTACAAAACACTTGTTGTTTTATTAATTATGAACAAAAAAATGAACATATGTTATGCCCAGCGAACTGTTACACTAAATTAATTGTTTTAACTTCAGCCCTGCTTGTCCATTAATTTTGTGTATAATGAGGAGTTTGCTTATGTAAATGATGTCTTGTTCATTTGCATAAAATGATCATTCATTTAAATCTCGGTGACAAGCCAGAGTTTATAAAGTTCTAGATTGTATTTGTCTGTGTCGGAAATCCATGTTCGAGTATCACTTTCCATTCCTGGTTGCAAGTTCAAATCTCACATAAATCAAACTTGTTTTAGTACGTCAAGCCGCTACTTGGCAATTTGGAAGTACTATTGTGTTCAACGATTGTCGTTTTATAGCTCATACAAAGGGTAACACACCATGAGAAAGTTCCGTGTCAGCTATAGATGGAAGACGTTAGCGAGTATACATTGCATAATAATTATACGTATGTTAATTATAATCATACTCTTCATTTAGGTTCAATTAACGTCTCTGGCCTTGATCTACAGAAACATCTCAACAAGAAATCTCAGCTAAAATTGAGATTTTACTCAAATCAGGGTTCGAATTTGTGAAAAGTCTCAAATTCGAGCTCTAGGAAGTTTATTGTAATAAACTTAGAATATTGTTTCTGTTATGTGATACCAGCCGCCCATGACAATAAAAATGAAGGCATATAACAATATTTGAGATAAGATTTAGATCAATATAAGATACTCCGGGAGATATAGCCGGGTCTGATATATTTTTGAGAAAGAGAGGAACAGTTTTTAAAAGCATGTACAACAATCTCGCTCATCCGATTAACGCAAAAAAGCCGCGTCTCAAAGTGGCTACTGTCGACATTATAGAATATAGAGGGACCAGTGTAGTTATTTTGCCATAACTTTTTTATTATTCAATCGATAATAATAATTTTATCAGGCTGATTTAAAAACTTTATTTTTTATAAATATTTTAATGAAAAGATATTTAGATTGTTTCGATGTGTAGGCGGGGGAATTTGCGTTGGCAAATTACCACCCGTTTTTACATTAAATATAGTGCAATTGGGGAACAAAAGTACCAAAACTGCGCATCTACAGTAAAATAATTATTTTTCGAGGGAATTGAATTTTCGTTGATTTCGTTGTTGAACTCGACCACGAAATCTAATCCCCACTTAATTAATCGACTTCTCAAATTCAGACATGGCTTTACCCTTTCATGTTCTATAATCCACGAATTTAAGACCCCACGAAAATGCATTTTTATCAAAATCCAAGAAATTTAATATCCACAATATATGTCATTTTACAATACTTGATTTATAAGGTATTAAGTACATTGTAATACATGTGTATAATTATTATGATTATTTAATGCATACATGTAATAAATTTATTGAATGTCTACTGATATTATTGAATGATACACTTTCTGGACGTACCTATACAGTTTTATATACATGACATATTTAGTATTTAATCCGTTTGATTTAATCGAGATTAGTCAAGATTTGAATACGATCACGCTAAATAGGGAATTAAACAACTCCTTGGTACGCACTGCTTCACAGCAGACAGGGGTTAGATCACATGTTTAGACTGGCTATAGGCTAAACATTATTTTTGACATTAAAAATGCCTTTATTTGCCAGTCAGCCTTCTGCTGAAATATTGCAGGGATATGAGTGTCTCCATCCGTATGTTTGTGCTTTCACCACTGAAGAGTCCTACTCCAGTAACACCAACTCCCGGCAGGGTTAACGGATCCCCTGTTTCTGTTCGGTATGCAAAATGAGCGGGGCAAAAGCTGTTTTAGATAATATGAACTAAGGCATTGCCTAAAGGGGATTCAATCATCCATTGATACTAGATCAAAATAACTCATTACAGTTATTAGTGAGGGGCAACTTCACGGTATGGTTGTTTGTTCATACAGTTTGTATTTATTTTACATTTCATGAAATTCAGATAGAATTTTAATAACTCAAGGAAAATTGACTAATACAACAAGAGGACAATTGGCTCTAAAGCGCTCACCATATGACCAGCAGTTTAGGCTGAATCAGTAACCTGGTGACCTAGTTTTTGACCCCAGATGACCTAGTCAACCAACACAGACCTTAACTGGATCTGAGGGTTCTTTGAAGGGTCTTAGGACAACTGTCACTTCTTCAGTCTTATGTTCATACTATCCACAGACAAAAAGCACCGAGGAATTCATGTTCTTTGTTATATTTTGAGCTTTTTTTCCCAAAAAAACTTTCTTATAAATAATCTTAAAAGCACTCATGAAAAGTTACATTGTTACTATTTTGGTCAATTCTCATATTTTTTCACGGAGATCTGTATTGACAAACCAGCAGTAGACAGTTGTCCTACATTATAAGATCAATTTACATGGTCATCTAACACAGAATGATTGTTGATAATTAATTCACAATAAATGGTTGGTTGGTTGATTGTTTGTTGTTGACAATTTGGGTACGAACAAATTTGGATACGCTTCGTTTATCAAACTTTATGATGCAAATTAGCATCGAAAGTTGATTTCTTTGTTTACCTACGCCAATTATGTGTATAAAAGACAGTTTTCCTTGTTTAAAACAAGTACTTTAATCGTATAAGCAGTTATTTTAACGATTGTAGGCTGTACTTACTTGACGGCAGACGAATGAAACAACTTCTTCCGTTTGCGAGGGACAGTCTAAAATGCTAACCGACCGCCTTTATCTCGCGCGCTAGCATTCTTACCTCCCCTATCGCGTTTAATGTTGTGTAAGCTTGGGCCTTCGGTTATCTCAAGGAACATTTTTAAACATCATTAGAAAATAAAAGATAATTTATTAACAACAAAAATATTTTTTAATGATTTTGCCACTTTCATTCACGTCTTCAGAGTACCCCGAAAAACACTTCCGGTACACACAAATCTCAATCGGACAGGGGTGGCCAAATTTCGGATGGGTTAAAAACGCGCAACACGTACAATGCCGTCTTGGATTTTAATCGAGATGCCGAAGAATCCCTATTACTAGTACCGGGGCCAAGCTTTCGATTGGTTGATAAATTTAGAGACATGCATTGGTGTGAGTAAACATCATTCCTGTAATAGCATACCCTATCCTAGAGTTTCCGTTCGAACTCGCCCTTTACGCATCCGTTACTCATTTCAAACATGGTTTGTAATAGTACGTTGTGTCCAAAATATATTTGTTACAATATGACATCTAATACATGAGGAGTTATCCAAAATTACGTGGACTTTCGCTCTTATTAAAAAACAATTTGACTTAAAGTTACAAATCTATGGTCCCTGTAAAATTGATACTCGTAATTCATATGAAAATACCACAATAAGACAGTGTGCTGAGATCCACGTCTGCAAAGGTACACCATTGTGTTGGGGTCGGGACAAAAGACAGTTTTTCCGTATCTTTTATTTTGTCATCTGCATATACATGTAGTTTTATTTCTTTGTTGGTCGCTATAGGAACACCAGTATGATCAAAAGATAACTCTGTAAAATGACAATATAAATTCTTACACAACCAGCAGTTTCACCTATATACACATAGTGGAAACCAAGATATGTATGAATTATCGTTAAAACACAGCTAAGGCAAATATCTCATAAGTATGCAATGGCTACCTTGTCTTTCTGTGCAGTGAAATGCAGAATATTGGCTATGTCAGAAACGAAATAATGAACATGAACCTGTGTTTATCTATAATAAAGCACGGTCACTTGATGATGTGAGTGTGATTTATTCTGCGGTAAAACACAGGTACATATTCATTATGACAATAAAACAATAGATGCCCGTAACGTTCCAAATGAAACCAAATACAATGCGGCTTACTCTCAGCATACTTTGGCGATTTTTGTCATAGATTTTATTTTATTTCATTATTCATGACTGGTCGGTTGCCTATTTCGAGAGGCTGACTTCAGATACAAGAGTCGCGTGTTCGAATTGCGCCATCGTTTAGCCTAAACCACCGGCACTAACTTACAAGTACACTTGAGTATTTAGAACAATAATTTAATATGTAAAACAAGCACAATACATTTAAAATAAATAAGTTTAATTATAGCTGAGCATTAATCAATTTGACGCATTGCAAGTCTAGAGCGGGTTTAAAAGTTTAATCCAAATCCAAACTCACTGACCAGTGACCATTATACTTTATCCCTTGGTCTGAAACTATGAGAAACAATGGTAACATTGTAACATTCAGACAGTGGTTCTCCTTTATGCTTTGACTTATAAAAATGAAATGATTAAAGATATGGAGAGTATATGAGATACATATTAAGACAATGAATAATCTAATTATTAGTGTTTTAATATCATTATCAATTTTTCATTTAGGTAAGTAACTGTTTAAATGTTTTTGTGTGTTATGTAGTGACTTATTACCTTTTTATTAGGTTATTTGAATCAAACATAGAGACGGTTAACTTGTTTACGTTTGATATAGAGAATGGATTGTTTGTTGTTGTTTCACATTGAAATAGTTGAAACAAGCTTTCCCTGTAATGATAAGCCTACGTCTAGCAAACTTTTTACTGGTATTTGTGTAACCTGTGGCCTACCGCACCCAAAGTGGGCGCTCTTCTACTAGTCTAACCTGGGACCTACCGCACCCAAAGCGGGCACTCTACTACAAAGCGGGCACTCTACTACTAGTCTAACCTGGGACCTCCCGCACTCAAAGCAGACACTCTAGTACTAGTCTGAGCATAACATTTGAATGAGTACGCTTAACACATTTTAATATTTTTCAGCAAAATGTCACAGTTTTTGTCCGTAACCGGCTCAAATGCCTGACAAATATTGAGTGGCATGACTACTACTCATTCTGGGCTTAAGCGTCAAGGATGCCTCGTTATAATCGGTCGAATAATAAAATACTTACGGTTGGTTTGAAATTTTGTTTGACAGATTTCTACTTGCGTTCTTAGCTATAAATTACGTCACATACCACGCTGTATGTCCACTCTGTTTACATTTCAATCATATGGTTTCATGTAAAAAAAACTACGAGTGCACTTTGCGCAAGGGGTTAAAAGTTAGCGCCCAACGTGGGACTTGAACCCACGACCCTCAGATATCATGTCACCTATAAAAGTCTGATGCTCTACCGACTGAGCTAGCCGGGCAACTTCTTGATGTCGATGGAATGTGAGATTTGTTGATCACCCTGCAAACATACTTATAGGAATACTTGTGCTTATCTGAAAAAAGTCTCCTAAATTCTAGCAACAAAAAATGAAACCAAATTGAATGTCTGAGCTAGCCGGGCAACTTGTGGTTTTTGAAGGAACTTGAATTGAACCGCTCAGCACCCTACAAACATGCACGCCTTATACTTAAGCAAAGGCGTACACATGCAGAAAAGTAATAATGTGAATTATAATATAACCATATGTGTTCTTATAATTTCTTAACAAAGTCTAAATGAATCCAACTGTCCGTTATTTGCAATGTTGTATTCGAATATTTGAAACGGGACAACCATACAAACCCAGCCCTGAAGAGGTTATGTTTAAAGCTACATTAGGCCTTAAACGGCTATTTTCAAAATGCAATAACTTGGTACCCTATTTAAAGAGCCATGAATTTTGAGTCCCAAAGGTGGAAACCACGTCAGATGAAGAAAACGAAACACAACCTCCAGTTGGTTTGTTTACAAAACAATGAATTTGTTAACAAAAGAAATGCACAATTTATAATCTAAGGGAAGCAACTTTAAGCAAAATTCGTATTTTGTCATCCATTCATTTTAATTTTTGGCATACTATTTTGACAGATACATTGAACATGTCAATTATTGGTCATTTGTGAAAAATATCCGAATTCGTTGTAATAAGTCTATTTACTGGATGATCGGGAACAAGTTTTGGGAGAGATAATGTGGCTTTAAATATGCCCTTGGATATAACTGCCAGTAGCCGGACAGCAACACCAAAGAAAAGACAGCTGACACTGATTATTTTGTTACAATTCATAAAGCGAACACTGATGTACGACCTACCATTGCTTAATTCTGAAATACGGACTTTGATAAAATACTGAAAGTTAACCGTAGATTAACTGTAATGCTTTATCCAAACTTATGATAATAATTACGCTTTCCATGGGGAACTGGAATTCTTTTCCAAATGGTAATCATTATGCTTTTGTTATAAAAAATACGAGGGCACTTTGGAAGTTGGGGTAAAAGATAGCGCCCAACGTGGGACTTGAACCCACGACCCTCAGATATCATGTAATCTATAAAAGTCTGATGCTCTACCGACTGAGCTAGCCGGGCAACTTCTTGTTATTGAGGGAACTTGGGGTGAATTGCGCAGGATCCTGCAAACGTGCACGCATTTTAATATACTACAATAATAGCAAAAACGTACACACGCAGAAAAGCAATACTGTCTATTATATAACTACTTAAAAATAGAAATATATCGAACTTTCAGTGTGTTTTTTCAATATATCATCGAATACTTACATTCAATATACCAGTACTATATCTTAAATATGCGTGGGTCAATAATCAAGTATATCAGTATATTAAATATGTTCACCATACCAAAGTCGTTTGGTTTTAGAGTTTGCTCGCCATCAATAACAAAAACAACGAGTTCAATCTGATTATTTTAAATCATTACCTCGATAAACTTTCCGTATGAGTTTAGAGTTTGCTCGCCATCATCTTGAAGGACTTTAGTGTTTGCTTGACACCGATTAAATACATTTTAAAGTTTGATCGCCAGCTATGGCAATAATGTTAAAGTAACAACGTAAATATTTAAGTTGTGTCGTTAAATGTGGCACCATTATTCGTATGATGCTCACCTTGTTATGAAAGATGCCTCATGGTAAAGTACTTTCCACCAAAAGGAACTTTCCCGACAGCTTAGTTAAGTTGTAACATGTCCCACAGTCTGGAGAACCGTTGGTGCACCACCGGATATATCCATGCCAGTTGCCGCCACTTATTCCGGTTCTCTTCTTCCCTTAGACACTCGCTGATAGATAAACCCGTCCACTAAGTAATGTTACTGTCCCACCTTTTCTTTTGTCTGTCTCTTCTTCTACTTCCATTCACTGTACCTTGCATGATTGTCTTAGCAAGCCCACAAGATCCTATCACATGGCGGTAATAATTAATTTTCCTCGATCTTACGTGTGATAACAGTTCTGGACAAGTACCAATTGCTTGTTTCACTCTGTTCTTCACCTCCACATTTGTAATTAAGTATACATTCCAACACCGCAGTGTTGCATACTAGTTACATATTTTAAAATTACCTTCGATGATCAAAGGGAAACAACTCTACATGCGATAAAATTAACTTGAAAGGGAGGCAATTCAATCGTCCAATACTCGCAATGTAATGCAAACAAACAGTCATTCTAACGCCGTTAAACGAAACGTTTTTGATAATACAATTATAACGTTATATTAATCAATAGAGAAGAAAGTACGAAATGTAAACGTGTTGCCCACAACGCAATTTGTGTCACGAGTAGTTATACTAGTATGTACTTGAAATTCAGAATTTGAATTTACTTCCTAAAAACAATGAAACCAATTTCGGGATAAATCTTGATTAGGTATCTTGGAACGGGAGCCTAGAGGTACGACTCGAGCTTTTGGATCCAGGCGTCCCGGGTTTGACCCTGTCTGTGCCACTGCTATTTTTACTAATAAAAAATAACGATCGGGGGGGGGGGGGGGGGGGTAGATAAATGTATTGTCGGCTGAACGGAAGCATGTTTGAAAATAAACTTTAACTCGGTACTTAACTTAATAGATATCTCCAGACGAACACTGTATAAGACTGATTTTAACAATCGAACGTCTGCCAAATGTGTTTCCGGTCCCCAGAAGGGTAACCCCATTTAATCTCCCCGCCCAATAGTCGAAGAATCACCCCCCACAAACCTTACAACATTGCATATTAACTAGTACATGTAAACACAAACTACATGTATAAATTAATATACTTATATCCATACACATAAATTAGTTGTTTGGGGTTAATAAAAGGGATTGGAACCTTTTTTCGTCAAATAATTTTAACAATCGGATCCCCTTGAACTTATTTTGCCAATGTATTAATTTCTACTTTCACTTTCAGTATCATCAACATGTACGTTTCCCAGTACGATAGAAGCCACGTGGGAGAGCCCCGTCAAGGGCAACGTGACTTTCAACAGTACACATCTTACCGGATATGACATATACACTTATACTGATCTCG
Organism: Spisula solida; assembly: GCA_947247005.1. NCBI lineage: Eukaryota > Metazoa > Mollusca > Bivalvia > Venerida > Mactridae > Spisula > Spisula solida. The sequence goes on from OX365950.1 coordinate 49,236,655, forward strand.
ACTTTGAATGTCACATGATGAGTGGAGATTATTATATTTTAAGGTAGGTTAACTACAGATTATGTCCACTTACTTATAAATAAACTAAAGCCTAGGTCCCACTGCGGAATTCCTCACCGGCGATGTCCACCCGATATCTTCCGATAACATCCGATTCATCACGATTCCTTCCTATATCACAAATTGTCTCATGACTTCTTCGAAGCTTCCCCTAAAACACGATGGACCTGTACCCGATGTCTTGATAACTTATTAATGTCCATCGGGAGTACATCGCCGACGTAAAAACTACTCAGTGGGACCTAGGCTTAAAGTGACAGTTCATTGGCGACTTTAGGGTTCAATGTAAATACAGGACAAATAAATCGGACAGGGAAAGCAACACTTTACTGATACAACAATAATGCACTAAGAAATACAAAAATAAAAGTTTACGAAATAAGAAATGGTGAAAACAAAACTACTCTACTTTCATACAATCAGCAGCATCGGTCACTCAAACATAGCGGGGCCATAAGCTATGTTAAAGGATGGCCTAGATAGATAGACTGGTGTATTTCTCAAGGAAATTTTGTGACGTGAAAGTAATGGTAAATAAGTGCCAGTTTCTAGCCGTTTGCTAGATTTTATGCAAGTGCAAAACATTATGTCGCAGATTCGTAGTGCTAAATATTGCCTTTAGCTGAAATAATGATTTACCGCGTCTTTCTGTGTGAACTTACCAACCTTACATTTACAACCAGAGGGTTTACATTTTATTGTTGCTTACCTTAAAGTATATAAATATTTTAAAACCTTGAGGCAGTTATATTGTGTTTAAATTCGTAAAGATCATAATTGGAAACAGTGCAACTAAATATACTCCAGGAAAGTTCAGGAAACAGTTGACATTAAAGCCACATTAGGCCTTAAACGACTATTTTCAAAAAAGCAATAACTAGGCAACCTATCTGCACAATGCATCTTGAGCACTTTAGTTGAGTCCCTAAGATGGAAAACACCATTAGATGGAAGAAAAACGAAATACAACCCCCAGTTGGTTATTAAACAAAATATCTAAATGTAAACCATATATGGATAATTTATAGTCTAAGGGGAGCAACTCTTGCAACATTAGTATTTTGTCATCCATACATTTTACTAAATGTAACAACTTTTGGTGTACTATTTCGACAGGTGTAGCTGACATTCAGTCGTCAATTATAGGTCATTTGTGGCATACCTCCTAAATCCTTGTATTTAGTCTATTTACTGGATGGTCGGAAAAAAGATCTTGGGAGAGATAATGTGGCTTTATAACTGGTTTCAGGGATTTTCTAGAATTATCAAATGTTAAAACTGAAAATATGAAACATTCTCAGAAAAATATCACTAGAACTTCCCTATTTCTGATATAATCACACATTCCTTCTAGTGTGACATAGGGTAATGTCCCAATCTATGCAAGTTACGTTATGTTGTATCATGCCGCAATGCCCTTCATGATTAGTGAGTTCTACCACGTGCAAGCCTACAAGTCTCTATCTCCATCTCTAAAGATGTTAAGAAAAGGCGATAAAGGCACATTTCGAGGTGAGATCGGAGCATGGAAATTTTGACAAACGCGAGCACGAATTATGTTTTGTAGGCTTCGTTGAAATCATGAGTCACTAGTTACAGGCCAATTATCCTTCAGCTGGTGCAAAACGACGCGATTCGGTCTCGCACGATACAATCTTCACAATTTGTATCGAGAATAATAGCGTTGGAGTCTTGAAGTGACTTGTAATTCTACGACGGGACTTGATGAGACAAACTTTACTCCCACAAATATTGCTCCGAATGGTTATTTATTTCATTTTCCCTATAATATGATTACAGGTCGGGAGATTTCACTGTTCTGTCAAACAGCGTGAATGCAGCGATGTGTCTGAAACTAAACAAGGAATCATCGTCAACATACTCATACTTCATCCTTACATGTAAGTACAACATTTACAAAACATTTGCATTCGTGAGAAAGCAAAGCAATATGAATAAATTTGTAAAATTGTCTTGGTGACATCAACGAATACCTTAAACAGATGCTTAATCTCACTGATAACGTATGTTGGCGCATCTTTCGGAACCGCAGAGTAGATCACCTTTCTGCTTCTATCTTAGTTATTTGAATATTTGGCTTGATATCCCACATTATTGTTAAAGGCTAGACTTTATGAGCAACCGCTTTCATTTAGTCTGGCACGAAAAGCGATATGTACTGTTCCAGTCTTTTTACAGTACATTTTGTAGTCGATATTCGTAAAATAATAATCAGTAACAGGCGATATGATTGACTATCATTATTCTCCATTTAAATAGGATCAAAATATACATAACACATAGTTATGGGGTAACAGGGTATGGCCGAAGGTAACAGTACTTTCCGAGGGCTGACTTTTTTACTGTTACCCATGAAGCTATGCTTTATCTATTTTATTACCCGAACTTTTTTCAAGAAAATACTGTTAAAAATTTACTATCACTCGGTGACAGTACAAAATGTTTAGTCACGTGGTACATGGACGTTACAGTAAAAATGTTCCCTGTTTGCCTATGGGAATTTAACATTAGGAACAAAGTGAGGGGTAATGATATCGCTGGCTTAGAATTAGAAGGTCATCAGTACTAGTTACGACCTTATAAGACTGATACATATTTGCAATCTGCATCTCATGGCGCTTCATGAAAATCGGAAATGGTCATGTTGACCAAACTGAAGTTGATTGAAAAACCTTGTTTTTCAATACGTAAAGAGTAGTTTTCAGACAGTTTTTTTCTTGATTTCTCAATATATTGATTTGTATCACAGAGAATTTGACATGACCCTGACCTTTACGCATGAATAAATTACAAGGTACTTGCGTTGAATATATAAATGTCGGTTCTTAAGATGTGTGTTGGTATTACACCTCGAGCATCTTCGTGATACCCCCCGCTTATGAAAACATACAACCGGTGTCATAAATATAGACAATATATCAGCTGTTTAATTATGCTAATGAAGCTCGAGAGTCGTGTCAAATTCTCTGGACTATACTTACGACCTTCTTATTCAAAGCCAGCGATGCATTCAAAAGTTCTAGGTATGTTACTTTTGTGTGATTTATACTCGTACCATCGTATGTACAAGAATGTGTTGACATTTCAGCGGAGCTTGCGGACGCCAACTATGAACGAGTCAAGTTTATACAAGCCAGCAGTACTATCAGTGATACAAGCACGATATGTGACGAGACATCAGTTGCTGATAACATGATGAACACGAAATTGTTACTTAAATACGGTAAATTATAAAATTACTATTTCATATGCATCAGGGTACTGTTTGATCTAAGCACTTACGCAAATATTAAACTTAAGGTAAAAATTAAAGTCTTTGTAATTCTTGTACAACTACATTCATGAAAAAACTAGCAAAATACATCTATTTATCTAATACAAGAATAGAAACTTTATAAAAATGTATTTGGTTAAATTAATTGATACGCATTAAATATCTACACTTTTCTCAAAATACACTGCTTATCATATATGATTGTTTGCATATTTGTATATATTCATCTTGTCTTTTGTCTTTTTGTACATGTATATATGTTTTTGTTAAAATTTTCAACTTGTCACATTATTATTATTGCATTAATTGGCAATACACATTTTATATGTTTACGTCAAAATAAAATATTGAACTTGAAGTTGTACAACTACAAGTTGTGAGAAATAGATCTGTCATACTAATGATTCACTAAATGAACTACAAGCCATACATAGCTGACCCCAATTTGCAGTTGTTAAAGAATAAGACTTTCGTAAGTGCTTTGATTAAACAGTACCCCTATGTATACATGTGATAATTTCTTATTGTATGTAAAAGAAAAATAACACATTAGACAGGGAAGGCAGCACTCAACAGAAACAGTAGAACACGTTAGGCACATGAAAGATAATAACTTTTAAATGATTCTGAATACAACGTAATTCGATGTATAGAATTTACACTGGCACTCGACCAGAGAAACAATTCTATATATTGCCGTCGCCTATAATATACTATTTATACCACGGTGCGCAATGTGAAAAAAAATCGCTCGGTTTGGACGCTACATCGAATCGTATTATATTCAAAGGTTTCTAGATAACATTATGTAACAAATTTAACTCGACCGTCAAACTGAAATCATGTCACCAAACCTACACGTTTCGCTGACATCGGTCTTGATTTTCGTTTTTTACCGTTTTCGCTATTTTACCAACCATTGATCTCCCTCTGACTTCCGGTGATATCACATGACCGATAGGAAGATGTTACGAGTAATCTGATTGGTTAAACGTTGTAATGGGTTACTTTGGTCGTTAAATCGAACTTTGGAGTAAATATAATTTTTGTTTCATCTTAGATCGTCTAAATAGTGACTCCATTTTGCGCACGACACAAATCAATCCCAAAATTGACTTTTTTGACGACTTTCGAACGACAGGTCATGTCTTTGAATATTGCGGGAAATAACGCCTACCTATGTTTCTTCTATAAATAAAGTCTTTATTATTATAAATATTTGAACAGGGGAAGTTAACAGTGCAAAGTTACAGTGCCCGGATGATATACTGGGTAAATACAAGGACTACAACGACACATGTAGTAATGTCACTTACTGGGATGTATGCAGCGACAGAGACACCATGTCATTTGCTGTAGACACATGCTCAACAACACAGGCATTCTCTGGTAGGTAGAACAATCAGTTGATGCTACCGAGTATAAAGTAATAAACACTGTAGCACACCGACAATCCAAAGCCACACAGAAACGACAGCAGCGGCTAGCCATCCAAGTCATTTTCAAATTGTAATTTCCAAATTTCTGATAACCAGCAACACGATTACTCATATATATTATATAATCAAAAGTTATATTGAGTTTAATTGCATCTACCGGAGTCCACCTGGTAGAAAAGCTCAATAGATCAGTTGGCAGAGACCTAGATCTTTGCCGGATTACGAGTCTCGGAATAGTATACAGGGCTTGATTCCGGCATTAAGTAAGTTATGGTATGAGGAATATTGCCATAAAAACACACACTTAGATTATGTTGGTATTTGCATTCTGATGTACAGTCGGGATCTGCAAGGACGACGGTATCTTGTCAATGAAACTTTGCGTACTTGTAATAACGTCATCCTACATTAGTGGTATGAGAATATGCAATAAGGAAAGCTACCTAAATATAAGTGTGGTTCTGGTAACATAATGGGAAAGGCGGAAACTATTTATTTCTTCATACTTTGATTTTTCTAAGAATAACAGTTTGACAATTATGTAATTGGTAGAAACGGAATACACTTTACAAGTTTTTGGAACTTATTAAAACATTACTATTATCTGCTTGAACCAATGTATGTCGGGTTCGGTTACCATGTTTTATATTTTAGCTAATAGTATTTCGGAAGTCTGTGCGTAGTCTTGGAGTGTTGTCTATCAAATCTGTACATTCCTTGAACATGTACAGCCATTGCTTTTATGTTGTATGATTATGTTATTACAGAAAATGGGACGGTTAATTGTGTCTACAGTGTTAAAAGTGGTAATGAAAAGGTTGTGTATACGTACAATTTAGACGATACCGTAGATGAAAGTACCAATTACCGATTTACTTGCATGGTAAATATTTATGCTTAAACATGTTTTGTATCATATTCATAACCTCTTTCGTGTGACTAGATTTGTCTTGCAATTTAGTTGGGTCTTAATTGACCGGACCTTTGTTATACCGAGTCTCTTTCTAAAACGCCTACACATAGTGCATGCTCAATGGTGCCAAACAGGAAGGTTGATTTTGAATGCAAATGCAATTAGCAAAGAGGAAATATACCAACCTCTTCAGAAGGAGTTTACTAGTATATCACTTGTGTAAGGTTCTCAAACCACAACGGAACAGTTTGTGTGACTGTGTGTGCGTATTTTACTATGTTATCTTAACCTGATAAAAATCTTATGGAAAGCCATTGTTCAACTTTTGCAAGTTCGCTATATACACTATAGGAAAGTTCATTTTTAGGCTGTCCGACATTTCGTCAGTTCGGAAGTTCGCCAGTTGGGCAATTCGTCACTTGGACAGTTTGGAACTCGAACCGTCCAACGAACGAGTGGTGAACTGTCCAATTGTCGAAGTTCCCAACTGGCGAACTGGCGAAATGCCTAAAATGAACTTTCCTATAGATTATAGAGTGAACTTACACAAGCTGTACTACGTCTTTCCATATAATATTGATTAATATTTTATTACAGGTTATAAGGATGAGTGGAAGCAGGGTTTATTTAACACAGTATCCACAAGAGTGTCACTCCAATCAGACATCAACATATGTTTTATCTCCAGGAACGGTAGTTGACCTCAAAGCCAAACGTATGTTAAGTTCTCCTCTACTTCATTAAGACAATATTGCTATCCAACCAATAAGCACACCATTGTATAACATGCACGTATATGTTTAGACGAAACAACTTGGGTTATATTGCACAACATTTCTTAAATACGAATTTGAGGATTGTCCTTGTGATTCGTTATTGTTTGTTAGCTTTTATCCCGGTAATCTTTGACTGAATGACAGCACAGCCTGTCGGAGTGCAGTATTTGTTTTTGTAATTTTTGCCTTTCGCCTCGCAGTGCATGTTTGTGCTATCTTGCGGTCTACTGTTTCTGCTGAGTTCTGCTTTCATTTCGAGATAGCCTCACATAACCTGCTGATAACGTCTTAAACAGTTTCTATATGTATATATATGTACTTTGATTGGCATTGAACATTGACATTAAAACATGCTTAAACAAATATCTATTTTCTGTTTTCAGTGACTTGTGGTAAGTAGCAATTTGATCATATATGTATACCTGTGCTAGGTCTAACATTATCCTAACTACTGTTCAGTGATATTTGTTGTCATGCCCCTCTAGTATATATCCTCGTAACAATGTACGATCGTACACTCAGCCAGTTTTCTAATTGGTCACTTTTAAAACCCAAAGTACTTTTAACTGTAACGATATGTTTTGATAATATTTTGCACACATAAATTACGTTTTAGGCCGATTAATTAATGCCGAGCATAGCCTTTACTTGCCAGTCAGCTTTCTGCTGAAATATGGCAGGCATATGAGTGCCTCCACCCGTATTTGAACCAGATTAGACGGCAAACGCGTTAACTTTTGAACTACGGAGGCACACAGTTGATATATCGCATTATATATTGAATGACTCTCGTTCATATAAGTTTACTGTGTAAAATGGCATTGTTCGAAAGGCCAATCCTGCAATCGTCACTGAGAATGGGCGTCAACCATACAAATACTACGTGTCCCGGTTGCTGGTTTAAAATATGAACTTCTATAACATCACTTAACATTGGCCAACAAACCCATGTTCCTATAGTTCCCGTCTAACAAATGCCTATTGCTTTCTCTATAGTTTACTCATCTTTACGCTACTGATATAACAATAAATGCGGTTACTGACTTTACAACTATAGAATAAGAGAACTCTTTTCGTGTGAGTGAGTTATTCATATTTCATTGAACTCATTTATAACGTCCGATTTATAAAGAACATTTTGTGTTAGTGTTGGTTCTCCTTATACTGTCAACTGTGTACCGAATTCTTTGTTCGATATTTTGCTCTTCATAATAACTTAGATATGGCGATACATTATTTATCCGTATCAAATATTTACTTAGAATTTACTATGTCCGCGTTATGTGCTTGCTCTCGCTTGATTTATAATCATTGTCTGTAATATTTTGTACCACAGAGCTACAGAGGCACACGTGTAATTGACTTATCAACCAATTCATTAAAAATTCAAAATCATTTGAAAAGAGTGGCTGTGTGCATATGTGGGGAAATGCCACATGTGCTATTCAATCTTACATTCAATGATTTGTTCAGAATTGTTTTTGTGTTTTAATATGTACTTTTCACGTGGCTATTTCGTCTGCATTCGGTGTCAAAGTCTGCTATTACATAAATGGTTCGTGTCAGCGTGCTGAAATGTAGATGTCGCTGTTATGTGTTGGAACTTTGAAACTTGTGTTCGCTCTTATCGTTTGATGCGAATCCACGGAGGTCATTGCATCACTCACGTGTTCGGAGGCGTTTAAACTTCGTGTTGCCACCCATTTGTTGTCCTTTTCCTTTCAACTTTCTGAAAATGAAAGGCGAATACCGGTACGCGGCAATTGTTAAAATGTGTCAATAGAAATGTAAGATTTTACTATGTATTGTACGAAAATAATCTTTAATTTTGTGACTTTTAGAGTTGCTTTAAATATATATAGTATTGTTTACTTGTTTAGTTGGGTTAATTGTCTACTTTTTAGGATTTCTGACATCTTAAACTAGGTATTGAAGCCTTTTTACTTTTGGAACTGCGGATCTTTTACTTGTTTAGTTGGGCATTGTGCCTTGTACGTGTTTTACGTTTTCTGTGCTTGGCTGGTTCAGGTGGGCATTGTGTTATGTATGTTTTTAATGTTTTCAGTGTTTGGCTGGTTTAGTTGAGTGCTGCCTTCCTTGTCAGACTTAATATTATCTTTTTGTATTTAACAGGACCATAATTTTTATGTTTTTATTTACAGTGCCGTCAAGTGCGGAAGAGGCCGTCTCACAGGCTGGCCTTGTGGCAGGCATGGTTGTTCTAGTCATCGTTCTTTTAGCAGCTGGTGCAGTGGTAGGTTACTACATTTATACTAAGAAGTTCAAAAAGGTTGATCCCAATGAGAAACGGGTGATAGATAAGAAGGATAGAGATGGCGAGCAAGACCACAGAGTGACCGATGCCGTGACTCCAAGTGTCGTACACACAGACATGAAGAGTCCGAAAACTAGCGGGTCGCACGGTAAGATCACACAACTATTAGGGCCAGAATATACCATGACAAATGCATGCGATGATGCTAAAACTGGCACTGAAGATGAAGATGTGCCTGAGTCTGCGCGGAGGTTACCTGCGCTCGTGACCGGAAGCACACCACGTGACGCTCTGACGTCACCGCTTGATACACAATTGCAAAAACCTCAGTTGCCACCGATTCCATAAATTGGATATCGGTATTATTTAAAATACCACTTTTTATGCTGCTTATAAGCTTAGACAACCCATATATGAATACGTATTGAGTGTAGATTGAATCATTACTAGAAGTTATTCCAATTGCATTTCATTATATTCTTTAACTTATGTTTGTTTTCATCTATTTTGAAACTGTAAGTTACATGTGAGTGCATTCATGGCCATCAGTGACACGTGTGTTTTGTAATCACATTTATCATTATTTTTTATATCAGTATTGCAAGAAAAGATGCTAATCGATTGTTACGTTCCATAAATGATGGAGTATTTTAAAGTACATGTATACGTTTCTAGACCAGACTTCAATTATTTTGAAATTGTGCAGCTACTTGCAATTTTAAAGAACCACAGTCTCAATTTCAAAACAAAAACGGACCGCTATTATGGTCGATTCGCTATTTTTGTATGGTCTTATTAATTAGCGAATGCTTTGCTAATGTGTAAATATTAACGAATGATTGTTCACGAACTAAGTAGATACATTCATTACTTACATACTGCCATTTAATAGTACTGAGAATTTGACTTGATCCTCGACTTTTTTTGTCATAATTTAAAAGGTGATATATTGTCTGCATTTAAAACAGCGGTTGTATGTTTTCATAAGCGATGAATATCATAAAGACATTCGAGGTGTAATACAAACACAAATCTAAAGGACCACTTTTGTACGACATGCTCGCGGAAATTGATATATTTAACGAAACAACCTTGTAAAAAATTCATGCAAAAATGTCAGGATCATGCCAAATTCTCTGTACTTTAGCAGACGTGGAATATTCATGTATTATAAGAAACGTTTTGTTTTTATCAATTCTCGTTTTGTTAAATGTATGCTGTGATAACTGTTTTCAACTGTATTGTTACTGTTCTTTCTTTGTTATCTAACTCTTGTTTTTCAAAAATAAACCTTTTCCAACACATGTGTTAACTTGTCTGTGTGTCTTACCTCCCCCGCAATAAGGAGAATAGCTTAGCTAACTTGAGCAAGCTATGTGAGCACTACACACTGAACCTTAACCAAAATGATTGGTTCGATGACTGGTTGTCACGCTGAGAATATTTTCCTGACATCCTTGAACATTGAACCACGATAGTCATTGGTATTTAAAACTCACGTCACACATGGCCTCGTTGCCACGTAGTCCTAAAATGTAATAATGTGCCAAGGGCATTTACCACGTAGTTAGAACGTAGTTGGTGTAAAGTAATGATAACACCCCAACCCTAGAATGGAGTCGTAGTACGACGTACGGAAATAGTGCAAGGCGTTCTCTGACTACCTTCCGGCTTTGCTAGAGTTCTACTACTTCTATCTACTTTTGTTGCTATGTAAATGGTTCGTCTACAGCACGTGTTTGATACTCTCTTATGGTGCTTACTACGTCCATGATACATTTGAAACGTGATGTCAGCAACTATGTAACTTTCAAATGGAGAACATACAAATGCTAAATTTTATTCTTTACCATTTTGACCATGTCCATTTTGCGTCCATCATAACCTTCAGGACGTAATGATTTCTCAATGGTATAGGTTTTGTGTGACGTGGCCTTTTAAAACGAGAACATAACACACCTTATATAGCTTTATTAATCAGATCACTAGCACACTCCTATAGTATGACAAACAAAGGTAAACCCACTCTATATCACAGTTGACACCGAATTACGGCTAAGTAGTTCAACCTTAATACGTAGTTAATCGTCATTGCAAGAAATCGTGGATTATAATATTTTTTACTAAATATTATACTAAAGTTACTTAATTATCTAATACTTTTTAAAAGTTCTTACGATTGATTATTCACAAATCAACTAGTAAGATACGGAATATATTTAATTTCTTTTAGCCCGATAGCGACCAAGTAGAATTGCCTCCCTTTAAACTTTCAATCAACCACTACTGCAGGAACACGAAGACATAAAAGAATTGGCATAAAGAAAGTGTCCGGACCAGTCGTACCTCTTCCACAGGTTGATAGTCATATAACACCTAATGCAAGACGTCGTAAACTTGAAAAAATGTCATTGATCACCCCAAGAACATTACGTAATTCAGCATCTAATGATAAAGTGACATCTAACCATAATGGCAAACCAACAACTCAAGACGACAATGAAGGACCAAAAGTCGATACTGCACCCGTTATGTTACAATTACCTTTATCAAGAGAGGAGACGTTTAGATCTAACGCAATTTCTAGATGCAGCACAATCTTTGAAGATAAAATAGGTATTGAAATACCGCAAACACCTATGGCTCCTGTTCCACAAACACCTAAGACACCTCTTCCTCCACGGACACCTAAAACAACTGTTCCTCCGCGAACGCCTAGGGCATCTGTTCCACCGAGAACACCTAAGACTTCTGCTCCACCAAGAACACCTAAGGCATTCGTTCCGCCGAGAACACCTAAGGCATTCGTTCCGCCTCGAACACCTAAGACTTCTGCTCCGCCGAGAACACCTAAGGCTTCTGTTCCACCCAGAACACCTAGGACTTCCGTGCCCACAACGCCAAGTAAACGAGCTAGAAGTCGACCATCTTTCACTAGACAATCTAACAGATCGAGAAAAAGTGTGACTGCAGAGAGTAGACGGCAAAGTAAGCAGCCAACACTTACTGTCGGCGCGTTAGATAATTCGAAAAATAAATATGTCAAATATGCGAAGGCCGTTTTTAAAGATGCCGGTACAGTGTATAAAAAGAAAATCAAACTGGTAGGAAAAATACAAAAACGTAGACCAAGTGCAACTAATAAATCTATAAGATTAAACACAGTTATGAAAGATAAGGTAGAAGAAAGCAATACAGAGATGAACGATAAAAGCGACGAGAAAATTCCGGTGAATGCAATGTCCATATTTGATATGGTCAAAGAACTTCCACGGCCAAAAGTGGAACCAGTTAAAACCGAACATACCGAACCTGAACCTATCCCGGAGCCTAAACTTGAACATATTCCTGAAGTTATACCCGAACCTATACCTATATCTGAACCTAAACTTGAACCACTTAAAGTCGAAATTAAACAGGATAAGTTTATATATGACAATACAGATGACAATTTCTTCATGTGTTCAAATGATGAGGATAATGCATACAAGGAGTTTATGGAAAAGCGCAAACAAGAACACGAAGCAGCCGTCAAGTTAAACAACGCATTTCGCAATAAAAACAGACTTCCTTCGACAGTGCCATTTGTTAAAAATCGGTCAAAGAACGAAAAGCTAAATTCTGATGATAAACAATCAAAATCATCAGGATTAGCGAAATTGTTTAAAAATGTAGAATCGATAGCGAGGTTAAGTGCACTTAAACAAAAGTTTACCTCATCTAAGAAGAATAACGAATCAAAATCATTGAAAAAATCAACGTTAGAGCATCAGGTATTAAGTAACATAGTTTATAACAATGATAGCAAATCAAATTATAAAATACAACACAGAAATCGACGCTTTCAACGTGCAGTCAATTTGTCTAGAAATTTCGAGAGATTACCGACTTTGGTAAATTGGGTCGAATGTAGCGACATCTTATCTACGCCAGCAATGAGGATGCAGAATAAAATCATTAACGAAGAATTAAAATATGACAGTGTAAGAAATCCAAAATTTGTGAGCTTCAAATGATAACGGTATCATGGTACATTTGTCTTGGTTGTGATAAGTAGAATGCTGTACTTATGCAGATTTTCATTTGTACATAAAACATTCAAATTATGTTCATACTCTGAACACTTACACTCAGTATCAGTATCAGTGCTTGTGTCTGCCTGATGGTTATAGATTGTTGTTATATTACTATGTAATAAAACATATTTATTGCTTATTCCTCTTGCGATCACTTCTCACTTTCATTAGAAAAACCCGCTACCGGTTTTGAACGACAATAATCAACACATTTCCAACAAGAGGAGCTCTTGCTTCCGCGATGTTTCCTGTATTATTAGAATAATATAACTGATATCGACAGGCACGTGGCTGTATTTAATATGTATAATGTTGTGATTTATTAATCATATGTGTAAATAATATTTCATTAATATTCATATGTCATAAAACGTGAAAATGAATCATACTTTGCTTTCCATTATTATCTCCAATTACGGAAATGTTTTGAAAATGTGTGAAACATTGTCCGTTCTAATTGCAGTACATACACACATACACGTATATGGACATATTATGCAAATCAACAACAAACAAGCATAACTAAAAATAAATAAATATATCAGATTTATATAGCGCCTTTATGATTCAAAGGCACTTTACAGAATAGTGTTGCAGCCACAAGGGGCAGGTGCATCTTCTGCCAGTGCAAGTACAGCATGATCGGACCAAAGGGACAGACTGAGATCATGCTTAAAATGTGCATTCGACACACAGTAGTAGAAGGGTAGTGATATGGTACTTATTGCAAAAGAGACATATCACAAATAACAGTCCTATCTCGAGCCAAGTGATGAATGGACATAATGTTCCGATACTACACAAATACGGGATGTTTGTTTTCCACTGAATGATTAATTGAGCACAGCCGAATTACAAATAAATCTACGATACTGTCACACCTTCTGAGATATTATCCGATCATTCAGTCGATTTATTGTTTGTAGAGGTGATTGTCCGCGACTGACAACAATCCCAGAAGTACACTTTCTACTATAAGTAAATATTGTAGCGCACAGACAACAATCCAAAGCCACACAGAAACGACGGCAGCGCCTAGCCATCAACGCAAGGGTCAGACATAGAACGAACCATCCACATTCCCAAAAATGTACTTTTCAAGTAAACCTATAATTATACTCACTCCGCAATGAACAACACACTGTGGACTTCGAATTATGTGCATAATTAACCATAAAGAGAGGTAATTAACAATGATAAGTACACTGAAGTTTCGTATACTTTTGTATTTTAAAACATAGACAGGCTCCATATCGTCGCATTCTTTTTTTGACTTCTTAGATGTCAATATTTACTTATACCATAGTGTTATGTTTCATATACTAGAACCTAGTTTGTATATGGCCACATATTTTTACTGTGTTGTCATGTCTTCACGTAAGGTTATGACCAGATCATGTGGAATGAGACATACGTTGTGTACGGACATGATGAAACTTATGCCACATGACTGCAACCAACCTGTAATAATGAAAAATCTATTATTTGGATGGAATAGTAGAAAAAAGGAAATAAGAATAACACATACTATTATAAAGCATTTAGTTCGTATCGTTCATTTCAGAACATGGTTCACGTTTATAGCAGACATGTCCTTTGCATCTATGGCCAATAACCTCTTTGTGGTTCACGAATAAAACATATCAGGATAATCTTCTTTGTGGATAAAAACATCTTAGTCAAGCATGCTGTTACAAAGGATCTTCCAAATGCATTAAACAGATATGGTAGCAACAATCGCATGCTGTATTAAATGCAATGTCATACACCACCAAATAGACAAACAAAGCGCAACATTGACACAAGCAGTTTTTTTCATCAGCATGCTTTTGCATGTGAAACAATTTGAATCCTTAAAAAAAGCTTGATAATGAACTATTTGTTAGACAGACTACAAAGGAGTGCATGCATCATCTTTTAATCATGTTAAATAAATCGCCGAACACAAAACCATTATCTCCAATATTTAACCAGTCGACCAGGAGTTAATAACACAAATAAGTCAAGTTTCGATGTTTTATATCGCATGATAACATGGAAAGTTTTTCTTCTTCCTAAATTACTTTTAAATACATTTACAATTATGCATTATTACACACTTATATAATGACAGAATGTAATGCAAATGTTTCCCGAGTCTCAGTCATACACCCAGCTGTCAATCTAGCCAGTAAGCATTTAATCACAGTAAGTTTTGACTTTCATGAAATGTAAATAACTATCAAACATACCAATGGAAAATCCACATTACACTATGATAATAATGTAATGCAAAGACGATTCAAAATCAAACAGAATCGGTCACAACGCATAGCCAACCATGCAAGATACAAAAGTACAATCCGTACTGTATCCCACAAAGAAAGAACATTTCAAGTACGTTTTATATACTGCCCTAAAATGAATGCCACACTGCATTGTTTCTTAAATTATACCTTAAAGGAAGGTAATTGAAAATAATAGCTTCTACGGATTTTAATCAATATTTTGAGAAAACAAGAAAACACTCTCTGAAAACTTCTCTTTACTTTTGGACAAACAAGCTTTTAAACTTCAGTTTGGTCAACATGACCACTTCGGATTTTCATTAAAATAGGCTCATAAGAAGCGCATTGAGATGCAGATGTCAAATACGCATGAGTCTTATAAGGTCGAAAGGAGTACTTACAACCTTCTAATTCTAAGCCAGCGACTTGTTCTAATCGTTGTCTAAATAGGCATTTCCCAAAACTATATAACCATCCTTGAAATGTCTGCCCTTGACGTATATGCCAGATAAACACTTTCACTTTTTAAGTGTTCATAATAGTAACATTACTTATCCTACCAATTGACACACTTCTTCTATACCATATGCCATTTGCAATAGGAACTTAGGAAGTAGTTATAAAAATTAAGGCAGCAAATGGATGGTCACTTTTTTCGCTGATAATTGACACATATAGGTCAGAAAATTATATAAACGGTATGCTTGAACAAGAAACTGTTGTAAAATATAAATTAGCAACTTTTTATCACATAATAATGGATTGAGATGGTGAAGAACTATTCATACCATATTGACAACATTTTACGTTAAGCAATTACTAAATCTTTCACGTAAATACACTTTCTCTCTCGATACCGGAGGTTATTTGCCAATTAGGCAGGAATAAAACCGAATAACCACACACTTACGACTGTCACAGTGGAGCGCACAAAAATGCAGATTGACATCACAAAAGTATCCTAGTTATATGTATAAATATTTACCTACTTCAATTGATATAGAGACCTCAGTTATATAATAGACGACATTAAGCCTATTTACAAATGGCTTGATTAAGTACATGAACGTCATCTGATATCATAAGCGTAGGACGATACATCTTAGAACTGTATGGAGAAGTATATCTACGCTAATTTGGTCATCGTCACTAGTCATTAATCTTGTTTTTCTATTCTCACATACCATAATTTTATCAGTACCATATTTATTCCTACGCACTAGTTTCAATAGCATTTCACTAGATTGTCAAATAATCACCAACGCGATTAATGATTTCAGGAGGTTAGAAGCATTACGTCCGCCGAGCAATCTTTGATGTCGTGTTATCTACCAAATGAAGTCAGATTTTAATCATAGCATTCCATCTCAATGCGTTTCAATACATCATTGTTCAGAAACCCATGCAGTGATTTGCAGTAAGATTCTACATATCTTTTCTGTTCATGTACGCTCCACAATGGGTCTAAGGACATTCAATGTTTGTATTCGCGAATCTTTGAAAAAGGTCGTTAATGGGGTATTCATGCTAGGCTCTATACCAATTTTGTATTGTCGTTTGATTAACGTTATGCCCACTGTATAGATAATCGAAGCACAAATTAAGTCGATGACATATTTAGGGTATTGGAAAGTGAATAGTAGTATAACTAATGTTTGGCCCGGAAATGAACATCTGTTACAAGTCACCTAAGAGAATTTTGGAATGTGTACAACGCTCGCAATCAGGAACTCAATAATTCAGGGTTATTAGAACACAACTGTAAAAAGAAGTCCTATTAGAAGAACTATGTTGATTTCGTGAAACTAACGTCTCTGATTGATTCAATTCCATTAGTAAATTCAATCATCTGTCTCTAATTTTCGTTTTTCGCCGTACGTACAACTAACCGAACATGCTGCAAGGCCCAACTAGATACGTTCTTTATAAATATTTGATTGTAATATTCAGTAGTTGACTACAGTGTTTTCCTCACTAATAGAGCACTTTAGCCGACATAAAATTTATTCCATCTCTTCGCACCATTTAACATCTACTGGTATTCATATTTTGGATTTCCGGCATACTTAATCTAGAAACATAACGTGTTTGTCATGATATTATATAGCGAAATATAAGAATGGTGACACTAATCCGGGTGATGCAAGCTTTGGGTTTCAACGGGTCTTTAAAAATTCACAGTGGATCTTCATGACTTAATACAACAGAAAACTAGAGACGCGAGACTCTTGATGTGAAAATCTCTTATTCAATTTTATGTTGTATTATATTAATTTAGTGAAACCACTTCTACTACATACCGGTTTTTATGTTCTCATATCGTTATTTGATTAATATTTTAAAAGGTCAATAAACAGTCCGGCAATTGCCTGCAATTGTAACAAACTAACCACATACATTGCGATGGAAAATCGTAAACGAATTATGGAAACTGTCAGCGGATAATAGCCGATGTGTATATGCAGACCAATCCGTTGTATTATCTGTTCTACTGCCGGTGCATCTTCCTTTTTTATGCTGATCCTATAGCTACGGAATTACTGGGACAACATTTATTTAGTCTTTAGAACGACGCGGCCTCCGATCGAATCCGAGAACATAGTTAACTAGTATAGTAAGATAATCAACTGGAATTTTCGCCACAAAACAGTGTATATATTTTTTAAGCATATATGTATGATAGTTTTCCTTATTCATATTATATATACATTGTACCAATTGTCTTCTTATCAGTATCGACGTCTGGTTCTTTTTGGTATATTGATATTGTATGTACAACGCTTCATGTCAGTGTTCCTTTATTATGAGCGTATATCACAGGAACTACTGGTACCAGTTATATTTCGTCTTTGGTATGACGCGTCCATATTGTAGTAATCCACTAGCTACCAATTGCCGAACTTTATAATTCAGTGCAATGATCAGATGCAATACAAAATTATTAGATTCTCAATGAATGTCTTAATGTACGATGTTAATAAACAAGTAAATGATTCTTGAACATATATTATTTAATACGAAGAAAACAACAACATTTATCTATGAAATCTATAAAGTATTTACTTATAACTATGTCAGGGTTTTTTTCGGACTACGTCAGACTCTTGCGTTGGTGACTAGACGGTGCCGCTGTATTTGTGTGACTTTGGATTGCCTGTGTACTACAGTGTATACTAATGCTGTGTATACTTACAACAAGAGATCTGACGCGAGCAGATAAGGTGTCAATTCCAGGAAGAAATTATTGATCAATATATAGAAAACAATTACAGTATGGTCGTAGTTTAGGCATTAGGTTCGTTTGTTATTAACATGCGCACAAATAGCTTGGTTATATCTCAGACAGTCCGTTCTTGTGTTAAAACGTTTTAGGATAATGTATATAGCAACACGTTTTTGACACGAATAAACAAATCTTGCGCTATTTAAATACTCATCAAACCATTTAATAGATATGAATACTATAGCTTCTTATCGATCACTTTCATTCATAATTGTCCATTTTTAGGTAAAAAGTGTACATATTAAGGATGTGCAATTATGTGATTACTGTTTTCAGCTGTAACTTGCCCTATCGATTTTTTAACAGCTGGAACTTGCACGTTTAGCTTTTTGATAGCTGAAACTGGGACTTGCAGAGATTCTGTCAAATGCTGCCTTCCCTGTACGTTTTCATTCTCTTTTAATGGATGAATATGACATTGTTTGTCTTCATAGTGTTCCTGTAGCATTATCGGGATGTCGTGTACCATGCTCTAGAGGCAATAGCGTGTTGCATGGCCACTTCGCAGTATGGTTAAAGTACAAACAATATTTTAATTCCATTTTTGTACGCTGAAGAATCGAATTTACATACATGAAACATTGTTCTCGTTAACGAATCGTTAACATTTCATTAAAACCGGGTACGCTCAAGTGGTTTGCGATATTGTCAAGTCCACTCCCAATGCAGTGTTCATAATAACGTAACGGAAACTAAACTTCCAGTTATATCTCTAAATAAAATTAATTTTAGTTTGGCATATTTACCACACCAACATATCAATCTAACAATCTGCTGTTGGTTTCAAAATATAATAAAGCTATCTAGGGGAGGGAAATTTACTCAATGTTCGTCGTGAAAATTTCGATAATTTTGATTATTATTACAAAGTTAACCACTTTCAATCGTAAGACAGAATGGTCTTTTAAAAACACGTCTTGGTGTTTTTGTAGTTGATTAACAGTTCGCAATTCGGATATATCTATACTAATCTGTTAGACTCGGAAAGGGTGAATTATGTAAGGAATTACTACAAGAGTTAAACGGGACTTGATTGTGTGAAAAACAAACCTCTTTGATTGTTTACACTTGACTGCAAGAGTGAACAATTAAACAATTATGTGGGTTCATTGGTTTGGAATGTAGTATCAGAACTTCCTGATGACTCTAATTAAAAGTCGACATTCGTATTTTCGCTTCCTTTCTGTGTAAACCAAATATGAAACATGTTTGTCCTTGAACATTCCCGCTCACTGAAATTTAGACTTGTGTTATAGTTGTATTTTTTCTTGGAATTGTATAAATATTAATGAAACCATTCCGTTCTTAGCGTGCGCCTGTCAATCGGCATCACTTACTTTATTCGCAATATTAACTAAATGTGTTTGTATTATAAAGTTACCATTGACGTTGGAGATGCCAATTTGCATACGCCTGATTCAATTGAATGCACGAAGCCTGCTTTTTCAAAAATGAGTCGTCGACAATCGTCCTTGGGCTATAGTGCACTAGCGTATTATGAATCTAAAACGAAATAAAATAAAGTATTTTAAAGTGAACATTTAAATACCAATTCATATATTAATTGATATTCCGTGTTATTTAAATTTAATTATATATAATGTTTAAAAAACTTCTCTCCCTAACAACGATATACATGCCGACCTTAACTTTTTTGTCATAGACAATATGTATCAAATGTCTACTACTTCTCGAACAATATATAACTATGATACTACAAAATAACCACCGATGTGAACTTTCCTTGTAAAATCCGCCGTAACCGTTTGGCCATTGGACTACTGATAGCATTCCTTGAAATTGGCACAAGCCCCTGCTAGTGGCATAAATGCTACAATAATATTGTCTAAAAAAGCCGAGTAACAATGATTCATGAAACCAGAAAAAATGAAGGATTGTCATAAATGCTCCATAGTGACTTGTAGTCGTATTTGAAATTGATGGAAACCATTAGACGCTATTTAAGATGGCTTTTAATCATTCTAGAGTACCATGCTTCGAAATGTGTCTAGAGCCATGCTTTGGAAAAATGTTCCAACGTTCTTTGTAAGAGGTGTATCTAATATTTGCGGCAGATAAAACTATCAACTCAATTAATAACAGCAAGTGACACCATTTATGGTTATTGTTGATTGTGTTGAATACGACCTTCCCTTTTGTTTTCTTTCACAAAAAAGAGTATATTAAGTCAGACAGGGAAGGCAGCACTCAACTTAACCAGCCGAGCACAGAAAACATTAAAAACACACAAAGCACAATGCCCAACTAAACAAGCGCAGATCCGCCCAAGTCCAAGCTGTCGAAAAGTATAATAAATTATAACTAGCTGAATGACCCAGTAGAAAAGATACAGCAACCAAAAGGCGGAATGCCTACGCTGAATGACCTAGTAACAACAGTAAAACTGCTGAACTACATAGTTATAGCAGCCTTTAGTCTCAAAAGTTAAATAACAGTATTAAAACATTGAAAGGCCCGTATAAAAGTGTTTGTGACAGTTAGGAGCTAGTAGTTAGTTGTCATGGACGTTTCATGTTCCTTCTGGGAGCTATCTATTATCTGTTTGATATCGATACTGAGAAATCTGTCAAATCATTTGAAACCAGAATGGTCATGATCTGTTCTATACACTTAACCGATTTAAAAACGCAACAGTGGGTTTTTGATAAATTTAAGCCAGTTAAGGTGCATCAATTCTCTTGAAATTTTACATGTGATGAAATAAATACATGAAGTTAAAGAAGTGCAAATTTCATTGTAATGAAGCTTTAGATGGTCACAAAACCAAACCTCGAAATGTATTAATCGACAATGTCAAGTTCGCAAAATTAATAATGTATTTATAAGCTGCAACCTGCTATTAAAATCAGGCGTCTTTGCCTCATTGGCGGGAAAATAAAGTGTTGTAGGATGTTGTTCCATACATCGATGAGGAAAACACGTATCAATCCAAACGCTCAGAAGTTTCTGCTTGATGATGCACTTCTTGACGGCTATTTGTGTCTGTCTTTAAATTTCGTTTCACGAGTAAAAATGCAAAGACCTCCACAGTCTCAACATGAGTTGTCAGCAAGTTTTTGCCCATCTAGCATAGGCTGCATTGTGTCCGATGGTTAAGTATGTACATTTCTTATGTCTATGGCATTTCAAACCCGTAACCGGAAGTGGATAATGGAATATGTCAGGATAAATAAGAAGACAGACAATATGAAGCGATTTTCAACATGGGTCAAAATAATCATTAATCAAAATGTTACGGAATGTATATTTTAGCGAAATTACTTAATCGTACGCATCGTTGCCTTCAAATTGTAGGTATAACAGAAAATATTTTTGACCGGAAGTGGCGTCTTTAAAAAAACATTCGTTTGGTGCCATCATGTTTACGCGCTGGTATCGTCGGCATACCTGACGCAGACAATTGTAGATGTAAACTGCCTCTTGAAAACACTATGCAAGTCTAAATATCGTCGACAGACGACAATTAATCTACTTTGCCATGATGAAACGTCACATAACTGCTTAAAGCAAGTCGGTTGCGCCAGGATGTTATGTATCCTAAAAGCGTGGCACCGAATACAACGCACTTCAAAATTTAATTTTATGTTTTTTTGTTTGGGTATCGTTTCGCTACAAATTGTCGGTCAAATCGTCAAGCCCAGTGATTTTGCTAACGCGTCACGTGTAAATAATGAAAATGACGCCACTATGACGTAATTGGCTAAATTGAAATATTTTTTGTAGAAAATCGTACCAGGCATAAGACAAGCGTCCCATTCATTGGTTTATACTCCAAAAATGTTTATACTCCAAAAATGTTTAAATAATAATTAATACAAAAAATACCGACCCCCCAAAATTGTTGCGTTTCTAAACCGGTTAAGTGTACTAGTACATAGTTTTGTGTGAACCTTTTTCTTTACCATGCTAAATGTACAGAAAATAGTCCTATTGACACATTGGTACATTTAGCTTATAGGAAAATGGATATCGTTGCATTAAGGGTTCGGTCAGGAAATGGGCATCTGGTTACGAAAAGGGAATAATATATCGGACAGGGTAGGCAGCATTCAACAGCAACAACAAGGAACGAAAGGCACAATAAGAGCACGCTACCAAATGATAGCTTCGTATGCATGAAACAAGACTTATATGAATACTTAGTATATCAAATGCTGACAAAGAGCAATGCGGTGAAGTGACTAGAATGAATTTAGATTCTAATCAAATATGTTTACTAATTTTCCTGTATGAATATAGTACACGATCTGTATTTTAACCACTTGAAACCAACCTAAACTCAATACAAATATAATATTGCATAAAAATGTGTAGCATTTATTGTTTAAAAACATCCATTCCACAAAATGCTCAAAATGAACTGACCACCTGGTCGGAAGTTCCTGGATCTGCCCACTACACACAACATAAGGATTTAATATTCCATCGTTAAAATGCTACTTTCATTATGTTGAATATTTGTTTTCCCTTCGATAGTTGTTTTCGACTTGCTAAATTTGTTACAAAGTATTTAAACTGATAAATGTGTGGAGAAAATTAACTTTATCGCGATACTTCATGACAAAATACTCACAGAATAGTCAAATGAATTATAACAGAGATCTGTAATGTGGATACACCGTATTTCATGTTATTTTATGTCGTAAACGACATTTAATAGCCCGAATTACGGATCAAGTTATGTTTTATAGGATATTGGCAACAAGCTTGTTCAAGCTCCAAGAATAGTTTCTGAAATACTACATAACGCATCCTAAAACTGATAGACAAGGAACAAGTAATGTATTGTTTACAAATATATTATTAAATAAATTAATTTTTCATGAAACCACCAGAAGGATCTTACCAACGAGTATATGGTGAGAGTACAGCCACACGTTCTTACTGAGCTGCTTTGTCTTCACGTGAGTGATCATATAATGCGGAATAGGATATAAATTTTGTTGTGACTTATTGAAACTAATAGACAAAAGTTAAGGACAACGAGTGATAAATTGATAATGCAAATGTATAGTCGCATATCCTGCACACAGCAGTTTTTTTTCATAAAACAAACACACTATTTGATGACAATGCCCAGCCCAAAACAGATCAGAGTATGTATGTTTATTGATAACAACTTTAATGAAACGCATGAATGTTGAAAACCAAACCTTAACTAATTTATATATTACTGTGTATGGAACGATATATTCTAGCTAAACTAAAGTCACACATAAATCATTGCATGCATTGTGTAAACAATATGATTGTAAAATATGCATGTTGTACACCATAATGTTTGCATTAACAATATCCTCTTTTTGTTCGTGAATAACACATAATAATATTGTCCGGATATAATCATACATGCAATCACAAAAGCTCTTATAAATGCATTAACTAGGTATGTTAGCAATAAATGAGAATGCTACATATTGAATGCAATGTCATGAACTGACAAATTGACGAACAAAGCGCAACATAAAAACATGTATTTGTTTTTTTCGCCAGAACAAATTGAATCTTCTAAACAAAGCTTGATAATGAACTATTTGTTAGACAGATACAAAGTAGTGCATGCATCATCTTTCAATCATGTTGTTAAATAAAGCACCGAACACAAAACTATTATCTCAAAGCTTTAACCGATAAACGAGCAGCTTATAACATAAACGAGTCAAATACAATAAGATATTATTGATATCGCATGCTAACTTTGTACATAAGTCTTCTAGTCAATACATTATGGTACACTGATTAACTTTATATTTTACGTGTATTATGCAATGTGACAGTCAGAATATCGTACAAAGAGCTTTTAATCTATACAATAGGCATTCTATCAAAGGAAATGCTATAATCATGTTCCGATCATGTCAATCGTACAAACATGTAGCTAATGTACATTGGTGTGTGCTTCACAATAAATCCAGGAATATGTATATACACTAGTTCAATGTTTTTGAACTTCGTGAAAAGTAAATTTCAATTGAACAACTCTCAAACATACCATTGAGAAATCCACATTTTCCAGTAAAATTAATTTGCACGTTCATTCAAATCATGTCCTAAAGAGGCCTTTCCCTAACCTAGGTATTAATCTCCCTTGGAAATGTCTTCCTTCAACGCATATGTGCATATGTAAAACTTCCGGAGTGTTTATAACAGATGAATTCCTGTCTACATCCATCAGCCTGCAAATACGAAGTTAACTCACCATAGTATTGTCTCCTTATATAACTACATGTATGTCATTCGCAATTGGAAGTATTAGAGGAATTAACCGATGATCACTTAAGGGAAACAATATAGTTTCGAAAAGATATTTACCGTATCTAACGTACTAAATCGCATTTTATAAATAATTTTAATTTTACACACATCCTTTACTTTGCTGATCGTACAGATGGCCATACATCCAATACGTAATTGGCATATTCAGGTCAGTCAGTCATATAAACGGAGTTTCTCAGGTAAAACGGGAACTAGTACGTTTTATCACACAATATGGAGAATTGGAGATGGTGAACAATTCGTCATACCATATTGACAACATTTTAAGTTAAACCATTACGAAAACCTTAACTCAAATGCATATTCTCTCTCGAAGCCGGAGATCATTCGCCAGTTAGGCAGGGACAAAACTGTATGACCACACATTTATGACCGTGTGTTGAACGCAAAAATGCAGATTGACATCACACGTTTTATAGTTTTTAATTTACATCTTTACCCGCTTTAAATGTTATATAAACCTCGCTTACATTAGTAATTTACAATTGAAATTATTATATTGTTAGACGATATTAAAAAAATAATGGCTTAAGTATCTCACCTGATAATCATAAGCATCGGACACTTTGTCTTGGGACAGTTTGGAGAAATATATTAACGCTAAGCAATCGAAAACATGAATAACTTCGTTGTAAGTACATGTAAATATTACCGATGAATATTAACATCATCAATTTGGTCATCGCCACTAGTCATTAATCATTTTTATTGATACCTGCCACATTTATAACTACCATGCTTATTCCTACGCACTAGTTTCAATATCATTTCACCAGCTTGTCAAATAATCACCAACGCGATTAATGATTTCAGGAGGTTGGAAGCATTACGGCCGCCGAACAATCTTTGGTGTCGTGTTATCTACCAAATGAAATCAGATTTCAATCATAGCATTCCATCTAAATGCGTTTCAATACAGCATTGTTCAGAAACCCATGCAGTGATTTGCAGTAAGATTCTACTTTTTCATTTTTTTCTTTTCAAGGTTTCATGTGCGCTTAACAATGGGACGGGGGTATTCATTGTTCGTATTCGCGAATCTTTGAAAAAAGTTCGTTAATGGGGTATTCATGCTACGCAGTATACCAAGTTTCTATTGTCGTTTGATTAACGTTATGCCCGGTGTATAGATAATCGAAGCACATATTAATTCGTTAACACATTTCTTTATTGGAAAGTGAATAGTAGTGTCACTAATGTTTGGCCGGGAAATGAACGTTTGTTACAAGTCACCTAAGGGCATTTTCGAATGTGTACAACGCTCCAATTAGGAACTAAATAATTCAGGGTTATTGCAGTAAGATTCTACTTTTACTTTTTTCTGTTCATGGTTTCATGTGAGATTAACAATGGGAGGGGGGTGTTCATTGTTCGTATTCGCGAATCTTTGAAAACAGTTTGATCATACAGTAAAACCTGTGTCATTATATGCTTGCGAAATATGGGGAACAATCAACACCAAAACTGTCAAAACTAAAAGACCAGATTATAATTTGTTTGATGTGGATCTCGTGTGTGAAAAATTACATTTGAATGATTTGAAATATGTCCTTGAAGTTAATAGAAAAGCCACCAATGATGTTATTTATTGCGAACTTGGTAGATTCCCTATACTCGTTAAATATTTTAGCAGAGTGATAACCTAAGATTCGGATTCTTTATTAAAAAGCGCTTTTAAGGAAATAACTGCTTTGTACGGATCTAATAAAACCTGTTGGTTGTCCAGCATTACATTTCTTTTAAAGCATCTTGGAATTAGTCCTGTGGATAAGTATAAGAAGTGTTTATATAGTATTGTTGAAGTTAAGCTCCCAGCCATGTTTAAAAAACGTTTTGCCAATACAATGTTAAACAGTTATGAACAAGAAACTGGGAAATTAAAAACATATGCCTTGATTAAAACAAATATAGTAAAGGAGAAGTATCTTGAGGTCATCAAAAATAGAGATGTTAGAAAATGTTATACAAATCTTAGAATCAGTACACATAAACGCAGAATTGAAACTGGAAGATACATTAAACAGGACAAAAAGAAATTAGAAGCTCATGACAGAATTTGTGAATTGTGTAGTTTAAATGAAGTTGAGGACGAAATTCATTTGATTACATCATGTGAAATATATAATATTGAGAGAAGGTTATTGTATGAACGTATTGATACAACAAATGTAAATATTGCTACACTTAGTAGTAAAAATAAATTTATTTGGCTACTGTCAAATGAAAATAAAGATGTTATAACGTATTCGTCAAAGTATATCTCCGATTGCTTTCAGAAAAGAAAACGTTTAACGAACATATGATTAATTTAAAATCATTTAACATAATTATGATCTAGTCAAATGTAAAAGTATACCTCCTGTTGCAATAATAATTATGTGAACTTGTCTTTTTTTTTCAATCACTAATTGGTGTTTTTTTTAACTATTATGTTGTTAATTAATATGTTAGATGATTTAGTCTGCATTAGAATTTAGATTTAGGTAGTTTTTGTTTCTTTTTCTTACTTGTTGTTAATGATGGTTAATACGTATTTTGAAACTATAGGCCATGTATATATGTCAAAATTGTATGCCCATATGTAGGCCGAAAATTGGAAATAAACTTTATCTTATCTTATCTTATCTTAGAACATAACTGAGAAAGGAAGTCCTGCTTAAAGAACTATGATGCTTTAATGCAACTAAAATCTCTGATTGATTCAATTCACTATGAAACTTAACCGACTTGCCTTTTATTTCATTTTTCGCCATAAAACTCGCATAATAGAACATACATAACATAGAAACATTCATGTTTGTTACGATTTCATATTAGAAATGCACCCTACGATAATCGTTTGTCCATTTATACCGCTTTTTATCAACAATAAGGAATATTTCTAAAGGCCGTCATCAGCGTTTAGTACCACAATATTGCTTTGGTGAGTATGGCAACGAAATAAGTGTGGATATGAAATTTCAGAGCATGACATTCGGAGAGGCCAATATATACGGAATGCACTTGGAATGCAGACAGCATGCATTTTAAACAACATACCAACAGTGTTTTTTTCGATGGCATTCCGGCTCTTTCCGACTCACGTACGCCCAGTACATGATACAAACGCCGATGTTTACTAAATACATGTACCAAACTACATATTAAGTTCAACTCATTGTAACTCGCTGTGTACATGTATGAGTTAGTATTGCTAAACACACAAGAGAACTATATAAAATAGCATTCATTATCAATTGAAAAATCAAAATGGAAGTACATTTAAAGATGCTGCCTCACAGATTTGGCTAAAAATTTGTATATCGTGATTTTCCAATCTAACCAAGTATTGATGTAATAGAAAGCCACTGACGGTTGATTGGTGAAAGATTTGGTGCAAATAAGCAATTTTAACCACTCTCGATATCGCCCACTGAGTATTTTTTTCTTGAAAAAAAGCGCTAAGTTTCCTTCCAACATGCTTTGTGAATTATGTAAATCACACGTGATCGAACTGTAATATCAACAAACTACAGCGTAAACATCAATGAGTTATTTGGTTCGTTTTTTACAATTGTTTTCATCAAATGCGAACACATTTCAGGCAATTTAAATAATGGTTGTGTTAATTCTATAGGGTAATAATACCCTATAGAATTTTTTATGTAAAAGTACTGAATAACTACAAAATGCCGATGTTTTGCAAGTTATTTTAGATATCAGTGTGGTTGTTTATGGCATATACAGGCAACTATCCCAAAATATCGCGAATATTTGACAATTTTATTTTTACAATACCCAAAAACGTGAGGCAGTCCCTTTAATATTAATATTTAATGAGAAGATATCTTATTCAATTTAACGTTGTATTCTATGAATTTAGTAGAACCACCTATATTACATACAATGTACTAGTAAATATGTTCTCATATCGTTATTTAATCCATATTTTAACAGGTCAATAAATAGCCCAGCAATTGTCTGCAATCGTAACAAACTTACCATATACATCGCGATGGGATATCGTAAACAATTATTGAAACTGTCAGCCGATGTAAGCCGATGTGTTTATGCAGATCAATCCGTTGTATCATCTGTTCTACTTGCCGGTGCAATCTGTTATTCAGTTGTCAGACATACAGACAGATGTGACCTCAATGTACGTTTTATACATTGCATAGATAAATCGCTTGATCAAAATGTCATGGTACGAAATTGCTGGGTGAATGTACGAGAGACCGATAATCTCCATGTAACTTATACCAAGAATCGTTATAGGGCAACAGTGTGAACATAGAATAGATGAAAGCTGGTGTTCATTGTATTGTAGTCTTCCTCTTGTGTCAAAACGCTCAGGATAATGTACATAGCCACAGCTTTGATGACAAGATTGAAAACATATGGAGCCACTTATTTAAGACGATTTTTTTACCTATAATCTGATTCATAGCTGGTTCATGTTTTTACACAGGCCACACAAATGCAACGCAAAGGCAGTACTGCGCACCATTCACAGTAACGGTCCATTTGAAATAAAATATCAACAGATATACAACCTATATATCAAACCATTTGCATAGTTTAGATTTCTGTAGCTTCTCATTCCAACAATTACATTCATGTTTGTCCAGTTATGGTTAAAACGTTTATATTAAGGATGAAATTACGTCGAGGTGAAAGAGCAAACAATAGATTAATTCCATTTTCGTACGGCGAAGAAGCACATTTACATAATTCGAAATCGAATATCGTTCTTGTCGGCACGAGTTCAACCCCGCTGCGAGGCTGGGCTGCTGTAGTTCCAATCGGAACACCTCAGATACTTTTTAAGAATTACATGTGTGTTTACTCTGTAGTTCAACTATTTTCGTTTTGCTGAAGAACTCCAAGAGTTAGTTTATTTTTAGATGCTTACGTCACTAGATTTAACTCTAGAATGACAGATGAACTCGCTTAATAACGTTGCGGTACTAAACTTCCGGTTATACCTCTAAAGTACATGTAGGTCGGCAAATTTACCCCCAAAATTCCAATCTTACAACATGCTGTTGGTTTCAAAATATAATAAAGCTATCTAGGAGCAGGGAAATTTACTCAATGCTCGTTGTGAAAATTCCGATAATTTTGATTATTATTACAAAGTTAACCACTTCCAGTCATCAGAAAGAGTGGTCCTTTTAAAGCATGTATTCATTGTGTTGTTGTTGTTATTGATAAAAAGTTCGCAATTAGGATACACCCACACTAATATGTTAGACAACGAAACAGATAATTATGTAAGGAGTCATTACAAGTATTAAACGGGATTTGTTTGAGTTTAAAAACTTTGATTGATTGCGCGAGCAGTGCAAGAGTGAACAAGTAAACAAACATGAGGTTTTAAAGGTTCCAAATGTTATATCAACTATTCCTTTTAACACTAATTAAAACTCGACGGTCGTTTTTTCTTCCTTTCTCTGTAAACCAAATACGTTTATATTTGTTCTTGTACTCAATGTTCGTCGTGAAAATTTCGATAATTTAGATTTTTATTACAAAATTAACCACTTTCAATCGTAAGACTGAATGGTCCTTTAAAACATGTCTTGATGTTGTTGTTGTTGATACAAATTCGCAATTCGGATATATCCATACTAATCTGATAGACTTGGAAAGGGTGAATTATGTAAGGAATTAAGACAAGAATAAAACGGGACTTGTTTGTGTTGAAAATCAAACCACTTTGATTGATTGCACGTGTAATGCGAGAGTGAACAATTAAACAAATGTATGGTTTCATTGGTTCTAAATGCAAGTATCAGAATTTCCTTCTAACTCTAATTAAAAAATTCTACATGAGTGTTTTCGCTTCCTTTCTGTATAAACAAAATATGAAACATGTTTGTTCTTGTACATTCCAGCTCACTGAAATTAAGATTTGTTTTGTAGTTTGAATTTTTCTACGGATTGCATTGAAAATACTAAACCATTTAAAGTTCTTTGCAGCCGCCTGTCAAACGGCATCACTTATTTCAATCGCAATATTAATTGAATGTGTTTGTACTGGAACCATTGACTCTGTGTTAGATATGCCAATTTGCATGCGCCTGATTCAACCGTTGTTTGCAAGAATCGATTGTTTCGGCTTTCGTACACTACCCATCTTGGGCAATAGGAATCTAAAACTATTTGAAATAAAGTATTTGCTTTGTACAAACACTTTCATAGAGACTTTCGTCTACTATTGGTCTTGCAATTTTAACATTTTGAGAGTTCAAACTAGGACATTCGATGGTTAAGTTCGTTTTTTCGTTTAGTTGTGTGCTTGGCTGAGCATTGTGCCGTGTGTAATTATGGTCTGTGATGTTGTTTTGTTTTCAGTGCTTGGCTGTTTTTATATTAAGTATTGCCTTTCCTGTCCGATTTTTATTATCTTGTCGCTAGCGCACTAGGGACAAACTATTAATGAAATAAAGCAAGGTGTATATTTGAATAACAGTTGTATTAATCGATATTTATAAGCTTGTCTCAATCACACCGTTTAACATGTCGACGTTGAGATATAACATTATAATTACTATTATCCGAATATAGTTTTATAATGAAAAAACGGTAAAACAAAAGCAATTTGAATTTCTCTTAAAAATGTACCTAGACCATTTTTAAACCATTTGACAACTGAAAGCATCACTGAAAATTGGCTAGCTCAGTTATTGGCATAAAATGCTCAAATACTATTGTCTAAAAAGCCGAGTAACATTGATTCATGAAACCTAAAAAAATGAATGATTTCCATAAATGCTCCATAGTGACATGTGGTCGTATTTTAAATTGATGGAAACAATTAGACACTATTTAAGGTGGCTTTTAACCATTCATCTCGCACATCTAGAATACCATGTTTCAGAATGTGAGAGAGCCAAGCTTTGGAAAAATGTTCGCGCATACTTTGTAAGAGGTTTATTTTATATTTGCGGCATTGTCTACTCAATTAATAACAGCAATTGACACCATTTATTGTTATTGTTGATTGTGTTGAATACGGCCTTCCCTTTTGATTTCTTTCACAAAGTGTGTGTGACAGTTAGGAGGTAGTAGTTACGTTTCATGTTCCTTCAGGGAGCTATCTATTATCTATATGATAACGATGCTGAGAAACCTGTCAAATCATTTGAAACCAGAATGGTCATGATCTGTTATATACTAGTACCTAGTTTTGTGTGAATCTTTTTCTTTACTATGCTAAATGTATAGAAAATAGTCCTATAGATACATTGGTACATTTAACTTATTGGAAAGTGGATATCGTTGCATTAAGGGTTCGGTCAGGAAATGAGCATCTGGTTACAAGAAGAGAATAATATATCAGACAGGGTAGGCAGCAACAACAACAACAAGACTTATATAAATACTTAGTAATATATCAAAATCTCACAAAAGAGCAATTTAGTGAAGTGACAAGAATTTCGATTCTAATCAAATACATATGTTTACTCATTTTCCTGTGAGAACATAATACACGATCTGTATTTCAACAACTCGAAACCAACCTAAACTCAATTCAAATGTAATATTGTAGTAGGCTTTGCAGAATATATTGTTTAAAAACATTCATTCCACAAAACATTCAAAATTAACTGATAACCTGGTCAAAAGTTCCTGTATATGCCCACTGCACACAACATAAGGCTTTAATATTCCATCGCGAACAAATGCCGAAAATGTATTTATAAAAGTCGCAAAATACTTGTTTGCAAATCCATGTCCTATCTAAAGTTACCATATAACTACTTGTTTCTTACGCTTGTATGTGTACCTCATTTCCTCATGAAGCTTGTCTATTTAACACATAATAATACATACCTATGGAAATAAATATTGTTTAAACTAACAAATGCATAAAGTAAGATTCTATTAGAATGCTACTTTCATTATGTAGAGTATTGGTTTTCCCTTCAATAGTTGTCTTCAACTTGCTAGATTGGTTACAAAGCATTTAAAGTAATAAATGTGTGGAGAAGATTAACATTATCGTGATATTTCCTGACAGATTACTCACAAAATATTCAAATGAATTGCAACAGAGATCTGTGATGTGGATACACCGTATTTCATGTTATTTTATGTCGTTAATGACATTGAACATCCTCTATTACGGATCATATTAAGTTTTATAGGATATTGCAAGCAAGAATGTTGAAGTTCCCAGAATATATATGTTATTGAATAACTTCATTAGACACATCCTAAAACTGTGAGGCAAGGGCGAAATCATGTAGTGTAAATATATATTTTTAATGAATTAATATTTCATAAAACCATTGGTTGGATGCATTATGGTAAATTATATCGACATTGCCTTACTGTGTTGCTGTTTCTTCACGTGAAAGGTCATACAATACAATAAATTGTATAGACATTTTGTGGGGACTAATTGAAACTATCACAACAAGGTTTAGGGCAACGGTTGATAATGTAAAATTATATTCGCATACCATAGACCCTGCAGTTTATTCATGCCATCGTAAAACAAACACAATGTAACATAAAAATGTTCAGCCACCAACTGTTTAGAGTCTCGATGTTTAGTGATAACAATACCAATGAAAGATATAAATGTTGAAAACCAAACGTAAAGTAATGTATATATATCTGTGTATTGAGCAGTAGATACTACCTGAACTAGAGTCAAACAGAAAGCATTGCATACAGAGTGTAAAGAAATTGTTCAATATGCATTTCGTACACCTGAATTTATTTTTGTTGCATCAACAATCTCTTCATTTTTGGTTCATGAATAACACATACTATATTATTCGGATATAATCATGCACGCTACCACAAACGCTCTTACAAATGCATTAACTAGGAATAATAACAATACATGAGAATGCTACATATTGAATACAATGTCATGAACTGACAAATAGACGAACAAAGCGCAACATGACTAACATGTATTTGTTTTTTATCGCCAGCATGTTATTTCAAGAACACATTGAATCCTCTAAACCATGCTTAATAACAAACTATTTGTTAGACAGAAGTACAAAGTAATGCATTTATCATATTATATTCATGTTGTTAAATATAGCTCCGATCACAAAACCATTATTTCAAAGATTTAACCGATCGACGAGGTGCATATACCACAAAAGAGTCAAATTATAATATTATTATTTATTATTGATATCGCACGAAGTCTTTCTGAAGTTCATATGGAAAATGTATTATTGTAAATATGTTAATATTGGGGAACATATGTACGTGTAGCTAACGGAAATGTGGATACCATGCTTACTCCTACACACTAGTTTCAATATCATTTCACCAGCTTATCAAATAATCATCAACGCGATTAATGATTTCAGGAGGTTAGAAACATTGAATTTTTGGTGTCGTGTTATCTACCAAATGAAATCAGATTTCAACCATAGCATTCCATCTAAATGCGTTTCAATACAGCAATGTTTGGAAACCCATGCAGTGATTTGCAGTAACATTACACATATCCTTTTTCTGTTCATGTGCGCTCTACAATGGGTCTAGGGGCGTTCATTGTTCGTATTCGCGAATCGTTGAAAAAAGACGTTAATGGGGTGTTCATGCTAGGCTCTTGATCAATGTTGTATTGTCGTTTGATTAACGTTATGCTCAGTAGAATCGAAGCACAAGTTAATTCGTTGACATATTTAGGTTATAGGAAAGTGAATAGTAGTATAAAAAATGTTTGGCCGGGAAATGAACCCCCGTTATAAGTCACCTACGAGAAGTTTGGAATGTGTACAACACTCGCAATCAGGAACTTAATAATTCAGAGTTATTAGAACATAACTGAAAAAGGAAGTTCTACTAAAAAAATGATGATTTCGTGAAATTAACATCTGTTTGATTCAATCCCTGTCTATTATTTTCATTTTCATTTTTTGCCATACGTACAACTAACAGAACATGCTGCAATGCCCAACTAGATACGTTCTTGAAAAATATTTTATTGTAATATTCAATAGTTGACTATAGTGTTTTCCTCACTAAGAGAGCACTTTAGCCGACATAAAATCAATTATATCTCTTTGCACTACTTAACAACTACTGGTATTCATATTTCTGATTTCCGGCATACTTAATCTAGAAACATTGTATTCTATTTATCTAGTGAAACCACTTCTACTACAAACCAGTTTTCATGTTTTCATATCGTTATTTAATCCATATTTTGACAGGTCAATTAACAGTCAGGCAATTGCCTTCAGTCGTGACAAACTAACTACGTACATCGCAATGGATTATCGTAAACGAATTATTGAAACTGTCAGCCGATGTAAGCTGGTGTGTTTATGTAGATCAATCCATTGTATCATCTGTTCTACTGCCGCTGCAATCTGTAATTCAGTTGTCAGACATACATACAGATGCGACCTTTTTGTACATTTTATACATTGCATAGATAAATCGCATGATCAAAATGTCATGTTACGAAATTGCTGGGTGAATGAACGAGAGACCGATAATCTTCATGTAACTTATACCAAGAATCGATATAGGGCAACAGTGTGAACATGGAATAGATTAAAGCTGGTGTCCATTGTATTGTAACCTCCTTCTTGTGTTAAAACACTCAGGATAATGTACATATGGAGCCACTTATTTAAGACAATTGTTTGACCTATAATCTAATTCATAGCTGGTTCATGTTTGTACACAGGCCACACACATGCAACGCAAAGGCAATACTATGGGAATGCGCACCATTCACAGTAACGGTCCATTTGAAATCAAATAGCAACATATATACATCCTATATATCAATTAAGGATTAACAATTGTTTGGTTTATTTTTTCAGCTGAAAGTCGCACATTCGGCGTTTGAACAGCCGAAACTTGCACTTTTATCTATTTGATAGCTAAAAACTGGAACTTTAAGCATTTAGACAGCTGAAACTTGTACTTTCAGCTGTTAAGTTTCATTTCTTTGTATACTGTGTGTTTGGCATTGTGCCGTCTGCTTTTAGTCTGTCTTATTTCTGTTTTTGTGATCGTCTGTTTCTGTTGAGTGAGTGCTGCCATCCCTATCAGATTTTTCATTCAGAGAGGATATATAGGCACCATCAGCATTATCGGGATGCTGTGTCAAATGCTCAATTGCGTGCTGCATCAGTACTTCTCGGTTGGGAATTACATTGAGGTTAAAGAGCAAACAATATATTAATTCCATTTTCGTACGCATAAGAAGAACATTTACATAATTCGCAATGGAATATTGTTCTTGTCGACAACCGTTCATTTTTCGTTAAGACCAGTTATATTCAAGTGATATGCCATATTGTTAGGTCCACTCCCGCTACAGTGGTGACAATAACGTTACGGTACTAAACTTCCGGTTATACCTCTAAATTACAAGTAGGTCGTCGAATTTACCGCCAAAGTACCAACCTAACAAAATGATGTTGGTTTCAAAATATAATAATTTTCTCAATGTTCGTCGTGAAAATTTCGATAATTTTGATTATTATTCCAAAGTTAACCACTTCCAGTCGTAAGACAGAGTGGTCATTTTAAGGCATTATTTGATGTTGTTGTCGTTGTTTAAAAAGTGAGGTTATATCGATACTAATCTGTTAGACACGGAAAGGGTGAATTATGCAAGTATTAAACGGGACTTGTTTGTGTTGAAAATCAAACCACTTTGATTGACTGCACGTGCACTGTAAGAGTGAACAAATAAACAAATATGTGGTTCCATTGGTTCGAAATGTTATATAAAAATTTCCTTCTAACTCTAAATAAAGTTGTATTATCCCTTCCTTTTATTTAAACCAAATATGAGACATTTTTGTCCTTGAACATTCCAGCTTGTTGTAGTTCTTTTTTTCTTGGGATTGTCTGAATATTAACAAAACCATTCTGTTCTTTGCAGGCGCCTGTCAATCGGCATCACTTATTTTAATCGCAATATTTATTAAATGTGTTTGTATAGTTACCATTGACTCTGTGTTGGAGATGCAAATTTACATATGCCTGATTCAATTGAATGCATGAAGCCTGCTGTTTCCAAAGACATTCGTCGACTATCGATCTTGGACTAGTGCACTAGTTTTTATGAATATAAAACGAAACAAATAATGAAGTATTTGAAGTGAACATTTAAATACCAATGTTGCTGTTGAAACGTCGTTATTTTACCTGGGATTACTAATTGTTTAAAGTAGGTCACTCGGCTGGTGTCATAATTCTTTTTTGCTGTGGAAACGTGGTTATGTTACCTGGAATTACTAATTGTTCAAAGTAGGTCACACGGCTGGGGGCATAATTCGTTTATGCTGTTGAAACTTGGTTATTTTACCTGGGAATACTCATTGTTCAAAGTAGGTCACTCGGCTTGGGGCATTCGGCATATATGTACTGCTGAAATTGGGTCTTTTAGATGAAACCTTGACACTGAGCTTTTTACATTCCGACGTGAACTTTTATGTCATATACAAAGTGTATAAAATGTCTTTTTTTGCTCGAATAGTACTAGTATATAATAATGCTCCATATTGACATGTGGTCGTATTTTAAATTGATGGAAACCATTAGATGCTATTTAAGATGGCTTTTAACCATTCAACTTGCAAATCTAGAATACCATGCTTCAGAATGCGTCTAAAGCTATGCTTTTGAAAAATGTTCCAGCATAGTTTGTAAGAGGTGTATCTAATATTTGAAGTGACACCATTCATTGTTATTCATGTTCCTTCAGGGAGCTATCTATTATCTGTATGATACGATACTGAGAAACCTGTCAATTCAGTTGAAACCAGAGTGGGCATGATCTGTTATATACTTATACCTAGTTTGTATGGACCTTTCTTCTTTACTATACTAAATGTATAGAAAATAGTCCTGATATTTATTGAAATGTTGGTACCGATGTTTTGAGGGATCGGTCAGGAAATGAGCATCTTGTTACAAGTCTGACATGGATATATCAAATGTTCACAAAGAGAAATGTGGTTCTCCCTGAAGTGACCCTAATTTAATACAATTATCCAAAAATATACCATCTTTGATGGCATCGACATATGGACACATTAAGACGAATTTACTACCAAACATATTACGTTTAGATGCTTCCTAGATAAATAGAAACCTAAAACAAATGCAAAGAGGTAGAATTGGAAAGGAATACACAAAATGTATGTGTTATTTTTGAGGATTCTCAGTATAACATCCATAATACAGAGGAATGGTAATAAATCTATAATTAGAATAAAACATAAAATGCTCGATATGATAGCTGCAATAACAAAATGCGAATAATTAAACCTGGTCTGATATTATATATTCACTCCAGAAAATGTTCAGAATGGAACTGACAAACGTGTCGAAAATACCCGCATCTGATCACTACAAACAACATAACGAGAACAAGTGCATAAAGTAAGATGAGTTAGATGTTATAAGGATACTTAATCGATTAAAAAGAGTATTGGTATTCCCTTCAATAGTTGTCTTCAACTTGCTAGATTGGTATCAAAACATTTAAAGTGATAAATGTGTGGAGAAGATTAACATAATACTCACACAATATTAAATTGAATTACAACAGAGATCTGTGATGCGGATACACCGTATCTCATGTTATTTTATGTCGTAAGTGACATGGATTAGCCTCTATCATGGATCATGTGAAATGTTTTAGGATATTGTTCAAGTTCCCAGAATATATTTGTTGTCAGATTACTACGTACATGTAAGCCTCCCCCTTAAAACTGTTAGACAATGAACAAATAATGTAGTGTAAATATATTATTTAATGAATCAATTACTCATGAAACCATTAGAAGGATGACTTATTGAAACTAACGCAAATAGGTTCAGGACAACGGGTGATGAATTGATAATGTAAATTTATATTTAAATATCAAGGACCCTGCAGTTTATTTACGTCATCATAAACAAACACAATGGTGCATGAAAATGCTCAGCCCAAAACAGATCGGAATCTTGACGTTTAATGATAATACTACCAATGAAACATATAGAGGTTAACATCAAAATTAAACTTATTCATATTATAATAATAATACATTGTATGGAACAATATGTTCTACCTAAACTACAGTCACACAGAAATCATTGCAGTGTGCAGTGTGCAGTGTGTAAATATGATTGAATTATAAATTATGCATGTTGTACATCTGAATTGTTTTTGCATTAACAATATCATATTTTAGTTCGTGAATAAAGCATATCCGGATATATTCATGCATGATGCCACAAAAGCTCTTACAAATACATTAACTAGTAATGGTAACAATAAATGAGAATGCTACATATTGAATGCATGATAGTATTGTAAATTATGCATGTTGTACACCATAATGTATTGTATGCATTAACAATATCCTCTTTTTTTTTCGTGAATAACACATAATAATATTACCCGTATATAATCATGCATGCTACCACAAAAGCTCTTAAAATGCATTTACTGGGAATGGTAACAATAAATGAGAATGCTACATATTGAATGCAATGTCATGAACTCACAAATAGACGAACAAAGCGCAACATGAAAAACATTTTTTTTTCGCCAGAACAAATTGAATCCTCTAAAGAACCCTAGATAATGAACTATTTGTTAGTCAGATTACGAGGTAGTGCATGCATACTCTTTTAATCATGTTGTTAAATAAAGCACCAAATACAAAACTATATCACAAAGCTTTAACCTATAAACGAGGAGTTTATAACATAAACGAGTCAAATACAATTAAATATTATTGATATCGCATGCTAAGACTGTCGGTTATTTGTACGCAAGTCTTTTAGTCAATACATTATGGTACACTGATAAACTTTAAATATATTTTACGTGTATTATGCAATATGACATTCAGAATATCGTACAAAGAGCTTTAAATCTATCCAATATGCATTCTATCAACGAACATGCTTTAATCATGTTCCGATCATGTAAATCGTACAAACATGTAGCTAATGTACATTGGTGTGTGCTTCACAATAAATTCAGGAAGATGTATATACACTTGTTTAATGTTTTTGAAGTTCGTGAAAAGTAAATGAGAATTTTACAACTCTCAACCATACCATTGGAATTCCACATTTTCACTTAATTTGCACGTTCATCCAAATCATGACCTAAAGAGGCCTTTCCCAAATCTAGGTATTAATCTCCCTTTGAAAATTCTTCCTTCAACGCCTATATTATGTAAAACTTCCGTAGTGTTTATAACAGATGAATTCCTGTCTAAACTCAGCAGCTTGCAAATACGTAGTATACCACAGCATGAAAAGTTACGTTTATTTTTCGATTAAACTTAACGTAAATGTGATTATATTCGAAATTTAAATACATTTAATCAGAAAAAAGTAGCCATTAAATTCCATATTTAAGTTAGGTTTTAATGCTACATTTAAGTCGAATTATTCCTACAAGTTTTAGTCACATTTAAGTTGCATTTAAAGGTGATTAAATATAGAATATAAATGGGATTAAATGCACGTTTATGCAATATAAACACAAAATTAAATGTGCTTAAATTTGAAATTTAAGTAGCTTTAAAGGTGACTAAATATCTACTTTCTTTTCATTAAATTTATTCTGCACATATTGTGCAAGGAAGACAACCACTTTCGTAACCTGCTACTTACCAATAAAACATTTCTGTATCGTACGATTTATATAGTATAACCATACTTTTATATTGTATGACTTAATTTATATTATTATCCTATATGTACTGATTTTATATTTCAATGTCCATGAACAACCATGAAGTAGAATTTAAAGATGTTTCATCTACACTAGTTCACTATGAATCTGATTAACGATGTAATTTGTATTTAAAGTATATTTAACGGCAAGGAAAAGATATATACAAATTTTACTCATATTTATACTAAAGGGAGGTAATAAAACAATTATGGAAGTTCTTCTAATTTTGAAATTTGTGAAATAATATTTGTAGATCTACATGTGAACTAAACGCGAATCTAGTTGGATGCCTGTACTAGTATTATTTGTGATTATAAGTATGAATTAAGTTTAGTTAATATACGGAAAATAAATCAAATTAAATGTGGACGTTTTTGTGAAATTCCAAATAAACGGAAAGATAATATAGTATTATTTGTGATTAAATTTACAAATTAAATTTAGTTTATATACGGAAAATAAATCGACTTAAATTTGACGTTTTTGTGAAATTCCAAATAAAATTAAATATAATATGATATTATTTGCACTTAAACCCGTTTTTTCATGCTGTGTACTCACCATAGTTTTTTTGTCCTTATATATCTACATGTATGTCATTCGCAATAGGAAGTATTAGAGGAATTAACCGATGATCACTTAAGGGAAACAATATAGTTTCGAAATGACATATACCGTATCTAACGTACTAAATCGCACTTTTTAAAGAAGAGGCATAGTCGTTTATTTTACACACGTTCTTTACTTTGCTGAACGTACAGATGACCATACATCAAACACGTAATCGGCATATTCAGGTCAGCCTGTTACATAAACGGAGTTCCTCGGGTAAAACGGGAACTAGTACGTTTTATCACACAATATGGAGGATTGGAGATGGTGAAATATTCGTCATACCATATTGACAACATTTTAAGTTGAACCATTACGAAAACCTTAACTCAAATGCATATACTCTCTCGAAGCCGGATATCATTCGCCAGTTAGGCAGCGACAAAACCGTATGACCACACATTTATGACTGTGTGTTGAACGCAAAAAATGCAGATTACCATCACACGTTTCATAGTTCTTAGTTTACATCTTTACCCGCTTCAATTGTTATATAAACCTCGTTTACATTAGTAATCTACAATTGACATTGATATATTGTTAGGCGACATTAAACGGTTAATCATAAGCGTCGGACTTTCTTGGGACAGTATGGAGAAATATATTAACGCTTAGCAATCGAAAACAGGGATAACTTCGTTGTAACTACATGTAACCATTACCGATGAATATTAACATCATCAATTTGTATTGTCACCTGCGATACTTTTGTAAGTACCATGCTTATTCCTACGCACTAGTTTCAATATCATTTTACCAGCTTGTCAAAAAATCACCAACGCGATTAATGATTTCAGAAGGATAGAAGCATTACGTCCGCCGAGCAATCTATGGTGTCGTGTTATCTACCAAATGAAATCAGATTTCAATCATAGCATTCCATCTAAATGCGTTTCAATACAGCAATGTTCAGAAACCCATGAAGTGATTTGAAGTAAGATTCTACTTTTTCTTATTTTCTGTTCATGGTTTCATGTGCGCTTAACAATGGGACAGGGGGTATTCATTGTTCGTATTACCGAATCTTTGAAAACTAGTCGATAATAGGGGGTTCATGCTAGACTGTGTACCAATTTTGTATTGTCATTTGATTAACGTTATGCTCAGTGAATAGATAATCAAAGCACAAATTAATTCGTTGACATATTTAGGTTATTGGAAAGTGAATAGAAGTACCACTAATTTTTGGCCGGGAAATGAACCTATGTTACAAGTCACAGGGAATTGTGGAATGTGTACAACGCTCGCAATCAGGAACTAAATAATTCAGGGTTATAAGAACTTAACTGAAAAAGGGGTCCTACTAGAAGAACTTAATAAATATTTTATTGTAATATTCAGTGCTTGACTATAGTGTTTTCCTCACTAAGATAGCACTTTAGCCGACATAAAATCCATTCTATCTCTTCGCACTATTTAACATCTACTGGTATTCATATTTATGATTTCCGGCATACTTAATCTAGAAACATAACGTGTTTGCCATTACATTATATAGCGAAATATAAGAATGGTGACACTAATCTCGGTGTTGCAAGCTTTGGGTTTGAATGGGTCATTAAACATTTACAGTGGTTTTTCATGACTAATTACTACAGAATAATTCAGACTCGAGACTCTTTTGTTTGAAAATATCTGGTACACTTTTACGTTGTATTCTATTAATCTAGTGAAACTGCTTTTACTACAAACCAGTTTTTATGTTTTCATATCGTAATATAATCCATATGTTGACAGGTCAATAAACAGTCCAGCAACTGCCTGCAATCGTAACAAACTAACTACGTACATCGCGATGGAATATCGTAAACGAATTATGGAAACTGTCAGCCGATATAAGCTGGTGTGTTTATGTAGATCAATCCATTGTATCATCTGTTCTACTGCCGCTGCAATCTGTAATTCAGTTGTCAGACATACATACAGATGCGACCTTTTTGTATATTTTATACATTGCATAGATAGATCGCTTGATCAAAATGTTATGTTTCGAAATTGCTGGGTGAATGAACGAGAAACCGATAATCTTCATGTAACTTATACCAAGAATCGTTATAGGGCAACGGTGAAATAGATGAAAGCTGGTGTTCATTGTATTGTAGTCTTCCTCTTGTGTTAAAACACTCAGGATAATGTACATATGGAGCCACTTATTTAAGACGATTGTTTGACCTATCATCTAATTCATAGCTGGGTCATGTTTGTACACAGGCCACACAAATGCAACGCAAAGACAGTACTATGGGAATTCGCACCATTCACAGTAACGGTCCATTTGAAATAAAATATCAACAGATATACATCCTATTTATCAAACCATTTGCATAGTTTAGATTTCTGTAGCTTCTTATTCCAACAATTACATTCATGTTTGTCAATTTATGGAAAAAAAGTTCATATTAAGGATAAACAATTGTTTGGTTTATTTCTTCAGCTGAAAGTCGCACCTTCGGCGTTTGAACAGCCGAAACTTGTACTTTTATCTATTTGATAGCTAAAAACTGGAACTGTAAGCTGACAAAAAAGAATTGTCAAAATATCCGAAAAATGACTGCTAAAAAATAAAAAAATACACAAAATCGGCCGTAGCTCAAAAACGACATCGATGACCAATATATTTTTTTTATTGCTAATTTTGTTGATAAAAGTGTACTCAATCAAAATAATTAATAAAAAAGATAGGTCACGGGACTACTTTTTGCTCTATGACGTCATTATTGTCCACCATATCATAAAAACCTTAGTGAATTGCGTAAAAACGACGCAATATCTGCGCGTAAAAAAATATTCTAATACCAAAAGAGTACTCACATTTGCATATTAATTACATGAAAGTATAGTAAATATAAACTTAGAAGAAATTGGCGTGTAACAAGAATTATTTTAGCCGCAGTTACGTCGTAATTGTGTCTCTTTGCAATGAAAATTGCGGTATAATGGCGGTATAATGGCGGTAAAATGGCGCAAAAAGGCCAAATTAGTACATTTTGCACATATGTTTTTCT
Source organism: Spisula solida (assembly GCA_947247005.1). NCBI lineage: Eukaryota > Metazoa > Mollusca > Bivalvia > Venerida > Mactridae > Spisula > Spisula solida. The sequence continues at coordinate 49,280,635 of OX365950.1, forward strand.
CATAATTTCTAGTCTTATCATAATTTATTCTTGGCTAAGGATGTTGATTAAAGTGTATTTTATCAAAAAATTTAAATAAAACTTAGGTTTTCAAGCTACACTTTGTGCTATTATGACTGAATTATCTCCCCTATTTCCTAATTTGCCTGTGACGTCGCATTCCACATAGCAAGGGGGCACAGATAGGCCCTGAATCGCTCACTTGAATAATCTTCACAATTTTAGTCAATATATCATTAATTCATTCCCTATATATCAGTAAAAGGGGATATGTGTAGTCCCAGGCAATACAAGCACTCATTATAAATTGGTACAGGTAACCCAAGTAATAATTTCTAATTTCACAAAAAATGAATGAAAATGTAACCGCTATTTCACGCAGAGTGTGATCATATTATTTGCTCAGTGAAATTATTTTTTTACCCCAAAATATCCATATTTAAACTAACTATAGATCGTATCACGACAAACATTCTGCCCAATTTTCATGACGATCCAGTGCCAAACGCGGCCTCTACTCCCGTTTAAGGTATATGCGCAGAAATGCTGCATCAACAACTGTATCAAACGTCCTTAAAGCATAATATCTTGACGTTGTCTTTGTCGTTGTTGATACAAACTTAGTATATATCGATACTAATCTGTTAGACACGGAAAGGGTGAATTATGTAAGGAATTACTACAATTATTAAACGGGACTTGTTTGTGTTTAAAAACAAACCACTTTGATTGATTGCTTGTGCACTGCAAGAGTGCACAATTAAACAAATATGTGGTTTCATTGGTTCGAAATGTTAAATCAGAATTTCCTTCTAACTCTAATTAAAATTCGACAGGCGTATTTTCGCTTCCTTTTTGTTTAAACTAAATATGAAACATGTTTGTCCTTCAACATTCCAGCTCACTGAAATTAAGACTTGTGTTGTACATTGTAGTTGTATTTTTTCTTGGGATTGTCTAAATATTAATAAAACCATTCCGTTCTTAGCGTGCGCCTGTCAATCGGCATCACTAACTTTATTCACAATATTAATTAAATGTGTTTGTAAAGTTACCATTGACTCTGTGTCGGAGATGCCAATTTGCATACGCCTGATTCAATTGAATGCATGAAGCCTGCTGTTTCCAAAATTATTCGTCGACTACCGACCTTTGGCTAGTGCACTAGTATATTATGAATCTAAAACGAAATAAAATAAAGTATTTTAAAGTGAGCATCTAAATACCAATTCATGTATTAATTGATATTCAGTGTTGTATAAATGTGATTATATAGAATGTTTAAAACATTTCTCTCCCGAACAACGATCAACATGCTGACGTGGACTTTTATGTCATAGACAAAATGTATAAAATGTCTAATACTTCTTGAACAGTATATAATTATGAATATACAAAATAACCACCGATGTGAACTTTCCTTTTAAAATACGCCGTAACCGTTTGACCATTGAACAACTGATAACATTCCTTGGAATTTGCGCAAGTCCCTCCTAGTGGCTAACATGCTACAATAATATTGTCTTAAAAAGCCGAGTAACATGATTCATGAAACCAGAAAAAATGAATGATTGCCATAAATGTTCCATAGTGACTTGTGGTCGTATTTTAAATTGATGGGAACCATTAGACGCTACTTAAGATGGCTTTAAACCATTCAACTTGTACTTCAAGAATATCATGCTTCAGAATGTGTCTAGAGGCATGCTTTGGAAAATGTTCAAACATACACTATTGTGCATTTAATATTTGCGGCATACAAAACATATTCAATGACAAATCTTTTTTCTATAACAGCAAGTGGGTATATACATTATTAATTGTTATATGTTATTTCTGTTTAGTGGTGCCTTTCTTGTCCGATATGTTATCATAATTAGGAGCAAGCAGTCAGTCGCGTCTCCTGCTTTTCTGATGAGCTATCTTTTATCCGTATGATAATGTTTTCTCACAAAACTGTCAAAATATTCTAAAGCGGAGTGTTCATGATCTGCTATTAACCTAGTTTATGAGAACGTACTAAATGTATAGAAATAGTCCCAATATGCATTGACATATTTTTTGGAAAGTGGCTAGCGATGTATTGAGGGGTCAGTCAGGAAATCAGCATCTTGTTACAAGTCTGACTTGAATATATTAAATGCTTACAGAGAGATATGTGGTAATTACTGCTCTTCGCAAAGTAGTGACCATAATTTAGTACAAGTGTCCAAATTATTCAATGCTTGGTGGCATCGACATATGGACACGTTAAAAGGAATTTACAACCCAACATATAACGTTTCTATATGCTTCCTAAATAAAAAGAAACCAAAAACAAATGCAAAAAGGTGGAAATGAAAAGAAAATCTGTTTCTGTTGAGGATTCCCAGTATAACGGTATATCCTTAGTACAATGAAATGGTAAATGGATCTATAATTTCAATAAACCATAACTGCTCGATATGATTGCTGCAATAACACAACACGAATAATTAGTCCACGGGTGGTATTCAATATTGATCTTATTTAATTGGAGAATAAGGATAGCCAATCATATCGCCTGTTTCTGAACAAGAGTTTAATATAGTGTGATCTGACTTGATGGCCGTATCCTTAAGTCAAGTAAGATCAACATTGAATACCACCTATGATCTGGTATTATATACTAATTCCAGAAAATGTTCAAAATGAACTGACCACCTTGTCGAAAATTCCCGTTTCCGACCACTACACACAACTCGGCTGGTTAAGTTGAGTGCTGCCTTCCCTGTCTGACTTAATATACTCTTTTTATTAAGGCTTTAATACTCCATCGAGAAAAAGTGCATGACGTAAGATGAGTTAGGTGCTATTAGAAGACTTCGATTATTATATAGAGTATTGGTTTTACCTTCAATAGTTGTCTTCAACTTGCTCGATTGGTTACAAAGCATTTAAAGTAATAAATGTGTGGAGAAGATTAACGTTATCGTGATATTTCCTGACAGAATACTCACAAAATATTCAAATGAATTGCAACAGAGATCTGTGATGTGGATACGCCGTATTTCATGTTATTTTATGTCGTAAATGACACTGAATAACCTCTATTATGGATCATATTAAATTTTATAGGATATTGGAAGCACGTTTGTTCAGGTTCACAAAATTGTTTTCAGAATACTACAAACTACGCATCATAGAACAGTTACACTTGGAACAAGTAATGTGGTATAATAATGAACGAATTTTTCATGGGAACATAAAAATGATGCAACAGGAAGACTATAACAAATAAGACTCGGAAAATAGAACTTTACAGGTATACATAGCATGAAAGGCACGAAATCACAGACTACGTAAGAACACCAGCATAAAACTTAACAAGATAACAATTAAATATAACAGGTACCCAAAACACGACCCCCTACTCTGATAACCAGCGAACGTCTCAGAGGGCGATCTTGGCAAAGTTGTCGCCTTAATTAGTGTCATCTCGCTTAGTTAGCGCATCAAAGAGATATTTAAGTCGCCGTGAATTTTGAGTCTGTCGCTATACTAGTAGTCAAATATAACCCGGTAAGAGTCAGCAGGCAACAATAATCACAAGGATGAGCACACATAATATGTTCGGAAAAAAACACACAAAAGCAACAGCGCACAAACAACTTCTAAACAAGGTATATCTATTATACATGTACGTGTAATACTTTAAATATAAACAGGTGTATGAAAGAATGTTATTGACTTTGTGATATACGCTCGTATGTTAATTTTGTATCAGAAGTATTAGTCAGGGCTGATGACAAAATAGACAAATGTACATCTGTTATAACGTTTATGTTCGATATACGTATTTATGTAATGGATGTTTCTTTATTTACAAGATGTTTGATATTATTTGTCAAAGAGTAAAAGGTTAATGCTTCATAATTGTAATGCAGTTTTGTATTTTTCCGTGTTACATATACGTGTCGTGTTAGAAACTACGTTGACATTACCGTCCACAATTATTCTGACTAGTAAGCCTTTCACAGTCAATTGCAAACCATGCTCCTTTTTCATGTTCAACTCATATGTGTGCTCAAATATTTAAATGTTTCAAACAGCAAAATGTTTCATAATTTACCGAAACTTTTGTAATACTTAAATAGTCATGAAATAAGAAGAGCAATACTTTCTGGTATAGTAAAGATTATCTCCCAGTTGTCGGACTTTCTAGTAGCTAATCAAATGTTATACTCAAAAAGATTATATTAAGTCAGACAGGGAAGGCAGCACTCAACTTAACCAGCCGAGCACAGAAAACATTAAAAAACACACAAAGCACAATGCCCAACTAAACAAGCGCAGATCCGCCCAAGTCCAAGCTGTCGAAAAGTATAATAAATTATAACTAGCTGAATGACCCAGTAGAAAAGATACAGCAACCAAACGGCGGAATGCCTACGCTGAATGACCTAGTTACAACAGTAAAACTGCTGAACTACATAGTTATAGCAGCCTTTAGTCTCAAAAGTTAAATAACAGTATTAAAACGTTGAAAGACCCGTATATTCGGATGACCTATTAACTAGCTGAATGACACAGTTTCCACAGCAAAAGGACTATATTGCCCCGCTTTAGCTGTAAGAAATCTTAAAACGAAGAAGTGCCCAACACACTTCCGACCAAGTTGAGCTGACCTTTAAAGAAGCTTTATAATCATGGTTCCTGTTCTGTACACGTTGATGCGATTTCTTCAGTGACAAAAGCCAACTGCTTTAGTTGCCAAAGCCAATAAATATCAATGCTATTATCTGTTTCTCGTACAGTTTGTCAGATTCGCAGACAGATGTGAAGTCTATGCGTATATATAACATTAACAGAGTTATATCTAAATATCAGTACTTCCCCTATCGCCTTAATGTATTGAACATTGCAGTTATATCAATGATGTTTGTGAAGGTTACCACTATTTGACAGCTGGCATTGGGGATCACAGCGTGGTTAAGTTCATTGTTCTCGTTCAGTTATGTCATGAGCATTGTGGCGTGTAATTATGGCATGTGCTGTTTTTGTGTTTTCTGTGCACGGCTGATTAGGTTGAGTGATTTCCTTCCTGTCCGACGTTCTTTTATCTTTTTTTTATGAATTATAAGGTTGTGCAACCGTTGGTCTGACAATATTTTCGTTCTCATGAACGTCATTTGTTAAAACCTTTAGTAAACAAGCTTGAACTTTCCTCTACATCCTTTCGGTTTACAATACTTATTACATGTGCAGATGTGTATGTATTTCAAAGTTGAAGAATGTGACCTTAAACGCGTATGTTTGCTATTTCTCACCCTTGGCTACTGTGTGTGTAACGAGGGACACTCTTATTTAACCTTAAAATCTTCCAATTCCGAATATGTTAGTTCAATTCTGGAATAAACAAAACAAAACTCATGTAACTAGTATCATTGTATTTACAAACACAAGAGTGAATAAGTTTTAGGACACTAACTTGGACTATTACTCAAGAAACGGGGCTATATGAAAAGTATTGTGAGAAGTCTCGATTGACAATGAGTTTATAACACGCTAATTAGGTATTACAAATCTTTAACAAAATTGGCACACGAAGCAAGAAATCACTTCAGCTGATTGAAAATTTGTAATGCCTAGGTGAACAGTTGAATAGGCGTGTAGTTTTATTAGCTCCGAGAATTCGTTCCATGTTATATCAGTTTTTTGCTTACTTAATGTAATTGAAGCTCGGGTTTTTTCCCCGTCCAAGTACAAACTTGTATATACGGTCCAAAGAAAAAATGTCTTTAGAAAGGTGATCAGGTTCATGCTCTCACTAACATCCAGTGCTTTTTTGAACTTGTGTAGCGTCTTTTATAGCATTTCAGGGTCCATTATGTTGACTGCTTTGATGTGTTTTTCTTCATTTACTTGTTTTTTGCCTTCTAGTGCATTTGTCCGTTTTACATATTATTTATTCTGTACACATTAATATACATGTACACACATACATATATATATACTTTGTGCATGTCCTTTTACGCAACAAATATGTTAACTTGAATTTGTAGGTTAACATATTCCTATTCTGATTATGATACAGTGCTTGAGTGAGTAGACTACGAGAAGACAGGACGCAATGTGAACATTCCAAATCGCTGGCTTAGAATTAGAAGTTCGTTAGTACAACATCAGTAGTTTGTGAAAACAAAGAAACTAAACTACTCTTAAGTACTGGAAAAACAAGCTTTTTAAACATCAGTTTGGTCAGCATGACCAATTCCGATTTACATGAAAATAAGCTCATAAGAAGCGCCTTGGTATGCCGATTTTAAATATGCATGAGTCTTATAAGGTCGAAAGTAACACTTTCGAGCTTCTAATTCTAAGCCAGCGAAATGTACCTATGTATTTTTAAGACATGTTTGATACCTGATGCTTTTAGTATACATTTTCGATTAGCACCGTATAACATGTACACCCATTTGGTCTTTATATACACAGAACTTTTCTGCACATATGTCAGAGACCTTTATTTGTTCTATCTGCTACACCTTTATCAAGGAATGTTACGAATAACATATCATTATATGCTATAAAATTCAGACTTGCACACACATGGTGGACGGACATATTCTTACATTGTGGCATATGCAATAAGAAAGCAAATGTCATCAGTACAACTCGTTATTGTGTCAACAACATCAATACAGACGATATGTTAATTCAGAAAAATGGACAGATTTACGAGTATGTAACACGACTATAAATCTGATGTAGAATATGCAAAAAGAATATATTAAGTCAGATAGGGAAGGCAGCACTCAACTTAACCAGCCGAGCACAGAAAACATTAAAAACACACAAAGCACAATGCCCAACTAAACAAGCGCAGATCCGCCCAAGTCCAAGCTGTCGAAAAGTATAATAAATTATAACTAGCTGAATGACCCAGTAGAAAAGATACAGCAACCAAACGGCGGAATGCCTACGCTGAATGACCTAGTTACAACAGTAAAACTGCTGAACTACATAGTTATAGCAGCCTTTAGTCTCAAAAGTTAAATAACAGTATTAAAACGTTGAAAGACCCGTATATTCGGATGACCTATTAACTAGCTGAATGACACAGTTTCCACAGCAAAAGGACTATATTGCCCCGCTTTAGCTGTAAGAAATCTTAAAACGAAGAAGTGCCCAACACACTTCCGACCAAGTTGAGCTGACCTTTAAAGAAGCTTTATAATCATGGTTCCTGTTCTGTACACGTTGATGCGATTTCTTCAGTGACAAAAGCCAACTGCTTTAGTTGCCAAAGCCAATAAATATCAATGCTATTATCTGTTTCTCGTACAGTTTGTCAGATTCGCAGACAGATGTGAAGTCTATGCGTATATATAACATTAACAGAGTTATATCTAAATATCAGTACTTCCCCTATCGCCTTAATGTATTGAACATTGCAGTTATATCAATGATGTTTGTGAAGGTTACCACTATTTGACAGCTGGCATTGGGGATCACAGCGTGGTTAAGTTCATTGTTCTCGTTCAGTTATGTCATGAGCATTGTGGCGTGTAATTATGGCATGTGCTGTTTTTGTGTTTTCTGTGCACGGCTGATTAGGTTGAGTGATTTCCTTCCTGTCCGACGTTCTTTTATCTTTTTTTTATGAATTATAAGGTTGTGCAACCGTTGGTCTGACAATATTTTCGTTCTCATGAACGTCATTTGTTAAAACCTTTAGTAAACAAGCTTGAACTTTCCTCTACATCCTTTCGGTTTACAATACTTATTACATGTGCAGATGTGTATGTATTTCAAAGTTGAAGAATGTGACCTTAAACGCGTATGTTTGCTATTTCTCACCCTTGGCTACTGTGTGTGTAACGAGGGACACTCTTATTTAACCTTAAAATCTTCCAATTCCGAATATGTTAGTTCAATTCTGGAATAAACAAAACAAAACTCATGTAACTAGTATCATTGTATTTACAAACACAAGAGTGAATAAGTTTTAGGACACTAACTTGGACTATTACTCAAGAAACGGGGCTATATGAAAAGTATTGTGAGAAGTCTCGATTGACAATGAGTTTATAACACGCTAATTAGGTATTACAAATCTTTAACAAAATTGGCACACGAAGCAAGAAATCACTTCAGCTGATTGAAAATTTGTAATGCCTAGGTGAACAGTTGAATAGGCGTGTAGTTTTATTAGCTCCGAGAATTCGTTCCATGTTATATCAGTTTTTTGCTTACTTAATGTAATTGAAGCTCGGGTTTTTTCCCCGTCCAAGTACAAACTTGTATATACGGTCCAAAGAAAAAATGTCTTTAGAAAGGTGATCAGGTTCATGCTCTCACTAACATCCAGTGCTTTTTTGAACTTGTGTAGCGTCTTTTATAGCATTTCAGGGTCCATTATGTTGACTGCTTTGATGTGTTTTTCTTCATTTACTTGTTTTTTGCCTTCTAGTGCATTTGTCCGTTTTACATATTATTTATTCTGTACACATTAATATACATGTACACACATACATATATATATACTTTGTGCATGTCCTTTTACGCAACAAATATTTTAACTTGAATTTGTAGGTTAACATATTCCTATTCTGATTATGATACAGTGCTTGAGTGAGTAGACTACGAGAAGACAGGACGCAATGTGAACATTCCAAATCGCTGGCTTAGAATTAGAAGTTCGTTAGTACAACATCAGTAGTTTGTGAAAACAAAGAAACTAAACTACTCTTAAGTACTGGAAAAACAAGCTTTTTAAACATCAGTTTGGTCAGCATGACCAATTCCGATTTACATGAAAATAAGCTCATAAGAAGCGCCTTGGTATGCCGATTTTAAATATGCATGAGTCTTATAAGGTCGAAAGTAACACTTTCGAGCTTCTAATTCTAAGCCAGCGAAATGTACCTATGTATTTTTAAGACATGTTTGATACCTGATGCTTTTAGTATACATTTTCGATTAGCACCGTATAACATGTACACCCATTTGGTCTTTATATACACAGAACTTTTCTGCACATATGTCAGAGACCTTTATTTGTTCTATCTGCTACACCTTTATCAAGGAATGTTACGAATAACATATCATTATATGCTATAAAATTCAGACTTGCACACACATGGTGGACGGACATATTCTTACATTGTGGCATATGCAATAAGAAAGCAAATGTCATCAGTACAACTCGTTATTGTGTCAACAACATCAATACAGACGATATGTTAATTCAGAAAAATGGACAGATTTACGAGTATGTAACACGACTATAAATCTGATGTAGAATATGCAAAAAGAATATATTAAGTCAGATAGGGAAGGCAGCACTCAACTTAACCAGCCGAGCACAGAAAACATTAAAAACACACAAAGCACAATGCCCAACTAAACAAGCGCAGATCCGCCCAAGTCCAAGCTGTCGAAAAGTATAATAAATTATAACTAGCTGAATGACCCAGTAGAAAAGATACAGCAACCAAAAGGCGGAATGCCTACGCTGAATGACCTAGTAACAACAGTAAAACTGCTGAACTACATAGTTATAGCAGCCTTTAGTCTCAAAAATTAAATAACAGTATTAAAACGTTGAAAGACCCGTATAGTCGGATGACCTACTAACTAGCTGAATGACCCAGTTTCCACAGCAAAGGGACTATATTGCCCCGCTTTAGCTGTAAGAAATCTTAAAACGAAGAAGTACCCAACACACTACCGACCAAGAAAATTAAACGCCCCTATTCTCATTGTTTAAAAACTGAATACGTGTATACGAGTGATGTTCAAAAATAACGTCAACTTTTGTTATAAAACGATTCATGCTGTAGACAAATTAAATATGGATATGATATCAGAATTCGGAATTATCTGGCCACATGGTGGTATATTTTGAAAAACCATTTTATTTATATTAAAGGTAAACCGGCGGTTTTAATAACCATGGTTGCGCATACCCGGGGTAACCTCTTTTTTCACTTTGTGTCATGACTTTTACTGCTGATATTATAATTCCAAGAAATACTTTTCTGTTTGAAACTTGACTAATGTATCAGGCAATGTCAAAACAAGGTACAACCGATGTATTGGTTACTTTTAAGTCGTTATGGATATAAAGTAAACATTTTTTTAAAAGCATAGGTTCCAAAGTCCACTGAGTCTCATGAACAATCGCGCAGTGATAAAGCCGAAGAAGGAATTGTGGGGAAAGCCTTTACATGCAACAACTACTAATTAAACGGCAGTGTTTCAAATATTGCTAATTTATCATCAAACATAAATAATTTCAGTATCATGAATGTCGCATCGGACAGATAAAGTCCGTAAACAGCCATAACTTAACCGATAGACGTCAGGAGTAGGATGGGCACAATCGTACACGACAGCAAGTGTAACAAGTGTTTAGTACATTAGTTTATTGAAAATTTGAGAGTGTTAGCGAATGTCATGAAACCAGCCCTATATGTTTAGGAACAATAACCATAGCAGAGACTGTTGCTATACTGACACATGTTCGATAAAGTGATTTCTGCTTCGTTTATATAACTTTGGATGAATCTTAACATATGCCCAGAGTTCATATATGTTGCTGTGTTTTCCCAATACATGTATTATATCAAATATATTCTATTATAAAACGTGGCTTTTCAGTGTCGCTCTCTATTCTTGGATTTAATTCCATGCGTATAGTTGTCATAACATCAAGTTGCTATTTTATTCGGATGTGTTTCAAATCTTAAATTTGTGGATCTAAAATTGGGTGAAAAACTGGGAACCTGGATTTTTAACCGGTAAACTAATAATTGGAGCACATTACAATCTTTGAAAACAGAATTAATTCTTATTCTTAGGATTAGATATACCAGTATGATCTTAAAAAGTACCATTATTGGGCTCATACTGATTTTGATAACAAGGTTAGTATTTCTTTATAAGACATAATGTATATATATATATATATATCCCATAATTATGTATTTCCTCAACTTATTCAGTTCTTGATTGAATGTTTTATTCAAACACTAGAACCTTTATAAAACGTTCGATCGTTTATATAATTATGTAGTACATGTATATTATGATAATTGAACCTGTATTTGTTATATAATCTTAATTAATATGTCTTTATTTGGGCATTCAGCTTTATGATTGCTGAAACTAATTCATTCAGCTTTTTGACAACTGGGACTTGGGCGGATCATTTTCTCGTTCGGTTGTGGGTTGAGCCTTGTTCATCGTATGTTTGTATGTTTTCTGTATTCGGCTGGTTAAGTTGAGTTCTGCCTTCCCTTCCGGGCTAATATTATCTTTAACATAATGTGTTACATTCGTCAAAAAACGGTTTCACTATTATTATACTTGTAACAATAGCATAGCTGTGGCAGATAAGTTTCATACATGCATCGTCTGTTTCAAAAATTATGTATAAAAACTTATGATGTACAATATAGTATTTTACAAGGGTAGGTCAATAATAACTGAGAGTTGTTATTTTAAGCCTTCAAAATTTATTTCCAGTCATATTTTCTACTATTCATCTTCTGATGTCTTCTGATGAAATTTGTCATCGAATATAGGCTTATAAATATATATTTGGCAAGCAACCACAGAACGCCAGTAAGGGGCATACCTTCGCGCCACCGACAGGGAGATTGAATATGATGTATACTTTTTTCTACAAGTATTTAGTGTTCCTTGTACTAACATAGATATCCCATTTAGGAAACGATCACCCTTTAATTTGATAGTTTTCCTTATCATTTCCTTATATTTACATTCACGCATGGTGTACACATAGATTAATAATACAATTATAAACTCTTAAAGGGAAATGATGAAAGTAATGAACGTCTACTCACATTTTCTTGTGTTTGTTTTAAAGGATGTGCATGTTACCACAAACCATCACACGCAAAAGAACTGTAAAGGATTGACAATTCTTGTAAACCAGTCAAAAAGACCAAAGGTTAAACTATCAATAATGGAGATGTTCAATGGTAAAGAGAATGTTGACTTGCCATTAGAAGAGCATAAGCTCGTAAATGTAGTAGAAGGATTAACAAGGAACTAGGAACATCCCATTCACAATACGATCCCATTCCATAAACAACAATTTGCGTAATCTAGGAAACCCATGAAACTGGACAAATATGAAATCAATGACTAATCTGAATACAAAACAACGGTTAAGTTAGTTTTATGCCATCGAAGTAAGTTCATCATCGTTTCCCTGTCTGTTATTTATTTATTAGTGTATGTTAGTTTCAACTCAATAGATACGCCTACCAAATGCATTTTGGCAAAAGTCTAATAGTCAAGCTTCTTATAAGTGTGCACGTGTTTGTACCGTATAATATTTGTTTTATAAATTAACATTTCTGCATGAAATTGTTTGTGTTTGCAATTAACTATCACAAGATTGATTTTATTAAAACTTCTTAAAAAAAAGTTAAAGCGGTTCATTGAACCACGAAACATATTTTAGAATATAATACGAAACTAAGGGGAAGATGCAACAACCACCAGACACAGCAGGGCACGAAAGGCACAAAAAAGAACGCATGAAAACATAAAGGCTCAGACAATTAAATCACGCTACACAAAACGGCATCAGTACACGTACATAAATATATACTATACTGAGCAAAACTGCTAACCGAACACTTTTTAAACTTAAATATTACCATAACCAGTTCACTCAAATTTTGAACTAAATAAATGACAGACCTAGTGCGCAAACTTTTTGATATCCCTTCGTATATCAATAAATCGGGCATTCTGTGTGTTATAAAGAACATGACAATACGAGGGGCAATCCAGAACTACCCGGACTGTGTCGATTACTACAATACTATTTGTTGCAAAGCATAAAAACAACAAAGCTACAATAAACAATGTCCGCTTGATATTCACTCATATTGTGCTATTTCATTCGTTGTGTAATAATGCCGGTGGAATTCAGAATGCAAACGCCATAACACCACAGAACAAACATGGAAAGTCGCGCAAAAATCTAAAGTCAAATATGTATGAAAACTAGATTGGATACCACCTGGCCCCAGTCATTCGTTAGTGGGTTTCTATAGTAACATACACAAAGAGCTTTCAAATGTCTTACAAAGGTATACTTGTACATACACATCAGTTGAATGTTGATGCATATCCTTACAAAGTTTCAGTCCAAAATTATGATAACATCTGTCAGGTTATTTTTGGATTGTCCGTCGTACAGCGTTCACTGACAGCGTTCACCTAATTTGACACGAGCACATATGCAAGGTTTCTAGAAATGTTCAACATTTTAGACTTGACGGTATCCATACAAATGCAGACGAGGACCTTTTATATAGCATTTACTATTACCATGTGAGTACAAAATAAATTCATTAGGACAGATAATCGATCTCTTGATTCATTTCTTCATTGCGTAGTAACCTTCGTATTATATGTAACTAACAAAGTTCAAACATTTTGATATGCGATTTCATTTAGTGTGTTGTCGGCAGAACGAATGGTCAGATACACGAACACCCAAAGGTACACGCTTGTTTGTAGTATGTTTGCATGTCTAACATGTCTAAATTAACAGTTAAATGTACTTTATATTTACGTGTATGGAACACACATACATACCAAAATTCTGATTCGTATTAACTTGACAAGTTTGTGCATTTCGAATAGTGCATTGTAGGATAATTACATTATTGTAAATTGTATTTTGCCTGCATGTTCAATTGGATGCTATCCTTGACACACTAGCGGTTATTGGACATTAATCAAGTGTCTTGCTGCAACTTAAATCAAGTTCGCAATATCTGCTCACCCTTGATTCAAAAACATAATATTAAGTCGGACAGGGAAGGCAGCACTCATCTTAATTAACCAGCCGAGCACAAAAAACATAACCACATACAATGCCCAACACACAACCGAACAAGAAAATGATTCCTTACACTTACAGTTGATGCCAAGAGCCGATCAATGTATCGCAGCGATACAATTGAACATTTGTTGACGGTTTGTGTACATGTAGTGTATGGTGTATATACTGGTATTGACGTGCAAGATATAAATACCATGGCAAGCATTCTATTGACAATTTTTGTACATTTATTGTACGGTGTTAAACGATAATATTAATTCAAACCGGGAAGGCAGCTCCACTCAACTTAACTAGCCGAGCAAAGAAGACATAACAACAAACACCACACAACCGAACGAGATGATAATCTACCCAAACTCACAGCTGTCAAAGAGCTGATTGCACTTGTTTCAACAATCAAAAAGCTGAATGCCCAAGATGAATGACCTTGTACGAGTGGCGTGCAATACAAGATAGCCCGTCGACAGTTTGATTTTGAATATGTATTGTACGGTCTTAAGATGTGTATGGTTCTTAATTCGTTCTGCTGACTTGTATTGACGTGCTACACCATACCGTTTCAATAGCCTACTGACAATTTCAAGGTCAAAGTATCAGTATGTTATTGATTATATACAAATTCCAGTTCTTGCCTAATCCTTAGTTGGCATTAAACATGTTGAAACTGGGGCGTTTAGCTTTTGTATTGCTGAAACTAGGTCATTCAGCTGTTTTATTGTTGGAACTGGGTCATTCAGCTTTGGCATTCAGCTTTATGGTAGCTGAAACTAGTTCATTCAGCTTTTTGACAGCCTGAACTTGTTCGGATCTTTTACTTGTTTGGCTGGACAGTGTGGCTTGCGTGTGTTTTGTGTTTGTGTGTGCTCGGTTGTTTCAGTTGAGTGCTGCCTCCCCTGTCTGGCTTAATATTGTCTTTATACTATTTACTGTTATTCTTAAACGTGACTTTTTGACACGTGGAACTCAAATTTGCATCGATTTTCATTCAGTACATTTAATGTAGTTGCATTTTCTCGTTGTGTAAAAATCCTTTATACACCTCATGGGGTATACTATTTTTAGTTTTGCGTTAACATTTAAGGACTTTTTCGACACCTGATATTAGGACTTGCAGTGGTTTATTTCCATTTTCCCTTTCCGCTTTGTGTCAGACATTGTGACGTATGCATGTGGTCTGTCCTGTTTTTTCGGTTTTGTATGTTCCTTTTTGTACCTTTCGTGTTCGGCGCTGCCTCCCCTGTCCACTTTTATTATATGTATGGGATTGTGCGTATTAGTGTTCTCCCTACTTTCGATGTGGTGTTAATATACATATAATATATTTATTCACCCCTCCAGAACAAGGATGCCAATGAGACATACAAATGCTTTAATCTTATCCAACAATTTATTTATTTACAAGTACTTTGTCAAAATACACGTTATTTCAAAGCCCCACATCAATAATCTCAAATGGATTCTAAACTACCCTTTAGATGTATTGTTATTACTTAAGCTTCTCCTTTGATAACGTCTTAATTTGCTACGGTGTGTTACTCACCAAATTGCATATCGGATCACACAATGTCACGAACGTTTTGTTGGTTTAGAGACTTCATTTCGTTTCATTTACACTTTTTGCGTGAGAAAATCAAAATAATACACATTTAGAAGCAAAAAAATATTTCGTTGATTCCATAACAGAGTTATTGCATGGCCGAGAGCAATTCCATTTCCGCCCGCCAAACTGATTTACGTCTTTTGAGATTTGTTTTTGTTTTTTAACACATTTGGCTTCCTATTTTAGATCGGATAAACGGTAATATAATTCCAGCAAAACGAACTACACCAACGCATCAAACTCAGAGACAATTAAAACTAGGTGCCTTTTATTTGTAAATAATATTAATATTTAATTCATAAATATCAAGCAACATTAATGATTGCATGGTGAAAGGCTTCCTCGAAAATGGCTTTGATAAGCAATAACCCACCGATAGCTGTAGTTGTATGGTTTGACTCTGTATAAAACAAATAGATACGAAAAAGGATAATAACTGTGTAAGATAAAGGAAACACGAATTGAAAACATGGTCCATCCTTTATTGAACATACATGCATTAGTTTAATAACAATGTAGTTAACTGCAAGGTTAGATAGTGTAAACATTGACCTCCGTGTATTATTACTTACCACTCCAAGACTGGACCGTTGGTTCCAGTAAGATAAGTATTTTTATTTGTGTTTTATTGAAACTTTTAATAACAACTTAATCTCTTTTCTTCGTTTCTGGTCCCCGACATCTACCTTTTCCATTTTCTTATAATGTACTGTTTCTTCCATTGTTTAATCCTTAGCATTATTTTTGAAGATAGATTTCGAGATTGGTGGTCGACCTTGTCTGCAGGATCTTACTCTGGTTATGTTTTACCGACTGATGCAGCATTCACATCCTATTTCAGATCGGATGAACAGTAATATAAGTCCAGCAAAATAAACAACACCAGCGCAACAAACCCAAAGACATTTCAAACTTCATTGTACAATTTAATAATTCATAATTACCCCCCCGCCCTTTATGGTTAATTGTTCATGGATTCAAATTGCGCAATTTATGCCATGCATTTCGGGGTGAGCATATAGGCTAGCTTGATATATGCTTTGGTGGGTGATATGGGTGACCAGTATGTTCTAAGAGTCTTGTGTGGGTGGCTAGGCTCTGCCGCTGGTTCTATGTGACTATCGATTGTCAATGTGCTACATAATTTTATATGTATATAGACATTTACAAATAGACTATACGCTTGGGACTTTAACAGTATATTTATACAGGTAGTCTTTAAGAAGAAAACTAAATCAGCGGAAACAATAATTTCTTTCAAATGAATTGTTGCTAATGGACACAAGGGCAATTAAGGAGCGCACAAGGGATGCATTAACGAGTTCTCTATCATTAGTCGCTAAAGGTGTTTGCAATTTATCCGAAATAAAGCAAGTGTATTTGCCATTAATTTTCCCGGTGCATTTTAAATGTTACAAAGTAACTATTGTTTCTTTAAAAGCAAGGAATGTTTAGAATGTTAAGCAATTTTCACTTGTGTGAATAGGAACTCGTAGTCATTTAATGGAATTAGCATTATTAAATTGTTTCTAATCCCTATGGTCAATTGATTTTACCAACCAGCGTCACGGAAACCAAACAATGACATTTTAAAGGGTAACACATGAACGACCACATACCCCAAACGGTTGATGCCTTCAATGATTTTCGGGCTGATAAACCGACAAGTCGAAAAAAGTAAACTAAAACTTCGGCAAATGTACAGAAAACAACAATTACTGAGAAATGTCGTTGGATATTACGTAACATTTAAAGTCATTCAGTGTTGTTTGATTAATTGACTGATACATACAAATACATTTGTACTTAATTGGGATATAATCCCATTATTCACAAGACAATGTTAGTTCGGTCAGATCCAAGAGAAATAAAACACTGAAATTTAGAAGGGTTTATAGACAATTTATCCTTTGTAAAGTGATTCGTGCCATTCACAAACTGAGCTACCGCATGGCATGGAAACCGAAATGAAGAAGTGATGTCCAAACGGAGTTGGTTTGTGTTTCATTCTTTTGCATCGTCAACAATTGCAATATGAAAATGGTAGTGTGGTGAAATATTAAACGAAACGCTGACAAAAAGACATGGAAATTAATTAAATAAACGACTTTGTTATTGTGTGATTAATGGTGATGTATTGGAAATTTAAGCCGCTTAATGAGACTAGTACAATGTATGGATAAATATCATAACAAAACAACATAGTCAACAGAGACAATTTGTCTGGTATGATTGTTCGGCGGGATTTGTTAGTGGCCCTCGTATTTCGAAGACAATCTCTGCCTTTCCATTTACATTCCGTTGCATTTTTGTATCGCTTTTACTGACCCGAAGTCATTTTCCAAACTCAATATAATTGTAATTGCATCCTCCTAAATTCGGCAATCAAGTTAATGTATTATTATCCATTTGAGAAATGATTGTTACCGTTCAATACTGTCCTGAATAAACGAAATCGTTGCGTAATGCATTTCGCAGCACGGGCAATGAAACCACTTGTGAGAAAGAATAATTTATTATCTTTAAACAGTTTGGCATTTTCCTTAATTGAATGTATTAGGATGCCGTGTTACCATTTCTGGTAGTCATTAACATGGCGCCCTGATGTACAGATTAAAGGACATTTAAAACAGTGTAACTGGCGTTAAGTACACATTATTTTCAAAGTGTACTTAGACTAACATTTCAAACAGATTTGCAATCATCTTTGGTATATTTTTGAAATGATCATTCGATGACTAGTATAAAGATTTCGTAAATTTTCAATTTTCTAATAAGAACTGACTATACGAGTAAGTTCTAATAACACTCATTAAAGTTTCGTCTGATTTTTTAGGCTATTACGTGTCTACTATCAACATTATACAAACAGTTTCAGCATGATTGTGAGGTAAAGAAGAAAAAAGGAGTCACAGAACTTCACAAGACGGTCATTCATAAATACAAGTCGTAAACTTATCTAATACTAGGTACTAAGTATTTATTTAGGTACTTAATAAAAACATTTGGACAGCGCCAATATAATATATTACTCAAACTTTGCTAAATGTCAAGAAATCAATGCGTATATCCGTCTTACGTTACATAAACAGAACTGATTAAAAAAACGTTGCGCAAATATTTAAATATCATCTTATCTCCTGCAAAATGTCGAATAATTCATGTGATGCATTTGAGATTCATTGACATTATGTTGTCTGTTTCCACGTAACTGATAAGCCCTATTTACAGAAACCAAAGTTGCAAGAATAACACGGCACTTATTGTCTCTTTTTTATTCCCATATTGCGTAAGACCAAACCTGCAAAAAAAATTCTCATACAGTTATCATATAGGCTTAAATGCCCCCAAACAATTTAGGAAAGCTGGACTTATAAGCACTTAAAAACATCAAATTTGGAAGCAATTTTAATTCATTCAAAATGTTGCCGATGAAACAATGCGTGTCTGAAAATTCCATCAGTCTATCTTAATCAATTTTGCAAAATATTCACAAGGGAATATTGTTGACCCTTATCTTATTTTGAGTAGTTAACATGTTGTCAATGCAAAATGAAATATGTGAATCGTAATCCAGTGAAAAGTTAATCGTAACGTTATCGACGGAAAATCTCCTACCACAAGTGTAGATAATTATGGTCGTATCCAAATGTCATAGAACAGTATAGCTTGCCCTATTCGTTAATCGAAACCATGTCCACTGGGTGATTATAGACAAGCCCCAACCGACTGCAATAACCAGGATGTATACTTTATCATTAACTAACGTTTAGTTCCTTACTATAATTGGTGCTTTAGCTGGCCGAAGCATACATGAACATCGGCTAAACGAATGTTTTACTGTAAACAATTTTAAAGTTGTTTACATCTCATTACATCAAAACATAACAATGAGTGCACCCCAGAGTAATACAAGTCGGAATCCCGTATGAAAACATCTCAGACAAGTATAATGGAGAAATGTACGAACGTACAAATAACGTTCATGCAATTTATTTAATGTCCTTTTGTCGTATACAAACAATATAATTCATTCGATATACGGACAAAATCTACGTAATGTGCAGTTGAAATCAGTGTTCAGGATAATTTAGTTGCAGCTATTGTAGCTACAATGAGAAATAAAACTAACAACAGAGCCATAATAGAATTACTTAAGAATAGAATAATGGATAGTTACGGACATAATGTTAGCTTTGATTGAAAAATATCGCTGAGATGTATCTGTGTTTATGAAAGGGTACGTGGGATGTTCAAAAATGACTTAGACTTTTACTCTGGAGTTTACATTAGTAATAGTACAAAAATAATAAATACACCATCATAATTCGGAATATCTCTGCAATCAGTACACTAAATTAGATATATCTGTAACTTGTCTGTCATAAATTATAGCTCCTCAAAAAAGTCATTACCACGCACCCGTGGCAACACGAACGACGTCAGTGACGTTACAATGTCGGTGTCGATGAAATAACCTCAACGATCACCTCACTAAGTCTAGAATATAACAATTGACACCAACTGCACTTCTCAAATTACGTATAAATGTCTTGGAAATGTTGTTCGCAATTCCATTACATCAACACGAATTAATTTTAATTATTTGCTTTAACGTATTTAGTGTTATTGCGTTGGTGTCTCTGAACTGTTACAGTGGATTTATATACATAGCGTGTATGCTTTTGAAGTAAGCTGAGTTATCAAAATTGAGTACAATGCCAAGTCACACTGAAAGCTTGAAACTATTGTACCTAAATGTATGTTCTCGTTTTCGTGCAAAACACAACAGTTTTGTCCTATTGAATTATATGTTGTGGACTAGTCAATGAGTAATTTCATTACTTTCTCTGGCATATACCAGGGGGTAGTCTTAAGCACCCTCAGATTCTATGTATATGTGGATGCCTTTCGTGTCTTGTAAAAGAGGCGTATAATTAATTTGGAAATCTTAATAAGAATAGGCATGGTAAAAACTATTTCCTTAGATGAGCAATTACACTGCTTACGTTGCCTTAACTGTTTAATGAAGTACGTCGTATAGCGGCGATATGTGTCAGACGCCAAACAGCTAATCCCTGTATAACATGGATACCGAGATATAAATACTTCTACACAAACGTGGATAATCTAAAGCAATTGGTCCGCATGTTGTTTTAGAATGGAACAAACATGAAATTCCTTATCCCACTTAAGTGAAGTTGTTCATATTTCTCACAGACACAGATTAATAAACAGAAGGAATATTTGTTCTGCGTTTTAATTTAAGATAACCCTTAAACTCCCACAATTTATCATGTTTTCTCCTTTTTTGTCTTCATTACTAAACCCGTATGGAATTGTTGGTCTTATATAGCCTGTATCAGTGACTGTTTCTGAAATCGCTTCGCATTTGACCCAGGAATAAATATTACACATCAACGGAATGATAAATGGTTAAACAAATTACTTAAAAACGTAATATTACAATGGATTGCAATGTATTAACGCAATTTTGGTTATTCTTAGGGGAATTATTGGTAATATAGACATTTTTATAGATTTACATATTTTTGAGACAGTTAACATTGATAAAGGCTATGTACTTGTGGATCCCTGGATAATGGTATATTTCAATCTGTTTACCAGATCTTTACGTCCTGATGAATCTGCAAATGGAACAGATATTGTGCTATATGGCCTAAAGCTTCTTGAAAGACATTTGACCTTTTATGATATATATATCTCCTTTTCGAGAATATAAATCGACTATCGACCTTAGCATTAGCATAATTTAATAGCTGATATGTTGTCTATATTTATGATCCCGATTATAAATAAACTTTATAAATATTGACAATTGTTTTTATGTATGTGGGTTGCGGTGGCCTAGAGGTAGAACGCGCGCTTTGGGATCAAGAGTTTCAGGGTTCAACACCCGTCTTGACCACTGCTTGATTTCTCTGAGCAAGAATAACCCACATGCTCCACTCGACCAAGGTGTAAATTGAAACATGTAAGAGCTGTGTGTGGACATGTTCGATTGTCCTTGGCACCGCAGATCGATGTTGGCGGTACACTTTTTATGTAGTAACTTTAAGAAGTTAAATTTGGCATGATTGTCTAATACAATCACACAGACGGTTTTATCAAGATGTAAACACACATAGATACGTGGTAAAAGTGCGCCATGGAGCCTTATTAAAGTTACCATAGTAACCCAGCCGCCACATAGTCAGCAAAAGGAGATATGCGATTTAAATTTGAAAAAAAATTTTTAAAAAAAATGTTTGAAAGAATGTGTGATTTTTATGAAAATCAGTAAAAATATTAAATAAATGATAGGCCTAGTGCATAAACATTTTTGGTAACCCCTCGTATATCAATGTGTCAGCAATATGTGTGTAATGACGGGCATGACAATTCAGCTTTCACTGACCCTGATTTGACAAGAGCACATATACAAGGTTTCTAGAAATGTTTAACACAGTAGACTGGATGGTATCCATACAAATGCATGCAGACGATGGCCTTTGATATAGCAATTACTATTACCATGTGATTACAAAATAAATTCATTAGGACAGGTAATCGATCTCCTGATTTCTTATCATGTTTATCACAATTTTCAAACATGTCAATATGCACAACATGACGTCGAACAGAGAACTTTATGATGGCTGATTGATTTCATTTAGTGGGCTGTCGGCAGAACGAATGGTCAAAGACACGAAGACCTAAAGGTCACGCTCATTTGTAGTAAGTGCGCCTTTGAGTGATGAAGTACGACAACACAAACTTTTAATACCCACCAGATTAAGAAGTGATTAATACGAACATTCGTATGTTCGCCCATGTATGTTCGTTTTCAGTATGTCTTGTCTTCATGTCAGTCTAAAACACGACATGCCGGGTCCAACCTTTTATTGTTGTATCTTCGGTACATCGAATAATGATTCGTATTCACTTGACAAGTTTGTACATATTGTATATTGCATTGTAGTATATTTACATAATTGTAAATTGTCTTTTGCCTGGATGTTCAATTGGATGCTATCATTGACACGTAAGCAGTTATTGAACATTAATCAATTGTCTAGCTACAACTTGAATCAAGTTCTAAATATCTTCTCATAATTGCTTAACCAAATTGTAATCTCTGATAATTTGAACGTCTTATTTGTCTCGCAGAAAAACACACAATTGGCTTTAATGAATACCTGGGGCAGTTGCCATCTAAACGAAATCTAAAATTCATATATGAATCCTCACCCAGTTGGTGGGATTCGAATGTTTGGGGTTCTTATCCAACCCACCGGCTAAGGGTTCATATACAAATTGTAATCACAGATATGTTAGTTAAAGAACCATCATTATTACTATAAGTAATAGAATGGATTTTTATAGATAAATCTAAACGTTTGTGATAGGTATGCACAGACTTTACAAAGTGTTCCTTCGGTAATTATTGTATCTCTCTGATAAATAATATGGACTAGACATCATTTATTAAATTGTTCCTAGAACATTTCAGTTCCAGTGCTTCTGGACGCAGTGTTCTAGTGCCAATATCTCATTCTATATCACCACCTAAAGAGTGAAGGGACAAAACTATTATGATACTTTATGGATACAATACATCAGGAAAAATATAATCCATTGCACAAAAGAACTCCTCGCTTATCACAACTTTCGCCAGAATTGGATCCTATTGACAAAACGACGGAGAGAAAATTAAAAGAAATACTTACATTTGATGCCAAGAGCCGATCAATGTATCGCAGCGATACAATTGAACATTTGTTGACAGTTTGTGTACATGTAGTATATGGTGTAGATACTTGAATTGACGTGCAAGATATAAATACCATGGCAAGCATTCTATTGACAGTTTTTGTACATTTATTGTACGGTATAAAAAGATAATATTAAGTCGAACCGGGAAGGCAGCACCACTCAACTTAACTAGCCGAGCACAGAAGACATAACAACAAACAAGACACAATGCCCAACGCACAATCGAACGAGATGATAATATACCCAAATTCCAAGCTGTCAATGAGCTGATTGAACTAGTTTCAGCAATTAGCATGCTGAATGCCCAAGATGAATGACCTTGTACAAATGGCGTGCAATACAAGATAACCAGTCGACAGTTAGAATTTGAATATGTATTGAACGGTCTTAAGATGTGAAGTGTCCTTAATTCATTCAGCTGACTTGTATTGACGTGCAACACCATACCGTTTCAATAGACTACTGACAATTTCGAGGTCAAAGTATCAGTATGATCATATTCTTGATCTTGTCCAATCCTAAGTTGGCATTAGACTTGTTGAAACTGGGTCATCTGGATGGGGCGTTCAGCTTTTGTATTGCTGAAACTAGGTCATGAAACCTTGACATTCTCCTTTTAAATACGGTTATTTTTCCTTTTTTAGGACTTCTGACATTTAAATATAGTTATTTCCACCGTTTTACTAGATGTATTGTTATTTCTTAAAATTCTCCTTTGATACCGCTACGAAGTGTTACTCACCAAATACGCTAGACTCTATTGCATATCGGATCACACAATGTCACGAACGTTTTGTTGGTTTGGAGACTTCATTTCGTTTCATTTTCACTTTTTGCGTGAGAAAATCAAAATAATACACATTTAGAAGCAAAAAAGTAATTCGTTGATTCCATAACAGAGTTATTGCATGGCCGAGAGCAATTCCATTTCCGCCCGCCAAACTGATTTACGTCTTTTGAGATTTGTTTTTGTTTTTTAACACATTTGGCTTCCTATTTTAGATCGGATGAACGGTAATATAATTCCAGCAAAATGAACTACACCAACGCATCAAAGTCAGAGACACTTAAAACTAGGTGTCATTTATTTGTAAAAATTCATAGATATTGAGCAACATTAAAGGTTGCAATGTGAAAGGCTTCATCGAAAATGGCTTTGATAAGCAATTACCCATAGATGTTTGTAGTTGTAGCGTTTAACCCTGTATAATACAAATAAATACGAAAAAGGATAATAATTATGTAAGATAAAGAAAACAAGAATTTTAAATATGGTCCGTCCTTAATTGAACGTACAGTATTTTAATTACAATGTAATACCCCAATCACACGAGTGTCGGAATGAGCCGGAATGCCGTAGGAATAGCGATTAGGGGTACATTCTTGTATGTTCGAAGCTTATTTCATCTGTATTCCGAGTACATTCTGTCTAATAATAATCTATACTGGTCATTTCGAATGTTTTCAAATGATCTAAACCTAAAAGGAATATTAATTCAAATATTCCAGATCGCATGCCATCGGAATAGCCGGAATGTCACCAAAATATATTATTTGAGGTGTATTCCTGCGTAATCGAAGTACATTCTTAACATATTCCGTCATATTCTGTTTGTATTCGTAGTACATTCCATAAAGTCCGGCCAATTCTTGCGGCCACTTCGAATGTTTTGCGCATGTTCAAAACTATCGAAATCGATTCGAAGTCGGCGGAAAATCGAACGGCTATCGAAATGTATTCTTCCTACATTCTGATTACATTTTAAATATTCTTACGGCATTCTGACTACATTCGAAACATTACTTATAACCACTATACGTACTGCTATTAGACACACCATCCGTGCCAGAGACAGTAGAAGAAGTAATTCTACTGTTGCTGCACGTGCTAATCCCATGCAAAACGGTCTGATAAATATGTATACCACAGTGTGAAAACATACACGTGTACGTTCTCCGCTATCATTCCAGACGGATTCGAAGTGAATTCGAGTTATATTCGAAGTATATTCGAACTGTGTTTGAATTGTATTTGAATCGTATTCGAAGTATTCCAACGGCTTTTTGACAAGGCTACGATAATTTTGGTCAATTCGAATTATCATTCGGAATATGTTTCGAATTTTTATTCTTTCTCCATTCCGACTCATTCGGGCCCATTCCGGCTGATTCGAGATTCGTGTGATTGGGGTATTAGTAAATACAATGTTAGATAGCTGTTTAAACTATTTAACCGCCACGTAATGTTACTAACAACCCCAATACTGAACTGTTAGTTCCAGTAAGATTTGAACTTGGTCATTCAGCTAGGGCATTCAGCTTTTTGATTGCTTAAACTGGTTCATTCTACTTTCGATAGCTTGTACTTGTATGGATGTTTTACTTGTTTAGTTCGGCTTTGTGTCTTGTATATGTTTTCTGTGCTCGGTTTGTTCAGTTGGACATTGTTTCATGTATGTTTTTAATATTTTCTGTGCTCGGCTGGTGAAGTTGAGTGCCGTCTTCCCTGTATGACTTAATATTATGTTTTAGTATTTTAATTTGTGCTTTAGGGACGCTTTTTAAGTACAAGTCAATCTCCTTTGTTCGTTTCTCGTCAACGTCAACTACATTTTCCAATTTCTTGTAATGTACTTCCAACGTTTGGTCCCTAGCATTATTTATGAAGATATGGTCCACCATATTTCGAGATTGGTGGTCGACCCTGTCTGCAAGCTCTTCCTCTGGTTATGTTTTACTGACTGATGCGATATTCACCTCCTATTTCAGATCGGATCATCGGATGAACGGTAATAAAAGTCCAGCAAAATGAACGACATAAGCGCAACAAACCCAGATACATTTAAAATTTCTATGTAGAATTTAATCGTTCATAATTACCCCCCCACCGTTACTACCAGTCTAACCTACACTTTTACCCCCTAAGTCTAGATCTTCTTTTCGCCAGTTGTAATTAGACATACAGAATTTTCATAATAATTTCGTTTTGGTTCCTGCTGATAAAGCTTCTAATAATATCATATTCATTTGACGATTACATTATGTTAATGTATTATCTAATGAACTTTCCTCTACCAATGCTTGTACGCCAACACTGTGTTCTGAGAGCGACATTGTGGATCTTCATACAACTAGCTGCGAAACACTTAAAACTAGTATATGCGAAGGCCAACACAAACTACCAACCCAAACTGCGTAAGACCCCCTACAAAGCGCCTTTCATTTCTAATTCTAGTGCTTGCACAACTACTAATGTGTCTAAATTACTAACTTCATGTTTAACTGCTATAAAAGTTCATTTCCAACGATACTGTGAAAAGACTTATAAAAATTCTGGAGTTATTCTTGACAAAATCCATAGGAAACTACATGGTTCTTCTCTAAGTACTTACGATTTTTCAACATTATATACTACACTGCCACATGCTCGTATCAAAGATAAGTTAATAGCGCTGGTCGAGAAAACCACATTTCTGGCGTGCAGTTATTCTAATGCATATTTTACTAACAACATATCAGATAAATATACTATGTGGACCTGCAGAGAGGTCTGTGAAGCCCTTATTTTTCTTCTTGACAACATTTTTGTTAGGCTGGGCAATACCATTTACAGACAAATTATCGGTATTCCAATGGGAACTAATTGTGCACCTCTTGTCGCAGATCTGTTTTTGTATTGTTATGAACGCGATTTCATGTTAAAATTGTCTCCCGAACACCAATCTGAGGAAATTACAGCGTTCAATAATACGTCCCGATACCTTGATGACATTTTAAATATTGATAATCCTTACTTTTCTAATAAGGTCGTAGAAATTTACCCTGCCGAATTAACACTAAAAAACAATAATAAAGCTAATTCATCTGATACACGCGCATCATTCCTAGACCTTGATATTGCTATAGAAGCAGGTCAAATTGTTAGTAAAATTTACGACAAGAGAGATGATTTTAACTTCGATATTGTAAATTACCCACACTTGGATGGAGATATTCCACGGTCAACTTCATATGGTGTTTACGCTTCTCAATTAATCCGTTTTGCTAGAGCTTGTTCTTGAGTGAAAGACTTTAATACTCGAAATCTTTGTATTACTAATAAGTTACTGCAACAAGGCTATCGCTTCCATAAACTTCGTAAAACGTTTGCAAAATTCTATAGGCGTAAATCGGAACTCATTTCTAAATATGGTATTAATTTAAAGACACTTCTGCGACAAGGTCTGTCTCAGCCTGAATTTTATGGTGATGTGCTTTACAAATTTCGAAAGATTCTAGGTCATAGCCACTTTCATGATGTGTTTCTCAAGATCATAAAACGTTTTCTGAGTAGAGGATATGACCCTTTAATTTTGCAACGGACTGCATGCTTAGCAGTGGGTCCATTTACAGGTCACCACTATGCTTCTTATTTCATTGTGCGATGACCGGAAATTATACAGACTCTATGATATGCCTAACCTCAAGCCTTTGTGGACGGCTGGCATTGATTCATGTCTGTTACATTGTCTTGTCGTACCCTTGATAGGTCATTGAGTACTTTCTGTGCTACTCGATGGACGTATTTTATATAATGTTTCATGTTTTACATTCCTTTATTACCGGTCACTGTGGCCTTTTTGTTAGAGGGCAATACATGGCGGGAAACATTTATTTACACTGTCGTGTTCTATAAGGTTGTCTATTGGGTAAGTGTGAGGTTTGGTGCACTGTAAAACGTTTAAGCCCCCAGTGGCATGTGTCACTGTCCGTACCAAGGCGGAAGCCCCTTAGTCAACCTTCCTCTATGTATTGTCCACTTTATTATATAATTAGAAAAAATACAAAAATATTTGGCCACTGTGCCTTTTTGTTAAACTTTATTAATTTTGTATGTGCCATTCTGCAAATTCGTTGTCCAGCACAAGGCTGCTTCGTATCTTTCAAAATTGCATATACTCAGTGTAAGTTGTGGATTGTCCTTGTGGTGTGTGTGTTGTCCGGTTGTTAGTTTCTTATCACCTGGCTGTTGTTCCGTTTTAGATTGACTGACTTAAGCAGCAGATTTTCGGGATTGGATGCCCGGTTTTGTATTACATCTTCATGTGCTAGTTTTTTTATGTTGGGCATGTTCCGCGCCTTTTTCGAGTGAAGTTGTATATTATATGTGCCTTTTTGTTCTCGCGTGTCCCGCGGTTTCTGTTGGGCGGTGATACTTCCGGTAGTTTCGTATTTTGTTTAATTATTATACTATGGGTTTTTATCTGGATTTAAATGCCAATTCCGTTTACAGTGGAGTTTTTCAATTTTAAATAATCATTAATATGTCATAATTTCTCAGTATTCAATGTTTTGACCGGGGCCAAAAGTTGTATGGAGCTGGGAGTTATTCATACGTATTTGCTGGTTGTCCTCTTACTATTTCATCCCCGCGATTCGCATCCTACCTGGTTCGTTCATGAGTTTATGTACAGTTGTGGAGTTCTGTCCCCTGATGTCATTGTATGTTGCTGTAAGTCTCCTACCGGTTTATTACCGGAGGGGACTATTGGTTTGCCATTAGTCCATAATTTTTGGTTCTGATGGGAATTGTGGTTGCTATGGCAACAGACACATTGAAAATAGCTTTAAACTAGTAGGGGACTTCTGTATTGCTTGCAATTCTAAATGACTTGTTCATTACGTCATATCTCGATTTGTTCAATTAGATCTACGTCATTGAAACAAGGTCACTCGGCTATAGGTTTCAGATATTTTGTTGCTGAAATCGGGCCTTTCAACGTTTTAATACTGTTACTTAACCTTTGAGACTAAAGGCTGCTAAAACTATGTAGTTTAGCAGTTTTACTGTTGTAACTTGGTCATTCAGCGTAGGCATTCTGCCTTTTGTTTGCTGAATCTTTTCTATTCCGCTTTTAAACAGTGGGACAAGGGATGTTTAATTGTCTTGGTCGGTAGTGTGTTGGGCACTTCTTTGTTTTAAGATTTCTGGCAGCTAACACTAGGCATTGTAGTACCTTTGCTGTGGAAACTGGGTCATTCAGCAACTTATAATTTATTGTACTTTTCGACAGCTTGGACTTGGGCGGATCGTCGCTTGTTTAGTTTGTGTGTTTTATGTTTTCTGTGCTCGGTTGGTTCAGTTGGGCATTGAGTTTTGTGTGTTTTTTACGTTTTCTGTGCTCGGCTGGTTGGGTTGAGTGCTGCCTTCACTGACTTAATATAATCTTTTTTAATTACGCATGGGATTCAACTTACGCAACTTATGTCATTCATTGCTGGTGAGCATATAGGCTAGCTTGAAATATGCTTTTGTGTGTGATATGGGTGGTTCGTTCTATGTCTAAGTCTGGTGTTGGTGGCTTGGCTCTGCCGCCGGTTCTATGTGGCTATGGATTGTCTATGTGCTACATAATTTTATATATATATAGACATTTACACATACACTTGGCACTTGTACAACATATACAGGTAGTCTTTGGGTTGAAAACCAAATCAGCGGAAACACTAATTTGTTTCAAATGAATTGTTTCTAATGGACGCGAGAGCAATTAAGGAGCATACACGGAATGCATTAACGAGTTCTTCATCATCAGTCGCTGGTGTTGTCAGCAATTTATGCGAAATAAAGGAAGTGCCTTTGCCATTAATTTTCCCGGTGCATTTTAAATGTTACAATGTAACTATTGTTTCTTTACAAGCAACTGATCTTTATAATGTTTTGCACTTTTCACTTGTGTTAATAGGAATCCGTAGTCATTTAATAGAAGTAGCATTATTAAATTGTTTCTACTGCAAATCCCTGTGCTAATATGAGATTAACAACCAGCGGCACGGAAATCAAATAATAAAATTTAAAAAGGTACCACATGAGAGACCACACTCCCCAAACGGTTGATGCCTTGAATGGTTTATTTGGGATGTTTAACCAACGAAGTCGAAAACAGTAAACTAGAGGTTCGGCAAAATCCTAATGTACAGGAAACAATTAATACTGAGAGATGTCGTTGGATTAACCTACCTACCTACCTAATCCTTTTCTGACTGGTTTGCCTCTAAGGCCATCACCAAAGAACGCCATTTTTTCTGTCTGTGGCCCAACGTTCCACATGGCCCCACTGCTACGCTTTCTGTGTCATCTCGCGGGCTTTTGATCGTCTCTAGGTCTCCTTTGGTCGGCATCTATTTCGTCTTCTCATCGCAACCCATGTGATGGAATTAGGTTGCACGCTGTATACATGACCTATCCATCTCCATCTCCTTCTAGTTGGATACACGTAACATTGCAATCTTGAAATGGTTGTGTGGTGAAATGTTAAAAGAAACGATGACAAAAAGACATGAAAATGAATTAACAAATGGCAATTGTAATTGTGTGATTAGTGGTAACGTATTGGAAATTTAAGTAGTACGAATAAATATCATAACAAAACAAAATAATCAACAGAGACAATTCGTCTGGTATGATTGTTCGGCGGTATATGTTAGTGGCTCACGTATTTCGAAGACAACCTCTGCCGCTCCATTTACATTCCGTCGCATTTTTGTATCGCTTTTACTGACCCGAAGTCATTTTCCAAACTCAATATAATTGTAATTGCGCCCCCCTAAATTCGGCAATCAAGTTAATGTAAAGTTTGTCCATTTGAGAAATGATTGTTACCGTTCAATACTATCTTGAATAAACGAGATCGATGTGTAATGCATTTCGCAGCACGGGGAATGAAACAACTTGTGAAAAAGAATAATTTATTATCTTTAAACAGTTTGCCATTTTCCTTAATTGAATGTATTAGGATGCCATGTTACCATTTCTGGTAATCATTAATATTGCACTCTGATGTAAAGGTTCAATGACATTTAAAATAGTGTAACTGGAGTTGAGTACACATTATTTTCAAAGTGTACTTAGACTAACATTTCAAACAGATTTGCAATCTTCTTTAGTAATTATACATATGTAACTTTATATTGCTTCCGTTTTCTGAAGAGATATACATGTAGTTTGCATGACAACTTTTTATACAAGAACACAAGTATGTTATACATATAAACAGCAAAGTAGAATGTATTATTTACAACATGTAATATGAAAGTAACTGTCTATATCTGTAGGTTTTGTAGTAACACTTGCCATTTTACCTCACTTGGTATATTAAGTTAGAATGAAACTAAATTAAAAACTTAAGGTTTTTTAGAAATGATCATTCGATGACTAGTATAAAGATTTCAGAAATTTTTAATTATCTAATAAAAACTGACTATACGAGCAAGTGCCAATAAAACTCATTAAAGTTTCGTCTGACTTTTAAGGCTATAAGGCATAGGTTTTTACACAGGAGTGGCGGGCTTTAGGTCGATATTGGCATACTAGGTTAGGTATTGGATCGAGGGCTTAAGCACAACAGTCCCGCTATATAACCTTTTTATCGCATATGTTTAACTCCGCTGATTTCTTTCAAATGTAAGATAACAAAACACTAACTTTTTCAGAGCTTTAAACTGCGAAACAGTCAGAATCCTCAATTTGTATTCAAGCGCGATAAAGAGGTCACATATATATGTACGTTACGTACGCGGGTCGCTTCCAAAATGATCTGATAAAGCATCGATACTGAATATGGCACACCGGAAGAGGGCCAAATATCGATCTTTGGCACACTAGGCCACATCAAAATGCACATAGTTTTCATATTGTTCATATCAGTTCAAATACATCGCAATTTTGTTATTATATTTAGAAACACATGCGACAACGATAGATTATTACACATGGACGGCGGGCATTAGGTCGATACTCGGAATACTAGGTTAGGTATTGGCTCGAGGGCTTCAACCCAAGTGCCAATACCGGTTTAGGATGCCAATATCGACTTAATGATCAACGGTCCTGTTTTTTAACCTTTTTATCGCATATGTTCAACTCCCCTTATTTTTTCTAAACGGAAAAGAACAAAACAATGTTAATGGACAATGAAATAAGTGAATCGTAATCCAGTGAAAAGTTAATGGTACACTTTGTAACGTTATCGACAGAAAATATCTTATCACAAGTGTAGACATGGTCGTATCCAAATGTCACAGAATAGTATAGCTGAAGCATTGTGTCATCTATGTTTGTCATGTTTCTGTGCTCGGCTGATTCATGTGGGTATTGTGCCTTGTACGTTTTAGGTTTCTGTGGTCGGCTGATTCAGGGGGCATTGTGCCTTTAGTGTTTTTTTATGTATTCTCTGCTCGGCTGGTGAAGCTGAGTGCTGCCTTCCCTGTCTGACGTAATATTATCTTTTTGCCCAAATCGTTAATCGAACCAATGTGAGCTGGTTGATTATGGCCAAGTGCTCAACCGACTGCAATAGCAAGTATGTTTACTTTATCATTAGCTAACGTTCAGCTCCTTACTATAATTGGTGTTTTAGCTTGCCGAAGCATACATGTGCATAGGTTAAACGCATTTTCTACTGCAAACAACATTGAAGTTTTTATATCCATTCCATCAAAACATTAAAATAAGTGCACCTAAGAGTAATACAAGTCGGAATCCAGGATGAAATCAAATCATTTAAATATAATGGAGACATTTACCAACTTACAAATAACGCTCATGCAATTTACTTAATGTCCTTTTGTCGTATACAAGCGATATAATTCATTCAATATCAGGACAAAATCAACGTTTTGTGCAGTTAAAATCCGTGTTCAGGATAATTTAGTTGCAGCTATTGTAGCTAGAACGACTAATAAAACTAACAACAGAACCATAATAAAATTATTAAGAATAGAATAATGGATAGTTACAGACATACTGGTAACTTTGATTGAAAAATATCGCTGAAATGTATCTGTGTTTATCGAAGAGTATTTATATGTCTGGGCAATGCTGTTCGCAATTCCAATACATCAACACGAATTTCACAATATCAATGAAGCGTATTTTAATTATTTGCTTAAACCTTATTACGTGTCATTGCGTTGGTGTTAGTGTTTCTGAGTCATTACAGCGCCAATATTATCGACGTACGCAATATATATGGAGTTACGCTAGCGTAAATGCTCTGATAAAACAGTAACAGTGTGTAAGCTTTTAAAGTAAGAAATGCATGCTGAGTTGTTGTCAGAATTGAGAACAATGTCCAGTGACGCTGAAAGCTTGAAACTATGATATGTTATCGTTTTCGTACACAACACCCCATAGTTTTGTCCTATTAAATTATAAATTGTGGAATAGTCGACAAGTATTTTTATTACATCCTCTGTCATATAACAGGAGGTAGTCTTCAGCACCCTCAGATTCTATGCTGATATTTTTCCTGATCCACATGTCTTGTTGAGGAGGCGTATGATAAATTTGGAAATTTTAATAAGAATAGGCATGGTAAAAAATATTTCCTAGGATAAGCAATGACACTGCTTAAGTTGTCTGAATTGTTTAATGAGATACGTCGTTTAGCAGCGATATTTATTTAAGACGCCAAACAGCTGATCCCCTATATAACATGGATACCGAGATATAAATACTTCTACACAAACGACGATATAAGAACAATCTAAAGCAATTGGTCGGCACGTAGTGTTAGAATGGAACAAAAATGCAAAAATGAAATTCCTTATCCCATTATTGGACATGCGAACACTTGAGTGAAGTTTTTCATATTTCTCACAGATACAGATGAATATTCGGGAGGAATGTTTGTTCTACGTTTTGATATAAGCTAACCCTTAAACTCCCACAATTTATCATTTTTTCTCCTTTTTTGTCTTCATTACCAAACCCGTATGGAATTGTTGGTCTTATAGCCTGTATCAGTGACTGTTTCTGAAATATCTTCGCATTTGACCCAGGAATAAATATTACACATCAACGGAATGATAAATGGTTAAACAAATTACTTGAAAACGTAAGATTACAATGGATTACAGTGTATTTACGCAACTTTGGTTTTTTTTGGAGGAATTATTGGTAATATAGGCATTTTGTAATGATTTACATATTTTTGAGACAATTTACATTTATGAAAGCTGTGTACTTTGTTCGGATTCCTTGATTAATGTTTTGTTTAAAAATGTCTGTTTACCCACGTTCGTGGTTTACCAGATTTAACCTCCTTATTAATCTGCAAATGGAAAATATCGCTGGCTTAGAATAAGAAGGTCGTAAGTAGAAAATCAATATTTGCGAAAACAAGAAAAAATGTCTGAAAACTACTCCTTGTTATGGAAAAACAAGCTTTCTAAACTTCAGTTTGGTCAACATGACATAAAATATAGGCTCATTAGAAGCGCATTGATGTGCTGATTTCAAATATGCATGAGTCTTATAAGGTCGACCTTTTAATTCTAAGTCAGCGATATATTAAGAACATGGCCTAAAGCTTCTTGAAAGACATT
The DNA here is from genome assembly GCA_947247005.1 of Spisula solida. NCBI lineage: Eukaryota > Metazoa > Mollusca > Bivalvia > Venerida > Mactridae > Spisula > Spisula solida. The sequence continues at coordinate 49,315,236 of OX365950.1, forward strand.
CGACTATATATTCTATGTATTGAAGATTACAAAAAGTTGTATTGTCTATTGCAGTTTTGTGAATGGTTATACTGATACGACCAACATCACAGAAAGTGAACTAATTACAGTTGCTTTAGAAGATATGTTGAACAATTATGACAAGCGTATAAGACCTGGATATGGAGGTAAGGTCATATGCAAGCAAAAGGGGCTCGACTCGGCTAAAGGAATAATTCCTACACTATTCAAAATAGACAGGTGTATTACTTTACAACCGACCCTCGATTACCGCGCTTACATTCGATAATCCGAGTTCAACGAGAATGTTTTTCAATTCCTTATATTTACATTCAGTCGGACCATCGAATGTAACCGCGTTACAGAAACGGAATGAGGCGGAGAGTTGTTGGGAAATATCATTCTCCATCGGACCGTCGTATCATTTTGCAGAGGTTATGGGTAAATGGTGAATTATCTTCTTTACTTGATCCTTTTCTCAATTTTTGTCGGCTCGCACATGTGTCCTCAAAACGGGTTTACCCCTGTCTATATTAAATAGTGTAGTGATTATTGTTTTAGCCGACTCGAACCCCTCTGATACAAGCCGCTCTAGTCTGTATATTGTTCTTTTGTTATTTACAGTACAACTGCTTCGTCGTATTAAACCACCTTTTTTGACTAATAAGAGGGTTTAACCCACCTATTTCGACTAATAATAGGGTTTTGTAAATTTATTTAGGAATTGTAGCGGTTTAGTTTCATGTCCTTGTTTGTATTAATTTAGGTATTGAGACGTATGATTGTTTCCGGTGTTTCATGTTTGTTGTTCCCTGTTTGCTTTTTATGCTCATCATTCTGTTCCCTGTTTGATAGTGCATTATCGTTTTAGTTTCTTGTTCATGTTTGTTTTGGGCATTGTACCGTATGGTTTGGGTCGGTGTTTCTTTTTCTTGTTTGTGTTCCTTTTTTTGGCTTTTCGTGCCCAGCCTTTTCTGTTTAGCATAGTTTTACCTGTCTAATTGTTCTTTATTGTCGTACATTTAAATGCGTAGTACATAGTCAAGGACTGTGCTTTCACAGCTTTTGCATTTGTGCATATCGTTGTAATGGTTTTATCTCTGGTTGTATTGTTGGATTTATATCTCAGAATATGGAAATTGATAGGTGAATGGCATGCATACTTATTTTGAGGTCTCTTTGTATGTATTATTGGGTGATTTATCCATTGTGGAAACTTTGCACATTCTAAATAAATGACATCTGCCTAATAAAAGTATATACATATTTATTGTCTCTGCGTTAAATACAATATCGTGTATACGATTGGTGAGTGTGCCTGCATGTGAAATTGGTAGAAGTATTTGTCAAAGATTTATCGAGCCAGTATAATATATTCCTTTCAGTATTTAAATTGTAAATTTTATCTAAAAGATTTATAAGATATTTATACAATCGCCACCAATATGTTTCGATACCGTCTTTGGTTTTGTTACAATCTGGGTCTTCTTATTTATCAGTGATATGTTTAAGCACGAACTCTTATTTTTATCTCCTATAAGTGCGGTATGTACGCATCATTCATTCTCACAAAAAGTTATTTACACGAGATCTTCTCTCGAACCATCTAAATGTCAAACTTCTACGCAGTGAACTCCCTTGATGTCAAACCGGTACGCAGATCACCCTTAACGTCAAATTCATACGCAGTGAGATCATCCTTAACGTCAAACCTCTAAGTAGTGATCTCCCTTAATGTCAAACCTATACGCAGTGATCTCTCTTTATGTCAAATTCATACGCAGTGATGTACCTTAATATCAAACATCTACGCAATGGTATCCCTTGATGTCAAACCTCTACACAGTGATCTCCCTTGATGTCAAACCGGTACGCAGTGATCACCCTTGATGTCAAACTTGGTGTCAAAGTGATCTCCTTTAATGTCAAATTTATTAGCAGTGATCTCCCTTAATATCAAACTTATTTGCAGTGATCTCTCTTAATATCAAACAAATACGCAGTGATCGACCTTGTCGCATAAAGTATAACAATGTGACGTATTCGTGAGGAGTTTCTCTAAATGTGTAACTGTACATATATATATATATTTACTTATGTGGCTTTTAAGTAAATTCAACTGATTATTTGCAAGATTTCACAAACTTTCCAGATACCAAATTACTTTATCACCTGTCATTTAAAACTATGATACTTTTAATTACATTGTTGAATTTGTATTTCTATATTTCTTAAATTACATGTTGATATTGTATTTTCCAGGAGATCCAGTTGACGTAACGATCAATATCAACATTCGTTCTTTGGGACCAATATCAGAAATGGACATGGTCGGTAATTGTTGCATTATATCTTTCTTTTTAACAAAACATATGCATGATTTCTTATTACGTTTGTTGGCATATTTGTCTTTCACACTTTTACTTAAACCTAGGTCCCACTGAGCATGTTTTGCCTCGGCAATTTACTCCTGATTGAAATTAATCAGTTAGCAGGACATCAGGAACTAATTCCTCTAGATCATGGGGAAACCTTCGGGGAGGTCATATGACAGTTTGTGATATAGGAAAGAATCGTGATGAATCGGGTGGTATTGGCAGAAGTCGGGAGAACATCGCCGATGTGAAATTCCTCAGCGGGATCTAGGCTTTAGTTATTCACAGTCTCGATTGTCACATTACTGCAAATTGTGCGGTAAACTATTGAAGTGGATCTGTTATATCGGTATCCAAATCTTTAATCATACAGACTATGATGTATAAATCAAACGAGAGTACATATACGTGGACAGAGTACAAAATATTACAGACAATGATTATAAATCAAGCGAGAGCAAGCACATAAACGCGGACAGAGTACATTCTAAGTAAATATTTGATACGGGTAATTAATGTATCGCCATATCTAAGTTATTATGAAGAGCAAAATGTCGAACAAAGAATTCGGTACACAGTTGAAACAGTATAAGGAGAAACAACACTAACACAAAACGTTCTTTATGAATCGGACGTAATAAATGCGTTCAATGAAATATGAATAACTCACTCACACGAAAGAGTTCTATTAATCTATATTTGTAAAGTCAGTAACCGCATTTATCGTTATAACAGAAGCGTAAAGATGAGTAAACTATAGAGAAAGCAATAGGCATTTGTTAGACGGGAACTATACGAACATGGGTTGGTAGGCCAATATTAAATGATGTTATAGAAATTCATATTTTAAATCAGCAACCGGGACACGTGGTATTTGTATGGTCGACGCCCATTCTCAGTAACGATTGCAGGATTTGCCTTTCGAACAATACCATTTTACACAATAAACTAATATGAATGAGAGTCATTCAATATATAATGCGATATATCAATTGTGTGCTTCCGTAGTTCAATGGTTGGCGCGCTTGCCGTCTAATCTGGTTCAAATACGGGTGGAGGCACTCATTGGCCTGCCATATGTCAACAGAACACTGACTAGCAAATGAAGGCTATGCTCGGCATCTAAAACTGGTCGAGACTAGTTAACGAAACTTGGCAAAATAATTACCTGCGCCAACTTTGCTATGTTTCTTTTGGAGAATTAAGGGGCGTTAATGTCGATGACTCATCAGCGCGTGACTACAATAGACACCGCTCCAAACTGCAAGTACATGGTAGTGAACGTCACCAGATAACGGATATAAAAAGCAAGTGCCACCGAATAAAATGTAAAGATATTTTGTTTTGCCTTACTAGTCGTTTGAGTCAAAATACCCTCTTGAACTCATGGAAAGTTTCTTTGAATTATAACGACAATGTTTGGACGATTAACATTGTATGTGATAATGTGTACGATGTTTGCATTGTATACAAAACACCCCTCGTAAAAAGCATGACTAGTATTACTAGTATCTTTTTATAAAATATGGTTGCTTTAAAGAAAATGAATGGTAAGTAACAATTGATTCTACGTTAAACACTTGATAACACTTACCAGTGCAAAATGGACCCAGCTGTAAATATGTCATTGACTATAGCTATATACATGAAAGCGCTCATACAATTCTTCATTTAAAATACAGAAATAAAAAAGCGGTAGTTAAATTTAAAAGAAACGCTGTCAGTAGCTAGGCAACATTCAGAACATTGTGTTCTGTCACCATACGTCTTGACAAAATCGTGATCTGTCGACGTTATTTCCTGTCAGTAAAGCAGGTATATTCTCAATCTGTCTACGACTTGTCTGTCAGGAAACTCATTTACTAACCGAAAATGCAATAAATCAATCTCGATATAGACCAGGATTTAAATTAAATTTCAACAGGGCACCGAGAATAGCTTGTCAAAAAAATATTGGCAAAGTTTGAACGTCATGTCAAGTTTTTTTTTTCTGGTTGCGAAAATGTGAAGAAATATTGATGGCAGTGTTCCAGACGTTCACATTTGTCAAGCAATAACTAGTTAAAGAAAACCCATGCCACTCAACTCTGAAAGGAATGGCATAGCTGAACGACGTACAAGGAACAACATATTGAAACATCAACTTATTGCAGTGTGTCTGTTATATACCGACGATATAAGTAGCATGCATTCAACATATCCTTACATTTGAGCGCCATGCATTATAAATATGATGATCTATGTCATATGTACCACTTTTTTCAGGCATTTACTATGGATTGCTATTTCCGACAAGTATGGACGGATCCGAGACTCGCAATGGGAAACGGTTCTAACAGATCCAACAGTTCAAACGATTTCATTCAACTTAGCATAAAGGTATGGTATCGCATTTCGCAAAAGAAATTAATATCAAAAATTTAAATCTGCTTAGCGCAGTGTTTCGTTTAAAGAAATAATGGTTCAGTGAACTGGAAAACTAAATAAAAAAAGACAATTATTTTTAGTTCTGTTACAAAAAAACATGTTTCTTCGACTAACAAACAGTCCTCAATCCACTTGACAACCATTCCCAAACAAATTTTCGAAACTTGGACTTTCAGCGGTTTAATTCATTTTTGCGTTCAGCTGTGTGTTGGGCATTGTGCCGTGTTATTGTGTAATATGTATTTAATGTTATCTGTGCTCGGCTATTTAAGTTGAGTGATGCCTTCCTCGTCCGACTTTTTATTATCTTTTTAACATGTGTGTATAAAAAGTAACATTCTAACTAAGCAATTCGTCCCTTTGGTTCCACAATGTTGTGTCTTACTATTTAGTGAGATACAACCGTTTTGTACAAAAGAGACACATTATATTACACTTCCAAGAACGTTTCGAGTTCTACAAAACGCTCATGTAAGATATAACGTCTGGTCTTCAAGGTATTGTTTTATCAAAGCACTTACGGAAATTTAAAGTTACGTTCAAATTTAAATTCTTTACAATTCTTGTACAGCTACAAAGCGGGGTTAATAGAATTGCGATACTAATAATAATTCAACTTATCAACTCCTACACACCGTGCATGTCAATATTTTACAGTTGTTAAAGAATTATAAAGAATTTAAATTTGAACGCAAGTTTATGATTTCCGCAAGTGCTTTGATCTAGCAGTACTCGGTTATATAGCCTTGCTTTGGATGATACACATTTGCGCGTGTCTAATGTTTGCACTCAATTAGTTTCCCCTTGAATGTATGTTGCAGTTAATGCATCTGTTTTCGCGTGTGCATTTCAATTTCTTGAAATGGCTTTTCATTTTTTGTCTGACATGAGTGAGGGGTTTTCCAAGATTAATAATAAGTTGTATGACTTTCTTATTCATTTCATGTTTCACAATTATCTTTGTAGATTCTATGTAAAAGGAATAACTATATCTGTTATGTTCCCAGGAAGTTCTGATACAAAAAAGAAAAAAAGGTTCTCCGATAAATTAGATTGGTGTGATCTATTTGTATATTGTAGTCAGGGAGTTGAATGTTGCCTCGAATGTTATGCAAATAAAATCATGAATGATGAAACATGATCAATCATGTCAAGATAGTACAACTTAATATAACATTTGGCAATATAATTCTATTCAGTCAATAAAATGTGATCTCCAGATTAGTTCATCAAGCATCAAAATTGTCTCCAACTGTCTGATTGAATTGAATATAAAAACATACGAGCTTTAAGGCGGGGAAGAAATACCATAAATTCTGAACATGTCCATAGTAATGGCCATTTAGCCCTTTCCTAACTTAATGAGAAAACATATAATAGCTGAAATCGTTGTAAAATATTGCGGAAATACGTGATAGACCTGGTCTAGCTACGTAGAGATATTGCGGTACATGAAAGAATTCCATCCGTTGTTGTATATCAGTGGTTAAATTCATGGATGCACTTGCTTGCATATACAATAAAATACGTTTGAATGTTTATGTTATTTGCATTAAATGATATGAATAAATTGTCAACACAAGGGGCGTTTTTAAGTACCAGGAAAAGTGATCTATATAATGTTTATGGTGTGGTCAAATTACTTCAAATTTAGTATTGAAATTAGAACAATCATAAAACATAGTATAATATGAATCAAACGTTTGAAGGTGTAGTATACGAAATAGCACTGTTGCCGTAGTAACGTCAGAGCCGAGTAACGTCAGAAATGACTACCCGGGGCAACGTTTTCACTGACCATTCGTTATTAACATATTCTGAATACATCTCACACAGTCACCCAAATGACACACACAATTCACTTGTCTTAATAATAACAATAGTCTATATTTTCAAAATATGCATCGCTTCAATGTATACACTTCCGGGGTCGCATTGCTAAGCGTTCGAAAGCTTCCCAAAACAAGCGTAAACGTTGGACACTACGTCTCGCGACTGATTCACAGCAGGCCGTTCCTTCAAGCGATCATCTACAGCACTACTATAAGCAATCTGGAAGCGTTTATATTATTCATTGTTATATCCTACCCAGTGACATGCAACGTTCTTAACAGGCAGCGGTCCTCATTTCCAATGCTCAAGTCTAGGTTTTCCTATCAAAAGACAAAACTGGTTAAATTCTTATGATTTTCCGACATTGTGACGAGTGATTCTAATACGGCGCCCACAATATAGCAACATGATTGTGGGAATATTGAAAATATGTCATTAATTGACCAACATGATGTTATGCTGTCCGACGTGAACGTTCTGTGCAGTCATTTTAGGTCGTAGTTAATTGGAAGCTGTTTAGTTGGGGTAACGTGTTGGTTAGTTGGACGAATTCGGGGCGTGACGTCAAATTTGCCCCAGGTAGCTCTTACTGACGTTACCATAGATGCAATAACAACGGCACCGTACTATTCGTAAGGCAATTTATGGATACATTCCGAATATGTGTATTTGTCTCTCTACAAAATAACATTTAATTTAAAGCAATCTTAGAAAATTCTATGACATTTTTCCTGGAACTTAAAAACCACCCCTCGTACTACGGAACTAAGTATGAACGTATGGATCAATGTTGTACATTATGCTTAATAAATCATAACTCAATGAATGGACAATACATTAAATGATATTGTATCCCAGATAATAAAGATGTCGAAAATGCATTGCTTAACAAACAATTATAGAATGAATTACCCACAAATAATCTGATGAATCAATGGACATAAAATGAGACAAAATGACTAGGACAAGTTAGATCGTAAAAACATTCAGTCATAATATTAAAGAATTAGACAGATGCAATGTAATGTTTGTTTTCTTATTTTGCACTTCGGTCAGTTAATATTAACATAAGTAGAATGTCTCACTTTAATCTGCAATATGATTAAAGCATTTATAAAAGAATCACCGATGTGACAACGTGCCCACAAAACTAGAATATTAAGTCAGACAGGGAAGGCAGCACTCAACTAAACCAGCTGAGCACAGAAAACATCAAAAACATACAAGGCACAATGCCCAACTACACAAGTAAAATATCCACCCAAGTTCAAGCTGTCGAGAAGTAGAATGAACTAGTTTCAGCAATCAAAAAATTAAATGCCCAAGTTGAATGAGCCAGTTCCAACATTAAAATGGCTGAAATGCCTACCATTTTTTTGAGATTTTGTTTATTTCACTATTGTTATTTCATATCTTATGTGCTGTGTCTGACCACATTCACTATTGTGTATTTTAGATTTTGGAGCGTATATGGTACCCGGATACAGTATTCTATAATGGCATGAAATCTTATCTGCATACGATCACTACACCAAACAGATTCATACGGATTTATCGAGACGGAAAGATTCTATTTTCACAAAGGTATTTACATTTGTACGGTGTGTTTAAATTGCTTTCACATGGAGCCTCAGCTGCATGGCGTAATTTTATATTTTCCCGAAGCCATTTACAGTTGACTGTTTTATTCATTATCCAAACAAACAGGATAAATCAGCAAATCCTTCTAAAAAATGAAAAACAAATGCCATACCTAACGTGAATGTTCGGAAGACCGTTCGTATCCTTCAGGCCAATCTCGATTAAGAATATATTTCTCGTCTAGACTTCTTTGATTAAAGTAGTTCAGTTTTTTTACCGTGAACACATGTCAGTATTACCGACAAGGCTGCGTAAATGTCACTGCGAAAACCAATTTTATTAAAATTCTACCATAGATCGAAATATTACAGAATTGCTGCCATATTTTCAGGCAATATAAACATCACTTACGACATTCTAAGCATCTAATATATCATCTCGAACAACGTTTATTGCATTTGTTGACGTACTAAACATGAAAGAATTTAATTTGACAAATCACGATTTACCAACAATCCGCATAAATTCAATGGAATTGTGTTTATATTGGCAGTCCTTTGTTCAAAATAAGACATTGAGATTCCATATGGTTCTTACATCGTACATTGCGACTTATAGAGGTCCGTATAAATTGTATTTCGATAAACCAAACAATTCAAACTCAATGTGGTGAAATCAAACATACATCAAGCGCTGACACATGTCCTATAGATCTGTATTTGTGTGTGTATATATATATATATGTCATGTTTATAGCTCTGTAAGAAATAAATATTAGGGAATGTAGAACAACCGACGTGTGATGTTTTTGTATTGTTAAGTGGTCGTTGTATATATCTGCCATTGTTGATCATTGGGGAGCATGGATACCTGTATTTTTAAAAGTATGTATGGCCAGTGTTCTCACATATAAGTCGTTGATGGAATAAAAAATCATATAAAATGAAGAGGTATCAGAAACATATAGTGTCCTTAAACTTATAAGAGTTTGCACGAGTATATGAAGTATATGTACATGTAATAACTATACGCATACGTCACAGCATAATAAATAGCTGTAAAAAATCTTAATAATAACAATTTCTTTCATAATATAATCAAACATCAATGTAGAGCATCCCGTAAATTCAGTAGTATGTTGTTTTAAGAAATGTGCCATCTCGAAATTATCTAAAGTACCAGATAGACAAAAGGTTAGAGTGGAACGGTTGTTATTTTTGGATACATTGTCTTTTTTATTACTTACAAATACATTGCCCTCGGTGGTATTTTGTTCTACACATATATTGAAAACCGAAGTTCGTCGACCTTATACACTATGTTACACTTATGTAGACTTTGTGCATTAAATCATTTTCTAGAATAAAGAACTCGTTATTCCACCATCTTTGTTACCTCTTTGTTAATACTGTACTTTACTTAGCAGACTTATTATTCGGCTAAATCATTTCCTCTTTAACTTCCGTTCTGTCTGTGAAGATTTATATCATAAGCGTCTGACGGTGTGTGTCATGTCATTTCGACACGCCTGTCATTCTATGACCGAGGCATGCAATTAATATATTGTTCTGAATATGAATCAGACTATTGCAGTTTGGTCTCGATTATATATACGAACCTATGCAATAATTGATATTATTCACCCATTTTTGTTCATCCAATATTTGAGTATAAATAAAACCATTATGCTGAAATTACTATACTTGTGATTTGCCTAGTCATTTTGAATACTAAATGAGAACAATTAAACGTTCTATGCACGATAATAAAATAACAAACTAGAATGTTCCAATGAAAATTATATGGTTTTGCAGCTTCCCACTCGTACTTAGATGCACTGTGACAGGAAAGAACTATGTTTCATACCAATTACCAGAGTATGTATGATACTGTGTGATACTGCGACATATACGAAACGCTGAACGTTGTACCACAGATCAATGCTAAATTAGCTATGTGTCAGTTAGACATAATAATAAACGACAATGCCGCTAGTGATTATGTTGCCTTACTTGTACGGTGCATCAATTACGTCATTATTTCTGTCGCGACCGAACAACTATTCTGTTATCTTAATTATCATAAGTACCAAGATAGCAGCTACAATTACCGTTCGATCATCATCATTTTGACTTATCGTAACATGTTTATAAAATCAATTCGTCAACAAGCGTAATACGTAACGTAACCGGCAGGAATTCAATTATTTTTTTATCCATTATATCGCTTGTTAACGAATAGTGATTTGATTAGCCAGATGGCCGACTGGTTCTTGCAATAATATCTATCTGACTGACGTATTACATTACAAACTATCAGATATATTGTCTAAGAAGTAGACAGTCGGCGGGATTATATGTGTAGGGTTGCTATCCTTACTAAATATACGACCGGATTCAATACTTTTATATCGTATGTATTAGACTTATTTTCCAAATAAGGCAATTTCCCAGTATATAATTGTCGTATGTTACTGATACATTGACTTTGGTATAAATGAATATTTCATCCACGTGTCTGTTAGTTATAAGACAATCAGTTAATATATTGCCCAGCTATAAATCTACAGACTAGTGCATGCTACTTTAGATTAAGCAAACGAGCCTATCTGGTGATTGGTGGTGCACTACTCGTATATATACAAAATCAAATATTTAAGTAAATGCCATTTATTCGCATTATAAGATATTTCAATTAATTCTATCTGACATAGGTTTCTAAATTACGTGCTGATTTAGAAAACTTTAATTGCATGACATCTCAGTTCTCGGGGGGGGGTTAAAGTGGTGAAATGAATTAGTCGTATATAACGAAATTATGTTCTCCACTGCAGATAGACTTTAATGGCTGTATGTTAACATGAAAACACCTCGCTCATTTCGACGGACGTTGTGTGAAACGTCCCTCCGTTTTACTATGTGCCCATTCGTGTATCGTTTTCATTACCATGCTGCGCTTCAGAAATTTGCTTTTGTCACTTAAACACAAGACCACTGCATGCTGTATGTTCCCGCTTAGCTATATGTAGCAGCGCGTCAGTGTGGGGTATGTTTTTCCAAGCCCCGAGCTTAATTTTATAGTCACACGAGTTTCCTGGCGTAACGTCGTAGACATTTTGACGTTATTGAAAACGTGACTCACCTTGATAAAACAGTGTTAAATTCACACTCAAACTTCCAAATGACTTTATGATTTCATGAAATGTTATTATAATAGTTTGTAATAATCTGGCAGAAATATTGGAATGTCAATTAACTTAAACGGAATTTATAACTAATTTAACAAACGAAAAAGGTACGTTACGTCGGTCGGGGGTGGTAGCGCGTTTCTATGGTAATGGAATAGCTGATGACATGCTTCTGGTTTGCATTATTGAATATATTTTTTATTGACCTGTAGGTAATAAGTTATGGTTTGTAATGATATAAGCCATTATTGTTATAAAGTTAAGCTAATCAAATGAGAACAATTGTCTACGAATATATTGAATGACCCACGTGTATTAACTTTCCAGAAGCATATATTCTCGCTAATACTGTCCTACAATAATATACGATTATCAACGTGGTGACATGGGATTCAGAGTTATTGCCTTTATAATACGTATTAAAATCACAATGTAATTTAAAAGGCATTATATAATATCTAAATGACCATGTTTGTGATAGGTTGTCCCTTTCAATAAGTAATTGGAATATTTAAACGTTCCAATGCAAGATTGAAAAAGACATGTTGTATTTCATTATGACAAATACAATTATTTTATAGCATCCCATTCACTGCTACAGGAAATCACTCATATTCATACCAATCAAACAGCAGATGACGGCGTTTATACGGCCAATAGGGAATATAACTGCATGATTAATATGCTTTATATCTCTGAGACATGGTAATGAACGAACATGATGCTTTTCAAGTTTTTGCCATACGTATGTGTAGTCTACTGAGTATAAATTATGGCATTATGTCTGTCGACTGGACAACTATTTTGTAGTCTTAATTAGCATTACTACCATGTAAAGTAGCATCATCGAATAAACTACTCCAATTATTTGCTCATAACAATCATGTTTTCAAATACTGTATCTTTGCCATGGTTACATCATTAGCATAGTAACATAGTTAACAGTCCCCTAAACAGTAATTTACCATAACCTTGCACCTTTAAGCTTACAAAATGTAGTTCACTTTCCTGTGCACATGGTGGTGTAATAAATTGTTGAATGTTCAGTTAAAAACGCCCAAAAAACGGAGGTACGGTACATGAACATGTATTATGAAACATGCGATAGCCATTGCCCTAAGAAACTGGGTACCGTAGGATCAAAACACCTACGGAATATAATACAATTACAAACTGCCTATTCCAAGTCGATTCGAAATTCACATAGTCGCATTATTATTTACTTTGAATCGGATAAATGCAAGTGTTGTACGGGTTCCAAGCTAGAATTGTATACCAAGGTTATTTGTTATTTTTCCACAAAATGCGGTACCTTACCTTGCGGTGTCATTGCGTTCAAAAACATGTAAAAAATTGGTATTTATACCTAACGAACATTATCCATTTCGTTATTTTTTATTTCCATTGAAACGTAAATCAATCGTTTGGTGTCAAGTAGGTAGTTTGCAACAACATATTCAATTATTTTTGCCCATTATATCGCTTGTTTACGAAAAGTGATTTGATTTGCCAGATGGCCCACTGGTTCCTGGAATAATATCCTTCTGACTGACGTATTACATTACAAACTATCAGAGTATTGCCTAAGAAGTAGACCGTTTGTATGGTAGCAGACAAGAGTATCCATAAAAGAATTGCTACCATTAAAGAAAAAAGCATACGGCGAATACTCCCTAGTTATCAAATTTCATATTTCTTTTCAAACCGATTTTAATAATTTTCATTAGTCGTGATGACCTACATACTAATAGACAATAAAAAATCGGACAGGTAAGGCAGCACTCAGTTTAACCATCCGATTGTAAAAAACATCACATACCACAGTTTCACGACACAATTCCCAACACACAACGATAAATAAACAATTCCTCTGAAATGCATAGTTTCGGATCTCAAGAAGTAAATGCAAGCCAAGTTGAACCATTGCCAACAAATAAATATAAATGTGATGTTTGAAAAGATGAATAAAAACATATGTACCCAATGTTATGCTAACTAGCTAAATCAAAGGACATTTGTAGTTATTGCACAGTGATAAAATTTACAGGTTTTTTAATGTGGATAGGCTAAAAAGTAGTTCAATTCCATTCACTTTAAATAAAAAAGTGTGTAAAACATATATGGCATCATTCTTTCGGCGCCACGTACTGTCATTTGGATTAATCTGTTTATTCAAATGTACATTGTTATGGCGCCTTTATGTTAAGTTGGGTGCCGCTTTTACTGTCTTACTTAATACTTTTTAATGTTAAATCCACGCGAACAGATTTTGCTGCCCCGTAATACATTTCGGAGTTCAAACAAATTGCACAGTTATAGAACAGTTGATTTTTTAATACAGTTATGACATTGTAAGGGACACTTAGTAGTACATGTACTCGTATATTCATAGCCTGTTTATACACAAGTGTAAAATAGTGTGGTTCAATTGCTGTAGAACTGTGTCATGAACTAATGTGACATAGTACATTTGACTGTAGTCAATGGTGTTTTAAAACATCGGCTTGCCTGAGTTATTTTCATTTAGTAATTGGGACAAGACAAAACGAAACCTTTATCGTTGACAAATATCTCATAACAAGTAATTTTGTATTTGAAAACCATGTGTTATCTTAATAAGTAACTTAAAACATTAACGTCAATTGTCTCTTTTGCTTAATGCAGCTTTTACAAATTAAATACAGTTGTATACATTATTACTGTAACAATTGCCATTGTACGAGTCGTACTTGTATTTCAACAAAACTATTAAATTGTACTCCTCATTTTATCATAGATTTATCAGAGGGATTGAGGGGTCGACCTTCATCCAAACAAAAAAGATGACATTTGTTAATACGTTATTTGGTACTTATCAATTATGGAAATGCTATCAAGCCGCGTGTATATGGCACTACTTTCAGTTTCTAACTTGTCACGTTTCGATAGCACTTCGAAAGGACTTATTCATTGTGATAGGCAGTATATAGGCGAACTCAAAAACATTCATTGTCCTGTGTCTGTCTCTTGCATTGCTCGCTAGGCGTCTCTGCCGTTTCTGTTTTGTGAATATAAAGTATTTAATTGTTGCATAATTCTTGTCGTTTTTATTTTGACATTTAAGGGTTTGGTTTGTTCACTGAATCTTGTAAAAATAATATTGTGCTGCTTCATCACCATATTATGTTTAGAATCAGAAACCTTGCACGAGTAAAATATCAGTGACATAGTATACAATAAAGCAGGCGACAAGTAAATATACTCTCCAATTTCATTGTTAAACCACGAATACTTTTCACCATTAAACTGATTTCCTGTGCTGCATACTTTCAGAAACTTGTGATTTCGACTTTATTTCTTCTTATAATTGAGACAGAACACCCGTGTAATGGTAAACTCATATAATTTCCTGTCTGTCTGTTGGACAAAATCTATGCTTGGGTGAATAATGTCCCTAACCTGGATTGTTTCGATACCTAATGCTTTTCTGCACAGCTATTTATCTTATGTCTCGTCATAATGACTTTTAAAAACATTTAAATTGATACATTAATACAACCAGGAAGTTGCAAACTCACCAATTTCACTATCCTTTTATACAACCGTTTCTGCAATTTTCGAAAAAGCAACAGCAACTATAAATAAATAGAATCGATGCATTTACAAGCACATTAGATTCGGCTGTCCTTGTTGTCCGTAAGTTCTATTCGTGTCACATGGCTCTTACTCTGGTTTAGTATGACTGACTGGAGTGGCATACTTTCGGTGTGGGATGTCGTGATTTTGTAGTTGCCTTGGGCATTGTCGATGCATTTTTGTTATGAATTTTGTAATGTTTTTATGTTTTCGGTGCTCCACTGTTTAAGTTGAATGAATCCTTCCCAGTCTGATTTTCTATCATATTTTGACAAAGTTTAACTTTTTATATCGAGCCTGTAACAAAACCTACTTAGAACACAAATGCTTATATAATGTTTAAAAAAGATAAAACAACTCTAATATTGAATGAAGCTCTAACAGAAGCAGGAGATCACGACATACATAAAAATATACAAAAAGACAGAAAATAACAGATTACATGTACAAGTCTCAAACACAACAATGAACAAGAACAGAATGAAAATACTTATTTCGACACACTTCACCCACAACCTGACAGTAACATATGCTCATTGTTGTGTTTCGTCTCATATCCGGCACTACTTCTATCGTACTATGTTTTGTTCCAAGCTTTCTATCTAAGATTGTAACTTTTTCTCTCTCTGGAATACGATTTATGTTTATACTTGATATGGATATTATATAAGGAATAATGAACATCTATTATGTAACATGTGCAAGCCTATTTGTGCTATATATTGGCCGATTTGTCTTGGTAAAGACGCGCGATCTAGATGTATGGTAATTCAAAGATGGTTTTACAGTTCAGTCCCGCAGTTCATTTAAACTAATATCACAAATTATCTAGCAAACCATCACCAATGATTTGTTACAATTGCAGGCTAGAGAATGATTAATCTTTATGTTTCTGAGTTGATGTTTTAGATTTATATAGCTACTACCTTACATCAAATCATAATCGTTAATTCTGTGATCTCGTGTTTTAGAAGACTCATTTATGTGCACAATGGTGGCTTTTATTACTAAGAGGAAACTAAAACAGATTCCCATTGGACACTTTAGAATATTTATCGTCGACAAAAGATAACATTTAACACAAAAATGACAACATTTAAACATTTCACATTGAACACGTCAACAACATAACACTTATGCTTTACGCTACAAGTATTTAACATTCTTAAACTCCTATGTTGATGGTGTTTTGTTATTGTGTACAAGTGTCTAATAGTGGTACCATTATTAGGGTTGGGTTGTTCAATTCCCCTATTGTTTGGGGTGTTGTACGGATCCTTTATGGCATATATAATTGTCGATTGCATCTCAATCACTGGCAACGTTATAATTGACAAGAAATAAAACAAAATTGAAAAAAATGTATACGTTTGTACCTCGTTTAGAAGGTATACTTGTCTGCAAACTGACCAGGCCCCAATTCCACGAACAAACTTAAGTTATTGCTCAGCTGAGACTGTTATTTTAAAAACATATCTAGTTGTTTAAATGATTTCATGTATACTTGTATATACCGTTTCATCACAGTTAGATGCCTATTCAATAGAGCAATACATAATAAGTCCAATTTTTACAGAAATAGTGTTTTAAAGGTATAAACATCGAATGAAAAAACTTAAGCCTGTTATAACAGGCTCAAATATGACGTTCTTTATTATTCAGTACTGTTAGATTTCCATGAGCATTACATACAAAAATCACTTACTATATCATTATTTTGCAAAAAATACACGGTTTAAGCAATCTACATCACAAGACTATACCTGTAGTCATAAAAAAAATTCAAAATAACAGTCTCAGCTGAGCAATAACTTAGGTTTTTTCGTGGAATTGGGGCCAGAAAACGCAGAGGTGAATTTCGTTTTTATAAAGTTTACCGCGATTAGGTGGATGCTGTTAGGTTGTAACTGAACCAACAAAACAATCTTTTTTGAAAGCACGCGGTAATTAACCTCAATCCGCTAATGCATCGTTCAAATTTTGATTTTGACTGTGTGAATGTTCATAGAGGCGGTGTAATGGTAAATCAACTCATGTACAAAATACCCTAACTTTGAACCTGTCAATTTAGGAGAATTAACTCTTGTAATCTTTGTCCTCAAGGTAAAATTGTTCAAACTGTTGTATTTTTCAATTTACCCATTAATTATATTCTTACACAACGACAAATGCGTCATTTCTTCATTTTCCACGTTTTGGTCTGTATTTAATGCACCTTACAAAAATTGAATGCACTTCAGCGATTAGCTCAAAAGATTAATTTACATTATATGGCATAATCCTTGAACTAATTAAACAGTTTTGATGGGAATTTGCATAGAAGTAGCTATTTTAATGGTAACCACAAATATTATTATTTTATGAAGATACTAATAGCAACTCCATAGTTTTGATACTTTAAAAATGCGACCACTTTTGTTGAAATATACCTAAATTTCTGTAAAAATCCATGTTTTTATCAATAATACAGTTACACGTGGTCTCAAAATGTTTTTCAACAACATTATCAGTCATTGGTACAACGTTTCTGCCTTGATACTATGCATGATATATAACTATATTCTAGAAATATGTTTGCGCTTGTCCGAATGTTTTGACCAGCAATCATATAGTTTACGCTATCACAATACAACAGTTCGCATTGATATATTCACCAACTTTGTCCCTCACAGTTTGTCCATCATTCATAACATTTATCATGTTTAACTCAGCCCGGTAACATAATAGAAACACATATGGGCAATACATTACTTACATGAGACAGTTGTATCAATTATATGTATAATTCATTTGTTGTTATACGAAATGATAAATCCGGTATTTAATTCTGAAGCAACTCAATGACAACGTGATCAACAAAATAAAACTATAAATGTCAGCCTGTATCAGGTTTAATAGTTAGAATTATTTCTGCAGCACATTTCGTTTTATCTTATTAAATAATTGGTTTGTAGATTTGAACTGAATGATATATAAATGAAGTTCAATAGATTGTTTCATCTATTTATACCATATACCAAAACTCGCACGGATGTCTAAAACGGTTATTGACCTAATCCTATAACATTCGTAAAGGCTCTTGTCATAAAATGATCTAAGTGTGCTGACAAGCTGGCTGAATATTTCATAATGATGTCTCTTTGTATCTTCTTTGCCAATGTTACTTTTTCAATTTGGCCAATGTACAAGTACAAGTAACCTGCTTGGCTTTCTTTGATAATTTAAAAACCTTATTCTTTGACCTAAACCGTTTATCTTTTATTGTTGTAGTACTGTTTATGTCTTTTATTACATACACAATGATGATGTCTTTACTATGGACCACACAAATGATCAGCCTTTTCTGACTCAACTGGTAGTGTTTATGTTACCTTGTGATAACATACAACGGAACGAGAATATGAACTTAACGGCTGACAGTCCAGGTATCAGATGTCAAAGCTGAAATACAGCCGTTAAAATCTGAATGACCTAGTTTCAGCTGTTAAAAGGGCTGAAAGGTCTATACTTAACTGTCAAAAAGTCCTACAACGTTTAAAAGTAACAGTAAATGGTAAAATGACATGTCGTTTTATTATAATATATAGTAATAGTTCCGAATGCCAGTCAAATACCTGTTAAACTTACTTGTGTGTCTTGAGGTTAAACACATATTCACGTACATGTCGCATTTATATCATTGCAAAGACAAATCTCCTTCCAATTTTGAAACTGGTCTCACAGGTCTGAATACGAATCTTGTGATCCTGAACATTAGCAAGGAATCGGCGAGTACTACATGGTATGCTTAACAAATATGGTGCTTCCTATTTCACCTCTGGGAACTTACAATATTGGATAACTGGCAATTAGACGGTGTATTTGAGTATTTACACCACGACACATAATGCAGATGTAGTTCCTTCGAATGTCTTCTAGACGCAAGTAAACATTAATTATTTTTCGCATGATTACACTGTCAACTGTACAAGATAGACAATGATATACAAAATATAGTCACAGGTTTATAACATAAATATGTATTGTACAAAAAGGTTTTTAAGATGTCCGTCCTGTAATAATGATATTTGGAGAAAATGACGCCAACACAAATTGCAAGCATATAAAGAAACGTGAGCATCATTCAATTGTGGACGGTGGTATTTGGGAATCGGCATGCTTTCCAAATCTATCTGCTATAAAACTTGAAACGAAACATCCGAATAAGTGCCATATTTCTACAGGAAATATCTAATGTTATCCTCTTCAAGGGGGCAACGTTCTAGGACAACATGTCAATTATACTCATATTCGACTCGGAGACAATTAACCCTTTGAGCCAAAACTGTCTGACCCTTTGGCAACAATGCTGTATAAAATGTGCCATACAAGTAATATTTCACACAATTCAATCAGCAATGTCTCGTTTAAGCATTCGTGTCTGTTTGTATCGTATCGAGCTGTGTACCCCCTAGCGCTCGCCATGGAGTAATGGATTACTGGTTTTCTTTTGATCGTCTCTATAATTTTGAACACATGATGAATATTTTGTTTTGTTTTGATTAGACGCTGTCTGTGACTTGCGGCTGGGACTATTGGTTTGTTGATATGGCAACATACATATTGACAATGGCTTTACACCGGTGGGGGTCTTCTGTACTGCTTGCAATTCAGTACGTCATATCTCGATTTGTTCAATTACGTCATTTTACTTAATGAAACTGGGTCACTCGTTTTAAGGTTTTCAGATTTTTTGTTGCTGAAATCGGGCCTTTCAACGTTTTAATACTGTTACTTAACTTTTAGACTGTAGGCTGCTAAAACTATGTAGTTCAGCAGTTTTACTGTTGTTACTAGGTCATTCAGCGTGGGCTTTCTGCCTTTTGTTGGCTGAATCTTTTTTATTCAGTTTTTAACAATGAGACTAGGGGCGTTTAATTTTCTTGGTCGGTAGTGTGTTGGGCACTTCTTCGTTTTAAGATTTCTTACAGCTAAAGCGGGGCAATATAGTCCTTTTGCTGTGGAAACTGGGTCATTCAGCTTGTTAGTAGGTCATCCCACTATACGGGCCTTTCAACGTTTTAATACTGTTATTTAAATTTGAGACTAAAGGCTGCTATAACTATGTAGTTCAGCAGTTTTACTGTTGTTACTAGGTCATTCAGCGTAGGCATTCCGCCTTTTGGTTGCTGTATCTTTTCTACTGGGTCATTCAGCTAGTTATAATTTATTATACTTTTCGACAGCTTGGACTTGGGCGGATCTGCGCTTGTTTAGTTGGGCATTGTGCTTTGTGTGTTTTTAATGTTTTCTGTGCTCGGCTGGTTAAGTTGAGTGCTGCCTTCCCTGTCTGACTTAATATACTCTTTTTTCATATGGCGAAAACGAGTTTTTAAAGTATAATATTACATGTTTCATTCGCAGGGAATAGCAAATATTGGTTATAATATTGTTCGCTCGGTTATTTTCAAGATTAGCAAATATCGTGTACTTCTTCATCAGGCTGTGACTATTATTGATTTGATTAAATACAAATGTAGTTATATAATATGTAAATGTTTAAATACTAGTATATTTAAAAAATATGTTCCGGAATGTATTATCATTATTTTTACAAGTACGTTATATAATTATGTTAAAGAAATGTGCTTCATTTGGACATATGTGTATAGTATATGACTTATATTAGATCTGTTTTAGCATTACTCCTATAATCCGTAATTTGACTCTTAAAGTCGTGTTGGTGGGAATGATATCTATATTATATCTGTATTACTAAAATGGGACCACCAAACAATAAAAAATTGACAGAAGTAATTGACAAACAAACAGTAAACATGGTACTGGGAATTAAAAACATTACTAACATTACATTCGAATCTAGTAATCAATAATTAATGCATAGCTGTTCCAAGACCTTATCATTGTTTCGCACGTGTAGCATGCATGTAGCATTTCTATTTGCATGCAGGTTGTATTTAGCTTCCTTGTTTACCTCAATACAACCACTTTTTAGTTCATGTAGTAACGTGCTACTTGCGTATGATTACATCTAGTTTGCAGCATGTTATCAGTTATTAGTGTGACGATATCGTACGGCGATATAATTATTATTATATTACGCTGTTTCGACGTGTGTTTGATCGGGCTTGGGAAAGATTGTGTGCGTGGTATAAAACTTTACAGAATCTTTCAATACGTCGATTGATTTTTAGAAGTATGTTTAATTAGGACAAACGGGTATGTTATTACGACTGAACAATATATGAATGCAGTTAATAGAATATGATTGATCATTGGAACATTTACAAAAAGAAAACTAACTCGTACACCGAATTTGATTTCTAAGGATTTTGAGTTTCAGAACAAATAAATCATCGAATTATCATACTAAATTGTCAAGATTAACCTCTGTCTGGTTTGAAAGCATGTGCATTTGAATATGCATTGATTTGATTCAAATAAACATTACTGGTATGTTATCAGATAAATCATATTATTAGCTAGAATTTCACTGAAATGGTTCTTATAAAAGCAATTAACCTTTAAATGTCTCTCCAAACTATGTAGCTTCCTTTTCTAAATTGAATTAATCACAGAAAGATTTTGTAAAATGAAATCAAAGTTCGTAAAGTTTCATTTTAATTTGTGTCTGGTGGTATTACGTTATCAGCAAAGGTACACCCTTACTCGAATATGTTGAGAGAGGTTAATGCTCTTACAAGTGCTATAAGTTGTTCAAACCAGATACATTATAATTGTAGATTGCATTTTTAAGAAATACTTTTTCCTGTATAAATAATCGTGTTTTCATGACAACAATGGCAGCGCTTCGTGCATTGCGACATACAGATGTCCGTTAAAATTGTATTGCGTTAAATCAGACATTTGAAACTAAATGTGGTGAAATCAATACATCAAGCGCTGACATAGGATCCATAGATCTGTATGTGCCGTATATGTCGGACATTTTTATATCTTTGTAAGATATGACTAGTAGGAATAGTAGAACGGGACGACCGAAGTGTGATGCGTTTTGTATTGTAAAGTGATCATTTTAATATACATGTATATATGCAATTGTCGATTATTATCGAGCATGGAATCCTGTCTTTTTAAAATTTATGTATGGCCAGTGTTCTCACATAGAAGTCGTTGATGGAATATGAAATCATATTAAATGAAGATTATCAGAAGTATATAAGAGTTTGCACGTTTATATGAAATATATGTACATGTACTAACTATACGTGGGACGTTCAAAAATAAACAGGACTCAGGCCCTCACGGGTACAGTTTTAAATATGATACAAATGCTATTATTTTACATTAAAACGGAGTTCAATTTCGAAAAATTGATATCTGATTTTTTGAGTTACACTATAACGTCCGCCCATAATAGTCAATTTTGAAACCATGGTAACACGCACCCGGCGCTGCCCACCAATTACCATTGATGGCGACTACGTATTAGGGTGTATCTTTAATACTGTCATGTCGATAATTGTTAAACTTCGCCATAACTTTGCATGTTACATATTGGACGATGTCTGCAACAATGACGACATTCAGACGTTAGGTACGAAAATAAATAGAAGTTGAACTCCGGGAAATTATCTTAACTACGTTGGCGAACATTTCTCCGAGTCGTTTATCATTTTTAGAATGGAATAAATGCTTTAATGATAACTGTTCAGCTTTGAAAGACAGGTTAGTAAAAGGAAATTATATAACGTTTCTGACGTCTGTTACTGAGCCATTTGCAAACTATCAACGTTTCATAGTACGTTGCATAGACCAGATATTCGATGTAAGATCCGGAACACTACATGCGATTCTCACCAACGCTTAACTTGAGTGTATCAGTGTGTACAGGAATGTAATCTTCACCATATATCACTTTCAACATCGTATTGTATAGCCCTATGCGCGAGATAAAGACGGTCGGTAAAATAGCGGCGTCATTTTGTGCGCCTGGTCGGCGTTAGTGGCCTTGTTTATTCATCTGTAACTTTCGGACCGCGAATTAGTTTTAGGATTCCGATTCCTGACGGCATATTTTTTGAATTTTTTTGTTTAACCATATGTGTTTACTTTTGAATGTCGCACGTACACTTACCACACAGCGATATAAATATCTGTTAAAAAGTTCTTAGTAGAATATTCCATATTAATATCTACCATCACTTACGAGTATCCGTAAATGCAGTAGCCATTGTTTCAGTCATGTGATTATTATAACGGTACAAAATGCTTTTATTTTGCCTATATAACCTGACCACAACTCCTGTTTCAGTCCTCTCTTACTGTGCCCTACTGGTATGCCATTATGCTCGTAGTGTGTCATTTGCTTAGGTCGGTCTAAGACAGTCATTTGTTGTAAATAGAGTCCTCCTTTCTTAATTGTCTCCGTGCCTGTTGTTTTTTAAAATGTTCCTTCTATAAATTGTTCAAAACCCAGATAGACAACAGGTTTGAGTGGAAAGGTTGTTATTTGTGGATACATTGTCTTTTTTTATTACAAATACTTTGCTACGGTTGTGTTTTGTTATACACATATATTGAAAACAGAAATCCTTCGACCTGATAAACTGTTACACTGTTTAGACTTTGCGCATTACCTCATTCTGTAGAATAAAGCACTCGTCAATACATCACTTTGTGACCTCATAAGCAGACTTAAATCATAATTCGACTATATCATTTCCTCTCTAACATCCGTTCTGTCTGTGATAATAAGCGCCTGGCAGTGTGTGTCATGTCATTTGGACACGCCTGTCATTCTATGAATAAGGTCAGCAGTTAATATGTTGCTCAGATATAAATCAATCAGACTATTATTTTGGTTTCAATTATATATACGAACCTATACTATAATTGATATTGTTTAATCATACATTGTTGGTCATCTAATATTTGAGTATTGATATTCAAATTTATCAGGTAGATGGGTAAATTTTAATTTGATGATAAAAGTTTGAAAATTTGTATGGTTGAAAAACATTATATTCCATTTAAACTAATAATGATATCATCTATTTTGACAAATGGCATTTATTCAAATCGTCAACTACTTCATATCTAACTGTCACTAGAAAGCTTCCATGAAATTACAAGCATATTCAGTTTTATAATAATGCATGTTGTTTTCGTACTCTGGATGCTTAAATTGCCGTTACCATTCTGTACTCACAAATGGCGAGAACACTATAGAGACACTTGTGAAAGTTTATGCTAATGTTTTAGAACAATGGTCCTATATTCTTGCTAATGATGCAATAATATACGAATGCAAATGTAATTAAATGAGGATTCTCAAACCATTATTTTGAAATTACCATAATTGTGATTTGCCTTGTCATTTTGGATACTAAATGAGAATCGTTAAACGTTCTATGTGAGATTATAATAAAACACATCTAAATACTGCAACGTGGCGACATGTGATTTAGAGTTATTGCTTTGATAATACGTATTAAAATCAAAATGAAGTTTTTGAAAGGTTGTCCTATAGGATAAGAAATGGAAATATTTAAACGTTCTAATGCAAGAAAGTAAAAACATGCAGTATTTCATTATGACAACTACCATTTTTTTGTAGCATCCCACACACTGCTACAAGAAATTACTCATTTTTATTCCAATCAAATAGCAGATGACGAGGTTTATACGTCCAATAGCGAATATAACTGCAGAATAAATTTGCTTTATGTCTCTAAGACATGGTAATGAACGAAATTGATGCTATTAAAGTTGTTGCCACACTTATAGGTAATCTACTGAGTATTAATTATGGCATTATTGCCTGTAGACTGGACAACTAGTGGTATTTTGAAGTCTTAATTAGCATAACTTCCAAGTAAAGTAGCATCAATCGATCGAATAAGTTAATTCAATTATGCCCATTTAAATAAGGCTTTCAATTAATGTGCTATTTTGCCATGGTTACATCATTAGCATAGTAACATTGTTAACAATCCCCTTAATTTATCATCACCTTGCACATTTAAGCTTACATAATGAAGTTCGCTTTTCTGTACACATGGTGGTGTAATAATTTATAACTTAAATGTTCAGTTTAAAACGCCCAAAAAAACGGATGTACTGTACCTGTACATGAATTATGAAACATGTGGTAGCCAATATGCTAAGAAACAGGGTAATATGTGATTAAAGAAGATCTAGAAAACAACGTCTGCCTATTCTACGTCGATGCCAAATTCACATATTCGCATATTTACTGTATATTGGATAAGTGACGTACGGGTTCCAAAGCAAGTGTTGTATATATAGTGAAGTTATTCGTCAACATAGTTTGGTACCTTTGTTACGTTGTCATTACGGTCAAAACGATTGAAAAAAAGGATTGGTATTTATACATACCGAACATTGTCCATTTCGTTATTTTTTATTTCCAATGTAATGTAAATCAATCGTTTTGTGTCAAGTCAACAATATATTCAATTATTTTTATCCATTATATCGCTTGTTGACGAATAGTGATTTGGTTAGCTAGATGGCCTACTGGTTCTTGGAATAATATCTGTCTGACTGACGTATTACATTACAAACTATCAGATATATTGTCTAAGTAGTAGACAGTCTGTACAGTAGCAGACAAGATTATCCATAAAGGGATAAACATAGGGGGAAACTCATTTCATATTCTTTTCAAACCAAATTTTATGATTTGCATTAGTTGTGATGATCAACATACAAAAAAATAATAGATACTAGGACAGGTAAGGCAGGTAAGGCAGCACTCAGCATAAACATCCCATTGTAGAGAAGTCACATACCACAGTTTCCAACGCACAACTGAAAGATAAAATGAACAATTCCTCTGAAATTGAAAGTTTCGGATGTCAAGAAGTAAATACAAGCCAAGTTGAACCATTGCCAACAAATAAATAATAAATATAAACGTGATGTTTGAAAAGGTGAATAAAAACGTATATACTCTATGTTACACAAACTAGCCAAATCAAAGGACATTCGTAGTAAAAGTAGTTCAATTCCATTCAATTGAAACAAAATAGTGTGTAAAACATATATGGCATCATTCTTTGGGCGCCACTAACTTGGATTAATCTGTTTATTTAAATGCACAATGTTATGGCGCCTGTACGTCAAATCCGCGCGAACTCATTTTTTGCTGTTCTGTAGTTTATTTTAGGGTTCATACAAATTGTATTTCTTATTTTTGAATAGAGTTATAGTAAATCAAATTGTAAGTGAAATTTGCTTATACACTCGTACATTCATAGCCTGTTTGTAAAATAGTGTGATTCAATCGCTGTAGAACAAATGTGACATTGTACGCTTGACTGTAGTCAATGTTGCTTTAATACATTGGCTATGGACTGTTTTCCATTTAGTAATTGGGAAAAGGCATCAAGAAACCTTGATCGTTAACACATGTGTTATATCAAGTCATTTTGTATTTAAAAACCATGTGTTCTCTTACAAATGAACTTAAAGCATTAACTTCTCTAGACTCTTTTGCTTAAAGCAGCATTCACAAATTAACCACTGTAATAATTGTATATTATTACTGTTACAATAGCAATTGTACGAGTCGTACTTGTTCTTCAACAAAACTAATTGTACTCCTCATTTCATGATGGACATTTCAAAGGTATTGACACTCGAACATAATAATACGTATCGGCATTCATCCAAAAAACATCAATGAGACAGTTGTTAATACGTTATTATGTATTTGTCAACTATGGTATTAATATCTAGCCTTGTATATCACTATACTTTGAAGTTTCAGTTTATTATTCGTCACGCTTAACTAGTATTTCGAAATTAATTATTTCCCATGACACCATTACTTCTTGTTATTTTATAAAATAGACAAACTGAATACAACGATGTTAACAATTTCATATGCTTATCTTGTTAACGAACTAGTAGAGAATGAAATTATTTGGACATTTTACGGCCAGTATCCGCCGTACACGAACGGATGGGATGACAGTAGTGACATTTTCCGAAGAATGATATTTCAGGAGTTTTTTGTCTGTGAATCGGCGTGAGAAGAACAACTATATGCAATTACCCCTCTTTAAGGCAATGTGCAAATTTTAAATAAGAAACCTTGCAGTATGTCATTAATTGTGATAGGCAGTATATAGGCGTACTCTAGGCGGGTCTGCTGTTTCTGTATGGCTTTGAGTTGTCTTTGCATGTAAAGTATTTAATTATTGCATAGTTCTTATCGTCTTTTTGACATTAATGGGTTGGTTCTGTTCACTGAATCTTTTACAAATGATTTGTGCTGCTTCATCACCATAATATGTTTAGAATAAGAAACCTTACATGTGAATAATATCAGTGAAATAGTATAAAATAAAGCAGGCGATGAATCAAGAAGAATTTGTCGTTTTAAAGATGCACTCAACCGAACGTATTTAGGAAGAAGTGCACTATAAATATATTTGCACTCAATAATTTGTAACACGCTATTTCCTTCGCCATAGTAGAGTGTACGAGTATGAGTTTAAGGTAAAGTGTACGCATCTTATGTTTCTACAATATGCGTCGTAAATGCAGAAGTTTATGGAAATAATGTAGATTTACATTCCATTGCGACTTTTAAATGGAGCACGAATGCATATAATGTTAGCATACACGCACAAATCGCATTTCAGTACGATTTCTTCACTAGATTTCAAAGGCGTATACAATTTTGAAATATACGATATACTTAATAAGGTAATAGCACTTTTTCAAACTGGGTACCACTAATAGTCATCTACGAAGGGTGCTCCAGAATAACGTGGACTTTTGTTTGTAAGAATTTATGTCAATAATAGATCTGACCAAAAATAAACTTTTTAGAGCAAAATTCAACGTAATTCTGGATCACCGCTCGTACATAACAAATGACCGTCCTACATATATCATCTGGGTAAAATGATAGTAATACATTGAACAGGTAAGTCAGCACTGAACATAAACAGCAGAGCACGACATGCACAACAAGCAACACAATTAACAGAAAACCCAAAAAGACAAACGGAAATGCCGTACGAATTTGTCCGGGGAACATCACTAGCCAGATGAGTAAAATTTACGGTTTAAAATTAAATAATTTCTTTTGTAGTAAATATTTCCAACACTATGACTTGTTTGGACTGTAATATCTAGATACAGAACTGATGTGTGTATCAAATGAATTTGCATTATTTAGTGTTAGTTCTTCAGCATAGCTTTCCTTGATTATAAGCGAAAAGAAAGGATTATCAATATTCAAAATGCCATCATGTTATCGGGATGCATTTATCAAGATACAGATAACATCCGATTGCTTTTCGACAGACATGGTCAGCAGCAAAACGCGTTCGTAACCGTAATAAACATGTGATGTACAGATGATTTCTATAGGAATACAGATACATAGTGACATTTTATCTTCTTAACGTTTTCTCCCCCAGCGCACATAACCTTTCTTTGATATGATTATGAGGCAACGAAAAAACCATTAGCACTCGCACAAAAAACATGCTGTTCTCTTTGAATTTTCTAAAAGATAATATTAAATCAGACATCAACTAGAGTGATGAAATACAAATCGGGAACAAAAAACCTCTGATGAAAATGGCTTGTGGTGTGTTTTCCGGCTGTAGTCCTATTGCGAATAATATGTGTCGGTATGTGGTGTTAGTTAAAGGATATAACCTTTTTGTTCTCGGGTCGAGTGTATTATTTGGCTTTTGTTATCGTCAAAGATGTCTTTATCGGTATTGGCAACTGTCAAAAGCAGATGATTCGTTGGAAACAATCTCCTCATTTCCTTATATGAAAATGTTTGTGTAATGTCCTGATTTCAATAAAGCGATTTATGGGTAAACATATTTTTTTTCTTGAAGTAATGGGTAACCGAAGTTTTATTCTAGAAGTAAAAAAAGAACAAAATGACAATCTACATGTATCTATCTAATTTATCATTTTGTACTATTTTTGTTTCTTCTGGTGACGTTATTGACGTGTGGTAATTCTATTTATCCAATATAAAACAGAAAACCTTTCCAATAATCGAATTAAATTGTAATATTTTGCATTGGTACGTTCCATCTATCGTCTTTTTTCTTAGTACAATATAGTCTTATTGCAATATATATATATTTAGAATGAGGTAGTAGATATATTGATTGAAAACATAAATCACATATTAACACAACGCTTTATTTGTCATTAAAGTTTTGAAATGACATGTGTTAGTATCATTAAAGCATACTGTGCCAGTATTGCCTTGCATGGTGCTAACAGATGGGGAGAGGCTGACATAACACCTGTCATACCCTCGTGATGTTTAATACATGACGACATCGGTAATATAGACATAAACATAAATTTGCATTAACAAATCACTTTTTGTAATTCTTGTTTGGTACCGAACATTATCATGACATATTCATCGCAATCGTGCATTGCACACATACTAGAGCATAAGTTTCCCAATATTCATGAAAGTAGGATTACCGATAATACAGTGTGTTTAATTATGTGCGGCCAGTAATAATAATTAATATATCTGCCCGGCCCCTGTCCTTAAATGCCAAACACAGGCATGCCTTGAGAATAGTATATCCTCTCCGATTTCATTGTTAGCTTTATCTGTATCCCAATTCATTGCAGGTCTCGTCGGGACTTGCTATTTACTGTTACGTATTTTAGGAAAGAAGGTGTACCTAACTCTAAAGCTCTCATTTTTGTTCGTATATGATTACCGAAATTACAATACAAATTTCTGCCAAATAAGACTACCGGGACAACATTTAAATTATCAGGAAATACGCTCTGATTACTATTAGCGTTATAGGGTCTATAAATCATGGTCTGTTACGTATTTATAGATGAGAATAATGAATAAACATCACTGATGTATGCTTTGTATAATAAGGAGATGGGCAAAACATAACAACATACAAGGTCATACTCTATCTAGGTTTGTTAGTAGCTGTCAGTATTCATGTTGTTTCGACTACGTGACTTGTGTTATATATAAAATTATAAATAACGTAAATCAAGACAAACTCCAGGATTGCTCAACGTTTCGACTGTATTGTCTTCATCAGGAATAATAAAAATAAACAACAAAAAAATAAACAACGTCATGGGTTATGACGTCATAAAAGATGATGTTACGTTTGGCGTAAAAAACGTTACAAACGTTTTGGCGTAAAAAATGAAGTCAATAGATACAGGATCAAAAAGATTCAAAATCACTGTGAACAATGTTAATAAGACAAGTTAAGACAAAAACAGTGAAAACTGTATTATTTGACATTAAGAAAACCACACTCTGGTGTTACATTGCAGAAAAATATAATGAAATGAAGAGGCATATTAAGAAAAAGTGTACATTATTTTAGCATTCAAGCCTTTAGGAAAAACTGTGTCAAGATTATGAATCCAATATGTTTCTTTAAGGAGCCTCTTCATATCATCATGGACAATGACAATAGGCATAAAACTGAAGTTGTTTAGATTATGGACGTCCTGGTTGAAGTGTGTAGCTACATGACTAGAGAATACAGGATTAGTAAAGCTAGTAATGTCTTAAATATAAAATTATATGTGTATGTGTTCGGCATTGTGCCTTGTATGTTTTTATGTTTGCTGTGCTCGGCTGGTTAGCTGACTGCTGCCTTATGTGTCTGACTTTTATGTATTTAAACCATGAAACCTGCTGCAATGTAAGCAATGGTGTTGTGTTCCACATATCATAATGTAATAAGCTGAGAGTTATTTAATGTAGTTTGTACGTTTGAAAGTGTGAAACAGTACCCGGTGTTGCAAACCACGAATACTGTTAACCATAAAACTGATTTCTTGTGTTTCATACTTTCAGAAACCTGTGGTTTCGACATTATTTCTTCTTATTATTGAGACCAAACACCACTGTAATTGTAAACACATATAATTTCCTGTCTGTCTGTTGGACAAAATCTATGCTTTGGTGAGGAATGTCTCTAACCATGATTGTTTCGATACCTACCGCTTTTCTGCACATCTATTTATCTTATGTCTCGATATAATGACTTTTGAAGACATTCAAATTGATATATAAATACAACCAGGAAGTCGCAAACACACCAATTTCACTATCCTTTTATACAACCGTTTCTGTAATTTTCAAAAAAGCAACAGCAACCATAAATGAATAGAATCGATGCATTCAACAGGACATTAGACTCGGTTGTCCTTGATGTGTGTCGTCCGTTTGTTCTATTCTTGTCACCTGGCTTTTACTTTGGTTTAGAATACTGAGGTGGCATACTTTCGGTGTTGGATGTCGTAATTTTGTAATTGACTAGGACATTGTCTGTGCATTTTTGTTATGAAGTTTTTGATGTTTTTATGTTTTCTGTGCTTCGCTGCTAAGTTGAATGAAGCCTTCCCAGTCCGATTTTCTTTTATCTTTTGACAAATTTTCACTTTTAATATCGAGCCAGTAACAAATCCTAATTAGAACTCAGATGCTTATATAATGTTTAAACAAGATAAAAACAACTCTAATATGCTCCCAACAGAATCAGCAGATCACGACAGTCATAAAAATATACAAAAACACAAAAAATATTACAACACAACAATGAACAAGAACAGAATGAAAATGAACAGCGACAAAATACGTATTTCGACACTACACACACAACCTGAAAGTAACATATGCTCAGTGTTGTGTTTCGTCTCATATCCGGCACTACTTCTATCGTACTATGTTTTGTTCCAAGGTATCTGTCTGAGATTGTAACTTTTCTCTCTCTGGAATACGATTTATGTTTATACTTGATATGGATATTATATAAGGAATAATGAACATCTATTATGTAATATGTGCTAGCCTATTTGTGCTATTTATTGGCAGATTTGTCTTGGTAAAGACGCGTGATCTAGATGTATGGTAATTCAAAGATAGCTTTACAGTTCTGTCCCGTCGTTCATTTAAACTAATATCACAAATTATCTAGCAAACCATGACCAATGATTTATTACAATTGCAGGCTAGAGAATGATTAATCTTTATGTTTCTGAGTTGATGTTTTAGATTTATATAGCTACTACCTTTCGTGAAATCATAATCGTTATTTCTGTTATCTCGTGTTTTAGAAGACTCATTGATGTGCAAAATGGTGGCTTTTATTACTAAAAGGAAACTTAAACAGATTCCCATTGGAAACTTTAGAATATTTATCATCGACAAAAGATAACATTTAACATAAAAATGACAGCATTTAAACATTTCACATTGAACACGTCAACAACATGACACTAATGCTTTACGCTACAAGGTTTTTAACATTCTAAAATTCTTATGTTGATTGTGTTTTGTTATTGTGTACTAGTGTCTAATAGTTTCCTGGTATCATAATTAGAGGTTGGGTTGTTAAATTCCCCTATTGTTTGGGGTGTTATACGGATCCTTTATGGCCTGTATAATTGTCGATTGCATCTCAATCACTGGCAACTTTATCATTGAAAAGAAATAAAATGGTAAATTTGATACCTTTGTACCTCTTTTAGAATGTATATTTGTCGGGAAACTGACCAGACAGACGCAGAGGTGAATTTCGTTTTTAAAAAAGTTTACCGCGATAAGGTGGATGCTATAGGGTTGTAAATGAAGAAACAAAACATTCTTTCTTTGAAAGTACGATGTAATTAACCTCAATCAGCGCTAATGCATCGTTCAAGTTTTGATATTGACGGTGTGAATGGTCATTGAGGCGGTGTAATAGTAAATCAACTCATGTACAAAATACCCTAACTTTAAACCTGTCAATTTACGAGAATTAACTCTTGTAATCATTGTCATCAAGGTAAAATTGTTCAAACTGTTGTATTCTTCCATTTATCTATTTATTATATTCTTTCACAACGACAAATGCACCTTTTCTCCATTTTCCACGTTTTGGTCTGTATTGAATGCACAGTTGTATCAATTATATGTATATTTCATTTGTTGATATACGAAATGATAAATCTGGTATTAAATTAGGAAGCAACTCAATGACAACGTGATCAACAATGTCAGCCTGTATCAGGTTTAATAGATAGAATTATTTCTGCAGCACATTTCGTTTTATCTTATTAAATAATTTGTTTGTAGGTTCGAACTGTATGATATGCAATTGGAATTCAATAAATAGTAACACGTTTCATCTATTAATACCATATACCAAAACTCGTACGGATGTCCAAAACGGTTATTGACCTAATCCTATAACATTCGTAGAGGCTCTTGTCATAAAATGATCAAAGTGTGCTGCCAAGCTGTCTGAATATTTCATACTGATGTAACAAGTAACCTACTTGGCTTTCTTTCAAAATTTTAAAACCTTATTCTTTTAACTAAACCGTTTTTCTTTTATTGTTGTAGTACTGTTATATCAGTTCATGTCTTTTATTACATACACAATGATGATGTCTTTACTTTGGACAACACAAATGATCAGCCTTTTCTGACTCAACTGGTAGTGTTTCTGTTACCTTGTGATTCGTCTAGTTACCAGAAGTGGGTCACCACCGGAGTATGCTGTACTCCCATAGTGTACAACACATTGATATAGTGGATAACACATGGATGTATAAAAATGATAAAAAAATCGGACAGGGAAGGCAGCAAACACTGCCGAGCACAAAAATCATACAAAAACACATACCACAATTACACGATACAATGCATAACACACAACGGAACGGGTATATGAACTTAACGGCTGAAAGTCCAGGTATCAGATGTCAAAAGCTGAAATACATAGTTTAAGCCATAAAAATCTGAATGACCTAGTTTCAGTTGTAAATAAGGGCTGAAAGATCTAGGCTTAACAGTCAAAAGTCATGAAACGTTTAAAAGTAACAGTAAATGGTAAAATGACATGTCGTTTTATTTTGACATCTAGTAATACACTACCCAAATATTCTAACCCGCAATAATTATGTGTATAATAATTTTGTTAATACTGCGCGTACTCTCATGAAATTTTGGATACCAATACTTGAATAATACTTGCATTTAATTATGAGTTTATCAAGACGAACAGTCATCAGTAATGCCGATTTTGTTCATTGGCGCGTGAATTCTGGTCCAGATGCATTGCCTGTGCAAGAATGCATTATTACGCAATACACCGAATGCACTGAAATTAACTGTAAAACGGTTAAAATAAACATATACTCTATCATCTTTTAATCATGTATCGGTATGCGACATTTCAGGTGAATACATGCATTTTTCACCAAACTGGAATGAAATATGAACTGGCGGTTTAGAACTTTTGGGGAGTGTAGTTCCGAAATTCAAGTCAAATACCTGTTAAACGTACTAGTGTACCTTGAGGTTTTTTTACACCAACACACACTTCACGTACATGTTTACGGTGTGTAAGCCTATAGTGTTGCTGAAATTATATCAATGCAAACACAAATCTCCTACAAATTTTTAAACTGGTCTCACTGAATACGAATCTTGTAATCCTGAACATTTACAAGGAATCGACTAGGACTACATGGTACGCTAAGCAAATGTGTTGCTTTCTATTTCACCTCTGGGGGCTTACAATATTGGATATCTGGCACTTAGTCGGTTTATTTGAGTATTTATACTACGTCACATAATGTAGATGAAGTTACTTTGAATGCTTCTGGACGCAAGTAAACATTAATACATTTTCTTATGTCAACA
Source organism: Spisula solida (assembly GCA_947247005.1). Classification (NCBI taxonomy): domain Eukaryota; kingdom Metazoa; phylum Mollusca; class Bivalvia; order Venerida; family Mactridae; genus Spisula; species Spisula solida. The sequence goes on from OX365950.1 coordinate 49,349,935, forward strand.
ATACAAGATGGACTATGATAGTCGCACTTTTATCTCACAATATGTATTGTACTAAAATGTTGTTGAGATGTCCTGATTTAATGATATTTGGAGAAAATGACACCAGCACCTTTTTCAAGCATATAATAAAACGTGAGCGTCATTCAATTGTGGAAGGTAGTATTTAGGAATCGGCATGCTTTCCAAATATATCTGCTATAAAACATGAAATGAAATATCCGACTTAGTGCCATATTTCTACAGGAAATATTTTGTTTTATCATCTTAAAAGTGGCAACGTTCTAGGACAACATGTCAATTATATTCATATTCGTCTCGGAGACAATGAGTCCTTTGAGCCAAAACTGTCTGGCCCTTTGGCAACAATGCTGTATAAAATATGCCATACAAGTTATATTTCGCCCAATTCTATCAGCAATGTCTTGTTCAAGCATTCATGTCTATTTGGAATGAGCTGTATACCCCCTAGCGCTCTCGATGTAGTGTTGGACTACTGGTTTTCTTTTGATCTTCTCTACACATGATGAATATTCTGATTAGATTTGACGCTGTCTGTGACTTGTTGCTGGCACCATATAACGAAAACGAGTTCTTAACGTATAATAATACATGTTTCATTCGCAAGGAGTAGTATGTCTTTTGTTATAATAATGTTCGCTCGGTGTTTCCATGATTAGCAAATATCGTGTACTACTCCATCAGGCTGAGCTTATTATTGATTTGATTAAATACAAAATGTAGTTGACACTTAATACTAGTATATTTTTTTTAAAAATGTTCCGAAATTTATTATCATTATTTTGACACGTAATTTATTCATGTTAAATTTGAAATGGTCATATGAAGAAAACATGTTTCATTTGTACATGTAAATATGTGTATAGTTGCATCAAGACCATATATGACTTACACGAGAGCAGTTTTAGGATAACTTATATAATCCGGTATTTGACTCATAAAACCGTGTTGATGGAAAGAATATCTATATTATACAGCTACGACTTCATAACATGAGATACTGCAGTACCAAAATTGTACCACCAAGCATTCAATATTATGCAGAAATAATTAACAGACAAACAGTAAACGAGGCATAGTACTATGAATTAATAACATTACTTATCTCGATCTGAATCTGACAGCATTCCATATCTTGTAATCAACAGTAAATGCATAGCTGTTCGAAAGTTCAAAGACTTTATCATTGTTTGCGCACGTGTACCATGTATCGTTTTAATGTACATGCATGTTTCATTTAGATTCCGTGTTGTCCTCAATACAACATAAGGTTTAGACCATGTAGTTACGTGCTGTTTGCGTATGATTTCATCTTGCGCTTAGCATGTTATCCAATTTTAGTGTGACGATATTGTACGGCAATACAATTATTATTCATGTTAAGCTGTGTCGTAGGTTGTTTGATCTGGGTTGATGTAAGATCGTTAGCGTGGTATATAACATTACAGAAGCTCGTTAAATACGTCGATTGATCTTTAATTAGGACAAACGAGTTGGTTATTACGACTGAACAATATATGAATGCAGTTAATAGAATATGATTGATCATTGGAACATTTACAAAAAGAAAACTAACTCGTACACCGAATTTAATTTGTAAGAATTTTGAGTTTCAGAACAAATAAATCATCGAATTATCATACTAAATTGTCAAGATTAACCTCTGGCTAGATTGAAAGCTTGTGCATTTGAATATGCAATGATTTGATTCAAAATAAACACGACTGGTATGTTATCAGATTAATCATAGTATTAGCGAGAAAGACTCTGAAATGGTTCTGATAAAAGCAATTAGCCTTTAAATGTCTCTCCAAACGATGTAGCTTCCTTTCCTAAATTAAATTAATCACAGAAAGATTTTGTAAAATGAAATCAAAGTTCGTAAAGTTTCATTTTAATTTGTGTCTGGTGGTATTACGTTATCAGCAAAGGTACACCCTTACTGGAATATGTTGAGAGAGGTTAATGCTCTTACAAGTGCTATAAGTTGTTCAAACCAGATACATTATAATTGAAGATTGCATTTTCAAGCAATATTTTTTCCTCTATAAATTATTGTGTTTTCATGAAAAACAATGGCAGCGCTTCGTGCATTGCGACATACAGATGTCCGTTAAAATGGTATTTCGTTAAATCAGACATTTAGAACAAAATGTGGTGAAATCAATACATCAAGCGCTGACATAAGACCCATAGATCTGTATGTGCCGTATATGTCGGACATTTTTATATCTTTGTAAGATATGAATAGTAGGAATAGTAGAACGGGACGACCGACGTGTGATGCTTTTTGTATTGTAAAGTGATCATTTTAATATACATGTATATATGCAATTGTAGATTATTATCTAGCATGGAGTCCTGTATTTTTAAAATGTATGTATGACCAGTGTTCTCATATAGAAGTCGTTGATGGAATATGAAATCGTATAAAATGAAAATTATCAGAAGTACTAAAGAGTTTGCACGTGTATATGAAATATATGTACATGTACTAACTATACATGGAGCGTTCAAAAATAAACAGGACTCAGTCCTTCACGGGTACAGTTTTTAATATGATACAAATGCTATTATTTTACATTGACTCGGAATTCAATTTCGAAAAATAGATATCTGATTTATCGAGTTACACTATAACGTCCGCTAATAATAGTAGTCAATTTTGAAAACATGGTAACACGCCCCGGTGGCGACTACGTAATAGGGTATATCTTTAATACTATCATGTATATAGTTGGTAAACTTCGCCATAACTTTGCATGTTACATATTGGACGATATCTGCAACAATGACGACATTCGGACGTTAGGTACGAAAATAAATAGAATATGAACTTCAGGAAATTATTTTAACTACGTTGGGAAACATTTCTCTGAGTCGTTTATCATTTTTAGAATGGAATAAATGCTTTAGTAATAACTTTTCAGCTTTGAAAGACAGACAGTAATAGGAAATCATATAACGTTTGTGACGTCAGTTACCGAGACATTTGCAAAATATCAACGTTTCATAGTAAGTTTTCTCAACCAGATATTCGATGTAAGATCCGGAACACTACATGCGATTCTCATCAAAGCTTTACCTAAGTGGTTCAGTGTGTTACAGGAATGTAATCATCACCATATATTACTATAAACTTCGTATTTCATAGCCCTATGCGAAACACGAACGTCTTGTAAAATAGCGGCGTCATTTTGTGCGCCTGGTCGGCGTTAGTGACCTTGTTTATTCATCTGTAACTTTCGGACCGCGAATTAGTTTTAGGATTCCGATTCCTGACGGCATATATTTTGATTTTTTTTTGTTTAACCATTTGGGTTTTATGACAATAGTCCTGTTTACGTTTGAACGTCCCACGTACACTTACGTCACAGCGAAATAAATATCTGTTAAAAAGTTCTTAGTAGAATATTACATATTAATATCTACCATCACTTTCGATTATCCCGTAAATGCAGTTGCCATTGTTCCAGTCATGTGATTATTATAACGGTACAAAATAATTTTATTTTGCCCATATAACCTTACCACAACTCCTGTTTCAGTCCCCTCTTACTGTGCCCTACTTGTATGCCATTATGCTCGTAGTGTGTCATTTGCTTAGGTCGGTCTAAGATAGTCATTTGTTGTAAATAGAGTCCTTCTTTCTTAATTGTCTCCGTGCCTATTACAAATACTTTGCTACGGTTGTGTTTTGTTATACACATATATTGAAAACAGAAATCCTTCGACCTGATAAACTGTTACACTATTTAGACTTTGCGCATTACCTCATTCTGTAGAATTAAGCACTCGTCAATTCATCACTTTGTGACCTCATAAGCAGACTTAAATCAAAATTCGACTATATCATTTCCCCTCTAACATCCGTTCTGTCTGTGAAGATTTACATCATAAGCGCCTGGCAGTGTGTGTCATGTCATTTGGACACGCCTGTCATTCTATGAATAAGGTCAGCAGTTAATATATTGCTCAGATATAAATCAATCAAACTATTATTTTGGTTTCGACTATATATACGAACCTTTACTATAATTGATATTGTTTAATCATACATTGTTGGTCATCTAATATTTGAGTATTGATATTCAAATTTATCAGGTAGATGGGTAAATATAATTTCAATTTGATGATAAAAGATTGAAAATTTGTATGGTTGAAAAACATTATATTCCATTTAAACTAATAATGATTTCATCTATTTTGATACATGTCATTTATTCAAATCGTCAACTATTTCACATCTAACTGTCACTAGAAAGCTTCCATGAAATTACAAGCATATTCGGTTTAATAATAATGCATTTTGTTTTCGTACTCTGGAGGCTTAAATTGCCGTTACCATTCTGTACTCACAAATGGCGAGAACACTAGTGAGACACTTGTGTAAGTTTATGCTAATGTTTTAGAATGCAAATGTAATTAAATGAGGATTCTCAAACCATTATTTTGAAATTACCATAATTGTGATTTGCCTTGTCATTTTGGATACTAAATGGGAATCGTTAAACGTTCTATGCAAGATTATAATAAAACACATCTAAATACTGCAACGTGGCGACATGTGATTTAGAGTTATTGCTTTGATAATACGTATTAAAATCAAAATGAAGTTTGTGAAAGGTCGCCTATAGGATAAGAAATGGAAATATTTAAACGTTCTAATGCAAGAAAGTAAAAACATGCAGTATTTCATTATGACAAATACATTTTTTTTGTAGCATCCCACACACTGCTACAAGAAATAACTCATTTTTATTCCAATCAAATAGCAGATGACGAGGTTTATACGTCCAATAGCGAATATAACTGCAGGATAAATTTGCTTTATGTCTCTAAGACATGGTAATGAACGAAATTGATGCTATTAAAGTTGTTGCAACACTTATAGGTAATCTACTGAGTATAAATTATGGCATTATTGCCTGTAGACTGGACAACTAGTGGTATTCTGAAGTCTTAATTAGCATAACTTCCAAGTAAAGTAGCATCAATCGATCGAATAAGTTAATTCAATTATGCCCATTTAAATAAGGCTTTCAATTAATGTGCTATTTTTGCCATGGTTACATTATTAGCATAGTAACATAGTTAACACTCCCCTTAATTTATCATCACCTTGCACATTTAAGCTTACACAATGAAGTTCGCTTTTCTGTACACATGGTGGTGTAAAAAATTATAACTTAAATGCTCTGTTTAAAACGCCCAAAAAACGGATGTACTGTACCTGTACATGAATTATGAAACATGTGGTAGCCAATATGCTAAGAAACAGGGTACTATGGGATTAAAGAAGATCTAGAAAACATCGTCTTCCTATTCTACGTCGATGCCAAATTCACATATTCGCATATTTACTGTAGATTGGATAAGTGACGTACGGGTTCCAAAGCAAGTGTTGTATATATAATAAAGTTATTTGTCAACATAGTGTGGTACCTTACCTTACATTGTCATTACGGTCAAAACGATTGAAAAAAAGGATTGGTATTTATACATACCGAACATTGTCCATTGCGTTATTTTTTATTTCCATTGTAATGTAAATCAATCGTTTTGTGTCAAGTAGGTAGTTTGCAACAATATATTCAATTATTTTTATCCATTATATCGCTTGTTGACGAATAGTGATTTTGTTAGCTAGATGGCCTACTGGTTCTTGGAATAATTTCTGTCTGACTGACGTATTACATTACAAACTATCAGATATATTGTCTAAGTAGTAGACAGTCTGTACAGTAGCAGACAAGATTATCCATAAAGGGATAAACATAGGGGGAAACTCATTTCATATTCTGTCCAAACCAAATTCAATGATTTGCATTAGTTGTGATGATCAACATACAAAAAGATAATATATAATAGGACAGGTAAGGCAGGTAAGGCAGCACTCAGCATAAACATCCCATTGTAAAGAAGTCACATACCACAGTTTCATGACACAATTTCCAACGCACAACTGAACGATAAAATGAACAATCCCTCTGAAATTCAAAGTTTCGGATGTCAAGAAGTAAATACAAGCCAAGTTGAACCAATGTCAACAAATAAATAATAAATATAAACGTGATGTTTTAAAAGGTGAATAAAAACGTATATACTCGCCAAATCAAAGGACATTCGTAGTAAAAGTAGTTCAATTCCATTCAATTGAAACAAAATAGTGTGTAAAACATATATGGCATCATTCTTTGGGTGCCACTAACTTGGATTAATCTGTTTATTTAAATGCACAATGTTATGGCGCCTGTACGTCAAATCCGCGCGAACTCATTTTTTGCTGTTCTGTAGTTTATTTTAGGGTTCATACAAATTGTATTTCTTATTTTTGAATACAGTAATGGTAAATCAAATTGTAAGTGAAATTTGCTTATACACTCGTACATTCATAGCCTGTTTGTAAAATAGTGTGATACAATCGCTGTAGAACAAATGTGACATTGTACGCTTGACTGTAGTCAATGTTGCTTTAATACATTGGCTATGAACTGTTTTCCATTTAGTAATTGGGAAAAGGCATCAAGAAACCTTGATCGTTAACACATGTGTTATATCAAGTCACTTTGTATTTAAAAACCATGTGTTCTCTTACAAATGGAATTAAAGCATTAACTTCTCTAGACTCTTTTGCTTAAAGCAGCATTCACAAATTAACCACTGTAATAATTGTATATATTATTACTGTTACAATGGCAATTGTACGAGTCGTACTTGTTCTTCAACAAAACTAATAAATTGTACTCCTCATTTCATGATGGACATTTCAAAGGTATTGACACTCGAACATAATAATACGTATCGGCATTCATCCAAAAAACATCAATGAGACAGTTGTTAATACGTTATTATGTATTTGTCAACTATGGTATTAATATCTAGCCTTGTATATCACTATACTTTGAAGTTTCAGTTTATTATTCGTCACGCTTAACTTGTATTTCGAAATTAATTATTTCCCATGACACCATTACTTCTTGTTATTTTATAAAATAGACAAACTGAATACAACGATGTTAACAATTTCAAATGCTTATCTTGTTAACGAACTAGTAGAGAATGAAATTATTTGGACATTTTACGGCCAGTATCCGCCATACACGAACGGATGGGATGACAGTAGTGACATTTTCCGAAGAATGATATTTCAGGAGTTTTTTGTCTGTGAATCGGCGTGAGAAGAACAACTATATGCAATTACCTCCCTTTAAGGCAATGTGCAAATTTTAAATAAGAAACCTTGCAGTATGTCATTAATTGTGATAGGCAGTATATATGCGTACTCTAGGCGGGTCTGCTGTTTCTGTATGGCTTTGAGTTGTCTTTGCATGTAAAGTATTTAATTATTGCATTGTTCTTATCGTCTTTTTGACATTAATGGGTTGGTTCTGTTCACTGAATCTTTTACAAATGATATGTGCTGCTTCATCACCATAATATGTTTAGAATCAGAAACCTTACATGTGAATAATATCAGTGAAATAGTATAAAATAAAGCAGGCGATGAATCAAGAAGAATTTGTCGTTTTAAAGATGCACTCAACCGAACGTATTTAGGAAGAAGTGCACTATAAATATATTTGCACTCAATAATTTGTAACACGCTATTTCCTTCGCCATAGTAGAGTGTACGAGTATGAGTTTAAGGTAAAGTGTACGCATCCTATGTTTCTACAATATGCGTTGTAAATGCAGAAGTTTATGGAAATAATGTAGATTTACATTCCATTGCGACTTTTAAATGGAGCACGAATGCATATAATGTTAGCATACACGCACAAATCGCATTTCGGTACGATTTCTTCACTAGATTTCAAAAGCGTATACAATTTTGAAATATACGATATACTAAATAAGGTAATAGCACTTTTTCAAACAGGGTACCACTAATAGTCATCTACGAAGGGTGCTCTAGAATAACGTGGACTTTTGTTTGTAAGAATTGATGTCAATAATAGATCTGACCAAAAATAAACTTTTTAGAGCAAAATTCAACGTAATTTTGGATCACCGCTCGTACATAACAAATGACCGTCCTACATATATCATCTGGGTAAAATGATAGTAATACATTGAACAGGTAAGTCAGCACTGAACATAAACAGCAGAGCACGACATGCACAACAAGCTACACAATTAACAGAAAACCCAAAAAGACAAACGGAAATGCCGTAAGAAGTTGTCCGGGGAACATCACTAGCCAGATGTGTACAATTTACGGTTTAAAATTAAATAATTTCTTTTGTAGTAAATATTTCCAACACTATGACTTGTTTGGACTGTAATATCTAGATACAGAACTGATGTGTGTATCAAATGAATTTGCATTATTTAGTGTTAGTTCTTCAGCATAGCTTTCCTTGATTATAAGCGAAAAGAAAGGATTATCAATATTCAAAATGCCATCATGTTATCGGGATGCATTTTATCAAGATACAGATAACATCCGATTGCTTTTCGACAGACATGGTCAGCAGCAAAACGCGTTCGTAACCGTAATAAACATGTGATGCACAGATGATTTCTATAGGAATACAGATACATAGTGACATTTTATCTTCTTAACGTTTTCTCCCCCAGTGCACATAACCTTTCTTTGATATGATTATGAGGCAACGAAAAAACCATTAGCACTCGCACAAAAAACATGCTGTTCTCTTTGAATTTTCTAAAAGATAATATTAAATCAGACATCAACTAGAGTGATGAAATACAAATCGGGAACAAAAAACCGCTGATGAAAATGGCTTGTGGTGTGTTTTCCGGCTGTAGTCCTATTGCGAATAATATGTGTCGGTATGTGGTGTTAGTTAAAGGATATAACATTTTTGTTCTCGGGTCGAGTGTATTATTTGGCTTTTGTTATCGTCAAAGATGTCTTTATCAGTATTGGCAACTGTCAAAAGCAGATGATTCGTTGGAAACAATCTCCTCATTTCCTTATATGAAAATGTTTGTGTAATGTCCTGATTTCAATAAAGCGATTTATGGGTAAACATATTTTTATTCTTGAAGTAATGGGTAACCGAAGTTTTATTCTAGAAGTAAAAAAAGAACAAAATGACAATCTACATGTATCTATCTAATTTATCATTTTGTACTATTTTTGTTTCTTCTGGTGACGTAATTGACGTGTGGTAATTCTATTTATCCAATATAAAACAGAAAACTTTTCCAATAATCGAATTAAATTGTAATATTTTGCATTGGTACGTTCCATCTATCGTCTTTTTACTTAGTACAATATAGTCTTATTGCATTATATATATATTTAGAATGAGGTAGTAGATATATTGATTGAAAACATAAATCACATATTAACACAACGTTTTATTTGTCATTAAAGTTTTGTAATGACACGTGTTAGTATCATTAAAGCATACTGTGCCAGTATTGCCTTGCATGGTGCTAACAGATGGGGAGAGGCTGACATAACATCTGTCATACCCTCGTGATGTTTAATACAAGACGACATCGGTAATATAGACATAAACATAAATTTGCATGAACAAATCACTTTTTGTAATTTTTGTTTGGTACCGAACATTTTCATGACTTATTCATCGCAATCGTACATTGCACACATACTAGAGCATAAGTTTCCCAAAATTCATGAAAGTAGGATTACCGATAATACAGTGTGTTTAATTATGTGCGGCCACTATTAATAATTAATATTTCTGCCCGGCCCCTGTCTTTAAATGCCAAACACAGGCATACCTTGAGAATAGTATATCCTCTCCAATTTCATTGTTAGCTTTATCTGTATCCAAATTTATTGCAGGTCCCGTCGGGTCTTGCTATTTACTGTTACGTAATTTAGGTAAGAAGGCGTACCTAACTCTTAAGCTCTCATTTTTGTTCGTATATGATTACCGAACTAATCGAAGAATTACAGACTATACAAATATCTGCCAAATAAGACTACCGGGACAACATTTGAATTATCAGGAAATACGCTCTGATTACTATTAGCATTATAGGGTCTATAAATCATGGTCTGTTACGTATTTATAGATGAGAATAATGAACGAACATCACTAATGTATGCTTTGTATAATAAGGAGATGGGCAAAACATAACAACATACAAGGTCATACTCTATCTAGGTTTGTTAATGGCTGTCAGTATTCATGTTGTTTAGACTACGTGACTTGTGTTATATATAAAATAATAAATAAAGTAAATCAAGACAAACTCCAGGATTGCTCAACGTTTCGACTGTATTGTCTTCATCAGGAATAATAAAAATAAACAACAAAAAAATAAACAACGTCATGGGTTATGACGTCATAAAAAATGACGTTACGTTTGGCGTAAAAAACGTTACAAACGTTTAGGCGTAAAACATGAAGTCAATAGATACAGGATTCACTGTGAACAATGTTAATAAGACAAATTAAGACAAAATCAGTGAAAACTGTATTATTTGACATTAAGAAAACCACACTCTGGTGTTACATTGCAGAAAAATATAATGAAATGAAGAGGCGTATTAAGAAAAATTGTACATTATTTTAGCATTCAAGCCTTTAGGAAAAACTGTGTCAAGTTTATATATCCAGTATGTTTCTTTAAGGAGCCTCTTCATATCATCATGGACAATATCAATAGGCATAAAACTGAAGTCGTTTAGATTATCGCCGTCCTGGTGGAAGTGTGTAGCTACATGACTAGAGAATACAGGATTAGTAAAGCTAGTAATGTCTTAAATATAAAATTATATGTGTATGTGTTCGGCATTGTGCCTTGTATGTTTTTATGTTTGCTGTGCTCGGCTGGTTAGCTGACTGCTGCCTTATCTGTCTGACGTTTATGTATTTAAACCATGAAACCTGCTGCAATGTAAGCAATGGTGTTGTGTTCCACATATCATATTGTAATAAGCTGAGAGTTATGTAATGTAGTTTGTACGTTTGAAAGTGTGAAACAGTACCCGTGTTGCAAACTACGAATACTGTTAACCATTAAACTGATTTCTTGTGTTTCATACATTCAGAAACCTGTGGTTTCGACTTTATTTCTTCTTATAATTGAGACCAAACACAACTGTAATTCTAAACACATATAATTTCCTGTCTGTCTGTTGGACAAAATCTATGCTTTGGTGAGTAATGTCTCTAACCATGATTGTTTCGATACCTACCGCTTTTCTGCACAGCTATTTATCTTATGTCTCGATATAATGATTTTGAAGACATTTAAATTGATATATAAATACAACCAGGAAGTCGCAAACACACCAATTTCAATAGCCTTTTATACAACCGTTTCTGCAATTTTCAAAAAAGCAACAGCAACTATAAATGAATAGAATCGATGCATTTACAAGCACATTAGACTCGGCTGTCCTTGATGTGTGACGTCCGTTAGTTTTATTCTTGTCACCTGGTTCTCACTCTGGTTTAGTATGACTGACTGACGTGGCATACTTTCGGTGTTGGATGTCGTAATTTTGTAGTTGCCTAGAACATTGTCTGTGCATTTTTGTTATGAAGTTTTTGATGTTTTTATGTTTTCTGTGCTTGGCTGCTAAGTTGAATGAAGCCTTCCTAGTCCGATTTTCTTTTTATCTTTTGACAAATTTTCACTTTTAATATCGAGCCAGTAACAAATCCTAATTAGAACTCAGATGCTTATATAATGTCTAAAAAAGATAAAACAACTCTAATATGGAATGAAGCTCCCAACAGAAGCAGCAGATCACGAAATACATAAAATATACAAAAACACAAAAAATATTACAAAAAGAGTATATTAAGTGAGACAGGGAAGGCAGCACTCAACTTAACCAGCCGAGCACAGAAAACATTAAAAACACACAAAGCACAATGCCAAACTAAACAAGCGCAGATCCGCCCAAGTCCAAGCTGTCGAAAAGTATAATAAATTATAACTAGCTGAATGACCCAGTAGAAAAGATACAGCAACCAAAAGGCGGAATGCCTACGCTGAATGACCTAGTAACAACAGTAAAACTGCTGAACTACATAGTTATAGCAGCCTTTAGTCTCAAAAGTTAAATAACAGTATTAAAACGTTGAAAGGCCCACAACAATGAACAAGAACAGAATGAAAATGAACAGCGACAAAATACTTATTTCGACACACTACACACACAACCTGAAAGTAACATATGCTCATTGTTGTGTTTCGTCTGATATCCGGCACTACTTCTATCGTACTATGTTTTGTTCCAAGCTTTCTGTCTGAGATTGTAACATTTTCTCTCTCTGGAATACGATTTATGTTTATACTTGATATGGATACTATATAAGGAATAATTAACATCTATTATGTAATATGTGCAAGCCTATTTGTGCTATGTATTGGCAGATTTGTCTTGGTAAAGACGTGCGATCTAGATGTATGGTAACTCAAAGATGGCTTTACAGTTCAGTCCCGCAGTTCATTTAAACAAATATCACAAATGATCTAGCAAACCATGACCAATGATTTGTTACAATTGCAGGATAGAGAATGATTAATCTTCATCTTTCTGAGTTGATGTTTTAGATTTATATAGCTACTACCTTTCGTGAAATCATAATCGTTATTTCTGTAATCTCGTGTTTCAGAAGACTCATTGTTGTGCAAAATGGTAGCTTTTATTACTAAAAGGAAACTAAAACAGATTCCCATTGGAAACTTTAGAATATTTATCATCGACAAAAGATAACATTTAACATAAAAATGACAGCATTTAAACATTTCACATTGAACACGTCAACAACATGACACTAATGCTTTACGCTACAAGTTTTTAAACATTCTTAAATTCTTATGTTGATTGTGTTTTGTTATTGTGTACTAGTGTCTAATAGTTTCCTGGTACCATAATTAGAGGTTGGGTTGTTAAATTCCCCTATTGTTTGGTGTGTTATATGGATCCTTTATGGCATATATAATTGTCGATTGCATCTCAATCACTGGCAACTTTATCATTGAAAAGAAATAAAACAAAATGGTAAATGTCGTACCTTTGTACCTCATTTAGAATGTATATATGTCGGGAAACTGACCAGACAAACGCAGAGGTGAATTTCGTTTTTAAAAATTTTACCGCGATTAGATGGATGCTATAAGGTTGTAACTGAAGTAACAAAACCATCTTTCTTTGAAAGTACGATGTAATTTACCTCAATCAGCGCTAATGCATCGTTCAAGTTTTGATATTGACGGTGTGAATGTTCATTGAGGTGGTGCAATGGTAAATCAACTTATGTACAAAATACCCTAACTTTAAACCTGTCAATTTACGAGAATTAACTCTTGTAATCATTGTCATCAAGGTAAAATTGTTCAAACTGTTGTATTCTTCCATTTATCGATTTATTATATTCTTACACAACGGCAAATGCACCTTTTCTCCATTTTCCACGTTTTGGTCTGTATTGAATGCACCTTAAAAAATTGAATGCACTTCAGCGATTAGCTCAAAAGATAGATTTACATTATATAGCATAATCCTTAAACTAGTTGAACAATTTTGATTGGAATTTGCATAGAAGTAGCTATTATAATGGTTACCACAATCATATGAATTTATGAAGATACCATTAGCAAATCCATAGTTTTAATACTTTGAAAATGCGGCCACTTTTGTTGAAATATACCTTAATTTCTGTAAAAATCCAAGTCTTTATCACTGATACAGTTACACGTGGTCTCAAAATGTTTTTCAACAACATTATCAGTCATTGGTACAACGTTTCTGTCTTGATACTATACATGATATAAAACTGTCTTCTAGAAATTTGTTTGCTCTTGTCTGAATGTTTGACCAGCAATCATGTACGCTATTAAAATACGATAATTCACATTGATATATTCACCAAGTTTGTCCCTCACAGTTTGTCAACCATTCATAACATTTATCATGCTTAACTCCACCCGGTAACATAGTAGAAACAAATATAGGCAATACATTACTTACATGAGACAGTTGTATCAATTATATGTATGATTCATTTGTTGATATACGAAATGATAAATCCGGTATTTAATTCGGAAGAAACTCAATGACAACGTTATCAACAAGAAATAAAATAAAACTATAAATGTCAGCCTGTATCAGGTTTAATAGGAAGAATTATTTCTGCAGCACATTTCGTTTTAACTTTTTAAATAATTGGTTTGTAGATTTGAACTTTATGATATACAATTGGAATTCAATAGATTGTAATATGTTTCATCTATTTATACCATATACCAAAACTCGTACTGATGACCAAAAACGGTTATTGTCCTTATCATATAACATTCGTAGAGGCTATTGTCATAAAATAATAAAAGTGTGCTGTCAAGCTGTCTGAATATTTCATAATGATGTCTCCTTGTATCTTCTTTGCCAATGTTACGTTTTAATTTAGACAATGTACAATTACGAGTAAAAGTAACCTACTTGGCTTTCTTTCATAATTTTAAAACTTTATTATGCGTCCTTACCCGTATATCTTTTATTGTAGTACTGTTATATCATTGCATGTCTTTTATTACATACACAATGATGATGTCTTTACTTTGGACAACACAAATGATCAGCCTTTTCTGACTCAACTGGTATTGTTTCTGTTACTTTGTGATTCGTCTAGTTACCAGAAGTGGGTCACCACCGGAGTATGCTGTACTCTCATAGTGTACATCACATTGATATAGTGGATAACACATGGATGTATAACAATGATAATTTAAATCGGACAGGACAGGCAGCACTCACAGCCGAGCACAAAAATCATACAAAAACACATACCACAATTACACGACACAATGCATAACACACATGGAACGACAATATGAACTTAACGACAGACAGTCCAGGTATCAGATGTCAAAAGCTAAAATACAGCCGTTAAAATCTGAATGACCTAGTTTCAGCTGTAAAAATGGCAGAAAGGACTAGACTTAACTGTCAGAAAGTCCTACAACGTTTAAAAGTAACAGTAAATGGTAAAATGACATGTCATTTTATTATAATATATAGTAATAGTTCCGAAATTCCAGTCAAATACCTGTTAAACTTACTTGTGTGTCTTGAGGTTAAACACGCATTAACGTACATGTCGCCTTTATATCATTGCAAAGACAAATCTCCTTCCAATTTTGAAACTGGTCTCACAGGTCTGAATACGAATCTTGTGATCCTGAACATTTGCAAGTAATCGGCGAGTACTACATGGTATGCTTAACAAATGTGGTGCTTCCTATTTCACCTCTGGGAACTTACAATATTGGATAACTGGCAATGAGTCGGTGTATTTGAGTATTTACACCACGTCTAATAATGCTGATGTAGTTCCTTTGAATGTCTTCTAGACGCATGTAAACATTAATTATTATTCGCATGATTACACTGTCAACTGTACAAGATAGACAATGATATACAAAATGTAGTCACACGTTGTATGACATAAATATGTATTGTACGAAAATGTTTTTCAGATGTCCTGTAATAATGATATTTGTAGAAAATGACGCCAACACAAATTGCAAGCATATAAAGAAACATGAGCATCATTCAATTGTGAACAGTGGTATTTTGGAATCGTCATGCTTTCCAAATCTATCTGCTATAAAACTTGAAACGAAATATCCGAATAAGTGCCATATTTCTACGGCAAATATCTGGTTTTATCCTCTTAAAAGTGACTACGTTCTAGGACAACATGTCAATTTTATTCATACTCGTCTCGGAGACAATGAGTCCTTTGAGCCAAAACTATCTGGCCCTTTGGCAACAATGCTGTATAAAAAGTGCCATACAAGTAATATTTCACACAATTCTACCAGCAATGTCTCGTTCAAGCATTCATGTCTATTTTGAATGAGCTGTGTACGCCCTAGCGCTCTCCATGTAGTGTTTTCGATTACTGGTTTTCTTTTGATCTTTAATAATTTTGAACTTATAATGTATATTCTGATTAGATTAGACTCTGTATGTGACATGTTGCTGGCACCATCTGACGAAAACGAGTTCTTACAGTATAATACTTCATGTTGCATTCGGTTATAATAATGTTCGCTCGGTGTTTCTATGATTAGCAAATATCGTGTACATCACCATCAGACTGAGCTTATTATTGATTTGATTAAATACAAATGTAGTGGACACTAAATACTAGTATATTTTTTAAAAAATGCTCAAAATTTTATTATCATTATTTTGACATGTAATTTATTCATGTTAAATTTTAAATGGCCCTATGAAGAAAACATGTTTGATTTGTACATGTAAATATGTGTATAGTTGCATCAAGACCATATATGACTTACACGAGAGCAGTTTTAGGATAACTTATATAATCCGGTAGTTGACTCTTAAAAACGTGATGATGGTAAGAATATCTATATTATACAGCTACGACCTCATAACTTGAGATACTGCAGTACCAAAATTGGACCACAAACAATCAATATTTTACAGAAGCCATTGACAGACAAACAACAAACGACGCATGGTACAATAAATTAATAACATCACTAATCCCGATCTGAATCTGACAGCATTCCATATCTTGTAAATGCATAGCTGTTCAAAAGTTCAAAGACTTTATCATTGTTTGCGCACATTAACCATGTATCGTTTATATTTACATACACGTTTCATTTAGATTCGGTGTTTTCCTCAATACAACATCTGTTTTAGTCCATGTAGTTACCTGCTGTTTGCGTATGATTTCATCTAGCGCTTAGCATGTTATCAAATTTTAATAAGACGATGTACAGCGATATTATTATTATTTATGTTGAGCTGTGTCGTAGGGTGTTTGATCATGTTGATGTAAGATCGTTTGCGTGTTATAAAACATTACAGAAGCTCGTTAAATACGTCGATTGATCTTTAGAAATATGTTTAATGTGGAACAACGAGTTCGTTATTACGACTGAACAATATATGAATGCAGTTAATAGAAAATGATTGATCATTGGAGCTTTTACCAAAAGAAAACTTACTCGTACACCGAATTTGATTTGTAAGGAATTTGAGTTTCAGAATTAATAAATCGTCGAATTATCCTACAAAATTGTCAAGATTAACCTGTGTCTGGTTTGAAAGCATGTGCATTTGAATATGCATTGATTTGATTCAAAATAATCATGACTGGTATGTTATCAGATTAATCATATTATTAGCTAGAAATTCTCTGAAATAGTTCTTTCAATATGCAATTATCTTTCAAATGTCTCACCAAACTATATAACATTCTTTTCTAAATTGAATTGAAGAATCACAGAAGGATTTTATAAAATGAAATCAAAGTTCGTTAAGTTTTATTTCAATTAGTGTCTGGTGGTAGTACGTTATCAGCAAAGGTACATCCATACTCGAATATGTTGAGAGAGGTTCATGCTCTTACAAGTGCTTACAAGTTGTTCAAACCAGATACATTATAACTTTAGATTGCATTTTTAAAACATTTTTTGTTTCCTGTATAAATAATCGTGTTTTTATGAAAACAATGGCAGCGCTTCGTGCATTGCAACATACAGAGGTCCGTTTTAATGCAACGTTTGTGACGTCAGTTACTGAGACATTTGCAAAACATCAACGTTTCATAGTATGTTGCCTCAACCAGATATTCGATTTAAGATCCGAAACACTACATGCGATTCTCACCAACGCTTTACTTGAGTGGTTCAGTGTGGTACAGGAATGTAATCATCACCATATATCACTATAAACATCGTATTTCATAGCCCTATGCGAAGCACCAACGCCTTGTAAAAAAGCGGCATCATCTTGTGCGCCTGGTCGGCGTTGGTGACCTTGGTTATTCATATGTAACTTTCGGATCGCGAAATAGTTTTATTAATAATTTTACTGTATATAGAAAAAGGATTCCTGACGGCATATAATTTGATTTATTTTTATTGACCAAGCATGCGGGTTTTATGACAATAGTCCTGTTTATTTTTGAACGTCTCACGTATACCAACGTCACATCATAATAAATATATGTTACAAAGTTCTTAGTAGAATAGTGCATATAAATATCTATCTTACTTTCAAGCATCCCGTAAATGCAGTAGCCACTATTCCAATCATGTGATTATTATAATGGTACACTTTAGAAAGATACTTTTATTTTGCCTATATATCCTTACCACAATTCCTGTTTCAGACCCCTCTTACTGTGCCCTACTGGTATGCCATTATGCTCGTAGTGTGCCATTTGCTTAGGTCGGTCTAAGACAGTCATTTGTTGTAAATAGAGTACTCCTTTTTTAATTGTCTCTGTGCCTGTTGTTTTTACAATATTCCTTCTACAAATTATTCAAAGTACCAGATAGACAACAGGTTTGAGTGGAAAGGTTGTTATTTATGGATACATTGTCGGTGAAGCGACCGGGGAATCCCCAGTAACGATTACATGCGAAAACGCACGATTGTTGTTGTTGTTGTTGTTGTTGTTTTTCATTCGCTAACGCCGTTATTTTTTGACAGATCGGATCTCTATGGTCACTAGGTAGACGGACTATTGCTTCCAACTTCCGGTAGCAGGAATTTGATACCGAGAAATCGATAACCGTTCTTGATTCTATTTTTATTTTTTAAATGTGGAACATAACTAATAATCATAGTAAAAGACCAGAATAAAACTATAATTAAATATTTATAGAATAAATTTATTATGCCTAAAAACCTTTAAATAAAAATAATAAATCAGTCTTCCATGGTTGCTGTGCAGCGCGTCTCATAGATGGAAGACACTCTTTTCCATACGGTTTTAGAAAAAAAATGGCAGCCATTTTTTGCCCGCTTCGGAAGGCAATTTTAACATTTTCAGTGCATAAACAATGCTTCAAACTGTTATGAGAAACACTATTACTCTGATATTACGAAGTAAGTCGAGCGGAAATCGTTCAAATGTGCGAAATATCAACCAATCTAAATCTAAATCTAATAAAAACGACACATGTTCAGGTTACTTCTTTTTGCAAAGCGGTTAATTCCCTTTGCAATACAATTAATATAAAGTCAGTTTCGGATCTTTACGTATCCGGACCGGACGGTGATAATTCCACATCGTAGTTGTAGGTTATTGTAAAGAAAGTAACACGAATGCATTTCGTAACTCCTCGCCGAGATGTAATAAGAAATCCCTCCAAAATCGTCAAAAAATGTAAAAATATTCGCGATATAAAGGTCGCGAAAACTAATTAAATGTTGTTGTTGTTGTAATTGGAAACAATAAAACCCGGAATTTTCCGTCGGAATATCTTTATGTTTTGATGATTTGCAACAGAGTTTATTTAACAAGAAAATGTGATTAAGATTAAAGATGTTTGATAATTAATCGTAGTGTGAGTAATTGAAATGAAAATAGCCTTTTCTCTGGAACAAAAATACTGTCTGATATGCTCATGCAACCCATTATAAAAAGGTAAAATATCAAAGTAGGCCTATTTGAAATCGGTTGTTATATATGTGTTTATATCTAATTATATGTAAACTAGTAACCCCTGAATTAAGTAGACTTAGAATTAAACAAATTGAAAAACGTGCGTTATCCACAGACAGATATATTTTCATTTTGATCGGGCTGACAAATGTTCATTCGGACAACATTTTTATTTCTGCCAGTCCGAATGACTGAAAGCCTTTTAAAGTTTTCGCATCTGCACTTTAAGGCAAGAATGATAAATGACTCAGCATTTTTTCGCTATGCCTTCTACGTGCCTTCTGTCTGGGAGCCAAAGACTATAGTGTCAAAGACCTGATGGGAAATTCCCTACTTGATGCAGTGCATTTGTTCATATTACAAATACTTAGCTATCAGTGGTAATTTGTTATACACATATATGGAAATTCGTCGACCTGATAAACTGTGACACTATGTAGACATTGCGCATTACCTCATTTTGTAGAATAAGGCACTCGTCAATCTATCATCTTGTGACCTCATACCCAGCCTTGAATTATAATTCGGCTATACCACTTCCCCTCGAACATCCGTTCTGTCGATGAAGATTTACATCACAAGCGCCTGACAGTGTGTGTCATGTCATTTCGATACGCCTGTCATTCTATGGATAAAGCATGCAGTTAATATATTGCTCAGATATAAATCAATCAGGCTATTATTTTGGTTTCGTATATATATACGAACCAATTCAATAAATAGAGGATATTTGTGTTTTTCGGTGTAAGATCGGTAGTTATTTCACCGAGTGAGCAACTGAGGTAATATTTTCACGAGTGGCGTAGCCACGAGTGAAAATATAAGTCAGCTGCTCACGAGGTGAAATAACTACCGATCTTACACCGAAAAACACAAATATTCTATTTATTTAATGCTTTATTTTGATAATCTAAACCAATTAGTAACTAATTGAATTGTATTGACCCGTATTGTGCCTCAACATGATGACGTGACGTCATTTTAAAGCGCGTTCGATTAAAGTAGGTCTTTAATAAGCAGTTGATTTCCGAAGTTAATGTACACTTTATAAGGTTACTTTAACTGCAGTGTAAGTAATTATATGGATGTTTTTATTAAGTGTATGTCTGATGGAAGAAAACGTATTTTGTATACATACGCTATCTAGATCTTCTAATACAGCTTCCGCTAAAAGAGGCTAGCCGTCAACATTTTGAGCAATGAACTAATTTGTGTTTTATTTTAAATTGATCCTGTACTAAGTATTATTTTAAACATTAGCTGCATATTTAAATTACTAGCAATGCCATACAACATTATTATTCGTCTGCATTGCCTCAAAATTGGGGATTTTGTGAACTATCCACTGAGAGTTAAAGGCAAACAGTGTCATTTCGATTTAAGGCGTCAATAGGTTTGAACCAAATTGGGGCGCTCCACGGGGATTTTAAAGTAGTCCGTTTGAGTGAAATTATCAACATTGAAATTATAGGATTATAATTCAATGATATTCCGCGGTAAACCATTCATAAGCATTAAATAAGTGATATTGTTTTATCATCCATTGTTGGTCATCTAATATTTGGGTATTGATATTCAAATTTATCAGGTAGATGGGTAAATATAATTTCAATTTGATGATAAAAGTTTGAAAATTTGTATGGTGGTAGTTGAAAAACATTATATTCCATTTAAACTAATAATGATATCATCTATTTTTATAAATGTCATTTGTTCAAATCGTCAACTGTTTCAGTTCCCATTAACTGTCACTAGAAAGCTTCCATGAAATTACAAGCATATTTGGTTTTATAATAATGTATGTTGTTTTCGTACTCTGGAGGTTTAAATTGTCGTTACCATTCTGTACTCAGAAATGGCGAGAACACTAGTGAGACACTTGTGTAAGTTAATGCTAATGTTTTAGAACAATGGTCCTATATACTTGCTAATGATGATAATATACGAATGCAAATTTAATTGAATGAGCATTCTAAAACCATTTTTTTTTAAATTACCATAAATGTAATTTGCCTTGTCATTTTGGATACTAAATGAGAATCTTTAAACGTTCTATGCAAGATAATAATAAAACACATCTATAATTTTCTAATGACAAATAAATGGTTTTGAAGCTTCCCACTCGTACTTAAATTCACGACAACAGGAAGAAATCCGTTAAATACCAACCAAATATCGCAGAAGATGTAACTATGGTAAAAAATACAAAACACTTAAAGTTGTACCACGTAATCACTGTTACATTTGCAACGACAAACGGTAATGACGTTAGTGATTATGTTGCCTTACTTGTACTGTGCATCAATAACGTTATTATCCTTGTAGCGGCCAGACAACTATTATGTTGTCTTAATTATCATAAATACCAAGTAAAGTATCAACGGTTGTATAAGCTACGGTTACCTTCCGATCATTACCATCACTTTGAATTATCGTAACATGTTTATGAAATTAATTCGTCGACAAACGTAATACGTAACGTAACGGGCATGAATTCAATTATTTTTATCCATATTATCGCTTGTTGACGAATAGTGATTTGATTAGCCAGATGGCCCACTGGTTCTTGGAATAATAACTATCTGACTGGCGTATTACATTGCAAACTATCAGATATATTGTCTAAAACAGACAGTCGGCGGGATTATAGGTGAAGGGTTGCTAATCTTACAAAATGCTTGACCGGATACGGTACTTTGATATTGTATGTTTTAGACTTTCTTTTCAAATTATGTATTGTCCTAGTATGTGATGGTGCGGCCAAGATATGATGGCACACTGACATTCACACATGCTAATTAGCCACTGGTTCATTTTCAACAGAAAGGAGTGTTTATTTACAGTCATGGTCAATAAACGATTGTTTCGTATTACGTTTTCGCAATATGAGCAAATATACGAGACGATTTTACATGTGCCTCGATAGCTCAGTTATTAAAGCTTTGGAAATACACTAAAACATTATGGATCGATGTTACTTGTTCGAGTATCACCTTTGTGCAATTTTTGATTATGATTTGTAATGTACAGTTCTAGCAAACTTTTTTCTTTGTATATCCCGTTATACGTTGATTATCTTGTTACATTTATTTCAATCGTATGCTTTCTCTATTATGTTTATTTATTATATTATATATTATTATATTTATCTAGAACAACTTGATCAATTATAAATTATATGAATTAACATTGTCCATCAGCAGTGTCTGTGACAGAATCATTAAAGATCCTTACATGGTGATTGAAGTTGTACTATATACCGTATATAATTAAATATACAAAATAAAATTCAATTCATTCAATTGGACATTTAGGTTTCTAGATTACGTGCTGATTTAGAATGCTTGAATCGCATGTCATCTCAGTTTTCAGGGGGTTTGAAGTGCTTAGATAAATTAGTCGCATCATAGTATAACACAATTCTGTTCTGTAGAGACCAGTGCAGATATACCTTTGACGACGCGCGTATGTACGGTTATATTAACTTCTCAGAACCATATATTCTCATCAATACAGTGCTACGATAATATACGGTTATCAACGTGGCGACATGTGATTTAGAGTTATTGCTTTGATAATACGTATTAAATTCACAATGAAGTTTGTGATAGGTTGTCCCATAGGATAAAAAATGGAAATATTTAAATGTTCTAATGCAAGATAGTAAAAAACATGCAGTATTTTATTATGACAAATACAATTATTTTGTAGCATCCCACATACTTCTACAAGAAATAACTCATTTTTATTCCAATCAAAAAGGAGATGACGAGGTTTATACATCCAATAGCGAATATAACTGCAGGATAAATTGACTTTATGTCTCTAAGACATGGTAATGAACGAAATTGATGCTATTAAAGTTGTTGCCACACCTATAGGTTTCTACTGAGTATAAATTATGGCATGATTGTCTGTTGACTGGACAACTAGCGGTATTTTGTAGTCTTAATTAGCATAACTTTCAAGTAAAGTAGCATCAATCGAATAAGTTACTCCAATTATGCTCATTTAAATAAGGCTTTCAATTAATGTGCTATATTTTGCCATGGTTGCATCATTAGCATAGTAACATAGTTACCAATCCCCTAAACAGTAATTTGTCATAACCTTGCACATTTAAGCTTACACAATGAAGTTCTCATTTTTTGTACACATGGTGGTGTAATAATTGATAAATTAAATGTTCAGTTTAAAATGCCGCAAAACGGATGTACTGTACCTGTACATGCATTATGAAACATGTGGTAGCCAATATGCTACGAAACAGGGTATTTTGTGATTAAAGAAGATCAAGAAAAAATTGCCTATTCTACGTCGATGCCAAATTCACATATTCGCAAATTCACTGTAGATTGGATAAGTGATGTACGGGTTCCGGAGCCAGTGCTGTATTTATAGTGAAGTTATTTGTCAACATAGTGTGGTACCTTACCTTACGTTGTCATTACGGTCAAAACGATGGAAAAAAGGATTGGTATTTATACATACCGAACATTGTCCATTTCGTTTTTTTTATTTCCATTGTAATGTAAATCAATCGTTTTGTGTCAAGTAGGTAGTTTGCAACAGTATATTCAATTATTTGTATCAATTATATCGCTTGTTGACGAAAAGTGATTTGGTTAGCTAGATGGCCCACTGGTTCTTGGGATAATATCTGTCTGACTGACGTATTACATTACAAACTATCAGATATATTGTCTAAGTAGTAGACAGTCTGTATAGTAGCAGACGAGATTATCCATAAAGGGATAAACATAGTTTACGCGCTTGTATCGTCGGCATACCAGACGCAGACAGTCGTAGGCGTAAAATGCCTCTTGAAAACACTATGCAAGTCTAAATATCGTCGACGTACGACAGTTTATCTACTTTGTCATGATAAAACGTCACATAACTGTTTAAAGCAAGTAGATGGCGCCAGGATG
The DNA here is from genome assembly GCA_947247005.1 of Spisula solida. Taxonomy (NCBI): domain Eukaryota; kingdom Metazoa; phylum Mollusca; class Bivalvia; order Venerida; family Mactridae; genus Spisula; species Spisula solida. The sequence continues at coordinate 49,374,290 of OX365950.1, forward strand.
TTATGTGTCCTAAAAGCATGGCACCGTATACAACACACTTTAAAATTTAATTTTATGTTTTATTGTTGGGATATTGATTCTATATAAATTGCCGGTCAAATCATCACACCAAGTGGTTTTGCTCTCGCGTCACGTGTAAATAATAAAAATGACGCCACTATGACGTAATGGGCTAAATTGAAATATTGTTTTCGTAGAAAATCGTATCAGACATAAGACTAGCGTCCCATTCATTGGTTTATACTCAAATAAAATTTAAATAATAATTAATGCAAAAAAACCGACCCCCAAAATAGTTGCGTTTCTAAATCCGTTAAGTGTAGATCCTATATAAGGAATCGTTAACATCTATTATGTAATATGTGCAAGCCTATTTGTGCTATTTATTGGCAGATTTGTCTTGGTTAAGACGCACGATCTTGATGTATGTTAATTCAAAATTTCTTAACAGTTCTGTCCCGTCGTTCATTAAAACAAACATCACAAATTATCTAGCAATTCATAACCAATGATTTGTTACAATTGCACTTTATGTCTTATTCGAAGTATGATTAATCTCTACACTAAGTAAAACCATAACCGTTAATTCTGTGATCTCGTGTTTTAGAAGACTCATTTGTCTCCAAATGGTTGCTTTTATTACTAAAAGGACACTTATAAAAATTCCAATCGGGCACTTTGGAATATTTATCGTCGACATATTATAACACTTAACACAAAAGTACAACATTTAAATATTTCACATTGAACACGTCAGCAACAGAACACTAATGCTTTACGCTACAAGTATTTCAATATTCTTAAACACTTTTGTTGGTTTTGTTTTTATGTATTAGTGTTTAATAGTTTCACTCACCTGATCATATGGATATGTGTTCATCGTTCTAATATTCCGATGCTGAGCCGATACGTAAACAAACTTTCTGATATTCAATCATACAGTTGTATTCTTCAATTTACTCATTTATTATATTCTTACACAACGATAAATGCAACATAACTCCATTATCTACTTTTTGGTATGTTTTGAAATCAACTCAGCCAATGACTCAAAACATAGATTTACATTTTGTGTCATAGAATTTAAACTAGTAGAGCAATTTGATGGGATTTCATTTTAATGGTTATCACAACTAATATTACTGTACAAAGATATCGTAAGCAAATTCGTGGTTTTGATACTTTGAAGATGTGGCCACTTTTGTTGAAACATCTTTATGTACATGATATTTCAATCTCTGTAAAAATCAAGTTCTTTATCAATGATACAGTTACACGTGGTCTCAACAATTTTTCGATAAAATTATCAGTCATTGGTACAACGTTTCTGCCTTGATACTATGCTTGATATATAACTATCTTCTTGAAATATGTTTGCGCTTGTCCGAATGTTTGACCAGCAATCATATACGCTATCACAATACAATAGTTCACATTGATATATTCACCAAGTTTGTCCCGCATAGTTTGTCCATCATTCATAACATTTATCATGATTAACTCATCCTATAACATATAATAGAAACAAATATGGGCAAAACATTACTTACATAAGCCAGTTGTATCGATTATATGTATAATTCATTTGTTGATATACTCAATGACAACGTGATTAACAAGAAATAAAATAAAACTTTAAATGTCAGCCTGTATCAGGTTTAATAGATAGAATTATTTCTGCAGCACATTTCGTTTTATCTTATTAAATAATTGGTTTGAACTATATGATATACAAATGGAATTCAATAGATTGCAACATGTTTCATTTCATCTACATTTATTTATGTCATATACCAAAACTCGCAAGGATGTCCAAAACGGTTATTGACCTAATTCTATAACATTCGTAGAGGCTCTTGTCATAAAAAGCTCAAAGTGTGCTGCCAAGCTGTATGAATATTTCATAATGCTGTCTCTTTTTATCTTCTTTGCCAATGTTACTTTTTCAATTTGGCCAATGTACAAGTGCGAGTTCAAGTAACCTACTTGGCTTTATTCATAATTTTAAAACTTTATTATGCGTCCTAACCCGTTTATCTTTTATTGTAGTACTGTTATATCATTTCATGTATTTTATTACATACACAATGACGATGTCTCTACTTGTCTACTACAACAAAATGATCAGCCTTTGCTGACTCAACTGGTTGTGTTTTTGTTACCTTGTGATTTCTCTAGTATTCTACCCGAAGTGGGTCACCGGAGTATGCTGTACTCTCATAGTGTACAATACATTGATATTGTGGATAACACAAGGATGTATAAAAATGATAATAAAAATCGTACAGGACAGACAGCACTCACAGCTGAGAACAAAAATCTTACAAAAACACATACATGTACCACAATTACCAGACACAATGCATAACACACAACGGAACGAGAATATGAACTTAACGGCTGACAGTCCATGTATCAGCTGTCAAAAGCTGAAATGCAGCGGTAACAATCTGAATGACCTAGTTTCAGCTGTCAACAGGGCTGAAAGGACTAGACTTTTAAAAGTAACAGTAAATGGTAAAATGACATGTCGTTTTATTATAATATATAGTAATAGTTCCGAAATTCCAGTCAAATACCTGTTAAACTTACTTGTGTGTCTTGATGTTAAACACACATTCACGAACATGTTGCGTTTATATCATTGCAAAGACAAATCTCCTCCAAATTTTGAAACTGGTCTGTCTCACTGGTCTGAATACGAATCTTGTGATCCTGAACATTTGCAAGGAATCGGCGAGTACTGCATGGTATGCTTAACAAATGTGGTGCTTCCTATTTCACCTCTGGGAACTTACAATATTGGATAACTGGCAATGAGTCGGTGTATTTGAGTATTTACACCACGTCACATAATGCAGATGTAGTTCTTTGGAATGTCTTCTAGACGCATGTAAACATTATTTTTCGCATGATTACACTGTCACCTGTACAAGATAGACAATGATATACAAAATGTAGTCACACGTTTATAACATAAATATGTATTGTACGAAAATGTTGTTCAGATGTCCTGTAATAATGATATTTGGAGAAAATGGAGAACACTAATTGCAAGCATATAAAGAAACGTAAGCATCATTCAATTGTGGACGGTGGTATTTGGGAATCGGCATGCTTTCCAAATATATCTGCTATAAAACTTGAAACGAAATATCCGAATAAGTGCCATATTTCTACAGGAAATATCTAATTTTATCCTCTTCAAGGAGGCAACGTTCTAAGACAACATGTCAATTATATTCATATTCGACTCGGAGACTATTAACCATTTGAGCCAAAACTGTCTGACCCTTTGGCAACAATGCTGTATAAAATGTGCCATACAAGTAATATTTCACACAATTCTATCAGTAATGTCTCGTTTAAGCCTTCATGTCTGTTTCGAGCTGTGTACCCCATAGCGCTCTCCATGGAGTAATGGATTACTGGTTTTCTTATGATCGTCTCTATAATTTTGAACACATGATGAATATTTTGTTTTGATTAGACGCTGTCTGTGACTTGCGGCTGGCTCCATATGGCGAACACGAGTTCTTAAAGTATAATATTACATGTTTCATTCGCAGGGAGTAGCATATATTGGTTATAATATTGTTCGCTCGGTTATTTTCAAGATTAGCAAATGTCGTGTACTTCTTCATCAGGTTGTGACTATTACTGATTTGATTAAATACAAATGTAGTTCCGGAATGTATTATCATTATTTTTACAAGTACGTTATATATGTTAAAGAAATGTGCTTCGTTTGGACATATGTGTATAGTTGCATCAATATCATATATGACTTATATTAGATCTGTTTTAGCATTACTCCTATATTCCGTAATTTGACTCTAGTAGTGTTGGTGGGAATAATATCTATATTATTCAGTAACGAATTCATGACTTGAGATTAGAATATATCTGTATTACTACAATGGGACCACCAAACAATAAAAATGGACAGAAATAATTAACAAGCTAACAGTAAACATGGTACTGGGAATTAAAAACATTACTTACATTATATCCGAATTTTGTAATCAATAGTAAATGCATAGCTGTTCCAAGACCTTATCATTGTTTCGCACGTGTAGCATGCATGTATCATTTCTTTTTGCATGCAGGTTTCTTTTAGCTTCCTTGTTTACCTCAATACAACCACTTTTTAGTTCATGTAGTAACGTGCTACTTGCGTATGATTACATCGTGCTTGCAGCATGTTATCAGTTATTAGTGTGACGATATCGTACGGCGATATAATTATTATTATGTTACGCTGTTTCGTCGTGTGTTTGATCGGGCTTGGGAAATATTGTGTGCGTGGTATAAAACATTACAGAATCTTTCAATACGTCGATTGATTTTTAGGACAAACGGGTATGTTATTACGACTGAACAATAATTATTTGAATGCAGTTAAAAGAATAAATTTGATCATTGGAACATTTACAAAAAGAAACCCAACTCGTACATCGAATTTGATTTGTAAGGATTTTGAGTTTCAGAACAAATAAATCATCGAATTATCATACTAAATTGTCAAGATTAACCTCTGTCTGGTTTGAAAGCACGTGCATTTGAATAAGCATTGATTTGATTCAAAATAAACATTACTGGTATGTTATTAGATAAGTCATATTATTCGCTAGAATTTCACTGAAATGGTTCTTATAAAAGCAATTAGCCTTTAAATGTCTCTCCAAACTATGTAGCTTCCTTTTCTAAATTGAATTAATCACAGAAAGATTTAGTAAAATGAAATCAAAGTTCGTAAAGTTTCATTTTAATTTGTGTCGGGTGGTATTACGCTACATTTTTTGTATCAGCACAGGTACACCCTTACTCGAATATGTTGAGAGAGGTTCATGCTCTTACAAGTGCTATAAGTTGTTCAAACATGATACATTATAATTGTAGATTGCATTTTTAAGAAATGTTTTTTCCTGTATAAAGTATCGTGTTTCCATGAAAACAATGGCAGCGCTTCGTGCATTGCGACATACAGAGGTCCGTTAAAATTGTTTTTCGTTAAATCAGACATTTAAAACTAAATGTGGTATAATCAATACATTAAGCGCTGACATAAGATCCATAGATCTGTATGTGCCGTATATGTCGGACATTTTTATATCTTTGTTAGATATGACTAGTAGGAATAGTAGAACTGGACGACCGACGTGTGATGCTTTTTGTATTGTGAAGTGATCATTTTAATATACAGTGAAGTTCCGCTAATAGGACCACTTCAATTATTTCAAAATCATGAAGATTTTTGGAATGTTGTGGTCCCAAAGTATTAAATTTAGAACAAAAAAGGTCCACTATTAAGACCGATTCACTAATAAGACCACTTTTCACTGGTCTTATTAGCGGAACTTCACTGTACATGTATATATGCAATTGTCCATTATTATCGAGCATTGAGTCCTGTCTTTTTAAAATTTATGTATGGCCAGTGTTCTCACATAGAAGTCGTTGATGGAATATGAAATCATATAAAATGAAGATTATCAGAAGAATATAAGAGTTTGCACGTGTATAAGAAATATATGTACATGTACTAACTATACGTGGGACGTTCAAAAATAAACAGGACTCAGGCCCTCACGGGTACAGTTTTAAATATGATACAAACGCTATTATTTTACATTGACTCGGAGTTCAATTTCGAAAAATTGATATCTGATTTATCGAGTTACACTATAACGTCCGCCCATAATAGTCAATTTTGAAACCATGGTAACACGCATCCGGCGCTGCCCACCAATTACCATTGATGGCGACTACGTATTAGGGTGTATCTTTAATATTGTCATGTCGATAGTTGTTAAACTTCGCCATAACTTTGCATGTTACATATTGGACGATGTCTGCAACAATGACGACATTCGGACGTTAGGTACGAAAATAAATAGAAGTTGAACTTCAGGTAATTATCTTAACTACGTTGGGAAACATTTCTCTGAGACGTTTATCATTTTTAGAATGGGATAAATGCTTTAGTAATAACTATTCAGCTTTGAAAGACAGGTAAATAAAAGGAAATCATATAACGTTTGTGACGTCAGTTACCGAGACATTTGCAAAATATCAACGTTTCATAGTACGTTGTCTCAACCAGATATTCGATGTAAGATCCGGAACACTACATGCGATTCTCACCAAAGCTTTACCTAAGTTGTTCAGTGTGTTACAGGAATGTCATCATCACCATATATTACTATAAACTACGTATTTCATAGCCCAGTGCGAAACACGAACGCCTTGTAAAAAAGCGGCGTCATTTTGTGCGCCTGGTCGGCGTTAGTGACATTGTTTATTCATCTGTAACTTTCGGACCGCGAATTAGTTTTAGGATTCCGATTCCTGACGGCATATAATTTGAATTTTTTTGTTTAACCATATGGGTTTTATGACAATAGTCCTGTTTACTTTTGAATGTCCCACGTACACTTACGTCACATCGAAATAAATATCTGTTAAAAAGTTCTTAGTAGAATATTCCATATTAATATCTACCATCACTTTCGAGTATCCCGTAAATGCAGTAGCCATTGTTCCAGTCATGTGATTATTTTAACGGTACTAAATGCTTTTATTTTGCCTTATAACCTTACCACAACTCCTGTTTCAGTCCCCTCTTACTGTGCCCTACTGGTATGCCATTATGCTCGTAGTGTGTCATGAGCTTAGGTCGGTCTATGACAGTTATTTGTTGTAAATAGAGTCCTCCTTTCTTAATTGTCTCCGTGCCTGTTGTTTTTTAAAGTGTTCCTTCTATAAATTATTCAAAACCCAGATAGAGTGGAAAGGTTGTTATTTGTGGATACATTGTCTTTTTTTATTACAAATACTTTGCTATAAGGGGTTTATTGTTATACACATATATTGAAAACAGAAATCCTTCGACCTGATAAACTGTTACACTATATAGACTTTGCGCATTACCTCATTCTGTAGAAAAAAGCACTCGTCAATACATCACTTTGTAACCTCATAAGCAGACTTAAATCATAATTCGACTATATCATTTCCTCTCTAACATCCGTTCTGTCTGTGAAGATTTACATCATAAGCGCCTGGCAGTGTGTGTCATGTCATTCGGACACGCCTGTCATTCTATGAATAAGGTCAGCAGTTAATATGTTGCTCAGATATAAATCAATCAGACTATTATTTTGGTTTCGATTATATATACGAACTTATACTATTATTGATATTGTTTAATCATACATTGTTGGTCATCTAATATTTGAGTATTGATATTCAAATTTATCAGGTAGATGGGTAAATTTTAATTTGATGATAAAAGTTTGAAAATGTGTATGGTTGGAAAACATTTTATTCCATTTAAACTAATAATGATATCATCTATTTTGATAAATGTCATTTATTCAAATCGTCAACTATTTCATATCTAACTGTCACTAGAAAGCTTATATGAAATTACAAGCATATTCGGTTTATAATAATGCATGTTGTTTTCGTACTCTGGAGGCTTAAATTGCCGTTACCATTCTGTACTCACAAATGGCGAGAACACTAGTGAGACACATGTGTAAGTTTATGCTAATGTTTTAGACCAATGGTCCTATATTCTTGCTAATGATGCAATAATATACGAATGCAAATGTAATTAAATGAGGATTCTCAAACCATTATTTTGAAATTACCATAATTGTGATTTGCCTTTTCATTTTGGATACTAAATGAGAATCGTTAAATGTTCTATGCAAGATTATAATAAAACACATCTAAATACTGCAACGTGGCGACTTGTGATTTAGAGTTATTGCTTTGATAATACGTATTAAAATCAAAATGAAGTTTGTGAAAGGTTGTCCTATAGGATAAGAAATGGAAATATTTAAACGTTCTAATGCAAGAAAGTAAAAACTTGCAGTATTTCATTATGACAAATACAATTTTTTTGTAGCATCCCACACACTGCTACAAGAAATCACTCATTTTTATTCCAATCAAATAGCAGATGACGAGGTTTATACGTCCAATAGCGAATATAACTGCAGGATAAATTTGCTTTATGTCTCTAAGACATGGTAATGAACGAAATTGATGCTATTAAAGTTGTTGCCACACTTATAGGTAATCTACTGAGTATAAATTATGGCATTATTGCCTGTAGACTGGACAACTAGCGGTATGTTGAAGTCTTAATTAGCGTAACTTCCAAGTAAAGTAGCATCAATCGATCGAAAAAGTTAATTCAATTATGCCCATTTAAATAAGGCTTTCAATTAATGTGCTATATTTTGCCATGGTTACATCATTAGCATAGTAACATAGTTAACAATCCCCTTAATTTATCATCACCTTGCACTTTTAGGCTTACTCAATGAAGTTCGCTTTTCTGTACACATGGTTGTGTAATAATTTATAACTTAAATGTTCAGTTTAAAACGCCCAAAAACGGATGTACTGTACATGTACATGAATTATGAAACATGTGGTAGCCAATATGCTAAGAAACAGGGTACTATGTGATAAAAGAAGTTCTAGAAAACAACGACTGCCTATTCTACGTCGATGCCAAATTCACATATTCGCATATTTACTTTAGATTGGATAAGTGACGTACGGGTTCCAGAGCAAGTGTTGTATATATAGACAGGTTATTTGTCAACATAGTGTGGTACCTAACCTTACGTTGTCATTACGGTCAAAACGATTGAACAAAAGGATTGGTATTTATACATACCGAACCTTGTCCATTTCGTTATTTTTTATTTCCATTGTAATGAAAATCAATCGTTTTTTGTCAAGTAGGTAGTTTGCAACAATATATTCAATTATTTTTATCCATTATATCGCTGGTTGACGAATAGTGATTTGGTTAGCTAGATGACCCACTGGTTCTTGGAATAATATCTGTCTGACTGACGTATTACATTACAAACTATCAGATATATTGTCTAAGTAGTAGACAGTCTGTATAGTAGCAGACGAGATTATCCATAAAGGGATAAACATAGGGAAAAAAATTTCGTATTCTTTTCAAACCAAGTTTAATGATTTGCATTAGTTGTGATGATCAATATACAAAAAAATAATAGATACTAGGACAGGTAAGGCAGGTAAGGCAGCACTCAGCATAAACATCCCATTGTAAAGAAGTCACATACCACAGTTTCCAACGCACAACTGAAAGATAAAATGAACAATTCCTCTGAAATTGAAAATTTCGGATGTCAAGAAGTAAATACAAGCCAAGTTGAACCATTGCCAACAAATAAATAATAAATATAAACGTGATGTTTTAAAAGGTGAATAAAAACGTATATACTCTATGTTACACTAACTAGCCAAATCAAAGGACATTCGTAGTAAAAGTAGTTCAATTCCATTCAATTGAAACAAAATAGTGTGTAAAACATATATGGCATCATTCTTTGGGTGCCACTAACTTGGATTAATCTGTTTATTTAAATGCACAATGTTATGGCGCCTGTACGTCAAATCCGCGCGAACTCATTTTTTGCTGTTCTGTAGTTTATTTTAGGGTTCATACAAATTGTATTTCTTATTTTTGAATACACTTATGGTAAATCAAATTGTAAGTGAAATTTGCTTATACACTCGTACATTCATAGCCTGTTTGTAAAATAGTGTGATACAATCGCTGTAGAACAAATGTGACATTGTACGCTTGACTGTAGTCAATGTTGCTTTAATACATTGGCTATGGACTGTTTTCCATTTAGTAATTGGGAAAAGGCATCAAGAAACCTTGATCGTTAACACATGTGTTATATCAAGTCATTTTGTATTTAAAAACCATGTGTTCTCTTACAAATGGACTTAAAGCATTAACTTCTCTAGACTCTTTTGCTTAAAGCAGCATTCACAAATTAACCACTGTAATAATTGTATATATTATTACTGTTGCAATGGCAATTGTACGAGTCGTACTTGTTCTTCAACAAAACTTATTGTACTCCTCATTTCATCATGGACATTTCAAAGGTATTGACACTCGAACATAATCATACGTATCGGCATTCATCCAAAAAACATCAATGAGACAGTTGTTAATACGTTATTATGTATTTGTCAACTATGGTATTAATATCTAGCCTTGTATATCACTATACTTTGAAGTTTCAGTTTATTATTCGTCACGCTTAACTAGTATTTCGAAATTATTATTATTTCCCATGACACCTTTACTTCTTGTTATTTTATAAAATAGACAAACTGAATACAACGATGTTAACAATTTCAAATGCTTATCTTGTTAACGAACTAGTAGAGAATGAAATTATTTGGACATTTTACTGCCAGTATCCGCCATACACGAACGGATGGGATGACAGTAGTGACATTTTCCGAAGAATGATATTTCAGGAGTTTTTTGTCTGTGAATCGGCGTGAGAAGAACAACTATATGCAATTACCTCCCTTTAAGGCAATGTGCAAATTTTAAATAAGAAACCTTGCAGTATGTCATTAATTGTGATAGGCAGTATATATGCGTACTCTAGGCGGGTCTGCTGTTTCTGTATGGCTTTGAGTTGTCTTTGCATGTATAGTATTTAATTATTGCATAGTTCCTATCGTCTTTTTGACATTAATGGGTTGATTCTGTTCACTGAATCTTTTACAAATGATTTGTGCTGCTTCATCACCATGATATGTTTAGAATCAGAAACCTTACATGTGAATAATATCAGTGAAATAGTATAAAATAAAGCAGGCGATGAATCAAGAAGAATTTGTCGTTTTAAAGATGCACTCAACCGAACGTATTTAGGAAGAAGTGCACTATAAATATATTTGCACTCAATAATTTGTAACACGCTATTTCCTTCGCCATAGTAGAGTGTACGAGTATGAGTTTAAGGTAAAGTGTACGCGTCTTATTTTTCTACAATATGCGTCGTAAATGCAGACGTTTATGGAAATAATGTAGATTTACATTCCATTGCGACTTTTAAATGTAGCACGAATGCATATAATGTTAGCATAAACGCACAAATCGCATTTCGGTACGATTTCTTCACTAGAATTCAAAAGCGTATACAATTTTGAAATATACGATATACTAAATAAGGTAATAGCACTTTTTCAAACAGGGTACCACTAATAGTCATCTACGAAGGGTGCTCTAGAATAACGTGGACTTTTGTTTGTAAGAATTTATGTCAATAATAGATCTGACCAAAAATAAACTTTTTAGAGCAAAATTCAACGTAATTCTGGATCACCGCTCGTACATAACAAATGACCGTCCTACATATATCATCTGGGTAAAATGATAGTAATACATTGAACAGGTAAGTCAGCACTGAACATAAACAGCAGAGCACGACATGGTCAACAAGCTACACAATTAACAGAAAACCCAAAAAGACAAACGGAAATGCCGTAAGAAGTTGTCCGGGGAACATCACTAGCCAGATGTGTACAATTTACGGTTTAAAATTAAATAATTTCTTTTGTAGTAAATATTTCCAACACTATGACTTGTTTGGACTGTAATATCTAGATACAGAACTGATGTGTGTATCAAATGAATTTGCATTATTTAGTGTTAGTTCTTCAGCATAGCTTTCCTTGATTATAAGCGAAAAGAAAGGATTATCAATATTCAAAATGCCATCATGTTATCGGGATGCATTTTATCAAGATACAGATAACATCCGATTGCTTTTCGACAGACATGGTCAGCAGCAAAACGCGTTCGTAACCGTAATAAACATGTGATACACAGATGATTTCTATAGGAATACAGATACATAGTGACATTTTATCTTCTTAACGTTTTCTCCCCCAGCGCACATAACCTTTCTTTGATATGATTATGAGGCAACGAAAAAACCATTAGCACTCGCACAAAAAACATGCTGTTCTCTTTGAATTTTCTAAAAGATAATATTAAATCAGACATCAACTAGAGTGATGAAATACAAATCGGGAACAAAAAACCGCTGATGAAAATGGCTTGTGGTGTGTTTTCCGGCTGTAGTCCTATTGCGAATAATATGTGTCGGTATGTGGTGTTAGTTAAAGGATATAACCTTTTTGTTCTCGGGTCGAGTGTATTATTTAGCTTTTGTTATCGTCAAAGATGTCTTTATCAGTATTGGCAACTGTCAAAAGCAGATGATTCGTTGGAAACAATCTCCTCATTTCCTTATATGCAAATGTTTGTGTAATGTCCTGATTTCAATAAAGCGATTTATGGGTAAACATATTTTTATTCTTGAAGTAATGGGTAACAGAAGTTTTATTCTAGAAGTAAAAAATGAACAAAATGACAATCTACATGTATCTATCTAATTTATCATTTTGTACAATTTTTGTTTCATCTGATGACGTAATTGACGTGTGGTAATTCTATTTATCCAATATAAAACAGAAAACTTTTCCAATAATCGAATTAAATTGTAATATTTTGCATTGGTACGTTCCATCTATCGTCTTTTTACTTAGTACAATATAGTCTTATTGCATTATATATATATTTAGAATGAGGTAGTAGATATATTGATTGCAAACATAAATCACATATTAACACAACGCTTTATTTGTCATTAAAGTTTTGTAATGACACGTGTTAGTATCATTAAAGCATACTGTGCCAGTATTGCCTTGCATGGTGCTAACAGATTGGGAGAGGCTGACATAACACCTGTCATACCCTCGTGATGTTTAATACAAGACGACATCGGTAATATAGACATAAACATAAATTTGCATGAACAAATCACTTTTTGTAATTCTTGTTTGGTACCGAACATTATCATGACATATTCATCGCAATCGTACATTGCACACATACTAGAGCATAAGATTCCCAATATTCATGAAAGTAGGATTACCGACAATACAGTGTGTTTAATTATGTGCGGTCACTATTAATAATTAATAGTAATTTCTGCCCGGCCCCTGTCCTTAAATGCCAAACACAGGCATGCCTTGAGAATAGTATATCCTCTCCAATTTCATTGTTAGCTTTATCTGTATCCAAATTCATTGCAGGTCTCGTCGGGACTTGCTATTTACTGTCACGTTATTTAGGTAAGAAGGCGTTCCTAACTCTAAAGCTCTCTTTTTTGTTCGTATATGATTACCGAAATAATCGAAGAATTACAGACTATACAAATGACTGCCAAATAAGACTACCGGGACAACATTTGAAATACGCTCTGATTACTATTAGCATTTTAGGGTCTATAGATCATGGTATGCTACGTATTTATAGATGAGAATAATGAACGAACATCACTGATGTATGCTTTGTATAATAAGGAGATGGGCAAAACATAACAACATACAAGGTCATACTCTATCTAGGTTAGTTAGTGGCTGTCAGTATTCATGTTGTTTTGAGTACGTGACTTGTGTTATATATAAAATTATATGTGTATGTGTTGGGCATTGTGCCTTGAATGTTTTTATGTTTGCTGTGCTCGGCTGGTTAGCTGACTGCTGCCTTATATGTCTGACGTTTATATATTTAAACCATGAAACCTGCTGCAATGTAAGCAATGGTGTTGTGTTCTACATATCATAATGTAATAAGCTGAGAGTTATTTAATGTAGTTTGTACGTTTAAAAGTGTGAAACAGTACCCGTGTTGCAAACCACGAATACTGTTAACCATAAAACTGATTTCTTTTGTTTCATACTTTCAGAAACCTGTGGTTTCGACTTTATTTCTTCTTATAATTGAGACCAAATATCACTGTAATTGTAAACGCATATAATTTCCTGTCTGGATGTTGGACAAAATCTATGCTCTGGTGAGTAATGTCTCTAACCATGATTGTTTCGATACCTACCGCTTTTCTGTACAGCTATTTATCTTATGTCTCGACATAATGACTTTTGAAGACATTTAAATTGATATATAAATACAACCAGGAAGTCGCAAACAAACCAATTTCACTATCCTTTTATACAACCGTTTCTGCAATTTTCAAAAAAGCAACAGCAACTATAAATGAATAGAATAGATGCATTTACCAGCACATTAGACTCGGTTGTCCGTGATGTGTGTCGTCCGTTTTTTTCTATTTTTGTCACCTGGCTCTTACTCTGGTTTAGAATGACTGACTGAGGTGGCCTACTTTCGATGTTGGATGTCGTAATTTTGTAGTTGCCTAGGACATTGTCTGTGAATTTTTGTTATAAAGTTGTTGATGTTTTTATGTTTTCTGTGCTTCGCTGCTAAGTTGAATGAAGACTTACCAGTCCGATTTTCTTTTATCTTTTGACAAATTTTCACTTTTAATATCGAGCCAGTAACAAAACCTAATTAGAACACAGATGCTTTTATAATGTTTAAAAAAGATAAAACAACTCTAATATGGAATGAAGCAGCAGATCACAAAAGTCATAAAAATATACAAAAACACAAAAACAATACTACAACACAACAATGAACAAGAACAGAATGAAAATCAACAGCGACAAAATACTTATTTCGACACTACACACACAACCTGAAAGTAACATATGCTCATTGTTGGGTTTCAACTCGTATCGGGCACTACTTCTATCTTACTATGTTATGTTCAAAGGTTTCTGTCTGAGATTGTAACATGTTTTTCACTTTCTGAAATACGATTTATGTTCATACTTGATAAGGATTCTACATTTGTGTATAAGGATCATGAACAAATATTATGTAATATGTGCAAGCCTATTTGTGCTATTTATTGGCAGATTTGTCTTGGTAAAGACGCGCGATCTAGATGTATGGTAATTCAAAGATGGCTTTACAGTTCTGTCCCGCCGTTCATTTAAACTAACATCACAAATTATCTAGCAAACCATGACCAATGATTTGTTACAATTGCAGGCTAGAGAATGATTAATCTTTATCTTTCTGAGTTGATGTTTTAGATTTATATAGCTACTACCTTTCGTGAAATCATAATCGTTATTTCTGTTATCTCGTGTTTTAGAAGACTCATTGGTGTGCAAAATGGTGGCTTTTATTACTAAAAGGAAACTAAAAAAGATTCGTATTTGGACACTTTAGAATATTTATCATCGAAAAAAGATAACATTTAACATAAAAATGGCAGCATTTAAACATTTCACATTAAACACGTCAACAACATGACACTAATGCTTTACGCTACAAGTTTTTAAACATTCTAACATTCTTATGTTGATTGTGTTTTGTTATTGTGTACTAGTGTCTAATAGTTTCCTGGTACCATAATTAGAGGTTGGGTTGTTAAATTCCCCTATTGTTTGGGGTGTTATACGGATCCTTTATGGCATATATAATTGTCGATTGCATCTCAATCACTTGCAACTTTATCATTGAAAAGAAATAAAATAAAATGGTAAATGTCATACCTTTATACCTCTTTTAGAATGAATATTTGTCGGGAAACTGACTAGACAAACGCAGAGGTGAATTTCGTTTTTAAAAAGTTTACCGCGATTAGGTGGATGCTATAGGGTTGTAACTGAAGAAACAAACCCATCTTTCTTTGAAAGTACGATGTAATTTACCTCAATCAGCACTGATGCATCGTTCAAATTTTGATATTGACGGTGTGAATGTTCATTGAGGCGGTGTAATGGTAAATCAACTCATGTACAAAATACCCTAACTTTAAACATGTCAATTAACGAGAATTAATTCTTGTAATCATTGTCATCAAGGTAAAATTGTTCAAACTGTTGTATTCTTCCATTTATCTATTTATTATATTCTTACACAACGACAAATGCACATTTTCTCCATTTTCCACGTTTTGGTCTGTATGAATACCATATACCAAAACTCGTACGGATGTCCAAAACGGTTATTGACCTAATCCTATAACATTCGTAGAGCTCTTGTCATAAAATGATCAAAGTGTGCTGCCAAGCTGTCTGAATATTTCATAATGATGTAACAAGTAACCTACTTGGCTTTCTTTCATAATTTTAAAACCTTATTCTTTTAACTAAACCGTTTATCTTTTATTGTTGTAGTACTGTTATATCAGTTCATGTCTTTTATTACATACACAATGATGATGTCTTTACTTTGGACAACACAAATGATCAGCCTTTTCTGACTCAACTGGAAGTGTTTTTGTTACCTTGTCATTCGTCTAGTTACCAGAAGTGGGTCACCGGAGTATGCTGTACTCTCATAGTGTACAACACATTGATATAGTGGTAACACATGGATGTATAAAAATGATAAAAAAATCGGACGGGGAAGGCAGCACACACTGCCGAGCACAAAAATCATACAAAAACACATACCACAATTACACGATACAATGCATAACACACAACGGAACGAGAATATGAACTTAACGGCTGAAAGTCCAGGTATCAGATGTCAAAAGCTGAAATACATAGTTTCAGCCATAAAATCTGAATGACCTAGTTTCAGTTGTAAATAAGGGCTGAAAAGATCTAGGCTTAACAGTCAAAAAGTCATGAAACGTTTAAAAGTAACAGTAAATGGTAAAATGACATGTCGTTTTATTTTGATATCTAGTATTACACTACCCAAATATTCTAACCCGCAATAATTATGTGTTATAATTTTGTTAATACTGCGCGTACTCTCATGAAACTTTGCATACCAATACTTGAATAATACTTGCATTTAATTATTGATTCAATTTGGCAGATGAAGAGTCATGTTACTCGTTACAGGCGCGTTACGTAATGAAGTCGATTTCACAAAGTCGCAACATATTTCACCCAAATTGTTCATGAACACGTGCATATTGCAACGCAACAAACACGTGTTCATTAACATTTAGCACAACCAATGTCTGCTGATATTGACGCAAAACAAACTTGGATGAAATGTAAGAATCTTACAACAAAATTTCACAAAGACTATTTAAAATTGAAGGTTCCTGCGAATGAAAAATCGGAAATAATCATTAAAATAGCAATTACAAACGAAATAGAAAATCATTTTTGTAATAAATAGCAAAACTAAGCGCCGCAACTTTATCCAAGCTGTTTACATCCCGACAGGTCAACCGCGTTCTGTTTGTGCCAAATTCAACATGTTAGGTGTTTTTCGCGTAGGAAAATCTTCGCTTACATCAAAACCGTACATGAACACGTGCTTTTCGACGCGCATGCATTACACGTGTACATTACTGTAGATTACGTAACGAGTCTAAATCGGTGAATTAGACCGTAAGTAGGCCAAAATAAACAGATAGTTGACTTCATTGGGGTATTTATATGTCATTATATGAACTTTTGTGTTAATAAATGCATTATTAAAAATAAATTAATAAAATGAAAAAATGTCAACTTGGAATTGTGTTCACAGTGAATTTCCGTAATCTCATGAGTGCTCCCCTCAAGTCAGTTTCGGCATTTTATGTGTTTATCAAGCCGATTTTGTTCATTGGCGCGTGAATTCTGGTCCAGATGCATTGCCCGTGCAAAAATGCATTATTACACAATACACCGAATGCACTGAAATTAACTGTAAAACGGTCAAAATAAACATATACTCTAGCATCTTTTAATCATGTATCGGTATGCGACATTTCAGGTGAATACATGCATTTTTCACAAAACGGGAATGAAATATGAACTGGCAGTTTAGAACTTTTGGGGAGTGTAGTTCCGAAATTCCAGTCAAATACCTGTTAAACGTACTTTTTACACCAACACACACTTCACGTACATGTTTACGGTGTGTAAGCCTATAGTGTTGCTGCAATTATATCAATGCAAACACAAATCTCCTACAAATTTTTAATCTGGTCTCACTGAATACGAATCGTGTGATCCTGAACATTTGCAAGGAATCGGCTAGTACTACATGGTACGCTAGGCAAATGTGTTGCTTTCTATTTCACCTCTGGGAGCTTACTTTGTTTATTTGAGTATTTATACTACGTCACATAATGTAGATGAAGTTACTTTGAATACTTCTGGACGCAAGTAAACATTAATACATTTTTTATGTCAACAATACAAGATGGACTATGATAGTCACACAATATGTATTGTACTAAAATTTTGTTGAGATGTCCTGATTTAATGATATTTGGAGAAATTGACACCAACACATATTTCAAGCACATAATAAAACGTGAGCTTCATTCAATTGTGGAAGGTAGTATTTAGGAATCGGCATGCTTTCCAAATCTATCTGCTATAAAACATGAAATGAAATATCCGACTTAGTGCCATATTTCTACAGGAAATATTTTGTTTTATCATCTTAAAAGTGGCAACGTTCTAGGACAACATGTCAATTATATTCATATTCGTCTCGGAAACAATGAGTCCTTTGTGCCAAAACTGTCTGGCCCTTTGGCAACAATGCTGTATAAAATATACCATACAAGTTATATTTCGCCCAATTCTATCAGCAATGTCTCGTTCAAGCATTCATGTCTATTTGGAATGAGCTGTATACTCCCTAGCGCTCTCGATGTAGTGTTGGACTACTGGTTTACTTTTGATCTTCTCTACACATGATGAATATTCTGATTAGATTTGACGCTGTCTGTGACTTGTTGCTGGCACCATATAACGAAAACGAGTTCTTAACGTATGATAATACATGTTTCATTCGCAAGGAGTAGTATGTCTTTGGTTATAATAATGTTCGCTCGGTGTTTCCATGATTAGCAAATATCGTGTACTACTCCATCAGGCTGAGCTTATTATTGATTTGATTAAATACAAAATGTAGTTGACACTAAATACTAGTATATTTAATTTAAAAATGTTCCGAAATTTATTATCATTATTTTGACATGTAATTTATTCATGTTAAATTTGAAATGGCCCTATGAAGAAAACATTTGTTTGATTTGTACATGTAAATATGTGTATAGTTGCAAGTTGCAAGTGTATAGTTCAAGACCATATATGACTTACACGAGAGCAGTTTTATGATAACTTATATAATTAATAACATTACTTATCTCGATATTCCATATCTTGTAATCAACAGTAAATGCATAGTTGTTCAAAAGTTCAAAGACTATCATTGTTTGCGCAGGTATACCATGTATCATTTTTATTTCCATGCATGTTTCATTTAGATTCCGTGTTGTCCTCAACACAACCTCTGTTTTAGTTCATGTAGTTACGTGCTGTTTGCGTATGATTTCATCTACCGCTTAGCATGTTATCAAATTTTAATGTGACGATATTGCACAGCGATATAATTATTATTTATGTTAATCTGTGTCGTAGGTTGTTTGATCTTGGTTGATGTTAGACCGATTGCGTGGTATATAACATTACAGAAGCTCGTTAAATACGACGATTGATCTTTAGAAATATGTTTAATTTGGACAAACGAGTTCGTTTTTATGACTGAACAATATACAAATGCAGTTGATAGAAAATGATTGATCATTAGAGCTTTTACAAAAAGAAAACTAACTCGTACACCGAATTAGATTTGTAAGGAATTTGAGTTTCAGAACAAATAAATCATCGAATTATCACAATAAATTGTCAAGATTAACCTCTGTCTAGTTTGAAATCATGTGCATTTGAATATGCATTGATTTGATTCAAAATAAACATGACTGGTATGTTATCAGATTATTCATATTATTAGCTAGAAATTCTCTGAAATAGTTCTTTCAATATGCAATTATCCTTTAAATGTTTCTCCAAACTATGTAACTTTCTTTTCTAAATTGAATTACAGAATCACAGAAGGATTTTGCAAAATTAAATCAAAGTTCTTTAAGTTTCATTTCAATTAGTGTCTGGTGGTAGTACGTTATCAGCGAAGGTACACCCTTATTCGAATATGTTGAGAGAGGTTCATGCTCTTACAAGTGCTTACAAGTTGTTCAAACTAGATACATTATAATTGTAGATTTGTATTTTTAAGAAATATTTTTTCCTGTATAAATAATCGTGTTTTTATGAAAACAATGGCAGCGCTTCGTGCATTGCGACATACAGAGGTCCGTTTTAATATATATATTTTTGTGACGTCAGTTACTGAGACATTTGCAAAATATCAACTTTTCATAGTATGTTGCCTCAACCAGATATTCGATTTAAATTCCGAAACACTACATGCAATTCTCACCAACGCTTTACCTCAGTGGTTCAGTGTGGTACAGGAATGTAATCATCACCATATATCACTATAAACATCGTATTTCATAGCCCTATGGGAAGCACGAACGCCTTGTAAAATAGCAGCATCATCTTGTGCGCCTGGTCGGCGTTAGTGACTTTGGTTATTCATCTGTAAATTTTTGATCGCGAAATAGTTTTAGTTAATAATTCTACTGTGTATAGAAAAAGGATTCCTGACGGCATATAATTTGATTTATTTTTTTTTACCAAATTTGCGGGTTTTATGACAATAGTCCTGTTTATTTTTGAACGTCTCACGTATGCCAACGTCACAGCATAATCAATATTTGTTACAAAGTTCTTAGTAGAATAGTGCATATAAATATCTATCTTACTTTCAAGCATCCCGTAAATGCAGTAGCCATTATTCCAGTCATGTGATTATTATAATGGTACACTTGTGCTTTAGAAAGATACTTTTATTTCGCCTGTATATCCTTGCCACAATTCCTGTTTCAGACCCCTCTTCCTGTGCCCTACTGGTATGCCATTATGCTCGTAGTGTGCCATTTGCTTAGGTCGGTCTAAAACAGTCATTTGTTGAAAATAGAGTACTCCTTTTTTAATTGTCTCTGTGCCTGTTGTTTTTACAATATTCCTTCAACAAATTATTCAAAGTACCAGATAGACAACAGGTTTGAGTGGAAAGGTTGTTATTTGTTGATACATTGTCTTTTTTATTACAAATACTTAGCTATCAGTGGTATTTTGTTATACACATATATTGAAATTCGTCGACCTGATAAACTGTGACACTATGTAGACATTGTGCATTACCTCATTTTGTAGAATAAGGCACTTGTCAATCTATCATCTTGTGACCTCATACCCAGACTTGAATTATAATTCGGCTATACCATTTCCCCTCGAACATCCGTTCTGTCGGTGAAGATTTACATCACAAGCGCCTGACAGTGTGTGTCATGTCATTTCGACACGCCTGTCATTCTATGGATAAGTCATGCAGTTAATATATTGCTCAGATATAAATCAATCAGACTATTATTTTGGTTTCGTATATATATATACGAACCAATTCAATAAATAAAGGATATTTGTGTTTTTCGGTGTAAGATCGGTAGTTATTGCACCGAGTGAGCAGCTGAAGTAATATTTTCACGAGTGGCGTAGCCACGAGTGAAAATATAAGTCAGCTGCTCATTTTGATAATTTGTAATTGCTATTTTGATAATCTAAACCAATTATAACAAATTTAATTTTATTGACCTGTATTGTGCCTCAGCATGATAACGTGACGTCATTTTAAAGCGCGCGCTGACGTTCGATTAAGTAGGTCTTTAATAAGCAGTTGATTTCCGACGTTAGTGTACACTTTATAAGGTTACTTTAACTGCAGTGTAAGTAATCATATGGATGTTTTTATTAAGTGTATGTCTGATGGAAGAAAACGTATTTTTTATTTTCTATACATATGCTATCTAGGTCTTCTAATATAACTTCCGCTAAAAGAGGCTAGCCGTCAACATTTTAAGTAATGAACTAATTTGTGTTTTTATTTGAAATTGATACTGTACTAAGTATTATTTTTAACATTAGCTGCATATTTAAATTACTAACAATGCCATACAACATTATTATTCGTCTGTATTGCCTCAAAATTGGGGATTTGTGAACTATCCACTGAGAGTTCAAGGCAGACAGTGTCATTTCGATTTAAGACGTCAATAGGTATAAACCAAATTGGGGCGCTCCACGGGGATTTTAAAGTAGTCCGTTTGAGTGAAATTATCAACAGTGAAATTATCAACAGTGAAATTATCAACAGTGAAATTATCAGATTATAATTCACTGATATTCCACGATAAACCACTCATAAGCATTAAATAATTGATATTGTTTTATCATCCAGTGTTGGTCATCGAATATCTGAGTATTGATATTCAAATTTATCAGGTAGATGGGTAAATATAATTTCAATTTGATGATAAAAGTTTGAAAATTTGTATGGTGGTAGTTGAAAAACATTATATTCCATTTAAACTAATAATGATATCATCTATTTTGATAAATGTCATATGTTCAAATCGTCAACTATTTCATTTCCCATTAACTGTCACTAGAAAGCTTCCATGAAACTACAAGCATATTCGGTTTTATAATAATGTATGTTGTTTTCGTACTCTGGAGGCTTAAAATGCCGTTACCATTCTGTACTCACAAATGGCGAGAACACTAGTGAGACACTTGTGTAAGTTTGTGCTAATGTTTTAGAACAATGATCCTATATACTTGCTAATGATGCAATAATATACGAATGCGAATGTAATTGAATGAGCATTCTAAAACCATTATTTTGCAATTACCATAATTGTAATTTGCCTTGTCATTTTGGATACTAAATGAGAATCTTTAAACGTTCTATGCAAGATAATAATAAAACACATCTATAATTTTCTAATGAAAATAAATGGTTTTGAAGCTCTCACTCGTACCTAAATTCACTACAACAGGAAGAAATCCGTTTAATACCAACCAAATATCACAGAAGATGTAACTATGTTACTACGAAAAATACGAAACACTTAAAGTTGTACCACGTAATAAATGCTAAATTTGCAACAACAAACGATAAAGACGTTAGTAATTATGTTGCCTTACTTGTACTGTGTATCAACAACGTTATTATCCTTGTAGCGACCGGACAACTATTCTGTTTTCTTAATTTTCATAAATACCAAGTAAAGTATCAACGGTTGAATAAGCTACGGTTACCTTCCGACCATTTCCATCACTTTGAATAATCGTAACCTGTTTATGAAATTAATTCGTCGACAAACGTAATACGTAACGTAACGGGCATGAATTCAATTATTTATACCCATATTATCGCTTGTTGACGAATAGTGATTTGATTAGCCAGATGGCCCACTGGTTTATGGGATAATATCTATTTGACTGACGTATTACATTACAAACTATCAGATATATTGTCTAAGAAGTAGACAGTCGGCGAGATTATATGTGTAGGGTTGCTATTCTTACAAAATGCTTGACCGGATACGGTACTTTTATATTGTATGTTTTAGACTTTCTTTTCAAATTATGTATTGTCCTAGTATGTTATGGCGCGGCTAAGATATGATGGCACAATGACATTCACACATGCTAAGCCGACGGGTTCATTTTCAACAGAAAGGGGTGTTTATTTACAGTGATGGTCAATAAACGCTTGTTTCGTATTACGTTTTCGCAATATGAGCAAATATACGAGACATTTTAACATGTGCCTCGCTAGCTCAGTTATTAAAGCTTTAGAAATACAATAATATGTTATGGATGGAGGTTACTGGTTTGAGTTTCAGTTTTGTGCATTTTTTGTACAGTTCTAGCAAACTTTTTTCTTTGTATATCCCGTTATACGTTGATTATCTTGTTACATTTATTTCAATCCCATGCTTTCTCTATTATGTTTATTTATTGTATTATATTATTATATTGATCAACAGTGTCTGTGACAGAATCATTTATGATGCTTACATGGTGATTGAAGTTGTACTATATACAGTATATAATTCATCATGGTCATTTCAAAGGGGTTGACAATCGAACATAATAATACGTATCGGCATTCATTCAAAAAACAACAATGAGACAGTTGTTAATACGTTATTTGGTATTTGTCAACTATGGTATTAATATCAAGCCTTATATATACTTTGAAGTTTCAGTTTCTAATTCGTCACGCTTAACTAGTATTTCGAAATTAATTATTTCCCAAGACACCATTACTTCTAGTTATTTCATAAAATAGACAAACTCACTAAAACGAAGTTAACAATTTCAAATGCTTATCTTGTTAACGAACTAGTCGAGAATGAAATTATTTGGGCATCTTACGGCCAGTATCCGCCATACACGAACGGATGGGATGACAGTAGTGACATATTCCGAAGAATGATATTTCAGGATCATTTTGTCTGTAAATCGGCGTGAGAAGAAAACACTATATGCAATTACCACCCATTATGGTGATTTAAGAAACCTTGCAGCATGCTATTCCATGTGCGAAGCAGTATATTTTAGGCGTACTCATTAATATTCATTGTTCTGTGTCTGTCGTTAGCATGGATGGCTATGCGTGTCTGCTGTTTCTGTATGGCTTCGCGTTGTCTTTGCATGTAAAGTATTTAATTATTGCATACTTCGTGTCGTGTTTTTGACATTAAAGGGTTGGTTCTGTTCACTGAATATTTTACAAATGATTTTGTGCTGCTTCATCACCATAATATGTATAGAATCAGAAACCTTACATGTGAATAATATCAGTGACATAGTATACAATAAAGCAGGCGACAAATCAAGAAGAAGTTGTCGTTTTAAAGATACAATCAACCGAACGTATTTAGGAAGAAGTGCACTATAAATATATTTTCACTAAATGATTTGGAACACGCTATTTCCTTCGCCATAGTAGCGTGTATGTGTTTAAGGTAAAGTTTACGCATCTAATGTTTCTACAATATGCGTCGTAAATGCAGAAGATTATGGAAATAATTTAGATTTACATTCCATTGCGACTTTTAAATGGAACATGCATGCATATACTTTAACATACACACACAAATCGCATTTCAGTACGATTTCTTCACTAGATTTTAAAAGCGTATATAATGTTGAAATATACGATATACTAAATAAGGTAATAGCACTTTTTCAAACAGGGTACCACTAATGCCAGTATTGCCTTGCATGGTGCTAAAAGATGGGGAGAGGCTGACATAACACATGTCATACCCTCGTGATGTTTAATACAATGATACATGTGTAATATAGACGTAAACAAAATTTTGCATGAACAAAATACTTTTTGTAATTCTTGTTTGGTACCGAATATTATCATGACATATTCATCGCAATCGTACATGGCACTAATACTAGAGCATAAGTTTCCCAATATACATGAATGTAAGATTACCGATAATAGAGTGTGTTTAATCATGTGCGGCCACTAATAATTAATAGTAATTTCAGTCCGGCCCCTGTCCTTAAATGCCAAACATAGGCATGCCTTGAGAATAGTATATCCTCTTCAATTTCATTGATAGCTTTATCTGTATCCAAATTCATTGTAGGTCTCATCGGGACTTGCTATTTACTGTTACGTTAGTTAGGTAAGAAAGTGTACCGTACTCTTAAAGCTCACATTTTTTTTCGTATATGATTACCGTAATAATCGAAGAAATACAGACTATACAAATACATCTGTTTAATTCTGTCATATAATACTACCGGGACAACATTTGAATTATCAGGAAATACGCCCTAATTACCATTAGCATTATAGGGCCTATAAATCATGGTCTGTTACGTATTTATAGATGAGAATAATGGACGAACATCACTGATAAATGCTTTGTATAATACGGAGACGGGCCAAACATAACAACATACAAGGTCATACTCTTTCTAGTAATCATGTTGTTTTAAGTATTTGACTTGTGTTACCTATAAAATTATATGTGTATGTGTTGGGCATTGTGCCTTGTATGTTTTTAAGTTTTCCGTGCTCGGCTGGTATAGGTGGGTATTGTGCCTTGTGTGTTTTTAAGTTTTCTGTGCTCGGCTGGTTAAGCTGAGTGCTGCCTTGCCTGTCTGGCTTAGTATTATCTTTGTACACCATGAAACCTTTATGCGATGGTGTTGTGTTCCACATATCATACTGTAATAAGCTGAGAGATATATAATGTAGTTTGTACGTTTGAAAGTGTGAAACAGTACCCGTGTTGCCAACAACGAATACTTTTAACCTCAAAACTTATTTATTGTGTTGCATACTTTCCGACGCCTATGGTTTCGACTTATTTTGTCTTACGGTATAATTGAGACCAAACACCCGTGTGATGGTAAACGCATATAATTACCTGTCTGTATGTTAGACAAAATCTATGCTTGGGTGAGTAATGTCTCTAACCAAGATTGTTCCGATACCTACTGCTTTTCTGCACAGTTATTTATCTTATGTCTCGACATAATGCCTTGTGAAGACATTTAAACTGATACATAAATACAACCAGGATTTCGCAAACACAACAATTTCACTATCATTTTATACAACCATTTCAGCAATTTTCGAAAAAGCAACAGCAACTATAGATAAATAGAATCGATGCATTTACAAGCACATTAGACCCGGCTGTCCTTGATGTGTGACGCCCGTTAGCTCTATTCTTGTCACCTGGCTCTTACTCTGGTTTAGTATGACCGACTGACGTGGCATACTTTCGGTGAGGGATGGCGTAATTTTGTAGTTGCCTTGGGCATTGTCTGTGCCTTTTTGTTATGAAGTATGCGATGTTTTTATGTTTTCTGTGCTTCCCTGTTTAAGTTGAAGGAAGCCTTCCCAGTTCGATTTTTTATTATCTTTTGACAAATTTTCACTTTTAATATCGAGCCAGTAACAAAACCTAATTAGAACTCAGATGCTTATATAATGTTTAAACAAGATAAAACAACTCTAATATGGAATGAAGCTCCCAACAGAAGCAGCAGATCACGAAAGACATACAATATACAAAAATTACAAGCACAAGTCTCAAACACAACAATGAACAAGAAAAGAATGAAAATGAACAGTTACAAAATACTAATTTGACACACTTCACCCACAACCTGAAAGTAACATATGCTCAGTGTTGTGTTTCATCTCGTACCCGGCACTTCTTCTATCGTACTATGTTCAAATGTTTCTGTCTGAGATTGTAACATTTTTTCTCTCTCTGAAATAAGATTCATGTTTATACTTGATAATGATCCTATAAAAGGAATCATGAACAAATATTATGTATTATGTGCAAGCCTATTTGTGCTATTCATTGGCAGATTTGTCTTGGTTAAGACGCGATGTCTAGATGTATGGTAATTCAAAGATAGCTTTACAGTTCTGTCCCGTCGTTCATTTTAACAAACATCACAAATTATGTAGCAAATCAGGACCAATGATTTGTTACAGTTACACGCTAAAGTATGATTAATCATTATGTTTCTGAGTTGATGTTTTAGATTAATGTCGCTACTACATTACGTGAAACCATTATCGTTAATTATGTGATTTCGTGTTTTAGACGACTTATTTGTGTGCAACATGGTGGCTTTTATCACAAAACTGAAACTGAAACAAATTCCCATTGGTCACTTTGGAACATTTATCGTCAACAAAAGATAACATTAAACACAAAAAGGACAACATTTAGACATTCCACATTGGTCACGTCAACAACATAACACTAACGATTTACGCTACAAGTATTTCAATATTCTTAAACACTTTTGTTAGTTTTGTTTTTGTGTATTAGTGTCTAATAATTTCCCACCTATACATATGAAGATGTATTCACCGTTCCAATATTCCGACGACGTGCCGATAAGTAATCGAACTTCCCCGCAGCATTACATGTATATGATGGGTTGGGATGCGTTAAATTACACTATGGTTTGGGTGTTATATGGATCCTTCATAGCGTGTTTGAATGTTGATTACATCTCTATCACTGGTAAATTTATCATTGAAAGCGAATAAATAAAAATTGTAACCGTCCTGCTTTTATAGTAGTTAAAGAATTATAAAGAATTTAAATTTGAACTTAAGTTTACGATTTCCGTATGTGCTTTGATAAACCAGGACCCTGAAGCGGGTCACAAGAGCTTGCTGTACTCTCATGTTGTACAACACATTGATAAAGAGGCTAATTATGGTGTTCTGTTTGTTTACTTGGGTGTATAAAAAAGATAATAAAACATCAGAAAGAGAAGGCAGCACCAACAGCCGAGCACAGAGGGCGTATAAACAACACATACCATAATTACACGACACAATGCCTTACACACAACTGAACGAGAATATGAACTTAACGGCTAAAAGTCCAGGTATGAGCTGTCTAAAGCTGCAATACATAGTTTAAGACATAATATCTGAATGATCTAGTTTCAGCTTTAAACATGGCTGAACGACCTAGACTTACATGTACATTGTAACTGTCAAAAAGTTCCAAAATGTTTAAAAGTACATGTATCAGTAAATGGTAAAATGATATGTCGTTTTATTATGATATCTAGTAATAGTTCCGAAATTGTAATCAAATACCTGTTCACCTTATGTATGTGTCTTGAGGTTTTTATCACACTAACGCACACTCTCACGTAAGCCCATATTGTTGCCGCGTTTATATCACTGCAACGACAAATCTCCTCCAAATTTTGAAACTGGTCTCACAGGTCTGAATACGAATCTTGTGATCCAGAACATTTGCAAGGAATCGGCTAGTACTACGTGGTATGCTAAACAAAGGTAGTGCATTCTTGTTCACCTCTGGAAACATACAATATTGGATAACTTGCAATTAGTCGGTGTATTTGAGTATTTATACCACGTCACATAATGTAGATGTAGTTACCTCGAATGTCTTCTGGACGCAGGTAATATTTAATACATTTTCGTATGATTACACTGTCAATTGTACAAGATGGACTATGATAAAGTCACCCTTTTATCACAAAAATATGTATTGTACCAATATGTTGTTCCGATATCTTGCTAAAATGATATTTGGAGAAAGAAAATTTCAAGCATATAAAGAAACGTGGGCATCATTCAATTGTGGACGGTGGTATCAATGAATTGGCATGCTTTCGAAATCTATCTGCTGTTAAACATAAAACGGAATGGTATTTCCATATTTCTACTTGAAATATCTAGTTTTATCCTCTTTAAAGTGTGGCAACGTTGTAGGACAACATGCCAATTATATATGTATACTCGTCTCGGAGACAATTAGACCTTTGAGCCAATACTGTCTGGCCCTTTGGCAACAATGCTGTATAAAATGTGCCATACAAGTAATATTTCACCCAATTCTATCAGCAATGTCTCGTTCAAGCATTCATGTTTATTTTGAATGAGCTGTGTACCCCTAGCGCTCGCCATGGAGTGTTGGATTACTGGTTTTCATTTGATCCTCTCTACGCATAATGAATATTCTGTTTTTATTAGACGCTGTCTGTGACTTGAGGCTGGCACCATATGAAGAAAACGAGTTCTTAAAGTATAATAATGCATGTTTCATTCGCAGGGAGTAGTATATCTTCGGTTTTAATAATGTTCGCTCAGTTTTTCCATGATTAGCAAATATCGTGTTCTTCGTCATCAGTCTAAGTATATTATTGATTTGATTAAATGTAGTCGACACTAAGTATATTTTAAATGATTATTTTCCGAAACCCCGTCATTGTTGGATCAAATGATATTCATGATAAATTCGAAATGGTCTTATGAAAATGTAGTTTTAATTGTGTGGTTACATCAATAACATATGTTGCACTGG
Organism: Spisula solida; assembly: GCA_947247005.1. NCBI lineage: Eukaryota > Metazoa > Mollusca > Bivalvia > Venerida > Mactridae > Spisula > Spisula solida. The sequence continues at coordinate 49,403,701 of OX365950.1, forward strand.
TTACTTTATTCACGGAGTATCTCAATGACAAAATGACAAATCGCACATGGGAGGTAGCATTCAACAGAAAGAGCCGATTACGAAAAACTATAAAAGGGACACACACAAAGGAAAATGTTTTTTTCCAGCTACATTCAAATAAAACAAATGGATCGCTACAAAAGCTGCCTGCCGTTTACAAAGCAAAACTATGAAACTGAATGTCATACAATACCAGTGTGATTGAAAATGATTGTTTCGGTAATAATATCTACATTTATGAGTAAATATTAATTTCAAACTATTTCAAATTATTTCCTTGTTTCATTGCTATTATAGCAATTTTTATACGAACGAAAGTATAAATTCGTCAGATGTTGATTTTCCGTGACTGATTTGATGTTCGATGAAATAGTATATCGCTGGCTTAGAATTAGAAGGTCGTAAGTACTTATATGACTAATGCACATTTTACATCTGACCTCAAAGCGCTTCTCATGCGTCCATTTTCAAAAAAATCGGAAATGGTCATGTTGACCAAACTGAAGTTTAAAAAGCTAATACACTTAACTGATTTAAAAACGCAACAGTGGGTTTTTGATAAATTTAAGCCAGTTAAGGTGCTTTAATTCTCTTGAAATTTTACATGTGATGAATTCAATACATGAAGTCAAAAATGTGCAAATTTCATTGTAATCAAGGTTTAGATCGTCACAAAACCAAACCACGAAATGCATTGATCGACAATGTCAAGTTCGCAAAACTATCAATCAAAATGCTCAGAAGTTTCTGCTTAATGATGCACTTCTTGACGGCCTTTTGTGTCTGCCTTCAAATTTCGTTTCACGAGTAAAAATGCTATGACCTCCACAGCCTCAACATGAGCTGTCAGCAAGTTTTAGCCCATCTTGCTTAGGCTGCACTCTCTGTCCGATGGTTAAGAATGTACATTTCTTATGGCTATGGCATGTCAAATCCGTTACCGGAAGTGGATGATGGAATATGTCAGGATAAATAAGGAGACAGACAAAATGAAGCGATTTTCAACATGGGTCAAAATAAACATTAATTAAAATGTTACGGAATGTTTTTTTTAGCGCAATTACTTAATCGTACGCATCATTGCCTTCAAATTGTTGGTATAACAGAAAATATTTTTGACCGGAAGTGGCGTCTTTAAAAAAACATTCGTTTGGTGCCATCATGTTTACGCGCTTGTATCGTCGGCATACCTGACGCAGACAATCTTAGGTATAAACTACCTCTTGAAAACACTATACAAGTCTAAATATCGTCGACAGACGACATTTAATCTACTTTGCCATGATAAAACGTCACATAGCTGCTTAATGCAAGTCGATTGCGCCAGGATGTTATGTATCCTAAAAGCGTGGCAGCGTATACAACGCACTTCAAAATTTAATTTTATGTTTTTGTTGTTTCTATAAATTGTCGGTCAAATCGTCACGCCCAGTGGTTTTGCTAACGCATCACATGTAAATAATGAAAATGACGCCACTATGACGTAATGGGCTAAATTGAAATATGTTTTCGTAGAAAATCGTACCAGGCATAAGAGTAGCGTCCCATTCATTGGTTTATACTCCAATAGAATTTAAATAAAAATTAATACACAAATACCGACCCCCAAAAATTGTTGCGTTTCTAAATCGGTTAAGTGTAGTAAAGAGCAGGTTTCAGACAGAGAGCATAAGAGAGTAGAAATATACGTACCCATTATACATAGTTGTCTGAAATAATGAGCACAAATTGCAGGATTTATTTTGCACCGAATAAGCAGCAAAGGCTCAGTTGATCGACTGAACACAGGCTAAGAGAAATAGGACATGGTCCTATCACGGGGCTCATTAAGTATCTGCACCTGCATGTAGTAATACGACTTGTGTGATATATATTCACTGGTCCGAGATTCTCGCGTGACATCAGTCATAGAAAGACATTGGACATAATACACCATTCTCTAACTTATACTTTTGCGTTATTTTACGTTCTGGTAATATATAAGTCCTTCTTCTGATATTTCCTGCTTTTCCCAAATCCACTCAAGTACTACTTCTTATCACATAAACCATTTTAGTTGACAAGTATTATTAACTTAGGTTTTCTCCTTAGCGATATAATGTCCGAAACAAAAGTAAAGTGATCAGAACTGTCCATATGCGTATCCCAATAGGCCTAATTACATCCGACCTGTCACATAGTTAGCAGACCTTTCGATGATTATAGTACATATGTCTTTCCGAAATATGTCAAAACAACATTACTGATAGACGACTGTGGTTTTGTCTTAAATTCGAGTAACAGAAATGGTGTTTGTGGGAGAGGTTTCTCATTGCAAGCAATTATCTACTATCAGAAAGCTTAAGATAGACTTCTAGAATTGTTTAGCTTTATGAATACACGTCATATAAATGTAGCATTCACAAATTCACAAAGATCTGTTGAATAAGTATGTAAGAGAGTGGACATTCGATAAACAAGTACAAAACGTACACTCAATCACAAATACGTGCGAATGTACAACGTGATCCACTGCCTGGGGAAGACGTAATGGAACAAAACATATGCTATTTGCTGATTTATTGGTATACTTTTACCGAATATTACCATCGACAAAGACATAAGTATCTGTTCCTGTATGCCAATTATAGGAATAGTGACCGTCGAGGCGACCATATTATATTATATCAGACCTGACATGGCTACAAGACAGTCATAATCAATGGATGACAGACATCAATGGTCATAATATGAGAGACATTTTCTGATATCTTTACGATAATGTGATCCGAATACCAGAAATGTAACCACGAAGTTACCTCTTGAAAACAACAAATAAAACAAATTACTATTGATTTCCAAATAACGTCGTCTAAAGCAATAACAGTCCCATGAAACCGACATTCTGATAAATGATACTACCAATACAAACTCCAAGGTTATATAATATATTTTACTGTTTATAGTAGAAAGATAGATCATTCAGTAGGTTTAACCGTAAATAATACAATAAAGCCAGTTATATTCTTTGACCTAACATCTTGCAATTTCTAGTAAAATTACACTGGAATTTAAATTTCGTAAGTAAAAAAGGGAGAGGTTGTGATTTCATAGTTTATCTTCGAAAAGCACGACAATCGTCACTGCAAGTAGGACCTCCCAAAAGTAAAAAGTAATAAAATTGTTCCTTATATGTAAAATATCTATACCGGTGAGTGGTACTGAAGTGTTACAAGTATTAAAACGTTTGATTGTGATAAGTCCAAATGTAAAATACCATTGTGCACATTTCTTTTTTAAAAAATACCAGCTTGCTCTTCTCTCAGCCTGTTGTCTTCCATTGCATGTTTCTGCTCTAAGTAGAATAGTCATGTTCAATATTTTGATAAACGTTGACAAAAAGTGAGGAAGCACTAGCCATACGATGATATAATAGTTTTTTTGTAGCTATTTATCAAAAAGGACTAATTTTGCATAAATTTGCATTGATGCACTTAATTAGCAAATCGCAATGATATATTTTAATGATAAATATATAATGATAAAAATTTCGAACGCCGGTTTATCGATATCGAACAATCAATATCGAGTACGGGGAGTCAGATGGAAAATCCAGATACAGCATTGCATAGTATCGTGTTATCTTCTAATGGTAATTAGACATTATGTGTTAAGCGAAGAGCCGTAACTAGGTTTTGGAACTTGAGGCTCGACCCTTTTACCCATGTATATAAAATTTACTATATATATTTATATTTGTATTTGGGTAATATAATATGTTTAAACTAGACATATAAGTTCTCATAATAAAGTAGTACAAACTAATGTTTTTAAGTAATGAACAATTCTAAATAATACTGAAACTGAAGAATGTTCTTATTTAACGATCGTGTTTTGGGTAAGTGTACCATACTTTGACAATCCCTCGCTAACCAAGAAAGGAGACAAACATTATATACTTTGATAGAATCTTAGAAGCAGCGACAATAAAAATTAATTTAACCGAACTTTGATCGCCATCATGAGAGTAACAAAACTTAGTCTGGCAAAAATATTGTAATGAATTAGTCTCTAGACGATTCTAAAATATATTATTAAGTTATTTTAGTGAGAAATCAAAGCTAATGATGACAAAGCTGTAAGTCTGCAATCTGTTGTTATATTGGGGTATGTGTGGGAGAAGCGTTTGTCTGGACAGAATGATGTATCCTAAAATATCTTAATCCGTCATTAGCAACATTTATTTTGTTATTTATTACATAGTAAATGAAATAAGTCAAACATTTCCAGCTTGGACCCATATAACTGTTTATTGTCTCAGACTTACTAGACAACAGACAGGCGTTCTAAATATAATAGATGTGTCTATAAAAGATAATTGAAAATCGTACAGGGAAGACAACACTCAGCTTAACCTGCCGAGCACAGAAGACATAAAAACATCACATACCATAACTACACGGCACAATGACCAACACATAACGGAACGAGAAAATGAACGCTAAAAGTCCAAGTTTCAGCTGTCAAATATTCGGAAGCCCAAGTCTAAGTTCCAGTTCTCAAGTCACTAATATACAATCAACATGTGGAAGAGAACACATAGATTGTGAAACCACTTGTCTTAAGCAGCAAATATTCTACAAAAACAATAAAAGTAAAAGCTCGTAAAACAATTGTTTGTACCATAGTGTTTGTACCATAGATGTCTTGAAAAAAGTATAACAAATTGGATAGGTAAACAGCAGCACACAAAAGGCGCATTAACGAACAGCTAGCCGACAAGGAACAGTGACAAATACACGAACTTACTCTCCGATAGCCTACCGAATCAGTCAGTCAAATATAATCGTAGTAAAAGCCAATTAGCAATAATGAATCACAATGACAACCACACGTCTGAATAACTGTTACTATTTCACACGCAGAAGCGTAATATTTAAACAATACATGTAGAACAGTCTAATAAGGTCACGACGCTGAAATGTTCGTCATCTGTGTAATAACGACCAAAATAACATGCCTTGACCTATTTCCCTTTTTAGTTCAGAGTGTACTACGATTATATTTAATATGAACGATGTATTCATAGAATAAATACGAATGAATGATCCGACCAGGAAACACAAGAAGCACATCTTTCCAAACCACAGGACGTAAATCACATCGGATAATGTTGATTAAGCGATTTATTATCCAATAAAGAATACAAGAAACATAACACTATCTCTCACTCAAGTTATTAAACAATTACTTGACAGACCATACATTGTTCCAGATACCAACTACATAATTATTGTAGTTCTAGGTCAGTCGTAAATATGGTGGATACTAAATAATTATGGTGGAAAACATGGGTATTAATTTAAATGTATTGCGAACAATTACTAAGATTCAGGATAGATAAATTATTAAGATGCTATGTCTATAAATACATGTATGACTATGCAACTGCTATGTTTTTGCTGTCACCATGTTACGTCTTTTGAAAACCTATGTATCTAAGAATGTTAAATAACATGTATATATGTATAGTAAATATATGTCATATAATGGACTGGTGGCCTTAATCATTAATTAACGTATTGTATTGTAAACGCATTGTATTGTATTACAAGTGTAATTAGTTGAATTAATAGTATCGGTACAATTTGTTACTGTAGACATACTGTTTTCATATACTACTGTTGTTTTATCTCATAACGTTGATGCCAAACTTTACCAAAAACTCGCATTAGTTATTGACCCATAGATTAACCTCTTTAAGCAAACGTAGAAATATGTTTTACAATTACAAGAAATAAATTTCTCCAATAGTGTCTTGTGTGAACACATTATAGCATTTGTAAGCAGATGAACATCTTTTAGCATATACTTCATTGGTTAGGTTCTGCTTCAAGTAAGGGTGTTCATTTGTTAATAATACAAATTGAAATAAAACATTACGAACTTTGATTTCCTTTTATAAAATCCTTCTTATAAAAGAAAGTTTCAGAGTTGGTTTAGATAACTAAAGGTTAATTGCATACAGAAAGAACTAATTTAGAGAAGTACTAGCTATTGGTATGACTAATCTGATTACATGTACGTACTAGGAATATTTATTTTAAATCAAATCAATACATGTTCAAATGCACATGCTTTCAAACCAGACAGAGGGTAATCTTGACAGTTTAGTATTACAATTCGATGAATTATTTTATCTGAAACTCAAAATTCTTACAAATTAAATTCGGTGTACGAGTTAGTTTTCTTTTTGTAAATGTTTCAATGTAAATGATCAATCATATTCTATAAACTACATTCATATATTGTTCAGTCGTAATAACCAACTCGTTTATCTAACTTAAACATACTTGTAAAGATCAATCGACGTATTTAACGAGCTTCTGTAATGTTTTATACCACGCAAACGATCTTACCCAACACCGACCAAATACACGACGACACAGCTCAACGTGTATTGATAATACTATCGCTGTACAATATCGTCACAATGATACGTGTATCTGATAACATGCTAAAGCTTGATGTAATCATATGCAAGCAGTATGTTATACATGAACTGAAACATTGGTTGTATTGACAAAAACGAGGAATCTAATAGAAACCTACATGTATATAAAAATGATACATGCTATACGAGCGCAAACAATGATAAGGTCTTTGAACTTGGATTCAGATATGCATTCAGCCATTTACTGTATTGATTATAAGGTATGGAATACCGTCAGATTCGGATCGAAGTGATGTTTTTAATCCACAGTCCCGTTTACCGTATGTCTGTCAACTACTTATGTAAACCTTTTGTTGTTTGGTGGTCCAATTTAGTACTGCGGTTACATATGCTTATCCCAATACTGTAGCGCACATACCATCCAAGCCACACAGAAACGACGGCAGCGTCTAGCCATCCACTCAAGAGTCAGACATAGAACGAACCATCAACATCCCCAATAATGGATATTTCAAGCAAGTCTTTATACTCACTCCGCAATGAATGAGACACTGTGGACTTTGAATTCTGTGCATAATTAACCATAAAGGGAGGTAAATATAAATGATAACTACACTAGTCATGAATTCGTAACTGTATACATTTTTTAACATGGATATTCTTCCCATCAACACGGTTTTAAGAGTCAAATACCGGATTATAGGAGTTATGCTAAAACAATGGTATCATATTCGTATAGTCTAGATTTAACTATACACATTTTTACAAGCCTTTTCTAATCTATAGTGAGGCCAAGATATGATGGCACAATAACATTGTGTAAACGGCACTGGTTGGATAAGTCCATATCAAAACGCGGGTAAGTAAATAAATCACGATCATTTAAGCGCTTGTTCAGTTTTTTAATTTATTTAATTAAGGATGAATATCGTAGTGTTTATTATATAGTCTAGTGGTAACGTTTCTAACCTCAACGTAGGCTCTCCAGGTTCGAATCCCATAAGAAGCTTTTGTTTCGCGAATTATTTTTCAGCACACTTTTCACGAAACTGTATTTGTATTTGTGAGTTTATTACTTAGAACCAGATAAACTGTGTAAACTACACAATATTAAATAGAACTATGGTATGACTAAACGTATCGTTTTAACGCAGCAAGGACGACACATTTTGTCTATCTGCACACTAGAGGCATCAATAGAACTGCCATTGATTCCGTTGTCCTGTCCGAGGAAACAAACTACCGCGATGACAGGGGTATCAGAAGGCGACGAAATTGCACAACGGTTTAAGAAAATCAAGAATTAACAAAATCTCACTGGATTCTTTTGATGATGATGATAATGACAGTGATTATAACGAGACGGATGGTGATAGTGATGATGATATTGCAGATTTCTAAAATGATTCTGTCACAAACACTGCTGATGAACAATGTTAACTCATATAATTTATATATCAATTTATACGTACAGAATATTAATTTATAATTGATTGTTCTAGATAAATATAGTAAAATATTATATAATAAACATACAGAATAGAGAAAGTACACGAATAAAAAATATGTAACAAGAAAAAAGGTTTACCAAAACTGAAGAATACTAATCATTACCAAAAAGCACAAAAATGAGACTCGAACCAGTGACATGCATTCATTATATTTTTGTATTTCTAACGCTTTACCAACTGATCTAGCGAGGCACATGAAAAACCGTCTCGTATATTTGCTGATATTGCGAAATAGTAATGCCAAACAAGCGTTTATTGACCATGACTGTAAAAAACACCCCTTCCAGTTGAAATAAACCAATCGGCTAATTAGCACGTGTAAATGTTATTGTGGCATCATATCTTGGCCGCACTATAACATGAATAAATTACTTGTCAACATAGTGGCAATATATTTCGGAAACAAATATTTTAAACATACAAGTGCTTAGTGTCGACTATAGTTAATCAAATCACGTGTAGGCTCAGTCTGAGAAGAACACGATATTTGCTAATCATGGAAAAAAACGGTGAACATATTTTAAACATACTAGTGCTTAGTGTCGACTATATTTAATCAAACCACGTGTAGGCTCAGTCTGAGAAGAACACGATATTTGCTAATCATGGAAAAAAACGGTGAACATTATTATAACCGATGATATAATACTCCCTGTGAATGAAACACTTTAAGAACTCGTTTTCGTCATATGGAGCCAGCCACAAGTCACAGACAGCGTCTAATCAAAACAGAATATTCATCATGCGTTAAAAAACCAGTAATCCAACACTCAATGGCTAGCGCTAGGGGGTACACAGCTCATTCAAAATAGACATGCATGCTTGAACGAGAAATTGCTGATAGAATTGTGTGAAATATTACTTGTATGGCACATTTTATACAGCATTGTTGAAGTGCCAGACAATTTTGTCTCAAGGCGTTAATTGTCTCCGAGACGAATAAGAATATAATTGACATGTTGTCTTTTAAGAGGATAAAACTAGATATAGAAATATGGCACTAAGTCGAATATTTCGTTTCATGTTTTATAGCAGATACATTTGGATTCCAAAATACCAACCAAAAAATTCTAACATTATCTGTATGTTTCTCCAATTAAAAGTATAGAGCTGTATCGTTATTAAATGAACGGTCTTTCACGGTTGAATTTAGGCTGTTTAATTTATCTCCCGTGTATATTTATCAATTTTTATCAATGAATTTTACGTCTTTATTGAGACGTAATTTACATCATATACGCATTCAAAGATCCACATAACACATCAAACAATCATTTAAACATTAATTTAACGTACTCAATCCCAAGGGTTCGAATACTTGGAACGGTGAACACTTCTCTATTATGATTAAATCGGTGGATAAAACTATTTGACACTAATACATAAAAACATAATCAAGAAAAGTGTATTTCAAGAATAATGAAATACTTGTTGCGTAAAGCATTAGTATTATGTTGTTGACATGTTCAATGTGAAATGTTTAAATGTTGTCCTTTATGTGTTAAATGTTATCATTTGTTAACGATAAATATTCAAAAGTGCCGATTGGGAATTTGTTTTAGTTTCCTTTTAGTAATAAAAGCCACCATTTTGCACACAAATGAGTCTTCTAAAACATGTGATATCACATAATTAACGATTATGGTTTCACGTAATGTAATAGCTCCAGAAGCCTAAAACATCAACTCAGAAACAAAAAGATTAATCATACTCTAGCGTGCAATTGTAACAAATCATTGGTCATGATTTGCTAGATAATTTGTGATGTTTCTTTAAATGAACGACGGGACAGAACAGTCTTTGAATTACCATACATCTAGATCGCGCGTCTTAACCAAGACAAATCTGCCAATAAAAAGCACAATTAGGCTTGCACATATTACGTAATAGATGTTCTTGATTCCTTATATAGGATCCATATCAAGTATATACATAAATCGTATTCCAGAGAGAGAAAAGGATACAATCTCAGACAGAAACCATGGAACAAAACATAGTAGGATAGCAGTAGTGCCGGGTATAAGATGAAACTGAACCATAATGAGCATATGTTGCTATCAGGTTGTTAGTATAGTGTGACGATATTATTATTATGAGGCTGTTCAGTTTCATTGTTTGTGTTTGTCCTTGAGACTTGTACTTGTAATATGTTCGTATGTTTTTTGTGTTTTATGCTCAGTTGTTGCTGTTAGAGTTTTTTTTTACCTTTTTAAAAAATTATATAATTATAAGCAAGTGCGGCCAATTAAGATTTTGTTACAGACTGGATATTATTGGTGAAAATTTTAAGTGTAATGTGCTTGTAAAAGCAACAGTTCTATATATCTATATATAATTGATGTTGATTTTTATAAAATTGCAGAAACAGTTGTATAAAAGGCTAGTGTGATTGGTGCGACTGCGACTTCCCGCTTATTCTGTATTGTTTTTATGTATCAATTCAACTCTCTCAAAAGTCATTATGTCGAGACGTAAGATAAACAGTTTTGCCGAAAAGCTGTAGGTGTCGGAACAATTGTTAGGGAAATTACTCACCAAAGCATAGATTTTGTGCAACAGCCAGACATGCAATTGTATGCGTTTACAATTGCAGGGGTGTTTGGTCTGAAGTATAAGAAGAAATAAAGTTGGAATCACAAGTTTTCTGAAAGTATGCTATATAAAACATTAGTTTTACGGTGAAAAGTCTTCTTGATTGGACATTTACGGACAATGTTAACACTTTCAAACATACAGATCACATATATTTCTTTCAGCTTATAACTTTCATGTAATAAATATGAAACACACAACATTGCACACATTGGTGTAAACACAAATAAAACAAAAACGCAAAATTAGTGATGTTAATCGCTGAGTACAAATAAATATGTCAGAATACGAGGGTTGTCCGAGTAAATCATAGACTTTGCTTATTAACGAAAAAGTATTTAACACTTTAGCCTTAAATTTTTACAGGTATTTAATAAATATGTTATGAATGTGTATACATACTTTCTTAAAAATACATTCAACAATTAAAAAAGTATAAACATTTTAACAACATATGGTACGTATATGCGGCGCACACCGACGTCACGTCACTAACGTAATAACGTCATTACACAGATCATTTTATACTACTCCCCGTTGTGAGCGATACACGAATGATGTCTTTCAACCCACTTTTGATACACCTCCTCAAACCATTCACAGTTTGATGAGCGATTGAATTTTTGTATCGCATACATTATTTCTGCTCGATCTTGAAAAAGCGAACCCCGTAAATATGCCTTCACCTTCGCTATCTATGACGTTCTGTACAGCCTTAACATTCCGTAGGTCTTTATATGGCGTTCTTTCTGGAGGCAATGTATTAGTCTACCCATCACCAAACCTTCCATGCCATTTGTTCACAAGTGCCCTAGACACACCACTATATCTCTCAGTACGTTTAAGCTTCTTGAAAGTGTCTATTGGTGTCATTGCTCTCCTCTAACGTCGCCATTTTGAGCATATTTCGATTTTCAGTGACGAATTTCAAATGTGCGTGGTTCGCATGCGAATGACGTTTATTCGTCGAAATTTGCGGAGATGGTGTCTGAATAACGTACAAAAAAGCAGACGTGAAATATACGCACCAAATTAAAACACAAATTCAAATTAGCATGTTAACTACATCGACATTGAATGATTAACGGCACGTTTAACGGGTTGCGCCGCCCGCGCTTACATTGGTAGCGACAATCAATGATTATATAAGTTAAGTACATATAATTTTTATTTACATGCATGAATTTTATAATAATACAATTTATAAAGGTAATTGTCAAATATAATAATTATCTGACGTCAAATAAAAATATTATCAAGAAAGTCTACGATTTACTGGGACAACCCTCGTATATCGCGTACTCAAACAACATGAATATGGACAAGACACTAACCTAGATGAATTATGTCCTTGTGTGTTTGGCCCGTCTACTTATTATACGAAAACTACATCATTGATGTTCGTCCATTATTTTCATCTACAAATACGTAACAAACCATGATTTATAACCCTATAATACTGATGGTAATCAGAGCGTATTTCCGGATAATTCAAATAATGTCCCGGCTGTCTTATTTGGCAGATTTAAACAGATACATGTGTATAGTCTGTAATTCTTCGATTACTTCGGTAATCATAAAATAAAAATGCAAGCTTTAGAGTACTAAAGATAAATGTAAACTACAACACGCGTTGAAATTAAGAACTTGTATTATATATTCATTATATACATTTTGTTAGCTTAAGAATACAGTAAACTTTCTTAAGTAACTTACGTAACAGTAAATAGAATGTCCCGATAAAACATACAATTATTTTTTTTATACCGATGAAACTTACAATATATTGGAGAGGATGTACTGTTCCTAATGTAAGCGCATATTTGGCATTTAAGGACAACGGCCATGCAGAAATTACGTTAGAGAGACAGTACAAATATCTGTCCATTCCTGAGAAATAATGGAGACGAGTTTCCGTTATTTTTCCGGGATGAATACATTTACCATTGCAAGTGGAGTTGTTGGGATAGTCTATGGGTTGTAAAATACCGCTATAGATATGATACAATGTATAAATTGTACGAACTAACATTAGCATGTTGCGCATTGAAATTGACAGTTTGTTACATTTACGAATTGCAAATAAAGTGTGTGGATTAATTTTTCTTCTCTTAGTGTTTGGTTTAATCTAGAAAGGACCATAACTCACAATGGCGAACAACAATAAATCATGTACGTACAGATATGTACAAACTTAGTCATTTGAGACGTTGATGGATGATAATGTCTAGTTAAAAGATGCAGTTTATACAAGTCTGTCGTACCCCAATTACACGAGGGTCGGAATGAGCCGGAATGCCGTAGGAATAGCGATTATGGGTACATTCTTGTATGTTCGAAGTGTACCCCGTCTGTATTCCGAGTACAATCTGTCTAATAATAATCTATACTGGTCATTTCGAATGTTTTCAAATGATCTAAACCTAAAATGTATATCAATTCAAATATTCCAGATCGCATGCCATCGGAATAGCCGGAATGTCACCAAAATGTATAATTTAAGGTGTATTCCTGCGTAATCGAAGTACATTCTTAACATATTCCGTCATATTCTGTTTGTATTCGTAGTACATTCCATATAGTCCTGCCTGTTCTTAAGGCCACTTCGAATGTTTTGCGCATGTTCAAAACTATCGAGATCGATTCGAAATCGGCGAAATATCGAACGGCTATCGAAATGTATTCTTCTCACATTCTGGTTACATTTTAAATATTCTTACGGCATTCTGACTACATTCGAAACATTACTTTAAACCACTATACGTACTGTTATTCAACACACCACCCGTGCCAGAGAGAGTAGAAGAAGTAATTCTACCGAAGTAATTTTGTACCGTAGTGAGAAAACATACGCGTGTACGTTCTCCGCTATCGTTCCAGACGGATTCGAAGTGTATTCGAGTTATATTCGAATTGTGTATGAATTGTATTCAAATCGTATTCGAAGCATTCCAACCGCTTTTCGACAAGGCTACACTAATTTTGTTCAATTCGAATTATCATTCGGAATGTGTTTCGAATTTTTATTCTTTCTCCATTCCGACTCATTCGGGCCCATTCCGGCTGATTCGAGATTCGTGTGATTGGGGCATAATGTTCTTGCCATTGAAACTCTCTTTTAAAGCGTTTTATATTAAATTTTGATATCGTAATACTTGATAAAAATTGATATAGTTTAGCAAATTATCTGTATAATGGTGCTTAGATAAGAATTATACTGCATAGAATAATCATTGTCTATTCTTGATACCACTAAATTCAATAGTGATTTGTGAGTGATTGGTGGTTATAATCATCCAGTTGACACATAAGCGCGTAAGTTTGGAGTTAGAACAGAAAATATTATTTTATTGACTCGATCATTCCCTTGTAATGTTTAAGCCCGCTTACGAATTGATGTTTTTTCAATGATGAATATGGTATTGAGGTCTATTCACTGTTGAGAATGAATTAGATTTACTAGTGTCACGTAGATTTGGTAAAATTATTTTGAAACAATCGTGCTTTAGGCGTACGGGTAACTGTAACATAAATACGATATTAAGTCGGTCTGGGAAGGCAACATCAACCTTACCAGCCGAGCACAAAATCAATTAACCATAAGATGCAATACGCAAGTTTCATTGTGCAATTGGTTCTTGTGAACTACGGATGCATGTCATACTGTCTACTGTGATGACAATGCACTGAACACAACAGAGGCTTCCAAGTATCTTGCTCGAACTGTTGAACTTGGAGAGCAGTCTACAGTCATGCCTTGCGTTTATCTTTACTCTGAAACTTGTAGGATGTAACAATATACAACGACAGGTGGTAGCATAATTAAAGCAGTTATAGTCTTAGTTAACTTTATTAAGGTCAATCCTTAACAAACAAGTCGTAAAAGTAACTCTTCTTGATAAAGACGGAAGCTGAATTGTAACATAATACATTAGTATGAATTTCTAATTTTAGAGGAAATTTCTCCACCATTGTACTTTGTTAAAAGCTTTTTGCAATAAAATCTTATATAATTAAGTTTCATGATGGCGAGGCACTATGAGCTGTCGTTAATAATAAAAGATAGTTCATTGCAAAAAATAAACAAATATAAGACGTAATGTATTTTTCATTACAGACTGACAGTCCGGGCTATGTGTAAGATGGAGTTGAGGAAATATCCTCTGGATGAACAGAAGTGTCCCCTACACATTGGAAGTTGTAAGTTTCTCCAAATAACTTATATCATTGTAATGCGCGTTGACCATGACTTATTGTGTTATTCCAATAGAACGCTCGCATAAACGCAACAAGCGCTTGCCATCAAGCCTGCAAACGCCATCAACGGTACCCATGTAACCCATATTTTGTTCTTGTTTTGAGAATAAAACACGAGAAACATGCATGTGCTTAATGACATTTGTGGTCTTTACTTAACAATATTACAATTATTGTTAAATTATTCTCGGCTACAAGTGGTGTTTCTGTTCGGCAATAAAGAATATTGAAACATAATGCGTAGTTAATGAGCTCTAGTTACCGCAAACTTATCACTGTAAATTACATACAATATGTTTTATGGAGACGTTTCTATTTTTCCTGGTATATATTCATACAAAGAGGTTGATATCTGTATTCAGGGTATAACCCGTGTTCCAAATTTATATAATTTCTGTACAGTAAAGCTAACATTTTATTATCTTCCTAGAAAGCTTACTTTCACATGTGTCATTCACCCCAAATAAAAACGGCGACTAAGTAATTATTACCAGAAAAGATGTGAGCAAGATGGCGTCAGTTATATGTTACCTCAGCCTTGTTGCTTGATAAATTGTTTGTCTACACTCTGACAAATCGAAAAGGTTTTCCTAGGGCGTATTGTTAATACGTTCAAAGCTATTATACTTCGTTGTAATCGCTCAATATATTTCCCGCATTAGTCCATCTAACATACTGTCTAATCATTGAAAATACATCTTATCTTTCCAGTCGGATATTCCACAAAGGATGTGACGTACTTATGGCGCCATGAAACCCCTGTCGAGATGCCGAAGGATATGCGACTTTCACAATTTGATTTATTGGAAACTCCGATTAATTATACGTCTGTAAATTTCTTCAAAGGTGGTAAGTGTTGGAAATTGTTCATTTTATCCCGTACTCATTGTTTTATGTCATATAGGATGATTTGTATGCTCAATGTCTGCTTCAGAGCATTTATCAATTTCTTACAACATAATTAAGGGTGTCTGAATATCCTTTTGTTTAGCCTTGAATTATCGTAGTAGATTGATTACAATGCACCATGCACATTGTTATCCTACACAATATAACGTTTTCGACAAATTGGCTATAACTGCGCATAACCTTGGCAACCAAGATGTTTCCGGAACATGCAATTTGCGAGATTTATTACAGTGTCCTCGATTGGAAATATGAAGAAAGGAAATAGTTATATACTCTCCCACTTTCTTTGACTCGTCTGAATCAACCGATATGCGACCAATTCAGTGATTCACTCTCATTACTGATCCTTGCAGTCCAATAGTTTAATGATAATTGGATGTTCCTGAGGCACCAGTTGAGAAATGGAAACTTCTCAATTTATCAACCAAATTCTTACCAAAAATAAACAGAATAGCAAATAGCAGCTTAATGTTGCTAAGGCTAGTTTCAGTAGGATGTTTATGTTATGAACTCGTAGGAAATACTTACTTATTTTAGTTATTTATTTCAGATGGTCACGTATTATATTTCATGTAGGCCCTTACAATGTTGTGTCAACTTACTTAACCCGTCAGTTCAAATGGCGTAACTATATGATTAGGTCCCTATGTGTGTTACTTTTATATAATTTCTCTTTTTTTTGTCAGTTTCATATTTATTGTCATTGGCACGTGTTATTTCATGTGCACACATTTGGTATACCTTCCTAATGTTGTCTCCCTACAGACAATTATCAGTATATAACAGCCACTGTTATATAGCATCAAAGCGTGTCTTTGGCATGTAATAGACCGTACTAAATACTACTAATATACGAAAATTAATCAAAGTGTTCAGAATCATAAGATTCCCTTAAGGCATTGTATTCACCGTTTACGAGTGCAACAGACGTGGCTAGAATGCCTGGAAAAGGTTTATGTATTCACTAGACGCAGAACATCAATTAGACACATGCGACGGTCATGAATATGTATTGCATCTCTTTTACAAGCACTTGATTTTTCTTAGACCGATTATTTTGAATCGAGTACTATTATGTATGTTTTATAAAGTCATTGCTCTTCCATGAACGGTAGACTAACCTTATAATTGCATGGAACAATCTTTGAGTGGATTTCTCAATTACAATGAATTCCCACGGCAGAGATTTGACAAAATTGATAGTTTTGTTTTCTGTTTCAGACGAGTTCCGAATGGCATAGTGCTGTGGTTTGTGATCTGTTTTATTCTTGTTTCAGCTTGGCATACGGTATTGTCCGTGGATTTTCGATTAAGTCGTCACCTTGGTTACTTCTTAATTAATGTATACGTCCCTTGCTGCCTTCTTGTTATCCTTTCCTGGGTCGCCTTCTGGATCAACCGGGAAGCTACGGCTGATAGAATTGCGCTCGGTAATTTAAATTTGCCTCCTTATCTGATTGAAAAGTTCCTGTTTTCTGAAGAAGTGTGTCTGGGGAGACTCGACATACAAATAATTAATCACTTTTGTAATCTTTTATACCGATTGTGTATTAAAACCTTCAGTTTGGAATTCAAATTTTGCATTGTCGATGTACTTTTATTTTGGTGAACGTGTACTGTTGTGGCGGCGTACTATTGCTGTGCCGCCCCTGATGTTTTGCAAATAAGTGTGATTGCTGTATATGCTCGGTGTCATGGTGTATACTCTTATTAAGACACCCCTCTAAAAATATAGGTTTTCATGAACCCCTGAAAGAATTAAGTGGCCGGACCTCTTCCTGGAAAAAATACCTTTTCGCACTCGTGCCCTGAGAAAACATATAGATCCGGGCATTGTAGAGGTTCTCCCTACTACTGAACTCGTATGTATACACAACCTGTTTATACAATGTTTATATGTTTTTATTTTAAGGCACAATGACTGTTCTGACAATGACGTTTCTTGGTTTAGAGTCTCGTAGTGATTTACCTCGAGTGTCGTATACAACAGCTCTAGATATTTACATAGCCATGGCATTCGTATTTGTGTTAGCAACAATGGTACAGTTTGCAGCGGTACATAACTACACGAAACATGGGTACGGTGAACCCCTCCCACCACCTCCTATGGGTCATACAACAGAGGAGGAGGATGACGAGGAACAGGATAAATTGGTATGCATGCTTTCAAGATTATAGTTATTATAACATAACATTTTATTGACATGAAATTGCATTAATATAATCAAGCAAATAACCAAATAAATTAGAAAGAGAAAATATGGAAAGTCTGAAAGATATTTAAATATTGTGACAGGGTGAAATTCTAAATATGTTCTGAATGGTCGTGCAATAACGGATGAAAAACAGTGGCAGAGCTATAAGATTATCAATTATTATTATATAAATTCTGATTTTATTTGCGAAATAGATAACTTTTGACAAGTTATTAATACATAGTTACGAAGTAGAATTCAGCAATGAAATGAATTTATTATGGTTTGGCTAGTGACATAAATCAGGTTTGAATATTGTTTTCTTAATTTTCATATTACGAGAACAACACAAAACAAACGTAACACTTTTCATTTCGGTACTTTCTATTCCAATAATATAATTTTTATTTTACAGAATATTAAATGATTTTCGTTATTTTTGATTCAAATATGGTAGTACGGTTTCTGTCTTATACACAACAATTGTGTCATTTATTTTATCATAACATTATTGTTTGATGTCTTTACGACGCACGATGCACATTTATTTTATTTCACTTTAAACCTCAATACCAAAACCTTATATTGTCTCTGATAAGGTTTGGTATTAAGTGGGGTTTTTTTTAGTTTTACTTGACTGTATTTTGAAAGACTCTACAATACCAGTATAATATCCGTTTCAACTTTGACAGTTTTGTTTACTGCTCCTGTTACTATAGCAGATGCTGTTAATTAATGCCAAACATAATTTTTTATTACTTTCACAAGAAAGTTCTCATTCATGTAATGTGTTGCTCTTCAGTGGTTTCTGTTTCAGTTGGGATCTGTGTAGAGTGGTATATTTTATGAACAATGACTAACATTCTAAAACATTTCAGATAAATGGTGTGTTTCTATTACTCGTTGCCATTCGTTTATTGTAGTTACCACCACCAAAGAAGGCAGTAGGAACCAGAACAGCAAGACTTAAACGGCAAAGAGCTCTTCAGCGAGGAGGTCAATGTCATCCTAATGGCGGCCCTCATCATTTTAGTAGAGCGTCAATGAAAAGATGTGCATCTAAAGTTTGGAAAAGAATAACCAGGATATCTAAAAAGAAAGAACCCGAGAGCCAGATGAACAGTGTCAGTAAAATAGACATAGCATCAAGGATTTTATTTCCATTAGTGTTTTTCTTATTCAATATTCTGTATTGTTTGTTTTATTATTACATGACCTAGTGTTTTATTGTTTATTATGTATCATAATGTGTGTACATGCTTGTGTCATTTGCATAGTAAAATATTTCTTTATACTTTGACTTGTTGTCATTAATTACCATTGAATTTGTGTTTCCAAACTGTGAACAACTGTCTGTTTAAGTTCTGAGTTGCCTTCCTTGTCCGATTGATATTATCGTTTTGCCATGAAGAGATATTGTTCTATCAACAAACGACGAATGTATGTACGGTGAAACCTTCACCCCGTCATTTTTTAAATGAAACAAGACATGTAATTCTGTGAGTCGGGGACCTAGTGTGTTTCAACTAAAGACCTTGAAGTTCCTGAATTCAGTAAAAAAAATTGTGTAACTGGTAAATTCTTTCTGCGCAAACAACTTATGTTCGACCATAAGCATTATATTATATGTACGTTTACAAACTCTTAATTCAACTAAATCAAATTGGAAGAGAACCCTTTAATTGGTTGCTTCATGATGCATATAAACATTTATCACATGTGTAGACAGCTAGACAAAACGACATAATGTACACATGCGATATAAAACTTAGAGCAATCGAAATTAATACCACACAGCGAGTAATTGAAACTTATCACTATTCAAAATGAAATGCATCGAAAATTGTGGCGATAGGTTTGGTAAATTTCCTAAATGTAATGATATACATAAAATGGAAAATACCAATTACAACAGGCTACGTTTTACAGCCGATGTCTTTGCAAAATTAAATTCTCGTTTACATACTATTATACAGTCAACAAACATCATTAAAGGATCACCGAAATGGCAAATAGCTATAATTTCAAACGTCTACCACAATGATTAAATTAATGCTATCTGAAAATAGTAAATTGGTATAATTAGTTTAGTAATATCATTTTGTCAACAGACTAGAGTTCATATCTATGAATAAGCATTTCGAAACTTACTTCATGCTGCCAATATTCATGCTCGTGTTCCTGCTGTCAGTCCACCATTGACCCCATAACACATGATGTTAGGAATGGTGTTTTTTCTGGAACGCCGAAACAATCAGTTAGCCAGATTCCAGTATGTTCTGTTCTTTTATCATATTACTCCCCAGTAGGTACGCATTATCTATTTTCGTATGAAGTTTCAGCTGCACGCGGTTGCGACAGGAAGAATAGAAAAATATTGTGCCAGCAGGGATATAATAATAATGATAAAATTTATTCAAAATTTCATACTTGAGTACACTAAATAACGGCATGGTGTATAACCAAAAGGAGCAGGATATGCATCACACAAAACCTACTGCAACGATAATTGTCATTCGAAATACAGACGAAATACACACAGAGATTGAAATGTAGCAGACGATGAGAAAAGAACAACCTTAAGGCGATTAAAGAAAATCTAATAGATGAAGTATCTCTATATTGTGAAGTTTAGATAAAACAGATAGCCTATATGAACGTTCATCAACATATACGTGGTTCATTCAATATGTTCGTAGACCTGCGGTCTCATTTGATTATTATTGAGTTTAAACAATAATTTTTTATATCATTACAAACAAGTACTTATTACCTACAGTCAATACAATTCAATAATGCAAACCAGTAGCCTGTCATCAGCCATTCTATTACCATTAAAACGCGCTACCACCCCCGACCGACGTAACATATCTTTTTCATTTGTTCAACTTGGTATTAATTCCGAATAAGTAGATTCACATTCCAATATTTCTGCCAGATTATTACAAAATATTATCACGACATTTCATCAAATCATGAAGTTAATTGGAGATTGGAGTGTGAATTTACAACTATTTTACCAAAGCGAGTCATCACGTTTTCAATATTGTCAAAATGCCTATGACTTGACGCAAGGAAATTCATGTGACTATAAAAAAGATTATATTAAAATGTTGAAAGGCTCGTATTGTCGGATGACCTACTTTCAATTAGTAAAATGACGTAATTGAACACATCGAGATATGACGTAATGAACAAGTCAATAAGAATTGCAAGCAATACAGAAGTCCCCTACCGGTTTAAAGCCATTTTCAATGTGTATGTTGCCATAGCAACCACAATTGTGGACGGGGCTTGGAAAAACATAGCGCAAACACAAAAGCTGCTACAGAGAGTGAAAAGAGAACATGCAGCATGCAGTGGTCCTGTGTTTAAGTTGTAAAAGTAAATTTCTGAAGCACAGCATGGTATTTAAAACAATACAGGGATGGGCAGATTGGCGAACGTAGGGGCGTTTCACGCAGCGTCCGTCGAAATGTGCTAGGTGTTTTCTTGTAAACATACAACCATTATGTCTAGCCTTAATCCTTAACTTACACAATGTAAGATATTGTGGTAGATATATTAAATTATGTACAATTTGAATGTTTATGCTTATTTCTATATTAATAACATAATTTCATTTCGGGCTGATCATTTAAGAAACAGCAAAACGTCAATATCGTCACCGACATCAGCGGTGTGTGGTAGTACCGGTTAGGTGATATTTTTATTTTAGCCACATTTTCTTTAAAAATGCATTGTTTCGCGCAATATTTTTGGCACTTGTGTCCGAAAGGCTGTAGTTTAATGTGATGAAGTTTGCTTTTCTCTGCGTCTTCGGATATCAAAATGATTAACACAGTCTACGAAGTTATTGAAAGACCCTCGTATGCGGGGCCTTATTTTTTATATGTTTTGTGCAGTTTTGAAACAATATTTCATGTTAGCCTTACCACTTTTCTTTCGGAAACTTTGTACTAACTTCGCACGAAACTGACACATTCTTCTGATTATTTCTAACCTTAGATTCTGATGGTTTGCCTGTCTAGTGCTTTTCCAGTAGAGTGTTTGGCTTCAAGGGGCAGATGCTTTTCTTTTCACATATATATTCTTCCCATTAACGCGATTTTCTGAGTCAAAAACCGGAGTATAGGACTTATGCTAAAACAGATCTCATGTAAGTCAAATATGGTCTTGATGTAAATGTACAAATATTTACAAATGTAACACGTTATCTTCATGCGACCATTTCGAAACTAACATGAATAAATTACTCGTCAAAATAATGATAATACATTTCGGAATTCTTTGTTTAAGCATACTGGTACTTAGTGTCAACTATATTTAATCAAATCACGTGTAGGCTAAAGATTATACTAAGTCAGACAGGGAAGGCAGCACTCAACTTAACCAGCCGAGCACATCAAACATTAACAACACACAACGCACAATGCCAAACTGAACTAACCGAGCACACTGAACATTAAACACATACAAGGCACAATGGCCAAATAATAGCAAAGAACACGATATTTGCTAATCAGGGAAACAACCGGGAGAGCATTATTGTAACTGATGGTATAATACTCCCTACGAATGAAACATGTACTATTACACTTTAAGAACTCGTTCTCGTTAAATGGAGCCAGCCACAAGTCACAGACAGCGTCTAACCTAATCAGAATATTCATCATGAGTTCAAAATTATAGAGAAGATCAAAAGGAAACCAGTAATCCAACATTCCATGGAGAGCGCTAGGGGGTACACAGCTCAGTCAAAATAGACACGAATGCTTGAACGAGATATTGCTGACAAAATTGTGTGAAATATTACTTGTAAGGCACATTTTATACAGCATTGTTGCCAAAGGGCCAGACATTATTGGTTCAAAGGACTCATTGTCTCCGAGACGAATATGAATATAATTGACATGTTGTCCTAGAACGTTGCCACTTTTAAAACGGTAAAACTACATTCAGTCGCAAAAGAAAGTATACATTGTTTATAATTGAAATAATTTCATCTGAGGTTAAAAGAAACAAACGAAATAATAATTTACAAAATAGTATGTTTATATGAGATTTTAAGATCAATAAATAACATGTCAATAAATGCATTACTACTTATATATAGTAAACAACTTTGACACCTGAAAAATCAGATTATCAAAAATGTTCAAATCTTATACGTGGTTACCTCCCCTTGACCACAATAGTATGTCTCGTATATTTACAGTTTTGGGTTTTCTTGCTTTAATGAACCCCTGTCTTAAATATTGAAGAATAAAACTTTATTAATAAACACTTGAAGTAGTCAACAGCGTGTACAAAAAGTTTCATACAGAAATATCAATAAATTAAGGAGTTTCATTGCTTTGACGATTTAACATTTGTGTTAATTTTATTTTTCAAGTACCAAGTCTGTTGACTATATGTGTGCGGTATTGCATTTATTGATATGTTATTGTTAGGTCTTAAAATATCAGATAAACATACAATTCGGTAAATATAAACTTTTTGGTTGTTTGTTTGTTTGTTTGTTTTAATCCAAGGTGATATAATGTCATGTTATGTACAATGTATAGTTTCATTGCGACTAAGTGTAGATATTTCCTGTAGAAATATGGCACAAAGTCGGATATTTCATTTCTTATTTTATAGCAGATAGATTTGGAAAGCATGCTGATTCGCAAATACCACCATCCAAAACTGAATGATGCTAACATTTCTTTATTTTCTTGAACTTTGTGTTGGCGATTTTTCTCCAAATAGCATTATAACCGAACACCTGAAAGTTCAAAAAAGCTTTATTGTAATATTGCTATTTGATGTGTTTAAGTTTCCTGTCCTCGTTTGAACACAGAGTATAATCTATTGTGGGAGTGTGCATGTTTTTTCAAAAGCATTTTGTATTCTTCAAGTTCAATTTTATTGAATACAGTAAGCATAGTAATATTACATACTACATTTACCTTTGACGTCAAACAAAAGCTAAATATCAATGAAGTGAATTTATTGAAGCATGAGAGAACTTTCATTGCAAATATTGCTCGTTTATAGACATTTATAAATTTTATTTTATTGTTTTTCCTTTCGTTAAATCTATTCAACGCTTTTTGAATCAACATACGATTCAATATTTTAATACGTGCTTGAAAAATCCCATCAAAATTGGTCAACTAGATTAAGAATCATACCATAAAATGTTAATCTATTTTTTGAGTCAATCGCCGAGGTGCATTCAATACAGACCAAAAAGATGGAAAATGCAGTTAATGATGCATATATCGTTGTGTAAGAATATAATAATTGGAAAAAAATAAGGAAACCAACTTTTTGAACACATTTCCTTTGATGACAAGTGTTAATTTTAGTAAATATACATCTTTAAAGATAGGGTATTTTGTACGGAAAATTATTTACCCTTACATCGCCACTTTGAACTTTCACACCGTTAAAAATTTAATTTAAACGGATGGATTAGAGCTGTTGGAGATAAATTACAGCATGTTCGCAATGCAAAATTGTGTTGTTGGTTCAGTAACAACCTTATCATACACTGATTTGCCGAAATCTTGAAAAAAATGCTCAACAGCGTTTGTCTGGTCAGTTTTCCGACAAAATATTCCTTCTAAAAGATGTAAAGATTTTTATTCGCTTTCCATGATACAGTTACCTGTGACTAAAATGTAATCGACTATCATATATGCTAACAAGGATCCATATAACACCTCAACCAATAGAGTTTTTTAACGTACCCCAACATATCGTACAAGGGCACCAGGAAGTTCGATAACGTATCGGCCCAGCATTGAATTTTGGGAACGGTGAACACATCTGTATATGATTGAATAGGTGGGTGAAACTATTAGACACCTATGCATAAAACATAGCCAACAAAAGTGTTGAAGACAGTTGAAATACTTGTGGCGTTATGCATAAATGTTATGTTGTTGATGTGTTCAATGTGAAATATTTAAATGTTGTCATTTTGTGTTAAATGTTAACTTTTGTCGACGATAAATATTCCAAATGGCCCAATGGGAATTTGTTATAGTTTCCCTTTTAGTAATAAAGGCCACCATTTTGCAAACAAATGAGTCTTCTAAAACACGTGATCACAGAATTAACGATTATGGTTTCACGTAATGTAGTAGCTACAGAAGCTAAAACATCAACTCAGAAACACAAAGATTAATCATACTCTAGCGTGCAGTTGTAACAAATTATAGGTCATGATTTGCTAGATAAGTTGTGATGTTTGTTTAAATGAACGACGGGACAGAACTGTTAAGCCATCTTTGAATTACCACACATCTAGATCCCGCATCCAAGACAAATCTGCCAACACAAAGCACAATTAGGCTTGCACATACCTATTACGTTATAGATATTCATGATTCCTTATAAAGGATCCATATCAATATACACATAAGATAGAAAAAGTTACAATCTCAGACAGAAACCATGGAACAAAACATGTAGGATAGCAGGAGTGCCGGATGAAACTGAACCAATAATAAGCATAATTATGTTGCTTTCAGGTTGTTGGTATAGTGTGATGATATTAGTATTATGTTACTTTCAGATTGTTGGTATAGTGTGACGATATTAGTATTATGTAGATGTTTTCTGGTTCATTGTTGTGTTTGTCCTTGAGACCTGTTACTTGTAATACGTTCCATTTTCTTTTCGTGTTTTTTTTGTGTTTTCATACTCTGTTGTTTCTGTTGAGGGCTGCCTTTCCTATTTGAGTTTATTTACCTTTTTAAATAAATGATACACCTATAAGATTGAGAGTATGGTACACTTTCTTACCTAACAGTACATAGAATGTCCCGATGAAACCTACAATGAATTTGAATACCGATGAAACTTACAATAAATTGAAGAGTTTGTACTATTCTCAATGATTGTTTGTCACATTATACATCACATTGTCTCATGGTCATATCAAGGAAAACTTGTGTGCGCTGATGGTGAAAACAATGTAATCACACTATGTTATAAACATGCTATGAATATAAGCAAGTTTCTCTTATAATATGATTTACCATTTGTTCTTACTCTGAAATGAACTACATAGCAGCAAAGTCTGTCCGCGTGGATTTAATATAAAAGCACCATAACATTGTACATTTGAATAAACAGATTGATCCAAATCGCAGTAAGTGGCGCCTAAAGAATGCCATATACGTTTTACACACTATTTGTATTTTATTTAAAGTGAATGGCATTTTGATTTTTAGTACTTTTATTCAGCCTATACGCATTAACAAAACTGTAAATTTATCACAGTGCAATGACTACAAATGTTCCTAAATTTAGCTAGTTAGCATAGCATAGAGCTCATACGTATTTATTCATCATTTCAAGCAGAACGTTTACATTTAATATTTTTGTTTGCAATGGTTAAACTTGGCGTTGACTTACTTTTTGACATCTGAACTTTGAACTTTCAGCGGTTTAGTTCATTTTCTCGTTCAGTTGTGTGTTTAGAAGTGTACCGTTTAATTGTGGTTTGTGATGTTTGCTACGCTCGGCTATTAAAGCTGTGGGCTGCCTTCCCGGTCTGATTTTACATTACCCTTTTGTATCTTTGTAATTTAAACATTATATAATGTCTTTTAAATTGCGTTTTGATTTTAATACGTATCGTTAATGCAATAATTCTAAATCCCATATGTCACCACGTTGATAACCGTATATTATTGTAGCAGAGTATTGGCGAGAATATATAGTCCTGGAAAATTAATATTAACGTACATACACGCGTTTTCAGAACGTCTATCTGCACTGGTCTCAACAGAACATAATTTCGTAATAAACGACTAATTCATTTTAGCAGTTAAAACCCCCTGAGAACAGAGATGACATGCGATTTAAGTGTTCTACTTCAGCATTTAATAAACAAAACTAATGTCAGATCGTATAGATTAAAATGTCTTACAATGTGAATATATGGCATTTAGCTGAATATTGGATTTTGCATATTTTATTATGCACTGTATATATATAGTACTACGTTAATTTACCGGATACGCTAGTTAGCTTAATCTAAAGTAACGTGTACTAACTTGTCTGGTAGATTCATAGTTTGGCAATATGTTTACTGATTTTCTTATTCCTAACAGACAGGTGGATTAATTATTCATTTATACATCAATGTATCTGTAACATTTGATAACTAGAGCAGTAACATACTGGGCCACTTCATGTTTTGAAAAGTAAGTATATATAATACATACACTATAAAAGTCCCGTATCCGGTCGTGTATTTTGTAAGAATAAAAACCCAATACATATTATCCCGCAGACTGTCAACTTTTCAGACAATATATATGACAGTTTGGAATGTAATACGTCAGCCAGATGGATATTATTCCAAGAACCATTGGCCATCGGGCTCATCAAATCACTATACGTCAACAAGCGATAGAATGGATCAAAAAAGTTGAATAGATTTTTGCAAACTACCTACTTGACACAAAGCGATACATTTGTATAACAATTGAAATAAAGAGAAGTATACGAAAATCACCAACCGGACGATCAATCCTGTCTTGACAACCATTTGTTTGGTTAATTATGACAACACTGGACATATAGCATACCATACCTGTTATATGATAATACATGTATTACATACAACAAAGCCACGAGGTAAAGATCAAACAAAACAACACTTGTCCGGTTCAAATCACTACCAAATTTGATACGCATGGGCATATTATTTACAACATCTTTTATTTAACATTTATTTTTTCTGGACAACATCTTAAATTGCTTGTCATTTCAGGGTTTAGGTACATTCTAAGCTCGGCCTTCACTAATATGTACACAAACTAAGTATTCGGCAACATTCATGAAAATAACAGTACATATATAACAATTTACAAATTTATTTGAACATTTGGATCACTGACAACATGGGTTGCTGATCTAAATCCAAACGTTCAGTGTATAGTGTACATGTACAATATGTAAAATGCAGAAACTGGTACTCAGCCATAATGACTGAAACAATATGTGAGTGTCTGGTTTACTTTTAGTATGTTTTACGAATATCTGTTTCTATTACCTATATTACCCCCACCATAAGTACAAATATATGGATTCGATTAATTCATTCTTGCCCGTTACGTTACATAAATTACTCTTGTTGACGAAATGCTTTGATACACATGTTTCAATAATTAAATGATGATCGAACGGTAAGTGTAGCTTATTTCACAGTAGCTACTTTACTTGGTATTTATGATAATTACGACAACAGAATAATTGTCCGGTCGCGACAGAAATAATGACATAATAGATGCACAGTACACGTAAGACAACATAATCACTAGCGTTATCGTCGTTTATTATTATGTCTAACTGACACATAGCAAATTTAGCATTGATTCTGTGGTACAACTTCAATGTTTCGTATTTGGCGCAGTCCCGTACTTACATCCTCTGTGCTATTTGATTGGTATAAAACGGAATTCTTTTCTGTCATAGTTAATTTAAGTACAAGTGGAAAGCTGCAAAGCAATTTATTTGTCATTAGAACATTCTAGTTGTTTTTTATTATTTTCTTGCATAGAACGTTTGAAGGTTCTCATTTAGTATCCAAAACGACAAGGCATATCCCAATTATGGTAATGTCAGCATAATTATCCTAATTCAATTACATTTGCATTCGTATATCATTGCATCATTAGCAAGAATATAGGGCCAATGTTCAAAAATATTAGCACAAACTTACACAAGTGCCGCACAAGTTTCATCGTCAGGGGTGAGTACAGAGTAATGCCATGTAAGCATTTTAATAGAAGGTAGTGGAATATGGAGTAGTTTACGACTTAAATGAATGGCATTTATCCATACAGATAGTACCATTATTATTTTAATTGAATGTAATAGCTTCTAAATACCACCTCACATATTTTCAAACATTTATAATCAAATCAAAGTTTTATTCACCCACCTACATGATAAATATGAATAGCAATACTCAAATAGTGGATGACCAACAATGGATGAACAATATCAATTATTGATTAAGTTCGTTTATATAATCGATACTAAACTGCAAAAGTCTGATTGAATTATTTTCAGAGCAATATATTTACAATATTCCTTATTCATAGAATGACAGGCGTGCCTAAATGACATGGTACACACTGACATACGCTTATGATATGAATCCTCACAGACAGAACGAATGTTAAAGAGGAAATGATATAGCCGAATTAAGTCTGCTTATTATAGTACAGTATTAACAAAAAGTTCACAAAATGGTGCACCGACGAGTGATTTATTCTACAGAATGATTTAATGCGCAACATCGTATATTTACAAAAAATGACTGTTTTAGAAAGACCTAAGCAAATGACACAATATAAGCATTAATTAATGGCATACCGGGAGGGTACATAAAGAGGATGCTTAAACAGGAATTGTGGAAGGGATATATATATTTTATTCAATCAATGTCTTATATTTGAGAATATTGGCCATACATAAATTTTAAAAAAGAAGGGATTCCATGCTTGGCAATTGCATGTATACTAAAATTATCCCTTTACAATACAAAAGGCATAACACGTCGTTTGTCCAGTTCTGTATTCCCTAATATTTGTATCATACAGCGCTATAAAATGACAGACATATATGACAAATACAGATCTATGGGACTTACGTCAGCACTCGATGTGTTTTTTATTTCACCGCATTGAGTTTGAATTGTCTGATCGAAATAACATTTATACGAACCTGTATACGTCGCAATGATCGAAATGCTGCCATTTTATTCAGGAAACCTAGTGATGCTATAACGTAATGTCAATGTCAGATGATGACTTGTGACCGGAATATCGAAATGTGCTGGTCGGATGTGGGATATACGAGCGTATATATCATGTAGAATATTTGATGGTATCGTACTTGACAAACGTGGAAATATGATAACGGCTATGTCCAGGGCGGATCCCTTTTCTCGTTCGGTTGTGTATTGGGCATTGTGCCTTGTATGTTTTATAGGTCATTCTACGCGGAAATTTAGCTTTTTGATAGAGGTACTAGTTCATTCAGCTTTTTGAAGGCTAGGACTTAGGCGGATCATTTTCTCGTTGGGTTGTGACTTGAGGCTGGAACATCGAAATGTACTGGACGAAGATGTAACATATACATCATGTAAAATCTCTGAGTGTGTGGTACTCTGACACACGTGGAATTATGATGACAGCTGGGACTAGGGCGTATCCCTTTTCTCGTTCGGCTGTGTTTTGGGCATTGTGCCTTGTATGTTTTTATGTTTTTTGTGCTCGGTTGGTTAAGTTGGACATTGTGCCTTGTATGTTTTTATATTTTTTGTGCTCGGTTGGTGAAGATGGACATTGCACCTTGTATGTTTTTATGTTTTCTGTGCTCGGTTGGTTAGGTGTTGCCTTCCCTGTCAGACTTTCTACACGATAATATATTACTTGAATATATAATCTCCAATAATGTCTCTTGTTTGAACAAATTATAGCACTTATAAAAACATGAACCTCTTTCAGCATATTAATAATTGGTTAGGTCCTGTTTCGAGTAAGGGTGTACTTTGTTCATAACATAATATCATAAGCCACAAATTGAAATAAAACATTATGAACTTTGATTTCTTTCTATAAAATCCTCCTGTGATTAATTCAAGTTACACAAGAAAATTACAAAGTTGGTTGATATTTAAAGGTTAATTGCATATTAAAAGAACTATTTTAGAGACTTTCTAGCTAATAATGTGACTAATCTGATAACGTACCAGTAATATTTATTTTAAATCAAGTCAATGCATGCTCAAATGCACATGCTTTCAAGCCAGACAGAGGGTAATCTTGACACTTTAGTATTATAATTCGATGATTTATTTGTTCTGAAACTCAAAATCTTGACAAATTAAATTATATTCGATGGACGACTTAGTTTTATTAAATGTTTCAATGATCAAATTTATTCTTTAAACTGTATTCATATATTGTTCAGTCGTAAAAACGTTCCCGTTTGTTCAAATATAGTTCTAAAGATCAATCGATGTATTTAACACACGACGACACAGCCCAATGTGTATAATAATACACATCAAGCCGTAGTAACTATTTTCTTGCTATAAAGGTTCATTAGCAGTTTGAAGTTATCCTCTCGGTGTATATGGCTGAACCGCTTGTTGTGTTAGAATATGTTAAATGGAATACCGTCAGTTCGGATCAAGATTAGAAATTTTATTAATCCACAGTACCATGCCTTGTTGACCCAGAGTGTGGAACAAATATTTAAATGAGCCTGACGTGACGTTAGCCAATCGTTAGCTTCGTTAGGATAATAGTATCGCCGTCAAAACGTCGCGCTTTTTGCTCCTAAAACATATGCAGAATACATTATCATTTTAACGACAAATATCTTTAAGGTTATGTGATGAATAGAATCGTACATGTGTGATAATTACATACGACACTCGACGGCAAAACCTCGTGCCATATGATTTGGTCCACTCGTTTAATAAAACTAGTATGTAAATAGCACCCATGCAAGATCCTCTACAGGGACGAATTGCTGTGAATATCTAAAATAAAACTGTAGCGCATAGACAATCCAAAGCCACACAGCGCCTCGCTCCCCAAGCAAGAGTCAAACAAATAACAAACCAACCTTATCCCCAAAAATGGATATTTCAGTCAAGCCTAGGTACTCAATTCGCAATGAATGACACACTGTGGACTTCGAATTCCGTGCATAATTTACCATAAAATGGGCTTATTATGAAAGATAACTGCACTGGAGTGAAGTATGGTAGAAAACTATGAAATTACAATGATGATCATATTTCTTTCTTTTTCTTACGGAATTAAATTCCCTGAATTTTCATACCAGTGTCATTTTACTAGAAATTGCGATATGTCTTAATTGTATTATTTACGATTAAACCTACCGAATGACCTATCCATCTATAAACCGTTAAATATATTTTATATAAACTACATGTAGTATTGTGTCCTGCATGAATTATATTATCAGATGTCTGTTTAATGAGACTCTTATTGCTTAAGATACAGAAATAGACGACAGAATTTGGATATTAATCAGTTTTTATTTCAAGGGGTAACATCGAGGTTACATTTTTGGTATTCTGATCACATTATCGTAAAGATATTAGACAATGTCTCTCATATTATGACAATTGATGTCTGTCATCCATTGAATTGGACTCTCTTGCAGCCACGTCAGGTCTTATAATATAATATGGTCGCCTCACAATTACTATAATTGGCCTGCAAGAACAGAAGATGTTTATGTCTTTGTCGATGGTAATATTTCGTAACAGTATTCCAATAAATTAGCAAATATCATCTGCTTTATTCCCATACGTCTTCCCCAGCCATTCGCCAGTACAGGAATTGAATATGCGTTTCGAACATGTTCATCTAACGTCCACTCTCTCCCATACTTATTCAACGTATCTAACATGAGTAAAATATATTTATATTACTTGTATTCCAAGAGCTAAACAACGATCGTAAATGTAGATCTAATAGCTTTGATATTAGCTCGAAATAAGAAACCCCTCCCACAAACACCATTTTTGTTACTCGAATTTAATACAAAAAACCAGTAGTCTGTCAGTAATGTTGCTTTGCCATATTTTGGAAAGACTTATGTACTATGATCCTAGAAAGGTCTGCTAATTATGTGACAGGTCGGATGTAATTAGGCCTATATGTATTGATTGAAGTACGCATACGTATTTTCTCCCAATACAAAGACAGTTCTGATCACTTTAGTTTTGTTTCGGACATTATTTCGCTGAGGGGAAGAAATAAGTTAATAATACTGGTCGACTAAAATGGTTTATGTGATAATATGTAGTACTTTAGTTGATTTAGGAAAAGCCGGAACTATCAGAACAAGGAGATATATATTACCAGAAAGAAAATAACGCAGACAGTATAAGTTAGAGGATGATGTTTGTTCACTTTCATTCTATGACTTATATCATTGTATCATATGGATTATTAAATATCGAGTCGAATTACTCTGCGTGAATAGTTGACGAGTCTCGTGATACGATCATGTTCGATTCCTCTCTTGCTTATCCGGCGAAACAAAATCCTACAATTTCTTCGCCGCATTTTAGACAACTGTGTTTAATGAGTCTGAATATTGCTTTCTATCTGAGAATATATGTCATGATGCAATAATGTACGAAGAATCCGGAAATAAGCGCATACACTTATAATAATTTTAGTGACGCATATATGCTGTTGTAACACGTGCGCACGTGATAGATAAAATATTTCCTGTGTCCCCTCCCTACCACCGTAAAATATACTGACACCCACAATGAATCAACCTCTTCATGAGGTTTGAAATTACCATACATGACCTTTGAGGGAGGTAATTGCAAATGATTACCGTACTGGGAGAGTAAGCTACTTTTTGAGGTGAGGTATGGATTACCCTTCAAGCTATGAAGCCGTTTTATTATTGACATTATTCTTACGGTGCGTGTCTGCATCAGTTCCATCTACGGTGCGATTACTTCGATGGGTTCCTACACTACCATTATGACATTTCTAAATATGCTTTATTTAAATTCAATTATTAAGCATATCGACTCTCGATTCAATACTTATAGCTTATATCTTCAACTACATTAACTGAGTTTTACATTGTCAAAGTTTATTAAGCAACTGAACCGTGATATATAAGTAGATATAATGAAAAAAAATGAAACACCTTGAATTATTTTGAAATTAATATTTATACACAAATGTAGATATAGATATTATAACCGAAACATTTTTTTTATCCTACAGACATTGTATGACGTTTAGTTAAATAGTTTTGCTTAGTAAACGACAGGCAGTCTTTGGAGCTTTCCATATGTTTTGTTGAATGCAGCTGCAAAAACACATTTTTGGGTGTATCCTTTTCATTGTATTTCGTAACTGGCTGTTTCTTTTGAATGCTGCCTTCCCTTAACGATTTGTGTTTCTCTTGTGGTCATTGAGATTTTCCGTGATTACATTTTCCAGAAGAAGTGATGAATACATTTACCATTGCAAGTGGGGGTGTTGGGATAGTATATGGGTTTAAAAATACCGCTATCGATATGAATTGTACGAACTTGAAAATCAAATATTCTCTAACAGAACTAATATTAGCTTCAACGTGTTGCGCATTGAAATTGATTGTTCGTTACATTTACGAATTGCAAATAAAGTGTGTGGATTAATTTTTCTTCTCGTAGTGCTTGGTTTAATCTAGAAAGGACCATAACTCACAATGGCGAACAACAATAAATCATGTCCGTACAGATTTGTACAAACTGATGGATGATAATGTCTTGTTTAAAGATGCAGTTCATACAAGTCTGTCATGTTCTTGCCATTGAAACCCTCCTTTAAAGCGTTTTATATTACATTTGGATACCGTAATACCTAACTCTTAAAATTGATTTAGTTTAGCAAATTATCTGTTTAATGGTGCATAGATGAGAATTATACTGCATATAATAATCATTTCTATTCTTAATACCACTAAATTCAAACGTTTTTTGTGAGTTATTGGTAGTTATAATCATCCAGTTGACACATAAGCGAGTAAGTCTGGAGTTAGAACAGAAAACATTATCTTATTGACTCGATCGATCCGAATAAATGAATTAGCCCGCTTATAAAATAATGTTTTTTCAATGATGAATATGGTATAGAGGTCTATTCACTGTTCAGAATGAATTATATTTACTAGTGTCACGTAGATTTGGTAAAATTATTTTAAAACAATCGTGCCTTAGGCGTACGGGTAACTGTCTCTCTACATAAATACGAGATTAAGTCGGACAGGGAAGGCAGCACTCAACCTTACCAGCCGAGCACAAAAAGAATCAAATAATGCAATACGCAAGTTTCATTTTGCAATTAGTACTTGTGAACTACGGATGCATATCATACTGTCTACTGTGATGACAATTCACTTAACACAACAGCGGCTTCTAAGTCTCTTGTTCGAACTGTTGAACTGGGAGAGCAGTCTACAGTCATGCCTTGTGTTTATCTTTTCTATGAAACTTGTAGGGGTAACAATAAACGACGGCAGGTGGCAGCATAGTTAAGGCAGTTATAGTCTTATTTTAGCTTTGTTAACGACAATTCTAAACAAACAAGTCGTATAAGTTACCCTTCTTGATAACGACGGAAGCTGAATTGTAACATAATACATGAGTATGAATTTCTAATTTTAGAGGAAATTTCTCCACCATTGTACTTTGTTAAAAACTTTTTGCAATAAAATCTTATATTATTAAGTTTCATGATGGTGAGGCACTAAGAGCTGTCGTTAATAATAAAAGATAGTCCATTGCAAACAATAAACAAATATAACACATAATGTATTTTTAATTACAGACTGACAGTCCGGGCTATGTGTAAGATGGGGTTGAGGAAATATCCTCTGGATGAACAGAAATGTCCACCTCACATTGGAAGTTGTATTTATCCCCAAATATCTTATATCCTTGTGATGCGCGTTGACCACGAGTTATTGTGTTATTCCAATAGAACGCTCGCATAAACTCAACATGCGCATGCCATCAAGCCTGCAAACGCCGTCAACGGTAACCATGTAACCACTCTTTTGTTCCTGTTTCGGCAGATTGAGAATAAAAAACGAGAAACATGTATGTGTTTGATGGCAATTGTGGTCCTTACTTAACAATATTTCCATTATTGTTAAATTATTCTCGGCTACAAAGGGTATTTCTGTTCGGCAATAAAGAATATTGAAACATAATGCGTAGTTAATGAGCTCTAGTAGCCGCAAAATTATCACTGTAAATTATATACAATGTTTTATGGAGACGTTTCTGTTTTGCCTGGCATATATTCATACAAAGGGGGTTAATATTTGTATTCAGAGTATAACTAGTGTTCATAATTTAATAACCGTGACAACCAAGATGATTTCGGAACATGTAATTTACGAGGTATGTTCCAGTGCCCTTGATTAGAAATATGAAAAGAAATAGTAATGCTCTCTCCCGAATTATTTGACTCCTCAGAATCAATCGTTGTGCATACATGTTAACGACCAATTCCGTGGCTTCTATGTAACTTCTGATCCTTGCAGTCCAATCGTTTCATAATAGTTTGATGTCCCTGAGGCACCTGTCAATCTAAACTGTTGAGAAACGGAAACTTTTCAATGTATTGATCAACTTCTTTACAAAAAATATACAGATTAGCAAATGGCAGCTTATTGTTGGTATTGTCTGACCAGATTAAACTTAGACTCTGATCAAAGTCCGTACACACCCGATTGTACTCGGCTGTTTTCGATTGATTCGTTTATTTACTACATGTGCAGTAATCTCTGCATTTATAACAAATTTCAAAAGCAAAATCAAGCATGAATAGTAGCGCAGTGGAAACGTCTGCGCCTTTAACGCCAGTGGTCGCAGTTTAAAAACTGACTGTAACCTTTTGACATTAATATTTTACTTCAACATTCTATCCCTGAATCAAGGGGTTTATGTTTAAAACTTTTTCCCGTACGGTCTTATATTATTTGGTCTTTAATTTCATTCTTTGTAATATTTCCAATTGCATGTTTCTTTATTTCAAGTACAATGTTCCAACGACTTGGTCATTATATATTTAAAGTATGCCTGAATTGTGTAATGGATATGTGAACAATAATTCACGAATAGCATACTTGTATATACAGAAAAAAAAGTTAAATAAAAAATATTGAGTTTGCCTAGAACCCGATACTTTGTGGTCTACAAACAACACTCTTATCCACTGAGCCAGCACATATTGTTATCTAGTAGCAACTCAATAAAGCCACATATAGCGATAAATGTAATTATATGTTTTTAAAACATCGGAAATTTCCGGACTTTCCGAACGAATTATGCAAGGAGTCTCAGTTTAATCTGGTCAGACAATCAGGCTAATTTCAGTAGGATGTTTATGTTGTGAACTTCTAGGAAATACCTACATATTTTAGTTATTTATTTCAGATGTTCACGTATTTAAAAAATCATTTAGACACTTTTGTTACACAATGTTATCTCGTGTTACAAATTCCATGAGGTAAATATATAACTAAGTCATATGTGTGTTACTTTTATCTCTTCTTTCTTCTACCTTATTAGTTTTAAATTTATTGTCATTACCACGTGTTATATGTGCACATATTTGCTATAACTTCCTAATTTTGTCTATCTACAGACAACTCTCGGTATATAACAGCCACTGTTATAGAGCATCAACGCGTGTGTTTGGCATGTAATAGACCGTACTAAATACTACTAATATACGGACATTAATCAAAGTGTTTAGAATCATAAGATCCCTTAAGACATTGTATTCAACGTTAACGAGTGCAACAGACGTGGCTAGGATTCTTGGAAAAGGTGTATGTATTCACTAGACGCTGGACGTCAATTAGACAAATGCGACGGTCATGAATATGTATTGTATCTCTTTTACAAGCACTTAATTTTGCTTAAGACCGATTATTTTGAACCGAGTACTATTATGTATGTTTTATAGATCCACTGCTCTTCCGTGAACGCGCTAGAACAACCTTGTAATTGCATGGAACAATCTTTGAGTGGATTTCTCAATTACAATGCATTCCCACGGCAGAGATTTGACAAAATTGATAGTTTTGTTTTCTGTTTCAGACGAGTTCCGATTACCATAGTGCTGTGGTTTGTAATCTATTTTATTCTTGTTTCAGCTTGGCTTACGGTATTGTCCGTGGATTTTCGATTAAGTCGTCACCTTGGTTACAATGTACTTCCTAATTAATGTATACGTCCCTTGCTGCCTTCTTGTTATTCTTTCCTTGGTCGCCTTTTGGATCAACCGGGAAGCTACGGCTGATAGGATTGCGCTCGGTAATTTAAATTGCCTCCTTATCTGATTGAAATGTTCCTGTTTTGTCGGTGTACTTTTATTTCGGTGTGTTGCCGTGCACGTGTACTTTTGTGTCGACGTAACAGTATCGCCCTTGATTTATTTTGCAAAATGTGTGATTGCTGTATATGCATGGTAATTACAAAAGATGTCATAACGTTTTATCAGGTCTCCCGACTAATGAAATATTGTTATATCCCTGAACGAATTTGCTTGTAAATAAAATAGCTGCGAATAAATCGTACCTGTTCGAATCCCTCCTCAGAGAAAACGTCTGGATCCGAGCATGGTAAGGACGATAATGTGGGAGCTACACTTTTGTGTACTACTCTGATATTTGCTTTTGTATGTATTCCCTTTAAGGCACAATGACGGTTCTGACAATGACATTTCTTGGTTTAGAGACTCGTAGTGATTTACCTCGATTGTCGTTTACAACAGCTCTAGATATATACATAGCCATGGCATTTGTGTTTGTATTAGCAACTATGGTACAGTTTGCAGCGGTACATAACTACACGAAACATGGATACGGTGAACCCCTCCCTCCACTTCCAATAGGTCATACAACAGAGGAGGAGGACGACGAGGAAGAAGATAAATTGGTATGCCTACTTTCAAACGACTTAAGCTTTATGCCAAATGATTTTGTTCATTAACATATGAAGAGGCTTCTTAAAGAAACATGTTGGATTCATAAACTTGACACAGATTTTCCTAAATGCTTGAAATATAAAATAATGTTTACATAAGTTTCTTAATACGCCTCTTCATTTCATTATATTATTC
This sequence comes from Spisula solida, assembly GCA_947247005.1. Taxonomy (NCBI): domain Eukaryota; kingdom Metazoa; phylum Mollusca; class Bivalvia; order Venerida; family Mactridae; genus Spisula; species Spisula solida. Next base: position 49,442,339 of record OX365950.1, read on the forward strand.
TCCAATGTACCACCAGGCTGTGGTTTTCTTTATGTCAAACAAAACAGTTATCTCTGGGTTGTTTTCTTATTTTGTCTTATTCACATTTAACTCAGTGATTCTGAATCGGTTTAATTCTGTACTTATTGACATTATCATTATGACGCCAAAATGTTTGTGACATTTATAAAGCCATACGTAGCGCCATCTTTTATGACGTCATCACTCATGAGGTTGTTTATATATTTGTTTATATGCCTGAATAAGACTTGTAAATATAGTCGAAAAGTCTTTTTGATAAATCTTGGAGTTTGTCTTATTTGATTTTATTTATGGGTACTTTCAACATTATGATTATTATATTACGAGTACATGACAAAACAAACGTAATAATTTTCAGTTTGGTACTTTCTATTCCAATAATATAATTATTTTTTTGCAGGATAAAAGAAACGTTATTTTCAGTTCGTTACTTTTGATTCAAATATCGTAGTACGGTTTATGTCATTAAACATCACAGTTTTATTATTTATTCATGTTAAAAATAATGTATTACTCATTGTTATTCGTTTGTCGTAGTTACCACCACCAAAGAAGGCATTAGGTACCAGAACGCCAAAACTTAAACGACAAAGAGCTCTACCGCGAGGAGGTCAAGGTCATCCTAATTGTGGTCCTCATCATTTTAGTAGAGCGTCAATAAAAAGATGTGCATCTAAAGTTTGGAAAAGAATACCCAGGATATCTAAAAAGAAGGAACCCGAGAGCCAGATGAACAGTGTCAGTAAAATAGACATAGCATCAAGGATTTTATTTCCATTAGTGTTTTTCTTATTCAATATTCTGTATTGTTTGTTTTATTATTACATGACCTAGTGTTTTATTATTTATTATGTATCATAATGTTTGTACATGCTTGTGTCATTTGCATAGTAAAATATTTCTTTATACTTTGACTTGTTGTCAGTAATTACCATTGAATTTGTGTTTCCAAACTATGAACAACTGTCTGTTTAAGTTCTGAGTTGCCTTCCTTGTCCGAATTATATTCTCTTTTTGCCATGAAGAGATATTGTTCTATAAACATTAGACGAATGTATGTACGATGAAACCTTCACAGCTTCATTTTTTAAATGAAACAACACATGTAATTCTGCGAGTCGGGTACCTAGTGTGTTTCAACTAAATACCTTGAAGTTCCTGAATTCAGTAAATGTGTGTAACTGGTAAATTCTTTCTGTGCAAACAACTATTGTTCGTATATAAACATTGTATAATATGTACATTTACAAATATTTAATTGAACTAAATCAAATTGGAAGAGAAACCTTTAATTGGTTGCTTCATGATGCATATAAACATCTATCACATGTGTAGACAAAACGACATAATGTACACATGCGATATCAAACTGAGTGCAATCGAAATAAATACTACACAGCAAGTAATTGAAACTTATCACTATTCAAAATGAAATGCATCGAAAGTTGTGGCGATAGGTTTGGTAAATTTCCTAAATGTAATGATATACATAAAATGGAAAATACCAATTACAACAGGCTACGCTTTACAGCCGATGTATTCACAAAATTAAATTCTCGTTTACATACTATTATACAGTCAACAAACATCATTAAAGGATCACCGAAATAGCAAATAGCTATAATTTCAAACGTCTACCACAATGATTAAATTAATGCTATCTGAAAATGGTAAATTTGTATAATTAGTTTAGTAATATAAGTTTGTCAACAGACTAGAGTCCATATCTATGAATAAGCACTTCGAAACTTAATTCATGCTGCTGCCAATATCCATGCTCGTGTTCCTGCTGTCAGTCCACCATTGACCCCATAACACATGATGTTAGGAATGGTGTTATTTCTGTAACGCCGAAACAATCGAAACAATCAGTTAGCGAGACTCCAGTATGTTCTGTTCTTTTATCATATTACTCCCTAGTAGGTACGCATTATCTATTTTCATATGAAGTTTCATACATACAGCCATTATGTGTGGTGGTACCGTTAGGTGATTTGAGCCACATTTTCTTTAAAAATTCATTGTTTCGCGCAATATTTTTGGCACTTGTGTCCGAAAGGCTGTAGTTTAATGTGATGTAGTTTGTTTTTCTCTGCGTCATTGGATATCAAAATGATAAACACAGTCTACGAAGTTATTGAAAGACCCTCGAATGCGGGGCCTTATTTTTTATATGTTTTGTGCAGTTTTGAAACAATATTGCCAGTTAGCCTAACAAGTTTTCTTTCGGAAACTTTGTACTAACTTCGCACGAAACTGACACCTTCTTCTGATTATTTCTAACCTTAGATTCTGATGGTTTGCCTGTCTAGTGCGCTTCAAGCAGAGTGTTTGGCTTTAAGGGGCAGATGATTTTCTTTTCACATAGATATTCTTCCCATCAACGCGATTTTCATAATCAAATACCGGAGTATAGGACTTATGCTAAAACAGATCTCATGTAAGTCAAACATGGTCTTGATTTAAATGTACACATACTTACAAATGTAACACGTTATCTTCATGCGACCATTTCGAAACTAACATGAATCAATTACTCGTCAAAATAATGATAATAAATTTCGGAATTTTATTTTTAAGCATACTTGTACTTAGTGTCAACTATATTTAATCAAATCACGTGTAGGCTAAATATTATATTAAGTCAGACAGGGAAGGCAGCACTCAACTTAACCAGTCGAGCACAGTTAATATTAAAAACACACAAAGCACAATGCCCAACTTAACCAACCGAGCACAGGAAATATAAAACACATACAAGGCACAATGGCCAACTAATGGCAACGTACACGATATTTGCTACTCATGGCAACACGCGGGAGAGCATTATTGTAACCCATGGTATACTACTCCCTGCGAATGAAACATGTACTCAAAGAACTCGTTTTCGTCATATGGAGCCAGCCACAAGTTACAGACAGCGTCTAATCAAATCATATGTTAAAATATACAGAGAACATCAAAAGAAACCAGTAATCCAACAATCTATGGCGAGCGCTAGGGGGTACACAGCTCACTCAAAATAGACACAAATGCTTGAACGAGACATTGCTGACAGAATTGTGTGAAATATTACTTGTAAGGCACATTTTATACAGCATTGTTGCCAAAGGGCCAGACAGTATTGGTTCAAAGGACTCATTGTCTCCGAGACGAATATGAATATAATTGACATGTTGTCCTAGAACGTTGCCACTTTTAAAAGGGTAAAACTACACTCAGTCGCAAAAGAAAGTATACATTGTTTATAGTTGAAATAATTACATCTGAGGTTAAAAGAAACAAACAAAAGGTTTAAATTTACTACATAGTATGTTTATATGAGATTTTAAGATCAATAAATAACATGTCAATAAATGCATTACAACTTAAATATAGTAAACAACTTTGATACCTGAAAAATCAGATTCTCAAAAATGTTTAAATCTTATACGTGGTTACCTCCCCTTGACCACAATAGTATTTCTCGTACAAAATTGAATGATTCTAACGTTTCTTTATATTCTTGAACTTTGTGTTGAAAGTTCAAAAAAGCTTGATTGTAATAGTGCTATGTGATGTGTTTAAGTTTCGTGACCTCGTTTGAACACAGAGTATATCATATCATAATTATCTAAAGCATACGACACGTTTACATACCTCATGTTTTATAATTGATACAATAGCTTACACAGAAATAATTTCCTTTTCCTTTTCAGCAGCTGGGTGGTTTTGCCCAGCACCCTGTGAAACCGTAAAAAAATCAGGTTTCACAGTGTGGTGGAAACAACGGTCAAGCTGCATACAATATATCATGTTCTCTTTGATTTTTAAGTGAATATTTTCCAGTACTTTTCTGTGGATAGTTTCTTCGGAATCAAATACCGGATTTATTATTTCGTATATTAACAAATGAATTATACTATACATGTAATGGATGTAACTGTCTCAAGTAAGTAATGTATTGCCCATATTTGTTTCTATAACGAGCGGAGTTAAACATGATAAATGTTATGAATGATGGACAATCTTTGAGGGACAAACTTGGTGTACATGTATAATCAGGCATAGTATCAAGTCTGAACTATTGTAGTTTGATAGCGTATATGATTGCTGGTCAAACGTTTGGACAAGCGCAGACATATTTCTTTATATATTATTTACGTATATATTTATATCATAAATAGTATCAATGCTCAAACGTCGTACCAATAACTGATATTGAAACACAACATTGAGACCGCAGGTAAATGTATCATTGATTAAGAATTTCTTTCTTACAGAAATTGATATCTTATATACTTTAGAAGATATATTTCAACAAAAGTTTTTTTTTGTTTTTTTTAACAAAAGTAGCCACATTTTACAGCATCAAAACCAGGAATTGACTTACGATATGTATGATAACCATTATAATAACAACTTCCATGAAAAATCCCATCCAAATTGTTCAACTAGATTAAGAATTATACCATAAAATGTAAATCTATTTTTTGAGTCAATCGCCGAGGTGCATTCAATACAGACCAAAAAGTTGGAAATGGAGTTAATGTTGCATTTATCGTTGTGTAAGAAAATAATAATTAAAAAAATTAAGGAAAACAACACGGAAAATTATCTACCTTACATCGCCCCTTTGAACTTTCAAACAGTAAAAATAAAATTTAAATGGATGGATTAGAGCTGTTGGAGGTAAATTAAATCATGCTTGCAATGCACAATTGTGTTGTTCGTTTAGTTACAACCTTGTCATCCACTGATTCGCCGAAAACTTAAACAACACAAAATGCTCCTCTGCGTTTGCCTGGTCAGTTTCCCGACAAAATATTCCTTCTAAAAGATGTATAGATTTGTATTCGCTGTCCATGATACAGTTACCTGTGACTGAAATCTAATCGACTATCATATATGCTAAGAAGGATCCACATAACACCTCAACCAATAGAGTAATTTAACGCACCCCGCCCTATCCTACAAGGGCACCATGAAGTTCGATTACGTATCGGCCCAGCATTGGATTTTTTGAACCGTGAAAACATCTCCATATGATTGAATAGGTGGGTGAAACTATTAGACACTTCTACATAAAAGCATAGCCAACAAAAGTGTTTAAGAATGTTCAAATACTTGTAGCGTTATGCATTATTGTTATGTGTTCAATATGAAATATTTGAATGTTGTCATTTTGTGTTAAATGTTATATTTTGTCGACGATAAATATTCCAAAGTGCCCAATGGGAATTTGTTATAGTTTCCCTTTTAGTAATAAAAGACACCATTTTACACACAAATGAGTTTTCTAAAACACGTGATCACAGAATTAACGATTATGGTTTCACGTAATGTAGTAGCTACAGAAGCCTAAAACATCAACTCAGAAACATAAAGATTAATCATACTCTAGCGTGCAATTGTAACAAATCATTGGTCATGATTTGCTAGATAATTTGTGATGTTTGTTTAAAAGAACGATGGGACAGAACTGTAGAGCCATCTAGATCGCGCGTCTTAACCGAGACAAATCTGCCAATAGATAGCACAAATAGGCTAGCACATATTACATAATAGATGTTCAAGATTCCTTATATAGGCTCTATATCAAGTATAAACAAAAATCGTATTCCAGACAGAGAAAAAGTTTCAATCTCAGACAGAAAGCTTGGAAGAAAACATAGTACATTGTAGGATAGCAGTAGTGCCAGATATAAGAGGAAACTGAACCTGTAATGAGCATATGTTACTTTCAGGTTGTTTTATTACACACTGTATTTATAGTACTACTACGTTAATTTACCGGATAGGCTAGTTAGCTTAATCTAAAGTAACGTGTACTAACTAGTCTGGTAGATTCATAGTTGGGCAATATGTTTACTGATTGTCTTATTCCTAACAGACCGGTGGATTAATTATTCATTTATGCATCAATGTATCTGTAATATTTGATAACTAGAGCAGAAACATACTGGGCCACTTTATGTTTTGAAAAGTAAGTATATATAATACATACAATATAAAAGTCCCGAATCCGGTCGTGTATTTTGTAAGAATAACAACCCAATACATATTATCCCGCCGACTGTCTACTTCTTAGACGATATATCTGAGAGTTTGAAATGTAATATGTCAGTTAGATAGATATTATTCAAAAAAACCAGTGGGCCATCTGGCTAATCAAATCACTATTTGTCAACAAGCGATATAATGGATAAAAATAATTAAATAGATTTTTCAAACTACCGTCTTGACATAAAACGATATCAATTGCATAGCAATTGAAATAAAGCGCTGGATACAGATATCACCAACTGGATGGTCAATTTTGCTGACAAACTAGACATATAGCATACCAAGCCTATTATATTACATACAACAAAGCAATAAGGTGAATATCATACAAAACAACATTGGTCCGGTTCAAATCACTACCAAGGTTTGATATGGGCATATTACCGGTATTTACTACATCTTTTATTTAACAATTATTTTTCTAGACAACAACTTCCTTCTATTGCGTGTCATTGCTTGTTTGGGGTTAATTTTAAGATCGGCGTTCACTAATATTTACACCAACTAAGTATTCGGCAACATACATGTACGTGAAAATAATAGTACATATATAACAATTTACGAATTTAATTGAACAGTTTGAACACTGGCTACATCGGGTGCCAGTTTAACACAAACGTAGTGACTGCGTTGTATAGTGGACATGCACGATATGCAAAACACAGAAACTGGTTCTAGCCATTATGACAGAGTGTGTCAAGTTTACGATAAATGTGTTTAACGAATATCTGTTTCAATTACCTATATTACCCCCGTCATAAGTACAAATATATGGATTCGAATAATTCATTCTTGCCCGTTACGTTACATACATTACTCTTGTTGACGAAATGCTTTGATACACATGTTACGATAACTCAAAATGATGATGATCGAACGGTAATTCTAGCTTATTCCACAGTAGCATCTTTACTTGGTATTTATGACAATTACGACAACAAAGTAGTTGTCCGGTCGCGACAGAAATAATGACGGAATAGATGCAAAAATAATGTAAACGTAATGCAACATAATCACTTGCGTCATTGTCGTTTATTATCATGTCTAACTGACGCAAAGAAAATTTAGCATTGATCCTGTTGTACAACTTCAATGTTTCGTATTTGGCGCAGTACCGTAGTTACACCCTCTGCGCTATTTGAATGGTATGAAACGTGATTCTTTATTGTCATAGTTAATTTAAGTACAAGTGAAAAGCTGCAAAGCCATTTATTTGCCATTAGAATATTCTAGTTGTTTTTTATTATTTTCTTGCATAGAATATTTGAAGGTTCTCATTTAGTATCCAAAACGACAAGGCATATCCCAATTATGGTAATGTCCGCATAATGGTTTTACAATCCTTCTTCAATTACATTTGCATTCGTATATTATTGCATCATTAGCAATAATATAGGGCCAATGTTCTAAAACATTAGCACAAACTTACACAAGTGCCTCACAAGTTTCATCGTCAGGGATGAGTACAGAATGGTAACAGCTTGTAATGCCATGTTAGCATTTTAATAGAAGGTAGTGGAATATGGAGTAGTTTACGACTTAAATGAATGGCATTTATCAAAACAGATAGTACCATTATTATTTTAATTGAATATAATAGCTTCTAAATACCACCTCAAAAATGTTCAAACATTTATCATCAAATCAAATATTTATTCACCCACCTACATGATAAATATGAATATCAATACTCAAATATTGGATGACCAACAATGGATGAACAATATCAATTATTGAATAAGTTCGTTTATATAATCGAGACTAAACTGCAAAAGTCTGATTGAATTATTTTCAGAGCAATATATTTACTATATTCCTTATTCATAGAATGACAGGCGTGCCTAAATGACATGGTACACACTGACAGACGCTTATGATATGAATCCTCACAGACAGAACGAATGTTAAAGAGGAAATGATATAGCCGAATTATAATTCAAGTCTGCTTATTATAGTACAGTATTAACAAAAAGTTCACAAAAATGGTTCACTGATGAGTGATTTATTCTACCGAATGATTTAATGCGCAACATCGTATATTTACGAAAAATGACTGTTTTAGAAAGACCTAAGCAAATGACACAATATAAGCATTAGTTAAGTTAGAGGGTACAGAAAGAGGATGCTTAAACAGGAATTGTGGTAAGGATATATATATATTTTTTATTCAATCAACGACTTATATTTGAGAATATTGGCCATACATAAATTTTAAAAAAGAAGGGACTCCATGCTTGACAATTGCATATATACTGAAATGATCCCTTTACAATACAAAAAGCATAACACGTCGTTTGTCCTGTTCTGTATTCCCTAATACTTGTATCATACAGCGCTATAAAATGACAGACATATATGACAAATACAGATCTATGGGACTTATGTCAGCACTTAATGTGTTTTTGATTTCACCACATTGAGTTTGAATTGTCTGATTTATCTAAATAAAAGTTATACGAACCTGTATACGTCGCAATGATCGAAATGCTGCCATTTTATTCAGGATACCATACCTTTTGTGAATACAAGGAATCGTGTTGTTCTTGTAGTGATGATATTATATAAATAAACATAGCTTCGAGGGTGACAGCAAAAATGTCAGCCTGAGGAAAGTACTGTTACCCAAGGCTGTCACCCTTGAAGCTATGTGTTATTTATTTTATTACCCCCAACCTTTTTTCAGCGATTATCTACTGTAAACCAAGAAATTATTTTATGCAATTTAATTTAGCAGAGCTCACATGTGGAAGAATTTGAAGAAATGATAAGTAGCCCCCAAAGAGTTCAAAACATAAATAATTTATGGACGTCGGCGAAGACTTAAAAAACCCTACATATTTATAGTCACGAATTTGCTGCTGATCGGCAAAAGCGGAAGTAAATTGGTAAACATGGTTATGCGGCCGGGACATGCCGCCATATTGGATTTAAGAAAGAAATGTCACGTGACAAAAAAGTACTGTAAAAAAAGTACTATCACCCTGTTGACAGTAAAAAAATGTTCAATCACGTGGTATATTGATCCGCTTGATCGTAATAGTAAGAATACTACCTGTTTGTCTATGGGAAATTAACATTACGAAAAAAGTGAGGGGTAATAAAACGTAATGTCAAAGTATGATTGTGACTTGTGACCGGAATATCGAATTGTGCTGGTCGGATGTGTAATATACGAGTGTATATATCATGTAAAATATTTGTTGGGATCGTACTTGACAAACGTGGAAATATGATGACGACTGGGACCATTGCGGATCCCTTTTCTTGTTCGGCTGTGTGATGGGTAGTGTGCCTTGCATATTTTATAGGTCATTCTACGTGGGCATATAGGATAGCTGGTACTAGTTCATTCAGCGTTTTGACAGCTTGGACTTAGGTCATTTTCTCGTTAGGTTGTGTGTTGGGCATTGTGCCTTGTATGTTTTTATGTTTTCTGTGCTCGGTTGGTTAGGTGTTGCCTTTCCCGCCTGACTTAATATTATCTTTCTACACGACAATATATTACTTGAATATGTAATCTCCAATAATGTATCTTGTTTGAACAAATTATAGCACTTCCAAAAACATGAACCTCTTTCAGCATATTCATAATTGTTTATAAAGGTCCTGTTTCGAGTAAGCTTGTACCTTTGTTCATAACATATATTATCATAAGCCACAAATTGAAATAAAACATTATGAACTTGGATTTCTTTCTATAAAATCCTCCTGTAATTAATTCAAGTTACACAAGAAAATTACAGAGTTGGTTGGGATTTAAAGGCTAATTGCATACTGAAAGAACAATTTTAGAGAATGTCTAGCTACTAATATGACTAATCTGATAACGCACCAGTAATATTAATTTTAAATCAAATCAATGCATGTTCAAATGCACATGCTTTCAAATCAGAGAGAGGGTAACCTTTACAGTTAAGTATTATAATTCGATTATTTATTTGTTCTGAAACTCAAAATTTTACAAATTAAATTATATTCGGTGAAAGAGTTAGGATTTTTTTAAATGTTCAATAATCAAATTTATTCTATAAACTGTATTCATATATTGTTCAGTCGTAAAAACGTACCCGCTGGTCCAAATGAAATATACTTCTAAAGATCAATCGACGTATTTGTACGAGTTTCGACGAGTTTCTGTAATGTTTTATACCACGCAAACGATCTTACAACAACCCCGATCAAACTCACGACGACACAGCCCAACAAGTATTTATAATTATATAGCCGTACTATATCGTGACACTAAAATCTGATAACATGCTTAAAGATAGATGAAATCATTCGCAAGCAACACATTATTGCATGAACTGAAACAGTGGTTGCATAGAGGTGAACAAGGAATCTAAAAGAAACCTGCATGTGAGTAAACAATAACAAACGCTACACGTGCGCAAACAATGATAAGGTCTTTGAACTTTGAAGATCTATGCATTTAGTTAGTACATTACTATGTTTATTACATGCTTTTGACTACAGTCAGATTCGGATCAAGATTAGTAATGTTATTAATACAAAGTACCATGCCTCGTTTACTGTTTGTATGTCAATGACTTCTGTAAAATATTGGTGGTTTGGCGTTCCAATTTTGGTACTACAGTTATATCTCAAGTCACGAATTCATAACTGTATAGTGTTCAATGTTTCATTCTACCCTCCAAGAAGACTTAAATATTCTTTTAATGAGTCAAATACCCGATTCATCATTTCGTACCAATGGGTGTTATTGAAGCAATAGTCTCATGTAAGTACATGTAGTCTGAGACAATTATATGTTCCAAGCGGGAAATTATTCACCTATTTCATTGACAATTTAATAAAGGACCTAATAATGTTGCTATTGACGGATTAACATATTTCAGGATTCATCATTCTGTCTTGCCAACGTTTTTCCCACATAAAACCCTATATAACACCAATATACAGACTTACAGCTTTGTCTTTGTTAGCTTTGATTTCTCACTAAAATAACATATTATAGAATCGTCTAGAGACTAATTAATCATAACATTATCGGCAGACTAAGTTTTGTTACTCTCATAAAGGCAAACACATGTTGTTAAATTAATGAGTTTGATTGTCGCTGCTACTAAGATTCTCAAAAGGTATACAAGGTTTGTTTGTCTCACTTCTTGATTCGTCAGAAATTGTCAACGTACGGTACATTATTGTCAGGGACGAATTGTCGTGAAGATAAACTATGGAATCACACTTCTATTTGTTTCCGTTTTACACGGAATCAAATTTATCCTGTGTGTAATATATTATCAGAATGTTGGTTTTATGAGACTGTAATTGTTTAGATACAGAACTAGACGATATTATTTTATATATCAATAGTAATTTGTTTTATTTGGTGTTTTCAAGAAGTAACATCATGGTTACATTTCTGGTATTCGCAACACATTATCGTAAAAATATCAGAAAATATATCTCGTATTATGACCATTGATGTCTGTCAGCTATTGATTAGGACTGCCTTGTAGCCATGTCAGGTCCGATATAATACAATATGATACGTAGTTTCTTTCCGTACAAAGACAGTTTTGGTCACTTTAGTATTGTTGCAGTCATTATATCGCTGAGGGAAAAATAAGTTAATAATGCTTGTCAAACTAAACTCGTTTATGTGATAAAATGTAGTACTTGGGTAGCTGTTGGAAGATCAGTAAAGAATATCAGAACAAAGAGTTATACGTTGTGTATTACCAGAAGGTAAATAACGGGGACAGTATGTTAGATGATGATGTTTGTTTACATTCCTTCTATGACGTATATTATTGAATCATATGGATTATTAAATATCATGTCGTATTACTACGCGTAAATATTTGACGAGTCTCGTGATACGATCATGTTCGATTTCTCTCTTGCTTATCCGGTGAAAAACAAATCCTACAATTTCTGCGTCATTATCTTAGACAACTGTGTTTAATGAGTCTGTATATTGCTTTCTGTCTGAGAATATATGCTTTGATGCAATAATGTACAAAGAATCCGGAAATAAGCGCATACGCTTATAATAATTTTAGTGACGCTTATATGCTGTTGTAACACATGCGCATGTGATGGATATATATTTGATATATATGAACATATTTCCTGTGTCCCCTCTATGCCACCGTATAATATACTGCCACCCACAATGAATCAACCTCTGCATGACGTTTGAAATTACCATACATGACCTTTGAGGGAGGTAATTGCAAATGATTACCGTACTGGGAGAGTAAGCTACTTTTTGAGGTATGGATTACCCTTCAAGCTATGAAGCCGTTTTATCATTGACATTATTCTTACGGTGCGTGTCTGCATCAGTTCCATCTATGGTGCGATTACTTCGATGGGTTCCTACACTACCATTATGACATTTCTAAATATGCTTCATTGAAATTCAATTATGAAGCATATCGACTCTCGATTCAATACTTATAGCTTACATCTTCAACTACATTAACTGAGTTTTACATTGTCCAAGTTTTATTAAGCAACTGAACCGTCATATATAAGTAGATATAATGAAAAAAATGAAACACCTTGAATTATTTTGAAATTAATATTTATACACAAATGTAGATATAGATATTATAACCGAAACATTTGTTTTATCCTACAAGCATTGTATGACGTTTAGTTTAATAGTTTTGCTTAGTAAACGACAGGCAGTTTTTGGAGCTTTCCATTTGCTTTGTTTAATGCAGCTGCAAAAACACATGTTTGTGTGTATCCTTTTTATTGTCTTTCGTAATTGGCTGTTTCTTTTGAATGCTGCCCTTCCCTGAGCGATTTGTGGTTCTCTTGTGGTCATTTTGTGAGATTTTCCGTGAATACCTTTTCCAGAACAAGTGATAAATACATTTACCATTGCAAGCGGAGGTGTTGGAATAGTATACGGGTTTAAAAATACCGCTATCGATATGAATTGTACGAACTTGAAAGTCAAATATTCTCTAACAGAACTAATATTAGCTTCAACGTGTTGCGCATTGAAATTGACTGTTCGTTACATTTACGAATTGCAAATAAAGTTTGTGGATTAATCTTTTCTTCTCGTAGTGCTTGGTTTAATATAGAAAGGACCATAACTCACAATGGCGAACAACAATAAATCATGTCCGTACAGATTTGTACAAACTGATGAATGATAATATCTTGTTTAAAGATGCAGTTCATACAAGTCTGTTACGTTCTTGCCATTAAAACCCTTCTTTAAAGCGTTTATTATTAAATTTGGATACCGTAATACTTAACTCTTAAATTGATTTAGTTTAGCAAATTATCTGTATAATGGTGCATAGATAAGAATTATACTGCATATAATAATAATTTTCTATTCTTAATACCACTAAATTCAAAGTTTTTTGTGAGTTTTTGGTAGTGTTAATCATCCAGTTGACACATAAGCGCGTAAGTTTGAAGTTAGAACGGAAAACCTTATTTTATTGACTCGATCATTCCGACTAAATGATTTAGCCCGCTTGTAAAATGATGTTTTTTCAATGATGAATATGGTATAGAGGTCTATTCACTGTTCAGAATGAATTATATTTACTAGTGTCACGTAGATTTGGTAAAATTACTTTGAAACAATCGTGCCTTAGGCGTACGGGTAACTGTCTCTCTATATAAATACAAGATTAGGTCGGACAGGGAAGGCAGCACTCAACCTTACCAGCCGAGCACAAAAAAGTCAAATAATGCAATACGCAAGTTTCATTTTGCAATTAGTACTTGTGAACTACGGATGCATATCATTCTGTCTATTGTGATGACAATTCACTTAACACAGCAGAGGCTTCTAAGTTTCTTGCTCGAACTGTTGAACTTGGAGAGCAGTCTACAGTCATTTCTAATTTTAGAGGAAATTTCTCCACCATTGTACTTTGTTAAAAGTTTTTTGCAATAAAATCTTATATTATTAAGTTTCATGATGGTGAGGCACTACGAGCTGTCGTTAATGATAAAAGATAGTCCATTGCAAACAATACACAAATATATAAGACGTAATGTATTCTTCATTACAGACTCACAGACCGGGCAATGTGTAAGATGGAGTTGAGGAAATATCCTCTGGATGAACAGAAGTGTCCCCTACACATTGGAAGTTGTAAGTTTCTCCAAATATCTTATATCATTGTGATGCGCGTTGACTACGATATATTGTGTTATTTCAAATGAACGCTCGCATAAACTCAACAAGCGCTTGCCATCAAGCCTGCAAACGCCGTCAACGGTACCGATGTAACCCATGTTTTGTTCTTGTTTTTGGCAGATTGAGAATAAGACACGAGAAACATGCATCTGCTTGATGGCAATTGTGGCCTTCACTTAACAATATTTCCATTATTGTTAAATTATTTGTATTCAGAGTATAATTAGTGTTTCAAATCACTCTGTACAGTTTAGCTAACAACTAACAATCTTCCGAGAAAGCTTATTTTCACAAGTGTAATTCACCCCAAATAAAAAAGGCGACTACGTAATTAATCTCAGAAAAGATGTGAGCAAGATGGCGTTAGTTATGTGATACCACAGACTTGGTGCTTGATAAATTATTTGTCTACACTCTGACAAATGGAAAAGGTTTTCCTAGGGCATATTGTTAATACGTTCAAAGCTATAATATTTCGCTGTAATCGCTCAATATATTCCCCGCATTGGTCCGTGTAACATACTGTCTTATCATTGAAAATACATCTTATCTTTCCAGTCGGATATTCCACAAAGGATGTGACGTACTTATGGCGCCATGAAACCCCTGTCGAGATGCCGAAGGATATGCGACTTTCACAATTTGATTTATTGGAAACTCCGTTTAATTATACGTCTGTAAATTTCTTCAAAGGTGGTAAGTGTTGGAAATTGTTCATGTTATCCCGCACTCATTGTTTTATGTCATATAGGCTGATTTGTATGCATGGTGTCAGCTTCAGAGCATTTATCAATTTCTTACAACATAATTAAGAGTGTCTGAATATCCTTTTGTTTAGCCTTGAATTATGTAGTAGATTGATTACAATGTACCATGCACATTGTTATCCTAAACAATATAATGTTTTCGACAAATTGGCTTTAACTGCACATAACCTTGGCAACCAAGATGATTCCGGAACATGCAATTTGCGAGATTTATTACAGTAATATACTCTCCCACTTTCTTCGACTTCTCCGAATCAACCGTTGTGTTTACATGTTAACGACCAATTCAGTTGCTTCTCTCTTATTACTGATCCTTGCAGTCCAATAGTTTAATGATAGTTGGATGTCCCTGAGGCACCAGTTGAGAAACGGAAACTTAATGCAGCTTAATGTTGTCAAGGCAAGTTTCAGTAGGATGTTTATGTTATGAACTTGTATGAAATACTTACTTATGTTAGTTATTTAGTTCAGATGGTCACGTATTACATTTCATGTAGGCCCTTACAATGTTGTGTCAACTTACTTAACCCGTCTGTTCAAATGGCGTAACTTTATGATAAGGACCGTACTAAATACTACTAATATATGGAAATTAATCGAAGCGTTTAGAATCATAAGATTCCCTTAAGGCATTGTATTCAACGTTTACGAGTGCAACAAACGTGGCTAGAATGCCTGGAAAAGGTTTATGTATTCACTAGACGCAGAACATCAATTAGACACATGCGACGGTCATGAATATGTATTGCATCTCTTTTACAAGCACTTGATTTTGCTTAAGAACGATTATTTTTAACCGAGTACTATTATGTATGTTTTATAAAGCCATTCCTCTTCCATGAACGCGCTAGACCAACCTTATAATTGCATGGACCAATCTTTGAGTGGATTTCTCAATTACAATGAATTCCCACGGCAGAGATTTGACAAAATTGATGGTTTTGTTTTCTGTTTCAGACGAGTTCCGAATGGCATAGTGCTGTGGTTTGTAATCTGTTTCATTCTTGTTTCAGCTTTGCATACGGTTTTGTCCGTGGATTTTCGATTAAGTCGTCACCTTGGTTACTTCTTAATTAATGTATACGTCCCTTGCTGCCTTCTTGTTATTCTTTCCTGGGTCGCATTCTGGATCAAACGGAAAGCAAGACTGATAGGATTGAGCTCGGTAATTTAAATTTGCCGGTTTATCTGATTGAAAGGTTCCTGTTTTCTAAGGAAGTATGTCTGGAGAGACTCGACATATAAATAATTATTCACTTTTGTAATCTTTTATACCGATTGTTTGATTAAACCTTCAGTTTGGAATCCAATTTGTGCCTTGTCGGTGTACTTTTATTTCGGTGTGTTGCCGTACACGTGTACTTTTGTGGCGACGTACTACTTTGTATCGCCCTTGATTTGTTTTGCAAAATGTGTGATTGCTGTATATGCTTGGTAATTACAAAAGATGTCATAAAGTTTTATCAGGTCACCCCACTAATGAAATATTTGTGTACCCCTGAACGAATTTGTTTGTAAATAAATTAGCTGTGAATAAATGCCTGTTCGAATCCCTCGTATGGATCCGAGCATGGTAAGGAAGATAATGTGGGGGCTACACTTTTGTGTACTTAATCTGATATTTGCTTTTGTATGTTTTTACTTTAAGGCACAATGACGGTTCTGACAATGACGTTTATGGGTTAAAACTCTCTCGTAGTGATTTACCTCGGGTATCATATGCAAAAGCTCTAGATATATACATAGCCATGGCATTCGTATTTGTGTTAGCAACTATGGAACAGTTTGCAGCGGTACATAACTACACGATACATGGATACGGTGAACCCCTCCCACCACCTCCTATAGGTCAAACAACAGAGGAGGAGGACGACGAGGAACAAGATAAATTGGTACGGCTACTTTCAAACGACTTAAGCTTTATGCCAAATGATGTTGTTCATAATGATATGAAGAGGCTTCTTAAAGAAACATATTGGATTCATAAACTTGACACAGCTTTTCCTAAATGCTTGAAATCTACAATAATGTTTACATAAGTTTTCTTAATACGCCTCTTCATTTCATTATATTATTCTGCAATGTACCACCAGGCTGTGGTTTTCTTTATGTCAAACAAAACAGTTATCTCTGTTTTATTCTTATTTTGTCTTATTCACATTTAACACAGCGATTCTGAATCGGTTTGATCCTGTTCTTATTGACATTATTATTATGAGGCCAAAAGGTTTGTAACGTTTATTACGCCAAACGTAGCGCCATCTTTTATGACGTCATCACTCATGAGGTTGTTTATATATTTGTTTATATTCCTGAAGAAGACTTGTAAATATAGTCGAAAAGTCTTTTTTCTAAATCTTGGAGTTTGTCTAGTTTGATTTTATTTATGGGTACTTTCAACCTTATGTTTATTATATTACGAGTACATGACAAAACAAACATCACAGTTTTGTTATTTATACGTGTTAAACATTAAATGAATGCAATATCTGATTTTTTACATACACAGTTTAATGTATTTTATACCAAATTTCGTTATCGTCATAAATTTATAATTTATGTTTTTTTATATTCATAATTTGTTTGACGGCTTTGTGATTCAAACTGACCCATCATTTGATCTCAATTTAAAACTCGATATTAATACGAACTACTTGACTTGAAGACTTTTGGTCCTTAGTGATGGTTTTATGCAATTAAAACTATGGAAGAAATGTAACACTTATGCAGTATTTTGTTTTCTTCCGTACTTTTAAACCCCAACATTAAAATAACACTTACCTTTAAATACGAGTATGGTTTCTGTTTCAATTTGAACAGTTTTTTTAAATGTACATTTTACTATTTGCAGAGACCATTAGTTTATTCATGCTAAAATAATGTTGGATACAGGGATATATTTTATGAACAATAACTAACATTCTAAAACCTTTTAGATAAATGGTGTGTTTCTATTATGTATTACTCATTGTTATTCGTTTGTCGTAGTTACCACCACCAAAGAAGGCATTAGGTACCAGAACAGCAAGACTTAAACGGCAAAAAGCTCTTCAGCGATGAGGTCAAGGTCATCCTAATGGCGGCCCTCATCATTTTATTATACTCCGACACGCCCACTGATTCCATTCAAAAAGTGTACATTATTTTCGTAAGCGGACACTTTTGGGAGCTATAAGAAAACTATTTCACTCAGAAAATAATTGCCATAAATGGTCAATTAGATGAAAACTATGACAAATCTGTGTAACAGTTAAATAAAAGACATAGCAACTGATTGCCTAAAGCATAACACATGGAGCTAGTAAACACACAGCATATATTAATATGCTGCATTACTGTAAAAAACGTTTTTGGTGTTAAATTTTAATCTAAGTATTGCTTGAACTATATCATAAAATTCAATCCTCACAAATTATCTACACTCAAACAATTATTACAACAACGGCTTATTTTTTATAATCACCAGAACAGGGAGTAAAAATCCTCTAAATTCAAGGATTTTACAGTATTAATTATCAGTAGCAATTGAAACTCAACTGCAAACAATTTGTAAGCTTGAAACATATATTATGCAAATTGACAGTCAATTGCAAGAAACCTAAATTATATACATCAACCGACTAGTGGCTAATATGAACTAAGGCACAGCCTATTTTAGCGAATTATATCTTAACTATTAAAGAACAGCTTAGCTATATCATTTACACTAGGCAAGTTAATTTAACCTAGAAGTTATTAAAATCCCAATTCAGCTTATTATGAAATGTCAAATACTTTCTGGTCCGCCTCCATATGTACTGTACGATTGTAAGTTGTTGAGGTTCAAAAACGCCAGAAAAGGTAACATGATCATCCAGTACAGAATGATTGCTGAATGATTGCTGATCATACATGTATGATTCATAAATGTACAGTCAGTAGAAAATTTGTGACATTTTTGGGTACGAAGTAACGAAGGACGATACAGTACGATTACGAACCTGCTTTCACTGTACTGTATAACTATGTTGATTATGTCTATAAAAATACGATCTTCCTTGTTTAAAACAAGTACTTTCATGGCGTAATCAGTTGATCAATAACTGCTTATAGGCAGGCTGTCACGTCCAGTGTTTTCTCTTCCAAGCGTTCCTATTCCAAGATGGCGGTCGATCAAAGTGCTATACTAAGCAACGTGTTCTAGATAGGCATACTAGAGTTTTTGGAATATTTTTAAACATCATTAAAATATAAAAGAAAATTTATGAGCTACAGAATAACGCATTTTAGGAAACATTTGTTATTCTATTGGCGGCCATTTTTCAGTATCTTTCTGTAACTTCGAAACTGTAACACAAATTTTCAGATCCATTAGTGAATTCAAACTCTGACCAAACCACGTGACCGTTGACTTAATGCGAAATTTTTCGGGCGCCGAAAATTCGCTATAACTTTGTTTCCATTTCTATGATTGTCTCTCTGGTGATCGTTTTATTTTTGTCGCAGTATAAGTCAGATATAGTACTAGTTATTTGTCAAAAGTGTCTTCTTACAACGGTTATTGTACAGTTTGGGGAGGACAAACAACAAATTATCCTTGTTTGTCCTCCCCAAACTGTACAATAACCCTTGTAAAAGACACTTTTGACGAATAACTAGCACGATATCTATTACGTAGAGCGTCAATGAAAAGATGTGCATCTTAACACCCCGTGTACCCCGATAAGACGTGCTAGCCTGAATACTGCTGTGTTAGCCTACCGCAAAAAGTTCAACATTCAAGAGGTTAGGTATTCTGTGCGTGTTTCATTTATTTCGTGTCTACACCAGTAAAACGAAGAACGTGTACATGTGCAGTGGTTCTTCCTCGACATGAAGATGAGTTTTTTTCGATCTCAAACGTCACATTATATTTTAAACTTAATAAATTTGTCAAAAAGTCAGAAGTTTGGTCTTTAAAAAATAATTAAAAATACTTATAGGCCGCGGAGAACGTTCAAATTTCATGAATATGTAGTGAAATAATAGTAGCATATTTATTCGCATTGATGCATGCACTGGTATCATTATCTTTCTTGAAAATGACAAGTTTTCCGCGCTTGGTGGCATAAAATGGATAGTGCACGAGTTATATGGTGAAATTGTCTAGATACTGCCCGAGTCGTAGATGAATACTGCCCTTGTTGCTCACAGTTTTAATGTTTTAGGACTGAAAACAACATTTTCACGACACAATTTTCATACAACAATTCTTGTTTATCTATATTAAACATGTATTTAGTTTTAATTGCATTGATCTGCTGAATTTAATATAAATCCCCATATAATATACTGTCTAAATCCCGTGTACCATTTTCTTAGTTACACCACACATATACCAAGGTATCTTCGCATGGACGTATATATCAAATGCGTTCGTTCTTTGCTTTTTATTTCACAGAAGCGCTATTTGTGCATTTTCAGTTTATGTAAATAAGTGTTATTTTTATCAATTTACCATTTATCTAAAGCAAATCGGCATGTAAAGATACCTTTAACCATTCTTATAAATCAGAAAAATATGGCCTAGATAATATAGACGTACACATACATATAGCAAAATTGTCAATAAGAGTATAAAGTCTGTATCAACCAATTATCGGTGTGGTGTAATGCAGTCACATTGATCCTGGTTACGAAACCTTTTTAGGGGTTGTTGCAATGGCTGAGCGGTCTAATAAGTTAGTACGTCGCTTGATCACAAGTGGTTTGCAGTTTGAACCTTACATTTTAAAATCACATAGACGCCCCGTTTCACGAATTAGTATCCAATAAGTACCATGAGGTTTCAGTACTCTGAATTAACAAATATAAAGAAACCATTATCGTGGGTTAGATCGCAGCTTATCTGTTCAAGCGTTTATGATAAACTCGTAAACGCTTAATATTTCACAGTGAAGTCACTGACACTCAATTTAACAACTCGCTAGTGACGTTTTTTCCATTCCCAAAATTATTCAATGTTTGTCTTCCACTAGACATCAAACTGGAATCCAGAAAACAAATGCCGCAAGGCTACTTTCAGTGTACTGCAGCTATTCAGCGGATTTTCGATATGATAATGACAGATCGGACAAGGAATGCAGGACTAAACGGAAACAGCTGGGCACGAAACTCACTGTGGTGCCTACAGGTAGGACACGCGCTTGGAGATATATAGGTCCGGGTTCAATTTCCGTCTGCGCCACTGCTCATTTTCTCGGAGCAAAATTAACCAATAATGTTCAACTCGACCAAGCTGTGAATTGGTACCTGTGAGGGTGGTGTTTGTTCATGTTCGATAGTCTTGGTCGTCGCATCTCGATGTTGTCTTCACACAAACCAGGAGAAAAGTAGTCTCCATATTAGGACTCGAGCGCAGGTTTCCTTAGGTAGCCCAATGCCTGTGGGAAGTTAAATGTCGAAGGGTAGCTTGATTGCTGAAGGAGGCCCTCGAAAACTGGTAACTAAACGTAACATAACAGACAACAACAAAACACGCAACAAACGGGATTTATCCTTTCAATTATCCTCTTGTTGAACGCCTCATGACATCTCCGTTTGTATGAAATCTGCCATTTGCAAAAATGTCTGATTATGAGACAAATGTAACGTAAGTGCTATTATATAATTATACGAGGGGTGATCCAGAATTACGTGGACTTTTGCTCTAGAAAGTTTATTTTAGGTCAGATCGGTATGAAAGATACACAAAAGCGACTTTTATCTATTATTGACATAAAATGTAACAAATATCTGAAAACTATTATTTGCATCAACGGTTATTCGCTACTATGGCAACATATAAATGCTTTTGCGGATCAACACATATTTTTTCAGTAAAACGTGTTACGTTAATGCTGATTGTGACTGTGTTTCTTCATTTACAAATTCAGAAATATGGCATCATGTTGTCTAATATTGTATCGACAACTGAGAGAAATTTCAAAGTAAAATTCGATGTATTCGTCATATTATGAATATATATGTAACTGTTGTCATATCATTAATAACGTCAATAATGACGTCACAAAATTTCTTTTACACTCGCATAACCATGTAATTCTTTGAACAGCTAGGGAAAACCCCAATGAAGACGAAAGAAATGTTGGAGAAATAAAGTATTAGACATATTGTATCAATCCCACTTGTTTTTAAATGACATAGACGTTTTAAAAAAGACCTGAATGACATGACAGGTCATGCGGGTAGAGGTAAAAACCCGACGTTGACTGGATCGGCGCTTACGTTGGTCAGAATCAACCATTCGTGACATTAGTGGAAACATATTATCTTGCAGGACTGGTACCGGTACAGTTAAGTAAATATTGATACGACGATTAGATATGCATACAATAAGAGCATAATGGGTGAGGGAAAATAAAGAACAGTTGATGAACAGTGTTCAAAAACATCATGAAATGATACAGGCGTGAGGGCGACGTCGTACGTCATTTCTGAGCTGCCCCGCGATTCATAACCATATCCTCTTACAGACGCTGTATTTACGTCATTTATCATCATATCCACATGAAATTTGGTATACTTATGCAGTAGGTATCAATATTAGATTGTCCACAGATTTGTAAATGTAAGTGAAGCGGTTTTTGAATTAGAGAAAAAGTCCACGTAATTCTGGATCACCCCTCGTACATCATGTATTTCCACTGCGGTATACCGTAAACCGGATATTGCTAGTGAATGGGAGTAATGTTATCGATTTTCGCGACATTATAGTGTTCAGAGACGACTACTTTCTTCATCTCAACTAGGTTTTAATGTATTCGGATAGTTTTATAACTTTATAGTACGCCATATTATAACAGGTATTTTTCATAGAAGTGTTCAAATTACTCAGTTATTGTCCGCTGCTCACTCGCAAACTTTGCCCACAACACTTTAAATGCGTTTGAACTGGGCATTCTAGTTATACTGAACTTTAATGTCTTAAGTCCAAATTTCAGAAAAAAATGATTGAACTTCAACAAAGATACACACCAAAATACAAATGTAGATAAGTGCGTGTACAGCGTATTGATATTTACTACATACAGAGTATTGCACATTAGCTCACACTTATTAAACTAGGAAATCAACCAAAAATAATACTTAGTACCAATTTAACATTATAACTATTTTTATGAACCTCAGAAGAGTGAATTCGAATATTTGAGTGCTGAGTGTAAGTATTGATTGTAATTTTGAACAATACAAAAAAGCGTCCATATCATAGTTAAAATAAGTATATCTCAAACTTGTGTACATATACAGTATTACATTTAAAATCTCGAGGGACCCACCTCAGAATTCGTCATTCCAGCATGTGTTATGTACATGTAGTTTTTACACTCTCCAATTTTCAACATAATTATGTAGACAAAATTAGTACAAGTTTGCAGATCCTTTATGTTGCATTATATATGATGCACGCTAGAGCCGGTCGGTGGTTGCCATTCAACTGCAAGAAGGCTCACCTACATCTTTGTGTTCATAAAGGCTCAAGAGTAAATAATTCACCAAATTGATATGAAAATATTTTAATAAAAATTGAGGTTGCCAGCCAATGAAGATATGTTTTACAACTGATTGACCAATGGGATGGGTGCACGCAACCAGGAAGTTTCAAGTATACTATTACTTAAAAGTACAATATAAGTAAGATGTCCCAGGCGGTTTACGATAACACATATCTTAAAAGAACAAGTTTGTCAACAAAGGTTGATTGAAATATTTATTAGCATATATAGTTTCCGCCTTCCTCGTTTGTAGATATAATCTAAAAAATAATTTTGACACCTTCATTAGAACAATTAACAAAAGAAGATGAAACGAGACCATATCCATTTTATTTCCTGTACGACTTCTTTAACATGCGAATACTTTATTTACGCGTGGGACCGTAAACTAGTTTTATACCTGATCGGAAGATGAAGTAATTGTAAATTAATATTTTAAGATTTTTCCACAATTTATTTAATCTGGATGCAATGGTTCAGTTCATGTTAGTTATATGACTAACCGTTCAGAATCCGACCAATATTTAGAAGTTTTGTCAAATCAAATACCTTTTATTCTCTCATTTCATGATTACATGAAAAAATGAGGTTAACAAAATGTAACGACATTATTAAGGCTCATAAATATGGTTTTACACTAATGAAATTACAAATACACAAAATACAACATTGAGTTAGTTACCAATAAATACAAGTCAAATAGTTTCCTGCGGCTGATAACTTAGTTGTATTGTTTATGATGTGTTTTTTTGCAGTTTGGATGCAATTCGAATTTATTCAGGTGTAAGTTTAAATTTATGTTTCTGTCAAAATAATTCCAATACATGTAACAATACCGATCAATCTAACAACAAATGCCTTGATCAGATATAAATCGTATTCAGTTTAAACAAACAAATATCCTCCAATTATTTGGTTGTGTTAAATGTATGTGCCGAACGAATGAACAAATTAAAAATAATTAGAAAAACATTTATCATGTATCAATACCATGCTTCTGTTAATCTTGCGATGTGTTCTCTACGGGATGTAGTCCATCGCCCACTATATTTATTAATGACCGGGATGATAATGCAGCTGCAAACACCTGCTGTTTAGATTCGTGGTCTCGCGTTCACAGTGAAATTTCGGAATAGTTCTGATTTCTTTGGTAAATAAACTATTGTAATGCGATAAAGACCGATGTTATCCGCATGGAATAATGGAATAGTCTGGTTCACGACATTCTTACAAAATGCTTCTTTTTTGGATATATTTTTTTGAAATCGTAAACCATCGAGAACATGTCACGTGCCCCTCCATGGTCATTTTACTTTTGGCAATCCAATATAACCTGCGGCTCAAGGCCGCAGGTTAAAGCCTAGCATTTACTAAATTTCCGTGAGCAATACTCCGTACACTGAACAGCAATACTCTGTACAACAGTGAGCAATACTAATGCAATACTAAAATTCTCAAAATGCACCGTTATTTATGACTCCGTTCCTGGTAAAACATTAACAACATATTATGCTTGGTCACTGGGATGGTGTTTTGCTCGATTCAAATTGTGTAGCTTAACAAGGAATATAAACAAAAACATCTTTATTTGACAGACCGAGCATATGTTTTGCGTGAGGAACGATACGAGTTTGGTCTTTTAAATGCCCTTTTAAGCAGTCCCTGGTCGTTTTCCGGTAGATTCTTTTGTATATAATTTACATGCAACACACACAGAAAGACAAAACAGCGTCTCTGAACTTACCCTGTTGTGCACTTGAAGGTTGCGAAAATGGATAACATTACTCACCTTACTAGCAATAGCCGGTGTACTGTATACCGCAGTGTTTCCGCATTCTTGTTGACGGAATAGGCCGGACACATGTATTCAATGTTTTTTTATATAGTATTATCAATATTCATGCGAATAAATGTGTAGATGGTAGGCCGATAGGCATCGTTCAATCATGAGCGGGCTTGTTAGTACTTCAAGACAACATACAGCGAGGCTTCTCTTTTACATTTTGAGAGAGCATTGTTAGTAGGGGTTATTATGTCTAGGGGACTAGTGGTTTCAAAATACACATATAGACCTACTCGCAAGTAAAGTGACGTGGAAAGTAATTAACGAAAAGTGATATATTGGGTTCGCATGAGCGGATCAAGCAGACGCTCTGTATAGAATGAACAATCTGGCTTCTCATGTCTTCAACCCTCATGGTGATAACATGTAGCTCAATGCGCTCTTTACTCGATTTATGTAATTGCTTGTAGATTCTACTCGTAGATTCTACTCGTAAGTAGACAGACATACAGTACTATACTGACACCTGTGATTTTACAGGTAACAATGATGCCGAACAATATTATTATATTATTATCTCTAGTAAGAACTATGTAGATTTCATCCCATGAAAATGTTAAATTATCTATTCCAGGCCTGCATTTATCCATGAAACAAGTATTAAAACGAACAACACAGGCAGTATAATAATTGTTTTACAGTGGACATGTGCAGTATCTACGGTATAACTCGTGCACTATCCATTTTATGCCACCAAGCGCGGAAAACCTGTCATTTTTTAGAAAGATACCGATGCCAGTGCATACATCAATATGATGAAATATGCTACTATTATTTTACTACATGTTCATGAAATTTGAGCGTTCTCCGCTGTCTATAAGTATTTTTAATTATTTTTTAAAGACCAAACTGCTGACTTTTTGACACATTTATTAAGTTTAAAATATAATGCGACGTTTGTGATTGAAAAAAACACATCTTCGTGTCGAGGAAGAACCACTGCACATGTACACGTTCTTCGTTTTACTGGTGTAGACACGAAATAAATGAAACAGGCACAAAATACCTAATCTCTTGAATGTTGAATTTTTTGCGGTAGGCTAACACAGCAGTATTCAGGCTAGCACGTCTTATCGGGGTACACGGGGTGCTTAAGTTTGGAAGAGAATAACCAAGATATCTAAAAAGAAGGAACCCGAGAGCCAGATGAACAGTGTCAGTAAAATAGACATAGCATCAAGGATTTTATTTCCATTAGTGTTTTTCTTATTCAATATTCTGTATTGTTTGTTTTATTATTACATGACCTAATGTTTTATTGTTTATTGTTTATCATGATGTGTTTACATGATTGTGTCATTTGCATAGTAAAATATTTCTTTATAATTTGATTTGTTGTAAACTATAGCTATGGAGTAAGTGTTTTCAAGGTTGAACAACTCTCTTTGAGTACTGCCTTCACTGTCCGATTTTTATTTATCTTTTTGCTATGTTGAGATATTGTTCTATAAACACGTGACGGATGTATGTATGGTGAAACCTTCACCCATCATTTTTAATGAAACAATACATGTAATTCTGTTCCAACTAAATACCTGTTATTCCTAATTTCAGTAGAAAACTGGTAAATTCTTTCTGCACAAACAAATAGTGTTCGTACATAAACATTATATAATATGTACATTTACAAACTTTTCATTAAAATAAATCAAGTGGTAAGAGGAAACCTATAATCGGTTGCTTCATGATGCATATAAACATTTATCACATGTGTAGACAGAGAAAACGACATAATGTACACATGCGATGTAAAACTGAGGGTAATCGAAATTGATACCACACAGCAAGTAATTGGATTTTATCACTATTCAAAATAAAATGCATCAAAAACTGTGGTGATTGCTGGTAAATTTCCTAAATATACTGATATACATATAATGGAAAATACCAATTACAACAGATTACATTTTACAGCCGATGTCTTAGCAAAATTAAGTCCTAGTTTACATACTATTAGAAAGTCAAATAACATCATTAAAGGATCACCGAAATGGTAAATATCTAAAATTTTAACCGTCTACCACCATAATTAAATCAATGCTATTTGAAAATGGTAAATTGGAATAATTAGTTTAGTAAAATAGTTTTATCAACAGACTGGGATTCGCATCTATAAATAAGCTCTTTGAAACAGACTTCATGCTACTAATATTCATGCGCGCCTACCTGCTTTCCGTCCAACATAGACAACAGAACACACGATGTTACTGAGACTGATATTTTCTCAGAAACGCCGAAACTATCAATTAGCCAGACTCCGGTTTGTTCTGTTCTGTTATTTTATCATATTACTCCGTAGTAGGTATGCATTATCTATTTCCGTATGGAGTGTCAGTTGCACGCGGTCGCGACCGGAAGAATGAAAAATACTTTTGTCAGCAGGGATCCTTGAGTACACCATTGGGTATTATCAATAGTAGCAGGATATGCATCAAATAAAGCGTAATGAAATCCCATTGGTCAATTCAAATACAGACGTAATATACACAGAGATTACCATGGAGCACACGATGAGAGAAGAACAACATAGATGGGATTAAAGAAAAGAAAATAGATGGAGTATCTTGTTATTGTGTAGTTTAAATAAAACAGATAGCTCATCAACTTATATACATGGCCTTATTTTTTGATAGGTTTAATGCATTTTTAAAACATTCTTTCAGTGAGTTTTCGGCCAGTTTGCCTAACCGTTTTTCTTATGGAAATCAACATTGAACTAACTTCCCACGAAACTGGCAACTTCAGAGGACGATACTATTTCTAAATTTGTAAATTGACGGTTTGCCTGTCAAGCGCTCTTCCAGCAAGATGTGTGGCTTTAAGGAGCCGTTGAGGACCGACAAATTTCGATATACGTTTAAGGTCACAAACCACTAAATAAAAGTGTTATTTAGCTCAATGTAAAGTGACAAGTGTCAGCCTCAGATTATATCATGTTAAAGTGTATGGCCAGTTGACAAATCTATATCGTTGAAAGGCAGTATGTTTCAGCTACAAAATAAGACTAAATAAACAGGGGGTCATGTCTAATGTAAGAAAAATATCGTTCGTCAAAGCTGGTAGACAAATTTTTACAGACGCGCGGACCGATCCAATGTGGGTTTTACCCTACCCTACTTTCGCTTCGTCAAATATGCCAAAATCTCAAAATATTCAAGATGAAACACATTCACTCATTCAACTACATGTATGCAATACCTTAAACTCAGTAAGACGATTCTAGTTCCATTTTGTCAAGGCATATCACCATTTCCAGGCAAACAGAAGTTTATGTAAGGACCACATGTATTTGAGTGTATCCGATTTTGGTCCGTGTATGCATTTAGTGGTTTATAACATAAACGTTTATACGGGTAGTGTTCTTCATGTGTCCTGCACTATGTATATCATACGGATATTGGTTGATAAACCGAACGTATTGATAAATTACCATTTAGATTACAAAATAATACTGACATAACTTTATCAGTATGTCTACATGAAGACACGGTGTACACTTGCATACTTGATAACAATTTATCACTTACCGATTGAAATCAAGATTTAACATCAAATACCCAGGTAGTGATTCGTTAGCACACATTAAGGAAGTGGAGATAAATACGAACAAACTCCTTCAGTTTCATAAATATAGCATGATTTAAAAACAGAGAACCAGAGAGGCAAGCTAGAGAGTGTACATAATTTTGATAATTTATAAAGAAATTGATATATAGTATAAATATATAGATAATAGTATAAATATAAGATTGATTACTAGGTTGGTTATAGGATTCTAATTAATATTTGGTTGGAAACACATTTATTGATTAGTGTGAAATGAGCACTTCGGACGACGTGAGTGATGCAGTGGATATTAGAGAAAAGAGGGTTTCCAATAGGACGTCGAGGCCAATAGCTGTGGTTAGTCCGTACTGCGAGGATTCTGAGTCAGGTATGTACAAGTTTGTAAGACATGATGTTAACATATATTAAGTACATTTTAATTTATTAATTATTTCATAATTAACCACAAGTACCATTTTACGTTCAGTTATTTATTTGCAATATGAAAGCATTTTAATTAATAAAATTATGTTGCCGTTTTTCAACAATAGTTTAGTCAGACGACAAACCACTTGACCTAACCAGTTTTGCTGGCATTATTTTATCAGCAATAAAACTATAACTTGCTTATCAACAGGACATCGCCATGGCCAAGTATTCGAACCCGTATTGCTTGAATGACGAGCAATTACTGACCGGACCGGTTCATGTATACATTTCCATAAGTAAAATTACAGCTATCTTGTACATCTTATACCTATCTCTACAATACTAAATTATACTTCTCACTACCGCCGTTCCAGTATAAACAAAGTAGCATATCTTGTATATACATGGTGTCATATACAAATATTCTAAAATCTATTCGACAGATAGATTAATGATGAATTATGATCGAAAAGATAAACAAAACAGTGGATACGAATAAAAATGTATAAGACAAAATGGAGCAGTATCGCCAAATATCGGCAATTGTAACAGGCTGTTCGTTGCCAAGAGGTTGAAACAAACTATTTGCGGTGGTTGGTAGAAGGTTGGAAGTCGGTCAGAGATCAGATATTTCAGGGCTGGTTGGTCCGCTTGCTGCCAACTAATTGAATTATGGTCAAAACGCCCCTAGTACAAACGGAAGTTGGGAAGTAAATGTGCCTCAGAAGTACAATCATAGTCTAAACATACATATCCTTTTCATAGGACACCCCTAAAAAATATTTTATTTAACCTAGCAAAAGCACACGGAAGTAAAGGAGTAACAATTAAGTAGATCTATACCACATTTAATTCAGTTACACTTTTGTGTCTTTTTTTACTATATATCAAGATGCCATTCAATACGTACCTTGTCGTGCTGTAATGTGATATCACACGAGTAAAAACCAATTCATTTGTTTGTAGGTCACGTTTAATGTTCCTTTTTGTTACTGTATTATTTTGGGCTATTGGATGACAAGAAATCTATTGCACTTACGTTAAAAAACCAAATGCACTTAGTATAAAAAAAATTGAATACAAATTATAAACAGGTGTCATAGAACTCGAAATGGCCCCTAGATAAGGCAGTTACCATTTTGCAGTCCATGTGGGTCATTACCAAATATATTGATGTAAAGCTTGATGTTCCTTAGCTCATGTGTTGTTGGGTTATTACCTTGAAAGCTGTGCCCGATAATCCAACTAACTACTTTCTTGAGTTATCATCTGGCAAATATTTTAATAAAATAAGTATTCGCAAAACGTTGCATTGAGCGGTGATTATCTGTCAGTTGTAAAAATATACTAGCAAATCGAACAGGAAACAAAGCACAGAACAGAAACAACAGAGCACGAAAGGCACACAAAAGGAACACACAAAACCAAAAGCATAGACAACAAGCACATTCAAGTCACAAGAACAAACACAAAAGAGTGAAGCCGAGCAACACGACACTATTCCGAGAGCCCTCCGCCTCAGCCAGTCATACGCAACCTGGGTAAGGGTCAGTAAAACATAAAATATAGCAGTAGTTCGTAATTTGCATATAACATATATCCTCTATATACATGATTATATCTTCTACAGAAGAACAAGATGATGAAACATCCACTGACTGTGATGCTGAAGGAAAGGAGGACGAAACAGAGGAGTCAAAAGATGAAGGACCTGAATCAGCATTACATATAATCCAAACGTCACACGTAAGATACTATAACTATGATAATCCGTAGTTCCCCATTTGCAAGTTCACTCTAAAGTATATAAGAAAGTTCGCCAGTTCGACAGTTGGCAACTTGGACATTTAGAAGTCCCAACTGTCCAAGTGCCGAAGTTCCATACATACTTGAGAACTTTCGAACTTTTATATAGAGTATAGAGCAAACTTGCAAAGGGTGAGCTATTGTTTTCAATATTAAACACTCCAAAGCATGGTATATGTTATCAGGACGTTTATATCTATCAGGACGTTTATATCAGTGATAGTGATGAGCGTATGGTTTAAGTGGTGTTTTTATTGTTACTAAAATAACAAAGCTATTGATAAAGCATCAGGCAATGTAAATACTAAATAGCGATATGTAAATAATTCATGAGTTTGAATATTGCTGATAATTAGTTGGTGCGCAGATTGCTTAATAAACTTAGTAATGCAAAAGTTGCTAGTGATGATATAGTCCGGCATTCTTTGTTGTCCATAGTATTCAGCTATGTTCGGTAAAAAAATATTATTTCTTATGTGGAGGATAATGCTTTTAATTTTTATTTTGTTGGTATTATATATCTGATGTTATTGTTTCTGTATAGTACCGTGGTGTTGCTACTAAACGTCGTTATTGATGATGCTGTTGTTGGTGATAAGGGTGCTGTTGACAAATGATAGAGTTTTTGATATGGTTGGATTGTCATGATGTTGCTGATGTACATGTATCTAGTGTATTGGTTGATCAGTCGATCGATCGAAACTACACATAACATAACTTCTGTTTTATTTTTTTCTCTACTAGAAAAAAGATGTCGGTAGAGTGGGATACTTGTCTAAGAAAGGAGGGTAAGTCAGAATATTGAACTAGTACTACATAAAACTTATTACAATATTTTTTGACAACAAAATACTTTTAATAAACTACACTAGGAGTTGTGAGGACAGAATTTTATTATAATTTGATCCTTTACCGAAAACATGCCGATCATAGCCTTTATTTGCCAATTAGCTTTCTGCATAAACATGGCAGGAATATGAGTATGGGCCGACCGATCATCTGACAAGTGCACTATCTAATTAATTAAAATGGTTTTAAATGATACGACGAACAATATTAACCGCGCATTTGTAATTCTCGCTATGCACTTGGAAGGTTTCTGATGCAATGGATTTGCCAACATTTTTTTTGTACTTAAGAATCAGAGTTAATGAACCCTTTACAACAATGCGGGCGCAATGTTAATTATTCTTAAAACACACTTCATAGTGCATATGCCCTGTAGAACCTTGTTAAAACATTAATATCCGGTTGATGTGTTTCGTCTTGTTTCTAATCAGGAAGAACAACACTCAAGGTTGGAAGAAGAGGTGGTTCACATTTGACGGGAAAGTCCTCAAATATTTCATAAATAGGAAGGTAAATAATACTGCACATTGTACATGTATACTTATGTAATATTCACCATAATTGGTGTAATTAAAGCCTATCTGTCGTAATAGATGGTACAAAAATGTATTACATTTTAGCAAGAGTTTTAACTTTACAAGGACATCGCTTATAGGTAACATCATTGCATGGTAATGTTAATGGTTAATTCGTCTTTGTACCTCATTTAACGCCTACATAGCTCCAAATGAGAATGTCAAGTAACCGCATTTAAACGATTTTAAGTTGAATTATAATAATTCACGTACATTGACAAAGAGATGAATCATACATTTCAGAGTCAAACTTCTTTGCGAATTGTACCTGTGGCCCAGATGATCACAGTGAGTGCGTTAAATGTAAGTGTATTTAGTACTTATTGGTATGATTAAACACTACATCGTTTCGTTAGTGTTGTTATCTCATTATCTAATAAAATATTAAAGTAAGCACCACACATAGTTTTGCTTTATCAAAACAAGTGACAATGGATGGAAGGAAAAGGATAATAACAATTGGACAAGGTAGTCAGCATTCAACCGAAACAAAAGAGCAAGAGCCGTGTACAAATTGCTAGCTTCCCTTACAGACTGCACACCTATTCTCAGAATACACAATCCATTCGCATAAAATGGTGTCGTCCCTACATACAATACACATCTGCAGTTTTATGACCTCATTTTGTTGACTTAAATGAGGTGACATGACCATACTTACTGTGTAACTGGCATATGCAGATATTCAAACAGTTGAAAGGCTATTTTTATCGGCTCAAATGGCAAAATACTGCAAAAAACGAGTCTCGCCAGTTAGGGTGCTTTTATCAGAGCATCATTAGGTATGCTAAATTTACCTTTGTTAACATTTTACTGTATGTTTTGTTACACTACAAATGATGAATTTGAGGTCAAACAGCGAGTTTTTACAATTTCTTTCGTTCTTCTGTTTTTTATTCTATCTTAACTGCTGTCGCACGAAATTAAGTAAGCACAGCTTTATCAATGATTTTAAATGTTGTCAACAAAGCAGACAGGAGACGAATGAGTGCATGGAAAATAAACTAAACTGTATAGAACTGCAGCTTTAAAAATCACAATATGATATAATCATTTAAAATACTAAGTACACTACCCTAGTTCACTACCTACTAGTATATGGCAAAAAAACACTAAAACTTGCAATTAGTCATATGCCCTGATTTAATGATATTGTACCAGCTTGATTAATTCCACTTACTTTGCAAGAGAAATGCCTGCAGAAGTAGGTGAGTACATAACATAAATGTTTCACAAACCAATCAATTAGTCATACATTAAATCTTGAAAAGACTGCATGTATTTTCCGTGTGCTTATGGTAACCAACTGCACTTGATTGGTCCCGAAGAAAAACATGCAATTTGAAAAGAACAGAACATAGTGTACGCTGTTAATGGTGCATTGTACCAAGCAATCATTGAAGGAGATGCCTTTGGGTGAAAATACTTTATCACCATCACCAGAAATACATGTTTCAGTTGGTTAAAATATGTTTAGTATGGAATAAGTTTCATTCTAATTTAGATTTTAACCAATAACATATATGCTGGGCTAGATATATCATAATGAAGTAATAGCAATTCCAAACATTTTGTTCGTCACCTTTAATAGAATAGAGTTCGTATCAAATATACTAATATCGACTCGATGTCCACACTATAATAATAACGAGGGGAAAATGAGGGAAATTACACTAATACATGTAGCGGTGGCTGATAGCATTTTATTTACGGTTGTTTCCGTATAAAGGGTAATTATCAATCATAAGTATCTGTTTGTAATGTTTAAAAAACGAAGATTCTATTTTATGTTTGTATTTTTCAGAGCAGTAGGACGCGATCAAGAGTTTCAGCTGACTTATTTGGGGTAACTAGATTTGTGTGTTAACTTCAATTAGCTTACATTTCCGATAATGAGATGCAAATTTATTTCAATATTTGCGTTGGAAATGTGCAAATACAGATTTTGCGTAGATTCTTTTTTATCTTGAGAAATGCACACGACTAGATAACGCGCATGAAAATGCCGTTATACGACTAAAACATAAAACGTTTGATGAATACACTAAGAGCATGTGAAGCATGTATAACATATTGCCTCTTGTTATATCGCGGATGGGAGACTTGAGGGAAGGTATGTTGTGGTTAAGAACTGAGCGAGAAAAGAATATATTCTGGTGGACTCTGTGATTATTATTTCATTAATTCATATTTTATATATGTTTAAACTTTATCATAAGTTAGCATGCCTGTATAGCTTTCAGCTCGGGAGTACCAGTTCTCATTGGAATGCAAGCAGAGGACGTTCATCCTTGGAAGTGACTCGTTAGGTACGATTAAATGTTTCATTAACATCACATTGACAAATTGCGAAATAATTATATCAAGATCATATAAATAAAAAAGATAATAGAAATTCATCGGACAGGGAAGGCTTTGAATATACAGTATAACTTCGATGCCTGTAACAGTTCTTGCCTCGAACGCCCTAAATGCCTCGAACCCGGTCACGCCAAAATCCCTTTCTTTATTCATATAGTAAAACAAAAGATGACTCGAACAATAGTATGTTTATCAAATTAGTTCATCAAATGCATCTGTACCATTTATGCATATCATTAACATACAGTGTGTACAGGTAAGTATGGTGTTTACCATTATTATCTGTTATCGCTAAAATGTACCACAAATTCATATATCATTAACTACATCGTCCTTTAAATGGATTGTACAGATATAGAGATATGTATATACACGTATATAGCTACTGAACAATACAATGGAGATAAATGTTAACGTGTATATGTGTGAGAATATATTATTTAAGTCAGTGTTTAGGTTAAGGTTTAATTATATACACTTACTAGTATATACATGTATATATACGCCGCCGACGTGAACGCATGCAATATATGTGTCTATTTGAATAGTATGTACAGAATGTGTTGTTTCATGTCTTACATATGTTAACATAAAATTTCTAGGATATGAGTTGTTAATTAACTGTCGATTGTTTTCCTTCTTCAGAAAATTGTCAACAATGGCAAAGCTACTTAATGGCTGCAATAATTGACTTGAAGGTAGGTATTGCTTTATATTGTACCAGTATTTACAGCATTATGCGATTGCTTTTAATCAAGTAACTTAATTTTCTGTTTAACATTGACAGCTTGCTACACATGATATTTGTTTGTTATTTTAAATTGAATAGATATAACGTATTGTTTGAAATTGCATTCATTTTCCCCGCCTGCTCATGAGCAATATTGCCTCATTGCATTCCCTTGTTGTCATCGATCAGAATCGTCCCCTTTCACACACATGTGACGTATCGTAGGACATTTTAGTATAATAATATAAAATACTACTGTCTATCCAGCGTAAGAATAGAGTAACGCAGTGGTGGAGTCATCTATTGCGGTGTAAAACCAATTATAAAGGCTTATTCAGACAGCTATGCATGTAATTTCAATGCTCAACTAACATACTAAATTCGCACTGCCTGTTCCGACCATAACAGTAAGTTTTTGTGTACACATTAACGCCAACGTTACTCTCACAATTCCTAACTGGACTATACTTATTACTCTAATTGTAAACATAATACGATACGACCACCAATGCTTTTCACACGCAAATGAAGGATTTGTATAGTGACGTTGGTATTTGTATGGGAATACAAAGTAATGGCAACATTAGCTTGTAATCCTGCCATTACTTTGGTGCTAAGTGAATGATGTTGAAGAGGCGTTATTAGTTACATCATGTTTGTGTATGTTTCTGATAACAATATGTAAATGTTTTTACATATTGTATACATGTACAAAAATGTGTTTTGTTATGCTTTGTTATTCACAGAAAGAATCGGGTGACCAACTATATGGAGGAGACATGAATTCTCCAGATAAATCGGTAAGTCATAGTGAACAGCGCTTGAACTTGACTTAAAGATCATAGAAAATTGGACTGGGAGGAAATCACTCAACATCACCAGCTGAGTACAAAATAAATATAAAAACATCACATACCACAATTACACGGCAATATGCCCAACACAAAACGATTTTTAAATATGCAAATTCAGTTGCGTCTTGACCTTATGAATTATCTCCTTTTGTGTGTCCAACGGTACATATATGTAACATTTTCATTACATAATGTTTCGTTGGATAATACATACTTGCGCCAGTGATATCAAAGGCATAATATTATCTTAGTTGTTATTATGTATGAAATCCACAATGTCCGAGGCTTTTTTTAACTTTCTTCTAGATTCAAATGCAAATATCCATCGTGTAACCTCATTGTGTCTATACATGAAATACAGAAAATGTTTATTTGTATTTATTCCAATAGTACGACTTGCTTGACTGGCTTGAACATAGTATCAAAGGTTTCGCTAAGTTTGAGAACGTTTTTAGCCACTTACTTAATGTACTATTTGTTCTATTAGATCAAATTTCGTATTTGGCACAATATGACACATTATAGTTTTATTGACTTTAAATTCCCCTCCAAATGCGACTTTCCCTGTCTGACGCTGCTTCGGTCCAAATCATGAATTCTAAGAATATCTCTCAGGACCGTTTTGATGGTTCTCCTCCGTATTTCTAAAATGGCAAAATATACATGTACCAAAGTTCAAGCAAGACAAATTATATGATTACTCATTATGTGCTTGAAAATTAAAGGTACTGGTTGAAATAATGATGAATATCTAGAGTGTGTAAGAGTTGCATTTATTATGAAACACCCTTGTACAAAGTTTGTTTATAAGAGTACTATATCCGTTAATCATGTCAAAATGTATAAAGTTCACAGTTATTTATTTTTACTATTAACTGCGTTATAAGATTATTTCTACATGTTTATCTTTACAAGCATATGCCTAGGTTTACACATGAGTTTCTTCTACAAAACATTCAATAGTACAATGTCCTTTGTTTAAGATATCACTTATCACACGTGAAGCCATTATAACACGGTCTGGTAAACAAGCATGACAACGTATCTGTGCAATGCATGTAAACAACAAGTTACTGTATATTATATAGAGAATATTGAATGAGTGTTGATATATTATTTAATTCATTGAACACTTTTTACAAAATGATATGAAGCGAGGCTTCATGATCTTCATATTCGTTTTATTCAACTTGTTTCATGAATTCAATGATAAATTAACACAACTTTAATACATCTACTATTCAAATACAAGTTTACAAGTTTATTTGCGACATATACGGCCACCGGCCCATGCACATTACAATACATATAAACAATATATACAAATATGTAGCAGTGAACAGGAGGAAAGTGGTATAGAATGTACGGAATAAAGAATAATGTAGTTAATATGAAATTTTATTGCATTGTTGTGAGTGCATGAGTTTGTGACTAAAATGGTTAATACTTGTTCAATTGTCTGACATTCCCAGCTGATCGTCCTTGTAACAATTGTGAAAACGTTGAGGAGGAGGAAATCCATTATTTATTTGACGTTTTGAAATCAATCATTGTAGTCAGTAATTACGTCGTTTTTGTATTTGAAATTAATGCAAATCGATGAAATGAATATGATCTGGGTTGATTAGTTTCACTACATCAGAATTGAAATCTTAAAACTTGATGAAACGTCGTTTTTTGTTGTTGTTGTTGTTGTTGAAGAATATTGACAGTTTTAATTCTATTCCAGGGATCGATTAGATTCAACAAAAATAAGAAGAAATATTTCGTGGCTTTGAAAAGTGGACTGCTGCGATACTACTATAATGAGGATGTAAGTTGGGTGATAATTGCTTTTTTTCGTCTGGATTAAACTATGCATAGGAGTGATAGAAGAAACTATATTAGTAGACTCCTGATTAGCAAGGTCATAGGTAAGGAACCACTAAATACATAGGCTGCCCAAATGGTGATACACTTAAAGAGTCCTGAAAGAAACATTGGATTGACTGGAAATGGTGGTATGCATTGACAATTCCGCTTTAAAATCATGACATTGACTTTAAAGTCATTGTGAACATGTATTGGATGTAGTTAAACTGTTTAATCTTGAACATTTTGACATTTAGACCTACGTGAAAGTAGTAGAGTAGGGGTTAACCGGTCTGGAATCAATCCGCGCGATAGCGAAAATATGCTCGCTTGCTTTGATGAGTAAAATTTTTCTTAGAAGATACATGACCTCCCTTTTTTATTGTACTATTTTGAAGCTTAAATATTAGATATTGAAGCTTATTGTTGAAATTTGAGGCCGTAACTTTATTGTCACTTTGCATTGAACTAAAGAACAAATCTATATGGTGGTTCCTGACCTATAGTAGTCATCAACGAACCGACATAATATATTGTATTATTATACGTCACGTGATATCTCAATATATTTTCCCCATAGGCCTGTTTGGTGATATTTTGTTCGATCACATGGCAAAAACTAGGGTGAGCTATTTATAGAAATATGTACTAATTGAATCCGGAAAGCAATCTGCTAGAGAGTATCCGTATGCTATTTATATAATTGTGTATATGTCACCTTGTAATTTTGTTCGGTTTAATAAATTAAATAACACATGGCTGCTTGCGTCACAGAAAATGGTACCAACTCCTCAATAGTCTCGGCTTGTTATTATTTACTATCACCCTCGCAGCCTTGTCTTGTGTTATATATTTAAAATCATATGCACACACCCTTCACTGATGACGATGCCAAAAATGATTTGATAGCATACTATTATAAAATTGTATTAAAAGTTTATTTTTCTGGCTCGTTCTCAACCAATATTAACGATGTGGCAGTTTTAATCGAACAAGATAAAACATATAAGACAAAAGCATATATGTTGTCTGTATCAATGTTTAGATAATCCAGATGATATATTACCTAGAATCTATGGCATTGGGTGTTTACATCTAAAGCTAAATAAACAAAATCTTACAATGTGATTCTCAAGAATTCTTATCAATATGTGTTTCATTAATTTCAGGACTTCGGAATAGATTCACCTATTCATGAATTGAATGTTTCTGTTATTCGTGTGATAGAGATAGATAAACTTACTTTACAAATTGACAGTCCGCCATCACAAAGATTCATGTATGTACACATTTACAAGTTATTAACTTATTTAAACTATATTTGTTCCGACATCACCAGAATTCCTAATGTTGTTCTTACGGACTTCACGGTTAGTTGAGATTTGAAAACAGTTGTCAAATTATGATTTTGATTATTAGTGTAATTGATATTCCTAAAAAATGAATTTGAGTTCGGGGTTACAAGGTTTGCTCTGTTTCCTCCTCAAGGAATGATGGAATAAAGGGATTGTAACATGTTGTAGAGCTTGTGTCACAATCGACCTGAAATAAATGTGCATGAACTAAAACATAAAGTATTGCTACGACAATGTCCACATTTTTCATTTTATTTTGACATTTGCAGAAGTAGTAAATAAGCATTCTGCAGTTCTGATCCTGTTTGAAATTGAAAACTGTCTGGGACAGTTATTCATTTTCCAGAAAATTGAATTTAAAATAATGATTTATAGTAATTCCAGTCATTATAACCTAGCTTATAGGAACCAAGTGGCATTCACCCCTCAAAAGTTCAGTCGACAGAAGCCTCGATATTTTCCCATGTGTTTTCCTATGTTTTACTAGGTTAGTTTACAAAATGCCTTTACTGAAATTTACAGATTACATTTTGACACGACAGCAGATACAGTCTCATGGAAAACACAAATAGAAGATGCAATCGCTGACATACTAGGTGACGATGATGTAAGTAGATCATCACAAATATAAATCAATCTATAAATCATTAAATCACGAGAGTTAAATTTTCGTCCATTTCGTAGTTGAGCTCGACAAAGAAATCTAATCCCTACGAATAATCGTTTACTGAATAGTGAGCATGGGTTCTCTTTTCTGCGCATGTGTTATAATCCACTTATTTACTACCCCACGAAATCACATTTTACCAAAATCTACAAATTGCATAACCTAAGACAGCAATTGAGTTTACAGTATTCCAATTACTTTACATCATGTATACCATACAATGAGATTAGTAAAAACTGTAACGTGCGTCTCATCAGCGTTAAAATGTAACTTCGGAAGATAATTATTGAAATCAGGAAAATAACAGATGAGAAAATGTGGTATCAGTGTTATATTGTCTTGTACTAATTAGTAACACGAGAAGCAGATGGGGGAGTGAATTTATACTAATGTGTTCCTTAATTGATGCCTAGTAGATTTTAAGTAAGGTATAAAGACAAACGGAAAGATACTTTTGTGTACGAATGTTGCATGATATCATGTTTGTTCAAACATCGTTCAACGTTAGGAATTATTAAGGGTTTAAATAAGTATCACATTATCATGTGACCATAGTAATCTACCTTTACCTTTGCTGTATACATACACTACCCAAAAGTTCTAACCCGCCACCATTATTATGTGTTATAATTTTGTTAATACTGCGCGTAGTCTCGTGAAATTGTGCATACCAATACTTGAATACTACTTGAATTTAATTATTGATTCATTTTGGCAGATACACGGCCATGTTACTCGTAACAGGCGCGTTACGCAATGAAGTCTATTTTACAAAGTCACAATATATTTCACCCAAATTGTTCATGAACACGTGCATATTGCAACGCAACAAGCACGTGTTCATTAACATTAAGCACAACCAATGTCTGCCCTACAAGAAAAACAATAAACATGCAGAGATTGACGCAAAAGGAACTTGGATGAAGTGTAAGAATCTTACAACAAAATTTCACAAAGGCTATTTCAATGAAATGTCAATTTTGCAAATTTTGCTTGAGTGTTGATCCAACATTTGAAGGTTCCTGTGAATGAAAAAACGAAAATAATCATCAAACGAAATAGAAAATCATGTTTGAAATAAAAAGCATAACAAAGGACTGCAACTTTATCCAAGCTGATGACATCCAGACAGGTCAACCGCGTTCTGTTTGTGCCAAATACCACGTTTTTCGCGTAGAAAATCTTCACTAACATAATCAAAGCACTGAAAGTATTGTTGGGAGGCGATCTGGTTGCTGCTACTGAAGCTTAAACCGACTTTACACGTTTAATGTTCGTTTTCTTACTGCCGATCTTGTCTTGAATGTCAAAAAAGGCATATGTGACTATATAGGCATGTTGGGTATCTAAATAATTGTTAAAAGGTGCATATTAATTTATATGTAATACGTGTATTGAATGCGTATATCAAAAGTGGCTTTACAATAATACTACGCGCCTATTTATCAGATTATACAGTACCGTCTTGTAATCACTTCCCTCACAGCGTGAGACAGTCTATAGAAAGCGGCTAGCTAGTACAGCGACACCATATGATTGCATAACAGTACTTTGCAGGCCGTATACGATTCATTGATAAAACCATCACTTGACCGTAGTCTGAAGTTTCTAAAAATAGGTTTATACAGCCGGGACATTTGATGAACACGTCATTTTCGTATTACGAAACAAGTTCGGTATCGGCCGGTATAGTGATTTTTTTGCAAAAATATCGATTGAACGAACAGTTTCACAATATTTTTTTATCTTAGAATAAATAAATGTTGCTGTTTGGCTTAAATCAGTTAAAAAATTTGGAGAAACATATGTAGCAGTATTGGGAATGTTGACAGTTTCTTGAACTACTTGATGCGGATTCACATAGCAGCCTAAAGGCGGTTAATTTTGTATTAAGAAATGGGCAATGGTAGTAATGAGGGGCTTAAACGCCTCCAAAAAACCGTACATGAACACGTGCTGTTTGAAGTACATGCATTACTCGTGTAAATCATGCTAGATTACGTAACAAGTCTAAAACGGTGATTTAGACCGCAAGTAGGCCAAAATAAACAAATTTTTAGCTTCATTGGATATTCATATGTCGTTATGTTAACAAATGTATTATTAAAAAATATATTAATAAAATAAAAAATGTCAACTAGGAATTCTGTTCATGGTGATTATTGGTAATCTCATGAGTGTTCCTCTTGAGTCAATTTCAGTATTTTATGTCTTTCAAGATGAACAATCGTCAGTAATGCCAATTTTGTTCATTGGCGCGTGAATTCTGGTCCACATGCATTGCACGTGCAAAAATGCATTATTACGCAATACACTGATTGCACGGTCGACATAAACCAATACTCAGCTACAGCTTTTAATCATGTATAGGTATGCGACATTTCAAGTGGATACATGCATTTTTTACAAAACGGGAATGAAATATAAACCGGCGGTTTAGCACTTTTGGGGAGTGTATGCTACTTCCGGAAGGTTTTGCACTGTACGCTATTATGTACTTATGCATCAAATTTGTCATGTACTATTATGTAATGTACTTAGAATGTAATATATATATATGATTGTAAACTTGTGTACGCATGGACATATATATGAAATAAACTGTTAAAACTGTAATAAAAAATAAGCAAATCAACATATTTGATTAATTTTGTCTTTTATCTTAGGTGTACGATTTCGTGAAAATGACAGAGGGCAACAATGTTTGTGCAGACTGTGGAAGCAAAGGTACGTCATGTTTTGAAACTTACTTGTAAGAAGAAGTACATCACAGCTCTATTGATCATCGCCTAATATGAGGCGCGATGTTGAACTAAGAACGTTGAACCTCATGAATTTCGCTGTATCTTTTATATTTTAGCACTGGCTACGGGATTCCATTTTGGAGGGTGGATGCGTTGCCATCCTTTCTGTATAATAAATGTATCGAGCGATTTTACATGGATCGACCACTATGATATCTTATGGGTAGAATTTCAAATTCATGTGCTTGAACTCAAGTTGCTAAATTAGTTGTATTATACAACTTTGAAAATTGTTGTTGAAGAGCGGTTATTGCCAAATGGGGAACCACTCTGTACGGTAGGGTTACAACTGCTGCTAACTTATTGTAACAATATAAGTACCCATAGTAATAATACTATGGAAACAAACTATGCTATTTAGTTTTATTTCAATAGATGATACAATTAAATTTTAAATTAAATAAATGGATATGTATAAAATGGATCTATTTTGTTTTGCACAATTCA
The DNA here is from genome assembly GCA_947247005.1 of Spisula solida. Taxonomy (NCBI): domain Eukaryota; kingdom Metazoa; phylum Mollusca; class Bivalvia; order Venerida; family Mactridae; genus Spisula; species Spisula solida. Next base: position 49,485,951 of record OX365950.1, read on the forward strand.
ACTACACGACCGGCATGCAAGTCAAAATAAACCGTTTTATTTGAATTAATTCTGAATTATGCTAAATCACGAATCTGATCTTTACATTGATGATAAAGTAGTACATTTAATATCTTAAACATTATTATTGTACTTATGTTTTTGATTTCAGATCCAAAATGGGCCTCGGTTAATCTTGGAATTGTGATTTGCATAAAATGCGCTGGTAAGGTTTTAAGTCATTATTTTCCTGACTGTAGTTATTCAAATTAAGAAACGAAAACATAATAAAAATGATGATTGCTCATGTAAAGCTACGTATGCATAGTTTTAACATGACGAATTGAATTACGTTTCATCAAAACATTATTATCTTATTCTTATGACACGATTTCTAGGGCCACACCGCAGTCTTGGTTCGCACATATCGAAAGTGAGATCGCTGCGTATGGACAACATCTTTAGAAAAAACGGCGACCTTTTAAAGGTGAATAATAACATTATCATTACCATCACTGTCATAGTTTTCAGAACTTTGGTAGTTTGAATACTGTTGTTATAAAAATAACACAGATACAGACTTCAAAACCATTACGTCTTTTTCCATTTCTATTCTCTTCATTAATTGACACTCCTTTGTTCCAATGTCTACCTTTTTTACTCACCTTCCTTTACTCAATATTTTCTTCTCTATCACCATGGCATTGACCTTTTACTATATACGTCTTTGCATCAACATTTTACCTATTATATAGTGAATTGATGATTATATTATTTTTGACCAGCCCAATAATTGATGCTGATTGTATTTCTTATCTATAAACCAATATTCCTTACTTAAATACATAATTGGCGAACTACGTTACTAAAGGAAATATCCCCTAAGAAAACATTCCACCTTGAGACCGAATATTAGTCAATATCACTGAGCAGTACCCAATATATAGAGGATATTTGTTGATTTTGGTGTACGATCGAATTTTATTTCACCGAGTGATCACAGAAAATCAATATTTTCACGAGTGGCGTTGCCATTTTATGTGACCACGCGTGAAATAAAATTGATCTTACACTAAAAATCAACAAATTTTCTGTTTATTACATGCCTCAATTTCTCTTAAAAAGGTACCGTAATTGGCTTAATTGGAAAACTTACATTGAAATTGAAACGTCACGACGTCATGATGACGTCACACATATTTTAAAGCCCGGCGTACCTAACGTTACGTTTCGTTTTCTAAATGATACTGGTACCAGCTTCTAAAACAGTGAAAATAACAAAAGATAATTTTACTGTTATTTTCACTGTTATTTTCACTGAAAACTCTCTATAATCCACAGATAGCAAATAATAAAAGAATGTAAATAGTTCATGTATCAAATTAAGCAATTCGAGCCAATGCTGTTATTTAGAGGTTATGTTGTGGTCATCACTAAATGTTGTTTGAGGTACATGTTTGTCATAATTAATGTTTTTTTATTCAGTTGCTGTCAGTAATCGGAAACAACCGATCTCGTCAATTCTGGTATCACTCAGATAAAGCACGTACCATAGATGATAAAACTCCTGATGTTATAAGACAGAAACACATCGAGGAAGTATATAAAGACAGGAAATTTGTTGAGAATAAAACAACATCACCAGATGAATTAAATAAGGTATAGTAAAAGCATGTGATGGTAATCACTGGAAATAACCTGCCATCTTTCTTGTGCACGTAAATCTAATAAACCCAAATAAGATACTATTATTGTTTATAAAATACACCGATTGTTAACAATTAAATGGCTGTCTAGGACAGGTAAGCCTGTTCATCTACTGTAAAATCACATATTTTCATGGGTATTAAATTTCGTAGATTTTGATAAAAAATACATGTTCGTGGATGGTAAATTTGTGGATTACAAAAACATGGATGGGTTAACACATGTTCTGTGTTTGGAGGTCGAATTATCGTAGGGATTATGTTTCGTGATCGACTTTAACATCGAAAATATATATTGTACTATAAGCAACATTTTTGTAAGAAATGCATTTATCTATATCAGGAATTGTTCAGAGCGGTACAAAGTAAGGATATTATGAAGACAATGGCGGCTTTGTTTTCCGGAGCAGACGTAAGTATGTTATTAATCTTATTTTATTTAGTCTTATTTTATTTAATCTTATTTATTTAATTTTAATTTTATAAGAGGCTAACGATATTTTACAAACATTATGCAGGGTTTCTAACCGATATGTTTTCGCTCGTATATAGTCATAAAGTAGTACAGTATCACACAGACAATCCAAAGACACACATAAAAAATCTACATCGCCTAGCCTACCATAAGCTGTCATTAGCGTACTCCAATCCATTGCGTTCTTATAGCGAATCCGGTTTGTTTTTACATGTTTGTTAATAATTATCGGGACTGGCCTTTATATAATTACTTATTGTGGCCAGCTTAATGAGGTCATAATGTTATAGACACCTTGCATGAAGGATACAAACTTATTTCTAATACCTTGTCATAATGTTTAAATCACGAGTAATCATCATGGCAATATACTATTGTCTTTCAGATTCACTACAGAAGTGACGATAGTGCTGAAACCGGTATGTATCAATACCCCTTGAGATGTCTGGAGTTATTAAATAGAATATTTTATAAACGTACTAAAATGCACATGAGTATAATGCAGATCATTGGCACACGGTTTGGTATTTCGTTATTTTAACGAAATTATGTTTATCGAAACGGAATAGGCTATATATTCAGTTTTATGAAATTGCTCTAGATAATTTAAAGGTGGTGAAAAGCACATAAAATATCCGTATTCATGTAATAATAATAAAGGCTTTATTTAAGGAGGAAATACAGTATACCCAATGAAAGGGAAGCTACTCGAACAAATGGGAAACATGATTCCAACAGAGTTTCTTCATAACTAACACCTGACCGTGTTTTGATACAACCGTTTGAATTATAACATTTAACATGTACTATTTTACTTGACTCGGTGAAAACATCTAACATTCAATAAGACCAATGATAGTTCAGTAATACATGCACGACCACTGTTAGTCTTGTCTACAGCTATATCGGTACTTTATTCTCAGTGACAGAATTAGCAGAGGAATCAGGCAATACTGTATTAAAGGTATGTTTAATAATTACCTTAGTTTTATGACTATTTGTAGCTAAATCTAGGTCTTTCAGCCTTTAGACAGCTGGGAATTTTGCTTTCGGTGGCAAAGTTCGTTTTTCTCGTTTAGTTTATGTTGGGCATTGTGCCGTGATGTTTTTCATGTTTTCTGTTCTCGGCTGTTTAGGTTGATGGCTGCCATCTTTGACCGATTATCTATTATCTTCTTTTAAGAGTTAACGCTTGCACGTCATGTAATGCACGTTAAACTCGTTACAATAAAGCAGTTCCTATTTACATGATCAATTCAGCTTACGAGACATCAAATCAAATATTTATATTGAATTGTAATCAAAAGCGTGTATATAAATTTTCTTACCAATAATTTTCACAATTCATGCTATTGCAGCAAACTGTGTCTCGAGATTTTGATTTTAAATTAGATATAACTATATTACTAAATGCTTAATAATGTTACTTTCAATGATTTCAGTTATTCCTGGATTTGAATATTAACACAGGTTTGTAATAGTTTGTTCTTTCATTTGTACTTCATTGTTGAGTGGAAACATTATAAACAAATGACAAAACGAATGTACTACGTATACCTATATTGTGATTGCAAGTTTTCAATTCATATATTAGACATATATTGTTACTTTGTATATAAATCATCATTGAGAACTATAATAGTAGACGGCATAACATTATGTATAATGCTTAGTTTGCTGTAGGTACTTTTTTCAAGAATTAAAATTTAAAATTATGTATTGGCGTCATAATGTATTTTACAGATTTCCGTGGGTCAGTAGGGGAAGTTTTAAAAGAGAACGTAAGTTGTACACTTTTTTATTGAAATACGACGCCTTAATCCGTAATGTCATTATAAGCCTTTGTTTCTTAAAATTGAATACATAACAAAAGATAAATAGCTAGCTATCTGTTTTATAAAGTCTGTGTGCATTATTTTATGTAATGCATCCTATCTTGTTTACTTTAATTCGAATATGTGGGTGAGGGCATACGTATATCGTGCCATAGTATCATGTTATTTATTCTAGGAGAACCATACTGGCAAGAAGTCATCTTTATATTACGAAGGTTACTTGGAAAAGACCGGTCCAAATTTGAAAGGTAAAACAATTCAGTTCTCTTCAATCTAGATCCCAGTACATATTTGATTTCTTTAATTTTCCAATATACCGTACATTAATGTACGACAATCTGTACATGTATGTACGGCAATAAACAATACCACTGGTAACAGGAAGAATTTACCAAGTAGAGTTATATATAGTTAAATCTGTTCGTTAGAATTTATGATGATAACTAGTTTGTGCGTTCAGTCAGAACAACATTGTCCATGTGCACTAAATGTTTTAAGTTAACATCATCTTCATTAAAGTTTGTGTCAGTCGAAGTTATAACTAATTATTGATAGAAAACTAATTTATTGGCATGTAGGCCTACTTAAATGCATTTCAAAGTTTATCGAATCGTTGTTTGTTTCTTACATTTAAGGGTACCTGAAGCGATGGTGTGTTTTGCATTATGGGTCAATCACTTATTACGTTGACAAAAATGTATGTATCCAAACATTATTTGATCATAACATGCATTTCAAGAAATATATTGCATTCCTCTAAATATTTTAGAAATGTTCATTGTCGAATTTAGATTTACTCTCATAAAAACTGTCAGGGTTATGCAGTGGCATTTCTACCATGTTTATTCGTATTCTGTTATTTTTCTTTGTGTATTCATTTTGTTCCTTTCGTGATTTCCCTGTCCGATTTGCTGTTATCTGTTTTATCCATATTAAATATTTCCATTGTAATTCGTACACTAATCAAATACTCCTGCAAATTCACTATATTGAAAATGAAACATCATTTCAGAAACCTGTTGGAAAGGGGTGTGTCGATTTATCTACTGCAACGAGTGTATCAGCAGTGATAGGAAATAGGTAAACTTTGAATACTACTATAATTCCCTAGTTATAAATGCATGTTTTTCTTACATTTTAAAATGTTCATCGCATTACTTATTATGATGAGCTATATTGGAATCTAATGTTGAAAGCAACTTATTATACGCGTCATTCCTATGAGGTTTTTTTTCTATAACTAAAATATTTTATTTTTTCCGCAGAGAACATAGTTTCGACATAGGTACGACGGCAAAAGGTCGTGTTTACAGATTTGCGGCTGCCGACAGAGAGACCATGCAACGATGGATAACATTATTGTCAAAGGTCAATAAGGCTCAACTTTGAATAATGCAAAAATGTGTTTAGATGTAAAGAAAAAATGAATTTCTACATCAACTGTGTAGCAATACCACGTGATTTTTAACTACAGTTCCAAGTAGAAATGTGTAACCATTGGAACACAAATATAGCCATAAGTATTTTATTTCTTCATCGATTTCAATAAAATATACGCCATGCTAAGGGGAAAATGATTTGCTTTCTATGAAATATAAGGTCCTTTTCAGATGTGCCGTTTTGTCCAACGCCCAGTGAAACCAAGGAAAATACAGGTTTTACAGGGTACTGGAAAAACCGTCAACTTGGTTTTGTTAATGTACGGTCTTGTGTTCTTGCTCCTTTGCACTCTGCTGCTTCTGCTGAGTGTTTCTTTTACTGTGTACATGTAATTGAATATCGTCGTTTGGGTATTTTATTAGGTGGAGTCATAGTTTATTATCCTTGTCAATAGGTGTGCCTGGGTAGAGTGGATCCCAGAACACACCTTATACATTCTGAATTAGTATAAGTTTGGATTAGTAAACAAGGCAATATAATAAATATAAATGTAGAAGAGGTCACGAGAACAAACTACGTAATTGTAGTATAAAAAAAACTAATATTAGATATATAAGATGATAATCTAAGCTGTAATTAAATTTATTAAATACTTATAACTATTGCGTTAATATTATGTTATCACTGGACAGGTTTTGGGTGCGGACAGCCAGGATGTATTTGACGAGGTTAGCATGACTGGACATTTCTACTGCAAATTGCATAATACATCAGACTGGTGGAAGGTGTGGCTAGTCTTGCAAGGGAACCAGTTGTTCCTGAGATGTTTGGTAAGTAGGGTAATGAAATGCATATAAGGCCAGGGGTGGTATTCAATATTGATCTTACATGACTTAAGGATAAGGACTACCAATCGGATCACACCATATTAAACTATTGGTCAGTAGCAGGCGATATAATGGGCTACACTTATTCTCCAATTAAATAAGATCGATATTGATACCACCCCAGAATAATTAAACTCCTTGGTTATACTTCCGTCTTCTACGTATCATTCATGTCTCTCTTTTTTAGAATACAGCAATTCAATTATAATGATATAATGGCATGACCTTAAACTGTATTCCTTGGCTTTCCATGCGCTGTTGCTTCCGTAAGACACGTTATTACTGGTTGGACTATAAAAATCGTGTTAAGTCAGATGTCCACCGTGTATGTTTGAATTCACGTGATTCCAATGGAAACAAACAAACAATCAAATATACAGTGTGCATGCTGAGTGCTACCTATGATAAGTAAAATTATTCTTCGTGAACCAACTATACTGTATGCCGTTATTTTTAACAACCGTGCAATAAACAACACTAAATAAATCCATGACCATTTGATAGATTACTCGGATATAGAGGATCTATCTTGAGTTGTCAATTGATACAGACTTATATTGAACGAGTTCTGGAAATTTTATTAAGCGAGCCTCTAGTGTAGTATAAAACTATACGTACTCGCAAAACTAACTAAGAAACAAGGAAACTCATGTGATAAATGTCGATATTATATTATGTAATGAAATGTTGCATCGTTATTTCATATTTACAGGATAAAGAAAGGGTAGAAGTCGTAGATATCTCACAGAAGATTCAATGTTTCCAGTGTAATGTGGGGAAACATGTGGGTATGTGAAATAGAAATATATAAAAAAAAAATATCTAAATGCGTTTATATTACGATTATTCGCATCCCTATTCTACTGTACAATTTAAATGTAATCACCGGTGTGTATCTAGTATTACATTAAATTAAAGACATTAACAATTCAACACTAATCAGTATATCAGTTTATTCATTTCCCATACTGGCCTAATATAAAGCAAATATTTAACCAACGAATAAAAACAGTTTTATCAACACTTTCTGTGCCGCTTGTGTCTCCAGAGTATGTTATATGTGTTCATTTAACTGTAACAGAATATATATCAACACAATATGTGACATTAATTCATGACTAAATATAACACATTTTGATGTCTGTGTATTTCTATTGGCTGGAAGAACGTTTGAGATTATTGTGAAGGACACTGATAGAAAGCCTGAGTATAGGGTAGATCTATGTTTCTTGTTTAGTCATGAACTAATGTCACAAAGTATGTTTATTGTTCAGCCACCATTTTTGGGGGGAAATTAAGTCTGTATGCCCTTTTAAGTATGTATTTTTGTTTATTTCTTTACGACAGAGAAAGCAGACAACAACACAGTGATGAGCAATAACTATCGAGTGGAAATCGTTCCTGCAGACATGTAACTATTTTTATAAGCGTTTATGTTATAAAGTTCGTGTGTATCCGTCAATATTTAACTGAACTATATATAAAAGGGCTACTTATCTTCAAATATGGTGTTCGGCTGTATCTGTTGAGTGTAGCCTTCCCTGTTCGATTATTCATTTTTTACGTGTGATAGACACCTCAACGACTCAAAAAGCCATCGGTTCCGGGATAGGATCTGTGTAAATTCTACTTCTGATATCTATTGAAACTATTTGTTGGTGCTAGCATTAGCAGATGTGTAAATAAAATAATCAAATGTATGTATGATATCGACTTCGAAATCATAGAAATCCAACAGTGTACAAAAATCGAACCGAAGAATGTCTGTACATATTTAGCTACATTTGTGTCAAGAAAACATATATATATATATAAACCTGTTAAATACAATCGACATTTAGATTCGGGAATTTGTCTGTTTATTGTGCCAGAAATAAATCTGGGTGCAACCAAGCAAGTATCTTCCAGACATATCCCTATGATTCGTCAACATAAAAAAGGATAATATGCATGGACAACTCGTAGCATGTTTAAAGTAGTATGTATGCATCATAAATTACTACACTGAGTACATAAACAGACTCATATGTTACATTTTCTCCATTAAAACATTAATTTATTACATAATGTATTTTAGGTCGGCAATCACCAGCATTCAAGGAATTGTGATAAAAGACACAAAGAAGTTGTATTCTCTAATACAGCAGATGATTTCTTAGCGATAAAACAAGTCATTGTGGATATTCCATTGATGTAAGAAACCAAAAAGACTGATAAGAATAGATAGAGCTGTGGCTCACGACGACATACATGCATTACTGTGGCATTCATGGAGAATAGTGTGTGAATTCTAAGGAATATAGTATAATATAAACTTATTGGTTATCCAGCTTGTGCAATGTAAATAGAATGAGACCAATGATAAAAATGTGAGTATGAATGTATTCAAACTATGAGTTTTAAAATATATTCAATTTTGCGATGTTATATCGCTACCATTGTACTTTTTGTGTATGTGTTTTATTTGCATGCCTCTGTCATCATATCTGTATACAAATTTATAAAATAAATAAATACCAATGTCAGTAGCGTTTTGTTATGAACGTAATAAAATGATATGTAACACAAACATAAAAGAAGAGAATTTGTCAAGGGTATCAGATATTACACTATTCATTTAAAGGTAACATGAAAGTTCACCCCTGCACAATAACAAGACAAATGTGGCTTTTTATCGTAACCAAAACTTTCAGAAACCGTATTATGCATGTACCAACTTGTCAAGTTCTAATGCTTTTACACACCATTTTTGAAACTTTCAGAGATCGTGGTCAAGTTAAAACGTAATCCTTCCTTTATTCTCCAAGCGTCTTTCCTGAATCAAGATTTTACATTTTAACATGCCATATTGTTTGATTGGGCGGCGATGTTCCCCCGGACAACTTGATATGGCATTTACGCTTCTCCAGTTATCCGGTTTGCAAGATCTTGTTCTCGGTGGAAAATCTTAATACTCGATATATTTGTAATTTTTATCAGTTGCTACAACAAGGCTATCGCTTGGAACCATGTACATGCCTTTTTTGAAAGAAACGTAGCAGCATTTTGCTGGACGACGAGTTCAGTGTTAGTCCGGTACCACTTTAATTTTAGGATTTTGATTCTTGAACTAAAAACGATGATGCTGAAAAAAATAAAACAAACATGCAACACGATGCATTTAAGCGTACACAATGTGTGTACTAATGTCACAAACAAACATGCGGTTTTGAATACGTGGCGATAAGAAATAGTTTGGTGATATGAAAATGTAAACATGGCATCGTCACCTCTATTCCAGAATGTTCTAAGTCTATAAAAGTTCATTTTGAGAAAATCGACTAGATTTTGACCTCTCTATATCAGTAACTGGAGAGAACAAAATTGCTCAGTATATTTATTGTTTATCTATTGTCACAATGTTGAGGTATGTTTTGGAACATGACAGTTGTGGATGATATTAATGTTGATGAAGATAGCGTAAGCCATATTGGATGTAGTTTATTTCTGTCATAGAGTTTGTATCTTTCTGAGTGATTTTATTTGCAACTTTAGTTATTTGTTCCATATACAGGGTGTTAAAATAGTTTGTTCCCAAATGTTTAAATTTCAAAAGTCTATTTTTCTGACGTCCGAAGATTGTAAAATGTTCATGTTAAATTCCAGAGGGTTCTATCAATGTTCTAACCTTTCTGGCATTAAATGAAGCTAGTAGAGTAAGAAATAAAAAAAGTGTACACTGACTACATAGCTCAGGTAAAATTTAGTATGAATTTGAATTTTGCGAACAAACTTTTTTAACACCCTGTAGATAATAGAAATTCGGACTGGGAGGACAGCACTGAACTTAACCAGCCGAGCACATAAAACATCACATACCACAAGTACACGACACAATGGCCAACACATAACTGAACGAGGAAATGAACTTAACCGTTGAAAGTCCAAGTTTCAGCTGTTCAAAAGTCAAAGTTAACATTGCATATTTTATTACATCATTGTGTTCTGCAAAACTGATTAGAAATATACGCGTCCCTGGTAAATTTAGCACAATGTATATAGAGTGTGACAATGCCATGTGACTTTTTGCATCACTAAAGGCTTCAAATTAAAGACGAAATTTGCTTCGCTTCGCAGACAAAAATAGCCGTATTTTATTTCTTAACCGATTTCTATCAAACATACACCAGTCTAAGGGAACAAAGATAAGCTTTCCATGAAATGTAGGATCCTATCAGCAGCTGGGCCGTTTTTAGTACCCTGTGAAACCTTATAAAAGAATACGGCTTGAAATTGTAGTCCGATCGCATACAGGTTCCACAGGGTGCTGGAAATAACGACCTAGACGGAATAGATTAGTGACGTGCATAAGTAAGTTTATCTCGTGTACACCTTAGATCCTCCGAGTACTGTTTTATGAATGCACTTACCAAAATCTTTAACTTACGTTCAAATTATAACTTCTTTATAACAGCCGCAAATCATAGTAAAGAGTTGTTCGATATAATTTATAATTAAGTCAACGAACTCCTAAAATCTGTCCACAATATGTAGGTTTTAAACAGTTTTTAAGAATTTAAATTTGAACGTAAGCTTGAGATGTCCGTAAGCGCTTTGATAAAACAGTACCAAGCTAATCTCATCATTCACCTCGGCCTTTATGCATTACATTGTATATTTATCGGAGACAAGCGGAAATGGCCGAGCTTTCACGATTGCTGATCTCATGTGAACACCTCGGCCTTTATGCATTACATTGTATATTTATCGGAGACAAGCGGAAATGGCCGAGCTTTCTCGATCGCTGATCTCATGTGAACACGAGATCACAGAGTGAGCATTGATAAACCTAACCGATTAAAGATCTAGATACGTGAGTTCATACGTACTGCGCAATATATATAAAACATCAGCTCTAAAAACTGACCGCTCTCAAAATCAAAATTTTTCAATTTATTGATATGTTGTCAGTTAACAAATGGGACGCTATTAAACAAATATTGCGTTGAAATTAATACGAGAGAACCTTTACATTTCTGTTGAATATTTGACTTGACAAGTTTATACTATATTTGAACAAGGTAGACTCTACTGAGTACATGTCACGAAGCTTAAACGAACATCATCTCTTAAAATTAAATTGTAGTTATTTATATACAAATGAACAGTCATTAGTTTTGTGCAATAAAAACGTTTGCTTTTGAGAAATAATAACTCTATACATTCATATCAAGTTTAGTAATCTTCTCTTGTGCTACATTATGCACCCGGGTAATCGTACAATAACCATCATAAAAACTTAAGTTGCCTTAGGTAGATAGTAATTGTATGTTTACATGAGATAATATTTCGATGGCTTAAGGATCATCCTTGCCCTCGAAAATGCTTGAAAAACACACACGTGAAAAACACTATTACAAACTACTGTAGCACTTGCGTGTGATATAAAATGTGCCATATAGTTGCCTAAGTCAACTGCTAACACTAAAATTTTCAAAATGCCAAACATTATCAATTCAATTCAAATTCAATTCAATTCATTATTGTATTTTATGATACGAACTCATTGGATATACTTTATAATCAATCGTCGGAAGGGCATGCCAGACTTGCTGGTGTTTTGTTTACAAGGAAGTCGCCATGTTTGCTCCCTCATGTCACCGCAGTAAACGTACAGCAACATGTTTTTCAAACATAGTAATCAATATAATCGATTGCCAGATCGAATAATGAACCTTATTGCGTTAAAAATACATCAAATTTACAAACGATCATACAATACAATATTTATTTTAAGTCGGATACACGTACAACAAGGAAACATTAGCTATAGTCCAGTTAGGATATTGTGACAGTGACGTTGCAATTTATGTGTACGCAAAAAAGTCACAACCATTGTCTAAACAGGTAGAGCGAAGTTTAGTGTGTTAGTTTAGCATTTGAATTATAGTTGTTTGTACAGTATAATCCTTTATAACTGGTTTTACACCGTTATAGGGGACTCGACCGCTGCGTCACTGGATTTTTATCCTGACTGGACTATATGTATATGGACATTATACGATAATAAAATAGAAATCCAATGATGTATTGCAGTTGTCAACTCGTTTGTTTACGAATTTCGCGCTGTATAGCAAATTTATATTCATGCGCCAAAGATGAATCAAAGCAGTGTTCATAATGCGTCGTTCATAACGAAGGATGACATCGAAATACAATATATTACTCACGGTTTAATTAAGTCCCAATCAGCATTTTTCTATCTCAACACATGCTGCAAATGTTTCAACGTGCTCGGTAAGTTTACGTATGGTGTGACGTTAAAATATTGCCATGCTATATTACCGTCTGCAAGTAGTTTTTTAGTAATATTTAGCCTTTTAACTCGAAAACTGACCAAATACAGCAGTGTTTTCCATGTCAAAAGAAACGGGCTAACGGACGGAACATACGAGGGTCACTCAATATATAATGCAAACTATAAATTATCTCTTAAACCCGTCGAGATAAGTTAACGAAATTTCGCATAGTAGATATTTTAGTCATTTGCGTTTTGTTCAGAACTTTTAAGGACCTTTATGTCGATGACATCATCAGCGCGCGCCTTCCTTCGACGACACTTAATATAACATGGACGCGGTTACGTAGTTAACATAACAATCGAGCGCCGTCGAAACAAACGTTCCACAATTTGTTATTGCCTAAATAGAGGCTCGTGTTAACATGTCCTCTTTCATATTCCGAAGTGGTAAGACTATCAAATAAAAATACGATCTGCAGAATTGCATTCAGAGAATACCAGTGTGCAGCGCACGATATCTATGCAACGTCCCTTACTAAATAAAACAGTAAAAAGTGAGACACTTTTTGAAGGCAGACAGGCTATTCACACGCGAAAAGAAAGTCCAGGAAAACGGGAGTAGTTTTAAATCAGTTAGTTCTTTCGTGGCAACTGAAAACTTGTCCAAATAATCGAGTTTAAGTCCTATAGACCCGATAAAAGAGGATATGGACAAACCAACAACTATCTGGTCCAATCAGGCTCACCATACCCTAAACTATTTAGGATTTATTAAACGTAGGCTTTCACACATACACATGTGGTGGATTTTAATTAATGCTAATGGTTTTTATTCTTCAAAATAAATGCATTTTGACTGCTTTTATTTAAATAAATGGGCAGGCATGACCTTGTTCAAATATTTGACAACTAAGATTTCTAATTTGTCTAACATTTTGTTACCAAATAAATGAGACTGACATTTTAAAAAATGTGTACCTATTATGTAATTAACGTTTTATAATTAAATTTTAATAACACGTGGATATAACAAAAACTCTCTTTAATAGAATATTTGAACTTTAAACAACAAAATGATATATGAAACTTATGGGTTATTCTCCAAAATAGGTATTTAATTCACTGAAGAAAAATACAAATTTTTGCCTCTTAGAGTTAGCCTTAAGTTTATCCCCGTGTACAATGTACTGTAACGTAGTTTGGGTTATTTACCAGGCCGCTTCTTTTTGTTCTCGTTATTTTATACATCAAGTTATAAAGTAGAACACGTAGGTAGATGTAGAAAGGAGAACAGTATTATATAATATAAACACATAAACACTTCGCGTCAGTCTCTTTTTTCTGTTCAACGTATAACGTTCGACGAATTAGGCATGGATTTAACAGTGGGTTTAGTGTTTGTATTGGCGTTTCTGTTGGCTGCATTCTTTTTACGCAAAAAGCAGAACTTACCACCTGGGTATGCTGCTTTACCATTCATAGGATCTATTCCCATAATGAGGAAACTGAGAGGTCAAAGACCGCATATCGTTTTTTCCGAGGAATCTAAATCACTAGGGAGAATATACCGGTTTTATTTTGGTCAACAATTGGTCGTTGTTCTGTCTGGTTATGATATTATTCATCAAGCACTGGTGGAACAGAAAGAGACGTTTAGTGGGCGACCACATTTTAGAAATCGTCCATTCCATGAAGTATTCACAGACGATATTTTAGGTAAGTGCATGTACACTCAAACGATTTAAAAACGCACCACTATACAAAATACATTATTTTATCACAATTAATTTTCTCCTGAAATTCACAGTCTAGAATATCTTTCCAGCTTATAATCTTTAACCAAGGCACATAAAATAGAACAAGTATAATTTGAATACCCCGCCAGCACAACTTTTCTGTTTTTGCATGGTTGGCACCTAACATTTTAAATCGATATTCGCTTAAAATTGTACGCTGTATGTGTACACACTAAAAAACAACATAAACAATATTTTATTTTGGCCTTGTTATGCTGTGATTAGTCGAATGCTGGGTGTCAACGGATAAGTCGGAAATATACTATTGCATTATTACTTTCATCATTGCCAATAAAAAGGTAGATAGTTTAGTACAAGGATTTTCTCCCGTTTAGATATTGTGACTTTCATGTACATGACCACCCTGTTAATCATAGCATAACTTATTTCAAACGCGTTAAGTGGCATAAACATGACATAACACATTGCCCTTTGACTTAGGAGTATTTATTTAAGTCAAAGAAACATCGGACAATGGTTTCAACAATGAAATTGACCATTTCACAAGTGGTGCGTTTTTAAATCGTTTGAGTGTATCCATAACATTTAGACTACTACAATAAACAATCAAAACATAATTATCTAGATCCAGGCCCCGATCTCCCGATGTATCTCAAGTAGAAAGCTCAACTCAAATTCAGATTTTGCTAAATTCAGAGTCGGAATTAGAGATAAATCTTAAAATTCAAGCTCTTGAATATTAACGGTTATAAACCGAGAATAACATTTCTGCTTAGTGATTTTAAAAATTGCGAAAAACAAAGAAACGGAACACCTAATATGAGTAAAATATCTAAAACAAGATAACATTCTCTGACAACATTTCAGTCAGTCAGTGAATCAGTCAAACACAAGCAAGAGCCAGCAGACACAAACGCAACACAGTATGAAAATAAGTTTTGGAAGCCATACGTTTAATCGTTCTATATATTTTTTCTAGACGGTGGAATTATTCAACGAAAATATGGAACAGAATGGAGAGAAACCCGAAGATTTACCTTGCAGGCTTTACGTGATTTCGGTGTTGGTAAATCATCAATTGAAGACAAGATTAATGAAGAGATGATTTCTGTCGGTAATTATTTTGATTCCATGAAGGCTAAACCGACATCTGTGAAAGACCTAATGCAAATGGTCGTGGCAAATGTGATGTTCAGTATCATCTTTGGTAAAAGGTATGTGCTGTGGTTCTTTATACATGTACAACATTCATGGGCAAAGATATCGTCGATTTTGGTTAACAACTTTTTTGTTGGACTGTAGATAAATTGTAAGGGTTATTGTATGTCCTTTATCGATTATACGTTGGAATTATTCCAAGGCATCTACGAGAAATAATCATAAATTTGGTTTACAGTTATTAGTTCACAATCGTTGATTGTCGGCCGTTGATCCAGTGACACTAATGTGCTTGGGTATCTGCTGTATGTCAAGCAAAGTGTTTATAATTGAACTCTAATTAAAGAGTTCAAACGAATTATCTGTCGGTATGTAACTGGGTCATGTTTGGTTACAATCTAGGCCAATGGTTCATATGATGAAAACAATGCTGTTAAAGCCTCGGTCCCACTGTGCATTTTTTGCCTCGACGATGTACTCCCGATGGAAATTAATGAGCTATCAGGACATCGGGAGCAGGTTCCTCGTGGTCTAGGGGAAGCTTCAAGAAGTCATGAGACAGTTTGTGATATCGGAAGAAAATGTGATGAATCGGGTGGTATCGGAAGAAATCGGGAGAATATCGCCGATGTGGTATTCCTCAGTGGAACTTATGCTTAACAAGGACAACAATGATGGTTTCAGTAAAATAAAATTTATGAAGCCGGTATTCCATGACTCCATGTGCGTGAGGGTTTACAGTTTCCCGATTCCATGGCTTTGTGTCCGCATCGGCTGCTTTTTTTCCGCTCTGCTGTTTCTGTCAAGTGCTGCCTTCTCTTATGGATTAATTATTATCTTTTTACTCAGTAATATTTGTTTTAAAGTTTCAGTTCGGCGAATCAAATATATAGATATAACGTGTTCATTATTACTTTACGACAGAGGCTGAAGGATACTTTTATTCAAAATTGGAAGTCTGAACTTCTAAATTCTAGCAGAGCAAAATGTTATGTGTTGTTCGCTGATTTTATATTGCAACCTTATCTTGATATGATAAAAATTCAAAAATTCAGAAAATCCCTAACACATTTAAGAGTATCGTCACATAGATTAGAAATAGAAGCTGATCGATGGCATAAACCTGATAAAATACCTTTCCATAATAGCAAATGTCAAGTATGTAACGTCATTGAAGATGAATTTCACTTTCTATTTGAATGTCCTCTATATTATGATTTACGTAAACAATACCTAAAACAGTACTACCGAAGAAATTACAATATACCTAAATTTATCGAATTGTTAACTTCAGAAAATACCACTGTTCTCAAAAACCTCTTTATAAGTCTTTTGATTTAAGAAACAGGAGCTACTTATTATGAGTAACATTATCTTCTCCTCACTTCAAAGCACATATTTATGAAAATATATATACATGTTTAAAATGATTTGATGTGCAAAAATAGAGATGATTCTATAATTTTTGAAGATTTGTACATAATGTCAACAATGTTTATATATGAGTGTGTTAGTGACATATGTATGTGTGCGTGTATGTGCGTGCATGTATGATGTGTGCGTGTGTGACAGTATGTGAGTATATTTAATTTATTACACTATGTATTATTGTAAACTCATGGGCATTATGCCTAATGTTTTGGAAATAAACCATATATAATGTCAAATTTTATTTTAGGCATGAATATGATGATCCGGAATTCGAGCGTTTAAGAAATTTGACAAATATAGTTGTCTCCGGATCTGGAGCCATTAATCCAGCCAACTTCTTCCCAAGTTTCATGACGAAAATACTAAGTCGTAAAGTATGTAACCGTTCGTTATTTTATTGAATGTGTAATAATGTCTATAGTAAACGTATGCAAATTATCGCGTATATGTTCCTAGCGTTCATATTGTGCCTTCCGTACTCTGATTTTTCCATTGAATGTTGCCTACCTGTCCGATTTCTTTTTTTTATTGGTATTTCATAAATTGTTTAAGAACGTTTAGTCTGGCCTTTCAATACATGTTTCCTGTTTTATTTGAAGCAGCCCTTTTATTTCAGGTGCCCATTAACCGACTATTTGACTGTATTTCTTATGATGGTTTTTTGTCCATTGAGTGTGACAAGATGTCAAAACTATCATTTCATTTTAAAAGAGGCTCACAGTGAAGGTTGAGCATTTCCTAACTGGGTTTTCTCTAGACATGAAGTCTTATGTTGTTATTACTATTACCTGCGGTCCCGAGACCGCAGGTGTCTTGGCATGCCTTAAGTGTCTATGGACGTGACCTTTCATTAATCTGGTTTACGACTTAAAAACAATCCAAAAAAGGTCGTGAACCAGACTAATTCCATTCAATTTTCATTATTATTATATTTATTATTATTTGTTATGTATAGAATGACGAGATCGAGACATTGAGGGGCAAGGCACTCCTGGGTATAAAGGAATACGTTTACAGTCAGATTGAGGAACACGAACGGTCTTTTGATGAATCGAATATTAGGGACTTTATTGATATTTACATAAAGACCTCTAGAAGTAATGGAAACGAACTGAAACAACATATAACAAGTAAGTACAATATTTCTTAACGAATTTTAAAGGTTTTTTTACATATTCATTTTAGTAACAGTGAAATGTCTATGCAAGGGCTCATTATCAACGCGTCTTAGATTTTGTAAATTTTCTTTTTGTTCATTTTAATAAGATATAAATGTGAAAAATTTACGGTTTGAGGAGATGTAATGAAATTATATTGAGCTGTCAAACATTACAAAATCACACGGTATGTGCTCACTATAGATAATGCTAACAAAGCCACCGGTTTCAGCTATAACACATATAGAGGAATCCAAGCTGTGCTAAAGCTACCGACAAAACACAGCTGCATAATTTCAAATCGCAAATAAGCTTCCGAGGAAGAAAATAGTGCTGTGGTTACCATATCTTGATGTGTTACCAAATGCGGAATATTGGCTATGTCGAAATAATGAATATGTACATGTGTTTTATCGATAATAAAGCACAGTCTCTTGTTCGGATGCGTACATTAAATCGCACACGTGATTTTATTACTACGCATCCGAACTCGTGACGATGCTTTATTCTACGATAAAACAAAGGTACAAATTCATTATTTCTTAAGTATTTTCCAGAACGGCGATGATTAATTACGCTTGTATAGTATACAGCTACCGTATTCGGTATGTGTCTATGTGTCTTGTACGTTTGGTGCGGTTTCTTACGTTTGCTTGACAATAATGTTAAAAACCATGGACTAAGCATAAGTGTTGAACTGTGTTATGCAGCCACAACAAAATTTCAAAACAACTAAATTAATGCTTCGCGAGTAGTCTGTCTATACAGACCCTATGTTTAATTTAAGGTGACAACTCATCAGTCTACTCTTTTTCCATGAAATTATTTCCTTTGAACCATCAAACATAGGTAATCAAGCCCAAAATAATCTACCCTAATTGAAATTTAAGTCATGATAATTGATTGACAAAATATTATCTAGTCGGGCATCCAGACAACCTTGCGAGTAACAATGAATTTGCTCTACAGAATATGTTTGAACATTTGTGTAGTGTAGATGTTTTAATTGTGTTTTTCAGAAGGCAATATGTTCCGTATCATCTTGGATTTGTTCTTGGCTGGATCAGAGACAACCTCTACTGCTCTAGATTGGGCATTCCTTTGTATGATAGAGTATCCAGAGGTACAGAAACGATGCCGGGAAGAAATAACCAAGGTAAATGTTGCCGACGGCCCCACCATAGACCTAAAAAGATATTTCATGATTGACCGCTGTAGACAACTGCCACCTTCAACTAACTGACTCCCTGCCAGAGACCTTATAATATAAGTTATATAGATCTTTCAGCGTTGACCGCTATCTCTGCGATATTTGAATAAAAACATTCGCGCCGTCTTTAATGCTTTGCATAAAAAAAAGTCCTGTTCATATATACATGTACTTATAAAAGCAAACTATTTAAACTCCTCCAACTCCACTGTGGGGAACCTACGTGACCAGATGTTAATGTTCGGAGCCAATTTTGTCAACAAACCGCCTCGATATAGGTAACATTTTTGCTTGTAACTTTCTTAATAATTGACCGATCCGGATGAAATATAAACGAGCGCCGTCTCCTTTCAAAGCAAATATGTCGTCTCATTTCGCCTGTTGCTCATATTTTTCAGAAATAGTTTGCTTCTCGGTCTTAAATTTTGTATCCACATTATCGCCATTAAATTGTAACTTTAAATGAAGCTGTAATTTATCAAGGACATTCTAAAATGAAATGCTCAGGAACCGTAGCATAGCATATTGCGGTTTACAAAATGCGTCGTTGCCCAAATTACAAAATGTAAACAATATTGTAACTTAGGTAAGAGCATCGATGATTTGCTTTTGAAACGAGAAAATGTTACCTGAATCGAGGCGGTTGTTGACAAAATTGGCTCCGAACATTAGCATCTTGTCACGTGGGTTCCTCACAGTGAACTCAACAAATGGCAAGACAAAAACATACACAATACTGTAAAAGTAATATATTTTCGTAATATCAAAATTTCGAGAATTTGCTATTGTGAGGTAATTCGAGTATATAGACGAGATTTTTTAATTTTTCGAAAGAACTATGTTTTTTTCACGAGGATACATTTTCGCAAACTCTCCAATTCGCGCTGATTGCGAAAATCAATCCGTTGCGAAAATTGCTGATTTCACAGAATAGGCCTTTTGCTTATGCAGTTGTTATAAATACAATCCCTTTGGTAATTGCTAAAGATACAAACATATCATTGTAATGTGATCTCTTCAACTAAATGCTAAGCTAAAATGAGGAAATGAGGATATATGCGTGCTTAGTATATGTTATATATTGCTTGCTTAGAATGAGACCTTAAAATAAAAGACTCATACATATTTGAAGTCTGCATCACAAGTTCGGAACAGGTCATGCTGACCAAACTGAAGTTGAATTATCTTGTTTTCCATAAGTAAAGAGTAGGTTCGGACAGTTTTTCTTGTTTCTTCAAAATATCGATTTTGTACTTAGACCTTCTCATCCTAAGACAGCGATATTTGTAATCACTGTCCAGTAAACTCAACTGTTACCATTCCAAAGGTTCGTGTCTTATCACCTATTTAGATACACGTAGTTTGAATTCAGTGACCGAACCATTTAAATACACGTAGGTTGAAATATTTAAATACCTAATGTTTCGTTTTTGTTATTATCCAACAGGTGCTTGGGGACAAACTTATTGAATACAGTGACCGAACCAAACTACCATATGTCAGTGCAGTTCTTATGGAAATTCAAAGAGTCGGCAATATTGGTAAGAATAACTTTGGTTGGCTAGACAAACCATGTAATTCAGTTTTTTTAATACTGTTATTCTTTGACTTTTTAGGACTTGGCTGGATATGTGTGTTAAGCTGTTTTACTGTAGAGGCTGTGTCATTTGGCTTGGGTATTCAGCTATTTTGTTTCTTGGGCTAGTTCATTCAGCTTTTTGACAGCTGGAACTTGGGCGGGTCATTTTCTGTGCTCTGCTGGTTAAGTTGAGTGCTGCCTTCCCTGACCGACTTAATTTTATCTTTTGGCTAGGCAAATTGTCTTGGTATTTCATTACTTCGCTCTGAAAGAGAGCCAGGTATAAATGATTTATAGGCATGACTGTTTGACAGAAAGTAAAACATCGAAAGGTACTAGTATACACAACATCTGGACATGTATAAAATATCTTACCTACCGTGGAAATCTCACCTACCGTGGAGGTAGGGAGCGCGCCTTGAGATCGAGAGGTCCTGGGTTCGATCCCCGTTTGTGCCACTGGTCAATTTCTCTACACTAGCATAACCCACATTGCTCCACTTCACCTAGATGTATGAATGGGAACCTGTGTTGATTAAAAGTCAATGTGGTGTGGCTGTCAGCAGCGCCGTGTTGCGACTCAATGATCAGGGTGAATGTACAGTCGGTTGAACGGACGCATTTCTGAAAATAAACACAGACTTGGTACTTCACTCTCGTGGTAGCACTGATCTGACTGTTGCAGATGTTATCCAATGTACACTAAATCTGTATTTTGCTATAGTGTAGTAACAAATGACATAACGATGGTAGCACAGAGCCCACATAGCGAAAGTCACAGAAAAGAATGCACAAAAAAGTAGAAAAAATGTATCAAGCTCAAGCCACACGGGCAACTACAAAATTGCGCAATAAACCAACATTGTTATTTATTATTTCTGTAATGTCACTTTGATGTTTCAGTACCAATGAATGTCCCCCACTGTACTACACAGGATACAACGTTAGACGGATATGACATTCCGCAGAACACGTTAATACTACCGATGTTGTATTCTGTAACCATGGACGAGACATACTTTCCTGAACCTATAATGTTTAACCCCAATAGGTTCATTGATGAACATGGAAAACTCAAAAAGACTGATGCAGCCGTTGCAGCGATACCATTTTCCACAGGTATGATTCTTTAATTAACCAGGTATTGATTCCTAAAATGAGTCATTTGGAAGGGTATTGGTCGTGTACTTATATTAGAATAATATCATGAATTAGTAATTATCACATAACCCGCGGTCCAGCAGTGCCGTAAAGCCGAGCCGTAAATATCGTTCGGCACTCCCAGAGTGTGCAATAAATATGCAAATTAGCCTGACGCGACGTAAGCCAATCCATGCATTGATTGACACATGACGTCACGATAATACGAACGTCGCCATGACGTCGCGTTCGTTGTACCGCTACATTTTGGCTGAAACCTATGCAGCGTACATCATCATTTTGAACGAATATGAGCGTTCTCTAATGTTATGTGATAAATAGAATCTTACATTCGTGCTCATTACATACGAGTTTTATTAAACTCGTCGACAAAAACGATATAACTTTCGGCAAAGCCTCGTGTCATATCATTTTGTCCACTCGTTTAATAAAACTCGTATGTAATGAGCACTCATGCAAGATCCTCTATATATAATACGGACTCAATGTTTCGACTGATTTTAGTCTTCTTCGGGAATACCATTGTTAATGTACCATAAATAAAGTAAATCAAGACAAACTCCAGGATTGCTCAACGTTTCGACTGTATTGTCTTCATCGGGAATAATAAAAATAAACAACAAAGAAATAAACAACGTCATGGGTTATGACGTCATTGTTAATGTAGAAATACGTAAACAACGCCATAAATTATGACGTCATAAATGATGATATTAACACAAGCTATTTTATTATTCATTATTGTTACAGGTTTGTTTTGCCATTCCCTCCATTTCATTCTCCGTTTAATATATTTTTACAGGACCCAGGGTGTGTCTGGGAGAACCTCTAGCACGAATGGAACTATTCCTTACGTTCACAAACCTGTTGCAGAAGTTCACATTTGAAAGAGAGGACCCTACGATTCCGCATACATTCGAAACCAGACAAGATCAAATAACTAACTCACCCTTGCTATATAAACTACGAGCGACTAGATTGCAGTGAAGAATCAGTTCAAAACTTCAAATACAATTCAAAATGTGATACAATTTGTCAATATAGAATATATCATACAAATAATCAGGGCACGTATACACAAATTTCTAAGATATTTTATGTCTAAGAATAAATTACTTTCTTACTTCGTTGAATAGGTTTCTTAGATTTGCGCGAACAAATCTTGATTTTGTCTTAGATAAATTTTGATGTATTTCCATAATTTATCAAAACAGACTAGTCTTAAAATAATAAATTTAGAATTTGTTTTTTGGTTTCTAAGTAAAATATATTGCGTCCTTTAAAAATATCCATGAAGCTTTGTGAATACGGGTCCTATAGGATGTTAACGATGGTTATGTTGGCACGCCCATTTTAAAACTGATACCCAATAACGTTAAGCCTATCTTGTCAAAGAACTTGAAGTATACAATGGAAATGATATGTGTACGCATGTATAAGTAAGTCATAGTAGATATGTTTATTCTATTGTAAGTGATGTAAACATGAACCATGTGCATAATGCATTAATTTCTGAAATAAACTGTCAACTGTATGAATATGTGTATTGCAAATGACAGTAGACAACTGTCACAAACATTCTTTTGTGGATCTCATGTAAAGAATCTTGCGCAATACAATACCGTTTGTACTATGTACATATATTTTGATATGCTATATAACTTGTTTGTAATGAATAATTTGTTTGTATTTTTATATGTGATACATGGGCCGATGGCCTAAAATTTTGAAAATAAACTGTATATTAAAAATGATTTACTGTCGCAGGCAGGTTTGGACATTCCCAATGTTTCGTTGAATGTACTTAAAGTGTGCAATATTTCTAGAAAACTACATGTATCAATTAAGGCACCACAGTGTTAACGTAGCTACAAGATTAAGCAGGTTAAGGTTATGCTAATTGTATTAAAGACCGACGTTTCGGCTTTCACCATGCCTTCATCAGGGTTAGTAAGAAATCCCGTTATTTTTAGTCACGTGACCGTAGGCTAAAAATAGAATCCGGTATTTGTTTTAAAATTTGAATGAGTGTTATTTTTTTATAGATTCTAATAGTTAATAATAACAAAAGGTTCGATTAAAAGGAATGATAGTTATTGTCTAATTCTAGAAACGTATATTCTTTCGTATATTAGATAATTTGCAAGGTAACGTAATGCTTTCGTCTTCAGATGTAAACACGCTTTTTGTCACATTCATCAACTTCATCAGTCCGTTAGAGGGGCATGCCAGAAACTTGAGTGCCTTGGTTTGCATACAATTAAATTGCGTTTATCACTTGTAAAACCAACTATTACCGAAAAGTCAAAGAAGAATTTGACTTAAATATTTACTCTTTAACGCGCGCTTCGATATTTAGTTATTCTTGAAAAAAAAATCTAGCGGATCTTCCATAACCTATTTACAGGGTTTTTATTATTTGACTTAGGTATTAAAATGATACTAATTTGATTGCTATTCGAGACACTTTAGTTCCAGGGCATGCCCCTTTAAGGAGGCCATACCAAATCGTTTCTTCGTTGAGCGTCCGCGCACTGATAGGTTTGGGCGTGTTGACAACGAAAATACAAATTAATTTTAGTTTTGAATGTTTATTATCTTAGTATATCCTTCGCTCTTATTCAATGCGATTTGTAAATATTGTGTGTAATATTAAATATTGACTCTAAATTTAAGCCTAGTGTTAGTTTTTATTTCACACAAACACATTCTCAGTTATTACAGTAAGTTATTATGATTGACAATGCATGAAAGCTGTATTTGTTAGCCATATAATGATCAGGATAGAAGTCGGTATGACTTGGGTTGTTTTTTTTCGAAGGCTTTGCGTTTTCTCTCAGAACAGCTAGATAGTTTTTTGAACGAAGGGTTGACGCTAATAAACGAAAAAACGATTTGGTATGGCCTAAGGTGACCGTACGACCATTATATAACCACATACACTAGGTGTGATTGGCGTCCAGCTATTGGTTGGTAGTAGACAGGTTATGCTAGGTCAAGTCTTGTTTATTTATGCATTAATTAATCGTATATGTCAACAGTACAACATGACCTACCAATTAACTTTAGTTGCATTCGCTACTAGCATAGAACTTTTTATTTCATACTTATATTCAAACAGAAATAAACATTGACAGGACACACACCGTTCACTATATATAAACAAGAAAACCATTGATGCAAAGCATCAAAGGTCGCCTCTGAATGGTGTAATTATACAAATGTATCTGAAAATAATTTTATTTATTGTTCCAATAATGTTAACTGTTAGAATTTGAATTGTATTTGCCAATACAATTATGTTAATACCCTTTAATGCATAACATTAGATGTAGACAACACATGTATGTCTGTAGACCAACAATAACTCTTTAACGTTAAATGTTACTTCTGACTTCAAAATAAATGAGTCATCTACTGGTTGTATCCAACTATACTATAAAAATTCCAAGACCATCTTAAGTTTAGGTATTAACCAAATAAATATATATATTTATGTACAATTGTATTGAACCTCGCTACAGCCTTGGAAATCAAACCAATAGCAGTTGCGCTGTACATGCCAAGCTTGATCTGTTTCGAACATTTTTCTATTGTTAAAATTCATCTGTGTAATTTCAAATAACCATAACTTAGTCAATACTTGGTATGTTTTCATCAAGTAACTTCTCATTTTCTGCATATAAGATTAGTGATTATTCTAGAACCACAGAAAGGCCAGGGTGAAGAAAAGTAAGGGGGGTTTTGAGGCATGCTCCCCCAGAATTTTATTTTAAAAAATGGATCAATCTGGAGCATTCTAGGTGTCCTGGGGAACTTAAATGATACTGAAAAAGGACAGATTTTGAGGCAATATCAACCCAAAATTTCACCAATTATGCCACCGCTGGCCTTCAATTAATCACAGGTATTATTATGCCATTAAACATGCCATAATAGCAATTGTATCAAATAGATGTTGATTCATGTGTACATGTATCAGTAAAAAGTTGTAATTCATGAATGTGTTGTTCATCCTTTTATACAGTTTGTCGACAGTTCCGATTATTTTTTTTCTTTATTTTACACTATGCAACAATAAAAACAAACTAAAGTGTTTGTAAGGTACTCTTAAGACAAAGCAATTATTTCTCTAAGTTTTAGCAAGATAGGTTTTATTCTTTTAGGGGCAATAAATGATGAAAACAGTTAACCTGAACTTGTTGAACAACTCGAGTATTGTACTATCCTTATGGAAGTAGAAGGCTTTATTATTTTAAAATAATCTTTTTCAATATTAAAGTAAAGCCTATGTTTTGAAATATTCATTCAGTTTTTTATGGTTTTGTACAATTTTCCCACAGGTGAACTTTAATTGACAATTTTTACCAAAAAACTGATAAGCCGTCTGGCTTAAACTGTTACCATAAGAATGAAATTGTACTCTTAATTTTTACATGTGCTGATATTGACACCAAACCCTAAAGGAAATTATTCAGATTGAGACAAATTTGCTGGGTTAATCTAAACTGGTTGACTGACTGTATATAGGCCCAGTGGTGGATACATTTACATTCATAATTGGCATTATTTCTCTCATCGTTTATGATTTAAACATATTAATTTAACATAAATATTTCACAAATATCATTCTTGAACACCTCCGTCACATGAATACGTTTTTAAAAAGAAATTGGTTGTACATCGTTTTTTGGTTCATAATCCGGGTCCGGACCGCACGGGACGGACTTTAATGTCAACGTTTAACGCGTGCGTAAACATTCACGTGGAGTCACTTTCGTTTTCGATTTTTCGAAAATACACGATGAAATTTCGTCTGCTACGTTATATCAAAGATCATACACACATCTAAAGTATTCTTTGGTTATATTTATCGTAAATAAATGCATTGGGGACGCTAAATGCAGCGATGCTGCTGAAAATATTTCATTCTCAAAGCATGGGCCGTGAAGTCAAACGGTAATTGTTGTGCTATATATAGAACATGGAACACGTTTAAAGTAAACAAAACGTAAGAAAATTAATACGCTACTACGATAATAAATACGTAATTATTGATTTACACTAGTTGTCGTTATTACTTTTTAAAATGTTTATAAAAATGAGTTTTAGTGAACAATTATCATGACATGGTTTCATCTATTAAAAATGTTAATGTTAAACCAACGACGCACTACTTTTTTCAACGACTAACTGCTGTGACGGTATGGCCGGCTTTTAACTGACCAGAAAAAGAAGCTCCCTGGCAAAAAAAAGCATTCCAATAGTAGCCTTCACTTCAGTGGAGGCGACGAAGAAAGAAGGTACATGAATACTGTAAACCAATAATTATTTCGCGCGATTTAATTCCGCGGAGTTCAGAGTGGTAGCATTTCGCGAAATTAAATGGCCGCGAATGTGCTAAAAACATTAATATAGACATTGCGAGAAACTTAAAAGCGCGAAATTTGTAGTCGCGAATATTCCGACGATAAACAAAATGCGAAAGTTAGTATTCGCGAAAGTAAATTTGTGTACAGTATGCCACGAATATAATATTTGTTTTTGTCAGTACGTAATTCAGTAAATCATTTTCGAAGATAGTTAATGTTTGTTGGATCGAACCTGGTCGCTAACCGACTATACAGCCATGTATACCTGGGTAATACTAATAATTGTGTGAGATATGACGAATCAAAGATATACGACAAATATAAAATATATTTACAGACATATCTTATCTAGACATGAACCCGTCATCCTATCTAGACCTGAACCCGTCATTTTATCTAATCCTGAACCCGTCATCTTATCTAGACCTGAACCCGTCATCTTATCTATATCTGAACCCGCCATCTTATCTATATCTGAACCCGTCATCTTATATAGACCTGAACCCGTCATCTTATCTAGACCTGAACCCGTCATCTTATCTAGACCTAAACCGTCATCTTATCTAGACCTGATCCCGTCATCTTATCTAGACCTGAACCCGTCATCTTATCTAGACCTAAACCGTCATCTTATATAGACCTGAACCCGTCATCTTATCTAGACCTGAACCCGTCATCTTATCTATATCTGAACCCGTCATCTTATCTAGACCTGAACCCGTCATCTTATCTAGACCTGAACCCGTCATCTTATCTAGACCTGAACCCGTCATCTTATCTAGACCTAAACCGTCATCTTATCTAGACCTGATCCCGTCATCTTATCTATATCTGAACCCGCCATCGTATCTAGACCTGAACCCGTCATCTTATAAAGACCTGAACCCGTCATCTTATATAGACCTGAACCCGTCATCTTATCTAGACTAGAACCCGTCATCTTATCTATATCTGAACCCGCCATCGTATCTAGATCTGAACCCGTCATCTTATAAAGACCTGAACCCGCCATCTTATATAGACCTGAACCCGTCATCTTATCCAGACCTGAACCCGTCATCTTATCTCGACCTGAACCCGTCATCTTATCTACATCTAAACGCGCCATCTTATATAGACCTGAACCCATCATCTTATCTAGACCTGAACCCGTCATCTTATCTAGACCTGAACCCGTCATCTTATCAAGACCTGAACCCGTCATCCTATCAAGACCTGAACCCGTCATCTTATCTAGACAAGAACCCGTCATCTTATCTAGACCTGAACCCGCCATCTTATCTAGACCTGAACCCGTCATCTTATCTCGACCTGAACCCGTCATCTTATCTAGACCTGAACCCGTCATCTTATCTAGACCTAAACCGTCATCTTATCTAGACCTGATCCCGTCATCTTATCTATATCTGAACCCGCCATCGTATCTAGACCTGAACCCGTCATCTTATATAGACCTGAACCCGTCATCTTATCTCGACCTGAACCCGTCATCTTATCTATATCTGAACCCGCCATCTTATCTATATCTGAACCCGCCATCTTATCTAGACCTGAACCCGTTATCTTATCTAGACCTGAACCCATCATCTTATCTAGACCTGAACCCGTCATCTTATCTAGACCTGAACCCGTCATCTTATCTAGACCTGAACCCGTCATCCTATCTAGACCTGAACCCGTCATCTTATCTAGACAAGAACCCGTCATCTTATCTAGACCTGAACCCGTCATCTTATCTAGACCAGAACCCGTCATCTTATCTAGACCTGAACCCGTCATCTTATTTAGACCTGAACCCGTCATCTTATCTAGACCTGAACCCGTCATCTTATCTAGACCTGAACCCATCATCTTATCTAGACCTGAACCCATCATCTTATCTAGAATATAGCCCGTCATCTTATCTAGACCTGAACCAGTCATTTTATCTAGACATGAAAGTAAATTTGTGTACAGTATGCCACGAATATAATATTTGTTTTTGTCAGTACGTAATTCAGTAAATCATTTTCGAAGATAGTTAATGTTTGTTGGATCGAACCTGGTCGCTAACCGACTATACAGCCATGTATACCTGGGTAATACTAATAATTGTGTGAGATATGACGAATCAAAGATATACGACAAATATAAAATATATTTACAGACATATCTTATCTAGACATGAACCCGTCATCCTATCTAGACCTGAACCCGTCATTTTATCTAATCCTGAACCCGTCATCTTATCTAG
This sequence comes from Spisula solida, assembly GCA_947247005.1. Lineage (NCBI taxonomy): Eukaryota > Metazoa > Mollusca > Bivalvia > Venerida > Mactridae > Spisula > Spisula solida. The sequence continues at coordinate 49,515,551 of OX365950.1, forward strand.
ACCTGAACCCGTCATCTTATCTAGACCTGAACCCGTCATCTTATCTATATCTGAACCCGTCATCTTATCTAGACCTGAACCCGCCATCTTATCTAGACCTGAACCCGTCATCTTATCTATATCTGAACCCGCCATCTTATCTATATCTGAACCCGTCATCTTATATAGACCTGAACCCGTCATCTTATCTAGACCTGAACCCGTCATCTTATCTAGACCTAAACCGTCATCTTATATAGACCTGAACCCGTCATCTTATCTCGACCTGAACCCGTCATCTTATCTATATCTGAACCCGCCATCTTATCTAGACCTGAACCCGTTATCTTATCTAGACCTGAACCCATCATCTTATCTAGACCTGAACCCGTCATCTTATCTAGACCTGAACCCGTCATCTTATCTAGACCTAAACCGTCATCTTATATAGACCTGAACCCGTCATCTTATCTAGACCTGAACCCGTCATCTTATCTATATCTGAACCCGTCATCTTATCTAGACCTGAACCCGTCATCTTATCTAGACCTAAACCGTCATCTTATCTAGACCTGATCCCGTCATCTTATCTATATCTGAACCCGTCATCTTATCTAGACCTGAACCCGTCATCTTATCTAGACCTGATCCCGTCATCTTATCTATATCTGAACCCGCCATCGTATCTAGACCTGAACCCGTCATCTTATAAAGACCTGAACCCGTCATCTTATATAGACCTGAACCCGTCATCTTATCTAGACTAGAACCCGTCATCTTATCTATATCTGAACCCGCCATCGTATCTAGACCTGAACCCGTCATCTTATAAAGACCTGAACCCGCCATCTTATATAGACCTGAACCCGTCATCTTATCTCGACCTGAACCCGTCATCTTATCTATATCTAAACGCGCCATCTTATATAGACCTGAACCCATCATCTTATCTAGACCTGAACCCGTCATCTTATCTAGACCTGAACCCGTCATCTTATCTAGACATGAACCCGTCATCCTATCTAGACCTGAACCCGTCATTTTATCTAATCCTGAACCCGTCATCTTATCTAGACCTGAACCCGTCATCTTATCTAGACCTGAACCCGTCATCTTATCTATATCTGAACCCGTCATCTTATCTAGACCTGAACCCGCCATCTTATCTAGACCTGAACCCGTCATCTTATCTATATCTGAACCCGCCATCTTATCTATATCTGAACCCGTCATCTTATATAGACCTGAACCCGTCATCTTATCTAGACCTGAACCCGTCATCTTATCTAGACCTAAACCGTCATCTTATATAGACCTGAACCCGTCATCTTATCTCGACCTGAACCCGTCATCTTATCTATATCTGAACCCGCCATCTTATCTAGACCTGAACCCGTTATCTTATCTAGACCTGAACCCATCATCTTATCTAGACCTGAACCCGTCATCTTATCTAGACCTGAACCCGTCATCTTATCTAGACCTAAACCGTCATCTTATATAGACCTGAACCCGTCATCTTATCTAGACCTGAACCCGTCATCTTATCTATATCTGAACCCGTCATCTTATCTAGACCTGAACCCGTCATCTTATCTAGACCTAAACCGTCATCTTATCTAGACCTGATCCCGTCATCTTATCTATATCTGAACCCGTCATCTTATCTAGACCTGAACCCGTCATCTTATCTAGACCTGATCCCGTCATCTTATCTATATCTGAACCCGCCATCGTATCTAGACCTGAACCCGTCATCTTATAAAGACCTGAACCCGTCATCTTATATAGACCTGAACCCGTCATCTTATCTAGACTAGAACCCGTCATCTTATCTATATCTGAACCCGCCATCGTATCTAGACCTGAACCCGTCATCTTATAAAGACCTGAACCCGCCATCTTATATAGACCTGAACCCGTCATCTTATCTCGACCTGAACCCGTCATCTTATCTATATCTAAACGCGCCATCTTATATAGACCTGAACCCATCATCTTATCTAGACCTGAACCCGTCATCTTATCTAGACCTGAACCCGTCATCTTATCTAGACCTGAACCCGTCATCCTATCTAGACCTGAACCCGTCATCTTATCTAGACAAGAACCCGTCATCTTATCTAGACCTGAACCCGTCATCTTATCTAGACCTGAACCCGTCATCTTATCTAGACCTGAACCCATCATCTTATCTAGACCTGAACCCATCATCTTATCTAGAATATAGCCCGTCATCTTATCTAGACCTGAACCAGTCATTTTATCTAGACATGAACTCGTCTTGTTATCTAGACCTGAGCCCGTCATTTTATCTAGACCTGAACCTGTCATCATACTGTAATCTCACCTGAACCAGAACCGTCATCTCACCTGAACGAGAACCGTCAGCACACCTAAACGAGAACCTGTCATCTCACCAGAACCAGAACCTGTCATCTTACCTGAATGAGAACCTGCCATCTTACCTGAGCCAGAACCGTCATCATACCTGAACCAGAACCCGTCATCTCATCCTGACCGAACCTATGATCATACCTTAACCTGCCAGCATCCCTTAACCAGAATATGCCCTCTTATCAGGACCTGCACCTATCATCTTGCCCCGACATGCGCCTATTTTCTTACCAGGATCTGTACCTGCCCTCTAACCACAACCCGCACCTGCCCTCTAACCACGACCCGCATCTGCCCTCTAACCACGACCCGCATCTGCCCTCTAACCACGACCCGCATCTGCCCTCTAACCACGACCCGCATCTGCCCTCTAACCACGACCCGCATCTGCCCTCTAACCACGACCCTCATCTGCCCTCTAACCACGATCCGCACCTGCCCTCTAACCACGACCCGCATCTGCCCTCTAACCACGATCCGCACCTGCCCTCTAACCACGACCCGCATCTGCCCTCTAACCACGACCCGCATCTGCCCTCTAACTACGACACGCACCTGCCCTCTAACCACGACACGCACCTGCCCTCTAACCACGACACGCACCTGCCCTCTAACCACGTCACGCACATGCCCTCTAACCACGACCTGCACCTGCCCTCTAACCACGACCTGCACCTGCCCTCTAACAACGACCTGCACCTGCCCTCTAACCACGACCTGCACCTGCCCTCTAACCAGGACCTGCCATCCTACTAGGACCTGCCCTCTACCCAGGACATGCACCTACCCTCTTACCAGGACCTGCACCTGCCCTCTTACCAGGACCTCCACCTGCCCTCTTACCAGGTACCGCATCTGCCCTCTTACCAGGACCCGCACCTGCCCTCTAACCAGGACCCGCACCTGCCCTCTTACCGGGACCCGCGCATTCCCTCTTACCGGGACCCGCATCTGCCCTGTTACCAGGACCTCCACCTGCCCTCTTACCAGGACCCGCACCTGCCCTCTTACCAGGACCCGCACCTGCCCTCTTACCAGGACCCTCACCTGCCCTCTTACCAGGACCCTCACCTGCCCTCTTACCAGGACCCTCACCTGCCCTCTTACCGGGACCCGCGCATTCCCTGTTACCACCTCGCCCTCATACCAGACCATGCACGGTTGAATACATAACGATTTAATTTGCAATTCGTGGTGAAATAAATAGGATTGAATTGCTTTATATTATATAAAAAATCTTTGAGACAACCCCTCGGTTTTATATCGCTTATCCGCTCTCCATGTCCACATAGGTTGTCGTGTATACATCTCCAATTTTCCAATTACATGAGAAAATATTGCGATGGTTTAAGTTTATCACAGTGTGATATGTAATCACAGTGTGATATGTACTATACATTTTATACTGTGGTTTAGGTTATTTACTAGGCCACCCGCTTTTTTGTTGTCGTTATTTTACCATATTATGGCGTACCATTTGGGTCAAACATGGTAAGCTATTTTATAAACGTTCACGTATACATCCAAGTTATAAAGTAGAACGAGCTAATAGGTGTAGAAAGTAGAACAGTGTCATTTAATACACCCGTAAACTTCGCGTCAGTCTCATGTTTTTGTTCAGCGTATAACGTTCAACGTATAAGGCATGGATTTAACAGTGGGTTTAGTGTTTGTATTGGCGTTTCTGTTGGCTGCATTCTTTTTACGAAAGAAGCAGAACTTGCCACCCGGATACGCGGCTTTACCATTAGTTGGATCTATTCCGTTAATACGAAAACTGAGAGGTAAAAGACCGCATATCGTTTTAACAGAGGAATCTAAATCACTTGGAAGGATATACCGGTTTTATTTTGGTCAGCAATTGGTCGTTGTTCTGACCGGTTATGATGTTATTCATCAAGCACTGGTTGAGCAGAAAGAGACGTTTAGTGGGCGATTGCGTTTTAAAAATCCTCTGTTCCGAAAAGTATTCACAGGCGATATTTTAAGTAAGTACAAGTATCCGTAACATTTAAGCCTAGGCCCCCACTGAGGAAGTCCGCATGTTCTCCCGATGTCATCCGATAACATCCAATTCATCAGTACCGGTATTCCTTCCGATATCACAAACTGTCTCATGACTTCCCCGAAGCTTCTCCTATACCATGCGGAACCGGTTCCCGATGTTCTGATAGTTCATTAATTTAAATCGGGAGTACATCGCCGAGGAAAAACATGCTCAGTGGGACCTAGGCTTTAGACTACAATAAACAATCAATAAATAATTATCTAGGTCCAGATTGCATCATTTCATAATAACAGAAGTAAATACTTCCTTCATTAATCGAACATAATGTTTTATTTTGGAGTTGGAGAATAAACAAATCACACATTACACTTGTCAAAACAAAAAAAAACAAATCGGACAGGGAAAGTAATAATAATAATAATAAAGACTTTGTTTTACGAGGAAACTCATTTGACAATTAAATTAAATGGCAATCTTCCATGAGATCCTCAACAATAAACAGTTGAACAAGAACACTAGTACATAAAATGAAAAAAGGATAAAGGCAATTTGGCCCATATGACGTCCACAATATCATAATTTTATATACAATTGGGGAATTTCATAAAAGAGTTTCAGTGAAAGGATGTGCGAAACCGATATGTATGGAATCTACAAATAAAGGAGGGTATAAATCAAAATGCTAATCAATTAAATTTATAATTAATCACTATAAAGCTTTATTAGATATAGGGACATCATAAGAGCCAGCATATCATATAACAACATGTAAATTAAAACAATGACATTTTTAAAAGCATGATACGGAATTGAAACATAAAACACACTGCATGCCATTCTGCAGACATATATATATGGCTATAAATGTATATTGAAGTAATGATTATGACCAGCCAGTCATTAGATATTTAAGTAGCAGAAACATGGGGTATTTCAAAATAAGACGGCTTCACCCAGCGTAGATATAATGTTTTAAACTGTTGAATAGAAGAAGAATTTTTGATATTATGAGGAATAGAATTCCATATTGAGGTACCAGAGAAAGCGAAAGTGTGGCGAAATAACTCGGAATTGGGTTTAGGACTATATAATTGGTATGTAGAAGATGAGCGTAACAGTCGTGAATGAATATCTGCAGTATATTTAAATGCAGATTTAAGATTGTCTGGTGCATCACCTCTGAGAGTTTTGTACATTTGAATAGCTTTCTGATAAATAACGCGTTCATGAAATGTCATCCATTTGAGTTTTGTAAATAGAATACTTGAAGGAGTTGAATAATCACAATCAAGAATTACTCTAGCTGCTCTTTTCTGAATTTTTATAAGTTTATCTTCAAGACTGCTGGTACAATTTCCCCATACAACACAGCAAAAGTAAAAATGTGGAAGAATAATTATATGAGTTATAAAAGCGCTTCCGAGTTTCAATGGAAAGAAAATATTTAATTCTAGATAAGAGGTGCAAAAAGGAATTACATTTATTTATCACATTATTAATATGGTCTGCCCAAGATGGCTATCATTAATTTTGATACCTAATAACTTTGCTGTTGAAGTAACTTCAATAGAATTATCATGAAAAGGAATGTTGAGATTGGATCCAACAATATGATGTTTATTACGTTTACTTGTTATAAATAAAGACTTGGATTTTTCAGAATTAATGGCCATTTGATTTGGTTTACACCATTGATCAGCATGCAATAAATCTCTAGTAAGTGAAAAAACAACATCATCTAATGTCTTGCTGTGGGTTGATAATGTGGTATCGTCAGCAAATATGTCAGCAATGGAATGTGAAAGCGAAAGAGGCAAGTCATTAATAAATATTAAAAATAATAATGGACCGAGAACTGAGCCCTGTGGAAAACCTGCTAAAACTTTGCCAGGACAAGAATATTTGCCAGATATAAATGTTTTTTGAGTACTTGAATTGAGATAGGACTTAATAACAATTTAGTGTTGTAAAATGCATAGTGCATAGTGATAGCTTTTGTAATAAACTATCATGGTTTACCAAGTCAAATGCTTTACTTAAATCAATGAACAATGTTCCAACTATTTCATTATTATCAACAGCTGATATCCAGTCATCAAGCATTTTAATTAAAGCTGTTTGACAAGAGTGATTTTTACGGTTCCTGATAGTCTGTCATACAGAAGTTTGTTGTCAGAAAGATAAGACTTTAAGCACTTGCTCACGTGTCTTTCAAGTATTAAGGAAATAACTGGTAAAAAGGAAATAGGTCTATAATTATTTTTATCATGTCTATCACCCTTCTTGAAGGCTGGAATGATTTTTGCTGCTTTGAATGCGAATGGGAATTTTAGATATTTGGCATTGATATTATCAGTACCTGTCGATTTAGTGGGATCGAGAGATTTTAATTGGGTTTCAACAAAGTCACTAGTCAATAGTGGAATGGTAAATTTATCAGAATTAACTAACTTAGATTTGTTCAAGGTTTTTAATAAATCAGGAGGTTTGTATTTAACACTAGATTTATCAACAGGAACAGTTTTATGAATGTTACAAAAATGGTCATTAAAAAGATGTGCAACTGAAGTTGGATCTGATATGAAATTTCCCTCAACATTATGAAGGCATTGAGTTTGATTTTTGATACTTTCCAAACCAGACAACTCTCGGAGACCTTTCCATAACAGTTTTGGATTGTGTTTATTTGAGTTGATTTGGTCAAAGTAGAACTCAATAGAGCAGAGCACGAAACGCGCAAACAAGACCACACGAACAAGATACATCTCAGATCACAAGTCGGTCGGTCGGTCGGTCGGTCGGTCGGTCGGTCGGTCGGTCGGTCGGTCGGTCGGTCGGTCGGTCGGTCGGTCGGTCGGTCGGTCGGTCGGTCGGTCGGTCGGTCGGTCGGTCGGTCGGTCGGTCGGTCGGTCGGTCGGTCGGTCGGTCGGTCGGTCGGTCGGTCGGTCGGTCGGTCGGTCGGTCGGTCGGTCGGTCGGGTCGGGTCGGGTCGGGTCGGGTCGGGTCGGGTCGGGTCGGGTCGGGTCGGGTCGGGTCGGGTCGGGTCGGGTCGGGTCGGGTCAAGTCAAGTCAAGTCAAGTCAAAAGTCAAGTCAAGTCAAGTCAAGTCAAGTCAGACAAGACCGACCGACCGACCGACCGACCGACCGACCGACCGACCGACCGACCGACCGACCGACCGACCGACCGACCGACCGACCGACCGACCGACCGACCGACCGACCGACCGACCGACCGAGTCAGACAGACAGACAGACGGACGGACGGACGGACGGACGGACGGACGGACGGACGGACGGACGGACGGACGGACAGACAGACGGACGGACAGACAGACAGACAGACAGTAAGACAGTCAGTAAGACAGTCAGTAAGACAGTCAGTCAGTAAGACAGTCAGTCAGTAAGACAGTCAGTCAGTAAGACAGTCAGTCAGTAAGACAGCAAGTCAGTAAGACAGCAAGTCAGTCAGTCAGTCAGTCAGTAAGACAGTCAGTCAGTAAGACAGCAAGTCAGTCAGTAAGACAGTCAGTAAGACAGTCAGTCAGTCAGTCAGTAAGACAGTCAGTCAGTAAGACAGCAAGTCAGTCAGTCAGTAAGACAGTCAGTCAGTTAGACAGCAAGTCAGTCAGTCAGTCAGTCAGTAAGACAGCAAGTCAGTCAGTCAGTCAGTTAAACACAAACCGTGCAAGAGCCAGTTGACAAGAACGAACCACAAACACAACCCAGTATTAAACTGTATTGAGTTTTACTCTGTCTGTATATGTTTTCTAGACGGTGGGATTATTATAAGACAATATGGAACAGAATGGAGAGAGTCCCGAAGATTTACCCTGCAAGCTTTACGTGATTTCGGTGTTGGTAAATCATCTATTGAAGACAAGATTAATGAGGAATTAATTTCTGTCGCTAATTACTTTGATTCCATGAAGGCCAAACCAACGTCTGTGAGAGACCTTATGCAAATGGTCGTAGCAAATGTGATGTTTAGCATCATCTTTGGTAAAAGGTATGTCCTGTGGTTCTTTATTCTTGTACTACATTCATGGCATGTATATCGTTGATTTTAGTAAACATTGTAGTGGGACTGTAGATTAATTATATTTCGTATATCGATTATTCGTTGGAATTAATCAAAGGCATCTACCTACGAAAAAAACTATTTCGTTTACAGTTTTTAGTTTACAGCAGGAATATACAGTGACACTTATTTGTTTGTGTATCTACTGTATGTCTAGCGAAGCTTTTGTACTTGAACTTTGATTAAAGAGTTCAAACGAATTATATGTCGGTATTTGGCTGGCTCATGTTAAGGCCAATTGTTCAAATGATGAAAAACGTTGTTAACAGTTTCAGTAATAAATGGGAGTCATTGTTAAAGGTGCTGCCTCACAGATTGGGCTAACATTTTTGTATATCGTGATTTTCCAACCTAACCAAGTATTGATGTAATATAAAGCCACTGACAATTGCTTTATGAAAGATTTGGTGCAAATAAGCAATTTTAACCACTCTCGATATCGCCCACTGAGTATTTTTTTCTTGAAAAAAAGCGCTAAGTTTCCTTCCAATATACCTTTCCCGAAACTAGGTAACCTCCCTTTGCAATTGTCTTCCCTTGACGCCTATGCGCATGCGCCAGATTAATATCTCCACTTCCGAGGTGTCCGTATATCGATTCAATCGTTATTCAGCCATTACTCCTAGCATTAGCGATCCGTTATGCTTGAGATAAAAGTACTTTGTTGACGATGTTTTTGCTTTTCTTTTGTCGTCAGTTGAACGAACATGCAGGGAAGTGATTACATGGTCTAAAATTCTTATTTGGATAATGAAATTTTATTGAGATTTAAATATATTTCTCAGTAAAATATCTTATTCACGAGCGCTTTCAATATTTATAAGTTGAGAAGACTATATTCAATAATAATTATGATTATACAGCAATATTATTAAATATTGGTTCAAATATTATTTTCGGTAACCTAATAACATACGAATTAATCTACAATATTTTTATCAAGATACTCACCAATTAAATTATTTTGACAATCATCCATAACACATGTAGACATAAACTTGCACTTATAAGTGCTAAATAAATCCACCACCTTCGTGAATTATGTATTTCACATGAGATCGAACTGTAACATCAACAAACTACAGCGTAAACATCAGTGAGGTATTTGGTTCGTTTTTCGATTCGTTTTCATCAAATGCGAACAAATTTCAGGCAATTTAAGTAATAGTTGTGTTAATTCTATAGGGTATTAATACCCTATAGAATTTTTGATGTAAAAATACTAAATAAATACAAAATGCCTATGTTTCTCAAGTTATTTTAAATGTCAGTACGGTTGTTTATGGGATATACAGGCAACTATGCCAAAATTACGCGAATATTTGACAATTTTGTTTTAATTTTGCAATACACCAATATGTGAGGCAGTCCCTTTAATACGAGGGGTTGTTCGAAAAGAAATGCAACTTACTCTTTAACTTTTAACTGACAGAATCATTTACAATGAAACTCACAAAAAATATCCAATGAACTCTCATTTACACATTGCACACTAATGAAACTTTTAAATTCGATATAAAGTTATGTTTGTCGTCTGCAAAAGAAATGCACTGTAAAATGGCTGACCACATAGGTTACCTGGAAACGTACCTATGGTCTACTGAATGCGATTTAAGTATAGGAACTAAGCGCAGACAATATTCGAATGGGTACACATGTCAAATGTGATGCACGAAGACCCCGAACATACAAAGATATGCATGAAGTCGTATCGGCATATGCGCCTTGATCTTCCGCTCTGCTGTTTCTGTCGAGTGCTGCTTAGCCTGTTGGATTAGTTATTATCTTTTTACTCGGTAATTAAAGTTTCATTTTGGCTAATCTAATATTTAGATAAAATTTTATTTCAGGCATGAATACGATGACCCGGAATTTGAGCGTTTAAGAAACCTGACAACTACAGTAGTCTCCGGATCAGGAGCCGTGAATCCAGCCAACTTCTTACCAAGGTTCATCACAAGCCTACTAAGCAGTAAAGTACGTACTTGTTCGTTATTCTACTCTGTTGAAATCGCAGTAATGCCTAAGTATTGTAAACGATGCAAATTATTGCATTTAGGTTACTAGCGTTCATTTTGTACTTTTGTGCTTTCGTACTCTGATGTTTTCATTGAATGTTGCCTACCTGTTCGATTTATTATTCTTTTTAGGCATTCCATCAATTGTTTTTAAAGAGCGTTTAGTCTAGCTTTTCAATAGAGACATACATGCTGTTTAATATAGTTGGTTTAATATAAAATCAAAGCACTGAGAGTACTTTTGGGAGGCGATCTGGTGCTACTAAAGCTTAAACCGACTTTACACGTTTAATGTTCGTTTTCTTACTGCCGATCTTGTCTTGAATGTCAAAATAGGCATATGTGACTATATAGGTATGTTGGGTGTCTAAATAATTGTTAAAAGGTGCATATTAATTTATATGTAATACGTGTATTGAATGCGTATATCAAAAGTAGCTTTAAAATAATACTACGCGCCTATTTATCAGATTCTACAGTACCGTCTTGTAATCACTTCCCTCACAGCGGGAGACAGTCTATAGAAAGCGGCTAGCTAGTACAGAGACACCATATGATTGCATAACAGTTCTTTGCAGACCGTATACGATTCATTGATAAAACCATCACTTGACCGTAGTCTGAAGTTTCTAAAAATAGCCTTACAGCCGGGACATTTGATGAACACGTCATTTTCGTACTATAAAACAAGTTCGGTATCAGCCGGTGTAGTGATTTTTTTGGCCAAAATATCGATTTAACGAACAGTTTCACAATAATTTTTGATCTTAGAATAAACAAATGTTGCTGATTGGCTTAAATCAGTTAAAATATTTTGGAGAAACATATGTAGCAGTATCGGGAATATTGACAGTTTCTGGAACTACTTGAATGCGGATTCACATAGCAGCCTAAAGGCGGTTAATTTTGTATTAAGAAATGGGCAATGGTATAGTGCGGCCAAGATATGATGGCACAATAACATTTACACATGCTAATTAGCCGACGGGTTCATTTTCAACAGAAAGGAGTGCTTATTTACAGTCAGGGTCAATAAACGCTTGTTTCGTATTACGTTTTCGCAATATTAGCAAATATTCGAGACAATTTTGCATGTACCTGGCTAGCTCAGTTGGTTAAGCTTTGGAATTACAATAATATTATGGATGGAGGTTACTAGTTCGAGTCTCACTTTTGTGCATATGTTTTATATTGATTTGTTTTTTTACAGTCTAGTAAACTTTTTTTCTTAGTATAATTATGCCGGTTATCTTATTACACATGCTTTCTCTATTCTGTATATTTATTATATTTATCTAGAATAATCAGTTATAAATTAATATTATGTACGTATACATGTACAAATGTATATACAAATTATATGAATTAACATTGCTCATTAGCAGTGTCTGCGACAGGATCAGTTAAGACATCTGCAAAATTATCATTACTATCACCATCTGCCTCATCATTATCACCGTAATTATCATCATCATCATCATTACCAACGTCCGAGTCTGTGTCATCTGAGTCATCATCTCCTATATTAACGATACGTTTAGTCATACAAATGTAGTTGATTAAATAATGTGCAGTTTACACAGTTTATCTGATTGCAAGCAATACACCCACAAATACACGAGTTTCGTGAAAAGCGTGCGGAAAAATAATTTCGAAATAAATTAAAATAAAAAATATTCTGAATGGGATTCGAACCTGGACCGTCTGCGTTGAGATTAGAGATGTTACCACTAGACTATATAATAAACACAACGATCTTCATCCTTAATTATGTAGTTTAAGATAACTGAACAGGCGCTTAGATGATCATGATTTATTCGCTTACCCGCGTTTTGATATGGACTGATCCAAACAGTGACGTTTACACAATGTTATTGTGCCATCATATCTTGGCCGCACTATAGTAATGAGAGGCTTAATCGCCTCCCAAAAACGAGTGTACTTGATAGTATTTCCTGTTTAAGTTAAGCGGACTTTTATTTCAGGTGTCTATTAACCGTCCATTTGACTGTATTTCTAGTCATAGTTTCTTGTCCATCCTGTGTGACAATTTTCTGTCAGCTTTCTTGTTCTATTGTGCATTGTATTTAGTTTTGGTGTTGGTTTGCAACTACAAGATGTCAGACCTATCATTTCATTTTGAAAGAGGCTCACAGTGAAGAGCATTTCCTAAATGGGTTTTCTCTATATATAAAGTATTTATGTTATTATTACTATTACCAGCGGTCCCGAGACCGCAGGTGTCTTGGAATGCCTTAAACGAATTGTCTATGGAGGAGCAAGTGACCTTTCATCAGTCTAATTTGCGATTTCAAAAAATAATCCAAAAAGGAAGCATTCTGTAAGAATGTCGTGAACCAGACTAATTCCAATCAATATTTATCAGTATTTTATTTATTATTATTTGTAATGTATAGGATAACGAAATCGATGACTTGAGGGGCAAGGCGCTACTTGATATGAAGGATTACGTTTACAGTCAGATTGAGGAACACGAACGGTCTTTTGATGACTCGAATATTAGGGACTTTATTGATATTTACATACAGACATCAAGAAGTGACGGAAACGAATTGAAACAACATATAACAAGTGTGTACAATATTTCTTAATGTATTAGAAAATGTTTTTTAAAAATATTTATTTTAGTTACAGTTAAATTTCTAGGCAAGGGATCAGCATAAACGCGTCTTAGATTGTAAAGCACGGTCACTTGTTCGGATGCCAACATTAAATCGCATTCGTGATTTTATTACTACACACCCGAACTCGTGACAGTGCTTTATTCTACGACAAAACACAGGTACATATTCATTATTTCTTAAGTAATTTCCAAAAAGGCGAAGAATAATCACGATTGTATAGTGTGCAGCTACCGTACATTCGAGATTTCAAAATATTGATGTGTCTATGTGTCTTGTATGCTTGTGTGCGATTTTTTGACGTTTGATTGACAATAACATTTAACCCACACACTAAGCATAAGTGTTAAACTGTGTTATGCAGCCAAGGCAAAATTATACCTAACTAAATTAATGCCTCGCGAGTAATAATGAATTAGCTTACAGAATATGTTTGAACATTTGTGTAAAGTAGAGGTTTTAATTGTGTTTTTCAGAAGGTAATATGTTCCGTATCATCTTGGATTTGTTCTTGGCTGGATCAGAGACGACATCTACTGCTCTAGATTGGGCATTCCTTTGTATGATCGAGTATCCAGAGGTACAGAAACGATGCCGGGAAGAAATAACAAAGGTAAATATTATTGACGGTCCTGTCAGAGACCATAAATAGATGTTGCAGGGTTGACCGATGTGGACAACTGCTACCTGTAACTAACTGTCTCCCCTGTCAGATACCTTATTATATAAGTTATATAGATCTCTCAGCGTTGACCGCAATCTTTGCGATATTTGAAAAACTATTGAAACTCCAACTCAACAAATAGCAAAAAACAAACACAATACTGTAAAAGTCATAATTATATTTTTGCGATATCAAAAATTCGAGAATTTGCCATTGGTGACGTAATTCGCGTATATGAACGCGATTTTTAAATTTTCGAAAGAATGATGTTCTGTGTTTCATTGTCATTTCTTATGTCCACGAGCATGAAGTTTTATGCATAAATACAATCTGCAATTAGTGAAGCGCTTTGGTAATCGCTTTTACATTTTTAACAAAGATACAAAAATATCCATATAATGCGATCTCTTCAGTTAAAGCCTAGGTCCCACTGAGGAATTCCACATCGTTGATGTTCTCCCGATTTCTTCAGATACCATCCGATTCATCACGATTCCTTCCTATATCACAAATAGTCTCATGACTTCCCCAAAGCTTCCCCTAGACTACGATTGTCCTGATAACTCATTAATTTCCACCGGGAGTACATCGCCGAGGCAAACATGCTCATTGTGACATAGGCTTAACCATTATTTAGTAAACTCAAAAATTTATTTAAATACACGTAGGTTGAAATATTTAAATACCTAATACGTCGTTTTTGTTATTATCCAACAGGAGCTTGGGGACAAACTTATTGAATACAGTGACCGAACCAAACTACCGTATGTAAGTGCTGTTCTCATGGAAATTCAAAGAGTCAGCAACATTGGTAAGAATACTATTTTTGCTTTGCAAACTGTCTTGGTATTTTGTTACTTCGCACTGAAATAGAGGGAAGTATAAATGATGATTATGCATGACTGTTTGACTGGAAGTTAAACATAGGAAAATATACACAACATCGATTATAATTTTTGATCCGACTGTTTTTGTATATCCTAAAATCTTGACTTGTATAAAATATATCACCTAGAGGTAGGTCGAGAGGTTTCGGGTTGGAACCCCGTCGGCGCCACTGGTCAATTTCTATGAACAAGAGTAATCCACATTGCTCCAATTCACCCGGATGTACGAATGGATACCTGTGGTGATCAAAGGTTAATGTGCTGTGGCTGTCAGCAGCGCCGTGTCGACTTTCGACTCAATGATCAAGGTGAATGTACAGTCGGTTGAACGTATGCATGTCTAAACACAGACTTGGTACTTCACTCTCATGGGACCACTGATCGGTTGTTGTACATGTCATCTAATGTACACTGGATTTGTATTTTGTTATTATGTAGAAACAAATGACATAGCGATGCACAGAGCCCACATAGCACGAGAGTCACAGAAAAGAATATACAATGTACCAAAAAATGAAGAAGAAAAGATGTCAAGCACACGCGACACGGACAACTACAAAATTGCGCAAGAAACCAACACTGTTATTTATTATTTCTGTAATGTCACTTTGATATTTTAGTACCGATGAATGTCCCCCACTGTACTACCCAAGATACCACATTAGACGGATATGATATACCACAGAACACGTTAATACTACCGATACTGTATTCCGTGAGCATGGACGAGAAATATTTTCCTGAACCTACAAAGTTTAACCCCAATAGGTTCATTGATGAATATGGTAAACTGAAAAAGACTGATGCAGCTGTTGCAGCGATACCATTTTCGACAGGTATGATAGTTTGTTTTGTATTCAATCTTTCGATAAAATTTACCATGTATATCTACTGATTCCTTAACTGAAGCATATGGTAGGGTTCCACGGCATTCGATGTGCCCTTATATTAGAATAATATTACGATGAATTGGCAAATACAACTCAAACTCCAGCTTGTATGTTTCGACTGTCTTCTTCGGTAATACCATTGTTAATGTAGAAATAAGTAAACTACGTCATAAATTATGACGGCATAAAATATTAAATTAACACAAACTCCCTTATTTCACTATCTATCTATCTATACTGCCTAACGCCTCTTTTCGAGTATTATTGGCAGGTGGTGTGTATGTTAAGGGCAGACTTATTCCTGATGGTTAGAGGTTTGTTTTGCCATACCGTCCATTTCATTCTCCGTTTTATACATTTTAACAGGGCCCAGGGTGTGTCTTGGAGAACCGCTAGCACGTATGGAACTATTCCTGACGTTCACAAACCTGCTTCAGAAGTTCACATTTGAAAGAGAGGACCCTAAGATTCCGCATACATTCGAAACCAGACCAGATCAAATAACTAACTCACCTTTGTTGTATAAACTACGAGCGACTAGATTACAGTGAAGAAACAGTTCAAAACTTCAAACACTTTATGTCAAAATGTGATACAACTTGTCAGTTTGTAATGTATCATACAGATAATCTGGGACCGTACATACACAAAACTTCTATAATATTTTCGGTCTAAGAAAAGCTTACTTTCTTAGTTTGTTGAATAGTTTTCTTAGATTTTCGCGAAAATTCTTAGTTCTGTTCTTTTAGTACAATGTATTTCAATAATTTATGAAAACAGAATAGTCTAAGATAAAATTTAGATGTTTTTGTTTCTAAGTGAATATATTTCGTCTTTGAAATTTTCTTTAAAAATATCCACGAAGCTGTGTAAATACGGGCCCCTCAGAATGTTAACGATGATTCTGTAGACACGTCCCGTTTAAAACTGATATAGTGCGCCCAGGATATTGTGATGTTTACAAACATTAATTGGTTTGGTCACTGCTGCAAAATTGGTTTCAGAAATTACTATAGTTAACAGATATGGTCAGTTTTGTATTAAAACATCACTGATAAATTGTGCACATCAGATTAACCCACCTTTGTGGAATATACCAAATCGTCCCACCTTTCTGGTTATCGTATACACACTTTACCAAATACATCCAGCCTACCTTATCAAAGAACTTGAAGTTTACAGTGGAAATAATATGTGTAGGCAGATACATATAAGTAGGTCTGGTAGATATATATTCACCTGTAAGTGCTAATGTACCATAGGCACAGTTTTAATTTCTCAAATAAACTGTAAACTTGTGACTATAGTCAGTATATTACAAATGATAATGTATTTCCTGTCACAAACAAGCTTTTGTGGATCTCATGTAAACAATCTCGCCCAATACAATACCGTTTTTTTTCTATGTACATATACTTTGATATGCTATATAACTTGTTTGGAATGAATAAGTTGTTTGTATTTATAAATGTGATTCGTGGACCAATGGCCTACATTTCTTGTACATAAACTGTATATTACAAATGATAATAGATTAACTGTCACAAACAGGTTTTGATATTCCCAGTGTTTGGTTGAATGTACTTTATTTTTGCAATATTTCTAGAATATGTTCTTCATCAGGGTAAGTATGGAATTCCGGTACTTTTAGACACGCGTTAAATTTTTGTGATAGTTAATAATAATAAAATATTTTTTAAAAGGAATGAGAGTTATTGTCTGTTTCTAGAAAAGGATATTCATTCGTATATTAGAAAATTTGTAAGTTATTGTTAGACTGTCTTCAGATGTAACCACGCTTTTTGTCACATTCATGAACTTCATCAGTCCGTTAAGGTGACCGTACACCATTAAGTAATCACATACCGAGGATTGTCTGCAAAGCTGTAGTACATCCTTCTTAATATAAAAAACAGTTACTACAGGTTTGTGGGCAACCCTCGATACACTGTTTTTAATTGTCATCTAACTATTGGTTGGTAGCTGACAGGTCATGCTAGGTCAAATCTTGGTTATTTATGCATTGCTTAACCGCATATGGATCGTAGGGCGAAAACAAATATTGTCCTGAAACCGCGAACTATATTCGCTTGCTCCAAATAAGGCTCGCGTCATTTTTGTAGGATTTTCAGGATAAGTGAAATAAATAAATAGGCCCCATAGAGTTTCCTATTATTTATTGTATAAATTATGATATTGTGGACGTCATATGGGCCAAATTGCCATTATGCTTTTTTCATTTTATGTACTAGTGTTCTTGTTCAACTGTTTATTGTTGAGGATCTCATGGAAGATTGCCATTTAATTGTAAAATGAGTTTCCTCGTAAAATAAAGTATTTATTATTATTATTATTATTCGTAGGGCGAGCCATATTCGTGGGAATTTTTTTCACCCTACGAATAAGACTCGCTGCGAGCCATATTCGTTGAGAGTATGCTTCATCCCCGAATATGGCTCACAATATACGCAAGCCATATTCGGATCAACAATGCATTTATTAATCGTATATCAGCAGTACAACATAAAAACGTCTCTATCAGTTACCTGACCTACACAAATATTTACGATCACCAATTAACTTCAGTTACATTCGCTACTGGCATCTTTCTTGAATTTCGTTTGTTTTCAAAACAAAAATGCAATAACGACTTGTTGTTGGTTCGACTTGGAAAACTTAACAGAGCAGTTAAATTCCGCTGATTGTGAGTTGTGTCTGGAATATGTTACATTGGTCCCAACACTGAAAAGGTCTTTCGTTGCATCAATATCCTCCGCAGAGAGGCCAAGGGTAAAAAGTGTAACTTAAAACGTTGTGGACCATGATACTGTATATAATGGTCAGGTCCCAATTCCACGAAAAAACTTAAGTTATTGCTCAGCTGAGACTGTTATTTTGAATTTATTATGTGACTACAAGTATAGTCTTGTGATGTGGATTGCTACCAGAAACTGTGTATTTATTGGTAAATAATGATAAAGCAGGTGATTTTTGTATGTAATGCTCATGGGAACCAGACAGTGATGAATAATAAAGAACGTCATAGTTGAGCCTGTTATAACAGACTTAAGTTTTTGCTTTAGTTGTTTATAATTTTAAAACACTATTTTCTGTAAAAATTGGACTTATTTTGTATTGCTTTATTAAATAGGCATCTAACTGTGATGAAACAGTATATACAAGTATACATAAAAGTCATTTAACCTACAAAATATGTTTTTGAAATAGCAGTCTCAGCTGAGCAATAACTTAAGTTTTTTCGTGGAATTGGGGCCAGGGCTGGTATTCACAAAGCATCTTAGTTAAAAACTTAAATATTTTGACTTAAGTTAAAAATTAGTATTGCATATATCGTGCACAAATTGAAGATTAACCCATGTTTTCTTAGTGCTTATAGTAGGTTTTTACATAATGATTTAAACCTATGCAAAAAATCAATAATCTTGATTGTCATGTTAGGCTGACATACTTTAGAAACTTTTGTGTTTTTAAGAAAAATCTAAGTTTTCTACTAAGATGCTTTGTGAATTATACCAACCCAGGCCTGCAAGCTTGATTGACGATTTTTCAAGTTTTTAATGACAACGGCGCAATTTCACGACACCTGGATACGCATCCCTCTGTACGTTCTCTGTGGTATTCATGACGCCTGAATACATCCCCTGGACGTTCTCTGTGGTATTCATGACGCCTGAATACATCCCCTGTACGTTCTCTGCGGTATTCATGACGCCTGAATACATCCCCTGGACGTTCTCTGTGGTATTCATGACGCCTGAATACATCCCTCTGTGGTATTCATGACGCCTGAATACATCCCCTGGACGTTCTCTGTGGTATTCATGACGCCTGAATACATCCCCTGTACGTTCTCTGTGGTATTCATGACGCCTGAATACATCCCCTGGACGTTCTCTGTGGTATTCATGACGCCTGAATACATCCCCTGTACGTTCTCTGTGGTATTCATGACGCCTGAATACATCCCTCTGTACGTTCTCTGTGGTATTCATGACGCCTGAATACATCCCTCTGTACGTTCTCTGTGGTATTCATGACGCCTGAATACATCCCCTGTACGTTCTCTGTGGTATTCATGACGCCTGAATACATCCCTCTGTACGTTCTCTGTGGTATTCATGACGCCTGAATACATCCCCTGTACGTTCTCTGTGGTATTCATGACGCCTGAATACATCCCCTGGACGTTTTCTGTGGTATTCATGACGCCTGAATACATCCCCTGGACGTTCTCTGTGGTATTCATGACGCCTGAATACATCCCTCTGTACGTTCTCTGCGGTATTCATGACGCCTGAATACATCCCTCTGTACGTTCTCTGTGGTATTCATGACGCCTGAATACATCCCCTGGACGTTCTCTGTGGTATTAATGACGCCTGAATACATCCCCTGTGCGTTCTCTGTGGTATTCACGACGCCTGAATACATCCCCTGGACGTTCTCTGTGGTATTCATGACGCCTGAATACATCCCTCTGTACGTTCTCTGTGGTATTCATGACGCCTGAATACATCCCCTGGACGTTCTCTGTGGTATTCATGACGCCTAAATACATCCCCTGGACGTTCCCTGCATTGCTCACGACGCCTGAATACATCCCCTGGACGTTCCCTGCATTAATCACGACGCCTGAATACATCCCCTGGACGTTCCCTGCATTAATCACGACGCCTGAATACATCCCCTGGACGTTCCCTGCATTAATCACGACGCCTGAATACATCCCCTGGACGTTCCTTGCATTAATCACGATGCCTGAATACATCCCCTGGACGTTCCCTGCATTAAACACGACGCCTGAATACATCCCCTGGACGTTCCCTGCATTAATCACGACGCCTGAATACATTCCCTGGGCGTTCCCTGCATTAATCACGACGCCTGAATACATCCCCTGGACGTTCCCTGCATTAATCACGACGCCTGAATACATCCCCTGGGCGTTCCCTGCATTAATCACGACGCCTGAATACATCCCCTGTGGACGTTCCCTGCATTAATCACGACGCCTGAATACACCCCCTGGGCGTTCCCTGCATTAATCACGACGCCTGAATACATCCCCTCGACGTTCCCTGCATTAATCACGACGCCTGAATACATCCCCTCGACGTTCCCTGCTTTAATCACGACGCCTGAATACATCCCCTGGGCGTTCCCTGCATTAATCACGACGCCTGAATACATCCCCTGGACGTTCCCTGCATTAATCACGACGCCTGAATACACCCCCTGGGCGTTCCCTGCATTAATCACGACGCCTGAATACATCCCCTCGACGTTCCCTGCATTAATCACGACGCCTGAATACATCCCCTGGACGTTCCCTGCATTAATCACGACGCCTGAATACATCCCCTGGACGTTCCCTGCATTAATCACGACGCCTGAATACATCCCCTGGACGTTCCCTGCATTAATCACGACGCCTGAATACATCCCCTGGACGTTCCCTGCATTAATCACGACGCCTGAATACATCCCCTGGACGTTTCCTAAGCTATTAACGATGTCTTAATACACGACCCTTTGGAACTTCCCTGCATTATCGTGGGAGTCAATTTCATTAAAGTAGTTACATCGGTCCAAACATTGCCTTCTCTGAAATACGGATGATTTGTAAATGACGTCCTATATACCCGATCGGTATAGCACAGATAATTTGATACGATCCTCGACCTTCTATAAGCAAAATTTAACAACACCGGGTGTATTTTTTTATAAGCGGTGAGTATGACGATGACGCTCGTGGTGTAACACAAATCTAAAAGACCGATATTGCACGATTTACTCGAGGAAATTTATGCACTGTATATTCACGCACACACCTTGTAGTATATTCATGCATAAAGGTCAGGGTCATGCCAAATTGTCCGTACTACCGATGCCCACACAATCATTCCTGCTCATATTCTAACTGATATCGTCATCACTGGTAGTCACCGCACACCGGATATAACCCCTTAATCACACAAAAACGAAAGTAAAAGTGGATATCGATTTCGAACGACGGTAAGTGTTCAATGGTTATTCTGTATTGACCGTCAATAGTGGTACTTTTCGGTGCTGATTGTCAATAAATAACGAAACGTAATGGGAAATGAGCACATTGGTGCTTTGTAATTAACATTCCGCTGCTTAAATGTGTTCACTTTAAGTGGATCATATAAATATTTACAAAATAATCATTGAAAACTTACCGTCGTCCGAAATCGATATCCACTTTTACTTTCGTTTTCGAGCGAAATAGGGGGCTATATCCGGTGTACGGTGTCTACCAGTAGTCGTCGCCAATACTAACAAGACGTGATGATATGTCAGACAAGTGCCGTCAGTGTGGTTTAATTTAATAATTAGGTCATACCAGCGGCGCGTTGAATACTAGAAGTGCACCACTTCAAAATATACATATGCCTTATCTCTTTATTTAAACATACATATGGGAGACAATATACGGACACTTCGATTGTGCCAATCATGGTGTTGATGTATTCTTTTGTAGCATTTATGACTACAGCTTTTGTGTTGCAAAGTGTTTTCTTAGCAGCTGCTGAGAGAGGTGTCGATGAAGTGCTTAATGTAAAGACTGAGAGAGGTGTCGATGAAGTGCTTAATGCAGCGACTGAGAGAGGTGTCGATGAGGTGCTTAATGCAGCGACTGAGAGAGGTGTCGATGAGGTGCTTAATGCAGCGACTGAGAGAGGTGTCGATGAGGTGCTTAATGCAGCGACTGAGAGAGGTGTCGATGAAGTGCTTAATGCAGCGACTGAGAGAGGTGTCGATGAGGTGCTTAATGCAGCGACTGAGAGAGGTGTCGATGAGGTGCTTAATGCAGCGACTGAGAGAGGTGTCGATGAAGTGCTTAATGCAGCGACTGAGAGAGGTGTCGATGAAGTGCTTAATGCAGCGACTGAGAGAGGTGTCGATGAGGTGCTTAATGCAGCGACTGAGAGAGGTGTCGATGAGGTGCTTAATGCAGCGACTGAGAGAGGTGTCGATGAAGTGCTTAAAGCAGCGGCTGAGAGAGGTGTCGATGAAGTGCTTAATGTAAAGACTGAGAGAGGTGTCGATGAAGTGCTTAATGCAGCGACTGAGAGAGGTGTCGATGAAGTGCTTAATGCAGCGACTGAGAGAGGTGTCGATGAAGTGCTTAATGCAGCGACTGAGAGAGGTGTCGATGAAGTGCTTAATGCAGCGGCTGAGAGAGGTGTCGATGAAGTGCTTAATGTAAAGACTGAGAGAGGTGTCGATGAAGTGCTTAATGCAGCGGCTGAGAGAGGTGTCGATGAAGTGCTTAATGCAGCGGCTGAGAGAGGTGTCGATGAAGTGCTTAATGCAGCGGCTGAGAGAGGTGTCGATGAAGTGCTTAATGCAGCGGCTGAGAGAGGTGTCGATGAAGTGCTTAATGCAGCGGCTGAGAGAGGTGTCGATGAAGTGCTTAATGCAGCGGCTGAGAGAGGTGTCGATGAAGTGCTTAATGTAAAGACTGAGAGAGGTGTCGATGAAGTGCTTAATGCAGCGACTGAGAGAGGTGTCGATGAAGTGCTTAATGTAAAGACTGAGAGAGGTGTCGATGAAGTGCTTAATGCAGTGACTGAGTGAGGTGTCGATGAAGTGCTTAATGCAGCGGCTGAGAGAGGTGTCGATGAAGTGCTTAATGCAGCGGCTGAGAGAGGTGTCGATAAAGTGCTTAATGCAGCGACTGAGAATGGTGTCGAAAACGTGCTTAATGTTTTACTACAGAGTATCGAGTCAATTGAAGGACGAGAAGCAGCAAAAGACGCTAAAATGGCTGAAATGGAATATGAAATATCATACTTAAGATTAAAAATGGAAGAAATGGAGTTGAAGTTTAAACAGAAAGAAGAAATGATGCTGCATGAGATCAATGACCTAAAGAAGACATTGGAACAATCAGATATTTACGCTAAAGCTCAGCAACCAGATGACATTGATGAAATAGACCAGCCATCAGTACCAAAGACATTCAAGAGTCGGAGAAACAGCTACAGAATCAGTAAGTTTGTATTTATATTTTATATTAAGCGCACATGGGAAAATGTACAAATGGAAGCGGGTTATCAATACAGATTATATATCTATGAGGGTATGTTACTGATGCTAATAAATCACGCACGATGTTAAGCCTTGGTCCCACTGAGGAATTCCTTATCAGCGATGAGGAATAACTTATCGTTTACCTGATGGTTTTCGATGTTTTAGCAGAACCTGTCACCGAAGCTCCTAATTGTCGCAGGGGCAGTGGGACCGACTTATAAATTCTGGAACACATTAGGACTTCTCCCGATGTCTCTCGGTACCCCTTAATCATTCCCGATAAATATTAACGAATATTCGGTCATAAATCCCAAGAATGTGTCACCGAATTATCGCCGAATGTTCGCAAAATACCCAAATATTCCCGAACTTCGGGGATGCCTCCACGGGAAAGTCCCGAAATGAAATCGCAAGTACATCGGGCAAAATTCAAGACATCGGGGAACATCCTTATTTCAATCGACAGTACATGCCCGAGTCAGTTGGACCGATGCGTAAAGGCGGGAAAACATCGGGAGTTCTCCCGATCCGTCCGAAGCTTCCCCTAGATCTACACGAGAAAAATATTTCGTTATGACGCCGGATACCCTTTAAATTGGTGCGTCCACGAACCTTTTGAAATTACCTCGTATTACAAAATAACACGTGACAGACCAAATGTCAGCCATTTTAATATAATATATAAAAATCATGCCCCGTTTCCACGAAATAAAAACTACCTCTACAAATTAGTTCCTCGTCTTACCAAAATACCGATATATGTTTTCCAAAATGAGCAGATCCAGGATCCACCTCTAGTTTGAAAAACTCCCTGTTTCACACTGTCCTTGTTGTTTTACCTCGAATAAATGTCAAGGCAAAATTCATAATGCCAATGGATGATCTATACTTATGTAAATATAGATTCATCGTACATGGTAACATTATGTATTCTTTCAGACCAAGTAGTCCACGAAACCAAGGTCGCATTCTATGCCACATACAACGACCACAGCATACACCAACTGAGACGCAACCAAGTTCTCCTTTTCCACTAACCTATAACTAACATTGGCAACGCTTTCGATAATAACACTGGAACATTTGTTGCTCCGGTGGCTGGAACGTACGTGTTCCACTCTATGCTTATGGCAACATTTGCTAACTACAACTACTATATGCGGGCTCACCTTGATGTAGACGGTAACAAATATACATACCTGGATGTAACGGGATACGACCATTCCTCGCAGATGTTAATAATCATTGACCTACATGTAGGGCAGAAAGTAACCCTGCGAAATGATTTTGTAAGCATATTAGTTAGCCAATATTGCACGTTTTCCGGGTTTTTGTTGTATCCACATTTCCCATCCGTTACAATAATTGGTTAATTAAAATACAGTCATATGAACTACCGATTTCGCCTTTTTTTATAATGTTGAGTCGTGACACCAAATACCCATGTGCATTGAGCGGCTTTGAAAACGCAACACTAATGAAAATCAAGATTTTTTTTTTATTTATTAATATTTCTCAACGAAATTGTGTGTGCGTGTTATTGGCAACCCATGCATTGATTGGATGGTGCAATTATTTTTATGTAAGGTCGATTTGAATAGTCAACCAATCGACAAATTCGAAAAACACAAAATAATTTACCACTCCTTAACATAGTGGTCTTGAAATTTCACAAACGCTTGATAGCAATGTTTCAGGTTTACCGAAAAATACAACTAAATTTACAATCAAGGGGAAGTAATGCTAGATAGAGATAGAGTTAATTAAATTCAATTTTTCTAAATCTAAATTGAAATTATTTTCATCTGTGTTTTACTTTACTTCTGTCTCCATGATAAGCCAGGACACTTGTTCACGAACTTTATACGAAGAATAAGTACACATCGGCATTAACAATCTGAAAAACACAGAAGGACATAGGGCATCAAATTTGCTTTTGTTTAAGACATCATTGTTTTATTGTGGTTGTAAAGGGTTTTATCAGAGTGTCATGGAATGAAATTGATTGTTAAGCCATATATCTTAGCTACAAATGCTTAAAAGTTCAGCAAAATGTAATGCAAAACAGCCGAGTTATGGGTAAATACAAATGTACATACATGCATACATATAAGCTACACGTAAGTGTTTAAGTGTTGCGTTTTCAAAGCCGATCAGTGTATTACATAAATTCTTAGATACAATATGAATTATTCAAGCATTGTCATAATCATTCAAAGTAACCTTCCCGGTGGTCAATAATCGACTTTCATCCTTTCGGCAGATCTTCTATTCCCGTTGCTAGGCAACTACGCACATACACCCTAAACTGATCACACATGGTCTATTCAACCTTATGTAAATGAGCATGTCGAATTCCCAGGTAATTGTCTCGTTTTCGACAGGTAATATCGTATCTGGGAATCATCTATCGCTATAAGTTTGGTTAAAAAGTTGTTTCCGTTTACATTAGGGCACGAGGCACGTTGCCAACGAGTTTGGTCTGTTTTAGCGTCAAAAGATGAGGTACCCAAGGAGCTGAAACCTAGTACATGTGCAGCCTTTTCCGCAAATTCAAACAAATATGGACAAAAATACTGTCAATCTCTTCGCATGTTAATATCTGTCTGGTTTCAAACGTTTTGTCGTTGATTCATTATGAAATAGGTCAATTGCACAGATATTCCGATCAGCGCGCGCATGGTTTGTCTGTCTCGAACATTTATTGATGTTATGTTCACATTTATATACATATATAATTATGATTCCATAATATTCCAAACTCAAACAAGTATCACAGAACTATCAATGTTTACATAATCGTCTAATTTAGTTTCAGCAACATGGTTTGTCTGTCTCGAACATTTATTGATGTTTTGTTCATATTTATATACATATGATTCCATAATATTTCAAACTCAAAATTTGTCACGGAACTATCAATTTTTACATAAATAAATATTTGCCATTTTGTGCTATATTTTTATGTTTATATAGATTTATATAATGATAATTTATATTCTATTAGGATATTTTATTTTATTCATATTGTCTTTCTAGCAGAATTTGAATTTTTATAGATATAAATTCTTAGTATTCCAAACTTATATTGAGTATAATTTATCTTTTAAATAATATGAAATTTTAAGACTGTATACCTTGTTTCTGAACTGTATTTTTGTAATTATATCTTCAGGAATTTTAGAATATGTTCACATTTTTATGTTACATTGACTTCATAATTTGTTATATTGTACTTATTGTTTGT
The DNA here is from genome assembly GCA_947247005.1 of Spisula solida. Classification (NCBI taxonomy): domain Eukaryota; kingdom Metazoa; phylum Mollusca; class Bivalvia; order Venerida; family Mactridae; genus Spisula; species Spisula solida. Next base: position 49,542,444 of record OX365950.1, read on the forward strand.
CGGACAAAAGCTATACATAGCTTATGTTATTTAACTTATTTTGTTTGTACCAAATTTCCGACAATAAATACATTTTGACTTGCTAGTATTCTTTAACTGTAATTCTGCCGTTCGTATATTCATTTAACAGTCTCGAAACTTTGGAGTATAAAATAGGACATTTGACACAAGCATCCGGTAAGGCAATCAAAAATCCCTAGCTCTTATGCTGCGGGAGCACTCGATTTATATGTTAATTACGTTATTCTTGCGACTTTACCGCGTCAATGATGTTTTGAGTGACGTCGATTGAATGCATGCGCTGATGACGCCATCGACGTTAAATGTTCTTAAACTACTCCATCAAAAGGGAATTGTCCTACATGCAAAGGTTCGTTAGATTATATCAAACAATGGCTTCAGTCGAAAAAGTTTTAGAGAGAGTTAAAAACTGATTTAAATTTCTAAATAAAGCAAATAGTCATACTTTATAAATGTATCCTACATTCGATCAATACGTCTTTACTGTCCGATATCCTTGACACAAGCTTCTATGTTGTTTCATACTAATTGGAAACCCTCCAATTTGCATGTGAACACTGAACTTATTTATATTTTACTACATTGTGCAACAGGGGTGATTTAGCTGATATTATAAGAATCGCATTCACCCTATACGTACTTACGTAAGAAACACCCACAAAGTACATATACATAACACAAATACAGTATTTTATTCAAATAGTATCAAAGACATATACACAATAAATATATTTACAGACATCATTAACAAATATTACTTTCTGATTCATCCAAAATACTGGAAAACGTGACTTTTTCTGAGCAATAAAATAATAACAATGCTTGAATCTTCTGAGTTCTGCAAGATTTAGAAAGCTGTAATCATTGTCATGAATAAAGCTAATGTCAACATCGTAGTTATCACCATAAATACAACAAAACAAATAAAGTCAGAACTTGACACGACATCAGACCAAGTTATTTCATCTTCGTCCTCTTCTACTGTTGTTACTGTACTTACACTCTCATTGTCCTGAACAGATTTCACACTAGTGCTATCATTGTCCTCATGTGCATCTTCCACATCGTAGTCATTATTTAAAGTGTCAGTGTTATCTACACCATTTAAAAGACGCTGAGTATCTAACTGATTGCCCATAAGACCAATTCCAATTCGTTGACTCATTCGAGATACTGGTTGTTGGTTTACATCATTACATCTGGATAGAGAGCGGCTGAATGGTCTTTTGTCGGGACTAGTAGAATAGTTTGAAGACAAACCCATCTGTCGACTAATTGGTCTCTGATCTTTAAACGTTATAGCACCACTGAGTGGCCTGGAATTTTGATCGACTGTATGATAATTAGTTGAAGTAAAACTTAGTTGTCGACTGTTCGGTATCTGATCATCAAGAGTTATAGAAGTACTGGGGGGTCTTGAACTGGATGGTCTTTTATCAGGAATAACAGGATCGACTACATGGGAATCGTTTGATGGCATAGGCTGTTGATGACTTACTGGTGTTTGATCTTCAAACATTAAAGCACTACTGGCTGGTCTGGAGCTGTGACCAACTAGTGGTTGTTGATTTACAGACGATTGATCATCATCACGTCTGGAAAGGGAACGGCTTAATGACCTTTTATCAGAAATTTCCTGGTCGACTTCATGAGAATTGTTTGAAGTAAAACTTGGCTGGCGACTAATCGGTATCTGATCTTCCACCGTTAAAGCATTATTAGGTGGTCTGGAACAGTCACCAACTAATGGTTGTTCGTTTACAGACAATTGACCATCATCACCTCTGGATAACGAACGGCTTAATGGCCTTTTGTCAGGAGAATTGTTTGAAGACAAACATGATTGTCGACTTGTTGGTCTCTGATCCGCGAACGTTATACCACTACTGAGTGGCCTGGAACTCTGATCAACTCGTGGTTGTTGGTTTTCAGACGATTGACCATCTTTCGATAGCGAACGACTTAAAGGCCTTTTATCAGTGCTGCCCTGAATGACGTCATGAGAATTGTTTGAAGACAAACGTGACTGGCGACTTATTGGTCTCTGGTCTGTAAACGTAATGCCACTACTTATAGGCCTGAAACTCGCTTCAGATTGCATTGTTCCGATGGTGTTTGGCTCTGCGGTGTTTGATCGGCTAGAAATTGCAGAAGACGGTCGCTTCATTCTATATTCAACGGCCTCTGATGTTTGTTTGATAGACACACTTTCCACGAGAGATCCTGGTCCAGTGTTGTCACCTTCTAAAACAGCTTCGTTAAGATTATTGTCGTCTTCATTTTTCCGAAGTGAACTTTGACTAGACTGTGTCAATTGTTTGTCAACTGCAATTCCGCTATTTGAACTGATACCATTGGCTTCCATTTCATACCGGTCTGTATTTGTTTCACCTGTTAAGTGTTTCTGTGGCTCGAGTGAACCGATATCTTCGGATTTAGCATCATCGGAAACATTGTTAGGCGTTTGCTTATCACCAAATGTGCCATTTGTTTCAAAATCCCCTGTAGGTTCACGCGATTGTGGTAACTGGTATTTGTGACTCTGAATGCTGACCGTCGACTGTGTCCTTTCAACTGCAGATGGAGACACACCATTTGTATTGTCGTTATTGGGTACATTTGCGTTAGTTTCGTTCGCTTGATTTGATGTATGTTGAGACTCTTTATCCTGCAGAGCTTCAGTACTACGTTGAACTCGTGTCTGGTCTATATCCGCATTTTCTGCTACATCTACGTCTACCTCTTTAGAGTTATGTACTGTAATAGATCGTTCAATTGCTGTTGGTGTAAGGATGTCATCTGCGCAACCTCTGAATGAAACTGTTCTAGTGTGAGTTTTGCTAGTTGGCCTAGATGGACGATTGTCTTCCTTCACAGATTCCACTTGCATTATATTTGACTCCGGTAACTGATCGTCATCGGTATCAGCTGAATCAGTGTCTGTGTCGTCCTCAGACGTATCCTTATGAGAATTTGAACTTCTTGAATCATCGTCATCTTGTTTGTCTAACGATTGAGTGGCACCAAGCTTAAAAACCGGCTGTGTTGGTTGACGCACATCGGCATATTCCATAAACAAAGTAGTATCTCTGTCAAACATCCGATTGTTTGGTTTATCGTTGCCTAACAGACCTTCAGGTGTTTTCTCGCCAGATAAACTTATTTCATCATCGACAAATGCAACAGATCGCTTTTTCTTTAGTTTGCCTTTACCAAACGAATGATCGCTATCATCAGCATCATCATCATCAATATCACCGAGAAGCTTTTCTTTGTCAGATTCATTTACAGTGCTGTCGCTAATACTTTTAGTGTCTTCAGTCTTTTCCGATCGGCATAATTTGAAACTACGCAGCCTTTTTATTGCTCTGACAGTTTTTGCAAGATATGAATATCTTGGATATCTCCATTCTTTGAGCGTAAGTGTCAATGCTTTTACTTGTAACACACATATGATTAAACCGATCGCACTCAGCACTGTTAGTATCAGAAGGTACGCCGCGTACAAAGATATGGAATCTGAATTTTCGGGCATTGATGAATTCGTGATTATTAAGAGAACGACGAAGGATAGGAAAATTGTTATGCTAAATCCTGTCTTCTCGCCTGATTCCGTTGGAACAACAAATGTAAACACGTTCAGGTAAGCTAACATGACAATCGGGAGCGTCATATAGTAAGACACGTATTGCGGATTCCGTTCAAGAGTTAGGAAAAATTCCACAATTTTGTGATTGTTTTTGTCTTCCTGTGCGGTTCTATGAGAAATCAGTCGCCATTCTGCATGATCCTGAAAGCTTGGATGAATCTGTAAACCAAGTGCTCCAAGTTCTGTTACTACCTCATTGTCGTCTGTTCCCCACGTGCCAAACTGTAATAGAGAATACATGTATAGTATAACCTCACCAGAGAGGCCCTCTATAGAGCAACAACCTCTCTATAACACCTTCAAAATTTCCCTAAGCCTATATTGACAATAAGTTTGACCTCTGTAGAGTTACAACCTCTAAACAAAGGCCAATATTTACAGCTCCCAAAAGGTGTTGCTCTACAGAGGTTGCACTGTATATTAAAGCTATCGGTTGTATTTCATCTATGTATGTGCTCAGTACATTTAAAAACGCACACTACCCTTTTCTCTGAGTTGTTTGACTACCATAAGATTACTTCAGATGCACTTAACTCACCACTATGTTACATTTGTACAACATGTATGCTTTATATTATTAACATGTGAAGGTATTTGCATATAATTTGTGTCAGAATACAAAAGAATGCTTTGCAAACAGTGTGTATTGCAGCAACTGTTGCGTTTTAAAATATACTGAGTATACAATGTGTTTGTTGCTTATATAATGGACAGAAATATGTTATCAATGCCTATTACGACAGCGTATTTGGTACTTCTAATTATATTACATCGAACAGAAGTTCTGCTCGACTATGATGATATCATAATGTTATTCAGAATTACCTACAACTGAGATGGTTTCAGTACATGGAAGTACGACGCTAGTCTGGTTCCCGATCTTTACAATCTTCGCAGTAAAGCTTATGTAATGTAAGATTTTGGAACGGGAACCAGAATAAGAAGTACACTTGCTAGGATTTTTTGATGAGAAAATTCATTTCCATTTATTATAACTAAACTGTTCCACAAATATTTACCTTTAATACACACGTTTGTCTATCATACGGATAATGTGTTAGGTCCACTTTACATACTGACTCCATGATCTGGTAGGGTTTCCATAGACAACTGCCGTCGTAATCAACATCTATAAACATGAACGACGAACCCATCGCAGTTATCTTCGAGAATCCATTCATTAAAGCTATGTCTGGTTTCCACAAGTCGTTCTGTGGGAGCAGCATCTTCACTATACCCTGACGTTTTGTGGGGTCCCACGACATACTCTCATCATGCCATGTTACCTCAAACTGTCCGGTCGTTGTCAACTTCTGCTCAACCTACAAACATTTTTAAACAGTATAGTAGATCTGAGTATAAAATATTTTTTCATTAAGCCTTTTTTAACTATGTTTATATTAGTTGTTGTATGTGTGTGTCCTTTCGCAGGCTTGAAGTCAAGCACCAGGCTACTTAGTTTATTTCAAAATAACATGTACTGTTTCTGCTGAGTTTTGCGTTGTGTATTGTCCTTCTTTTGCATGGCTGGCCTTGTGATTGGTTGTTGAATATTTTCGTCATGCATGTACAACGTAGCAACGTCATGATTATTGTCTACTGCTTCCAAGCATCATTCAAGTGTTATATATATACAGAAGGTTGTGCAGTGGCCATGTTTAGCAAGTTTATATACAGTTGTAACAACAAACACCGATACCAGTTCCTGTAACGTCTTATCCTTTGCGGCTAAACATGGCCGCTGCACAACCTTCTTTCTGATTAGGGTACACTCAGATAATTTAAAACCATGTATAAAATGTTAAATAATGTGTAGTGTTATAACTCAATTTTTGTTTCAATTGATTTATGAGACAATCTGGCTGATAATAATTCGGTTATTGAAATTAACATTACATGCATGCTACTGTAAAGTCAGTATTTTTTGTGGGTTGAATTTCGTTGATTTCAACCACGACCTTCATACTCCACGATTGGTCGACATCCCAATTACAGTACAGGATTTTAGTCTTCCATATTGTACAATCTACCAATTTAAGACCCCACAAAATCGCATTTTTTACAAAAGTTTCGCATTTTTTACAAAAATTAGCATATTTTACAAAAATCCACGAAATTTAATACCCACGAAAATATGTGATTTTAAAGCATGTTATTCCATATCTACCTCGTCTATACCGTTGATTCCGACAAGAAAGAAGTCCAGCGATGCAGTAATTGCTATACTTATATTCTTAACAGGAAAGTTCTCACTGGAATAGTTGACCAATACATCTTTAATTGCATTTACAACTGCTTCAACGGGTGGTCCGTTAGTGGTGGTTCGTGGAGATGTAGGTGGTGGTGTTAATATGTTTTCCTCTGTTCAAAATAAAATAAGATATTTAACAAGCCTTTGAACGTGCGATCGCATGAAAAAGGCGCTATATAAATCTGGTATATTTATTTTTTATTTATTTATATGGAGTGTCTAGATACAACACGAAGGAACAGAATATGCTTTCCTCTGTCCAAAATATAATAACACATTTAACGAGACAATATATAGAGTGTCAAGGTGCAAAACAAAGGAACAGAATATGTTTTCCTCTGTTCATTGTATAATATCACATTTAACGAGACAATATATGGGCTATCAAGATGCAACAAGCAGGTACAGAATATGTTTTCCTCTGTCCAAAATATAATAACATATTTAACAAGACAATATATGGGATGTTAAGGTGCAACACAAAGGAACAGAATATGTTTTCCTCTGTTCAAAGTATAATAACATATTTAACGAGACAACATATGGGGTGTCAAAATGTAACAGGAAGGAACAGAATATGTTTTCCTCTGTTCAAAGTATAGTCGCGTATTTAATGAGACAACATATGGGCCGTCAAGATGCAAGTATTGGCACCAATACATAAAGGAAATGAATAAACATAAACATGTACAAACAAAATCGTACAGTTTGCTACAGAAACAACTATGAAGTAATCGCAAGTTATATCCATATTCTAGTATATTTGTCAAACTGGTTGTGCTGTCCTTGAAGATTGTCTGCCCTTAGTATTAGTAATAATCAGTATTGCGTAGTAGCTTACTCACCAGCATAGTAATCTAACAGAAAGCCACCATAATTAAAAGAGTTGTCGGAGTGGAAGTGTAGAAGATATTCAGGTCCTGTAAGGTCCCAACGTTTTTCCCAGTATCCACAAATTTGATCATATACGCCATCTGCTATACATGGACCTGACATAAAATATAATGTGCAATGCTGTTTAACTCGCATTGACAAATGATGCCATAATAATGTGTATTCTACAGTCGTATCGATAAAAGTTATGACAAAGGGCTATATGTGGGGAATATCACGGGTACAACCATCGGTAAATCTGGCGTCATTAGCACAAAACAGCTCCAAAATAGCAACACCACTCTACTGTAATTTGTCAAGAAGTGCTTTTGTCAGTAGCATACTTCATGGCATTTGGCGACCAAACACTACCAAGCAATGGGGCAACTTGTTTGATGTCAATTCATTCCTGTTAACTTTAAACATTTAAGAAAAAGCTTGTGATAGGTAGTGTTTACATTTGCATTACTAGTTACGTTTAATACGAATACAAACACAAAGACCAGTTTAACTTTAAAAGCACAGCCAAACCAATTAACGTAATACTGTTCCGAGGATCAAAGTAGTACAATGGCTAACGTGTCTATGATGTGTCACTTGTTCGGATGCGTAAATTCAACCACACGTTCTACTCACTTTGATTTAATTACTACGCATTTGAAGTAGTGACCATGCTTTATTCTACGATAAAACACAGGTACAAGGCATTCATTTATTGCTTCTTAAATAATAGAAGTCAATATTACCATCATATATGATAAGTTTGTCGTACAGACAATCATATGCTGATTCTATGTTGACATCACGAAGTTCTATTACCATTGTGTAGTATGTAGTGTTGTCATTGGTCAATAACCAGAACAACTCTAGGTTACTGGAATGTATATCAAACAATGTACAGAATCTTATATAAACACACAGTGATGTTCCAAGTTTCAGGTAGATAAATTGTCCAGTAGTAAGAGCTACTGACTGCTGACCCGAATGTTGCGGGTTTGATCTAATACCTAATACTAACTTCAGCAAGTCTTTCGTATGAGATTTTAAAGACCGAGGTCCCGTGTATGACGCTTTACATCAGGCACTTAAAATAACCAGGGATGCTTATTGAACTAGGGCATCTTCTGTATCATGTACCATTCCACCACACACTAACATGACTAACAGCATCTGAGGGTCTCGCCCATATGGGTCGCCCGTTGGAGAAGATACATAAAAGTCAAGTATAAAGTGTTGCTAGAAATAGAAGATATTTGTTTAAATGGGTTGTTTACAGATGAGGTTGTGAATGAATTCTTCGATCTGGTAAATTTCTTCCAGTTTGTATTTGATAACCAGAAAATATACGTTTTAAGTGCCCACATAAAATTAGTGTTTTTGCAGTCTGATTCTAGCACTGTTATGTTAAAGTAGCGATCTGAATCATTTCTATTCATTTAACCTCACTTAAAGACCATCTCAAAAACAAGATCAGCATTCAACTATCTATAATCGGTCCAATGGCAACATATATTTCATGTAAATATATACACATGTAAATACAGCTATGATTCATGAATATTCATTTACTGTTTTCTTTGAACCATTACATTGCTATTTTAAATGTTGTTTGTTTATGGGTCATATTTTGACAGTCAAGTTAGGATAGTGTGAAAGTGACGTAATCATTTATGTGCACACAAAATATTACAACCATTGTCTTGACAGGTAGAGCTATTATAGTATGTTAGTTTAGCATTGAAGTTATAGCTGTCTGGATAAGCCTTGATAATTGGTGTAACACCGTAATAGTGGACTCAACAGCTGCGTCACTCTATTTTTATCCTGACTGGACTATACTCTGAATAAACGTGTTAACTTCTTTATAAATACTTAACTTACTTTGCATATTTTGTGTAACCATAGTAATAATCATAATAGAAGCTTGGCGTGGATAGGTTGTTTATGTATGTCTCGTTGTAATGATAATAGTCATACTTTGTGTTGTACGTCACGGAATACTCGTCATAGTTGTCTATACATCCAGGATAGGCTAAAAATACATACAATTCACATTACGACAAAGCAGGTGTAACCACGCCTTATTTCTTGTCGGACGTTGTTTGTCGAACCTTTACATGTAAATCGATTGGATAATGCGAACATGAGCAATTTGTTCAATTGTCTGAAAATACCTGCAATTGAGCTTACGGCAGCGCAGGTGTGACCACGCCTTATGTCTTGTAGGACGTTGTTTGACGGACGTTTTCATGTAAATCGATTGGATTAAGCAAACATGAGCATTTTTTTCAATGTTTTACCACCACAGTTTAAATATATGAGATGGTTTGATTGGGTAAGACAGTTTATCAAGCAGTACTTTGTAAACTTACTTTCACTGAAGCAGGAATGATTTATATACGTACATATCTGAGAAACATACAAAAAGGTTTTCCCGCAAAGCCCTAGATGGCGTCAATGTTTTGCGTAAGTGTAATACAGTGAAGTTCCGCTAATAAGACCAGTCAAAAAGGTGGTCTTAATAGCTAATCGGTCTTATAAGCGGACCTTAAACTGGCAAAAAACTGCATTATTTCAAAATAATCAAAGTGGTCTTATTAGCGGAACTTTACTGTAGTTGTTATGTAGGCATATCCTAGGTTGTATTATGAATTTATCATTTGAAGTTCAAAATCATTTCAGGAATATGAATTAAAAACTTACTGTTTAATTTTGCGGTTACAATAAGACGGAAACCATTATAGTTCAATGCGTAATCCGAGGAAAATATGAGCAGCATGTATCGGTCGGTGCTTCGGTAACTATATCCAGGGACATAAATTCCACACACACGATTCAACTGTCTGTCTGTAGTCGTGTTATGTCCTGAAATTGGTGATATACATGTTTATAGTATTGTTTATATACAACGATTTTTACAGGGGAGTGGGGGGAACCCCAGTGTTCGAATTACATACATGTATGAATTTCAAAAACAGACTTTCAGTACTTTGATTTTTTATAGTGACGTCATGGATTTACCAAAAGTTTAATGCGAATTTGATAACCCTAAATTTACAATAAAGATGCTCTTTACAATGCAGTTTCTATAATTTAGAGCAATAGTTACCCCATTTGAGAAGAGACATAGTTATTGTTTGTGTGGGGCATTGTTTAGACTTCCGTTTGGGTCATCGCTTACTTTCTCTGAGAAAGAATATTCACAGTGCTCTACTTGATTGGGTAACTAAGATGGTCAAAAGTCAAAGTGCGCCAATTTATTATTAGTTTATACGTTCACTTGGCGATGTACTAATATGAGTAGTAAAGTGTATCCTGTATCTGCCTTACTTTGCGTGGACACGCATGGTTGAACGCTGCTATATTGGATCAAAATCGTACACTCGATCTAAAGGTCATGGTCGTGACCGAATTTAGATCCAAGATGGCGGTGTTCGACAAGGGTACACTATACTTCTTATATGTTTATACCAAATAAATATGTTGCCTTCGCTATGGCTGCCCGCGGCACCAAGTCAACGGCATACTCATTGATCATGGGGGTAACGTAAAATCGGCTGAGCGGACGCAAGAATAAAAGAAGACACTCAACCAGGTTTTAACAATTTAATCGTATATGCATTTTAAATCTACAGTAAGAAGTGATTGACGACCATACATGCTGAGATAAAATGAATTTAAAAGCTTCGTCGTACTAAAGAATGAGATTAAATCCATAACTTACCGTCATATATGATAAGATAATCCCATGAACAATAATAATTATACTCGATTCCGTACACATCTTGGTCAAAGGATATTTCTACAGAATAATTTTCCGGTGCTGTTATAAACCACATGCACTCTGTGTTGCTGAAAATAAACTTTATAATAGAAAACACGGCTTACAATGTGCGATGCTTAATATGGCATGGTATTCAATATTGATCTTATTTAATTAGAGAATAAAAATAGCCAATCATAACGCCTGTTACTGACCAAGGGTTTAATATGGTGTGATCTGATTGGTTGTCCTTATCCTTAAGTCAAGTAACATCAATATTGAATACCACCCCTGGAAATATCACGGTTTCGATGCCCTTCTGTGTCACTGCTTAATTTTTCTAAGCAAGAATAACCTACTATACTCCTCTTAATCCATGTGAGCGTGTATGGTTGATGTGAATGAGTATCTGAGAAGTTCAAATGTCAATGTGATATGGCTGCAATCGACGCCGTGTGTAACAGCCGACTTGCGACTCAATGGTCGACGGGGTGAATATACAGTCGGCTTAACGGGTGGTGTCCGCCTGTTTCAGGTTACAAAACTGACTTGAAATCGAAACTTTACTTTAGCCATTGGGTTGAATAGATATTCTAACACAACCAGCGCTTTTAGCTATATACACATAGAGGAAACCAACGGGTGCATGGATTACTGTTAAAACACAGCTACGGCAAATAACTTAATAGCCTTCCGAGGAAGAAGATAGTGCAAATGCGAAATATTGTCTATGTTAGAATCTATTATAAAGCACAGGTACATAATTAGTATTCATTATTTCTTAATAAAGTCAAAATAAATTGATTTGACTGTACCAAAAAAAGTGAAATTTCTGATTTAGAATAAGATTTAGAAAGCCGTAAAGCTGTTTGATAAATCGCTGACTTAGAATAACAAGGTCGTAAGCACAAAATCAATATTTTGAGAAAACAAGAGAAAAACCTGTCTGAACAATACTCTTTACGTATGGAATAACAAGGTTTTTCAACAAATGTTTGATCAACATTACCATTTCAGATTTTCATGAAAATAGGCTCTTATAAGGCTGTAAGGAGTACTTCCGACCTTCTTATTCTAAGCCAACGAAATCTTACCTCGGATAATCATTGTCTCCTCCGAAGTTTGGAGACTCTAGTTGGTCGTATTTGGGATATATCACTGCTGTTATGTTATACCCCGTCTCGTTACATGTCGTATGAATATTCTCCGGACCTAGAATGTCATGGAAACAAAGTTATATTGCAATCTGGTATTTGAATTAATGTAGCATGTTATTGTCGCTAAATTCACATCTAGTAAGTACTCTGTGGTCGTAAAAACTTAAAGATGCTTAGCCAATGAATACATGTTTTGCAAACGATTGACCAATAGCCATCGAGTACACAATATTGGTAAGTTTATCTATGTATTATGATTTCAGTGTAGCAATACCACGTGACTTTTGGCTACAGTTACAAGAAGAAATTTGTAAACATTGGAAAATAAAAAAGCCATAAGTATTTTATTTCTTCATCGATTTCTATTAAATATACCCCACGCTAAGGGGAAAATTATTTGCTTTCCATGAAATATAAGATCTTTTTCAGCAGCTTTAGCGATTTATCCATTACCCTGTGAAACCTACACGTTCCGCGATTTCACAGGGTAATGGACAAAACGGCACATCCGCTGAAAAATATTTTATATTTCATGGAAAGCAAATAATGTTCCCCTTAGCGTGGCGTAGATTTCATAGAAATCGATGAAGAAATTAAATGCTTATGGCTACATTTGTGTTCCAATGTTTACAAATTTCTACTTGGAACTGTAGTCAAAAACCACGTGGTATTGCTACACTGGATTTGAATAAATGCATTACGATGGCCAATCATTTTGCTGTTGTGTAGCAGTATTTCATTGTGTTTGCCGTTTGGGCAGCATGTAGTTCTCTTCTGTTGATCTATTTGGCCGTAACTAAGTTTTGGAACTTGTGGCTCGACCCTTTTACCCATGTATATAAAATGTATTTATAGATGTATTTGTATGACAAATATTGTATATTTTGTGGGTAATAAAATATGTTTAAACTAAACTATTTAGCAAATGTGCAAAGTCTCCCAAACTGTTGAAACATATTCTTCAGCAAGCTGTAACATTGTACCAATGTTGTAGTTCATATGAGTTAACTCCGGGTTGACAGCTGCTAAATTTAAGGTTGATATTTTGACAAGAGGGGGTCATTTTACACGGAACAAGCCGATTAATAGTTTACCTAATTATAGATGTTATGTAAAACATGTCTGGCTATACACTATATAAGCCAAGTCAATTTGTGTTAAGATTAGTTGGAATTGGAGCGCCGAGTCATGAGTGGAGCTCGCAGTCAGACCGGAGCGTATGTATTGAATAAAACGTTGAAACTGCTATACTGTTAAGTGATTACTTTAGCCATATTACGCTACAAGGCTAACGTTTGGTGATCGTGACCAGCACACGCGAGTACGAACCTTATACGATCAGGAATGAGGTGAGTGAATGTTTGTAAAGTTCTATTTTGCTTTTGTCGAGAAGATAATAAAATTTAAATTATGGCAAATGGTTTAAAAGCTGTAAGTACCCAGGGTGTCGCAAGGGTGATCTTAGAATATGATGGAAATTCAAATCAATATAAATCATGGATTAAATGGATAGAAAATGTGATACGTTATTTATTTAGACTACATTAGGCTAATAAATGAATATAAGTTTAAACAAATTTAAGCTGAAAAATTGAAAATGTCAAAATGTCAAAATCGTATTTAAGTAAATGCGTAATTGTAAATAGTAAATTGTCAAGTTGTCAATAAGTTAACTTGCATAAACATCACGTTGCAAATTGTAAATATTCATGCAGTGGTGATATTATATAACAATTTTAAACTGTATATACCTGTATATAGTGAGTATTAAATGTTGTAATATTCAATAATGTTTAGATGATTATTCATTAAGGAGAGTGGGTGTGAATTATTGTTTTGACGTTATTTCTACAAATAGATATTATGCGAACATAATTATTTGTAAGATTTTTTGAGTATATTTTCGAGATATTAAGTATTATAAATAGAGGTCGAAAGCAAATAAGTTGCATATGAATAAGTTTTATTCAATATAAACGACTATTATAATATTGGAGTTTAGATACGAGGGTCGGTATGTGTTATTGTTGTGTTGAGATAAATGTTATGAGAACATAATTAGTAGTAGAGACATATTATATAAGAAGTCGAAGGCCAGTTTTTATTAGAAATCAGAAGGCATATGAATGTATTTTGAAACGACTGTCTATAATATCAGAAGTTGAGGAAGATCGGTTAGTTGAGGAAGATCGGTTACTTTGGAGTCTTTGTTCTATTGTTATTTTTAACGATATTGTTACGCTAAGTCGATAGCCGGTATTTTTTTAGGAAATCAGAAGGCACATATATAATTATGATTTTATTCATAAAACGACTCGTTTAATATCAGAAAAGATAGCAATAATATCATTGTAAGGATAATCGGTTTATGTTGTAAATATTGTTTAAAATATTTTTATGAAAAGTATATAAAAACGAAATTATTCGTAGAAACATTTGACTATAATTATACATATGTTATGAATACAATATTTGAATATGATGAAATCGGTAAAAAGTCATTAGCATGTTAGGCAATCAGCAACATAGGAATATTTGTTATTCAATAAAACGACTGTATTATCCGATTGTATCAATATTGTTATAGAAACGGAGAGTCGATTATGTTGTAATGGTTATTAACCGATATTTTTAGATTTAATATTAAAGTTACACTTCACTTATATTACGTCATGTACGCAAAATAATGAATAATGCAATTCGTTAAGTTAGAGACATTCAATGATTATATAACGTTAGGATATTAGTTTGAGAACTCAAGTACAAGCAAAGTAGTAGTAAGTTAATTAATTGATTGTAAGCGTATCAAAGCATAAGAAGGAATTGAAAATTTCCAATGAAAAAACTAATAAATAAATCAAAATAGTTACTTTGATAGAAGTCCATGACAAGCCTGCAACATGTATTTCCATTATGAGTAGTTATTATGATCACCATTGCCGCACTGGGTACCTTAGCAATTTTATTTTGTTAAATAAAAAATATGTGTATTAAATTAAAAACACTTGATCAAGCAATAGGAAACTACCATTCATACCACTATATACCTGCCCAGACCAACGGTGAAAACACATAGGTTCGGGGAATAAGACGGATGGGAGATGAAATCAAAAATACCTTTTGAGAATTGTCTGCATGAGCAATACAATTACAAAACCATGTCATATATGATGTAATACTCCAAACGATGCGAGACCATCAACAATCCCAAGTCCAGTATTCAAGTATATGCCTACCAGAAGATGTGTGCTTAAAGAGGAAACAATACTTCAAGGCCGATTGCACAGGGCATCATTCCGGGTAGAAGTCTAAAACTTCACGGATGGCTCGGTGTATTACCGACAGATCCAGATAGATCCAGGAATTATCAGAATATCGAATAATAGTATATCAACTATGTCAACGAGTATAAGGGGATTACTTCATCGGTCGAGTGGGAATAATTTGATGATCCATGAAATTAACATGGATATTATAGTAATAGTTTCAACCATGGCAACTATTGCACGTCGACGCTGGATGGCTATTCAACGAGTTTCAACGTAGAGAAGTGGAAATGATGTGTCAACAGCTATACGATGATTGTGGAAATAGTACAACGGCAAGTAAATAAGATGCTGATGGACGCCAAAGTTCAACTGGAATCCGAAGAAGTCATTGCCGATGCCATATATTAAGTATCTTTGCATGTTTTGGGTTGGTTGTGTTATTGGTTGTGGTAAAAATAACAAATAATAATAGTTTCATACAGTACTTTTAAGGATGTTCATTCAAAGTAGAAATAGTAATGTTAAATTTTGTTGTATTATTAGTAAGTGTACCTAATGTTAATTATATGTCAAATGGGTACGTTGTCGTAAGATTTAAATTTTAATTTGAGGACTTTGCCATAAAATGCTAGTATATGTACTACAAAAATAGAAATTACTTCCATTATCAATATTAGTGAAGATGTAACTGGGTTATGATATGTAAAAAGATGTTTTTTCGTGTTGTTGTAACTAGGTGTTGGGTTAAAATTAACAAATTTAATTATTGGGTGTTGGGCAATGTTGAATTAGTTGTATATGTTTATGTTGCAGTTGTTTATGTTTTATGAAGTTGAGTTAAGATTAAGTTCATGGAGGTTTTATAATATGAATAGAGATGTTATGCATGTCAGAGGTTTAATATAGTAAGATGACATTAGAAACCTATCAATTATGAAGTAATTTGCAACTTATAAGTACAAATACGTACATTTCATATATTATTTCTTATGAGTAAGTTGTCACTGCATATATTGAAATAGAAGATAGAACTATAAATATATATTAATCATGGCAATACTATACATTCCAGGAAATTGAGACACTGCGGCTGATAAACACGGACTCACTTGTAACTGGAACTGGAATACGTCATAAAACAACAAACAGTCGTTAAAAACTTCCAGTGTTCAGAGACGTTCCGTATAAATTTTGTATCAGTAAAAGCCGAAATTTTAAGAAAATTCAAGTGTTATATTGTGTTAATGTCATGTGTGATTATGTTATTCAGGAAAACGATACTATAGACACTATCTAGCAAGATTTTGATGTATCTGAATTGTTATATCAAAAAAATTTATTATCTTGATCATCCAGAGATATGTATGTGTTTTATGTGATCAAGGTTGTCGAAGGTGACAATTACATGGATTAGTAATTCATTTCAATTGTCATCTCCGCTATAAGGTGTAAACAATAATCGGGAGTTCTGGAGTAACTAATTATAAGTATATATTTGGGGAAATTAAAATTGGTATTAAGTAATTGCAAGTATAGTAGTTTTTTTTAATTATTTTTTTTGGTAAGATGATAAGGTGTAACATTGTACCAATGTTGTAGTTCATATGAGTTAACTCCGGGTTGACAGCTGCTAAATTTAAGGTTGATATTTTGACAAGAGGGGGTCATTTTACACGGAACAAGCCGATTAATAGTTTACCTAATTATAGATGTTATGTAAAACATGTCTGGCTATACACTATATAAGCCAAGTCAATTTGTGTTAAGATTAGTTGGAATTGGAGCGCCGAGTCATGAGTGGAGCTCGCAGTCAGACCGGAGCGTATGTATTGAATAAAACGTTGAAACTGCTATACTGTTAAGTGATTACTTTAGCCATATTACGCTACAAAGCCACTCATAACTTTAGTCCAAGGGATGGACTTTTTTCAAATGTCTACTTCCGTCCGTGTATCAAAAAGAGTATATTAAGTCAGACAGGGAAGGCAGCACTCAACTTAACCAAGCCAAGTCTTCATGGATATATCATGTAACCACGCTGGGTACCACATATTCAAAGAACCTCCAGCGTAACAAGAATTGTGGCCACATTACACGAGTGCGTCCACTAAAGCACAGAAAAAAACAGTGAAATGCCCATGGTTCCGTTACTGTCAGCTGTACTTTGAGGTTATTAAGTCAGAAGAAATTCGGCTTACGGGATGAGAGTAGTCTCGCATTACATACTGAGGACAGACAACAATGCTACGGTTGAATTATGAACAAGTGTGGGGACAAAAATGAATGGCAGTCATGGTGTCGATGCACGACTACTTACCAGTCAGTCGATATGTTAACAGGAATCCAAAATAGTCGGTAGCATCATCATAAACGATCCAGTTGATGTAAGCTGTTGTCATTGTTGTGAGTTGATCATCGAATTCATAAACTTGAGATGTTTCACATATTCTGTCTAACAAATTGGCTGTACCATTCCCTGGGACACAGAAACAATAAATTATTAACGTCGCGAAAATAGGTTACACTGTAATATCAACATAGAACTAATTGGCGCATATATACTATTAATACACAAGGTAATTACCAGTTAGTCTTTAAACATCGATAAAGATATAAGTATGCGCGATTGAGAAATACATCCCTCTTACATAATAAAAATTATTATGTCTTCGTCTGACGGGATTATCTCCGCACCAAAAAGTGTGAGATAGAAACATTCGGGTGCCATGAGCAAGATTAACGTTCGTTTGAGTGACGTCAGGGTATGAATTTCATCGTTCTTGTTGATTTCCAATACAAGCAAACACACAATGACTTTCTATAGCATTAGTAACTAATATACATGTATTGCTTTGTTCTATAGTAGACACAAAATGACTTATGTGCATACGTAGCACAGGAAAAAAATGATAGGCTTGCCAAAATGACCAGGGTTTCATGTAACCTCATGGAGAAAATGTTACATACTATATATGCGTTCTTATGTACTCGGTGTATTTAGACATATTCGCTACTGAGACCATCTGTTTGACCGAACAACACAATCAAACATAATCAATTTAATGTTTACCATTATACATGCTTAACTGAGCATCTGCCCCACACTGCATATCTAACATCTTGATTGAAAACAAAATCAAATCGCTAGCCTGAAAACTCCAGTAACATGATTGACTCCTGAAAAAATATATAAATACTTGTGTTAGTTTATAATCGACCAAAATTTATCGCTGGCTTAGAATTAGAAGGTCGTACTTACGACCTTATCAGACCTATACATATTTGAAATATGCAACGCAAGGCGCCTCAAATGAAATTCGGCACAGGTCATGTTGATCATACTGAAGTTGCAAAAGCTTGGTTTCCAAGAATAGTTTTCAGACATTTTTTTTTGTTTTCTCGATATAGCGATTTTGTCCTTATGACCTTCTCATTCTAAGCCAGCGATATATTTATCAACTGCAATTAATAAGGTTAACGTGAAATGACCAAAGAGTTCTTGAATACATTACTGCATTACATTTACAACACAAAATAAATATTTATTATTAATTTTTATTGTGTGTGATGAAGTGTTTTCTTTTTGCAAAGCTAAAACTGTTAACAAATATTTATTTTTCAACAAAAAATAGAAAACAGTTTCCGCGAATTTTCATATCAAAGACCTTAAATGATTTGATAGTACATTTGTATTTACAACATTTTATTGGCTAATTGACATACCCAAGGTAGGGGTCCGGTAAATTCGGTGACATCAACACTTGAGTTGACGCGGAAACTTGAATCGTATCTCCACACGCATACTGAGTCGCTGCAAATAGTAAACATGGCCACTTAAACTAACATCTTCACCAGAACCAGATGAACAATTGAATTTCAGATACATTTTGTAATTTGTTGTTGTCACATAATGCATTTCATTAAAGTAAATTTAAAGTAAATATTCGTTGAACAGATATCTAATAAAAGTACGTATTACTTCGAAAACAAAACGTTACGACACCACATATGAAATAAAACAGTCGTCAGATGATGACATACATGTATAAAATCAAGAATTTAGTTTACCAATAAACTAGTAATTAACTATGGGTTGTAAAACATTCAAAGTATTACACATGTTTGCCTAATCCAATGGATTCGCTTGCTAATCTTCGACAAACAAATGGGCGGAGCAATCATTTTACTCTAATAAAAAGCCTTTATTTAATGTGGATAATATAATTTATATTATGGCTCAACTGTCCAGAGTCTGGCAAATTAGACTTTTGTTGGGGTGTTAATGTGATAAGTGTAGAAATGTGATAGATAAGTGTAGAAATGTGATAGATAAGTGTAGAAATGTATAAAGAACTTACACGAATCGTTGCTAAAATACAGGATCTGGAACCCAACGAATTCTGTGCTACCATCAGATGTGAAAGCAAAACGCATTTCTCTTTCACTGCTAACCAAGACGTTAAAAGTATTACGGTTTGTCTTATCCATCGTCGCAATCAGAGTTTCAGAAACACCGACTGAAAAAAAATGTTTCTGTATATTTATAAAAACGTGTATGTCACAGACAATATACAATGTACTATCAAAACTTGACAATTTAGCTTCATAAAAAGCTAGAAACTGGTTCTAACTGTTCATGTTTACCAGGAGAGGTGTAGACATGTGGTATGCAATATTGATCGTACTTGACGTAAGGAAAACCAATTAGATCACACTATATTAAACTCTTGGTCAGTAACAGGCGATGTGATTGTCTATCCTTATTCTCCAATTAAGTAAGATCAATATTGAATACCACCCGTGATCTTTAAACTGTGCAACAGGCATCAAAGAGTGTCAGTTTTTCTCTTCAATTTGATTTTTTTTTTGGAGAAAATATTACCAGTTGGGTAATGCAGTAAATTAATATTAACCAACTCGACGAAAACACTTTTGGTGACACTAGTACATATGCAAGGGGAAGTAACTGCTGTTGATGGTTGGCATCTTACAAGTCATTCTTTGAACTTTTGGTTCATTAAAGATAGCTGCGATGGTAATATACGAGTATCCTAACTGCTTGTAAAAGGCAGCTTTTCATTGGCTTTCTTTTTTAACCAATCGCGCATTCTGTTAGAATTTAAATAAATGAATCTTAAATCTGTCTGATTGTTGCCTGACTTCGGTTTGGTGCCACGATATGGACAGAAAGAGACAGAAGCTGGAAACCTGCTTTTGAAAGCGTTAGGTGTCTCAAAATATATATATATAATGTAAAACCATGTCGTAATACTGTCGCGCTGGAGCCAGCCATCTTTAATCCCGGTTAATGTTTATTTTATGGCATTCTACGAGTTAATTGTAACGACTTACAACATTCCATAGGGAACAGTGAATAAACACTACTTACTAAGACATTTCAGCAACAGCCTTTTTCAAAATTTCCAATACATAAATCTTTGTTTGCAAAAACTATTGCCGAAACGTCAATAATAAAGTAGTATTATATTATTTTAAAATAAATTGGACGTACAAGAAGTTTTAACAACTTTTCTCTAGTTTACTTACTTCCATCATAAACCAGTAGTTGGTCATTGGTTGCCTCTGTGAAAAACTCTTCAATGTTGACAATCACTTTGTCATTCAATCCCGGGGCTGTTACAATCCACTCACAATCTGAGTTTCTGAAGAAAGAAAAACATTTTGGAGGTGCAAAAGGTTTAGTTTACTAGGATTGCTGTATTAAGAGGGTTTAATAAAACAATCGTTTAATTTGGTTTTAAAGTAGATTCGCAACCAATTATGCAGTTATATATACAGCGGTTGTTTCACCTAACCAGTTCTCATGGACTGTATCCTTACCAGTACTAACTTTCCATTCCAAAAGGAATGAAGTAACAACATAGCCAAAATGATTTGTGTGGGCGTCAAAGGGACCTGACCCAAATGACCGGTTTAACATGTAGCCAAAAAGAGAAAAGTTCGAATGTTTCTTTTTCCACTCAGTAAAGAGATACTAGTAAGTGACTTACGCTGGGTAATCAGCCGGATAGTTTGGAGATGTGAAGTACTGTGCCTGGGAGGATGCTGTTAGAGCAAGTGGTCTGGTAGCAACATCACATTGTCCTACAACTGTAGAAATATGCTAACATGTTATATTATCGTAAACGTAGGTAATACTCTAGTTGTGTGTCATTAATTTGATGTTACGTCAACGTCTTTCTAATGCACTAGTCAGTTGAAACCACACCCCAAACCCCGGGGAAGGTCAGGGATAGCGGGGGCTGTCCCGTGGTATTGCTTTGTGAGTGTGTGAGTGCGGGGCCTTTGTTTCGCACCAAATAGCGGGAAAACTTAACATTGACTATACCCGAGAGGGTAGGGAAATTTGCGGGGGTTTTACTATCTGTATGACCCTGGGGCACCGATTTTGCCAGGGGTTTGAAGAAGCAAAAGTTAAATCCGCACCATTTACCGGGGTTGGCTAAGGTCGTGGTTAAAATTGACTGGTACATAACATATATTAATACTAGCATTATGCTTGTGAAATCTACATTAACAAAAAGCAATTGCTGTCGCTTAATTGCTTGATAATTGGTGTTGATGTTGCCAAGCAAACCAGTCAGCGAACTACTGTTTAAATCGAGAAAAAATGAGTGGAAATGTAACAATCCTTTTGTTGCATGCTTTAAATTCTTCATATTACTAATTATTATTTCATCAGGCCTTTTACGTGCAGGTGAATCCACTCCACAGTATTCGCTAAATCGCTGGCTTAGAATTAGAAGGTCGTTAGTACAAAATCAATATTTTGAGAAAAGAAAAAAAATCTAGCGTAGGATGACTGAGGGAATTGGGTATGCTTAACCGAGTTTCGTTAATTTTTAACTACGCGTTCGCAAGACAATTGCAAATAATACCATACATGTACTATGTTTCTATTACGTTTAAGTACGTGCAAGTACAAGTTAAGAAATAACCCTTAAATTAGATAATAACTTATTGATATCTACAGCGTTTGAAACATAATCTAGGTAAGTCCCTTGATATAACAAATTGTCAACGAAAACGACCACTGTTGTTAAAATGAAACTCTTACCACACTGTGCATGGTACAATACTGACAATACCATCACGTATAAGATGTGCAAATCCATGTTCACAAACTCCTGGAGTTTCACAATCTCATCAGATAGTCCCAATCATTATCGTCAAAGTATTTGTGTCGGTTTAAAACATTAAAACATTAGTCCAAATTTGTAATTTCGACAAAAACATTAAAAATATATGTCACTACATAATGAATAAATTTCTTTCAAATTTAATGGGCTGAAACGATTACCAATATAGTAACACTGTTTAGTTTTGTTTTCTTTTTAATTAGTATGAATACTTAGAGACAAAAATACGACAAGAAAGGGATCAGTCATATGAGATAATTTAGACAATAAACTTCGGCTAACGCTAACTGATCGAGTTACTCACTCTTGATCTACTTAATACAACATTTTAACCCTAATAAAGTTAATTATTTTCAGTATTTGAATGAATACACGAGGACCGCTGCTCTAGAATTAAAAGGTGAAATGTCTATAATTTAATACTTTTTTCTTGTGTTCATTTAATGCCGTTAAATTCTATAGATCTGATATAACCGAGTAACAATGAAAGGTGCACATATATAGTATAGTTTCTGTTAATTGATACTCCTGTTGAAAGCATTCTAAACATACCGACATTTAATACAAATATCCAAACTCATTATATAATCACCAAGTAAGTTAACAGAGCGTTAGTTTTATACTTAATTAAAAAGGTACGGTAACATAATTATTACCATGCGGCTTGTGTTAAACTATTCACATTTTTTGCCTCAATCCCGTTTTTTGGGAGGCGTTTAAGCCTCTCATTACTACCATTGCCCATTTCTTAATACAAAATTAACCGCCTTTAGGCTGCTATGTGAATCCGCATTCAAGTAGTTCCAGAAACTGTCAACATTCCCAATACTGCTACATATGTTTCTCCAAATTGATTAACTGATTTAAGCCAATCAGCAACATTTGTTTTAATCTAAGATCAACAATTATTGTGAAACTGTTCGTTAAATCGATATTTTTGCAAAAAAATCACTACACTAGCCGATACCGAACTTGTTCCATAATACGAAAATGACGTGTTCATCAAATGTCCAGGTTGTATAGCTATTTTTAGAAACTTCAGAATACGGTCAAGTGATGGTTTAATCAATGAATCGTATACGGTCTGCAAAGTACTGTTATGCAATCACATGGTGTCGCTATACTAGCTAGCCGCTTTCTCTTTAGACTGTCTCAACTATCTGGTCTCACGCTGTGCGGGAAGTGATTACAAGACGGTAGTGTAGAATCTGATAAATAGGCGCGTAGTATTATTTTAAAGCCACTTTTTGATATACGCATTCAATACACGTATTACATATAAATTAATATGCACCTTTTAACAATTATTTAGATACCCAACATGCCTATATAGTCACATATGCCTATTTTGACATTCAAGACAAGATCGGCAGTAAGAAAACGAACATTAAACGTGTAAAGTCGGTTTAAGCTTTAGTAGCAGCAACCAGATCGTTTCCCATCTGCACTCTCAGTGCTTTGATTATTATAAGCAAACGTATTATCTTTGTAACTTTTCTCTTTTGCCCATATAACCAAAAAACCAAATGCAAATAAATACTGTGCCTCCGTAACTCAATGGTTATAGCGCGCTTGCCGTATTATTTGGTGGTCCGGATTCAAATACGGGTGGAGGCATTCCTTTGCCTACCATAATTCAGCAGAAAGGTGACTGGCAAATAAGGTCTAGTGTTATGTTTGAGTAATTGTATACAGATTGTAATCTCCTTGGTTAAATTACGAATGTATGTTCATATACATGGACATCGGGATGGACCCAACACAGTTAACATTGTATTGGTACTGATGCATTTTTATCGTATCATCAAATTGACGACCATTTAATGCAGGAGTCGATGTATTTAAAACTATATCCGCAACAAGATTTCGATTTGAAATATCGTCTCAATACCATACATATTATATATATATATATATATATATATATATATATGCTTCGAAATTGCATACGAGCGTAGATATTGCCGAAATACGAGTGATAATTGTATCAGGCTATGGCTATGGGTGGGTTTTGGCACTTACTATGGTCACCACAGTTCAATTAGAGACCGCGAAAACCTTCAGTAGCAAAACTATGATGTAACTATCGTTAGTTCGCTTTTATTCTTGTTTCATCTGCGCCATCTTGAAACTACTTAAATGCAAATATGAGTTTTGACGCCTGGAAAAACCAGACATGCGCAGACAATCAAACCAGACTAGACTATAGTTAGCGCCAAACCCCAGCCTATATAAGTCGAATGCCTAAACACCGTTGGTTTGTTTAGAATCAAACAAAATGTTTCTTAGCATTGCTGACTGATACAGTAATTTTGAGGATACGGTTAAAGTGTATAACCATATAGGTTGTGTTCGGTGAATCTCATTGCATCGTCTACATAGGTGTTTGTTCAAAGCGACAAATTAAATGTCATATACGTGAATTCATGTAGAAGTTTAATAATATATCAACAATGTTGATCAATGTAGGCTATATCAAAAATTTAATTCTGTTCAATTACTGTTTTAATGTGGAAACTGTGGATTGTTGACCAAATATATATTTCAAATATGGACGTTCTGTCAACAGCTAACATTTTTATTGATCTTTTTCAGGATTACTACGCCCTGGCTGAGGACCGGAAATGTGTGGGTACTTCGGCCTAGTCAGCTGGGTACCTTTTTATCAAAGCAGTTACGAAAATCTTAAAACTACATTCAAATTTAAATTCTTTATAATTCTTTTACAGCTACAAATTGGGGGTAAATGGAGCTGCGATACTAATTATGATTCGGTTAATCAACTCCTACAGACCGTATCTATCCCGAATTTACATTTGTTAAAGAATTATGAAGAATTTAAATTTGGACGTAAGTTTACGATTTCCGTATGTGTTTTGATGAAACAGTACTGTGTTGTGTATTGAAAAATAACATAGTGTAAGCGTATGACTTGAAATAGCAGGAAACATCCCTATCAACGTACCATTTTCCGTGACTCATTTTCGAGAGGACAGTGTTTAGATTAAATTAAAACGGCCACAGGAAAGCATTCGTAAAATCAGTGTGACTCTGTGAGAGATGCGAAATTGAGTTATTTTACATAGAAATAATAGTCCCGTGTGACACCAAGAGGGATATGTTCTTCGTTCAGAAGACTATTTGCTTTACATACAGTGCCCACCAAAAATAAGTATATGTAGTAAATAACTGTTGCAAAATTGAACTTGGTTAAATTATTCAAGATCTGTTTATCAGACGGTGACAATTGTACTAGTTTCTGAAACTACAATTACTATTTAAGTAAAAAAGAGATAGAAATAAAGATGAAGATGTTCTGAATAAAAATAACCATGTGATCAAACAGGCTGAATTTTCCATCTTTTTGTGACAAAGTTGCCATTCAAGTGGGACAAAGAAACTTTATGTTTTGCACCTAGGTATTTACATTTAATAAACAAAAATATTCATTTTCTTCAAAAATATTGTTGTTTCACCTTTCTTCGAACATTGTTAGTACAGATAAGTAATTGGGGAAATAACATCTGTATACCTATTTTTGGTGGACACTGTATGTGTGTAAATGATCCAGGGCTTATCTAATAAACATTCATAGCAGAACTAGACATGTTATTACGTGACAGTAATGCATGGCTCCCATCGTGTCGTGTTCTTGTCGTTGCCAACGACAATCTCATTAAAATCAGATCCTAACATTTGCTTCTTTCCTGATCTAACTACACTCCGTAAGAGGTCATGTTCAAATGACCACTCTGGCGCAAAATGACGTCGCGTAGTTGGTCCAATGAAACTATTTCTAGCCGCCTCAGCAGGCTTTTACTGCACGTTCGGGTTTGTGAAAGAAGCGGGTTGATTGGATGACGTTAAGTTTACATCGACATGACCCCATACAGAGTGTCGACATATCCTACATCAGTCTTAAGTAGCGAAGCGTAACAAGGTCTGATTTAAATGAGATTGTTGCCAACATATCATTTTGTACCGACTGTTTATGTCAGGAAACTGGTTAGGCCAACTAATTGTCGTAGTATTGCTGAGAAAACTGCGTATACCAGCCAGTATCACGAAATTTACTACCAATGGGCATACATACGAATTTCTAGTACTTGTTTATCAAGTTATACTAAAAGATAAAAACAAATTCGGCCAGGGAAAGTGGCGCCAACAGAAAAGAACAGAGCACGAAATGCTGCACAGCTGCAAAATACGACATCCCACACTGTCGTCTGCTTCAGTTAGCCAAATATATCCGGAGCAAGGACCAGCAAAAGTTTAAAGCATATTTAATTAATGATGTACTGCAACATACATCATGTCATGTTTAGTGGTAACTCCTTTATGGTTAGCCAACATACTTTTCCAACTCTGCTTGAGTGGCGGTGTAACATAGCCACACAAAACAGAACCACGTCTTTTCGTACCAGTAGATATTGTGTAGTAATGTTATCGAATACGCTGGTCTAATCCTCCATTGCAAGTTTACAAGTATACTATTGTATGAGTAAAAGTACACTTTGGAGTATGAGTATATGAGTATAGATCCAATGTACAATGTAATATATGTGTGCCGACAGTAAGCAGTTTCGTGTGTTAAAATTATCTATTTATCTATCTATTCCTACTGCCTAACGCTTCTTTTCGAGTATTATTGGCAGTTGTGTCTGTTAATGACAGAATCAATGAGAGAAAAAGGTGTGGTAGAAGGAATCCTGGTGCGTTACCCTAGCTCGTTCCGTTCTTTAACGTGCCCGGTGTATAGCACGGATATACGCGTTTCCAACGAATAAACATACGATAGTGAAATAAAAGAATGCTTATACTTCGCTTTCCCATGCAGACGTGTTTACGTGAGCAAACAAATAAGAACAGTTTTGTTCCCAAAAATGCATACATTTGCGTGCTCGTGATAAAAATGGAACCTAAATGTTGCGTAGATTATATATACCTAGTCCGTTTTCATTAGCCCGATAATACATGTAGTATGCACAGATATTGGGTAAACAAACATGCCTGTGGTGGTATTCAATATTGATCTTATTTAAGTGGAGAATAAGGATAGCCAATCATATTGCCTGTTACTGACCAAGAGTTTAATATGGTGTGATCTGATTGGTTATCTCATCCTTAGTTCAAGTAAGATCAATATTGAATACCACCCCTGGATTCAACTATAGAACACTGAATACAGACTGGTCGTTCCAATGCGACTTTCGAGGTTTATACCTTTTGTTTGTATTTCCACTTTGATGATTCAATAAATCTATTCACATGTATTCGTTATACACAGTATTTGCTGTGTAATTTGTTTTATCATTCCCTATGATCAACCAAGTTGACCAGAATGCATTAAGCAACAATCAAAAGCAACATGCAACTATCAAAACATTTATTGGTTGAAATAAACAAATAATAACAACAAATAATAACAAGAGATGTTTGTAAAACACATATAACCACCCTATGGCAGTTAAATAGTCAGAAATGGTAATGGACACGGCGACCTTGGCTTACTGACCTCAAATCAATGGGGGTAACAGACTGTTCATGACTACCCATGTAAGGTTTGAAGGTCCTGGACTCAAATGGTCTTGAGTTATTAATAAGAAACCATTTTGTAAATTTATTCATGTTAAAAGTCAAAGCGATCTTGGCCTTTTCCCTACTGACTTCGAAATAAATAAGGATGATTTACTGTTGATGGCAATCTAATGTTAAGTTTAAGGATCCTAGAATCAAAGCGTTCTTGAGTTATTGACATATCCAACTATTTGTCCCACTTGTATTGAATGTGTTTTCAAGTCGACCACAGTTACCTTCCCTTGACTGGTGTTATACCGGTTTTAATCTGATCGATCTTATCTCGATTGCGTAATCGCGCTATGCTAACTCTGCGGGTTGTCGGAGTATATAAATTAATGTATATCATTTGCTGGAGGGATTTTGTGCGTTGAGTTACACTTTGGTATTTTTGACATTTTGTATATGATGCATACCAGGATCTTTTTTATGGGCATATCTCTGTCATTATGAAATTTTGTTCATAAGGTAGGTATCATCAGGAACATTTAAATGCTTCCATGGTATCATTCAGAATTCGTTGATCATGTGTGAGGAATCTAACAATTATGCATTTGTTATACTAGTAACCGCAATACATGTCACGATATGTATACTTATTATCATGCATATTCGATGGATGATAAAAAAAAATAAACGGTTACTAGTAACTGTACAATGCTTGAGTATGTGTGCATTATCACAAAGTACAGTTTAAATGAAATTTAGCAACCACTGCTGAATTTTCAAGTATGTTGTACGGTTGATTGTTCAGTTGCATCTTCGAGCCATAGACCATACAATTATGGAACTGGTTTTTAATATCTTGAAAAATAAAAAAGTTATGACAATTTTAAGTTCGTGAAATAGAGCGGTTTTTTCTTGAATTAAATAGGAGAATATTCGCGCGCTTGCGGACCCGACAAAACTCAAATTTTCCCTCTAATTGTCACAAATATTTTATTTTTTCAAGATATCGGGATGAAACATTTGTTCAACTTATTTATGTTGGACAAGTGCTTTCAAAGTTATGAAGAGTTGAAATGTTAAACAAATACTAAATCAGTTTTCATTGTTTTAATCAAATCGTAACCTCAATCATCATATATTCATTTTCAAGTTATCACAAAATTTAGTTTGGCTATTTTGACCTGAACCTGAACTTTATGCAAGACTATATTACAAGGTTCTTGCTTTGAATACATGAATATCAATTTCCGCAAGCAAGTCGTGCGATATCGGTATTTCAAATTTGTGTTTCTATTACATCTCGAGCTACTTCGTGATACTCCCCGATTATGAAATATATTGTGATAATATATTGACTGTTAAATTATGCTAGTCAATTCATCATCCTGATTTTTTAAAATAATGAGTAAAATACTTAAATTGGATTTAATCACATCGGCAATTTATATCTGAATATGAATGTGTGCTTTTATCATACTTGTTATAGTATATAGACTGTAGACTGTGGCTTGATTTATGATGCGTTATATGCCCGTGGAATTTCCGGTGACACCCGCAATAAAAGTTACAGGGGTTTGTTTACGAATACATGTATTGTCTTATTATAGCAAAAAGGCTGTATCTACAAATGAAAAAAGAAGGCAGATAGAAACTTTACATAAACGCATCTTGAATGATACTGTTTTATTTTTACATTGTGGTTATAGGTATCAGCGATGCGACCATACATGTATGATAAAAAAATATTTATGATACTTATTATACGAATATGAAAATTTACTTTGCATGAAGCATAAAACAATGCTTATAACAAATAACAATGATGGAAAACATAAATTTTCAGGAGAAAAAAACCTAATATATATGATTAATTAATATATAGAATGTTCGAATCCCAACTGGCTTCGTAATCTGTCTGGTCAGAGCAGACGCGCTTTATTCCTCTAGCCGAGCTATAGTTAAGTGATTATCATTAAAAGATACGCATATTATTAGCAATATATAAGCAAGTACATGTATACTGTAAATGAACCATAAAGCTATAATGCACATGTATTTAATCTGCCTTAGTGTAAAACATACATTTCAACCTCTAAAAGTATACGGATTTTTTCTCACCTTTTTTTACGTTTAATTTTCATTTTACAATTCGTATATATTCAATTAGGTGGTACAACGTGTCAACCAGTTTATTTAACAAGTGTCATAGGAATGACATGATTCTTCATTTTTATGTCTCACCTGTTCGATTATTATAATTTTAAATTATGCGTGAGCTTATGACATTTCACTTTTAATTATTTTAATGCATGTATTACTTTCCAAATCGGCAATAAAGTCAAAGTTTCAAATCTCTAAAATCATAATAAAGTATGTATACAGGAAATATAGCGGTTATAGAAATATAGCGGTTATAACCCTTCACGCGAATGTACCACTTTTATTACCCCACATGCTGTGACAATCGCAGCGGGGCGCGTCATAAAACAATTAACAATGTACAAATTAAATATGTGTATTACTTTTTTACTAAAAAAAAAGATACCTGTTTTAAAAAACCGTAAAAAGGGGGCAGATCTAATTATCACATTTCTTATATTAAAACACCAATCTGACGGGAAGAAATTAAACTATTAATCAAGTTTGCACAAAATATATTCCCCGAGAAACAAAAGAACTACGGACAAGAAAGTGACCAAGTTTGATATCAAATCCGTTCATTTCCTTCTTTGTTCAATGTGAGTGATAGTCATGTTAAAAACCTTTAAAAAGGGGGTTGATCCCATAAAGATACAACTATGAAATTTCGTGCATTATATTGTAGACATATCAAACTACAAAATATGTTTGCACATAAGAAATATCTCAAATAGTTATTATCATATGGACAATTTTACGTGGAGTCCCCATGCCTTCCAATGGTAAAAAAAATTGTCACATGTGCGAATACAAATGGGACAAATAGTTGGATATGAGGAAACCGTTTGGTCGTTTGGCCTATTGACCGATCGACATGCGTAAAACAATATACCCCTCGCCAAAGATGGCCATTCTCGTTCACCAGAGTATGCACACACCTGGGAACTTGATGATAGTCTATAAACTTGACTAACCACTGATGTATGAGGATGAAGGTGGGCATAATAATAATTTAGCAAATTGTCATAAACGTGTATATTCATGAAAGACAAAACATTGACCGGTATCTACACGTGCATATGTCCTGTTCTGCAACACAAATACGATGGACATTAATGTCAGGATATGGCTAATATGTCCGGACCTAACCACAAGTGCGTGTTAACTGCTCATTTAAGGCTCAAGTTAACGAGGAAACCCAGGGTTAAAGCCAGTATCGCAATTAAAAATACCCAGAAACATACAAAATCCAAGGCAGAAACAAACTCCTCCCAGATAGTGTCGTCATCGCCTACGTCATCGTCTTCTTCGTCATCATCATTAGACGCTGCGTGAAATCTCCGATGTTTCTGCTCGTATTGCTCTATGCGTTGTTTCCTTTCTTCAGCTGCTTCTAGCTGGCTTTGTATACAAAGTATTTTGGTTTGCAATCCTAAGATAAACTTTGTGAACGCGAGTGTGCACCGTGTAACGGGCTTGTGTCTGGTTTTTAGCGTCATCATTCTTAGTTCAAGGACTGATATCATTAAAGCCAATGCACTGAAGCAGGTCATTATTAAAATGTACATCGCGAATAAAGATATAGTATCCGAACTTTCTGGCATTTTGTCGAAAGTCACAATAACGTACACTACAAACGACAGAAAAACGGTGATAGAGAAAGATGCCTTCTCACCGGACTGAACCGGAAGTGCAAAGGTGAAAGCATTCAAGAAGGACAACAACACAATAGGGATGGAGATATAAAAGACGATAAATGAAGGATTCCGCTTTAACGTGAGTGTAAATATTGCCGTGTCCTGGCCGTTTATACTTTCTGTTCTGAACGCAATATCGAGTAGGTGCCATTCAGAGTTCTCTACAAATGATTCATGTCGCTCCATCCCATTCTGTCCGACCGTGACCTTGACTTGACTGGAGCTTGCAGACCAAGAACTGAACTGTAAAAGTGGAAGAAAAAAAAGACATATCAGTTAATAGTGGACTAATTAGAATAGCGAAATCATATTGACTACACATTTTCTGGATGTTTGTATTAGTTCCAGGACACAGGCAAATTTATCATTGATAACGATTTTTTTGTCTAAACTTGTATTAGGTGTACAAATTTAAAAACAAATAGTATTCAATGATTCAGTTACCTGTGTTCCAGGGTTATTGGAAACACATAGTATTCAATGATTCAGTTACCTGTGTTCCAGGGTTATTGGAAACACATAGTATTCAATGATTCAGTTACCTGTGTTCCAGGGTTATTGGAAACACATAGTATTCAATGATTCAGTTACCTGTGTTCCAGGGTTATTGGAAACACATAGTATTCAATGATTCAGTTACCTGTGTTCCAGGGTTATTGGAAACACATAGTATTCAATGATTCAGTTACCTGTGTTTTAGGGTTATTGGAAACACATCTGCAGGTCATATTATCGCATATAATTGCACTTTACTAAAAACGTAACGTGTGTAAATATACATGTTTGCATAATTATGTATATGTTACAGTGCTGTTGCACGGAACCAAAATTTACAAACTCTACTAAAGGTAGTATTTTATTTCATTTATGTATAAGCACGAAACAAAAAGCAATAAACCAAATAAAACGTATTGCTTTGAAAACAGTGATTGAATGTCCCTGTAGAACCTCCGTACGGTTATATATAGCAAAATGATAATTGAAAATCGGATAGGAAAGACAGCACTCAACTTAACCAGCCTAGCACATATAACATAAAAAAATCGCACACCACAATTACACGACATAATACCGAACACACAACCGAACGAGAAAAAGTCCCAGCTGTTAAAAAGCTGAATAACCTAGTTTCAGCTATAAAAAAGCTGAATGTCCTAGTTTCAGCTATAAAAACATGAAATCAAACATTAAGCTTACTTGTAATTCACATGTCTGTGTATCATACGGGTAGTTTGTCATGTCGACCAGGCAAGTACTGTCCAGTATCTGGTACGGACTCCACGTACATCTACCATCATTCTGTACCACTACAAACATAAACTTACTCCCCATCTGTCGAATCTGCGTGAAACTGTTCAACAAGGCAATGTCAGGCTTCCATACATCATTCTGTAAAGGACAATGTCAACCATTCTATGCAAAATGATAATAACAAATCGAGACAGTGAATAAGATAATAGAAATTTGGACAGAGAAGGCAGCACTCAACTTAACCAGTCGAGCACAGAAAACATAAAAACATCACATATCACAATTACACGACTCAATACCCAACATATAACTAAACGAGCAAATGAACACACACAAAATGACAGAGAGACAAGTACATGGCACACGGACTGAGTGTGTCAATTTTTGGTTCAACCTTACGTACTGTATATCGATGCCATGCGACCATTGAAGCTTTATTTCCTGTTTATCGTAATAACATTATCACAATAATTATACATGTATTGTTCTAGTAAGTTCTTCGCGATTCCAGAGGATTTGATTATATCATGAATTCGAAGTTGTGTTTGAGCGTTGTTTCTCAACATTGCATGATGCCACATTATGAACAGTGGATGGACAATGGAAGTAATGTTACCAACTAAACTACATTGTACGGGTTTGTTGATCACCCCTCGTACTTACATACTACGACCTATATTTCTCTGGCTTATAATAAGAAAGTCGTAAGCACAAAAACGCTATTTTAAGTAAACAAGAAAAACTGTCTGCAAGCTTTTTTCAACTTCATTTTGGTCAACATGACCAGTTCCGATTTTCATGAACATTGACTCATAAGAAGCTTGTTGTGATGCAGATTTCAAATATGTATTGGTCTTATAAGGTCGTAAGTAGCACTTAGGACCTTCTCATTCTACGCCAGCAAGTTGTTGTGTTCATGTTTTCTACGTTAAAACATTGCAGGAGGTTTTTGATTCTCTTCATACATTCACTTTCAGCATTGTGTGATGTTCTATATTATTACCCCTCAATTTTTTCGTAATGATAATTTCCCATAGACAAACAGGGAACATTTTTACTGTAACGTCAATGGTACCCATAAATTTTTAACTGTATTTTCTTGAACATTTTTTTACTGTCACATGGTACAGTCTTACAGTACTTTCCGAGGGCTGACATTTTTACTGTGAAAATGTGTAGTACCTGTGGTATAAGTAGTGAACTAATACCGGACAATTTGGATACTGGCCATTGCATGTTACTGTCCGTCCACTTGATGCTAAACAGAATAGTTGTGGTCAGCTTTTGTTGAACCTGTAAGTAAATTACATACGCCTGTTGTTGTGCTGATTTCAATGGCCGAATAAGTACGAACAAAAACACTACAGCCAAATCAAAGTCAAATCAAAGGAATGAATACAGTAGTGCACAGACAATCCAAAGCCACACAGAAACGACGGCAGCGCCTAGCCATCCACGCAAGAGTCAGACATAGAACGAACAATCCACATCCCCAAAAAATATATTTCAAGCAAGCCTATATACTCACTCCGCAATGAATGACACACTGTGGACTTCGAATTTTGTGCATAATTAGCCATAAAGGGATGTAATTATAAATGATAACTACACTGAAGTGAAGTACGGGGCGACTTTTTACAGCCGCCACACAGCACTTAACACCTGCCGTAGTGATAAGTAAATACAGTAGTGCACCGGTACTTTAGTAATAAATATAAGCAACAACTATGGGCATTTCAGACACTGGATCATCGACAGATTTTTTTTATTTTAACGAAACTAATAAAGTCCGACGATATGGTTAAATTGTATTCTTTTCAGTATTCCTGGGATTTCAGGTTAGTCTCATGGAGAAGAAAGATCAAGCCTCGAGGATGTTGGTACGTATGTTAGTTAAACATGATATGTAGAACAATGTTACATGTTGTTAGTGAAAACTAAACCTGAATTGTCAGATTACATTGTCATTTTAATGCATCCGAAGACAATATGACAGCTAGCTATTTTTTTGTTCCTGCGAAATAAACTAACTATTTATAATTACCTCGTCAAATCCATTAATCCCCACCAAAGAAACATCTACACTTGTATCAACGGGTATTGATAAATTTCTAGCGGGTAGATTACCAATACTGTAATTTGTCAGCACGTCATTAATGAGGCCAATCTCTGCAGTTACTGGAGGTCCAAGTGTTGTCGTGGTAGTAGTTGGAGGGGCAGTTCCACCAACACCTAGAAATGCGTAGAAATGTCACATTAACGTTTACGTGTATAACAGCATTCATGACTTTCTTACTCTTTAAGAAATAAACATTTGCAAGTCGCAGGTAACTGTATCATTGATAAAGAGTAAAAAAAGATATAATGAAGATTAATTCACCTATGAATTAATCTAATTTATTACGGGAAAATTCACGTGGTTGCCGGGTGTATACACACGGCCCGTCAATTGATACACGGCGACGCTATGTGGTTATCATGGTTACTCTCGCGTGACTCCGATATTCACCGAGCGTGAATATCACAAGTTCTGCCACGTATATGACCACTTGTTTGTCCGACAGCAACGGTGAAAGTTGCATTATTATTTGAGCTGACTAAAATAGCTTGTATTAACCGTAGTATGCCGGTTAGTGTCAAATGAGGAAATGGGGCATATGGCGTGGGTCACAGAGAACGAGTCCAGCGTTAGACGACGGAACCGAGCCTAGTTGAGGTAATAATATTATTGAATTTGATGAAATAATTTGGGAAATTTCATTTCATGCTGGGCAAGAGCATGTTAAAGATGGTGTTAGCAGTACACTAATACTGGTTCCTTTGAGGCTCATTATTTAAATAGTACGTCGTCTACGCTGGCGTTGCTCAGACCCAGCCCCTTTTAAATGTTGACGAAAGGTTGCTGTCATATAGCGGTACATGTCTACCTGTAAGGCAAACAAGTGCTTATGTTTACATGTAATGAAGCTCAAAATGTTGTTATATAGTGCATTGCGTGCACGAGCTGACACGGGTCGCTCAGACGACATAACTTTACCACAGTGTATAAACGAGTCAACTTTCGGTTCTCGCAATAATGAGTACACGTTGAATTGTACAGTATGGCAATAATGAGTACAGTGATGGAAAATCACCGGATGTTTCAATTACAATGAGTACACGTTGAGTTGTATGGTATCATAATGAGTACAGTCATTTGGTTTATACTCGGTTTTTACATGTACCGCTTGTTTTAAACAGGGCGAATACGTCAATACTGTTCTTCTAATAAATTGAACAAAGGTGGATACTAGGCAGTATTGTATATATATCTAAAATACAATTGTGTATTGTATGCCTATGATTAAAGTTGTTAAACAGGTTTGAATAGTAGAAGAATGTTGACTGAAGGTCGTGAACCGTCACGGGATGCTTTTGAGTATAAGTTCGCAGGTGCCTTCTATGTCTCTTGTCAAAACAAACGCAGAAATCATGTGAAACATGACACTGTATAGGTATATAAATCATTTAACTTTGGTTATCTAAACACGGACTCGTCTTTTGAAAAGCAGAGGCATGCTTTTATGTTCGGGTATCTATCACCACTGAAAAAATCAATGTGTTTATTTAGTATACCGTATTCGAATAAGTTCATATAACAAAATTATGCATAATCCATTTATTTAGTTACACACTGGTACTTTGTTTTTATGGTCTTGAAATAGTTTGTATATATATATACATACCAGGAGCGAATCGCCACATCGACTTGAACACCTGACTTAATTATGATACACAGTCGCTGATTGTCTGCCTATACAGTCCGTTTAATTAGGTCTGTCACTTGTATACAATCATTGCAATATAATAACATTGTAGTTTTAATGTTTTAAACATTTTAATTGGAGAAAAGGGAAGTGAAAACCAATACATTATTCATTAAGGTGCATACTTATACATATAATATATATTGAAATAATACTTTAATAAAATAAATTGCAATGTTTATGTTCATAATTTTATGTAAACAAGTGACCGACCTAAATAATCCATTTATACGTCGGGTATAATTGGATGTGTTGTTTTAACGAAGTCAAAAACATCTTTGCGGTAAAGCCTGGTTGTTCGTTTACACATTTAATCCTTGTCACGAATACTATCGTAAATCACATTAGATTTGCGTGAAGTATATTTCTCAAATGTCGGTACTGGTAACATCGAGTGTATTATTAACGCGCGCTCATGAATTGTCGGCACGGCGGAGGGGTGGATATCGGCCGGTATTTAGTCGTTCGAACATTTGACATAAACTGGTAGGTAAACCAGATGTACATGTCTCGGTACTGGAAGACACGTTTAACATCCACATAGTAGAGAATATTCGGAGAGTAGGGTATCGCTGCTTTTTAGTATCACATACTTCTTTCCGACAGCGCTGATACCAGGTGGTCAAGTGAGTGTGCAGTTCGGACATTATTTTAATTTTAATGTGCAAGGCCGCTAGTAAGGACTGGAGGTGGTTCCGAGGAACTCAATTTGCGAATAGTATACTAGATTAACACAAGTAATATCCGTTGCACAGTATTAGATATTACTTACGGCTTTTGGTTTATTTATACTGAACATCGTGGGGCACGCTTTTCAGAATTTAGTGTCGGCTAGACAATCTCGCGATATTTTGTCCTACAACTAATATAATTTAACACGGAATCCTTAAATGTCCGTGCGGATACGTTGCCATATCAGAGTTGTTATTTAACTTATCAAAACATTCTCATCGTATAGTCCGTTTGATCAGATATGTCACTTGTATGCATTTCTGGGGGCATGCTCCCCCTGAAAAATTTTGTTCGCTAGAACGTCTCTGGTGCGTTCTGGGGTATTTCTTGCATCATCTTTAACATTAAGTTTACTGATAAAACTAGGATTTGTGTGTATAGAGCTTTTTGATATGATGAAAATACTAAAGGATTACCCCCCTTAGGGCTTAGGCATCAGTTTTATTTCATTTTTCGATCATTTAATTTTTCACTTTTTGAGAAGCATGTGTACGCAGCTGCGTATTCTGCGTACAGGTAGCTACGCGCCTGATATCGACAAAAAAAAAACCGCGGTTGTTAAACATGTTTGCCGGTTACTTTCCTTGAACGTAGGGCTGATGTTATGTACTATACAAAAAGAAATCGTCACGGATCGCAGATTCTCCGTTAGCTGCGATGTTAGCAAACGTTCGGGTAGTTTAGACCGATGCATCAATTTTTAATCGGCGTGATCATCGATCAAATTTGGCTCGCAGCAACTTATATCATTCTGGATCTTTAGTTTTAAGCACGTTTCGTCTGCCATCAGCCAATCCGTTTGATTCATATTTTCTAATATGGGAGTTGAGAATGAATGTTTCCGTCGATACAGCTTTCTAGTATTTTCCACGGGTTTATTGGAACAATTTTCCACCGTCTGCATTAAAACCAAATGAACCCGAACTGTGAAAAGTACGGTGCCCGAACGTTTCTTTCCGTAGGCGACAATGTCTTACTGTGAATAATGAAGCGGAAAAAAGATAGATTAGGTTTTTACAAGGATAATTGAGAAATAGACATAAATAGCGCTAAATGACCGGGCGTTGCCTAAACGATGGTTTAACTTAAATTTTTCAAAAATTATTATACATGTTGTATTACATTCCAAAATGCGAACCAAGTTTATTCATGCAAATTACCATATAAGACATAATTCTTTGATTAGACAGGAACAGAATACCTAACACTTTTAAAATGAATATGTTGGTGTCATCATAACGGGACGTGGGGTCATTTTTGGATGATGAGAAATGTTTGATCTTTAGATAAAAGGCGCGCGTACCTTCTTAAAGCGTTTGTAATCTCGACCTAAATAAAAATTTTGTGTTGCATTCAGTACCTTATTGGCAATTTTAGTTGCACACAATATAAAAATAGAATTGAAAGGAAACACCTTTATATTAGTCTTACCACTATGCTGCATAGGGCTTATCAGTCGTATGGAAAGAGACGACACGTGTGCCAATGTACGCCTATTTTTTAGCCTAATTACTACCACGCTAACAAACAAAGCGTGGATAAAAGCAGAGTAATCCGCAGATAGGACAACTTTTGTTTTAGAGAGTACTAAGGGGAGAGAGCTAATTAACGTCTCCCATTGCATTTTCACGATCTTACAGGCAGTTAAGTACGTTCGTCAAGCCTTCCGTGGTTTAAAATTAATATGGGTTGGTGTACGTCCTAGAGTTACCGGGGCGACACGCCTGTTTAAAAACGTAACGGTTTAATAAGATTGGTCAAACGCAATGTAGCTATCATACAACGGTTAATATCGACATTTAGACAGTGTGATTGTTTCGCGATGACGACATTCACTTGTCCGCCGCTGGTCTGGATTTCTAAATTGCTGCAATTCGCGAAGTCAATTTAAATCTTTAAATAAGAATTTTGGGGGAAATGAAAATAATAAAGATGTCCAAATTATATTATTCTTCATTTCGTGGCGGAAAATTCTGTCGCTTGGAGGCAACCGAGGGCATATCTATGTGTTTATAAACACTAACTCAATATAAAATATATTTTGCATTTCCATGGGGTTTCTCTCGGTCTCTACTGAGTTACCAGTGGTGGCTGAGGTCCCTGTGGTTACAAAATTCAGTCATCTGACTGTAGTTTTTTATGAGCATTTAAGACTTGTCCGAGCGTTGTCTCAAATAAAAAACTGGCATATCTTAAAAGGTCTCATTTGTTTAGATAAGTCACATTTGGTTAAAATACATATTTACTGTAGACATGATTTTTATACGGTACATCGAGCGTACCTGGTCTTATTACGGGGTACCTGGAGTGTACGTCCCGATATAGTTTTCATCTCGAGTACCTGGAGCGTACTCGATCTTATTACGGGGTACTTGGAGCGTACGTCCCGATATGTTTCAACTCGAGTACCTGGAGCGTACTCGATCTTATGACGGTGTACGACATATTTATCTCGGTAGTTTGTTACAGTAAATTGATATACGGTTTGATAAATAATCCGTGAATCAATGCCCTCGGTTGTTACCTTCCTTAAAGCGTGTTTAACTCTAACAGCGTTACCAGTTAGAGTTCAAGTCAACATGGCCATTATATGCCACTTTAATTAAATCTATTAACATGTGCTTATCAGGCAAGTCTATATATACTATATGTATAATACTATGCATTACTATGATGATTGGGTAATATTCGTTTGTCATTTCTAAAAGGCAATTATATAATTAAATATTGATTACTGTCTACAGTTGTTTTTGAACTTTTATCTTGGAATAATGAAGATTAATTCACCTATGAATTAATCTAATTTATTACGGGAAAATTCACGTGGTTGCCGGGTGTATACACACGGCCCGTCAATTGATACACGGCGACGCTATGTGGTTATCATGGTTACTCTCGCGTGACTCCGATATTCACCGAGCGTGAATATCACAAGTTCTGCCACGTATATGACCACTTGTTTGTCCGACAGCAACGGTGAAAGTTGCACCCACCCTACCACACCCTTTCAACAAAATCAACCATTTGTTGTTTCTCACGGTTAATATTCTAATATATCATATTCGGCCTAGAGCCGCTAGATTTAACATTATTAAAAATATATATATATATTAATTACTATTATCATTAT
The DNA here is from genome assembly GCA_947247005.1 of Spisula solida. Taxonomy (NCBI): domain Eukaryota; kingdom Metazoa; phylum Mollusca; class Bivalvia; order Venerida; family Mactridae; genus Spisula; species Spisula solida. Next base: position 49,582,868 of record OX365950.1, read on the forward strand.
ATTCGAGTCATTGTTCTGCCGTTCAGTTTGTTATTTTTCCAGTTTGATGTTATTTGCGTCACGTACACTACCACATGTATGCGGGTCACAACAGAAATATGGTTACATTGATTGATGTATCGGGAATTAAATACGCATCACTGCTTCGATATGGTAACCAGACGATAACACCGGCGTCAGACAGTATCCAAGCTACATCGAATCCACTCATAAGAAGTCTGCAGTACAAGGTGATTCTTAAATACGTGCTTCCTAGTGATGGAGATGTTGTCGTGAACCGATTACCAGAAGTGTTAGTAATGTTAATATTGGTGTTGATTAGGTCAATATAAATGTTGTGAAGTTGTTTCTATTCGATTCCGTCAAGGAAAAGACAGGACACCGACAATGATGCGTTCATAAAGTACACTTGTATACAGATTATTCAGCAAGATGCATGACACTAGTGATTCAACCAGTGACCATAACTCTGTTTAACGGCGTAATAATCGCCTATTATAGCGAGGAGAAATTGACGCGATCCTTAACCTTCAATTAGAATTTAAACAGCTGATTTATTTCATCGTCTATATTTATATCTCAGGTTATATATATTCATAAGCGGAAGTATCATAATTAGGCATGAGTAGGAATACAAACAAAAATATTAATTTAGGTCAGATAGGGCACGATTTGATAGCGGAAATTGATACTTGTAGTATACTCATGCATAAGGTTGAGATCGTGTCAATATCTCCGTACTATATTCGCAATTAATGACCCTACTTAATTTGATATATTACTTGCCTGAAACATGTTCTTGCTTTTCCAACTTTAGTTGATCTTTCATCATGTATTTCATACTCACATTTGTCATGTTGGCGGAAAATTCTGTCGCTTGGAGGCAACCGAGGGCATATCTATGTGTTTATAAACACTAACTCAATATAAAATATATTTTGCATTTCCATGGGGTTTCTCTCGGTCTCTACTGAGTTACCAGTGGTGGCTGAGGTCCCTGTGGTTACAAAATTCAGTCATCTGACTGTAGTTTTTTATGAGCATTTAAGACTTGTCCGAGCGTTGTCTCAAATAAAAAACTGGCATATCTTAAAAGGTCTCATTTGTTTAGATAAGTCACATTTGGTTAAAATACATATTTACTGTAGACATGATTTTTATACGGTACATCGAGCGTACCTGGTCTTATTACGGGGTACCTGGAGTGTACGTCCCGATATAGTTTTCATCTCGAGTACCTGGAGCGTACTCGATCTTATTACGGGGTACTTGGAGCGTACGTCCCGATATGTTTCAACTCGAGTACCTGGAGCGTACTCGATCTTATGACGGTGTACGACATATTTATCTCGGTAGTTTGTTACAGTAAATTGATATACGGTTTGATAAATAATCCGTGAATCAATGCCCTCGGTTGTTACCTTCCTTAAAGCGTGTTTAACTCTAACAGCGTTACCAGTTAGAGTTCAAGTCAACATGGCCATTATATGCCACTTTAATTAAATCTATTAACATGTGCTTATCAGGCAAGTCTATATATACTATATGTATAATACTATGCATTACTATGATGATTGGGTAATATTCGTTTGTCATTTCTAAAAGGCAATTATATAATTAAATATTGATTACTGTCTACAGTTGTTTTTGAACTTTTATCTTGGAATAAAACAAATAATGTTATTTTAGATGAAATAAATTTTATAACAAAAATACTCTTTATCAATGATACTCACCTAACTGTTCAATAACCCTTATAAGAAGACACATGTAACGAAAAACTAGTACTATATATATGTATTACTTATTTTGTTTTAAAAAAGCAGAAACTATTGATGAAAAGTGTAAGCATTTTAATTACCCTTGAAATAATTCAGTGAAAATCCATCTTTTTCCACACTACCATCAGAATGGAAATGTACCAGATACTCTGAATTAGGAAGCTCCCATCTGCTTAGATAAGTTCCACAGTGTAAGAGCATGACTCCATCAGCGGTACAAGCCCCTGTAAGAAGAAGATAAGACTAAGTCGGACAGGGAAGGCAGCACTTAACTTAACAAGCCGAGCACAGAAAACATAAAAACATAAAAGACACAAAGCCCAACACACAACCGAACGAGAAAATGATCCGCCAAGTTCCAGCTGTCAAAAAGCTGAACCACCTACTTTCAACAGTAAAATGGGTGAACTACCTAGTTAGTTTTAGCTGTCTGAATTCCTAAAAGGTTAAAGGAAAAGAGTATTAAAAGCTAAAAGCCATGGTTTTAGCTGAATGACCTAGTTTCAGTAATAAAAAAGCTAAAAGCACCTGCTGGATCATCACACCACAGTTTAAGAAAAAAGTACATTTAACCTGAATCACATCTTCGTTTTATAATATGGATCTTGTAGTCTTTAACAGTTAAAGCAAGAATAGTTTGTGTATTTTCTGATAAGAACTTCGATAAGCATACCAATGTAAATTGTAATTATTGGGTAAATTGTAAATATACATGCTGTATATAGAAATACCATTGTAAATTTTAGGAGCATTGTTCATAGACATATAACTGTTAATATTATGTGCATCGTATACAGACATTCCATTGAAAATTATAAATTGTAGGTGCATTGTTTATAGAAATACCGTTGTTGTTAGCATGTGATTTATTTATAGACGTACCAGCGTAAATTGTTAATATATGTTGCATTGTATATACACATACCATTGCAAATTGTAAATACTAGGTGCATTGTATATAGACACATCATTGTGCAGTGTTAATATTAGTTGCATTATATAAACACGTACCATTGTAAATTGTTAATATTTTGTGGATTGTATATAGACATACCATTGTAAACTGTTAATATCAGGTACAGTGTTTATCTACATACCATTGCAAGTTGTTAATATTAGGTGCAGTGTTGATAGACATGCCATTGTAAATTGTTAATATTATAGGTCCAGTGTTTATAGACATACCATTGTAAATTGTTATATAGGTGCAGTGTTGATAGACATGCCATTGTAAATTGTTAATATTATAGGTCCAGTGTTTATAGACATACCATTGTAAATTGTTATATAGGTGCAGTGTATATAGACATACCATTGCAAATTGTTAATATTATAGGTCCAGTGTTTATAGACATACCATTGCAAGTTGTTAATATTATAATAGGTGCAGTGTTGATAGACATGCCATTGCAAATTGTTAATAGTATAGGTCCAGTGTTTATAGACATACCATTGTAAATTGTTATATAGGTGCAGTGTATATAGACATGCCATTGTAAATTGGTAATATTATAGGTGTAGTGTTTATAGACATACCATTGTAAATTGTTATATAGGTGCAGTGTTTATAGACGTATCATTGTAAATTGTTAATATTATGTGCAGTGTTTATAGACATACCATTGCAAATTGTTAATATTATGTATATTGTTTATAGACATACCATTGCAAATTGTTAATATTATAGGTGCAGTGTATATAGACATACCATTGCAATTTGTTATATAGGTGCAGTGTTTATAGACGTACCATTGCAAATTGTAAATATTAGATGCAGTGTTTATAGACATACCATTGCAAATTGTTAATATTAGATGCAGTGTTTATAGACATACCATTGCAAATTGTTAATATTAGATGCATTGTTTATAGACATACCATTGCAAATTGTTAATATTAGATGCAGTGTTTATAGACATACCATTGCAAATTGTTAATATTAGGAGCAGTGTTTATAGATATACCATTGCAAATTGATAATATTAGGTGCATTGTTTATAGACATACCATTGCAAATTGTTGATATTATGTACAGTGTTTATAGACGTACCAGCATAAATTGTTAATATTAGATGCAGTGTTTATTGACATACCATTGCAAATTGTTAATATTAGATGGATTGTTGATAGACATACCATTGCAAATTGTTAATATTAGGTGCAGTGTTCATAGACATACCATTGCAAATTGTAAATATTAGGTGCAGTGCTTATAGACATACCATTGCAAATTGTTAATGTTAAATGCAGTGTTTATAGACATACCACTGCAAATTGTTAATATTAGGTGAAGTGTTTATAGACGTACCATTGTAAATTGTAAGTCGATCATATACACAGCCATCGGCTCGCTCAATATTCATGGCAGTTAGTTCTAAGATCAACATTTTAGATGCATCGTTATTCTCCACAAGGAAGAATTCGTCCCGGTTGCTGGGAAACAAAATACATGTATGTCATACCGTTAAAACACCAACTGCATATCCTTGCCATTAGCGTCAATTTGTTGATCATTATCTTTATCAAATTTGAGCACGTGATGTTAGTACTGTCAAGGTCATTGGCAGACGACTAACAGTAAAGTAAATAAATTGAAGCGCTATTTAACGCTACTCCATTAGCTAAAAACATATGCAGAAGAGGTATTTAATTTAATGTAAACTGGATCAACGACTGTAATAATTATAATAATAAAAGTAATAATAATAATAACGATTTTATTTTCTGTGGAGAACATAATTGTCAAACCAATTTTCATTATGGTCATCATTGGTATTGCTAAAGTTATTCCAGACTTGTGCCAACTTAGATTGGCACTATGTGCAATTACTCTAACATAGTACAATAAAACCTCGGTAAGACCAGCAGCGATGGAACAAGTCACCGGCCTATGTAGAGCCAATTTCAAAATCTGGCAAATTTACTCTATTTTGTAAATTAAATCATCCCTCTAAGTCGAATAACACTATAACGAGCATCCGGCCTATCTCGAGCACAGGTGGCGGTCTATTTGATCTATTTTGTAAATTAAATCATCCCTCTAAGTCGAATAACATTATAACGAGCATCCGGCCTATCTCGAGCACAGGTGGCGGTCTATTAAGCATTTCTCATCGATGTAGATAGCATTTATACACAGGCGGATGCAGCTAATATTTGATTGTTATGGCCGCAATATTACATGTATTATACTTTAAATGCACAATATTAAAACTGTTACCTTGAGTACATGCTAGGATATTGCGCGTTAGTGAATGCCTGTACGGTTGCAGTGGCTGTATAAACAGCGTAACCAGCCTTGCATAGTGGATACGCTGAAAAGGATTGAAGGAAAGTTATGGACAAATTAATGCTGTATTTGACCCTGGTACAATCTCACCATTTGAATGTGTCTGATCGTACTTAATCAAAAGTAAAAATATGTAAATATATATATATAAGGCACATGCATGTAGTATTGAAATGAGAAATTGTACTTAATCAAAAGTAAAAGAAAAGGTAACATGTATAAGGCACATGCATGTAGTATTGAAATGTGAATTATAGTTATATACTACATAAGTAGCAGCTAATTTTGTAATAGCTACAAAAGCGTTAATGACAATGGCTAATTTGACCACATACGAGTACGTGAGAAAACTAATTGACTTGAAGTGATTTATATAGCATCATTTATTGAAGAGAATCTATAAAAATAATTTATGGGTGTCTAGCCTAAACGCGAGTGTTTTTCACAGCGTGTTATTTGCACAGCACACAACGTTCCAACTTTCATCCTTGCAGGTTTGGAAATTAAAATTTTTATTTTTATTTCGTGAAATTTTAGCTCGTTGCTTCGGTAAGATTTATATAATTATCGCATAGTGATAGCATAGTATATAGAGGATATTTGTTTGTTTTGATTGAATATGGTTTATATCTCATCGTGTAGTGATAAAATTCAATATTTTCAAGAGCGCGTAGCGCGAGTGAAAATATTAAAATTTTATCACTACAAGATGAGATATTAACCATATTCAATCAAAACAAACAAATATTCTATTTATTTAATGCTTATATGGTGTCAAAACTGGTACTATTTATGCCAAATTGCCACTGTGGTTAGGCTACGTATGAATATGTTATTCCATTCATATTTTTCACTTCAAAATCCGCCATCTTGGATTATGGTGAATAGGTGAAAACGCATTTTTTGAGAATTTTGCATTTAATCATACACCAACTTGTAGGAAATGGTCTAACTAAGAATAAAAACCCCCACATGACATGTTTCCGTTCATTAATAAAAAAGTTACAGACATTTTAGTGTTGAGATTTTGGTAAATTAAAGTAGTCCCCGTGAGGGGGCGGAGCTTATATCAGTCACATTGTAGGTGATAACCAGTGACTGATATAGGTTTTATTTCACTGATAGAACTCCATATCTCATCAGTTAGCATTAAATAAATAGGTAATATTGTGAAGGTTTATTGAGCTCGGATGAATGGCTATTTCCATGATTTTTGCGGATTCGTTGTGGTGAATTAGTGATCGGTGGAAAAACCGTGGTTGTCCGTTTTAATCATTCCATTTCTTATATATCGCAGATAGGGTTATAAAGTATTTGCAAAACTTAATTCTATCTTAATCAAGTCTTGAGTAATTCGTACAATAAGAAAAGTAGGCCACAGTTTTCGTGGCGGTTTAAGCTAAATTTAAGCATATTGGTAATCCATCGTTTTTATATTTTCACGAGATCTGTACCAGATAAATCCAAAGTCATGGTGAAGACTAGAGGAAAAAAGAGGAAGGCCGATGATCAAGTGATTCCTGTTCAACCTGCACGTCACGTGGTTGATGTTCCACATGTAGTTTGTCCGACCAATCCACCAGCGGAGATGCCGCCATGTGTTCCACCTCAGGATCATGAGCAGGATTATGGTGAGGACCCAGTGGCTATTCCCACTATAAATATCTCTCTAGGCTCGCACGTTTCCCCAGCAATCAAATCAAAGATATGCTTGGGGCATTATATTGATCTAGGCAGTTTGCTGGAGGTAGATCCTAATCAGGATTTAGATATCCAAGCAAAAGGTTTAGGGCTGAGTAGTTCTGGCCAGCTAGTGGTATCGCCTATAAGGAAGCCCAAAAGAATTTACACAATAGCGAAATGGACCGATGCATTTTTAATATTCATGACCATATATATTGATAATCATCCTGGTAAAACCAAGGAGCTAATTAAATATCTGCATGACATTCGCCTGGGGGCAGAGCGTCACTCGGCGGGGTGGCTGCAGTACGACCAACAGTTTCGTCTGCGCATAGCCAGCAACCCATCTATGTCGTGGGGCCAGATCGATTATGAGTTGTGGCTTATATACATGAACCCCCAGGCAATTACCTCAGGTAATCCAGTTGTAGCATCGGTCAAAAGGTGCTATGATTTTAATTACTCATCATGTTCTAGGCCTGTGTGCCAGTATTCACATACATGCTTAACTTGCAGCGGTCACCACCCTTGTAGGTCATGCCAGAGAAGCAGCCACCTTAATGGACCCCGGGCTCAAACCTCGCGGGGCGGGTACAGACCCTCATTCACACCACGACAGCCGAGTGGCCGCGGCCCAAGAGGACAATCTACTGCCCGTTTCCCATATTAATGCTATTTGGGCTCTGGGCAAGTCCCCAATTAATGTTCCCAAGTTAAAGCAATATTTGTCAAATTATCCGCATGAGAAGAATGCAGCTATCCTAAGTAATGGCTTTAGTAAAGGTTTTAGGCTATTTTTTACTGGATCAAAGGGGGGCACTGTGGCTAATAATCTTACATCAGCCACGTTACACGCAGATGCAGTTCGCATTAAATTAAAAAAAGAGGTTGATTTAGGCAGAGTGGCTGGTCCTTTTAGGACACCTCCCATTGCTAATTTGAAGATAAGCCCAATTGGCGTTGTTCCTAAATCAGACGGAAATTGGCGTTTGATTACACATTTGTCCCATCCTGTTGGGTCAAGCGTTAATGACGGTTTCGATGATAATTTGTGTTCCGTTTCATATACATCTTTTGATAAAGTCGCTGATTTAGTTTTTAAATGTGGTAAAGGTGCTCTTATGGCTAAGCGGGACATTAAGTCAGCGTTTCGCTTATTACCGGTTTTTCCCGGTGATTTTCACCTCCTTGGCATGAAGTTTGAGGATAACTTTTATTTTGATAAGTGTCTTCCCATGGGTTGCTCTCGTGCTCCAATGCTGTTTGAAACTTTCTCTACTTTCATTCATTGGTGTGTGGCTTATAAATCGGGGTTACAGACATTGGATCATTTTCTTGATGACTTCATATTCGTCGGTAGTAATAAAACAGACGAATGTGTGCGGTTGGCCGTTACTTTTGAGCAGATATGTAGCGAATTGGAAATCCCTGTGGCTGCAGAAAAATCTGTGGGCCCAACGACAGTGTTGGTATTCTTAGGTTTTGAATTGGACTCCAACGAAATGTTGGTTAGAGTTCCACTCCATAAGATTGAAGAGTTGCTTGAACTGTTGCAAAGTTATGCTTCTCGGAAGAAAATGTCATTAAAGGAATTACAATCTATTGTGGGAAAATTGAGTTTTGTTAGCCGAGCTGTTCGTTCTAGCAGAGCCTTTTTAAGGCGGTTTTATGACGCCATGTCAGGGTTAAAGAAACCACATTACAAGCTTAGAATAAATCAGGAGCTTAGGGCTGATTTCCTTATGTGGGTTGAATTCTTAAATAATTTCAATGGTGTAGTTTACATACCTGATGCTGTTTGGTACGAAAACTCAATCATCAATTTGTACACCGATAGCGCAGGTGGCGCTTCATTAGGCTGTGGTTGCTACTTCGCGGGGCAATGGGCATTTTTCCAATGGCCCAAAATCTGGGGGAATTCCAAAGTGTTGACAGATATAACATTTTTGGAGATGGTACCCGTGTTATTAGCAGTCATGCTTTGGGGTGACAGATTAAGAAACATGAAAATTGTTTTAAGAATTGATAATGAAGCCCTAGTACATGTGATAAATAAACAGTCATGTAAGTCAAAAAGGACAATGATTTTACTTAGGAAATTCATTTTGCTAGCCATGAAACATTCTATTATCTTTAGAGCCATGCATATATCTACCACGTCAAATTATATTGCCGATTCTATTTCTCGGAAACAGTGGGACAGATTCTCGTCAGTAGCCCCCGATGCAAACAAGCTACCAGAACCGTTACCAAAAGAATTCCAGTCATTCATCTGCAACATGAGGCCGATAGATTATTAAATGCTTCCATGTCCGTTAATACCAAGACCACCTATAATGTTGGGCTCAAAAATTTTAAGTCATTTAGACAGGAGTATGGTTTACTAGATAATTGGCCACCTGAGCTTGAACATGTCGTCCAGTTTATTTCATATCTTTCGCTCCAAGGGTTATCCTATAGCACTGCTAGGTCGTATGTCAGCGCAGTTAGTTTTCAATGTAAAATATATAACAAGCCTGACATTACCAACAATTTCCTGGTAGCGAAAGTGCTGAAAGGTCTGCGGAAGAACAAAAAATCTGATTATAGGTTACCAATCTCTCCTGGGCTATTGAAGTCTATTCTTCATAAATTAGTAGTGGGCTGTTCAGATAGTTACGAAGTTTCACTTTTTTCTGCCGCATATACATTAGCATATTGCGGGTTTTTTCGTGTAGGTGAGATCGCAGTGTCGAAAAATGATGCAACACTTCCAGACCGGGATAGGGTTGTTGCATTTAGGGACATATCATTAGACCTGAAGGCAGAAATTATCGAAATCCACATAAGATTTTCAAAAACCGATCAGTATGGCTCTGGTTCTTTAATACGCATTAATAAAACCGATAAGGAGGTATGTCCAGTTAAAGCCCTTGCAAAGTTCCTTGCCTTACGGCCCCAGTTTCAAGGTCCACTGCTAATCCACTATAATAAACAACCGTTAACAAGGTATCAGTTTTCAGCCATGCTTAAAAAATCAGTTGCTTTAATTGGCCTGAATTACAGTGTTTTTAAGTCACACTCTTTTCGTATTGGAGCGGCGACATCTGCTAGCCAGTTGGGTTTTTCTGTCGAAGACATTAAAAAGGCTGGGAGGTGGTCTTCCGAAGCATACCAGTCCTATGTACGGCCAATGCCAGTAATAATCCCGAACATACTAGGTTGAGTGAAAACCCTGTAGTTGGCTGTGTTGCCCTTGTGTCAACAAGAAGTTGTTTAGTTCAGTATTGTGCGCTCATGAAAGGGCCTTTTTCGACACCTCATTCGTGAGGGTTTCTTTCCCATTGTTTATACACATCAATTCGTATATGCATTAAATCATTTCGACACCTCATTCATGAGGTTCCTTTCTTAGTGAAAAAATGCCAGTTCTATCTATAATAACATTATTCAAGTTATTCATAGGTGATACGGTGTGGATTGTCGGGTCGTCGATTGTAAAGAAGGCTTTCTTAGCTGCCTGGGAGATGCCTGAGGGGAGTAGTATGGGTCTAAATGCGGTCATCTGGTGGCAGGGTTACAGCGGGCTAAAGCTCATAGAACTGGTCCAGAAGTTGAATCCCCTTTCCGTTGTTGGCCCTCAGCCAGGTAGTATCATGATACACTGCGGTGGAAACGACTTGGGAAAAACCCCCATTTCAAAGTTGAGAATCGTGGTGTCCCAAATTTTGGAACACATTGGTAGTTTATTCCCTTCTGCTAAAATCATTTGGTCCGAGATATTGCCTCGTACAAATTGGAGGTATTCCAAGAATACCCTTGCCATGGAGAGGGCAAGGAGGCGATTAAATAACTTTGCTGCTAACGCTGTCATTAGCCTGGGTGGGTGCTATCTGGCACATACTGATTTTAAATCTTCCAATAGTGAACTCCTTAGTTCAGACGGGGTCCATTGATCAGATATAGGCAATTCTATATTCATTAACAATATCGCTTGTGGTTTGAATAATTTCTTGTGTAATGGCGTGAAAGTTCATAGGTAATAGCTATTGAATATTGTTGGCGGCTGGTTTATATGACGGGCTCTTAGGATTATCCTGGCGCTGACGCAAACATTTGTTTGGCAGTAACAGCCTAGGCGTTTTGTTTGGCTGTTATATGGCGGGCAGCGCTAGGATACATGATTTCGCGATCCTGAATACATGTTTAACAAGTGTTATTTGGGTCTGGTTGCTGTTTCCCAGGACCAGCCTATATCACACTATTCCGTTATTCAACTTCAAGTTGAAGTTGCAGTTAGTTATTTGCAGTTAGTTAGGGCTTGCCAACATCATAGTTTTGAGGCAGCCCGTGCTATTGTCACATTTGGGACTGGTTGCTGTTACCCAGGACCATCCCATATCATACTCACAGTATGTGCAATTATCTATGTTCAATTGCCAGTTAGCAATTGCCAGTTAGTTAATTTTAAAATTGCTTTACATCGAGCCACGTCATATATCATGCCAACATTAAACAAACATCAAATCTAGTTATTTTGTCAGTTATTTCTTAAGTACAAACAACGACCAAGTTGGTCCAATAGGTAATTTCCTTGACTTGGGGATGTACCCAGAGCAGGGATTTGTACCTCATAAATAGGCGAATTCAAGGCGCATCAGTTGCAATTTTACGCGCCTTCAATGAGCTGCATACTTGGTGTGAAAAGATTATTCTAAAATAAATATTTTGTGGTCTAATGTAAATACGTTTGTACTTAGTACATCATCAATATACAGTTTAAATATTCTGCTGTTATAGATTGGTTATGTCAACAGCTCCGCATAAAAAGGAGAAAAGACTGACTTCTCTTTCATACCCTTGGATAACATCATAAATGAGGTGTCGAGAATGATAAGTCTAAGAGCTTGTTTCAACATCGACTTAAAATAAATTAGTATAAAAATATACTATAAAAATCATTATTTTCGTGGGTTTTAAATTTCGTCGATTTTGATAAAAATCCATTTTCGTGGGGTCGTAAACTCGTGGATTGCAAAACATGGAAGGTTAATACCATTTTATGTATTTTTAGGTTCGCCATAAATCGTGATCATTAGATTTCGTGGTCGAGTTTATCAGCGAAATCAACGAAAATTCAACACCCTCGAAACATGATGATTTTACAGTATGAGAACTATTGACAAATAAAATATTACAATTATCTACAGATGCGAATGACCACAATGCTCCGGTATATTGGAGAGAATAGTCGGATTCAAAGACAATGTATAAGGCATTAGATGAGCTGGTGATGGTTCCAGGTGTGGAGAACCCACAATATGTTCCAATCAACGTAGCTGTGTCATCAGAACCTGAAACATATACAGTTGTATAAAAATATTTAAATTACAGCATGGTCGACAGGAAAAGGAAAATTTAAGAATAAAAAAATTTATCGCTTCCTGCGAAGACTGATCGTGTTGTGCCTCTTCCAGCATGCGTGACGGGAACCACCGGTTGTTTTCGTGAACTTGTTATATACATAAACATATATATCTTAGGCCAAAACAAATTAATTATGTGGTTCTTGTAGCATGGTGAAAAACATAGGGTTGGTAGGTAGGAAAAAATATTTTTTTAATTATTTTTTTTCCCTTTTATAACAATATTACAGCACAAACACAGTAACCTTTGGTGAAGATCTAAAACGATTTTTACAAGACACGGAGAAGGCAGCACTCAACAGAAGTGGTCAAAAGGCTCAAAACGGGCACACACAAATGCAAAAATGATATTTTATCTCAATGTCAATACTCAATATTCATAAAATCGCCGATTATATTTTTTGCAGTTAAGTATTATTTTTGCGATAAAATGTTTGTAGTCGGGCCAAAATATTAGGGTCGATCGGGTTACTAGAACCACATAATTAATTTGTTTTGGTCTAATTGTTAATGTACAATAGAATACCACAGGTAACTGTATCGTTGATAAAGTGTACAAAACATGTTTTTGATTTTTTTTTAAAGTTATCTACAACATAAATTTTATAAAAAAAATATTTTTACACTTTATCAATGACGCAGTTATCTGTGTAGAATACCATTAAAAATTCCTATCGTAATCTTCCGTGCATGCATGAGCAAATGTCAACCGAGATATTTATGAAATATAAGTTCTAGTATAATATCATTATAGAAGCGTACATGAACAAATGACAACCGATACTTTAAATGAATACTTATTGTTTCTAAATGTTCGAGTAAAAAATACATGCAGTATTTAATTGTGCAACTTATATTCACGTTTTAAACAAGCGTGGAAATACTACAACAGAACTATATAAAACGCACGCGACCACGATGTGTTGGCGGAAAACTATTGTAACTCCTATATAAAACATAGTGAGTTACAATAGTTTTCCGCCAAACCAAACCATCGATTATTACATTTTGTATTATTATTTTATTATTATTATTTATTTTATTATTAAATTTTACTGTCCAACACACGTGACTTTACTGACTACTGTAAAATCATTAATTTTCGCGGGTATTAATTTCGTGGATTTTAATAAGATGGTAATTTGGTGATTTCTTAAAATCGTGGATTTAAAATATTGAAAGAAAACCCTCTTGTTACGTATTTTGAGGTAAATTAGTCGAGGGGATTTAATTTGCGATCTAGTTCATCCGCGAAATAAACGAAAATTAACCGACCGCGAGTATTAATAACTTTACAATAATTCACTAACAATACTTACCATCGTAGATCAAAATTCGGTCGTAGGAACAGTACGTTTCGTCTTCCAATGCGAAAGTGGAAAACGTCAGAGTTATAGCAAAACCACTGGTGGCGGTTATAAGATATGTGCATACAGTATTGCTGAAATATAATAAATCTGAAATAATTATTTACGTAACCACATAGATAATTACTTTATTTTGCCAAAACGGTTCATAAGACATTTTATTGGTGTTTGGAGTTTTTGTAAAACAACGAAGTCTAATGCGATCAAGATAATATTGCTTTAAATATAATTATATACAGCCGTAAATCTCTGCTCAACTCAGCAGTGTCATGAATGTTTTAGTTGTTGCTTTTATAATAGGTCATTCAGCTAGGGCATTCAGTCTTTTGGTTGCTGAAAGTATTAACTTATCATACTTTTCGACAGCTTGGATTGGGGCGGATCTTTACTTGTTTAGTCGGGCATTGTGCCTTGTTTGTGTTTTATGTCTTCTGTGCTCGGTTGGTTCAGCTGGGTATTGTACTTTGTGTGTTTTAATGTTTTCAGTGCTCGCTGGTTAAGTTGAGTGCTGCCTTCCCTGTCTGACTTAAAATAAACTTTTCACATAGGTAAATGTCTGAGTCTGACCTCAAAATGGACTATTAAATGTATCGATGTACAAATAAACAAAAGTGTAGATAACAATATAGGGTTGCTAAGTGTGGTCCTACCATAACAAGCTACCTTCCTCAAACTTACCTAGGGTAATTGCCGCTTCCGTAATTTGGTGTATACAGAGTATTTGCAGTTACAACGTTACTGACCGAATGGGTTTGTCCGCAAAACGGCGCTGAATTGTATTAAAAAAGAATTTTGCTTACTATATAATTAAATTGTTTATCTAAGCACAGAACCTTGCAATCCAATAAATAAATAATAAAAATGTTACTATACAGTCTACAGTACACTGCTACATTAAAATAGTGTAGACTGTGTAGTAATGAGTGAAGTAATGTTTTTATTTATTTATTTATTTATTTATTTATTTGAGTGTAAGTTCCCGTGATCTAAGCAGACCATGCCTCTTCAAGGTAATTGACATAATGCTATTTTAAAGGGGCAAGCCCTGAAACTGAAGTGTCTCGAATAGCAATCAAGTTGGTATCATTTTAATACCTAAGTCAAATAATGAAAGCCCTGTAAAAAGTTACGAAATAAGTTTTAAAAACATGTTTCAAGAATAACTTAACTTTTATTCAAATCGATTAACAAAATATTGAAGCGCGCGTTATAGAATAATTTTTTAAGTCAAATTCGTCTTTGACTTTTCGGTAAAAGTGGGTTTTACAAGTGATAAACGCAATTTTGATGTACGCAACCAAGATACTTCAGTTTCTGGGCATGTCCCACTCATTTATGGTAAATTATAATCACATAGTCCATTGGATAAGCTTGAAAGACAACACCAACAAACAATAAGGCTGATTAATCTCCACTGTGGTATAATATCAATTGGTACGAAAGTTCGTAGTCCGTCATAAAAGGTGATCAATGTAGGGTTAACGCATAGTTGTTCGTGGTATTATATCTGCAGAGCCCCGGAGGGACGGTTGGTGCCAAGGGACTCTGCATAAATTAAGTTATAACACGAAAAACATGCGTAAACGCTAGTATAGCATACAAATCATCAATTTATGCGTTTGTACTTTGTAAACTTTACGTCATACCAATTTTGTTATAAGCGTCAACTTCTTGGATCGGCAAATTACGTAATCCTGTTAGTGTCATTTTAAATATCGTGTATCGCGCTTCAAGGGAATTGCGCGAGGCACGAAACGGAAACGAGAATTAGAGGCGATATTTGAAAGGAGACACGAGAATTGCACGAGGCACGAAACGAGACACGAGAATTAAAAAAAATGAATTATCGCGTTTTTAATCTCGCCGCCTAGACCCACGACTTTTGCAAGTTAATAGCTAATACTCGTGTATCGTATCGTACCTCGCAGATGTTTCTCGAGCCTAGTTTCAAATCTCGCTTCTTAACCTTATGTTTCGACTTCCAAGGTCGAGTCAAGAGAATTAAACGAGGCACGAGAATTTAACGCGAGGCACGATAATCTAACGCGAGACACGACAATACTATCGTGCAAATATCGCACAATTCTCTTGCATCATGTTTATATTTGGTCCACGAGACACGAACATTCAAACGAGACACGAGAATTGAACGTGAGACACGTTCAGTGAGCATAACCGGATGTCAGATTGCCACGGGATATCGTAACCATAGGCACATGGTTTCAAATTGTGTTTTCAAATGGTCCGAGTGTACCCTATATAGAAGGTTGTGCATCGGCCATGTTTAGCCGCAACGGATATGACGTCACAGGAGCTTGTATCCGTGTTTGTTGTGACAACTATAGAAAAACTGGGTACCGCTGCACAACCTTCTCTATATATAGGATACACTCAGATAATTTGAAACCCGGATAATTTGAAACCATGTGCCTATGATCACAAACAGCCATGTGAACTAATACCTAAGCCTAGTATTTTAACAACATAACTTATAGTGGTGAGATGTTTTATATCAATAAATCTTTTGATAAAACACGATCTAAAAACACAGATACTGACCTTCCGTTGTCGTCGTCGTGGCTACTGTTGTCGTGGTTGTCGGGTCCGGCCCTTTAGGGATGGTCACGACGGTTGTGGTGGTAGTCGGGTCTGGTCCGGGTGTTGTTAGGGGTGTTCCAGTCGGGCCGGGTCCAGGCGTTGTTGGAGTTGTGCTGGTCGGGTCTGGTCCAGGCGTTGTTGGAGTTGTGCCGGTCGGGTCCAATCCGGGTGTTGTTAGGGGTGTTCCAGTCGGGTCTGGTCCAGGCGTTGTTGGAGTTGTGCTGGTCGGGTCTCGTCCAGGCGTTGTTGGAGTTGTGCCGGTCGGGTCTGGTCCAGGCTCTGTTGGAGCTGTGCCGGTCGGGTCTGGTCCAGGCGTTGTTCCAGGCGTAGTGGCGGTCGTAGTAGGGGGCACTGTTGCAATTTATTATGGAAATAAATTATGTAAAATACTACGCCCCGCCCTTTTTAATCATTCAACATTTACTTAGTATGTAAACATTTTAATTGGATTTAGCAGTTCATGTACCATGCATTGGTAGAGTGCGACATCAAAGAATATGGTATAACATTATCCTTCAAAAATTGTGACTGGTTCCTGGCTGTTAGTTCTCAGCAGGCATTATAAGAAATATGGTTTGACTTGTTGCTAACAAAACGGTCAAGAATCAGTACATGTTTACAAATGAAACAGATCGCTGACAAAAGCAACCACTACGCGGTCAAAACGTGGTTTTGTCTAGACCTATGACATATCACAGGCAACTGTATCATTGATTAAGAGTAAAAACAAATTAAAAATACGAAAATATATTCATAATGAATATATAAATTTTACAAAACAAAAATATTTTTTACTCTTAATCAATGATACAGTTATAACTCTAACGCGATAAATTGCTATATACAAAAACAGACACAATAGTGCCTATATTATTGTTATGGATTAAAATCAAGGACCGTAACATTTGCCCATGAAAGCATTCAAACATTTGGCACAACATATAAAGTTTGCATGCTCCAAAATATTCAGAAACGATAAATATAGCGTATTTTGTGTTTGTTTTTGTATTGCAATTTATCGCGTTAAAGTTATACCTGTGTGACATATATGCAATAATTGCAATCAGAACTCGATTCTACGTATAGGTTAGAGTTTATTAAATATTTTCTTCAAAGATTTGAACCTTAGCGAGCGAAGCGTGGTTTAAATCGTTGAAGAAAATATTTTAAACTCTAACCACAGGAACTTGCATTTATGATTTAAAAAAAAATGAAAAAAATTTTTTTTCACTGGGCCTACTGTACAGCCTGTATTAAAATATATATACTATATTTTAATAGTACAGTAGGCCTAGTGAAAAAAATGCAAGTTCCTGTGCTCTAACCGACTTAGTGTTGGCTCCGCCTTGAATAATTAAAACACCAAGAAGCACGAGATTCGCGTGCCAGTAAATCGGTCAGTACATGGACAATAATTGGCGCGAAAGAGACGCGTTTAATGGTCAAATATACGGTTACATTTAATTAGGTGTGTTTAACAATAAACTGTGTGTATTTAACTATAAAGTCGGTGAAGTTTGAATTGTGAAATATATTGATACCCCCGTTCAAATAAATGGTTATTACTACACGCCGTCTCTAAAACTGCATTTGTATCGGTGGGTGAAACCACAGGTAACTGTATCATTAATAATCGTGACGTAAATATTAACTGAAATAAGTATGATAATCGTGATGTACATATTAAATGAAATAAGTATAGTAATTATTATGTAAATATTAACTGCAGTAAGTATGATAATCGTGATGTAAATATTAACTGAAATAAGTGTAATGAAATAACCATGATGTAAATATTAACTTAAATAATCGTGATGTAAATATTAACTGAAAAAAGTATGATGATCGTGATATTAACTGTAATAAGTATAGTCATTATTTTGTAAATATTAACTGAAATAAGAATAATAATCGTAATGTAAATATTGACTGAAATAAGTATGATAATCGTGTCGTAAATATTAACTGAAATAATCGTGATGTAAATATTAACTGAAATAAGTATGATAATCGTGATGTAAATATTAACTTAAATAATCGTGATGTAAATATTAACTTAAATAATCGTGATGTAAATAATAACTGAAATAAGTATGATGATCGTGATGTAAGTATTAACTGAAATAAGTATAGTCATTATTATGTAAATATTAACTGCAATAAGTATGATTATCGTGATGTAAACATTAACTGAAATAATTATGATAATCGTGTCGTAAATATTAACTGAAATATTCGTGATGTAAATATTAACTGACATAAGTATGATGATCGTGATGTTAATATTAACTGAAATAAGTATAATAATCGTGATGTAAATATTAAATGAAATAAGTGTAATAATCGTGATGTATATATTAACTAAAATAAGTATGATAATCATGGTGTAAATATTAACTGAAATAAGTATAATAAAATAATCATGATGTAAATATTAACTAAAATAAGTATGATAATCGTGGTGTAAATATTAACTAAAATAAGTATAATAATCGTGATGTAAATATTTACTAAAATAAGTATAATAATCATGGTGTAAATATTACCTGAAATAAGTATGATAATCATGGTGTAAATATTAACTGAAATAAGTATAATAATCGTGATGTAAATATTTACTAAAATAAGTATAATAATCATGGTGTAAATATTACCTGAAATAAGTATAATAAAATAACCATGATGTAAATATTAACTGAAATAATTATGATAATCGTGATGTAAATATTAACTGAAATAATTATGATAATCGTGATGTAAATATTAACTGAAATAATTATGATAATCGTGATGTAAATATTAACTGAAATAAGTATGATAATCGTGATGTAAATATTAACTTCAATAATCGTGATGTAAATATTAACTTAAATAATCGTGATGTAAATATTAACTTAAATAATCGTGATGTAAATATTAACTGAAATAAGTATGATAATCGTGATGTAAATATTAACTGAAATAAGTATGATAATCGTGATGTAAATATTAACTGAAATAAGTATGATAATCGTAATGTAGATATTAACTGAAATAAGTATGATAATCGTGATGTAGATATTAATCAAGTTCAAGTGCGAGAAATGTATTGGTATAAAACATGTTTACATGTACATGTGTGTAGCAACTAACAGCCGTAATTGGATATACAAAGAAATACATGTACATTATAAATTGAAAAATACGGAAAAGAATGAAATTAAACAGAGACAGAGTGGTCAATATACACTGCCCACCAAAAATAAGTATACATATGTTATTTGCCCACTTACTTGCCTGTAATAATACTATTTGCAGAACAGTGAAGCAACAATACATTTGAAGAAAAGGAATGTTTTTGTTTGTTAAAATGGAAAGGCCATACATAAATTGGTATCCTAGGTGCCAAATCTAAAGTTTCTTTGTCCCTCTTTAATGGTAACTTTGTCTCAAAAAGATGGCAAATTCAGCCTTTTTTATCACAAGGTTATTTCAGTTCTGACCATCTTTATCTTTATTTCTATCTCTATTTTGACTCATTTAGTAACTGTAGTTTCAGAAATTAGTATAATTGTGACCGTTTGAAAAGCAGATATCGAATAATTTAACCAAGTTTAATTTTGCAACAATAATTTACTGTATACTTATTTTTGGTGGGCACTGTATACACATGCACATCTATCAATCATGAAGCTTAACTATGACATACATTGTTTCTACCTAAAAGTAATATTCCGAGTAGGCTCCTACATAAATGCGTTAATAACAAAATACACACATGTATATTCATTATATATTGTATCCATCAATAAAAAAAAAAACAAGACAAACTCCAGGATTAACGACGTTTCGACTATATTTTTAAGTCTTCATCAGGAATAATTATAAATTTTATATATTATATAAATTGTAAGTATATATATTGTATATAATTAATATAAGTAGAAATTAACATAAGTTGTAAATGCATAGCCTACTTACCATTCTGCATACCCAGCGCAACTGAAAGAGTAAAATGGGTAATGATAATAATAAATAATAAATCAATAATAATAAATAATAATTCTATAATAATTAATAATTCTTTTAATGGGTCGTTAAGAAACATACACATTCGTACCAAGTTATCTGCCATAGTATTTTCCCCGCCAGGTATATGCATGAAGAGGTAGTCAATTTCTTCCTGGTTAACCCTGTTATCATATTTTGGTGATTTTTGAGAACTGAGCATCGTCCACGAAAACAGATTGGTTATTCGTCCACCTGAGGAAATGAAGGTTCTGGGTTTGAACCCTGACCGCGACATAGATACGATAAATAATATCAAAGTCGTGAAAAAGTACTAGTATAGTGCCTTTGCATGAAGCTCATCATATGATGGTAGTTTCTGGACGCATTTATTGATGGTTGCCCTTGTGACTTGAACTGTATCCGTATCACTGAAATACTGTCGGTCCGACTTCAAATCTAAAACTCAATGAGCACTGGTTTGAGTCACCAGAACATCGTATATTTAGAACTGCAATACTGTTTAGAAACGTTCCAAAATTTTAAGAAAGAAACGACGAATTATTTGTTTCATTAGAATTTGAAATAACATCTAACAAGCGACTTACCGAGCAATAAAATCAGTTTCAAATCGATGACAGTGTGACGATGCATCTTGCTTGTTGGTTCCAGATCGAGGGTAAACTATTGAAATATCTGAAACTTAAAAAAACATTGAATTATCATTTTTAATGTTAAACACATACTATATATTTCATAATAAATGTTAAACAGTATCTTCTGATATGAACCGCACACACACACACAAACGGTTTTCAGGGTATATTTGTATGACATACGATATTTCCCATAATACACCATATACATATAATATTATATAGTAATACATCCAACGCCATTGTTCGCCTCATCATGATTGACATTGGGGTGCTGTCATATCATCGCAGATTGTAAGTACGAGAAAATATTTATAAACATTAAATGTTAAAGAGTTTATACATGTACAATATAATGGTAAATGTTCCCTTTACTTTTGTATACTAGTAGTCACAACAAACATATGTAAATGAAAATGTGCAACGGACAAAAACAATTGTTCAAACCGCATTATATTAGTTAAGACTTGGTTAAAACAAAAATATCTGGGCTGGTATTCATAAAGCATCTTAGTAGAAATCTTAGAATTTTCTTAAAAACATCAAATTTCCTTAAGTGTGTCAGCCTAACAAGATACTCAAAATTCTTGAATTTTGACATAGGTTTAAAGCATTGTAGTAAGAGCTACAATAATCACTAAGAAAACATGGGTTAATCTTCAATGTGTGGGAAATAAGCGCAATCCAAGTTTTTGACTTAAGTCAAAATATTTAAGTTTTCCACTAAGATGCTTTGTGAATACCAGCCCAGGTTAATATCAAATGTAAATCAAAGTGGTGTCAGAAGTTTCATCTAAACACAATAGCCTCTAGCCAGGGTCAACTTGCCATTGTACATAACTGAAATATTCAGCCGCTATAAAATTGACTAAAACACCATAAAAAAGCACGTGATTCCATGGTTCGCTACACGTGTATTATAGGTACATGTACATAAATTATACAAGTCACATCAAAATAATGATGAAAAATATTTACCAATCACTTTAGATTCTCTTTTAAAAACTAATAATTCCAATATATAAGTGCTGAACAATGATACATGTACAGTATACAAGAAACTATGTTGACATTTTTTAATCCGCTTGTCGTTCTTTTATTGCACAAAAAAACTAACATTCGACTTGAAATTTGAAACAAATACTCTACTTAAATGAAACGAAAAAAGCGAGACTGATACTAATCTAATATTGTTCTGAAGATCTAAAATAACCTAGCGGTGATTATCCATTGTTTCAAGTATAATAAATAATAGATACGATTTAATGGCTCAATACAAGTTAAGTACAAAAAGTAATCCATTAAAATTGTTATCAATCAATTAGATCACATATTGTATGTAGCAACCTTGTGTGTTTATAAACAAAACCAAGTCAGTCTTAATGTCCATACAGTTATTAGGGCATACGTGGAGATTTCGTTTGTAATT
This sequence comes from Spisula solida, assembly GCA_947247005.1. Taxonomy (NCBI): domain Eukaryota; kingdom Metazoa; phylum Mollusca; class Bivalvia; order Venerida; family Mactridae; genus Spisula; species Spisula solida. Next base: position 49,605,063 of record OX365950.1, read on the forward strand.
CAGATTTCGTGCGTAACTTATTAGATTCACTGTCCGTTCGAACGTTACCGAGTGCTCTCGGTAAAACTCGGGTAGGTTACGTTTTTTCCGTCACATTCGCGAAAGAACCCGAACATGCTGCCGAAGATTTCAGGATTTCCGGAGTTTCAGGTCAATAAACAAGTACCGTACTTTATGGGTTTTTGTGAATCCTCGTCCTAAACGGTGATTCCGTTGTGTGCACATGATATCAGTCTATATAGTGTAATTTAAAGCGAGTGTGACCATATACATTATCATAATTCAATGTGCTCTAACCCCTAAATAACTAGCCCATTCCTATGCAGTATGTCCTCAATAACTAGCCCATTCTGTGCAGTAAACCCTCAATAATTGGCCTATTCCTGTGCAGTAAACCCTTAATAATTGGCCCATTCCTGTGCAGTAAACCCTCAATAACTGGCCCATTCATGTGGTTATTGAAAACTGGCCTTCGTTTCAGTTGGAGTTTGATATTGAGAGCACATTTATTGAAATGTGTCGTTAACCAATGTCAAAAAGATGACTAGGTCATTTTTAGACATTTTTCGGTCTCCTTAATAAAATCTTTTGTTGAAATAGACAACAATACAGACGAGTACCGCGGCTACCGGCACTACCTTCGCGCAAAAATGCGGAAGATTCCAAGCAAAGGCGAGTTGCTGTTGGGGAGTGTTTGTGGCTTGTTCTTGGGGTCTGTGATTTTTAAATTTGTGTGTTCCTTTGTGTGCCCCTTTCATGATCTGCTCTTTCTCTGTCCATTGCTACCTCTGTCCTCTCCGATTTGTGATTATCTTTTAACCGTCATATAAAGGATTCATAATATTAACCGAGGTCACTGCATTCAAGACTATATATGACATTGTCCACTTTAAAAGGAACTTTACTGTACCGGTATATGAACCGTTTGATCTAGTAAACTGATCTGGTTTTTAGAAAGCGATATTCCACTCTCTATACACTACAGTACTGAATTACAACATTATCGCACATACATGGTGACATATTGCATAAAGAATGTTAATTGTCCTGGTGCCATTCAAGCTAAACGCATATCTTTTATTATCGAACAAATACAGATATATATGAGAGACGTAATAATGTAGTGCTATTAAATTAATGGTTGGCAAGTTGACTCAGTAAGGTTTAAATGAAAATTCTTTTATTTGCTTCGTTGACATTGGACAAGAATAGATTTTTTTTCCATTACTCAGAAAAGAATTGAGTATTTTCTATCAATCAAAAAAAAGTTCATTATCACGACAGATTAAAAACAATTATATCTTATGCTTAGACAATATATTCGATTCGGAAACAACATATCAATATTTCAATCTATCCTCACTAATAGTTTAAGAACAGTTTGCATGTCGATACCATTGTGCTATATGTCACTGCTGGATTAAATAAACTAATTTTGATAGGTATGGAAACAGAGTATATATTGTTTGAACTTGCATATATTCATGTCGTACAATATGCCGGCTGTCCAAAGTCTTTCACATTCACTATTACGCCCAAAAAAGTCACACTTATATTTAAAATATAAGACAAAATAGTATGGACTAGACCTTGTTGTGAAAGGTCGATGAACCTTTGTGATCGGAATCAAACACATGTCATAAAATAGGGTAATTACTTAATTTTGTTGCTTTAAGTAGGTCAGAATGGCCATTTAAACCGCGGGTAGTCAAACATACATGCCTATATCAGGGTCATATTACAAATGCTTATTGAAGCGATTTTGTGACTTTGACTAGGTGAAAAATGTCGTTTTGCCATACCATTGCAATGTATTTAAGAATTATGTACATGTACTGCATGTATAACTATATGGAACCGGTAATTGCTTAAATCCTTGATTATCCCGTATATGGTCCAAATACAGTTTATGGAACTCTATGACAATACCCTTACGGATTGAACAGTTTAATGTGACATTCAATATGTGATCAATCCATGAACAGCACCGATCTGAGAAACAGTTCGCGAACTATTCGCAGCCAGCGGTTAATATTTCGCGAACAAAACTGATGACATCGCAACAAGTAACATTCTTTAGATGGGTTACTTATTATATAACAGTCAATTAAGTCGCTGATCTAGGCAAAGTTGGTATTGCATTGCGACAGTTCGTTCGTTCTTCATCTTCTCGTTCGTCTTTACAAAGTCAGGCCAGTTCCAAGGATGAACTTCGTTGTCCTCCTGTAGTCCTCCACAATATCATGTAACTTTAAGTGAAGTGATGTCTCCGTAGGTCATGTTGCAGTTCTTATTTTTCTCACTGTAATGATTACATGTAAGTTACATATTTGAATCATCATGCTTTAATATAAAGGGATTAAATGGTGATAACCATTGACATCATTATGTAATATCGGACTGACCTTCTTTAATCAACCTAAACACACTTAATTTCTTATCAGATGCAAAAACCACACCTTCACCATCAGTTGGTTCTGTTGAATGCTTGATTAGTCAAGCCTGGTTGGCATACAATATATACATAGGATGTCAACTAGGATGTCAAATATACAGGTCACTAGAATGTCCAATATACAGGTCACTACTAGTAAGATAGATGTCTAGAGATTTAGTTAACCCATAATTCATTTATTCAAAATGGTATATAGCCGGTCACCTAAGGGGGCTTCAGCACCAAAGCCCCCCCCCCCCCCCCCCCCACTGAATACGTCCCTGCTATACCTTGATTGTGATGTTTACAGTTTTGTAATAGATGTTCTGTGGTTTGATTGTCCTCACCACAAGGACAGGCAGATGTTGGTACCATTTTAAGCGTTGTGTACATGGTGGCATTTAGCCAGTTATGTCCTGTCCTTAATCTCGCCATTATTACTTCCTTTTCAATTTATTGGTTCATGTACACATCTACTTCTGTTCTTAGTACAACTTTGTACATTAAAAGTCATTTGTAGTTTGTCTTTCATGGGGTTGTTTGGTAGTTCGTTCTTTTGAGTCATAATCAATGTAACATTTTATCCATGTCATTGGCTACTCCAATGTGCATGTATCTATATACAGGGTGTCCCAAAAAAACGGGGACCTACCTAAAACTGTTATAACTTATTTATTTTTTATTGAATTTGACTGTTCTTTTGTGAGAGGGTGTAAAAGTGATCTCTTCTTCTAAAATAGGAATTTGTTTATATGTTTTTCTTTAAAACAGGAAGTGACATCATCATTTTACATATGGCGTCATTTTCTGTTTTTTGCTGACTTACGTGAAAAATGTCATCATTTGATAAAACGTTGTTGTCTGAGTGTTCATTTTTTAAAGAAAGCAATATTTTAAAGTCACAGAAGTGGTGAAAATTTTGTGAAAATAAAAAAACTTTGCAATGAAATAAGGAAAATGGGGAGAAAGTTGTGAGTTTACTAAATAAAAGAGAAGCAGGCAACATTTCAAATATTCATTTACAATCACCGACGAAGCTCTAAACATAAATATTAATGTATTATTATTGTGAACATTCAACAAGAAAGCATAGTAAGAAGCAAAAGGTGATAAGGTGAACTTTTCAAATCAACAGTTCTTATGTATATATCAGAGTCATTTAGTGTGTCAGCATTTGAAAGAAAGCAGAAACCACTTATAACAACTAATCAGCAGCAAAAATAGGATACGTTGGCAAGAAAGTACTGACATTTGACCGCATACTTAAGGGTTGTTGCCTAGATATAGCTTAGTATTGAGCCCTATAGTGGATTTGTTTGCCATACAGGATGAATATTTGAGTTCATTGTCCTTGTCTATGGAACATCTGAGATGTCATTTGGGATCAGCATGTAAATGTTTTTCTATAAACACACTCAAATTCCACGTTCACTGTAAGCTAATACACTGAAACACGTGATTGAAAACAAGGGAGGTAACTCTGAGTTATGGACTAAATAATCACAATTATGATGCTAGTATTTTGAATTGTGTTTAACCCGTAATGTCTTCTCATATTGACAATGAGTTATTGGTAAAATTGGCAAAGTTACGAATGTTTAACCTAGGTACCCGTTTTTTCGGGACACCCTGTATATATATAACAGTTTCTTCTGGGGCAAACCCAACCCTCACTTTAAATAACAACAAACTGATAGTTAAAATGTGTGCTGAATTACAGAAAAGCATTAAGGAGAGGTAAAGAACAAAGCATGTATTGTATACAACTACTGCATTATAATAAACACGTGGTCACTATTGCGTTTTCGATACTCTGTGTCCAAAAAGCATGTCCTGTAAATGAGTATTAAAAGTAGAAACAACTAAGTACTATACAGTATTGCACGTCTAATATTATAAGCTAAAGGATAGAAATAATTTATAACGTTGGATTCGGGAGGGTTGAAAAGGATACTTTATGTTGCTGGTATATATAATATTACAATAGTTACTATTTTCACTAAACTAATCTGCTTTGTTGATTTCCATGCGTGTCTGCTGAGAATCTGTACTTATGCATTTGCAAGGGGAAGTAACTACTGCGAAGCGTTGGCGTATTTGGTATACTTTGGTTTCTTTTAAAACTGTCGGTTCTTTTTCCATGTCTTGATCGTCCAGACGTATGCAAACATGATTCAAAGCGTCTGGTTAATTGTGTAAATCAAGTCAAAACATTTTAAAAAGATGGATAATCATAAATTGCAACAGTTTGTGGCGAGAGAACAACAAGTGCAGGAAACAAGAGCTATGATTGAATTACTGACAGAAACGTGAGTTGCTGACAGCATCATAATCACTTGATGAACGTCAATTTTACTCTTGACAGTTGTCCTCCAGAAAATCAAAATGCCCTCAAAATTATCAATTCGACTCAGTTATTTCATCATCCAATGCTTCATACTGGAAAATATCTACACTCCCTATGAGAGCCACTTTTTTCCAAGGGGTGCATTTCATAGGGGGTCTGTATTTGATCAAAGTTGGTGTTGTGGTAGTCCAATCGAGCGTTTTCCAATTAGCAACCCGAGTAAAAAATTTGGGCATGCGCAGTCGGATAACTCGGTAGTGATATCAAGAACGTATCGAGTATGTATCGAGTCGAGTTCAAAATGGCGACCAAAGGTCTTATGATGTTGGAAGAAATGTTTAACAACGACGAGGAGGATGACATTATGACTGAAAACAACTGTATTATAATTAGCCTCTATTCCTATAACTTCGTGCATTCCTACAAGTTCATGCATTTTAGTAAAACGTAGATTGCTTTGCTAATAATCTCATTTCCAAGCCTGAATTAATTTTAAATTACCAACAAGACATTTATCAAGCCGAATAATGCAAAAAAATTGACAATAAACAGGGTTTGTTACATTTACGGCGAGTTTTGTCCGAGGACGGATTTTACTGTTTACATAATCACCGGTTCCGGTCGCGAAATCTGGAGACATTTGTTAATCTCAAAATTTGCATCAGATGCGATATATTTACGAACGGAAAAAGGTGTTAATTAACTGACAAAAGGTTAAACTTAATGTTACAAAGCTTTTTATTATCAAAATCTTTCACGTGCGTTCTTAATGACGTCATCAGTTTATGTGCACGAACTTACAGGTCACAAATGTTTATATCAAGACTGCAGACTTCATCTAATATTGAGGCCGATTTTTCAATTTTTTTGAAGTTTGGCATTTAATTTGTGTTTGAATTTTGTTAATAGACATATAATTGATATTGTTTATCACATGGTTGGTCCCAGTGTATTTGTTTTTGTGCAGATGCGCCCATTTCAAATCTAAGATGCACAAAGCTTTCTGCCATTTTGACTCTAGAGAACCTGCGAAGGACTGGAGGTTACTTGGGTCGAGTAGGTTAGAGATTATACGCATGCGCACTGCGTTTACCCGACCCGTTCCTTTTACAACTTGTGTTACTCGTGTAACCCGAGTTGGTATTTGGAATACGCTCATCAATTCCAACTGAGGCCTAAGCTAAAGCATCCGCAGGTCTGGAAATTATAATCAGTCACTAGGAGACAGTAACCTTGTCTAGTCATTTCAATTACCAACATCTGTAAAGATGGTAAAAATAGAATATGTTGGTCTGAAAAACAAAGTGCCGGACACTGTGTCAGCAGTTGACTTACAAACTTGTACTAAACTTGCTGTGATTTAAATGTCAGTCAATGATCTACGTTATGTGCGAAGAAACATAAATATAGTTGAAAACAGGTTTAAATTAACTCAAGTCAATGATTTGCGATCAGTTTCAATCACGGTGATATTACTTCTACTATTTATTACATGTTGTGGCCGACAATGGTTTATCTTCCAATGGAATTATTTATGTCACATGCACGTTGGTTGGTTGAATTGTAATAATAACAGACCTATGGAAACGTGTTACATAATGATCGTATGCAGTAAAATTATGCAAAGCGAGATGATTTATACACATATACAGGCGATACTCCTGGTCAGACCTGGTCAAAGTTTGTCAGTCATGTCCATGGGACGAAATATGTACTTTAAGATGTTGTTCGTCCCAGAGCTGAAATGTTGGTGGAAAAGGCTTTCTGTGTGTGTTTTAGTCTTCGGGGGTCTAGTATTTCTCTAGGGTATTCATCTGCTAAACCAAATTAAATGCTTGTATTATTGTTAACGATTTTTCTAATATTTTCGTTTATACTCAACATACATGTATGCTTGTATATTTTAGATGCTGGGATAAATGTGTTGGTTACCCGAGCAACAAACTTGATTCTAAAACAGAAAATTGTGTTAGAAACTGTGTAGCTAGGTTCGTTGACACGACAAATCGTATGAGTGGTAAAATGGTTCAACAAATACAACGCGCACCCAATTTGAATGTTGGCAGTGAATTTTCCTGATTTTTTGTGACTTTTCATGTGGTGCAGACAGTAGAAACTGAGTTACCGTAACAACAATAAAATCTCAGTAATAAAGATTCTACATAATTGATCGATATACATGTACCAGCTTGCTATTCATATATAATTATGTATAGGCATACAGTGTAAAATGCATGGTTCAACATTAAATATGGCATCACTGATACTAGATTTAAGCGTTATCTAGTTCATTATTTTACATTCAATATCCAGTGAAAATATATACAGTTCAAGCTCTTCATAGCTCCAAGGTGAGATTAACATTTTGGATATTGTTAAAAGGATCATTAGGAACGATTGTAGAGGATGTTGCTCTAGTGTGGACTTGAGTGTACATCAATTTGTTAAGCATTTAACAAAACAGTTGTATAATGTATATAGAGTCTGTTAGTAAATGTGCATGCCTATTACTCAATTTACTGTGTTTTTCTTAATATATGACCTGATCCTGGTCAACTACTAGCATATTATAACAGTTGATTTCTTGTTTATTACTTTTAGTAACTTTAGTTGTTTTATATGATAAACAGAAAGTATTCATTACAAATGTGCACCAGGGTACTGTTTTATCAAAGCACTTAACATGCTCAACAAGGAAATCTTAAACCAACACTCTAAATTCTTTATAAAGAAAGGTTTAACAGTTAACAAATTATGATAAAGGGTTGTTCAATATTTATTAATATTCAGTCAATGACCTACAAACGATATCTCTTTGCGTAGGTTTTCAAGACTAATTAAGAATTTATATTTGAACGCAAGTTCCTATTTCCGTAGTGCTTTGATAAGATTGGTACCAAGGTATACTACAAATACATCAATCTTTACCAGTATACAAGTCTAGTATTTTCATCATTGAGGTAAGTTTTCATTTAGATTTGCCAAGCAGGCTTGGTTTAAGAAATAATGAATATGTACCCCAGTTTGATCGTAGAATAAAGCACTATCATGAGTTCGGATGTGAAGTAATGATTCACGAGTGTGTAGCACAAGTGATTTAATATACGCAAATCAAACAAGTGACTGTGCTTTATTTTAGATAAAACACAGGTACATATTCATTGTTCTGATTCTAACATAGCCAATATTCTGCATTTGACAACACATCAAGACATAGTAACCACAACACTATTTTTTCCTAGGAAGGTTATTTGCAGTTTGAAGTTATTCAGTCGTAGCTGTGTTTTATCAGTAATTTTAGCACAGCTTGGTTTACTCTGTGTGTATATAGCTGAAACTACTGGTTGCGTTATTAAATTTGAGGCAGTCATGACAGTGATTTCATTAATTTACTGATGTTAATCATCTCAGTTTTGAGGCGGCCAAAGTCGCTTTTTAGACAGGCATTTTGGCCTACTGCTGCCTCGGGCATTTTGGCCTACAGCTGCCTCGGGCATTTTGGCATACAGCTGCCTCTAATGACAACCCTGAAGCTCTAAGATGTTTCCTTCAAGCAATAAAATATTAAACTCTTCCATTTCATTGCCTTTATTTTCTTGCAACAATAAATCATCACCAGGTGACAAGATTATTTATGTACATAATGCTTAGTATTGTCACCAGTATTTGAAAAACTACCAAAAACAGATTCAACAAATCCCAACTGAAGACAAAATAAAAATTAAGGTTCAGACAAGTTTTGTTAAGTACTTACGAACACTGGTACACAGTTTTTCTACAGTTGTCACAGCAAACTCAGACACCAGTTGCTGTAACGTCATATCTGTTGCGGCTAAACATGGCCGCTGCACAACCGTCTCTATTATAGGGTACACTCAGATAGTACACTCAGATAATTCGAAACCGTGTGCCTATGATACAGTACTCATTCCTATAACTCTTAATGCCATATGTGCTGCTGAGGCCATTGTTGGTTTAAAGTTTTTGATGTGGAAGCTGTAAGCATTCTATGTAAGTTCCATTAAGATCTCTTAACCAATGAAATAAACAAATAACCAATGTATTATAACTCTTGATTGCTGGATGATAGATGATCAAGTAATCCATACTGTTACTGTGGTGAACTCAAACAATCATATTACAAGCACCATACTATGTAGCTATGAAAACAAGTCACTAAAAATTGCAAGCAATACAGAAGGCCCCTACCAGTTTGAAGCCATGATCTTTATAAATTATTTTCAATGTTTCTGTTACCATAGCAACCACAATTTTTAGTACAATATGGTGCAGGGATAAGCAATAAGGGTTAATTCCAGCTATACACACAAAACACATTAACTAAAGTAGTATCACCAACCTATCATTGTCAAGGTTCTACAAGCATGAAGTGCTGGCAGGTATTAAAGCAACATAAATATGGTTCACTCAATACTTTTATCACAATTGTTAACAAATATGAACAACAACTATTGAATTTTAAAAGTAAATAACAACAGTGAGCAATGGCAAAGTTGATTATGATGCCGAGCATAGCTATTATTTGCCATTCAGTTTTCGGCTGAAATATGGCAGGCATATGAGTGTCTCCACACGTATTTGAACCCGGGTCGCCAGATTAGACGGCATGCATGCTAACTATTGAGCTATGGAGGCAAGATTGGTCGATCTAATTGAATCGTAATCTAACAATAAAACATTCTGTCAACAATATTTCCATCACTGCACAATTCTCGGATCCCTACTCATGTATTCATAGCATAATCATATGGTTAATCGTCTTCAATCAACTCTTGAAGATTTATAACAAAATGTGGATATTTTGTAATTCAAACATAAACCTTTATTGTACATTGTACACCAAAGTTTTGGATGAACTGGCAGTGGATGAAACGAGGGATACACACTGTTATGTAAATGGTATATTTTTTACTGGAATATTTGCAAATTATCATGAAATATAAATTATGATGAGTATCTCTGTTTCCTGCTTAATTTCGCCTTGCAAACAAAACAATAAGCTTGTAAAACAACTGTACTCTTTTTTGGAAATAAAACTACAAAAACACATACTAGTACAAATGTACATGTATTTCAAAACAGAACAACCACAATTATGGTCCTGTCACTTTAATCTGTCACAAAATACCGGTACTTAATAACACGATCAAAGCACACTCATATTACAGAAACAATCTGTAAGCATAAAGCGAGTACAGACCTTGTAATGACCAATATGTAGTTAGGAACTGTTTATTTTAGTGAAAGAGCATGATAATCATGGCAATAACAATCCCATATACATCATTATGTACAATTCAAAGTATCACTAGTAAATACATTTTAACAAAAAATAAATAGCAATCGGGTCTATCAGAAGAAAGCGCTTAAAATAAGTTATACATGTACATGCATCTTGTGTGCCTCCTTTACAATTTCAAAAAAAACACAATAGATAATACCAATAGACCAGTAAACAAAACATAAATGATAATTAAAATTTATATAATTATTAATTAACCATCTTTCAAAAGCATAAAAATGATTTAACAATTCCAAAAATAATATATAACACTAACTTCCTCTAATCAGACTACTTTGAGCAGTATTATAAACAAACTTCACTCTATCAACAAAATAAAGATCCCAAGTTTATATGAAATCCCCGAGCAATGAAATGGCACTAATAACTAAAGTGGTTCTACTCCAATTTAAAATTTCACTCAACAAGTATCATTCACCTGTGCACATTGATCTAGTAGAACAATATTCAAACTGGACAATGATTTTGGTTGCCATAGTGACCAGGGTTCTGTATGGATTTCAATTATAACAAATCAGGACAAAATATATCCTGGAAGTAATTGGTTAGAGGGATTTAAACAATCAATGTAAAACAAGAGATTTGTGCAAAACACATATGTCCCCATGGCAGCCCAATAGTCAGAAATTGTACTTTGACCTACTGACCTCAAAATCAATTGGGGTCATCTACTGTTGATGACCAACCTCCATACTAAGTTTGAGGATCCTAGGGCAAAGCGTTGTTGAGTTATTGAACGGAAACCATTTGGTCTACCGACCAACCAAGCGACGGACATGTGTAAAGCAATATACCACCTAATCAAAGATAATAATCATGTTTAATACAACAACATTGTTCTAGCATGGTTTTACTACAACTACAGTAAAATAGGTATTAAAACATTTAAATGAACACAATAATTATGCATACTGTATACCGGTACCCATAAATAATGTACATGAATTCAACAAAAAGTATGTTAAGAACAATAATTGAGAAACATATAATACCCGCTTAAAAGATGCATCCAGACAATGTTGGGATTTTAGATTGACCATCTTATAAGACAGGTTGCCATTAATGTGGGTAAACATAGTACATTTTTCCCTTACAGGCAAAACTTAAGGATGCTGGAGCGGTTTAATGCGCATGCGTCATTTGTCATAGTACGTTATGTGCCTTATAAATGTAACAAGCGGGCCCAAAGGGCCCTAGGTCGCTCACCTGTCGAACTTGACCTAGATTTTGTTGAGGTGGTCATTGTGACCAAGTTTTGTACAGATTAGGCCAATATTGTGATGTCTAGTGACTACACAAGGTTTTTATATGATTGACCTAATGACCTACTTTTTGACCCCAGATGACCCAATATCGAACTTGACCTACATTTTGTTGTGTTGATCATTGTGACCAAGTTTCGTAAAGATTATGCTAAAACTGTGACCTCTAGTGACTACACAAGGTTTTTCTATGATTTGACCTTGTGACCTAGTTTTTGACCCCGGATGACCCAATATCAAACCTGACCTAGATTTTGTTGAGATGATCATTGTGACCAAGTTTCATGAAGATTAAGCCAAAATTGTGACCTCTAGTGACTACACAAGGTTTTTCTATAATTTGACCTAGTGACCTAGTTTTTGACCCTATATGACCCAATATCGAACTTGGCCTAGATTTTGTTGAGATGATCATTGTGACCAAGTTTCATAAGGATTAGGCTAAAATTGTGACCTCTAGTGTCTACACAAGCCAATTGTTGACGGACGGACTATTTATACCAAATGACTTTTTTGGGAGTCAGGTTCGTTTGGTAATGTTTGTTTATTGTGTGTTGATGTGTTTTCGCGATATTTACACGTTCAATAAATTTTATTTTAAGCGTTTTCATTGATTTTCTCAGCATTTTAGCCACATTTAACCAAAATAAAAACAAAAATTGCGAAAAAGATGCCTCAGTGACATATATTTTTATTGCATAATTTTGAAGATCTATGTCACTAGACTTATTTAACAAAATATTTAAAAAAGTTTAAGGTGGGAAAAAAGTTATTAGGATTTTACCTGGGTGCTATTTTGCTGCATGAAATATGAAGTGGGTGGGGTAAAAGAGCAATATATATTAGACCAAAATTAAATATACCCTTTTTGGTATCTTGATCATGTATAACAATGTTTACCCAAACAATATTGAAAAATATTTTATTATTTAGATCTCAGACATCAATTAAAAATGTCAAATTTGAACAACACCACAAATTTACCAATTTCCATGGAATTATAAAAAATATTCATACACACTTCAATCAGGGCTGATTACCCGAAAAACGAGTTCCGTGACCTAGTGTTTTTATGCCCCCGTATCGATAGATCGGGAGGCATATAGTGATTCACCTGTCCGTCCGTCCGTCCGTTCGTCCGTCCGTCCGTCCGTCCTGGTTAACCCAAATTGACCGTTTCTTCTAGCATCTTTATGGCTTGCTACAAAGCTTCCAAACTTGCATGGATGTTGTATATGAACACTCTCCACACACCTGTATCACCTGACCCCATTTTGACCTTCACCTTGACCTAATTTTGGACTTAGACTTATTTATGGACAAGGCTTCCACAGGGGGCATAAGCGTTTATTGAACGCAGTCTTGTTTCATCATATTTTGTGTCAGTATAGATTTCTTTACTTCCTTGCAAAATTTGAGCAAATTCTGAAGGTGGGATCCTAAGCGCTCCAACATCCTTAAGTGATGAAAAGCTTTCTATCAACACAATACTGCACACTAAATATTTGTTTTAGCCCAAGGGAGGTAATTGGCAAAAAAATTAGCATTAAAATATTTAACAATCAGTTGCATTGATTTGATGAAAACTAGTTGCAGATTAACCATAAAAGGTAACTACATAATCTTAAAGAGAAGAAAATCAGTGAAAAACAAGATAGGAATTAGGGTTTGTAAAATAAAATGAATTCTTCCCATCCAGCTTTTATATAAACAGGGGTGTCTCTCCTTATATAACAGAGGCCTATGAAAGGCCCCTTCCCAATTGAAAATTTCTTTAAAGTCATGCAGTTTTCCCAAAAATCAAAAGTTATACCTACTTTTTTGTTTCCCAAAACAGGAAATTTAGAAGCTTATGCCCCTTCCCAAAATCAACAGAAAAAGCCCTGATAAACTGTGATAACTTATAAAGCTATTTACGAATAATGCCCTTGTCTATGTTAACAAAATTATATGAAATGGAACACAAATTATTCAAATATTCATTAATCAAAATGGATTCTTCTGTAGCCATTTTATCCCACAGTACCATACATATTAGTTATCACAGAATAAGAGCCTAGAGGAAAGGCAAGGAGCTATCAATCTAGCTGAACAGAAACTGGCCACGATCTCCCGAAACCTCTCAATCTGAGCTCAAACTCAACTCAAATTGTGTCACCTATGGTTTGAGATAGTTTCCATGCAAAATTGTTCTCTAAATTGGTATAAGAAAACAGAAACATTAATCTGAGTTTATTACAGTAAAATTTCCAGAGCTCGAGCTTCATATTAATCTTAAATTCAAACTCTCAATTTGAGTTGAGATTTCTACTTGAGATGCTTCAGGAGATGGGGGCCTGGTCAACATTTTAATCCAGCAAGTGGTCATACCACTCATCATCATCGTCCAGATCATCATCCCATCCGTCGTCCATTTCTACACCTTCAAACAGTCTATTCTGACACGGAGATCCCAGTGTGTTGTAGTGTAAGTATGGATTTCCACGTGATAACAGACTGTTACAGATCCAGCAAAAATAAGCACGACATTTCATACAGGTCATCTTATTACAGCCATCAATTTTCTGAAAAATTCAAAAAAGACATAAATCATGTACTTTCTGAAAAATCCAAAAAAGACATAAATCATGTACTTTCTGAAAAAATTCAAAAAAGACATAAATCATGTACTTCCTGAAAAATCCAAAAAAGACATAAATCATGTACTTTCTGAAAAATCCAAAAAAGATATAAGTCATGATACATGAAGTTTTAGCCTTTTAGGTGAGAAAGCCAATTATGCTAAGAATGCTGAAGTTTCATATAATTATCATTTCATCACATCTTCATACTTTAACTTTAGCTTTTATTGGAATACATAAACCCAATCTGTCGCTCATAGCATTATATGTAATGACAAGAAATGTTTGTAAAACACATGCCCCCATGGCAGCCCGATAGTCAGAAATGGCAAAGGTCTCAGTGACCTTTGACCTATTGACCTCAAAATCGATAGGGGTCATCTTCTATTAATGGCCAACCTCCATGTAAAGTTTGAAGATCCTAGGGCAAAGCGTTCTCGACTTATTGAGCAGAAACCATTTGGTCTACCAACAGACAGACTGACAAGACAATCTGTTGCTTTTAACATGATCTGTATTGAAAATTAAGTGAGAAGAAGGTATTTGTGTATGATCAGAATCCCAAGGCTACGAGTCTTGTAGCATAGGTACCTAAATAAGGGAGGTAGTTGAGAGTCCTGTTGCAAAACTAGTGGTTTCAGTCCAACTGATGCTTACCTGGATATGAGAACCACAACCTGGACATTGTTTCGAATGTTGCGTCAACCATTCATTTGTAAAGCTTTCTTCCAATGCTTGCTGTATGGTAACCTTTCCATAACGTCTTTCCAGCAATAACTTGGTCTGTTTATCAGCGGCCAGATATTCCTCTCGTAACTTCACCAAACCATCTGATAATACAACAATCCACTTAATTATTATGTGACATTTTTACAGGTTACAGTCAGAGATCTTGATACAATGACACAGATAATTAATATACTTGCATTATCATATAATTATATACTCACTTCATTGATGTTTTACATGACACTGTTATGACAGAAATTCGCTATAATGACATATTACAATAACATTTTGCTTGTGAATGAACAGAGATCAGAGTATACAACAAGTATTACATAATTAGTGATAGTTGGGTGCATTCATTTAAGTTAAGCATGATAGGGCTATGACTTTTCAATACACATTAGAATTATACCAGAGTTTTTCTGTCAGGCTAACTTGTCACCTTAGAAAGTGTGTTACTTGGCCAACATTTCACTCCAAGGTGGAGAGCGCTGCATGGCAAACAACATCAAGCTGTGTGGAAAAAGACAGTTGTACTATATGCGGAATTCTGTCTCTCGTGATCTTAAACATTACCCAAGACATAAATGAGTCAAGACACTAGCTGTGTGCTTACCTGCTTTTAATCTACAAGGCGATAGTCCATGGTAAACAAGTCTACACAGTGTACAAAATGGAAAATTACAGACAGCACATGTAGCCATATTTGCCTCCCTGTCCATCAGTACCGGAGACTGACAGCTAGGTCGAGGACAAAACGTAACATCAGACATTGTGTCCAGACTAAATTGAAACAACAGCTGGTCGTATTTACTGAACAATTCTGGTGATACTAGTTTCTTCACCTAGAACAAGAATGAAACTTTTAAATAACAGAAAGTTAATCATTAGAATCTGTGTGCACCATTTATGGCTGCGGTGGTACAAAATGGACGACATATACATTCACAATCAATAGCTCATGGTTACATGGTCATTGTAAAATCTATACTGGAATATGGTATTGAATTTAAAGTTGATTGTGAAACAAAGAAGTTCTACACATTTTATCATGGTAGCAATCCTGATACATCATTTCTCAGTTCTGTCAAAGGTTTGTACAGTTATGATACTTCCATTACGGAACTGAAAATCAGCATCAAAATGATTTTTTATGCCAAAATATCTGTATACATGTATGTATGTACGTATGTAATGAAATGAGGTAAAGTATGACCTACCTGAGCAGGATGAGCCTGTGACTCACACTTGTCATCCGGGCATTCCAGACCTTTCACATTACCGTCCTTTATCTGAATGCTAAAATAATCCTTCATACAATCATTACAATAAACGTGATCGCAGTCATAGAACATAGTACAATACCCGCCCGCTTTCTCACTGAAACATACTTTACACGTATAACTCGACCTCTCAAACTGTCGGACCTTCTCCTGTTTGTTATAATCCAGTATCACAGGTAACAATTCATCTTGTGAGGAGATATCCTGTATACCTCGATCGTCAAGTTTGGAGTCTTTTTTATGGTTGACAACTTTGGCTAGTTCTAGCGGAGAGCTGAGCTGGAGGAATTCAAAGAGTTCATCTTGTAGAAACGTATTCCACACAAACAATACAACACTACCTTGATTCTCCTCCCACAGTGAATCAAGTTTCTGACATAGACCACTTAACTGAAATACAAGCAAACATAAGATGTACCACATTGATTTATAGGGGACTACTCCTTACAATAACGCGAATTTTTTTTAGAAACAACAACAAACTGCAAAACTGACCACCTGACTCTTCCGAAAGGAACTAGCAAATTCTCGACATATGAAGGAAAATCAACATTGTTTTCAAATTTTCATGAAAGGACATGATCTGTTGCAACCCGGTGCTTTGAACCTGGATTGCTGTGTTACTTATCAAGCTCACTAATCACTGGACCACGGCAGCAACTATTGTGAAACCATAACATCATGTCTGCGAAAAATTACCACTTGACCGGTTGTCTGCAACAACTAATTGTTGATTCAGGCAAGTAAATTTAACAGTAATTATGCATATAGCATGTAGAAAAAACTGTTCAGTTTTGCAGATTTGGGCAAGTAGTTTAAAATATTACATTCACAGTCTGTAACATACATGGGTGAAGTACCAATCTATAAGACAAGCTTACCTGAGGTCTATTCAACCATTTACATGTCAATGTGAACTGTGGAGGTTTACATGATGGATAATCTTTGGGCAAGATAAAGTTGAGAAGAATAGGAGGTAGATATCGGATAGAATGTAACTCTGTTTCCAACGTCTCATTGTTACTCTCTGAAATTATCGAACACTTATAATCACAGAATTTAACAGTTTATATACTAGTGTACTTGAAATAAGCGCTCAAACCAGTAAAAAAGAAAAAATATTACTACATGTTTTAATACATAATCAACCTCAACTCCAAGGGATTTTTACACTTAAACATTTGTCTCCCATAAGGGGCCATAACTCTGGCAGATATCATTTGACCTTAAATTCCTGATGATATGCACATTGTACAACTAGGCTTGGTACCAACTATGCATGTGAAATATCAGTGAAATCCAACCAGTGCATAAAATAGTTCTACCATATAGTCTTCCCTAAAATTTATGCCTCCAAGTACAAAGTTACAGACTTAGAATTTATTTCTCCAACTTCAACCACAAGAATAACAAAATTTTGAGAGCAAGGAGTTCATATGCATATAGGCCGGTCAAAAAAGACAGAAGCTGCAGACCACAAAAAACATTGGTCACCTTTCTTGGTTTTTAAAATTTTCACAGAGAAATCTTCAGGTAACACAGGACTGGCTAACAATTCTCCAGCATTCAGATCACCTTCTTTGATAACCTTGAGAATGTTGTCATAGATACTGGATAATGCAAGGAGTTCATCATCTTGTTCCTCTAGATCCGACATTGTGTGGACTAATGCTGAGTCAGCGGTCTACCACCAACCTGAAACAAGTTAAATTTTAATGTATCTCACACAAGTAGGAGAATCTTCCAATTTATTTACATATACAGACTACATATAATCAGCCAGATTAATCATTCACATACATGCCAGATCTCCTGCATTATGTGTGAGTCTCACGCATTTGACGAAATGTCGTATTGCATTGTCTTCTGTCTCATTCAGTTGTCGTCCGTCATATCGCATCGTGGTATCTCATTGTTGCAGTGTCATGGACCCAAAGACTGCACATAACAATGTGATACAACATCACAACATTTTGCCGTTTCATACTGTTGTACATGTATATCATGTCGCATTTCATTATCGCAATGTCATATCACATTGTCGAGCGTTGTATGTTGCTAAAAGGCAGGGCACAATGCACAACAACGCGATACGATATTGTGAGTCTTTGTGACAATGCGATAACAGATATGATGCTGGACAGCCGGATATGACAGCGGGATATGACATTGGGACAAAATGATACAAAACTCAAAAATGCGATCTAAATAATCTGAAGACAAATTTCAGACCAGATTCGATCTAAATGTCCAATGCCTATTTTTATGCCTACATAATTTGTAGGCTACCGGGTACATCAGGCAGAAGAACATTCCCCCTGTTATGCGAAATGCACCAGGTCCGTCTGCACATTTATCTTACCCTGTGACAAATATAATTAAGTATGAACATGCACCATAAAAATATTATGCTTGCAGTTGCAACTAGAATTTGACACAAACAAATAAAAATTCAATGAACATACATGTGTTTCAAGATGACATAAAGTTGAATCCTAATGTAACAGAAGATGGAAGGTTCTAGTAGAATGACTGATACCAACCAATGTTAATCATATTATAAATATACATGATCAAATGTCAAATTTAATCCAAAATTGCACCAGACGATTACTAGGCAACTTTCAATAAAAGAGTGTTGACAGCCAACAAGGTTCTAAAAGCAAATAGTTTCAGTGGTTTAAATGAACGGTAGTTATTCTATTCAAACTAAAATGCATTAAGAATAAACTATCAAATAGCAGTGTGCTTACAATTTCTGGAACATTATTTCATAATAGGTAGACAACACCAAACAAGGGAGGTAACACAACATTTTTTCAACGACGTAAGCTACCTCTATCCCAGAAAGCCGTCGTGAGCATGCGTACTGGAACTTAAAAGAGTGAGAGTTGTTTTCAAAATAAAGTAACACAAAGCAAAACTATTTGAGATTTACTCACGGAACGTTCTCTTTGTCAATCTGACAATACATGTTGCATTAAAGGTGGCATTCATCTAACATGACAAGTGCGGTTCCTGGTGTGAAAAAGGCCGCACTTTGCAGATATTTTATCAGCACTGGAAGTTGCTCGTACGGGGAAGAGTGCCAGTTTTTGCATCAGAATCCTCACGCTTTTCAGCAGCAACAACAATCTAATTTACCGAATTCGTTTTTAAATGGGCCTATTCTTCAGAACGGACCTACTAGTTCTAGTGAGAATATAGGTGAGTTGATTTCTTGATCTATTTGTCCAAGTGAAGAAAAGATGGAACTGGGTCAAACCTCTTACGTCAATGAAAAAAATAATTACCTTAATTAGCTGAATTGGCGAATAGTACTCACCGACAAAGTTACACTTTGTATTGGCAATTGTTGAGTTACAATACAATCTGATTTTAATTGTGTGATCTTGAAATTGGTAAGTTTGTGTATAAATATGGTCTTCTTATTTTCAATCTTTTGTAGAAGATCTAGTGATCCCTTACCTTTGAGATTGGGGATTTTAATCACAAAACACATGTGAGAATGAGCATACAAATATGTCCGATATCAGAGATCCAGATAAATTTTGTGAATGAATTTATATACATGTGCATTAATTTCAACTTTTAGTTTTAACTGCCTACAATCGATTTCCGATTAACAATACTGTACCAATAAACAGCTTGAATTTATTTCGTCTATAAAACACATGGAAAAAACCACGGATATACACAGAACGGATACGCAGGTCTAAAAATAGCCTAATTATGACCTGGCTACCCATAATGCATTGCGCGCTTCGGTAAGCACAATAATTGTGAACATGACTTATCCAAAAGAAATCTTTTTTTCGTGTCATAACCACAAAGCTAAGTGGTTTGATCATTTTCAACAAATAGAGGACACCCCAAAGATCACAAAAAATATTTATTTATAAGAAAAACAGTCGTAAATAAGTTTCCTTAGGGATTTAAAAAAGTAAATATCGGAAGCTATCCAAAACCCGTCGATAGAAAATTTATCGGTCAGGATAGGTCAAAGTAAATGTGGTCTATGTCACAATTGACAGATGAATTGTCCAAACTATCTATACAAAAACGTTCCAAACACATAACGGAACAAATAAGTACCCATCTTTGCTTATTTTGACGAAGAGTTGCTTTAAATGAAAACAGATATCTCATTGACAAATCAGGCTGAATTGGTGAAATAATCAAAGATGGCGGCGGCTATCGGGAAAAATAGCACCAACTTGAGAGTCTCACTTAGTCTCGTACAAATAAGCCGATCGCGATATTTCATTCCAATATGGCGGCCTATATAGGAAATATAGTCGAAGTCGAATGAGTTGCTTTTCGGTCTAATGTATTTCCGTGAAAAAAACAATCTCATATTTCCTAAAGATTGAACATTAGTAGTTGGGAAAGTCAATCCACAATTTGAATAATCCAGTTGATCATAATCAGTTCTCTTATAGAAACTATAAACAGCCAACTGGTATCCACAGTATTATCCTACTAGCGCCATCAGGTGCTTTAAACATGGAAATGATCTCCATATAGGTCCGTCTGCAGGATCTTGAGGTGCAGTCTCCATTGTTAAGAGTTAACACCTTGTTGAGGTGTCCTACGAAGGGCTACTTTGGGCAATGAGTTAGGTGGCTAGAAACAGATCAACGCACATGAGTATGATTTAAGCAAATCCATTTGTAAGCTTTTTTTAAAAAAAAAAAGAAAAAACACTTTAATCTGGAGTTTTCTCCCCTGCACATCTGAAAATTACCTGGACAAAATTTGAAATACATAATTTAGACTTTTGGAGTACACGTAACCAGGAAACAAAGTTCTAAGCATGTTTTTTTAGATCTTTGCAGGAAATATAGGTCTGTATACTATTTCCTACTAACAGAATTGATACGAAAAATGTGTGTATGAGACAAGAGAGCTATAATATGAAGTTAAAAACATAAAACAGTGTACTTCTGCATGCTATCATATCACAAGTTGGTGATTTATTGGGCTTATAGTTTTTCACTATTGGACAAGTTACTTTGCTTACTTTTTCACAATTTTAGGATTTTTGCGCAAAACAGAAGGGCTTGGGCCTCTTCACAATTCTGAATTCAGCAAAAAAAGCCCTGTGTTCTGCTGCTATAAAAATAAAGCAACTGTACGCTGTTCATGGTTGTTTGAGATGGGTTTCTTGTGACTTCAAAAAGGTTTACACTGTAGAGGCCTAGATGGGTAATTTATTTCTGAATGCAGAGCTACAGATAAGCTGCGTATTGGGGTAATTACCCAATTAATTTTCTTAAAAACCCAATAGATTTTGAGAGGAGGGAGTACGAAAAAGCAAAAACAATTTGAAATACCCAAAAAGAAAAGGATGTTATAGTGAAAAATAGTACATAAAAGCTTATTTACCCTTTGAGTTTTATTAAATACCCAATTAAAATTTGTCAAAACCCAATCCAAATTGAAACTCAGGGGTAAAATACCCAATTGACTAAAACCTTATCTGTAGCTCTGTGAATGAATTGGGCAAGTAAAGCTACTGCGCATTAACCATTCCATCATTCTAGACCAGTCTGCTAAAATATGGCACTGTCTGTGGTTTCAGTAATAAAACTTTCCCTGGTCGAAAAGAAACAAACCAAAGATTACAGGCACCAAGAAAACCAGAAAAAAATGGATTTACCCCATACCTGCTATTATTATTCTCTTTAAAATATTAAGTCTTGACAATGAAAAAGAGGTCCTGTTCTGTCAGAGTTTTTCGCAAAACCGTTAAACGGACTAGCACCATGGTCCTTTAACTCAGAGTTAAAGACTGAAAGCCCTATTAGTATGCACTTTTTAATAAAATAACCAACAGTAGTCTGGAAACATTTTATTCCAGCATTTATTATTCAAGTCAGAATTATAACAACATTACAGCTCCCAATTTCTAAGGTTTTGATATTAAACTTAGTCTTGAAAGAACTCTTTCTTGATTGACATTAGAATGACCAAACCATTGTATTTGGATACAGAGCAAAACACAATTGGCGTAGTCAAATGACCTACGTGTAGGTTATTATCCAATTAAACTTATGAAAGAACCAAATACTTCTCAAAGAATTTACCACATAAAAGCATTGACAAATAAGGTGCAATTGAAATTAACAATGTATGTGAATAATCATGAAATTTATATAATAACCATTGTTACCCATAAAAATTGGGCTATTTACCTTATAATAATAAATAAAAGCCCTAAGTAATAGTATTCATGATTGTTAATGCCCCATACCAAATTTATGGAACATTAATGGGCTAAACTTGATTCTACAAAAAGCCAATCTTGTCTTATGTAAAATTATTTAGTTCATAGTTATTCAGCTATAAACAATTCATACTCTAATTTCTGGTATAAAATGTAAAATATGGCAGTTAGTTGACCTTGAATTCATTTTACCCGGTATAGAAACATAACTTTTCTGCAAGCTTTAAACTGATATCTTCCATGTTATTGAATGACATTTATTATAACACGTAGTCAATATCACAAAACAGCATAACCTACTGACCTAGGCAGATTTCTTGAAGGACACTACTGCTGTATCCACTGCGCTTACAAGGCAGGCATATTGAGATGTGAATTGAAGAGGTTCAACAATTCTTGAATAATCTTCATTCCATAAAACTCTAATAATACATACATTAATCAACTATTTCCCGTAACCCACTGTGCACTTATTTAATGCCAAATGTCAATATGTACTGAACTGTATTGTTGCTAGCTCTACAAGAGGACTATTTTTCACTTACATCACAGATGGCTGATTCTGACCAAAGTAATCTCCGATTCATTCAATGACAGGTACATTCTGCCCTCAGGTTGACAATATCAATGTCACACATGCGCATGCATATGGTATTTATATAATGTTATGTATATTTTACAGGTATGCCAGTTCAAGACGGTACAGGGAATAATGGTGACCAGTTTTTCAATGCAACCTTTTCTGGAGCGGACACCAGTGTTCCTGAGTTTCAACCATTTTCTGTAAGAAATCTTTTCCTACTATAAACTATTGTTTAGTATCAGATGTATCGCTGAATTAATGAATACATTATAATACTGATGGCTTTATAGTTGTATAGAATTGATTGCCTCATATTGCTGCTATGTAATGTAAGAATGTAATTGAATGATCTGTTACATTCAGAAATTTGTTTTTATACAAGTGCTAATCCAAAGAATTTAATGCCTCGCAACTTCTTCATGTACCAGCATTGTAAGGTTTCCAATATGCAATAGATCATCAGTTTCTCACCCACATGTTACCAGTATAAACTGATTTCTAGATTATAATGTTCTTAAAACGGTCTGGACCTTTTCAACAGTTTCATATATTAAGTTAAAATGTCATTCTAAATCCGTACACTTGGGACATTTTTAGCATGTTTTTTGCATCACATTATTTAATGAGGCAAGTTAATAATGTGACAAAACTGCATCTATAACAACAGTCATAGGGCACTTCTCCAGATCAAAATTATTTTAGATTTATTGAGCTCTGCTGTTAAGATAGATATACAGGTGCATGATGCAAAAGCTTCATTGTTTTTGTAATCGCCCATTTGTATTTCTCAAATTATGGCTTAATTGGCAGTGATTTGTTTTGCCTCTTTGGGAAAGGGTCCAGGTCCGTTCAGATTGGGAATTTTCACATCGTGACACCTTGAAATTTGGGAATTTGAAAATGAAGCAGAAAGGCCAAATAAAATTGAAAAAGGGATTGCATGTGACTGTTTACTGGTTTCTGTAAACTTTTATGCTTGTACTCTTGTCAAAAATGTTCATAGCTTTGTCATTTTATGTCTGATTTTGAATTTTTGTTTTCAATGTTCACTGGGAATTTCTCCCTTTAAATTTGGGGAAAAAATTATAGCCTTTTTCAAATTGAAAAGGTACCGTTTACCTGTAGCAAACAAAGAAGGAAAAAAATCACTGATTGGAACCTTACTGAGACCCCGTTATGTACAGTGGAAGGGCTGTGTTAGGCTGAATCGTGCACTTGTAAGGCAACTGTACTGTGACATTATTCTGTATATCTAGCGATATCAATATTTCTCTTATGATTGTTTAAAGCTTTATTCACCAAATGTAAATATTGATAGTTTACTCAATGACATGTCTCTCTGTTGAATACCTGCTCAACTGTGGTCACAGTGAAGGTTACATCAAATAGTATACGCTTGCATATACAGTGCCCACCAAAAATAAGTATACAGTAAATAATTGTTGCAAAATTAAACTTGGTTAAATTATTCAATATCTGATTATCAGACGGTCATAATTATACTAGTTTCTGTAACTACAGTTACTAAATGTGTCACAATGGAGATAGAGATAAAATTGAAGATGTTCGGAACTAAAATAACCATGTGATCAAAAAGGCTGAACTTTCCATCTTTTTGTGACAAAGTTATCTTTCAAGTTTGACAAAGAAACTTTAGATTTTGCAAATAGGGTACCAATCAATGTATGGCCTTTCCATTTATTAACAAAAATATTCATTTTCTTAAAATCTATTGTTGCTTTACTGTTCTTTAAATAGTATCATTACAGGCAAGTGAGTGGGCAAATAACATCTGTATACTTATATTTGGTGGGCAGTGTATATTACATATCTCTCATTTTTTTAACCTATGTATAGATCGAAAACGAATATTGGGCTGAGTGACTGCACTTTTAGCTATAGGGCCAAAAAATGAGATATTGTTTTTTCCCCTTCACTACATACTTGAGCAAAAAGTCCCCTATAGATAAACCATGTTTTTTGAGCCGTGACTAATTTATGCAGCAAAGTTTATTCACCCTTAAAGGGTAGGTTTATATAAGCAGTACCAAGATAAGTTAAACAAGTTGTTTCATTAATTAACTGAATACGTGGCGCAATGGATAAGCCGATGTCCTATGAAACTTACTTTTCTAGGTTCTATCCTTGGTAGCGTCGCTTTTTATTAGCTCACCTGTCACAAAGTGACAGAGTGAGCTTTTGTGATCACTCTTCGTCCGTCGTCCGTCGTCTGTCCGTCCGTCCGTCAACAATTGGCTTGTGTAGACACTAGAGGTCACAATTTTGGCCTAATCTTTATGAAACTTGGTCACAATGATCATCTCAACAAAATCTAGGCCAAGTTCGATATTGGGTAATCTGGGGTCAAAAACTAGGTCACTAGGTCAAATCATAGAAAAACCTTGTGTAGTCACTAGAGGTCACAATTTTGACTTAATCTTTATGAAACTTGGTCACTATGATCATCTCAACAAAATCTAGGTCAAGTTCAATATTGGGTCATCCGGGGTCAAAAACTAGGTCACAAGGACAAATCATAGAAAAACCTTGTGTAGTCACTAGAGGTCACAATTTTAGCCTAATCTTTATGAAACTTGGTCACAATGATCATCTCAACAAAATCTAGGTCAAGTTCGATATTGGGTTATCTGGGGTCAAAAACTAGGTCACAAGGTCAAATCATAGAAAAACCTTGTGTAGTCACTAGAGGTCACAATTTTGACTTTATCTTTATGTAACTTGATCACAATGATCATCTCAACAAAATCTAGGTCAAGTTCGATAATGGGTCATCTGGGGTCAAAAACTAGGTCACAAGGACAAATAAAAGAAAAACTTTGTGTAGTCACTAGAGGTCACAATTTTAGCCTAATCTTTATGAAACTTGGTCACAATGATCATCTCAACAAAATCTAGGTCAAGTTCGATATTGGGTTATCTGGGGCCAAAAACTAGGTCACAAGGTCAAATGATAGAAAAACTTTGTGTAGTCACTAGAGGTCACAATTTTGACTTAATCGTTATGTAACTTGATCACAATGATCATCTCAACAAAATCTAGGTCAAGTTCGATATTAGTTTATCTAGGGTCAAAAACTAGGTTGTTAGGTCAAATCATATAAAAACCTTGTGTAGTCACTAGAGGTCACAATATTGACCTAATCTGTATAAAACTTGGTGACAATGATCATCTCAACAAAATCTAGGTCAAGTTCGACAGGTGAGCGACCTAGGGCCCTTTGGGCCCTCTTGTATTTTTGTCAAATCGCTTGTT
This sequence comes from Spisula solida, assembly GCA_947247005.1. Classification (NCBI taxonomy): domain Eukaryota; kingdom Metazoa; phylum Mollusca; class Bivalvia; order Venerida; family Mactridae; genus Spisula; species Spisula solida. Next base: position 49,631,148 of record OX365950.1, read on the forward strand.
CAAGTAATATTACACAAGAAAGTTATGCATTTCCCGGAATGTATTTCATAATGAGCTACATGTATTTATTAGTCAAAAGTAAGTGTCGTTAGTCATAGTAACCGTGCGTAATTATATAATTTTGGCTGCGACTAGTAAAAATACTGGTGAAGATGCTCGTATGATAATGAATATTTAACATGGTTCAAATTTTACAGAAATTTTGCAAGGAGTTCATATATAAAATAGTTTATGTGTATGGAACTTGTATTGACATATGGACACAAACACCAGCGTTAGATATTGCAATGAACGGTATTTAAGCACCCACTATATATTCAAATGCATCATCCGACATGGAGACAGAAACAACTAACGGGTCGCCAACCAATACTAGTCGAAAATCTTTAACACAAGTTTTAAGTATAGGATTCAGTAAAGGTAAATTAATACTGGGTCCGTGAAAGAAATGAAAAAAGTGAAATATGAAAACCCATTGCATGAAGAATGAAATGACCTTTGAACAATGTCTTCATGTTTTTGATGAAAAAGAAACAAAAATGAGAAAAAAGTACAGTTTTTAGGATTTGAACCCGCATGTCTTAGACTGAAAATCAAGCTCTCTACCGATTGAGCCAGCGATACTGACAATGGCATGCCATACAAAAATATATATCAACACTTTTTAAAGGCATCCCAACCAGTATATTCACACACCATGACTAAATAGTGTAATCTCCCGTCACGGCTCAAAACTCGTGGTTGATCTATACCTGAAATATTTGTTGACCTTTTGAAAAATATTATTTTATTCTATAAAAAGAAGTCCGATATCAGTGTACAACAACAAAAATTATTTACAATAAAAAAGAATATTTTTAAAAAAAAAGTTTTGCCTACCTACCCAACCCTTATTAGTTAGGGTTGGGAAGGGAAAAAAAACAATATTTTATTTTTGGTTTATAGCCTTTATATAGTGGATTATCAAAGGTTATGGCTCAGAGGTCAGATTCTATCTTACAGGCCTCAATAAATCCACTCGTCGGCTCGTCCTGCACAATTTTTTACTCCTTTATTTATATAGCAGGACAAGTAAGATTTTGAGGTTTTCTTGCAGGACAAATGCTTTTAAAAATATTTATTGAGGCCTGATCTATATTTATAACTTGTTGTGCTAAGTTATTGATCTGTTGCCATTTATAGAAAATATGAAATTATGTAAACATAGGGTTATAACTTATATACTGACATAGTATTTATAGCATGCTCATTGCTGAACAACATGAACTGTTAAATTAAATACAAAAATGAGCACTTCTATAAGTTTTACAGGCAAGGGTTTTACAAGAGACTGGATCTCATGAGTCATTTTGATTTCAATTTGTGCTGGATTTTACCATCTTATAGCCCAAAACCTATAGCCTAAGGCTATAATTTAAACAATAATTGACCCTTTTGTCAAAATGCCGAGTGTGCACTTTGGAAAATTGAGAAGGTCAAAGGTTCAAATGAAATCCCAATGCTTGTATTCACAATGCATCTTCAGCAGTGAAAACTTAAATATTTTGACTTAAATTAAAAAGAATAGTGCTGCGAAAATTTCGCACAAATTAAAGATAACCCATGTTTATTTAGTAATTACAGCAGCTTATTACATAATGCTTGGAAACTAAGTAAAAAATCATGATTAAATTTATCTTAATTAGCTGATTCACTTAAAAGTGCTGCCTCACAGATTTGGTCAAACTTTTTGTGTATCTTGATTTTCCAACCTAACCAAGTATTGATGTAATAGAAAGCCACTGACGGTTGCTTTATGAAAGATTTGGTGCAAACAAGCAATTTTAACCACTCTCGATATCGCCCACTGAGTATTTTTTTCTTGAAAAAAACCCACTAAGTTTTCTTCCAACATGCTTTGTTACCGGTAATTATGTAATTCACACGTGATCGAACTGTAACATCAACAAACTACAGCCTAAACATCAGTGAGGTATTTGGTTCGGTTTTCGATTCGTATTCATCAAATGTGAACACATTTCAGACAATTTAAGTAATAGTAGTGTTAATTCTATAGGGTATTAATACCCTATAGAATTTTTGATGTTAAAATCCTAAATAACTACTAAATGCCGACGTTTCTCAAATTATTTTAGATGTCAGTTTGGTTGTTTACAGGCAACTATACCAAAATTACGCGAATATTTGACAATTTTATTTTTGCAATACACCAATATGTGAGGCAGTCCCCTTAAAGAAAGGTGAAGAATTTAAGAATTGTAGTCTTGACCGTGATCTGGTGCATTGGATTTGTCCCGTGATACTGATTCAATAGCAGTATGGTACATTGTTCATATGCACCAGACTAAAAAGAAATATCCATAATAGGCTGATAATTAAAAAGTATAATAGGACACCAGTCCTGCCCTTGCTTGGCAGAAATTACAAACATTGACTTCAAATGTTATGTCATTACGAAGGAATATTTGTAGTTGCCGGGGGGAAAAAATGGCTAAAAATTATTGAGCTGTTCAGATCCATTGACTGTAAAATAAAAACGGTAGACAACATTTTGATGTTTGCTTTGCACATGTCGGTTGGTCAGTAGACCAAATGGTTGCTGTTCAATTACTCAAGTACGCTTAGGATCTTCAAACTTTACATGTAGGTTGGTCATCAACAGTAGATGACTGCTATTGATTTTGAGGTCAAAGGTCAAGCTCACTATGAAAGTTTACCATCTCTTAACAAACATTTCTTGTTGACTATTGTTTGGCTAACACAATTGGATTATTGTGTCTTTGCGCTGACTGTAATACTGAGAAAATACTGTTGTGGTTATTTTAAAAGTTTAAACATACTGTTAAATTGTACTGCAGTGTTGGTATTTATATAAATATTAAAGTTCAGTTCTACAAATGTATTTATTTAGGCCGTCCTTAAAAAATGTTCGTTTACGGTTATGCTACCTGCCCATCGAAATGGCCTCCTACTCAATTTTTTTCAGCCCATTTCCTTACATAACTTTATCGACCCAATCCTTTTTACAGGTTCCCCAAAAAATATTTCTATACAAAAAAATTCGACCTACCTTCCCACCTTAAAAATCTTGGGTCGCTTTACTGCAAACAAACACTTTTTTAAGGACGGCCTTACTTGAAAATTGTAGTAAACAAATTGTTAATGTTGACATTAAAAACATGTTTTGCAAAGTATTAACTAGAGTGGTTCAATTTTGTTACTTCTAAATATATTGATATTGTACTATGACATCGAAAATGTATTATTTTCTTTTTTCCCTTCTAGAGACAAGGACCGATCTCGCGCCAGCCCCGGGCTAATATTGGCATGGCGGGTAACGGCAGTATGATGTCAAATAGTCCACTCTCTCAAGCTAACAGTATGCTGTCCCAGCAGCCCCAGCAGATGTCCAGTCCCTTCAATAACAGCTCCATGACCCCGAATAAAGCCCCAATATCACAGAGTACTCCACTTTCACAACAGGTAATTACATGTAATTCATTCCTTAAAGTTTTCAATTTCTGTCTTACTGTACATTTGCAATTGTAAGGACTGAAAGTCTGTTAGACCCCGTTAGACTGAAGAAAAAAGTATCTCAGGCCAAATGCAGAGATGAAGAGTCAAGACACAACATTGTGTCAGGCATTTGGACTTGGTCCAGGTCTGAAAACAAATTTTACCTGTCATGCCGTTTAGAACATAAATTAATCATGTTATAAAAAGACTGTAGATGTTTTACTCTGGAACTAAAATGTAAAGCATTCTTTGAAACCACCGAAACTAAAATGTATGGCATTCTTGAATATCACATAAAATTTGCCCTTAAAATGCATAAATGGACAGAAGTTTAACAAGATAATTTCTAATTTCATGTACATTTAACTATTTCAAAATTAATGTTCTTGTTGAAATAGGAATCCATTCTCAGCGTATCATTTGAACTCTAAAAGATTGAATTTCATCTTGAGTTTGTTTCTTTCAGCCAAATGCTCCACCTCCACAGAATGGACCTGTCTCTAACATCATGAACGGTTCCCAGATGCCACCTAACATGAAACAGTTTATTGGTAACAGTGGCTATGACTCCAGTATAACTAGTGAATTCTCAGCCTTGAATCTCTCTGTACCTTCCACCACCAAGGTAAAGACCTGGATACTGTTTTACTTACATTGCGTAAATGTCACGTAAATCTATGTATACATATTTCTCTTACATAAATTCCTAAGTGCGTTTTTCTAATCAATCGCATATTGTTGCATACATTTACGTACAAATATTGAATATTAAACGTAGACCAGGCCACAATATTACCAATATATCGGGAACCAGAATGAATAAATATACTTAAATGTTCGATAAGTTTTGATCATTAAACATGTTTTATTACTAATCACAGTCTATAACAACAAGTGACAATGGAAAATCAACAATGCGTGGCAAAAACTCCTCACTACGTTCATATTTGCTATTTACGGTTACTCTGACCTTGCGTAGAATTACGCGAAAATTTACAACCGAACATGAGAAAAAGTATTTAAGTGAAGTTAATTTATTTGTTGCGCAATATAGGAGCAAATAAAGTTTCATACTCAAATTGAGTTGAGCTTGAAAATACTTTATAATCACTGAGCCTTAGGTGTGGATTATTTACTTCACTTATTTTGTTTTCCAGGGAGGTAATCCTATGGTATCAGAATTTATTCCCAAGTTATCACACAGCTCGAGCTCACCTAACTTTTCCAGCTTCAACAGTATCCCACCACCGGGACATCCTCCACCTAACACTAATACTGGCAATCATCTTGGAGGTAAATATGTCTTAAAATTTATTCTCCAAAATAATGTCTCCCACATATAGTGGGGGGGGGGGGGTATATAGTGATTCTGTGCTGGACATCTGGATGGAAGTCACTAAGTTTGTTTGGTTGTGCAAATGGTCAGGAATTTCAAGTTGCATGATTATTGCCAGAGTTATGGTCCTTTGTGGTAGACGCTTTTTTGTGTCAAAAATATATTTTGGTGGCTAGTTTATTTCAGTTGACAAATTTAGTCTTGGCATTCATTTCAAGTAGAAAAAAGAATGAACTTCGTTTTCAATCTTATTTAGGTATGGCAACTTCCTGGAAGAACGTGATAAAAACTGGAATCTCAACAATTATGTAAAAATATCCTCTCAAAACTGCTGTTGTAAAATAATTGTAATTTAATTAATCACATTTGCTTCTATGCATTTTCAGGTTTAAATATCACATCAAATTCGAGTCCCAATCACAGCCCTAGATTGTCCCCTACCAACTCTCCCCTGATGATGAGAAGAACGGGATCCCCGGTGAATCCCTTACGACAGGGTAAACCAGCAGCCAGCACCATACAGGAGAATGTTGGCGGTACCACATACTTCTATAATGCTGAAGACTTCACTCCACAGAGAGATGGCATTGTAAGTATGGTAGAAAAATCTTTTTTTTTTAAAATGCCAAGCAAACTTGGGTCGCCAGATTGGAGACAAGCCCGCTAACCACTGAGCTATTGAGGCACAGATCTGTGGTAATGGTCACCTGAATGAACCAATCACCTGCCTCAGGCAATATAAGTTGATATCAATTGATAAGTTTTGTAGTGAAACCTTTGATATTTTGTATTATATAATTATTCATGAGACCCCTATAAAAAATTATGTTTTGTCATTAAAAAGTTAGAAATTATGAATACAGTAGAAACTCCCTAATCCGAACTCCATCCGGACTGCCCAAAAAGTTCGGATTAGAGAGGATTTCGGATTAGGGAGGTTTTTATTATTTCAGTGTGTTACCAAAATAATCTACTAGTATATGTATTGAAAACCACAGTACCTGTAGTATACATGTATTCCTATATATCATTGAGCTGTATTTCTCTGGCCATAATTAATAAGAAAAATATTATACTAAAATCAGTTTGTGATCAAATTATTTAACATTCAAAACCAATTGCCTTTTCCCAATTCCATTGTGTTATACGTTGAACAGTAATTAATTCTTATATATTATTAACACCACTCAAAATGAAAAACTCTCTTGTATGGCATACTTTTGTTACATCAACTTAAATATTGACAAAAGTACTTTTTAATTCTCAAATTTATTAAATATAAACCCACTGTTTCATCAAGACCACTTACAATACAAGATGAGTCCATGTATAGAAAATAACATGTTAGTTGTGTAAAGGTGTTAAAAGTAATGTACCATACTTTTCAATTAAGTTGCTAGATAATAAGGGGTCATTCTACATCAATAGACAATAGGTTGTTTACAAAGTGTCACCTTTTATGATACAAACAGTAACAATGGAATGTATTGTAACAAGTCAATCATGGTGCACTCTGTTGAAATATTTGACAAATTAATATACAGTCCGGAACATATTTTTGAATTTCGGATTACGGAGTTCAATTTATGAACAAAATATCAATTCCGGACTGAAATCTTAGTTCGGATTGAGGAGGATTTCGGATTGGAGAGGTTTCGGATTGCAGAGTTTTTTCATGTACCCTTATATAAGAATATAGAAGGAAAAAAATTGGGACCTTGAAAATTTTTCGGATTGTGGAGGATTTCGGATTGGAGAGGTTTCGGATTAGGGAGTTTTTACTGTATCCACAATTAGATATGTGCACATATCATGGTAGATGCCTGTTTAGCTCAGCAAATATATAGCAATTGCTTTTCAATCACTGAAAAGTTAGACAAGTTAGTAATGATCTGCAATGACATTGGTTATGGTAATGGCCTCAACTTCTGGAGAATTACGGTACCACTTGGTTGAAGCAGAAAAATTTAGAACGGGTTGATGAATTATTCAAAGGTAAATGGATCAGTGAACTGTCGGCTAAATAATTTGATAACAAACGTTTTAGAACAAATTTATTAGTTGAGAAAACTGAAAAATGTTCACTATGAACTTTTCTCAAGTAAGGAGCGAAAACATGCAATAATAATATTATATGAACTCTTATTCTTGTTTTGCAGCAATTACCAAACTTCACAATGTTCCATGGACCACCCCCACATATTGCACACATGAAAATCAAGTCTAACATGCCACAATTCTTCCTGCCTGATGAACTGAAGGTGGAAATATTAAATAAAAGTGCTATCACAATGGCTCAGATTGATCTCGGTCAAAATGGCGGTATGTACGATTTCACATAAATATAAACCAAATATTCATCACCTTAACATTGCATGGTCAACTTTATGCCATAGCAATTTCCTAAACTTCAGGATTTTTAGTGTCCAATTATCAAATAACGATTTTCTTACTTTTGACAATTTTTTAACTGCTACCCATGTGCATTTTATACAAAATGTATGTCTTCTACTGTACTATTTCTATGCCGATGTAGTTCAAAAGATTTATATATATTTAATTTCAATGGTTGTGGGTCACCAATTATTCTGAAATGAACCAGCATGAAAAAAATGTTTATTATATTTTTACCATTTTTCTTGTCATTTTCTTACCAGACTAGTTTCTCTATTTTCTGTGTTTCCAGACGCTCTAGTCAGTTTTAAGTATTTATAAGTAGATTAAGTTTTACATCACTTTCTGTTTTCGTTTGAACATGACCTTTAAAAGCTGTCATCACGGCTTATTCTAGAAAAAGTATTCCAGCATACATCCTATATGCCGAACTTGGTTGTTACTTTCGCCATTTATTTTCAAACTAGAATGATAAATTATTGATTTCTTTAGTAACAATCTAACACGATCCACATATTGTTATATATGAATTTCTTTAATACAGAAAAACATAATATTATAGGTAGATATATAGTTATGCACATCTTCCAATATTGGACAACACTTATACTGATATCAGTGATATGTTAAATTCCTGTTATACTGAACTACAAATAAGTTGCTATGTAATATATCTAATATCGTACTGTGTATGTTACTACGTTTGCCCACATGTCTGTTGTTACTCATCTAACCATGGCGAAATAAAGATTGCTTATATTTATTTGGAAACATTTACAGATATTCCTGCTGAAGTTGACACGTACAGGAACCTGTTCCCGCTGGAGCCCCCACCTGACAACCCGCATCATAAATCAAAGACATTTGGTTATCCGACGACTTGCTATAAGGCATTGAACTCCAAAGATGGTCAGACATACTGTCTGAGGAGAATACATGGTAAATATAGTTTTTAGTGATAGATCATTTCCTCATGGAATTATTGGATCCTTCATGAGTTGTATTTGGAGATCAACATTTCTTAAACGAGTCTAGAAAACAGAGGTTAATAAGCGAGCCCAAATGATGTCACGTATTTGTTATCACACATGTTGGAGAACATTGTTTCAGTCTTTTGTTCTCACATGGAAGATCACAGTATTTACGTGATTATAAAATAGTTAAAAGAATTTGAGATTAGTTGTACCATGGTTTGGTTGATGGAAGATCAATCTAATACTGGTTTACCAAAAATGTGTTTATTAACCCATTGGCACCCTTGAACACATTATGTAGGTTTCAAACACCAATTAATTTCAAAAGATCTGAGATAGAGGTAAATGGACCCGTGGTTTATAGATTAAAAAGTTAGCCTTAATAATTGTGATCTCTTGATATGAGGTTTTTCTGTACTAAACAATGAATCAGATTTGCATAAAGTTAACTGCTAAATTCCACTCACTGTTAAAACTAGTCTACAAGAGTCTCTTAAAGTGTTTGTTTCTAGGAGGTGTAACTGTACACTCATCATGTATTACTATTTTGTAGGATTCCGACTTGTACATACTAAATGTATGACACTTGTTGACATGTGGAAGAAGATGTTTCACCCTAATATTGTACAACTGAGAGAAGTGTTCACGACGAAGGCTTTTGGCGATCATTGTAAGTTAACATTTTTGACTGCCTTGATAGCTCAGTGGTAGAGTGTCTGGTTTGACTGCCTCGATAGCTCAGTGGTAGAACGTCTGGTTTGACTGCCTCGGTAGCTCAGTAGAGCATCTGGTTTGAGCAGGGAAGGTCAGGGGTCTGTGCTTTGTGTCCGTATCATAACCAAAGACAAGAAAAAATGGCACATGTGTTTCCATTGCTTGACACTCGGCAAAACATGAAAGCAACAAGAATGAAGTGTCGAGAGTGATAAATATAAGTTATAAAGTCTTACAATAAACCGTTAAATGAATAAATTAGTATAAATTAACACCAATTAGTTTGCCTGATTCTTCATTTTACAATACACTTGGATAATGTTAAACATTTGTGTAAAGTTTTTCATTGAGAAATTGATAGTTTGCCCGCATGTGTGTTATAGATCTACTTCATTTCATACCCCCTCTCCTCCCCCTCCATTCTAGTCCCCCTTTCCTCCCCCTCCATTATTGCCCCCCTCCTCCCCCTCCATTTTTATGCCCCCTCCTCTCCCTTCATTTTATGCCCCCTCCTCCCCCTCCACTGGGGATGAAGATCTGTTTGGAATCAAACTATAAAGTTTGGTGTGGTATCATTGCGCATCTGAGCACTAAATTTAATTAAGATTGTTTCCTTGAAACAGTTTATGTATGTGCCTTTAAGGCTATAAAGTTATTTAGCAACTTGTTACATTTCCATGTAATACTCTTTAATACTAGACAACATGCTTTCATTTCATCATTACATTTTTTGTAACCTTTCCATTTAATACTAGGCAACATACTGACTTTTAATGATGACATTTATTCTCTTTTTCAGCTATTGTGTTTGTGTACGATTACTTCCCGGTTGCCGACACTTTGTTGTCGAAACATTTCAGTCAAGTACATCATAACAATCAACATAATCCATTCACCATGGATTCATCTGCACGTCCATTCAGTGCTGGGAAAGGCAATTCTAGAGGAGGTAATACAGGAGGTACCAATAAACTGTTTATTAATTTTTTAAGAACCATTTCCTGATATTGAGACCACTGTTTTGTCTGGTCTTTTATAAAGTGGAACATTACTGAAGCTTAAAATTAGGATAAGTTAAGCAATCAACAATTACTACAAAATTTAATGAAAATTGCTTGTATACAGTTTTCGCACTAGCCTACTAGCCAGAAACACAAAGCTTGTAAACTTGATTTGAGCAAGTAGAAATTACAAAATGTATACAGTCAGGGGTGGTATTCATTATTGATCTTATTAAATTGGAGAATAAGGATAGCCAATCATATTGCCTGTTACAGACCAAGAGTTTAATATGGTGTGATCTGATTGGTTGTCCTTAAGTCAAGTAAGATCAATATTGAATACCACCCCTAGGCTAGTTAAAACTGTTTCAGTTTACAATGATTGTATACGAATTTAGTCCTGTGGCCTCAAGACTTTAATGTGGAGGCTGTGTACATATTTTTATTGAGATAATTTGATGATGTTTGTAGGTGGTGGTGGTGGTGGTAGTTCATCTGGACCTCGGCAACATGCTGGTTTACTACCAGAGAGTCTGATCTGGTCATATGTTGTACAGTTGTCATCTTCATTACGAGCTATACATGCTGCCGGACTCTCCTGTAGAACTCTTGATCCATCAAAAATCATCATCTACAGTAAATCGAGGTAAACTTTCTTATTCCCGTGAAGATCACAACTTAGTTTTGACGTTACTGTGTAGTCACAGCTATCCTTTTTGTAAATGAACAATACATGGAGGTGTAAAAAAATACACAAAATATAGCCAAAAAACGACTGAATTATTGTAATGGTACAAAGATTTTCATCAATTTGTTTGGGTTGTTGCCAGAAATTTGAAGGATTTTTTTTATTGAGAATACGACTGAATAACAGTGCCATATAAAAATTTAAATTAATAAAACATTTCACTTGATCTGGTTGTTACATGCTTAGAGTGATGTCCTTTTACAAATTGTGATAATTATTTCAGACTTCGGTTGAATTGCTGTGGAATCTTTGATGTTCTGACTTTTGACAACAATCAGAGTAACCCCATGGCTCTGACATCACATTATCAGGTATGTTCTGACATTTGACAACAATCAGAGTAACCCCATTGCTCTGACATCACATTATCAGGTATGATGAGTGTAAATCATACTGTGTAAATGTCTTCTCAGCTGTTATCAGCTGGTATAGCAAATTACTTCTTTTCAAACAGGATTGTTACATAATTTACTGAATGTTGTTTCCAAGAACGGCGGATGTTCTTGACAATGATTCCGTGTTTTCCTAAAAGATAACCCAACTCTTAGCTATATTCAGGGATCTTACAATTCCAGAAATCAGGATTTATTGCACTAGAAAACAGAATTCAAAGTGTTGAAAAAGTTGTGGTTATTTGAAATTTCATAAGCTGAATTTTAGCAATAGAATATTGTGTGAAACAGAATTTTGGTGTAGAGATAAGTGCTAATGGCACCCGAAACAGACATGTATGCATCTTTTTTTTCAGGATTGAGCACTTTGTCTCAGTTGGACCCTGATGTCGGGATACTGTGACTTGGTCCTCTCCTTGATCATCAATACTGTCAATCAAAACCTAAAATATAATCAACTGTCTTTGATGAGGGGGTATATTACTTTGCACATATCGGTAGGTCTGTTAGTCAGTCGGTAGACCAAGATGGTTTCTGTGTAAAACCTCAAGAACGCTTTGCCTTAGGATCATCAAACTTTACATGGAGGTTGGCCAGCAACAGTAGATGACCCCTATTGATTTTGAAGTCAGTAAGTCAAAGGTCAAGGTTGCTGTGACTTTTAACATTAATGACTATTTGGCTGCAATGGGGGCATACATGTTTTACAAACATCTCCTGTTTTATTGCAGCAAGAAGACTTGATATCACTTGGAAAGGTTGTTCTAGCCCTGGCATGTAACAGTGTGATGGCCATACAACGAGACAACTTACAGACATCTATGGACTTGGTGGCAAGAAATTACTCGGCCGATCTCAAAAACCTTATCCTGTCTGTACCCCTTCTTACATTTCTTTAGTTGAAGTTTTATTGATATTGTTTCCTTAAAATGTTTGTTTCATTATATCAGGACACTAACTGCTCTTTTGGGACTAGGGCCAGGGGCCCTCAGGTCGTTTTGAAGAAAAGGGGAAAATTTGTCTTTTATAAATATCAATACTATTATAAAAGTAATGCATATTTACTGTACAAAAAGCTAATTTCAAGCTATTACGGTACAACAGCTACTACAGCTGCTGAACAGCATTCAGGCTCATCATTGACTTTTTTGGAGGGGATTTATTCAGAAAATAGGGGAAAAATGTATATTCATTTAGGAGGGGAATGGGGCCAAAATTCGGCCCCAAAAATGTGAAATAAGGGCCCTGATTATATGAATATGAATATCGTCATGAGTTTCAATTTACCCTAAAATTAAAAAATTCAATCTTGTTAATATTAAAAGCAAAGTTTTGGAATTAATGAAAAATGCTTTGCGTTTATAAATTACAAGTTTTTTTCAAAGTTATTCTATGACATGTATATAATTTTAGCTTAGGAGAAAGTTTGGTACTAAATGTCGTGATTATTGCATGAAGTGTTTATTTTGTTGTCTATGACACTGAATTGATGTTTTAATCTTCTTCTTTGTTACAGATACTTGTTAGGAAACCAGAATCGTCCTAGGAGTATAAATGATATTATGCCGATGATTGGAGCTAGATTTTACACACAGCTTGATGCGGCCCAGCTTCGGAGTGATGTGGTTGAGACTGAACTGGCCAAGGTTTGTGGAGATTAAGTCTTTGCCTTGAAGTTAAACACTAACTTGAAATCTTCAAATGATAACCTTCAAATGTCAAGCATTGCCTTTATTTACCAGTAAGCTTTCTGCTGAAATATGGCAGTCATTTGAGTGCCTGCACCCATATTTGAACCCCGGTCTCCAGATTAGACGGCAAGTGTGCTAACCATTGAGCTATAGAGGCAATAATGTATTAATATATTTCAAAAATTTCTTAATGACGCTATTCATAGACAAAATTGCTACAAGTATTTTCTTTGTTTGGCTTACAATTGTTCTAAAATAGATTAGTATAAGAGTGGAAACTGAATTCAATGTAGCCTTGTGGCGGGAGGTTGGGAGTTTACTATCCAGCCGAGTTCAAGTCATAACGAAATGATGCTGTCAGTCAGTCTCTTGATTGACGATAAAATAAATAAGTATAAATTCATTGCGAAACAAGGAGGCTGTCGTCAAACTATAGCGCTATAGAGCACTCGATAGCGCTATGCTTTAAAACAACTTACTTCAAAAAAGCATTAAGTAGCAAAAACATTTATGCTACTGGCAAGCGCTTGTGGATAGCAGACTGTTGCACATCAAAGCGCTCCGTTGCACAAGAAAGTGCTCAGTAGCGCTCGCCTAGTAAAGTGCTGAAAAAATGGTATGTTACCGGCGTGCACTGCAGGCTGGAAGCGTGTCGTTGCCTAGGCTTAGTATAGCGCTCAATAGCACTATTTTGTAACGTTTTTCTTAGGCAACGGGCTCCTGGCTGTCTTGTTTCAGTGGTTTAAATATATAGTTTTAAAACACAAAACCTGTATAATTAAAGTGATTCATGATTATGAATTGTTTGTATGATTTAGGAAGTGGAGAATGGTCGCTTGTTCAGACTACTGTGTAAGATTGGAGTGATCAATGAAAGACCTGAGTAAGTTAGAAGTTATTTAAATCACTACTGTATAATTAGTCTCCTACTGGTTGGTCTGTTCGTCAATAAATCTGGATCCTGCCATAACTGTTTCCAAGCTAGGTTTATGAAACTTGGTATGTGGATAGGAACCAATAAGGAGATCATGCACGTCTAAAAATATTGTGATTTGTACAAAAATTGTGGTTGTTTACCAAATATTTTACAAATTAGTTTTAATTCAGTATGAAATTTTCATAAATTCAAAAAAGTGGGGTATATTGCTTTGTATTGCTTTTGAGGTCAGCAGGTCGAAGGCCTCTGTGACCTTGAATATAAAATACTCCGGCTGTATGTATGCATAAATCACATTAGGTGTGCATACATATTTTACAATTATCCCTTGTTTATTGCTCTTTAATGTGATTAACAAATATCACATGACTTTACTTGTATCCGGGTTAGTATAACTAGTATGTATATTCTAATACTAGTATAATGTTTAAATGAAGTCATTATATCTTGAAAATGACGTTTTTTTTGGCATCGTTTATATACCTGTTTTTTCTTGTTGTTAGTGTCATATGATTAGAAGACAAACTTGTTCAGGAAATATCATTAATCTCACCAAAGGCTCGCTTAATAACATTTCTAGAACTTGTTTATTATAAGTTTATATCAATTGACACCTCATGATAGATCCTCTATATATATAATACTTGATGGGTCATTTTGTACTATTCCTATATATTTGATTCAGGTTTAATCTTGATCCACAATGGTCCGAGACAGGTGACCGCTATATGTTGAAGTTATTCCGTGATTATGTGTTCCATCAAGTTGATGAAAATGGAGCACCATGGGTAGATATGTCCCATATTGTAATGTGTCTAAATAAGGTAAGGATTTTTTCTCTTACTGTCAAATTATTGATATCCTTGGTGGTATGTTTTAGTTGCCTGAGTTACAGAGCTATTGGTGTGGTGTGTTATTGTTGGATGTCCAAAATCATTGACAGGCCTGCTATTTTCCAGGACTGATCTTTATTTCTTGCTTTTAATTGTCAAAGATATCTATGGACCCAACCATGGTCAGATTTCAGGTTTTGAACAGCCAGTGGTTTCAGGACTGATCCTGTTTCCCCATCAGCAGATCAGTGATTTGATTGCACAATCATTTGCTGTAGTTTACCATGCTACTATGTAATCCTATTATTATGGGGAAAGGTTGCCTAGAGGTAGGGCACACAATTCGGGATCAAGAGGTCCCTGTTTCGAACCCCATCTGTCCCACTGCTTAATTTCTCTGAGCAAGAATAATGCTCCACTCGACCAAGGTATGAATTGGTACCTGTTAGGGCAGTGTATGTACATTTCACCATACCTCCGTGCTGGGTGCACTCTAATCAGGAGAGAAACACTACGAAGGCAGGTTTCCATGGGTAGCCCAGTGACCAGCGGAAGTTAAAATGTCATAGGGTGGCTGAAATGCTGATAGCAGCCCTCTAAAATTGGTAACTTTTTAACTTATTATATAATTGGTCGACTTAGCCTGTCCTTGGTGACTGTTACATTACTTACACTGGTTACTTTCTGTTACAGTTGGATGCTGGATCACCAGAGAAGATCAGTCTGATGTCAAGAGATGAACAAAACATTCTTGTGGTGAGCTACGCTGAGCTGAAACAGTGCTTTGAGAAATCATTTGGCGATATTCTTAATAGTGCTCACTCTATGGGCATCTCGTAAATATTTGATATTCTCGTAAATATTTTATATTTACCTTTCTGTTTCATATGAGGATGATTTGAATATGTCATTTATACATGACTTAGTTGACAATGTCTTTTACTACAGGATTGTTTCTTGTGCTAAATATGATGATACTGCCTGCGAAGTATAACTTGGTAACCGTGGCATGATTTCCATGAACATGCCCGTACTGTTAACTGTGTTATAACATATTGTAGAATATTTTGTCAAATTGACAAACTTATACAATGAATATTATGTTATGTTCTGACTTATGTATACCTATGATGACATTATGAAGAAATTCTATGAAGACTTTATATTATGAAAGGCAGCTTAGAGCTTCGAGGACTTAGTGGAATTATGTTTGTAAGAAAAATAGGAGGCGGAAATGGGAGGTTTGGATTTACAGTAACGTTTGTGAGGATTTGGTGATTAAGACTTTCTGTTCTAGGAAGGAAGAGTTGTGTCTGGACTTACAATATATTTGGGAATATAAATACAGATGACACATTATTGTGAAATTTGGACAAATGATGATTGCACAATGCTGGCTGAATGTTGAGATGACATTCTGTATTCGTGATCTGTATACTCGTCGTTATACAAGCTGATTTAGTTACTTGTCGTGTCTGCTCAATTGAACTGTTTTATCAACCGTTCACTCATCTGTCATACCATATATGGGCGGTAGTCTGTTGATGCTGGTTTAATGGACAAGCTGCGATCTGCCAGCATAATTCATATCTGGCATTTTTACACTGTATATTTATCAGTTAAGTTATTTTTGTGGTATATAAAAATTGTACAATTTTATGACACTTTATGTCTGATGATTTATCTTGTATATAATACTATAGGATATATTATTTTGTTGACCATAAAAGATGAATGTTTTGGAGATAAAAAAGATAATTATTTTGAAATATGAGTTACAGGGAGCAGCTAGTTTGCACTTTAAGGGCGAAATAATCATTATTCTGTTCAGATCCTGATTGCATAGAAATACAAACTAATCAAATAGCTTGTTCCATTGAGGTATAAAAAGATTATTCAATCAGAGTAATTGACATAAAAATGTTGAATTTTGGGAAGCTGTGGAGCTTCGTTTTAAAATAAAATGTTTTCTTGTGGTTAAACCAGGGGTGTCAACTCTTCAAGATCAACATAGATATCTGAATTAAACTTTGCCAAATATATCATTGAGATTAAGGGTTCATAGAAATTCTTTGTGAAAAAGAATATTTGGGTTAGCAGTAAGTAGGAATTTGAGTATGAATCATTTGTACAAGTTTTCAAGTACACAATCTGAATTGCTAGGCATGTTTGTGCACTAGCACAACTCCAGTAGCGGCCCCCATTTATAATTACAGATTTTATATCTTGGTCAGTCAACACCCCTTTGAAACATAAATGAAACAGTTTTACTACACCATTGGTCCTTTAACATTGGCAACTTTTGAAAAAAATTTCTATCATGGATCAGTTAAGTTACACTCGTGTGTATGAATACATCATTTGTCAGGCGTGATCTGGTAATCCGGATTCGCTGCTTTAGGAAGAATTACCTTTTCTGCACAAAATATATTTTGATGAAAATCAAAGAATTTACAAAGTTATGGTCATTTGAAGTTTAATAATTTGAAATTTAATAATAAAACAATGTTTGGCACCTAGTTAAGGTGTAGGGATGTGTGCTAATGGCACTCGGAACTGAATTTCTACTCATTTTCAGGATTGGACATTATGCCTCAGTAGAACGCATCAGTTGTAGGGATTCTGATCAGAATATTGAGAACTAGCTGCTTAATGTCATCCCTCTGTATCACGTCCATGTTGAACTTGGTATGAAACATTTATACATCTAGGAATACTTATGTCTGTCTGACAAGAGCAGGGGTTCCATTTGACTCGGGAGTAGGGGTTTTGACCCTTGTAATTTCCAAAAAGCTACATTTTGATCCTCAAGATATTTGTTTGAAGGGTCATTTTCACTTAAAACCAAGGGTATTTTGCCTATAAAATGATAAAACTTAGTCGAAAGTATCAAAAATACCCTTCAGATTCAGAAGCTAGTGGAACCCCTGCGACCCTGTTAAATGGAAAGGTTTTATGAACAAAGCATTAATAATTATGTAAAATCTGAGGAAGCCCTATTCATGGAGCTGGTGGCTGTGTCAGGGTATTCCTAATGCTCAGTGAATTGGTTATCACACCAGTTATCTTTTCAGTTACCTTTAAATACATTTTAAAGGTAAATTATAAGCGAATGGTCCAATTATGAATTTGCTTGAAAACCTTTGACAAACTAAAAGGCTGAGCGATCTGTTGCTTTGGCGTAATGTAACAGTGAGATATTGTACTAGTATTTCATATGTAGTTGATGTTTTACAAGAAGCTCAACATAGATAAGATACAAGACGGGTTTCTAATATTCAGGGTTTGTTAACTATGATCTGATTCAGCAAGCTGCCTAATTTAAAGTCTTATAGATTGGTTAGTACGAGACTGTAGTAACGTCAGGTAATGCCCTGGGCCAGCATTCATGAACAATTCTTAGATATTTTTTGTCTATTTTAAGACAAATTGTCTAAGTTTGGTAAATGATTTTCTTAGATCTTTATGAAACAAATCTTAAGCTTTCATCTAGTAAGATGGATTTGTTCCTAAGATGAAAATTGAGATTTTTTTTATTTCTAAGTGAAATATTCTTTAGAAAATATCAAAGAAGCTTTATGAATATGGGCCCTGAGCTACCACAGTCTGGTACTGATTGTCTTATAGATTGATTTGTACAAGACTGTTGTTATGTAGGATAATGACCTGAGCTACCACAGTCTGGTACTGAACCACTATGATAGTTTTATTTTATTACCGTATGTATGTGAAGTATGTGTGAGATTGGTTGATATAAAACAAGGTTGTGATCCCTGATGTAGTTCTATTCAAGCTGCATAATGGAACTGTCTGTATATAAACTCCTTCAATCTTACACATTCAACATTACAGGGGTTCTAGAATTCCGGATTAATCCGGAATTCCGGATTTGATGCTTTACAAAAAAGAAGCCTTTCTGCAGAAAAAAAAGTTATTTGATGAAAAAAATCAAAGAATTGACTAAGTTATGGCCATTTGAAGTTGCATAAGCTGACTTTTAACAATAGAACAATGTTTGAAGCAGAGTTTGGTTAAGGGAGGTGTCCTAATGGCACCCAAAGCAGACTGGCATCCTATTTTCAGGATTGGGCATTATGGCATAATAGAACCCCTGACATTAGGCCATCATAAATTTATTTCTACATTTTCATTCAAGGTTACTTTCAAAAGGGGGAGGGAGGGGAAGATGTTTTTGATAACTTGACATCTGGTTTGATATTTGGACTGATTTCCTTTATTTTGATATTTTGAAACATTTTATCATTCTGTTAATAGGTTTCTTACAAAATCAATGCATTAATGTTTTGAATGTGTAAAAAAAACAACTTGGTCGACTATAAATTGTTAAGGAGGTCGATCTGACATGGAAAATATGAAGCAGAAGGGATGAAAGTTCAAAATTAAGTTTATTCTGGACTGATTACAGTTGATGTAGACGTTATTTTAACTCATTTGTGAATGGAATATATATTGAAAATCTGACTTGGAATTTAAATTTGTAATTATTTTGGTTGTTAAGTTGTTACCGACTTTTTCTCCTGTGTATGACATAATCTACAAGTGTGCTATGTGTTATGTGTCTTTATGAATGGTTTTCTTATAGTTTGTTTGACAAATCCCACCTTTACATGTTCGTAATCTTGATTAAGATATTTTTGATACGTTGCTGTTAAATCTTTGTTGATTTATACGGATGTGAGACAGAATGGGAGAAGAAAGTGAAAGAGAAATGTGTCCTCATGTAATGTCTAAGAGGTTATGAAATGTGAAACTTCGAATCTATATTATCAGTGTTATGTACGGTAAAATGTGCTTATTTTTGAACTTTAATGTATGCTGCTTACTGTCAAGCCTGTGGTTTTAGATTTTAAAGCAATTAAAAATGATTTTTTCCAGCTGTGTATAATTGGATCCAAATTGAAAACTCCTTGTCATAGTGTATTAACTGTTACAGCGATTTCATTTCACATTTGGAAACTGAATTTTAACTCAAATACCAAAGTGCCGGTTTTGACTCTAAAAAATTTAAGCTCAAGAGTAAACTTTGCTGTTATTGCAATGCTTTTCAGTTTTAAACTGTAACTTTCTCTGTTTCTTCTGCTGTTTGTTTCTTTTGTTCTTTATACGATGATGTTCTTGATGACAAGTCTGTTTAATTCAGAGATTGGTGTTCACATGAGTGCAAGATGCTCAGTGTTAGCTACTAGGGTTGTCTGTGTCCGTCTTCATCTACAGTTTTACCTACCTACCTAATCCTCTTTGGGCTAGTTTAACCCTAAGGCCATTACCATAGAACGCCATTTTACTGTAACCTATTCTGTTTACAATCCTCGATACACTTGCATTGCAACTACTAGATTTTGTGGACTGTGATTATGGTCAATGAATATCAGTCAAACATATATGGACATGCAGTTAACAAAGTACTCTTTCAGCTACATTTGTATTTAAACAATGTATATTGATATGTCCATGGTTAATTTAGATGCTCAGAGCTCTCCACAAGCCCAAGCAGTGAGCGATTTCACTGACTACTGTGGGATTTTCCGCCGGCTAAATTTCTCAAACTCAACAAGTTCAATTTTTAAAAATGATAAGAAATTAATGGTTGTGTGATACATAAACACACATACAGCACACACATACCACTGAGAACTTTGTCGCAATCAAAGGCACCATCAAAACTTATAGAGAGGCCCTGGATGCTAAGGTACTTTTGGTAAATGGTCATATTTGGTCATGTTTACACACAACTCCCCGCTAGTGACATCTCTAGTGACCTTCACCAAACGTATGCAGAATTGACCGACTGTAAATTGTATTGCTTTCCATAAAAGTTAAGATGGTGACATTAACACAAGATTTAATTACCCTGATTTTATTTATTCAACAGAAATTGTTTTGAAATATTCCAGGTCAATCTCTCCGGTGAGCGATTATGAACAGGTTTGGTGGCTAAATTTGTTCTTAATATGTCATAATATGTTCACTGCTAAGACAAAAAGTCCAATTTATTATTTTCATATTTTGTTTGCTATTATTTTGTTGTTTGTGTTCTGTGTAGAGGAGACGATTTCAAAACAATCTAATTGATGAATGAATTGTATAATTGTTACTCTATAATATTGTTGACTAAATGATACTACTAGTATTCCTTCTTCATCAGTCATTCTGTGTATGTTATTGTTATGTTTACATTTAACTGAATAATTTGTTCTAGTAAGTTTGTGACTGCATAATTGCAAAACCCTCTGATGTGGGGTCTCTAAAATAATCTTGGCAAAAAATCAGAATTATTTTTGTGACCAATGAACACACCAGGTAACCGTGGTAGAAAACTCTTTCTGCAAGTACTAGTAGATTTCTACCATATAGTGGATAAGTATGATACTATGGATATAAATGCTAGCTTTTACATGTACCCCTGGCCTGATTGAACATAGAATACAGGTAGTAGCTATTGACAACAAAAAATACCCACTAAGCCAATTTTACACCAGTTTCATTTTATAATTTTCTGATACTTGAAGTTAATCTGTTATGTTACAAACTGAAACCAAAGAACTCACTGTTACGTTTTCTATAGAAATGCAACTAGAAGAAATTCTATGAGAATAAAATGCCTTATTTCATTCATAAAAAAGTATACAGTTGGGTCAGAGTATGGTAGTTAGTAACATCAGCTGGTGTCAAACTAATGTTTGTTAATAATGTAGTACCCACAAAATGATTACATCACATACACCTGGAGTCATTGTCATTTCAGAGTTTGCACACATATATTTTATCTCATTATTTTCAATTTGTTTAAATGATCAATATTTTGACTCTCCACGTATTCAGGGATTCTGTCTTACATTTCCAGTGACAATTATCTGCACATTTATCATCTAAGATTTACATAGTCTATCACTTACAATGTTCAAACCTTAACGTATGTTCCCATCCATTCTCCGTATGTGTATATGTTATTATAGATTCAGGTATAAAGTTTGCAATTATGAGTAAACCATTTTGTGTTGCTATTCGAAATCACCATGGAAATAATATATAATATTCTTTGAAGCACTCCTTAAATAAGACATCCCTTTTCAATCAGTTTGTGTGAACAAATTCATGAATATAATGTACAACCACATGGTACAAATGAAGCATGCTAATTGGTATTAGAATAACCATTAATATTGCATGTAGGAATTTAAAGTGTTAACAATATAACAATACAATAAAAATCAATGTTCGCGACTTTTGCGGACCACCCTCATATATATGCTAATAATAAAAAAAAAAGAAAAATATGGAAGTTATTTGATGACACACATGTCCTGTCTTAGGGTTATTGTCTCTGCTGATAATTGGAGAAAGTTTAATTATTCCTGTGCACTAATTGATAAAAACTTTGTTAAGTGTTACTTGTTATTTAGTGTTGATAGTGCAATAATTGTTGAACTGTCGTTACCTGTGCTTGTATGAAAGGTTGTATAAAATGGGCGGGGAACTGTGTGTGGGCAAGGGAACCGTGTGTGGGCATGGAAACAGTGTGTGGGCATGGAAACCGTGTGTGGGCATGGAAACCATGTGTGGGCATGGAAACAGTGTGTGGGCATGGAAACCGTGTGTGGGCATGGAAACCATGTGTTGGCATGGAAACCATGTGTGGACTAAGTCAGTTTGATGCAGTAGACAATAAATGCTTACAATGTGCCTAGACTACCAGTACAGGTGAATGTAAATGCTGATTGTATTGTTAGTTATTCACATATTGCATGAATTTGGTTTATTTTTAGACGTCAATATGTATCCTAAGTTACCATCGTTAAATCATGTTAGCCATAGTAATACTGTCCCTATCTAAAGATAATTGCTGGACAGAAACTTGTTGTGCTAATTTTAAACAATAAATGAATTTTGTATATGATTACACTACTCACAAACAAGTTATAGACGGCTGTGTTTGAACACTTAAAGTTAAAAGTTAGTTTAAATAGATAAAGTTAAATGGTAGCATTGTTGTTAACCTTCTCACCTCTTTTCCACATCCTCGTCTGGTATTGGTGTTCTTAAAAAAAATTATGTATATATCGCTAGCTTAGAATAAGAAAGTTGTAAGGGCTACTTAATTACGACCTTATAAGACTCATGCTTATTTAAAATCTGCATCACGAAACGTTTCTTTTGAGCCAATGTTCATGAAAATCGGAACTGGTCATTTTGACTTAATCAAAGTTTAAAAGCTTGTTTTTCCCTATTAAAGTAAAGAGTAGTTTTCAGACAGTTTTTCCTTGTTTTCTCAAAATATCGATTTTGTACTTACCACCTTCTCACTCTAAGCCAGCGATATGTGTGTCTCAGATATATAAATATATATTTTATGGTATTACTGTGTCAAACTCATCATGTTGTTTTCCAATTGTGCATATTTTCTGGAAACTGTCAATAGATGCACACACTATGTTTGTCTTCCTTGGTCACAGGCATACTGCCACATTAAGTTAAAATATGTACTTATGTTAATGTAACATACTTTATTTGTTGAAATTTTGAATATTTTTGTTGTTTTTCATTTTCATAGCGACTTTGAACTTGGGTTGTGTTGTATATTCATGTTATTACTGTTTTATCTTACTAAAGGACCGTTGATTAAATTTCACTCTCGGAGCTGTCAGGAAAACTATCATCTTGTTTTATTGAATTAATATTGATATGTTGTTGAAAAGAACACTTGACATTAATCTATATGCATCATTACTGTGTTTAGCTTTACTCATGTACTTGCTGGCATAGGCTAATGTTATTTATTTACAATTTTAGAAATTTAGGTAATTTTGGATAGGAATGAAATGAATTCAAATTATTTATTCCTTATTTTTAAATTCACATTTGCAGTTAGTTATGTGATGTTTCATTACAGTAACATACCTTGATTGAAAACTTGGGGGAATAGTCATATGTGTTATATCTATTTTGTGTTAAACCTTTTTGTCTGTGATTGCAATTGATTGTGCTATCACAATTATTTCATGTAAAATTTAACAAACATGTCCAAATAGTCATTTTCATTATGAGCTTTGGTAAATGGTATGCAGCATCATCTAAAGGTTGGCTACCAAAATTGATCCAATGATAAAATACGCCCCTTGGGTGGATATTGACTTTGCTCGAGGGTCAAATTTTCTGTATAGATACGTCCCAGTAACTGCTGAATACTTATAGTGATGAAGCTTTAAATCCAATTAGGAACATAGTAAATATTGCAGGTTGCTTTTATCATGGATGATTCTTTGTTCATCCTATTACCTACTTTATGTAAATATCAAAAAGTACTACCAAAGGGAGACAACCATTGAATTGATCATACATAGTTCCACCTTTGTTAGCTCCCTTGGAAGGTAATTAATTTCAAAATTGATGCCTAAATGAATTCGCTACAGTTTACTATACCTTACGTTGTATTATTACACTGTATACATTTTGTGTTAACACTTACTCTGTGGCAACGAAATTAGGAAAAGTTGAAGCAATTGCTCAATAACAGCAGAGCAATGGCTAATGCAACTGCTGTAAATCCCCGAGTATAAGTCGTGGTCATGTTTTGCACGCAGTATGAACTGACTGTCTAGATAATATCCATTCATGTTTCATAGTTTCGGTCAGTAAATGTTTTTTTGCCAAAGCTTCATAATTTCTTCAACTTGTTGATATCAAATACAAACCGTAACAGTGAGATTTTTCAGGTTATTATTTGTAGTTTAAGGGCATGATTACTATTTGTTGTTTATTTTGCGATGTAATGTTCATTTTTGCTGCATTTCGGAGCTTTAAAAGGGTATTTCTATGTCATTATATCTTCTGTTCATAATGAACAGATACTGTTTTTGTGTGAGAGTATGTTTGTGTATGGATGTTCACTACGTATGTTTGCAATAAGTTTTAAGAAATTACCTATTGTTATTTATAGAGATGGAGTTATTTTTCAATTTTGAGAAAGTGTTCAGGCCGATGATAGGCTGACAGTTGAAGTGTATTGTGGTGACAGGGGTATTCATCCAACATTCCCGAATTCCAGGACAAGATTCTAAATACAAGTCCAATTTCTTGCTTGAAATTGAAATGAAAATTTAAATCCATTTTACTGTAAGAGACACCATAGACTTTATCTTTGAGACAGTGACTTTAAATGAGGACTCTGGAAGTTAAAAGGCTTAGAAACAAGCTTTATATCTTCTTAATATGTTATAGTGATGTTATAAAAATTTCATGGTGATATGATAATTACGAATGACAAAAATGTTGGATGCTTTGAAATTGCTTGTACTTGGAGTATTTGTTACCAATTGATATTTTTGTTCAGTTTTACTATTCTTGTTAATGACTCAATGACAAATAATGAAATATAATTTATATTATACATTCTTAGGTATTCATTCTTTAAAAGAATGTAATGTATTTTTGTCCTGTAAATTCAGAATTTGTGATGGCTATATCATGTGGGAATTTAGAACATGTTGTCACTTGATGAAAGGAAATACGTTTGTGATGTTTTATGTAGTTTTGTTTGGAATAGTGAGGGTGACACAGACTAGAATGAGTGAGTGAAACCGTCTCTATAAATAACATGTGTACATTGTACATTGGAAAGATTATTTTTATGATGATAAAAGTAAAAACCCTTAAATAAAAATGTATAAAACTTTGAAAAATTATATCTGGTTGTTGTTGTTTATGTAGCAGTTAGAAGTTGTGTTTGACTTGACGGTTGCAAATATAGAGGACTGTAAAATCATCTACATTTATCAGGCCAGACTTCCAGGGATGAACTCATTGTAGGCTCGTTCTTGTGGATGCCTACATTTTGGTAAGATCTCTTTCACCAGATGACAGCCTTTACATGCACATAAAGAAGAAAGAATTTCCAGCAAGATGATTTTTGCCAGAGTTATGGTCCCTTGTTCTTTCATTCACTATGTTATATATAAGTTCTGGCAGATGCAACTACTACAGCATTTTATTCAAACCTGTGGAAGGGCAAGTTGGTACTTAGTCTAGTCACTGGTTAGGTTTCAGTTGCAGAAAACTGGTGTATAAGCATCTGTATATAACTGAAAATTTGTTGAGAAGCAGTGTTAAAACCAAATCAACACAAATAAAAGAAATAACAAATTCATTGAGGCAAGATCTTGTTTATTGTCGTGAAATAACCACTTCTAATGTTTACTGGCGCATTCCTAACTATAACACATTGTCACATTCATTAATACAGTACAACCTCTCCAGAGCAGCTCTCTATACAGCAACAGCCTCTATAACAACACTTTAAAACTTTCCCTAAGCTCATATTTACTTCAAGCTTGACCTCTGTAGAGCAACAACCTCTATACAGTGTAAAGTTGAATTCAAGGCTACATTTTATGTGGACAGTTTGCAAATACAGTAAAACCTCGTGATTTCGAGGGCCCATCGGGACAAGCCAAATGCTCGAGTTAAGCCAGTTGCTCGAATTATCAGAATTGTATGATGAATTGTTGTTAAGACTAAGTGTAACTGTGTTTTACCATGTGCGTATTTGGTTGCAACTACGAATATCGTCATTGTTTATCAAGTCTACACGCATTTTGAGTCGTGCAGACATTCGTTGAATGTTACCTTTGTAGGTGAAATCATGTACAATGTATAATGCTCTACTTGAGTTGATTTACGACCATTAAGTGATCAAATATTCATTGTTTTGTGATTGTTTATCTGACTTGAATAAGGTTAACGTTCAGATCAATGAATCATAAGAGTTACACGCGGCGAGAAAATTACTTTCACTATAACAAATGTTGACTCGTCATTAAATTTCTCATAATTAACGCCTCGTAATTGATTTGTATTATTTAATCTTGCCCCTTGACACCTTTATTGTAGACAAACAACCGAATTCAGTGTTGGGGGTAACGCTATTGTCATAAAATGTGTGAAAATCACGAACCACAGCAACATTAAATCTGACACTTTTTTGGAGGTGTGAAATTTCGCTTGAAGATTGCCTCGAGATAATTATCGTTGAAAATTGTTGAATGGACCGACACCCGCGCTCGAATAAGACCGGATGCTCGTAATAACATTACTCGAATTAGAGGGATAAATTAATGTACAATATAGAGCAAATTCATCGGGACTGTGAAATTTGCTCGAATTAGGCCGGTTGCTCAAATAATCGCTGCTCGTATTACCGAGGTTTTACTGTACCACCACCTACAAATACCTTCAAAGACACAAAAAAGAAACAAAGTACATTCATGTATCGATTGAATTTGCCACAAATTTAGGCTTTTAGCTAATAAATATAGAACAATCCTGAGATTCATGATGATATAAAACATTCAAATCAAAGTGCTAACAATGCTAATGCTAAACTTTAAAGGAAATGAAAGTGCTAAAAATGCTAATGCTATGGGAAACATTACAGAGAGATTCATTATCATAAGAAAGTTCAGAAAAGAAGTTCATGTACATAAAATCCTTTCTAAGGTTATTCATACAGGGGTTGTAACAGCTTCATATTGCAAATCCTTTAATATGCTGGGGGCCACAAGTCCCCAGTGGGATCAAGGGGCCAGCCCCCCTGACGAAATAGATTTTGAGCAATTCAGACCATGCTAGAAAGCATTTCCAGGCACTTTGTATTGCTCTCAAGGGCAAAAATAAACAATTTCCCCCAAATAAATTCCAAGAAATAATATAGTCCCTACACTGGTGACACTAAATATATTATATATTACATGCAAGATCTACATATTTGATGCAGCTCTTAATTAACAGGCTGCTTGACCTAGCCTCATATAACAGTCAATTAACCAGCAGTTACAGGTCATGCAGCATTTAAGCAAATACTGAAAATGTATTTTTCAACAAAGTTCATGAAAAGGAATTATAATATAACCTCTCTTTATGTATAACAACAGTAAAACTTTGTTATGACACGAATCATAATTCTGAGCACTCGGTTTATGTCAAGGAAATAACGAAATCTTTGTTAGGACGAGCTTATACTTATCAACTTATACCACCCTGACCATTTGACAATAACAACATTTAATAACAACACATTTAGAAATAGACGTAAGTGTTGTACAAGAATACATAAACACTGTGTGTGGTTCTCAAAGTGCTAATTTCCTGGACGTATTTGCAAGACATAATTAGTGAACTTTTTACATATGAAACCATGCGGTAATTAATTAGAGTCGCACCGAGAAGAAAGGGGGTCATTATCGACAACCCCATAGGGAGTTAGCTTCAAAGTAAACAACTTATTTAAAGCCATATTTATAAAGTAAAGCACTAGAAAGGACAAAGTTTTACATGGCATTTAAGTCAGAACCATATGGTCACCAAGGTAGTCTAATCTTGACCACAACTTAACGTATGTAAGAAGCATGTTCTATAAAGCTTAGGTCCCATTGAGCATTTTTTGCCTCGGCGATGTACTTACGATGGACAATAATGAGCTTCGGGAGGCATCAATCAGGAACAGAATCCTTGTTATCCAGGAGAAGCTTTGGGGGGAGTAGTGAGACAATTTGAGAACTCCTGATGTGTTTCTGACTTTGTGCGTCGGTCCAACTGCCTCAGGGATAGTTTATACTAATTTATTTAAGGTCGATTGTGAAACAAGTTTTTCCAACTTATATTAATCACACTCAACACCTCATTCCTGATGTTGTCCATCGCCACGAGGGTACAAGAGAAGAGAAGCCACTTTCCCTTTTATGCTGAGTATCTAGCAAGGGAATTTCTGCCTCAGGGATCTATCAAGAGGCTCCCCGATGTCTGAGGGGAGCTCCCAGAGGTGTAAATGTAAATAAGCACAAGCATCCATAGATAAAAATCAAGCATACATTCAACTGTCACACCACTATAAGTGCTGATCATGTGTATACATCTAAATTAAATATAGCTACAACTCTGATCACAAACATTATTTAAATTGAAACAAAAACATACAGGTGTAGTACAAGCCCTGTACTCATAAAATATCATTTTGACAACAAAAAATGGCACAAAAATACCTTAGAATACTATAGAGCACTAACATGTCATCCTGAGATTAGTAGATGTAAAGGAATGTCACTTTAGTGGCCCCATTACATACAACCTGAAAGTGTCTGTGAATCAACAGTCAAGCAACCATAATTCCCTATTTGATGACAAATGAATTTACATGATGATAGGCATTCAGCAATGGTTCAATAATAATTTTTAAAAGAATAAAATATCAGGAACAAACAATGATAATACTCCATGTATAAAAATGAACATGTACACAAAACAAGTATTCAAGTATTGTTATGTGCATAGTAGGACTAATATAGATCGCCGGAGAAAACTCAAGATTTATCAATAAATAAACATGCACAATATAAACACTTCACGGTCGACTGACCACTTGTTATCTGCGTAGATTTGAGGAGTATATCATTAAAAGTGAATATGCACAAGATTGAACAAAATGAACATCGAAAATGCATTTATTTTTCATTTGTAAACAAATGCTAGTTTTATCATCGGCGGACTATAGTTCATACAATTCATGAGATTACCAACTTCTTACAACAGATCACTTAAGTATCACATATACATGTACATACACAGGAAGGTTAGACATCAGCAATCTCATTAAAATCACATCCTTATTGCGCTTCACTGCTTTACGCTGATTTAGAATCTGACGACACTTCATATGGGGTCATGACGATGTGAACTTTCCATCATCCAATCAAATAGTTTCTTTTACAAATCTGAAAGTGCTGGGAACTCTGCTGAGGCTAAGTGACGTCATTGTGCATCAGAGAGGTCATTTGAACATGACCTCTTACGGAGTATAGTCAGATCTCTAACAGCGTAAAGGAAGTGAGCAAATGTTAGGGTCTGACTTTAATGAGATTGAGACATGTATGAGATCTGTATTTTCACTAGCCTAGAAACGAGGCCACACCGAAAAAAACACCTGATGGATCTACGGTAACATTGAAATTATCTTGCGGCTTGTAGGTACCCATAAACTTGCCAGTGAAAACTTCCGTGACATTGTAACCACTGGGAGACAAGGCACCTAGCTTCGTCAGCTTGTAATGTACCTAAAACAGTCAAACATATAGCATAGAATGTAAATGCTGTGAGATAAGGCACCTAGCTTTGTCAGTTTGTTACGTACCTAAAACAGTCAAACATATAGCATAGAATGTAAATGCTGGGAGATAAGACACCTAGCTTTGTCAGTTTGTAATGTAGTTAAAACAGGCAAACATTAAAAATTATACTGAAAAATCATTATTTTTCATGGGAGTTAATTTTCACTGATTTTGTTGCTGAACTCGACCACGAAATCTAATCCCCATGATTAGTTGACCTCCCCAATACAGAACATAGGTTTACCCTTCCATGTTTTGTAATCAATGAACTTAAAACCACACGAAAATGCATTTTCCAAATCCACAAAATCTACCAACAAACATATAGATAACTGACTGTGGGGGACAATAATGCACTAGTCACTTGAAAACCACGCCTCCTCCCCCCCCTGACCCCGGGGAATAGCTGGGAATTTCTTTTGCTATTACAAACCCCTGGTAAAATCCCTGCCTACCAGGGCCATACAGATGGTAAAACCTGTGCCCTATACCTCACGGGTATAGTCACGGCTATATTTCCCCACTATTTTGGTGCGAAACATAAGCCCTGCACTCACAAGGCTGTGCAGGGACATGGGAAAGGTAAAAACACGGGACAGTTCCCTTGCTATCCCCCACTCTTCCCAAGGGTCGGGGGTGTGGTTTCAATTGACTGGTGCATAATAATAAGGTTATTATTCTGTGTAATAGTATAAAACAAGACTGCGTTCAATAAACGCTTATGCCCCCTGTGGAAGCCTTGTCCATAAATAAGTCTAAGTCCAAAATTAGGTCAAGGTGAAGGTCAAAATGGGGTTAGGTGATACTGGCGTGTGGAGAGTGTTCATACACAACATCCATGCAAGTATGAAAGCTTTGTAGCAAGCCATATTAATGCTAGAAGAAACGGTCAATTTGGGTTAACCAGGACAGACGGACGAACGGACGAACGGACGAACGGACGAACGGACGGACAGGTGAATCACTATATGCCTCCCCATCTATCGATAGGGGGGCATAAAAATTGGCATACCAACATTCATTATGGTCCACTAATAATACAATACTAAACAAAGGGCCATAACTCTGGCAATTTTCATCCAACCTAACATATGCACAACTAGGCTTGGTATCAACTATTCATGTGAAGTTTCATTGAAATCAAAACAGTGGTTAAGGAGAACAAGCCTGGACAAACTTTGTGACTTCCATCCAGACAGACATCCTGCACAAAACCAAAGTCTTTTCCACTGTATGTAGGAGACAGAACTATCAATGTATAATATTAGTCAAATTGCATACCTCAAAAGGACCTCCAGCTGTATTAAAGTTTAAGAAAGCAAACGCTATGGACTTCCCACTAGGAGATATAGGTCGTGCCCAAACTTCAATAGATCCTTTGTTTCCTATCTGAATTGTAAAACAGACATGAATGCAGTTAGGCCTTAAATAAAATAGTGTTTGTCTCCCCTCCAACGACCCTCAACATTCCCCTCTAACGACCCTCAACATTCCCATCCAACGACCCTCAACATTCCCCTCTAGTGACCCTCAACATTCCCCTCCAACGACCCTCAACATTCCCCTCTAGTGACCCTCAACATTCCCCTCCAACGACCCTCAACATTCCCCTCCAACGACCCTCAACATTCCCCTCTAGTGACCCTCAACATTCCCCTCTAGTGACCCTCAACTTTCCCCTCCAACGACCCTCAACATTCCCCTCTAGTGACCCTCAACATTCCCCTCTAGTGATCCTCAACATTCCCCTCCAATGACCCTCAACATTCCCCTCTAGTGACCCTCAACATTCCCCTCTAGTGACCCTCAACATTCCCCTCTAGTGACCCTCAACATTCCCCTCTAGTGACCCTCAACATTCCCCTCTAGTGACCCTCAACATTCCCCTCTAGTGACCCTCAAAATTCCCCTCTAGTGACCCTCAACATTCCCCTCTAGTGACCCTCAACATTCCTCTCTAGTGACCCTCAACATTCCCCTCTAGTGACCCTCAACATTCCCCTCTAGTGACCCTCAACATTCCCCTCCAACGACCCTCAACATTCCCCTCTAGTGACCCTCAACATTCCCCTCAACATTCCCCTCTAGTGACCCTCAACATTCCCCTCCAACGACCCTAAACATTCCCCTCTAGTGACCCTCAACATTCCCCTCTAGTGACCCTCAACATTCCCCTCAACATTCCCCTCTAGTGACCCTCAACATTTAGTGTTGGGTAGGTAGGTAGGGAAAATATTTTTCATTTACAGTATAACCTGGTTTATTTGGCATCCCGTCGGACCAGGTAAGGGGGGGGGGCCAGATAAAGCAGTGTGCCTGTAAAACCAGGTTATATAGAATTACATATACCTGACATATTTATGTATACTGTATACATGCTTGTAAAGAGACAAAATAAAAACAAAAAACAAATGTAAAGATATCAAATTGAGATTGCATTTACATACTACTAGTATTGTTCTATTGGTGGTAATAAGTCATTAAATGGCTGTTAATTGTAGCTCGTTTCGTTTTCTTTAAGGTCCCATGTACTTTGTTTTATTTCTAGAAGTCCTTGTGTAATAAACATCTCTCAATATAGTTCAATACTAACAAGAGCTGTCCATAAAACAGCGGGCTCGACTATTCGCAGCCATTTGTCACATAAATCAAGTTCAAAACAGGCTTTACAACTTAGTTTCAATGCTGCATCATTGATAGTATAAAACTAGAAATTCGTGCCCTCGGGCAAATTATGTCGAGCCTCGGCGCACGTTGAAAAATGGCTACAACTTAAATTAGCCATCAATTTGACCTTTGACCTCCAACTGTGACCTTGAACTTTGAGATACCGGGGTAGGAACCTGGGGGTTGGGCATGACACTCCGCCTCATGGAGGTTAACATGCATGCCAAATATAAGAAAGATTGGTCAATGTATGACAAAGTTATGGTCTGGACAAGCTTCAATTTGACCTTTGACCTCCAACACTGACCTTGACCTTTGAGATAGGAACCTGTGGGTTGGGCATGACACTCTGCCTCATAGAGTTTAACATTCATGCCAAATATAAGAAAGATTGGTCAATGTATGAAAAAGTTAGGCTCCGGACAAGCTTCAATTTAATATTTGACCTCCAACGGTGACCTTTGAGATAGGAACCTGGGCGTTGGGCATGACACTCCGCCTCATGGAGGTGAGCATTCGTGCCAAAGATAAGAAAGATTGGTCAATGTAAGACAAAGTTATGGTCCGGACAAGCTTCAATTTGACCTTTGACCTCAATCTGTGACCTTGACCTTTAAGATAGGGACCTGGGGGTTGGGCATGACACTCCGCCTCATGGAGGTTAACATTCACGTTAAAATATAAGAAAGATTGGTCAATGTATGACAAAGTTATGGTCCGGACTAGCTTCAATTTGACCTTCGACCTCCAACGGTGACCTTGACCTTTGAGATAGGTACCTGGGGTTTAAGCATGCCAACACTCCTCCTCATGGAGATGAACATTCATGCCAAATATAGGCAAGATTGGTCAAAGTATAACAAAGTTATGGTCCGGACAAAATCGGACGCACGCACACACATACACCAAAAGTTGAGACTAAGTCTCGCTCACTGCAAGCGGGCTCAACAAAAATTATGCGATAATTGGTCTGAATGTAACTTGCACATATATCTTTAACCAAGAAACTTCAAAGTAAGAAAGGGGCATAACTCTACGTAAAATCAAAATGAAGTTATTGCACTTGGACGAATGGGTGAGTACAATAGCTCTCCATATTCGTCGAAAGTCAAGCTAAAAACTAATTAACAAAAACACACTCTAAATGCTCAAAATCGCAAGTAAAATCAAAATGGGAATCAGAATCAATATTATAAAAATTCCTTAAATAACTTCCCTACCTGATCAATTCTAGATCCCTCAATTCCCAGTGGGTCCTGGTTGATGGCTATAACCCTTTTATTTTGTAATAAAGCTTTGGACGCTGGGGGCATGCTTCTTAAATTGTTTGACATA
Organism: Spisula solida; assembly: GCA_947247005.1. Classification (NCBI taxonomy): domain Eukaryota; kingdom Metazoa; phylum Mollusca; class Bivalvia; order Venerida; family Mactridae; genus Spisula; species Spisula solida. The sequence goes on from OX365950.1 coordinate 49,664,862, forward strand.
AAAAGTGGTGCCGCCATAATTGCCCATATCGCCATCTGGGCCTGTTGTTGTCCATAGCTCAAGCTAAAATCTCCAACGATTAGCTAAAAGTAAATCAACAAATATATCAACAAATCGCTGGCTTAGAATTAGAAGGTCATAAATTATAAGACTCGTGCAAATTTGAAATCTGCATTTCAAGGCGCTTCTTATGAGCATATTTTCATGAAAATTGGAAGTTAAAAGAACTTGTTTTGACTTTGTGGTCAATTCCTAAGCATCAGAGCTCTAAACTATAACAGCGGGTATACTAAGGTTTTTCATAGTTTATTTCTTTATCAATTGCAAAATCAATAATGCCTCTGAATGATTATCAACCAATAACGGGTCTATTGTAGAATTTCAAAGTTCAAGTAGATGCCGGTGCATAAAAATTACATTTCATTTATAATATCATAACTTTTTACCATATCTGGATCATTGAAGTTGCCTGGTCCAGCTACTTTGGTGAACTCTCCGTTGTCCTTGGCAAACCATTGTATGATACGCTTCACACTGTCCCAGGAATCCTGTATATCAGCATAGTTCCGCCAGATATTACAATACTTGGCGATCTTAGCATAGTCAGGCTGAAATATATGGAATCTATAACTATATTTGCACGAAATCTGGATAACACAAATTCAAAAGACTCTAGGAAACGCGAACATAAACTACAGCAAAAAATACCCACTATACAGTTACTTACTGTATCTTTTTGTGTTATTTTTTGGGGGTTTAACATCGCTTCTCCAAAAAATTTGGTCGACATATACAGCGGCTGCAGAGATTCACCCAACCAGTTTCCTTAAACTGTATCCTAACCAGTACTAACTAACTTACCCTTCTACAAGAAACCAGCAACTTCTCCACATGGGAAGGAAAATCGACATTGTTGTCAACTTTTCATGGAAAGGTATGTAAAGTCTTATGCATTGGAAATAAACCATATCCAATTATGTCAACATTGATTTCATGTTTCAGCTTAACAGCAAATTGAGTGATACTGGTTCATATTATAAAGACTAGAACAAGAAGTTTGTGGTTCTACAATTCTGGAATAATCTGTAAATCCAGATTTGCTGCCCTAGAAAAATTTACTTTTCTGCAGAAAATTAAAGTTTTTTTATAAAAACATACCCAAGACCAAGTATTGACTGAGTTATGGACATTTGAAATTCTATATGCCAAATTTGGCAGTCAAACAATATTTGAAAGAGTTTTGGTGTAGGAAGGTGTGCTAATGCCACTCAAAACAGACAAGCATCTTTTTTCAGGATTAGGCATTATGCCTCAGTAGGAACCCTGAGAAGTACAGTATTTGTAACCTACATTGGAGGATCCAGAGATATAAGCTGGCCAACTACAAGAGTATAGCATTGGTCTACCAGTCCGATTCAAGAAGAATTCCATAGCAGGATAGCCTGAAGAACAAAATTACACCAGGATCACGGTACTGTTGAAAATATAGAAATTATTCCTTTCATTATTATTTATAAACAACATAAGTCATACCTTTTAGGCAACAAGAGCTGTCCACGAACAGCGCCCTCCACTATTCGCAGCGCCATGCTAGGATAGTACAATCATTATATATTCAAAACAAAATGCTTCATAACAGCAGCATTACCCTCTGATGTGTAGAGGTTGGGGCTTCTAAGTCGAAATCAAAATCAACAAAATTTCATACCCACGAAAACATGTGATTTTACAATATTATAAAATGTATTTTATCAAAATCAACGAAATTTAATACCCACGAAAATATGTGATTTTACAATATTATAAAATGCATTTCTCAAAATCAACAAAATTTAATACCCAAGAAAATATGTGATTTTACAATATTATAAAATGCATTTCTCAAAATCAACGAAATTAGATACCCACAAAAATATGTGATTTTACAATATTATACCAATTCTCACCATATTCCATGTCTGAAGTCTCTGTATAACAACCGTCTAGTTTGAGCATATCTACTCCCCACGAAGCAAACGTCTCAGCATCTTGTTGTAGATAGAATTTACTGCCAGGGTATCCCCCACAGGTAAATGTACCAAAATCTTCATATATACCAAGCTTCAATCCTTTTAAGTGGAACTATAAATACAAGAACTGAGTATTACTTTGAGATGGTTATCATTGATATAGAACTATGAACCAACAAGTTACAGAGTCGTGCCACAAGTGAACCTCATAACGTAATTTTGAAATGTCGCCTGGTTTTGAGGGATAACTAAATAACGTTCTGGACTTTAAAAGATGTAGGGATTGTGTCATTTAAAAATACTTTTTTGTCTCAGAATTACTAGTCCTGGAAACTTCCACATTAGAAGGGCATTAAGAATGAGTAATGAACGTTCTACCATACACTAACTGCTCAACATCCCTAACATTATATTTCTGTAAAATTTGTAAACCTACATAATCAGCAAGATATTTGATTCCATGAGGAAATCTGTCGGGATCAGCTACCAGGGAACCATTGCTATCTCTCTGCTTCGACATCCAGCAATCATCAATGTTAACATACTGGTACCCAACATCTCTGTAACCCTCGGATACCATGAGGTCGGCCATGTCACGATACAGCTTCTCACTGAAATATTACATCATTGTCAAGTTAAAAACAACATGAACTGGTCAGCCATGACACGATACACCTTCTCACTGAAATATCACATCATTGTCAAGTTAAAAACAACATGAACTGGTTGGCCATGTCACGATACAGCTTCTCACTGAAATATTACATCATTGTCAAGTTAAAATCAACATGAACTGGTCAGCCATGTCACGATACAGCTTCTCACTGAAATATCACATCATTGTCAAGTTAAAAACAACATGAACTGGTCAGCCATGTCACGATACAGCTTCTCACTGAAAGATTACATCATTGTCAAGTTAAAATCAACATGAACTGGTTGGCCATGTCACGATACAGCTTCTCACTGAAATATTACATCATTGTCAAGTTAAAAACAACATGAACTGGTCGGCCATGTCACGATACAGCTTCTCACTGAAAGATTACATCATTGTCAAGTTAAAATCAACATGAACTGGTTGGCCATGTCACGATACAGCTTCTCACTGAAATATTACATCATTGTCAAGTTAAAAACAACATGAACTGGTCGGCCATGTCACGATACAGCTTCTCACTGAAATATCACATCATTGTCAATTAAAAACAACATGAACTGGTCAGCCATGTCACGATACAGCTTCTCACTGAAATATTACATCATTGTCAAGTTAAAATCAACATGAACTGGTTGGCCATGTCACGATACAGCTTCTCACTGAAATATTACATCATTGTCAAGTAAAAAACAACATGAACTGGTCGGCCATGTCACGATACAGCTTCTCACTGAAATATCACATCATTGTCAAGTTAAAATCAACATGAACTGGTCGGCCATGTCACGATACACCTTCTCACTGAAATATCACATCATTGTCAAGTTAAAAACAACATGAACTGGTCAGCCATGTCACGATACAGCTTCTCACTGAAATATCACATCATTGTCAAGTTAAAATCAACATGAACTGGTCACAAAGAGTAAATGAACGAATGAGTTGTATTACAATGTCACCTGAAAAAGAAAGAAAACAAAAGTTTGACCAATTTTGTTGTTGTGGAAAACTAAAATCAATACAGTCAGATCTCGATACAACGACGCTGTTTGTTTCCAAGAAAAATGTTGTTATAACGAATATGTCAGTATACTGAATTGATACAAAGAGCATTTTAATACTTTTGTCCCCAAATTTGAGGTCAGTATAATGAATTTGTCAGTATATCGGGTGTCGTTATATCGAGATCTGACTGTAGCTATATTAGTACAAAAATGTAGTACATTTTGTATCATCCTTAAACAAGTTGAAACAAGACAAACTCCAAGCTGTTTTCAATGTTTCGACTTTAATAACAAGTCTTCATCAGGAATTATATTTCAGAAAAAAATAGTATCATCCTAATCATTTTTCTTAAAAACTTTTTATTTAGACTTACAAGTTACAAACATTTCCTTCAATAATTAGGGAGCAGTCAGTGATGATCATCAAGGAAATCAATGAATTCTGGCTATAATTATGTTAGACAAACTATTGATTATAGTCATTATAGTTGTTTCATTTTGGTTTTGAAAACTATGAGTCCTTTCCCACTTAACTCAAAAAATCAATGAGCCCCCACTACGTAAAAATAAAGTATTTCCAAAATTTAATGAGTCCTAGCCAATTTTGATGAGTCAGGGATCCGGGACTTGCACATAAATGGGACACTGATATTATACATAAATGTGGAACTTCCATTGCTCAAATATCATAACAAAAAGTTCAGAAATAGTCTATTTAAAAGTATTAACCCAATGCAGTTATCCGGATCATTCTTGCAGTCTGTGTTACATCTGTAGCGTTCCCATGACAACCAACCCATTGGTGGAGTCAGTGCTAGTCCATTATCCAGGCAAATCACTACATCATACCAACAAATTACCAACAGCAAAACATACATCTAAAATAGAAAACAAAATTTTTAATTTGTAAGTAACTATAAAGTTGTATGCTTGTTTTGTTTTTCTATTAATTTGCTGGGCCAACTTAGAGCATTATCGCGAATCCTGCCTAAATTGGTATTTAAATCACACATTCAGAAGCCCATTGTCTAATCAAAGGCTTACCAAATGACTATCAAGCGCTTTCCTAGGTCTATAGGTGTGGCTTCGTAGCTCAATGGTTGGCGCACTTGCCCTCTAATCTTGCGACCCGGGTTCAAATCATAGGCACATGGTTTCAAATTATCTGAGTCAAAATTATCTGAGTGTACCCTATATACAGAGTACACTCAGATAATTTGAAAGCAAGTGTCTATGGTTCAATTTTGGGTGGAGGCACTCATATGCATGCCAGATTTCAGCAGAAAGCTGACTGGCGAATAAAGGCTGTGCTCGGCATCTACATGGCGAATAAAGGCTGTGCTCGGCATCTACAATGAGACACTACCCGCGGGTAGTTTATTTTGCAATCACTGATTGTATACCATTTCACACAGCTTTGCTACATGTATGCTAGCACGAATTACGGCTTTCTTGTGCAATTGACCTGACTTAGCGTTTAGCTTAACATGTGCAGCAGTCTGCTATTTGCTAGTGCTTGCTGCTAGCCAATAAATGTTTCGCTTTGTCTGCTACGTAGTGCTTTCAGACAGCAAACCATTTCCTGGCACAGTACTGGTCTAGTGGTAACGCGCTTGACTACTGATCGAGAGGTCCCTGGTTCGAATCTCTGCCGGTGCACTTGGTCCTTTATGAAATGCTTTTCAGTGTTTCCCACCTAACTAGAGACGAAACTGGTTGGAAACCCAGAGGTAGTCTCGCGTGTATCGGTGCTATACACTGAGCACGTTAAAGAACCAAGGAGTCTATTCGAAATGAGCTAGGGTAACGCACCCGGATTCCTTGTATCACACCTCTTTCTCTTGATTTTAAGTCTGCCTAGACAAAAAATGTCTACGTCCCCGTAAGGCACAGGTCCATGAAAAGTGTCCAATACCATCTATCTATATATATTTAAATATGTATATATAGGTGGGCTTGGTCACTTTTCATGGACCTGTTCCGTAAGGGGTTCGACATTAATGGAAGATAGATAGATTCCTTAGGCTCCCTTAGGGTCCCTAGCTGTGTCTATAATCTAAAATGTGTAACCAGCCTACCTGGGCAAAAGCAATTTTCAAAGTCCTCACATACTAAGACTGATATTGGTTTACACTGGTCAGTTATTTATTAAATATCTTTTGATGAAAATAAATAGTGTGTTTTATAAATGATAGCTTTATTATTACTCAATTACCTGTTTTTGACCGGTCGCCATTTTTAGATCATGTGATGTGTACGGAATGGATACGGTACGGGTTGGACTTTAGTAGCTCGATTGTTTACATACGGGTTAGTCAAAACCGTTACCCCAGTAACAAAATGGAAGTTTAACTTATTTTTAAACTAGATTTAGTTCCTACTTGTAATTATCCATCGAGAACCTGAACTAATCAAGCGTAAAAATGTCGGGATTGAGGTATTTTATTATTATAGTTAGTAATTTAAGAGATCTTTTATCGGGCGGTTGAATCTGAAGGGTATGTTTGTTGTGTCACATGTTTTCGCGATGAGTAAGTTTTATTCACATGTTTCATTTGATGCTGCTTGGTCTTTATGCTAATATTTTCGATATTTTTGTGACGGAAATAAACCGAAAGATGAATCATTGATTAACTGCTAGCTAATCCAAACGTAATATTGTAACAGAGTGAGAAGAACTGTGTAGCCACACCGGGACTCCAATCGATGAATGTGGCTCTTATTAGCAAGACATTTGTACATGGATAAGTTTACATTTCTAAGATTATATACAGCATTGGTGCGTCCGCATGTAGAATTTTCAAATGTTGATTGGTATCTGAGTGTCTGAGAAAAGATATTGAAACCTAGAAAGACTTCAGATGTAGGCAACGAGACTCATACCAACTTGAGACATCTATCATACAGCGAACGTCTCAAAGCACTAAAGTTGCCATCCTTGTTACATAGACGATAACAAATGCATACTCTATTGCTTCAGTGATGTCGCATTCGGAGTTTATCAATAGCAATGGGCGACGTCCCCACATTCGAAATATTAATAATTAATGTCAAGCAAATGATACTTTTATTTGTACCTTTTTTTAACTAGAGAATGGGTAGAGGCCGTATCGTACTTGTTGCCGTACCGTTTCGGACCATCGTCGTACCGTGAACTGTACCGAAACCAAACATATTCGGTATACCGTCCAACGGTATATCGTTACACCCTTAATTTATGTTAATACATCAGTTTATATTGATTGAGATGAATCTCAGTTGAACACAGAAGGGTTGAAACTTGTAAATCATTAATGTATTGAACATTTCATTTTAACTTTATTAAAGTTTTATTTAAAAAACGATGTTATGTTTCTCTGACATCAATGCATCATGCATGGTTTAAATCAACTAAACACTGATGCAGTTTTAAGGCATACTGAGTAGATAATGTTAAAACATACATGTCATGATTCTATCAGCAGATGCTTGAGGGGACAGCTATTGTAGACAGAAATACTATTATTTCAGTCTTTAAAAACTTCTGACTATATTTTTGTATGGTGCATTTTAATTAATGTCAAATTTGTGTTAAATCTGTATTATCTAGGCTCCATCTTGAATGTTAGAATATATTAAATAGACTTGAATGTATCAGAGCTACAGATAAGGTTTTAGTCAATTGGGTATTTTACCCCCGAGTTACAATTTTGATTGGGTTTTGACAATTTTTAATTGGGTATTTAATAAAACTCAAAGGGTAAATAAGCTTGTATGTACTATTTTTCACTATATCACCCTTTTCTATTTGGGTATTTCAGATTGTCTTTGCTTTTTCTTACTCCCTCCTCTCAATATCAATGGAGTTTTTAAGAAAATCAATTGGGTAATTACCCCAATACGCAGCTTATCTGTAGCTCTGATGTATTTTGTGTATGTTTGAAATAGAATACCTATGTGGCAATGGGTACCATCAGGAATTAGGTGTCAAGACCTGAAATAAATCAGTTTAAAAATTTGTTTGTGGTCTGCTACAAGTGTCAACATTCACTACATGTACATGTATCTCAGTCTGTTTGAGTGTACTTGTATCAAATGTTTCGTGTAATCGGAATACACAGAACAAGGCCAAAAATAAAGTAGTGTTTGTTTCTCTTTCCTGACCCTGGCTAATTAGGATTGGGTTGGTAGTTCTAAAGGTAAAAAAAATGTTTTACTATTTTTTTATTGTCAATAATTTTATAAAAAAAATGTTTTGAGGGTCGAAAAATATTTTGTGTAGGAAACTTTTGCTTGGGTAGGTAGGGAAGGGGAAGCAAACAATATTTTATTTTTGGCCCAATATCTGACTCCTGTCGTTCATTCAAAATTGTTGAAAGTACAGTAAAACCTCTGTAGGACAACATTCTTTGGGAGCTGCAATGGCAATTGTACTAAGGCTGTTGCTCTACAGAAGTTAAATATATACTAATAGTAAATGAGGTTTGTGTTCTTCTGACAAGTAGTTACAAAGGTTAAATTTGTAATGAAAATCAGCTATGGGAATTTTGATGGTGTTGTTATAGAGAGGTTGTTGCTCTACAGAGGGCTATTCTGGAGAGGTTGTACTGTACATGTAAATTGATGATGTATTACAGTCATACCTTACATTAATTTCAGTGTTGTGAAGTACCAGCCTAAACGAAAGACAGATACACAATCTGCCATTGATTCGTGTAATAAGATCGTCCCATCAGTTGATTTCTCCTTCTGCAGAATTGAAAATATTGCTGGTGAGAATCATTTTATTTTTGTTATTCAAATTTTATAATCTATGTATACTTCATACAGGGCTCGACATTAACACTTGTCCGCTGGTCCGAGACCAGTGAAAATCCAGAAGGACCAATGAAAATTCTGGAGGACCAGTAACTGTCCTATTACCAAATTGGGCGCTTTTGCCCTGTTGGACCAGTGGCCAAAATAGTTAGTGTCTAGGCCTGGAATGTGAATAAAATTTCTCAATCTGATACTGATTCATTTATTGAATAATAGATACATGTATATATGTATGTGTGGAATTTATTTAGTATTAGCTGAATATACTTATCTTCACCAAAAAGAGAAAAATGTTCATGGTATTGATCATATTTTAGATGATGATAGGTGTACACACACAGTGTCCTGTACAAAATTGTGTCAATGCATTGTATCTAAAAGATAAAGATCTCACTTTGAAGTTCAAACATAAAAAAGAGCAGCTTGTCTGGATCATGACCTTGTCATCTAGGGAGGTTTTTTTATAACCTGGTACACTTGCCCACTGCTTTTTGATAATTATGCCCCCCATCTTTGATGAGGGGGTATATTGCTTTGCACATGTCGGTCGGTCTAAATAGTTTCCGTTTAATAATTCAAGAACGCTTTGCCCCAGGATCTTCAAACTTTACATGGAGGTTGGTCATCAAACGAAGATGACCCCAAAAGATTTTGAGGCCAATAGGTCAAACGTCACTGTGACCTTCACGTTTTCTGACTATTGGGCTGCCTTGGGGACTTACATTTTTTATAAACATCTCTTGTTTCGTTTTCTTCCCACAGAAGACTATTTTGTATATGGTCATCCGAAGGCTAGCTTCTTGTTTCACAACAAAAAGATTTTTTGTACAACCAAACATGATATATTATCATTATGTGAGTTCTAACATTTACTATAGATGCGACGGACGAAGAGCCACGCCCACCCGTATCTCCTCGGTACAAAGGTAAACAACTACCACCACCAGAGGATGGTAGTAAATCATCAGGAAGATCTCTTAAACTCAACAACAACCGCATCACAAGTCTGGGTGGTCTTATAGAATTTACACAAGTAAAGTTCGTCAATTGGCAAGAGCTTGCATGGATTGACCTGTCACAAAATGAATTGGTCACACTTGGGCCGGTAAGTGCATTGAAATTACTTCAGAACTTTATATTAGAATGTTCTTTATTTCCCAAAGTTTTATTACAATTCTGATAATGGATACCCAGTCAAACATTCCAGTATAGGTCTTCTGACTTCATGTTATGGAAGTGTATTATACAAATTTAGGAGTTCACAAGGCACTTAATTTGCAAAAAATAGCCACAAACATTACTAGGATTTATTTGTTGCTTGTTGAATTATGTAATGAAATATTGGTATACTTTTAAGGCCGGAAAAATAGTACATTGAAATTCCAACCGGCAGGCAATTAAGCATATTTGTATATACATGTAAGGCAACACTGTTGCAGCTATCTATACTGGCTACAGTAATTCTGTGCATGTAAACAGAAAATTTTGTCTCCTCATGTTTATAACAACTCATACTGAGGTTATATTCCTGCCATACCAAATGTTTACATCAGTAAAAAATGTGTTCATTAGATTATATTTAGATTGACTTAAATCTTTGATGTTGAATGTATAGTGTGACTGTACCAAGTAAAACTGAATCTCTCTTTGCCTGTGCCCCTTTAATACTCCTAGGCCCGTCTTTAACAACAGTGAGATTCATTATACCCCGCGCAACAAGTTATAACGGGGTACATGTATACTGGATTCAGCATGTCCGTCTGTCTGTCCGTAGACGCATTCTTGTTGACGCAACTCCTACATTTAAGGCTGGATTTTGCTCAAACTTTCACAGATGAACAGCCTCAACATACATTGTATACATGTGCATGAAGAAAGGAATTTGCGCTACCATGAATTTTGGCAGAATTATGGCCCTTTGTCGGCGGGGGTATATTAATTTAGTCTGCCGAATAGCGACAACTCTAGTTCTCTTTACTATTGGCATTCCTATATAGTCAATCAGAATGTGACACATTAAGTTAGTCTTCATAAAGTATTACTTTAAGTAATAATTATAGACATTTAGAGCTGTATTTGCAAATTGCTGACGCTGCGGCTCAATACAGTAGAACAATGAGAATGCATATGAAATACTTCCATAAAGTATTTGTCATACATCTATTTTTTATTGATTTAGGAATTAACAGAATGTGTCAGTTTACAAATTCTCTATCTGCATGGCAACAATATACAAGATCCAGCACAGATTGACCAACTTATTCCTATAAAATCTCTCAGAAAGCTAACATTACATGGAAATCCTGTAGAAGGTATCAAGGTAAGTCTAACCTGCCCACAGATCTATCTATCTTCCATTAATGTCAAACCCCTTACAGGGACGTAGACATTTGTCTAGACAGACTTAAAATCAAGAGAAAGAGGTGTGATACAAGAAATCCGGGTGCGTTACCCTAGCTCATTCCGAATAGACTCCTTGGTTCTTTAACGTGCTCAGTGTATAGCACCGATACACGCGAGACTACCTCTGGGTTTCCAACCAGTTTCGTCTCTAGTGAGGTGGTGGGAAACACTGAAAAGTGTTTCATAAATGACCAAGTGCCCCGGCCGAGATTCGAACCAGGGACCTCTTGATCAGTAGTCAAGCGCGTTACCACTAGACCACTGTTCCACCTATGATCCTGCTGGATTGAGGCAAACTTTGGCATTAACCCATCATGCTCTCCCTCTGTTGTTAAACTACTGTACAATCATTGTTGAATTTTCGTTTATTTTGTTGTTGAACTCTACCATGAAACCTAAGGCCTAAGATTGATCAACCTCTCAAATTCATACATGCATGGGTGAAAGTTTTCCGTTTTATGACGGATTTCCGTATTTTAGACATGTCCCAAGACCGTTTTTCCAAATCGCGTAAATCCGTCGTAAAAATTTGAGGGGGGGGGGTATGCCGACTTTTGCTAGCGCGACCGCGATATTCGTAATTGTTTTAGACCGTATTGGTTTTCTAGTGCACAAATGAAACGACCGTTCTGATTGGCCGATGAAGTTACCCTTGTAATTCATTAAACCAATCACGGCACTCGATCTTTCCGCTATTCGGGTATTCAGTATAAGACATTTGTCATCAAATCGAAAGTGGAATTTCGTATTTTTCAAACGCAATTAAGCGCGTAAGAGAAGTATGTCAGGAACAATTGGCGATCGGGAAGCGGTTGAAATACATTGGCGAATCGGATACGAGCGTGACAAACCTTTGAATGGTTGAATTAATAAGAAATTAGGTACAGTCCAGCGCCGTTCTTTCCGTCAAAAATTCTGGAAATTGTAATATTTTGTTGCTGCAAATAAGTTCAATAGAAGCCTCTTGACAATATAAATGGGACTTTTAGTTTACACAGCATTGTATCTGTGTGTGTGTGGTGTTGGTGAACACACAGTGTTAATTGTAGCAGTTACAAGCATGATAATAAATGGTCAGTACTGGATCTATAGAGATGCAGACATTTTAACATTCTATGCTTCCATGTCTGATTCAAAGAAACCAATTCATTTCATGTCAATATGGGGAATTATATTCCAAAAATATCATCTTTAGATCCCTGGGCTATTGAGAAAATTTGTATTTTGTCAACATGATTCTGAAGGCCTTCTTGCTGAACAGGGACCTTCTTCTTCCAGTTAAGTACAGGTCCAACTCTGGGGCAATATTGTACTTTATATTTACAAGATTGTGTGAGCCACGCACAATTATTTACAGTGAAGAGTTAAAAAGGTTAAAGACGCTGGGACACTGCACAATTCAGAAATTAAATAAAAACATGATTTTCTTTCTTACTAATTAAGTTGTTTTGAATACTGATTAGTATAAAAAATTATTATTTCACAAGTGTCCCAGTGTGTATATGTAATCCTTAAGTGGGCCTGATATATCCTGAATGTTTGGAAGTAAACTGACGAAATGAGTGACGACATACACTGTTTCTCCTATCGTAGATCTAATATTATTATGCCCCTCCCCCCATCTTTGATGAGGCCATGAGGGGGTATATTTAATAGCGGAAGAACGCTTTGCCCTAGGATCTTCAAACTTTACACGAAGGTTGGTTATCAACAGTAGACGGACCCTATTGAATTTGATGTCAGTAGGGTCACTGTGACCTTTACCATTTCAGAATATTGAAATAGTTTCCGTTCAATAACCCAAGGACGTTTTGCCCTAGGATCTTAAAACTTCAAATGTAGGTTAGTCATCAACAGTAGATGACCCCTATTGATTTTGAGGTCAAAGGTCAATGTCACTGACCTTTATTATTTCTGACTATTGGGCTGCCATGGGGCATACATGTTTTACAAACATCTCGTGTTTACTTTTAAGTTTTAATTGAAAATTGTGATTTACCTGAAGCAGAGTCATTGTCTTGCTTGCAAAAATATATAAGCACAATTTTAACCAAATATAGCCCTTAGTAATACAGTACTTACTTAATTAATCTACAACAAAAAGTTGTTATTCATTGTCATATTCTGTAACACAAATGATGATTGCTCATATTCTTGTGAATCTACTTATTCCCCATTATTCTATTCTATAAAGTCTTTTTTATATTGACTAAACATGAAACTTATTTACAGTAAACAATATACAGTGGAACCCCGCTAATCCGGACCCCTCCAATCCGGATTTCCCTCTAATCCGGGCGGATATGTTGGTCCCGAATATTCTTATTCATGTTTTAATACGTTTTTACCCCTCGGATCCGGAACCCCTCCACTCCGGACACCGGACAAAATTACGAGGATTTATCACATATTTGATCTAAAATTGACCCCTCGGATCCGGACAATCGATTTGAACATTGCCCAGGCCAATGTTTTGACAGGTGTCAATGTGTTGTATATTCGCACCATCGTATATGCAATTAAAATAGTCCGATCATTTAACGGTCGTAACATCAACAATACGCAGTGTCGGTGTGTACGTGTTATCGACACGGTGTGAAAATCACAATTTGGGACTTTTTAAAAGCGCTAATTGACAGCGTTTATTGGCCTATTCAATTAATTAAAAGACTATTGCTGCGTTGTTTTGTCTACACGGAGGTCAGTTGAATCGAATACAGGTCCCCTTAATGTTTAATTTTGAGAAGGTTGTTATCGACATCAAAGGAAAACAATTCGGACGTTCTCAGTTTGGATAAATCTACGAGTAAATGCTATAAAAATCCATCAAAATGCATTTGACGGATAGTCATTCTTTTACAGAATTTCATATGATAATCATGTCTGAGCCTCCGTCAAAACGTCGTAAGGTTGAAATCGACCTTGAAGCTAAAGTAAAATTGATCAGAGAATATTATTCTGTACCAAAACCAACAATGAAGGTGTGTAATCAATTGTTGCTGTTTTACATCTCATTTTTTTGTGGTGTTTAGCAATGCCTTCAACTAAGATTAACATATAAGTATCTAAAAATAGAAACCCCTCTAATCCAGACACCTCTCTAATCCGGACTTTTTGTCTAGTCCGGACGAGTCCGGATTAGAGGGGTTCCACTGTATTACAATTCAATCTACTAAAGGAATGTGTTGAGAGTTTTTTGTGTAGATATTTATATCCATACATAGTCCATACATCAGATGAAAATGTTCACACATACAGACATTTTACATGACAGTAGGTCGGTTTTTAGCAACCTCGTGATGCTGGAGTTAAGCTGTTTATTGGCATTCAAAATCACTATTCTCAGAAGCTTCTGGGGGGGGGGTTGCCCCTCTAGACCCCTACCCCTGCTTTCATAATTGACTAGGTGGAACGTGTTCACCATTGGGACCCTAACCTCTACACAAGAATAGGCAGCTATTAAGCATTTTTTGTCCAAATTATCTGCACTTCTCTACAAGGTACAACCTGAAATCTATTGACTATTACTTTTGTACAGACACTTGTTCACTATAAGAACTCCAACCTCTACTCAGTAGAAGTCCAATAATAATTCAAAGATATTTACTTGAAAGTGAAAACAAAATCACCAAGTGGACATGCTTTTTTGGGGGCCTTTTATTTTTCATAACAGCAAGTCAGAAGTGCCAGAATTTGCTTTCAGGAGTACTTTAAAATGCTGTTTTCAAGGAGCTTCCGGGGGCCTCCGGCCCCCTGGACCCCTGGCCAAGGCTTTGCCCTGGACCCACTGGGGGTCCTGCGGCCCCCTGGCCCCCAGCTTAATTTTCAGTATTTTCATATTTCTCAACTTTCACCCATGTACATGGGTTTACCCTTCTATTTTCTGCAATCCACAAATTTATGACCCCATGCAAAATGCATTTTTATCAAAATCCACGAAATTTAATGCCTACGAAAATATGTGATTTTACAGTATGCAATTTAGTAATGCTAGTTTAAGTTACTTAAGGATATTAAGTTCAAAATCAAGATGCGAGTTCTTAGCAATTACGTTATAGTCTAGAATATCAATAATCACCTCAGGCTCAGTATTAAGACTCACCAGATGGGTAAATTAAAATCATTTTAGTTGCTAATTGGTCCAGATATAGTTAAATAAAGCATGAAATAAATATATGTAAATAAAGATATTTGTGGGTTTTTTTCGGTGTAAGGACCCCTACCGGTTTTCAACCATGCGGGACTTAGGTATTGCTTGCAATTCTTAATGACTTGTTTCCTACTGTTCTGTATAAATCAAACATACATTCACATTACATGTATGTATTTATTATTATAACTATGATGAAAATTCTTTCCATTTCAATCAACAATGAATTTTAGTTAATAGATAAAATGAAAAAATTGTGAAGATGAATGAAGTGTTATTGAACACCCCTTGTTTGTTTTTTCAGGGTTATCGGTGGTTAATGTTAACTAAACTACCTCAGTTACATTATTTGGACTTCAATTTAGTTACCAAGGCCGATAAAAAGACTTCCAATACGTGGGATAAAATGAATAGCTGGGGAATCAAGAAGAAGAAAAAGATAATTGAAGAAGATTAAATAACTTCCTGTGATTGGTTGAACGTTCATAATGTTGTCACTTTACCTTTATATCATGCGATAAAGCATCGTTGTTTCTATGTAACAAAAGTATTTACTGTATATATACATGTATAATGTGTAAGTGTATACCTGCATGATACATCTAATGATCTTTGTGTGACAACAAGTGCTTGAAGTTAAAGCCAATTAATGCCCCTTAAAATATGTCTATACTAAGATGATATGATCGATTGAAAATAAAACAAAAAATGCAATTTGTTGTTAATTATATTGCATATTTATGATTCTATTTTTTATTAAGGCAAATATGTATAAACTTGTTGGTATCAAGCGTACTGATACATTCAAAATTGGTTTGATCACATAAATATTGTATCAAGTAGTTTTTTTGTGTGTCATTTTTCAAATTTTTGCCAGAAAACTGTTAAGGCTTATGTTTATGGGTGTGTTTAAATTTTTGCTGAAAAATTGTTGACACTTGTGAGAAGGGTTTCTATCTAGAAGCTGTATCACTGGATCAAACTTTTCATGTCAACAAGAAATGTTATTTTATACTGAAACTTGACATTATATTTCTGTATGCAGTCTGTTGAATATTATGCGTCTAGTTCTTTCAAAAAATGTAATATACATTTGTATTTGTCATACATGTATAATATGCACTATCAAAGACAGCATTACTGCCATGAAGATATTGTGTATATTTAAACTGAAAATCTCATATTATTTATAGCTTAGTTTCTTTTGTTAAGGGTTTATTATTTTGTATCGCATTCCAAAGAAACTGCCTCCGTATATTTCGGACAAATAAACAAAAAAAAGAAGCTATTATAGCTAAAGTAAACAATTATGAGTGTATTTATAGAGATGACGCTGATGGCTACACCGGGGTACCGCTTTATCAAAGGACTTACAAAAGTCTTAAAGTTACGCTGAAATTTAGTTTCTTTCTAATTCTTTAACAACTGCAAATTCGTGACGGATATTGTTTGTATGAGTTCATTAACTGAATCATTATTGGTATTGCAGCTTGTATTGTAAGCAAATTATAAATAATTTTAATTTGATCGTAAGTTTAAGATTTCCATAAGTGCTTTGATAAAACAGTACCCCTGTCTATACTGTGAGCCTCTATAATGATTCCAAAGATCTATGCATTCCCTTGACTTGTTTCAAGTGTTACTGCTGGTTGTGAAACTATTTATTTAATTATGTATAGAAGCTATATTTACTCGACGCTGTTCATGCCATATATTATATCTGTGATTGTTGTTAGTGGATATTGTGAAAGTATTTGTATTGTTAGCTGTATAAAGTGGCTTCAGTCTGTGATATGTACCTGGAATTTCATTATTTTATGCTTTATTTTGCATTTTTTAGCATCATTTGTTTGTTTTAGTTTCATGTCAGATTCTACAAGGCCAAAAATAAAAGATGGTTTGTTTTCCCTTCCCTACCTACTTGGGCAAAAAGTTCCCTGCCGAAAATAATGTTTTGATCCTCTGACAAAATAATGTTGTTATATAAAAAAGTTGGCTGTGTAAGGATAATGTGTGAATAGGCACAGTGTATTCAAAATTAATATTAACCAACACAGTAGAACTAGTAAAGTGCATAGGCAAAACTAAAATTACTGATAATACAAATATACACTAAAAAGTTTTTTTTTTTCAAAATTTCTTTTTACCTACTTACATGTACCTACCCAACTCTAATTGGCCAGGGTCCAGAAGGGAAACAACACTATTTTATTTTGGGCCCTACTACAAGCTATTATCAGTTGTACTTTATTTGACGATACTTTTTGCATTTGTTTGTAAAGCATGGTGCATTACTGTTAACATAGAGAAGTTTACCATTGCTATGATACTGACTGTAAAAACTGATTTCTATACTTGCGAGGTGCATTACTTGAGTTTTGAATGTTGGCGTTAAAGTTTTAAGTATAAATTACTGATATTTGTATGGTTGAATAGTCATAAATTATTTGTATGATATTGCGAGCATTTTATGTTTTAAGTTATTTATGTTATGAAATTATTGTTGTGATCTTCAGAAATGTTGAAGATTTTCAAACATTGATTATTGCGGTCTGTGAAACTTGAGTACATACTGGTATATGTTAATATAATACTATTACTACTTATTATGTCAGTATAGTAAACATATTATCTAGTATAATTGTGTGATATAAAATGTATTCAGTATTATATTTCGTTTGGATTAACATTTTGAGGATTGCTAGCAAGACTGTCGTAACTGCTTATTATTTAAGAAGGAATTACAACCCTCAGAAAAATTTTGCATTCTGAGTCGTCCCACATCTTATTCTATCACTTAGGTCACAGTCTGACTGTTGCTTATCACTCAGAAATGAGGAAGTTTTCAGATTTAGTCAGTTGTGATACTGAATTGGTCCCCGAACTTTCACGAAAATATCTAACCAAACGAAATGCTTGTTATTTCTGAAAAACATTCCGAATGGAAGTATGTAGTGAATCAAAATGGTCAATTATGGGATTCAGGCGACAGATTTGGTTGTAAAAATATTTATTGGTCTCATTTTATGTCATTTAAGATTTTTTACCATTTTGTACAAGAAGCATTTATATCCCAGAGAGGACGTGTGTGTATGTAGCAGTATGTTGGAATATTTTATGTACACTGTTGTTACTGATTTGTTGTTCTATCTTCCTGTGTTAGTGATTTCACTTATCTTTTATTTTGTTGAAGACGTCCTTGTTTTTAAATCTCCTGGCATTAAAGTAAGCTTCTCTTATCCAATTACAGTGTTGTTACATTCAAGTAAATGTGCAGTATATACCCAATGTTTCGTTAATTTGATATCAAACTGTTGATGAAAGCATTTAGTTTAGTCCTTTTAAGGGATTTTATATGTTAGTGATGAAACACATCAGATATTGTCAGATACCAACAGTTGATTACACTAATCATGTTTGAGTGTAGTAAACTTTTATAGTTACTATGGATATCAGAAAAATAGGGAAAATGCATTCAGCTTTTTGATTGCTGGAACTAGTTCATTCAACGTTTCGATAGCTTGGACTTGGGCGAGTCATTTACTTGTTCAGTTTGGCATTGTGCCTTGTTTGTGGTTTTTTTCTGTGCTCGGCTGGTTAAGTTGAGTGCTGCCTTCCATGTCTGACTAAATATTATCTTTTTTATCTTGAAATTATTAATTATATGGTTTATAAAAAGCCTAAATAATTAAAGTAACATTATTTTAATGATGAATGAGTGTTTCTTTTTATATATGAGCGGTTTTCTATCTTGAACCATCACTACTGTATGTATCACTGTTGGATGTTTGTCACTAAGTCTTCTAGACTTTGTATTCTTACAATATAGTATCATGATGCGATTAATATGCATGAATAAATCATTTATAAACATTGATGCATTTGTTAGTTATTTTTGAGTTCAGGGCTGGTATTCACAAAGCATCTTAGCAGAAAACTTAGGAATTTCTTAAAATCTTGATTTGTTCTTAAGTGTATCAGCTAAGCAGGAAAATCAAGATGCTTAATATTTTACATAGTTTTGAAGTATTAGGTAAACAGCTACTATAATCACTAAGAAAACATAGATTAAATTGCGGGACATATAAACTGCACAAAATATTGACTTAAGTCAAAATATTTAAGTTTTCACTTAAGATGCTTTGTGAATACCAGCCCAGGTAAATATTACATTATAATGACATATAATGTCTCCCCCATACAGTGGAGGGAGAGACATATTGATTTTTACAGTGGGGGGAAAGACATATTGATTTTTACAGTGGGGGGAAAGACATATTGATTTTTACAGTGGAGGGAGAGACATATTGATTTTTACAGTGGGGGGAGAGACATATTGATTTTTACAGTGGGGGGAGACATATTGATTTTTACAGTGGGGGGAGAGACATATTGATTTTTACAGTGGAGGGAGAGACATATTGATTTTTACAGTGGGGGGAGAGACATATTGATTTTTACAGTGGGGGGGGAGAGACATATTGATTTTGTGCTGGATAGATGGATATCACAAAGTTTGTCTGCGATAGTTCTGCTTAATCATTGGTCAGATTCCAATGTAACTTTACATTAGTATTTGGTACCAAGCCTTGTGCAAATATTTCAAAAATTTTAAGTCAGGTGATTTTTTTCCAGAGTTATGGTCCTTTGTTGGAGACATACATTTTGTGTCAAAATTTTGGCTACAAAACTCGCAGTATTCTTAAGCTGTGGTTATGTTATAAGAGTATTATCACATGTTTGACGTCGTGGTAGCGTAATAAAGCCATTCTTTATTTTTGATAATACACTAGTGTAATAAAGCTATCACACGACGTCATTCAAAGGATAGGCGACGTCGTCAAAGTTGCGCGTTTATTATAGTGAAAAATAAGTAGCTTTTTTATGTTTCGGCCGGAAAAGGCTAACATGTGATAAAAAGAACATTACATTTGTGACTTTCCACATTGAATTTATTAAACTCGAAAAAATCGATAAAATGCTCGGCAGAGCCTCGCATTTTATTATTTTATTCACCTTGTTCAATAAATTCAATATGGAAAGACACACATGTAATATCCTCTATATAAATATACCTAACATGCAGACACAGTCAAATCTGTTGGGAACAAAGACCATGTGGCCTCCGTAGCTCAAATGTTAGCATGCTTGCTGTCTAATCTGGCCACTCGGGTTCAAATCCAGATGGAGGCACACATATGTCCACCATGTTTCAGCAGATGGCCGACGGGCAAATAAAGGCTATGCTCGGCATAACAAAGCCTGTCTGCCAAGATAAATTGTTCCCTTCAGAACATTTTCAACATTTTTAAAACCTGTCAAGAGACATTATCAGTCTTCTTCATTTTACCGGTTAAAAACACCACATGTATGTCATCACCACTTTGCTGTTTAAATGGATAGTCTTTACTTGTACTTTCCATCTGTAGATCATGAATTATCACAATGCCAGTGTAATATTTCACAACATACTAAAACCATTCAAAGTGGTGCTAGACACTTAGCATAGTTATTTCCAGTAACTGCTGGTTTTGTCTGGTGTTAGGATAATATGACTGGGTAGTCTCTATATGACTGAAATACTGTTCTAAAGATTATATTTAATGAAGTGAGATTGTCTCCCTTGTATCCAGTCAGTAACATATCAAATCTGTATTACCTCCCTTTGTTCATAAACGACAGGTTTGATCATAGGCAGCTAGCATGTACCCTACTACTTCCCCAGTCAATCAACCTTCTCATTGTTTACCAATATGTTAAGATAGTAAACAGTTGTAAACTCTGATTTGGCAGGAGGAGTGTTTGGGTACATGCTGATTGCCTGAATATTCCATTAATTTACACTCGCTATAAACTTAGCAATACTGCGAAAAATTAATTACATACATTTGAGTCAACGTCTAAATTAACAACTGTATCAAAGTTTATTTTGTAAGAATATTCCGTTAATTTACACTCGCTATAAAATGTATCAAAGTTAAACATAAACTATCAAAACAATATTGAAACAAGTCATTAAGAATTGCAAGCAATACAGAAGTCCCCTACCGGTTTGAAGCCAATTTCAATGTTTCTGTTGCCATAGCAAACACAATATTTATCAGAATCCACATATATTTAGACGTGCATAATCCCCTTATTGTCCCCTATCCGCATACCAAGTTTCATAAATCTAGCTTGGAAACTGTTTAGTTTAGTTATGTCAGGATCCTGATTTTTTTACGGACAGATTTACTGACTGACTGACGGACGGAGGGCAACCTATAGTCTCCTACGGTATAAACAGGTAGAGGACTAATAAAATCATCTTGATGACAAATAATTATTCTTGCAAAACTAAACTAAATGTTGAAGACAATACTTGATAATGTATACCAATTTACTTTCGCGAATACTAACTTTTGCATTTTGCCGATCGTCGGCATATTCGCGATTTAAGTTTCCCGCAATGTCCATATTTTAAAATGTTTTTAGCTCTTTCGAGGCGACTAAATTTCGCGAAATTCTACCACTAGCAAACTCCGCAAAATGAAATCGCGCAAAATAATTTCTTGGTTTACCGTAATTAATATTTATCAAAAATATCCCAGCAATACATCTGTATATTTTTATACACTTTTATATGTTAAAGATTAAGTCTCATTTCACTGCAAGTTTTAAGCCTAGGTCCTACTGATGAATATTCTCCTGATTTCTTCCTATACCATCTGATTCAGAACCATTCCTTCCTTTATCACAAACTGTCTCCATGACTTCCCCGAAGCTTCCCCTAGACAACGAGGAACCTGTTCCCGATGTCCTGATAGCGCATTAATTTCAATCAGGATTACATCGCCGAGGCAAAAAGAATTTGACCTGATCCTGACTTTATGCATGAACATATTACTAGATTCTTGTGTTGACTATATCAATTTCCATGAGCAAATCATGCAATATAGTTTCGTTTGATTTGTGTTGGTATAACAACTTGAGCGTCTTCAAGAAACTTCCTGCTTATGAAAACATTCAAACGGGATTATTAATATACACAATATATCAGCTGTTAAATTATACTAATAGAAGGTCGAGAGTCGGGTCAAATTCTCCTTACTATATAACATCTAAATATTCTTTCACTAAAAGTACATTTAAATATGATAATGTTCCAACATACTGTAAAATCATTATTTTTCAAGGGAGTTGAATTTTCATTGATTTCGTTGTTGAACTCGACCACAAAATCTAATCCCCACGATTGATCGACCTCTCAATTTCAGACATAAGTTTACCCTTCAATGTTCCGTAATCCACCAATTTACGACCCATGCGAAAATGCATTTTTATCAAAATCAAGGAAATTTAATACCCACGAAAATATGTGATTTTACAGTAATAAATTAAATATTAGATATTTTACGACTGTGTGTTTGTAAGTAAAACTCCATAGATCTTACACAATCAAAACCTACAACAATGATTCAATGCATCATTAAAATGCCCACAATTAAAATTTTACGACAACACTGTACTGGTAAATTTAATATATTCATCATATGCATACATTCTTGCATTTCTTATGATCCAAACCTGTCTACATAGCTGTCGTTAAAATAAACTGTGAAATCATTTATATTTGTGGGGGATTTAATTTCGTGGATGACCTCAACCATGAAATTAAATCCCCAATGAACAAGAGCCGTCACAGATGGGTTATGCTCCCCGTGGGGCGTTTGTCACAGAAAAAATGCTAAAAAAATATGTTATTATTCTTTGCCACTGCACTGTAATAATAAGATTTATTAATCTATGAATTTTCAAATTTATATATCCAAAACTGTTTGAGTTATGGCCTGGACAAGAATTAAGTATGAAAAAATACAAAGGGGGGCAACTCTAAAATAGGAATAAAGAGTTGTGATTCTTGGGCACTGCACATCCTCTCAATGAGATCTATTCAGCTATGAAGTTTCAAATTGATATCTCTTATACTGTTCAAGTTATGGCCTGGACAAGAATTAAGTATGAAAAATTACAAAGGGCCATTACTCCAAAAATATACAATCAAGAGTTATGGTTCTTCTGCACTGTACTTCCCCTCAATGAGGTCTATTCACCTATGAAGTTTCAAATTGACATCTCAAATACTGTTCAAGTTATGGCCCGGACAAGAATTAAGTATAAACAAGACTGCGTTCAATAAACGCTTATGCCCCCATGGAAGCCTTGCCCATAAAAAGCGAAGTCAATCAGAGGCCATAATTCTGTAATAATGTTGGATAGTGTTACATGGCTTTGATAATAAAAGGGGCTTATGATAGTAAACAAGTATGCCAAGCTTTAAGTCAACACCACGATGGACATGATGTAAAACTAACCTGTCAATTTGGGTTAACCAAGAATTAGACGCTTAATAAGTCTAAGTCCAAAATTAGGTCAATGTGAAGGTCAAAATGAGGTTAGGTGATATAGGTGTGTGGAGAATGTTCAAATACAACAACCATGCAAGTATGAAAGCTTTGTAGCCAGCCATATTAATGCTGGAAGAAACGGTCAATTTGGGTTAACCAAGAATTTGGCCCTCCAATAAGTCTAAGTCCAAGTAAGGTCAAGGTGAAGGTCAAGTGGTGTCAAATGATACAGGTGTGTGGAGAGTGTTCATTTACAACATCCATGCAAGTATGGAAGCTTTGTAGCAAGCCATAATAATGCTAGAAGAAACGGTCAATTTGGGTTAACCAGGAATTTGACCCTTCAATAAGCCTAAGTCCAAAATTAAGTCAAGGTGAAGGTCAAAATGGGGTCAGGTGATACAGGCGTGTAGAGAGTGTTCATATACAACATCCATGCAAGTATGGAAGCTTTGTAGCAAGCTATATTAATGCTAGAAGAAACGGTCAATTTGGGTTAACCAAGAATTTGGCCCTCCAATAAGTCTAAGTCCAAATTAGGTCAAGGTGAAGGTCGAAATGGCGTCAAATGATGCAGGTGTGTGGAGAGTGTTCATATACAACATCCATGCAAGTATGGAAGCTTTGTAGCAAGCCATAATAATGGTAGAAGAAACGGTCAATTTGGGTTAACCAGGAATTTGACCCTTCAATAAGTCCAAGTCCAAAATTAAGTCAAGGTGAAGGTCAAAATGGGGTCAGGTGATACAGGCGTGTAGAGAGTGTTCATATACAACATCCATGCAAGTATAAAAACTTTGTAGCAATCAATAATGATGCTAGAAGAAACGGTCAATTTGGGTTAACCAAGAATTTAGCCCTTCAATAAGTCTAAGTCCAAAATTAGGTCAAGGTGAAGGTCAAAATGAGGTTAGGTGATACAGACGTGTGGAGAGTGTTCATATACAACATCCATGCAAGTATGGAAGCTTTGTAGCAAGCCATAATAATGCTAGAAGAAACTGTCAATTTGGGTTAACCAGGACGGACGGACGGACGAACGGACGGACGGACAGGTGAATCACTATATGCCTCCCCATCTATCGATAGGGGGGGCATAAAAATTACAAAGGGGAATAACTAAAAAAATATGCAATCAAAGGTTATGGTTCTTGTGCACTGCACTTCCAATCAATGAGGTCTATTCACCTATGAAGTTTCATATTGATATCTCTAATACTGTTCAAGTTATTGCCCGGACAAAAGTGTGACGGACGGACAGACGGACGGACAGAAGGACGGACAAAGAGGCGACTATATGCTCACCCTTCGGGGAGCATAATAAGCATATCAATAAAATGTCAAGTTTACAGTGTGCTGCCATACTTGCTTTCAAGTTCAGTCAGGTATAATCCTTTTTATAGGAAGTTATAGAGAGGTTGTTGCTCTACAGAGGGCCACTCTGGAGAGGTTATATTGTAATTCACAAATACAGATGGTGCGTCAGTAGGAACCAGGTTCATATTTCATCTGCAGAACTTTGCATGTTTGTATACTTGTATTATACCACTGTTTGGGGAATGGGGGTCATGCACTAAGTACAGGGTGTTAAAAGTTTGTTCTCAATATTTAAGTCTTAATAGTTTATTTTTCTGATGTCAGAATAATGTTAAATGTTCAGGTTAAATTCCAGAGGGTTCTACCAATGTTCTACTCAAGTCTGGTATTACGTGAAGCTACTATGAGTCAAGAATTGGAATTGTACACTGCATAATATTAATTCTAACATAGCACGTGAGATTTGCCTTCTTTGCGTATATTGACCTTACCATGTTTTATTACCGCGATAAAATATAGCTGATTGATGACGTCACCTTTTACGTCATATAGTATGACAAATGACGTAAAGGTGACGGTAACGTTCCTAGGAAAGAAAGTAGTTTGACGTCAACTTGTCTTGTTGTGCTATAATGGTAAAGCATTGGCGATGTTAGAATCGAAATAATCAATAGGAAGCTGTGCTTTGTTGTGTTATAAAATATAGGCACTAGTTTGAATGCGTACATTAAATCACTCGTGCTACGCACTCGTGATTTAAATCCTACGCATCAAAACACGTGCCTATATTTTATTACGCAACAAAACATAGCTACGTATTCATTATTTCTTAAATAGCTACGGTAAAATTAGTATGAACAATTTTTTTAACACCCTGTAAATATTTTATCTTCAAGATGTCAACACTATCACATGTGACTCCAACATGTAGGACGTGTTTGAATATAGTTGTGTTTCTTCTCCTTGATGCCAACAACGTCAGATACAAACTGTCAACCAAATGAGGCATCTTGTGAAATTTCAATCTACATGTATATGACACATGAATATTTTGTCCAGTTATTATTTGAACCAAGATCCAACACGCAGCAGCATTCGACATATACCTGTGTAGCAAGTGGGTAAATAAATAATAATAAAAATAATAATTTTTTCTGCATTTAATTCACAATTTTGTATGAGAGCGTATTTTCATTCACAATCTGTTATAACAATATTAGAATTCCGAAGTTAACATGTGATGTTAATGAAGTTCGACATATTCCGTGAAAACAATAGATTCTGAAGTTAACATGTGACGTTAATGAAGTTCCACAAATTCCATGACAACAACAGATTTCTGAAGTTAACTTTTGATGTTCATGTAGTTCCACAAATTTCATGACAACCATAGAGTTCTGTAGTTAACATGTGACGTTAATGAAGTTCCACAAATTCCATGACAACAACAGAACATATCGTAGAACAATAGAATAGTGAAATACAACAAATTGACAATTAAAAACCAGAAACAAATGAATCTGACAAATTATTGCTCAAATCTACAATCAATAAAATTATAGAGATATCAACAAAAATCAACACAACTGAGCACTTTACACAAAATTATTAAAACTATAACATAACACAGAAAGCTATAAACTCTACCAAGAACAACAGAATCAGAAGCGGTCATCTTTACCATTCTATAATGATGTAGATACGATAAAAAGGTGATTTACATAGAGGAGCTTACATGAGTGACTTTCCATATTGAATTTATTAAACGAGTTGAATAAAATGATAAAATGCGAGGCTCTGCCTAATACTTAAAATAAAAGTATTTATACAACAAAATCAACATCCCATGCCATGTGTGTGTAGTTGTCAGAGGTTTCGTAAGTACATTTCGTCCCGATCTTATTTGTACCCACGGCCAATGGACCCACTGTTATGTTTACTTACGGTTATATCTCTTATGTTCTTGTACATCTGTTATTGTGTGATTTATATATGTCCAAGAGGGCTCATTATAGGATATAAAATTTATTATTTTCTAAAAATGCATTCTTTTCAAATGACCACGTGTATGAATACATAAATAAAGTGACTCGCCCTTGTATATACCTCATTTGCATGTTTATTACACATGTGTATTATGGTTTTTATGTAATGGGTTTATTAAACTCCCAGAGTGTATTTTATGTGATAAATTATAACGAGGGACATTTTAAAAGTTTTCTAACAAGTCTAATGATCTTTATTGTCATAAAGTCAGATCACACCCTATGAGGGATGATAATTTATCAATTGTATGTCCATGACCTTATACAACTTTCATTTTGGATTTATTTCTTAAACGTATTTTATAAAATTAGATAGCTATAATGCCAACCAGAAATGTATACAAAAATGCAGTAAAAATAATTACTAGACCTGTATAGGACTTTTTGAACATCCCCTTTATGCACCGGAAGTAAAAATAAAGGACATAAATTGTAAATAAAAATGTTGTACAGTTTCCCTAGTCTTAGATGTCTACATAGTGGATTTTGACAAGTATCCCGATTGAATTTGAAGAGCGAGAAGTTAGCAAAATAACGCAAGTTCATTGGTTAGTCAAAAAATGTTCCTACAATAACAACTACTCAGCAAGCACTTGTATCTCTCTACTTCTGTTTATCTTGGCAAAGCCTCATTCCATAAACAAGCAAATAATCACAAACAATTACAATGATTTTATCGCAAAGCCTGTTATTACTACAAAGCATACTATTGCCAAATTCCCATAAAAATGTCAAATTATTAATATATGAATTTCTCATTCACTATATTTATAAATAATACAGAACGACTACAGTAGAACCTTGATGTCTCAGACTGCCCTTGGACCCGGCAAAAAAAGGTCAAGCCATCTACTTGTTCGAGCCATCTATGGTATCATACTAGTATATCATTATTGGGACCTAAAAATCGGTTTGAGGCATCCAAGTTCTACTGCAAATCAAAAGTAAAGTTCAATTTTAACAGCCATGATCATTATAACATTGATCATTCTTAGGCCTAAATTTGAAATTCTAGTCAATTCATTTATACACCCAGATTTGAAATTCTAGTAAATTTATGTATACAAGATTTGGGATCAGTTAAATAAGAAGCAGAAATATAGCAAATTTATTTAGGGGCTTCAGCTATGTCATGGAAGGCAAAACAATATTAGTTTAAATATTCAACAAATAAAAATCTTATTATTAATATAAAAGTATCTACAGCCAATAGATTTTTAAAGTAACTCGAGTATAAATAAAAATATAAAATCTTATTTACACAATACAAATAATTATATAACAACTTAAAAATTTACTTTTCAGTTTATCAAAACAGAAGAAAATATTTCTGGTATCAAAGATGTGCGCACTCAGCAGCTTAAACAAAGTTTATTGCTCCTACAAAAGCATACCTGTAAAAAATACCAAAAATGTAACAAAGTTTTATTGCTTCTATCAGGTTAAAGCTTTTATAAAGTTCAGGGGTGTCAACAGAGCCAAATTGGAAATCCTAAAAATCAAATGTGGCCGACAATTAATGCCAAAACAAGAGGCCTTCGACCACATTGTTTCCTTATTTAACTCATGTTTGCATTGGATAAAGTTGACAATAACTTTGCCATTTATTGAGATATTTTCATCAAATAACTTTTATTTTGGTCAGAAATCATAGCTCTTTCAGGATAAATCAGGAATATTGACACCCCTGGACTACCACCAATAGTGATCAAAAAGCAACAATGTTTCAATTGAATATAATTAAGACAACTTTAGTACATTTAACTGATTCTATATGGAAAATTCATTGTTGTAATGCAAAAATCTGTATCTTATTCTTAAAACATATCACAAAATAGAAAGCAACAAAACAAGGGTCACAGAAATGAAACAGAAAGCACCAACATAAAGTCATAATATGGCAGTACGGCATAATAGCACTTGGAAAACAATCTAATCTACTCATACATCAAGTCATTGTATCACAATAACAAAAGTTATTTGCTCATTAAATACTGAAGCCAATATAAAAATCTATCATCTGATAATATTCGTTGCATTAATTTTAAACAAAATGGAAAATTAAATACAAAATGGAAACGTAAATTCTAACATTATTGCTACTATGTGTGATGAATGACAAGTAGATATGTTACAACAACTCTCATTGGCTGTTCAATATGTAACACAAAAAGCTATTGGTCAATAAACAAGAAGCTATTAAAGCCATGTTTCAACAATTATTATTGGTTGTAACAAGTCACATGATGGATGATAGCCAATCGATAGACAGAATGTTTCAATTTTGGCAAAATTAACCAGTACAAGTTCAGAATTCAACAATTATTATTGGATGTAACAAGTCACATGATGAATGTTAGCCAATAGATAGCCAGAATTTTTCAGTACAAAATCAGAACAACAACAAGCACAATGATGTCACGACTTACATTTCAATATGAAATGTGAAAATGTGATGCCAAACATCACAAGTCCAGTAACTAGTCTATCAAAGAATAGAATATGATCTATTCCTGTCTCATGTACAACATGCACAAATATAATAGTACTCAAAATGCACTATATTCTTCAAAATAAAAACAACAGAACAAATCAACAAGAAATACCAAACAAACATTTAAAATCCTCAATGCTGCTGTATGCCGCTTCTATAAATAGAGCCTCGAGTCGCGTATGAAAATGAAATTCATTTGTAGTGTTTAACCCTGATTGCAGGAAGCTCGTTATTGGCAGAAAACTCACGTTTTCCAGCAGTTAAGTCGTAATAATGATGCCAATTATGCTTGAGCTCTGTTTAGTTTTAACAATATTTATTATATGTTGATACATAATCAATATATACACTATGGCATATAACAACAATACATTGTCATCATGTCATGCACATCTAAGTTTATAACTTAATTGTTATCACATTAGAACACAAGTTCATGCTTTAAAACATATATCATAACTAGCCAGCCAAGTTTTTCAAATTTATAATTGTGTCATGCTGTATATAGGGTGAGTTCTGCTCTAGCTTCGTCTGTCTCTAGCTATGTTTTGCTCTAGCATAGTCCGGCTCTAACATTGTCCGGCTCTAGCTATGTCCGGCTCTAGCTACATCCAGCTCTAGCTTTCATCCGGCTCTATAGATTCGTTTGGCTCTAGCATCGTCTTGCTCTAGCTTTGTCCGGCTCTCAGTACATCCATGTGACGGAGGGCGGGTTTCACCAGTATTTATATACATATATGTGTATACACACATAGTCGCAAATTGACATGAACACTTCACTATGTTGTAACGATATTGAACACGAAGAGGGCAAGCATGATTCTTTGTTAATCAAATAGTATTGCACTTTAAGCCTGACGAACACCTTTCATCAGTTGTAGTAAATATTCCATATATAAACAAAGTCTTGGTAGAATCAATATAGAACAGCTTCCAGTCATGTTGGATGATCAGCCATCTATTACTGTTTTACAGTTGATTTTCTACTATGCTCATGCCAGGGCTGTTGTAGAGTCTAAGATTTTTCTTATGATCATACCAGGGCCGTTGTTCCCATGGATACATAAAATCGTCGAGCCCCTGAGAGCATGGTCAGTTTCAATGCTGATTCACTGATTCAAACCAGCCAATCAAACAGCTGTCGATAACAGCGGTCAAAATATGACATCAAGGTCATATAACAAGGTCACCACAACATCAAAGTTATTGCTGAAAGAAAAATAAGATGATATATAGTAACATGTCTTACTTCTTGATAAAATTACAATTTTGGTCAGTCAAATCAAAAGAATGAATCAAGATAAGTGTACGCTAAAAACATATTGATATGAATGTTTTTTTCTGTTATATTTAATAAAGCATGTTTCAGCTTTCAGACAGCTTGGACTTGAGCGGATTATTTACTTGTTCAGTTGGGCATTCATTGTGCCTTGTATGTTTATTCATGTTTTCTGTGCTCGGCTCGTTAAGTTGAGTGCTGCCTTCCCTGTCTGACTCAATACTATCTTTTTTAATGACATTGAAACTTTCTATACCATTCTTGACTTCTATAATCAGTTCATCAAAATCAATCCAAATTTCCACAGACAGAATAAACATTAACCAATCATGAATGCCACTAAACCGTAACAGTATTTAATTTTACAATTGGTCAGAATGCACAAGCAGGGAGCCAGAAACATACACCTCTTTGTAATGTTTTTATTATCAGTCTACAGAAAGAGCATTTACTATTACATGTATTCCTACCTAATATAATCAGTGACGTTTCATATGTAGACTGAGATGGTCACTTCGTGAGAATGCACGATCACAAATCGTGCACTTGAATGGTTTGTCCCCAGTATGCTTTCTGTAATGTCTCGTCAGTTCATCGGAGCGTGCGAACCTCCACGTGCAGCCCTCCCATGTACATATATATGGCTTCTCCCCTAAAAAAAGTACAAATTCATTCTGATTATTCAGTCATAATAATTGCAATGTTAATGGAAATATTTTACAGAAGTAAAAAAATAAGGTAAAAATTGCCTTTTTAAGGACAATTTTTACAAAAATGCAAAAGTAAAGTAAATTTATAGATTTATTTGAGAAAAATCCATATGTCTGATAAATAAATACAAGGTTCTAACTAGGGGAATTATTCAAACAACGATAAGGATTCAAGGTAATAAATAAATCAATACATTAAGTTGTGAATTTCTTCCCTTGTTTAAAAGCTCAGATAATATTGAGATTTAGAAATGATTTCCGGTTCAGTTTTGTTACGTTTATTTGTTTTATCTGAATGATATGATTTCTATGCGATAGAAATGATAACCTAACAAGAGATGTTTGTAAAACATGTATGCCCCCATGGCAGCCAAAATGTCAGAAATGGTAAAAGTCACTGTGACTTTAACCTTTGACCTACTGACCTCAAAAGCATCAGGGGTCATCTACTGTTGATGATCAACCTCCATGTAAAGTTTGAAGATCAAAGGGCAAAGAGTTCTCGAGTTATTGAATGGAAACCACAGACAGACAGACTGACATGTGCAAAGCAATATACCCCCTCATCAAAGATGGGGGACATAATTATAATTGCAGTGTCTTATGATCTTGTAACTGTATCATTGATAACGACTAAGAAAACGAAATTACTTGCCCCAAAACAAATCACTGCATAATGTAAGTTTAAATGATTTACATCCATAATCGCCACTTTTTTATGTAAATGTGGGTTAATCTACATGCATAAATACAAACCACTTCCTAGAAACATTTACTATTCAGATTTTTAAGAACAATTTTTTTATTGAAAGTTGCTTGTATGGGGCGACAAAAAAGATTCTGTTTTGTACCTGTATGGGTTCTTCTGTGAGCTTTTAAGTGTGAACTTTTTGTGTAAACTTTAGAACATCCCTCGAAGTCACATCTATGAACACGTCTTTTCTTCTGTTCGTTGAACATGTCACTGGCATTAGGAAATGAGGAGGTGACGGGGTGAGTAGGAACTGATGGTAGAGTCTTCCCATTGTGTATACCATACTGATGTTTCTCCATAGCTTTAAATTGTCTGTAATAGAAATAGGTAACATTATAAAATAGTTATTATAGTTTATATACTAATCTGGCCACCGGGTTCAAATACGGGTGGAGACACTCATATGCCTGCCATATTTCAGCAGACAGCTGACTGGCAAATAAAGGCTATGCTCGGCATTTTTTAGCAAAATTTTTTTATGTAATATACATAAAAATATGAATTTGATAATAGTGACCGTTTAAGACAGGTGGTTGCATAACAAGGTCACTATTTATATAGGTTTGACCAAATTGTTGACATTCAATGAGCGAATGTATGACACCTTTAACGATACATACCGGTATATAAAGACTAAAAGTACAGTTAATTGAACCCTAATGGATACACAAACCATCATAATAAACTTCTGTTAGCTTCAAAAGTAATCTACAACCGCCCCAAAAAAGATATCATTTCTCTATAACTTTGCTATATATTAGTTACAAAATCAAACAGTGCATTATTTTTCAAAGCATACCACAGTAATTGCCATGCCAACACCCAAACAGTTTTATAGTTCTATAATTACGTTTATAACTCTATAAAAGTTTGTGGTCCACCGTGTTCACTGTTCACCCAGAAAAAGTACCACGCGTAACATAAAGATGTAAAGATGTAAACTTAACCAGAGATATATTGAATACAGTACAGGGGTTGTAATATATAGGGTAAATCAGTCAGTGTGATCAATATTGCAACATGCATCAAAATTGGGTAGGCAGGTCTCAATACAAAAACACAATGCTGTTCTTTCCTAAGTAAAGCAAAATATCATTGTTACGAATAATCCAGTATTCTGAATTAATGAAACTTTTGACCCCTTTTATGACGTAAGTATACGAATATGTCAGTATATCAGGTAACTTTGTATCAAAACCACTGACTGTTTCAAGAATATTTACCGCACCAAATCATATGCCAAATACATCTTTATTTATTTAATCAGTCACACTACACTAAATACGTGTATATTGAAAATACATGTTTCTACCACCCAAGTTACACAATTTATCGTAAATAAAATTGTTTGTTACCAAATTTATAACAACGAAATTTATGTTTGATATTAATTATTTTCGTTATTGATAAGTTAATACATTATAATTCACCACATATAAACCAAATCACTGTATGACTTATTGGGATACTATACTATTCAACTGGTATTACTTAATGTGATAGATAACATCCGATGATTTCCTATCACTGTACAACTTATTGCAAGACTATAATTCAATGTGTATGACTTATTGCAAGACTATAATTCAATGTGTATGACTTATTGCAAGACTATAATTCAATGTGTACGACTTATTGCGATAACCAGAAGTTGACTCGTTTATACACTGTGATTACACCAGAAATGCCGTAACATCACAGAATATTTTTAACATTTCATTTTTCAAACAAAGTGATGATAATGTGTAATGAACCTCGTCTTGATTGTGTACATTTCATCTTCCTACAGTGCAAGGATATAGAGCAGAAAACTGTCTAAAAATAGAGTTTATTACTGCAATTTGTAACATATGACTGGTTTAAGTATTTAAAATAACAACTTAAAGTGTACCTAAGTGTTACAATTGACTATAAATTATAAATATTTTTCACCTGCATCGATAGATATTATATTAACACGGGAGCGTTTTGTAACAATTTTTCTCAACTGTAGACCTCATAAAAACTGGGCACTTTTGCACATAAAAATTTGTAAAACTCTTTCAAGCAATAAATTTACTATCATAATAATCTATAAGTTTACAGACAAATGAACAAACAGCTTCGTACATTCAATGAACAAACAGCTTTGTACATTCAATGAACAAACAGCTTCGTACATTCAATGAACAAACAGCTTCGTACATTCAATAAACAAACTTGAGACTTATATAATCGTAGTCTAACTAAATTATTAGTTTGTTTTGAATACATTACTTTGTGCTGAATCTTTTACTTTGGGTGAATTTATATAAGTGTTGAATTTGTTAACTTTGGGTTGAATCTTTTACTTTGGGTGAATTTATATATAAGTGTTGAATTTGTTACTTTGGATTGAATCTTTTACTTTGTGAGAATTTATATAAGTGTTGAATTTGTTACTTTGGGTTGAATCTTTTACTTTGGGTGAATTTATATAAGTGTTGAATTTGTTACTTTGTGCTGAATTTTTTACTTTGGGTAAAATTTATAATTTATATGTGTTGAATTTGTTACTTTGTGCTGAATTTTTTAGTTTGTGTTGAATTTATATATGATTGGGTTTTTTAGGATTAAAATCATTACTTGGGTTGAATTTTATACTTTGGGTCAATATAAAAGAAGAGCAACACATACTCTGAAGCCTCCTTGATCCTTTGTAAGGAGAGAAGAGCTGCTGAGCCGATCTTGTTCATAGATTCCAGAGTGACTGTAGGAAGATCATCTGGTTCTGTAATATGTAAAACATTCATTTAGACACATTAAAAATACAGGTAACATATTCTTATCCAAGCCTAGAGAAATATTTTTAAAAGCACTGGTCCTGCAATATAGACAAAGAAGAAAACCCTAAATCTTACTAAGTCTTGTCATGTTATATGAATAAAGAAGGAAAAAATTTGCAGGATGAGCGGGTGAGTAGATGGACGAGTAGATTTATCGGGGCCTGCATGTTCAACAAATTCAGTAAAATTCCAAATGAGGTACATGTACGTATTCACACATAATTTACGTACTATGTAAGCAGAGAATTTCGTGTTTATCAACAGAGTTTATCAACTGGCAAGCCTGCTAATTAATAACACAAGCATGAGGTAAGAAAAAGACAATCAATGGAGACTGTACGCTAAAGTTCACATCAAAGGTTACATCAAACATTGAATTCAGCACGTTTTTACCATCCATGCAAAACCTTACAAAGAACATAACGGAAGAAACCCAACCTGTCTCATGTATTGTAACGAAAGAAACGCGACCCGCCGACCTGTCTCTTGTGCAAGAAGCCCGGTTAGCAACGATGCACCTTAATATGAATTTAGCTTGGTAAAACTACCATTAAATGGTGTGTAAAGGAACATGAAATTTCAACGATTAGCCAATCAACTAATGCTGACTGATGTTTAACTAAAAGGTCTTATCATACAAACACATCAAATAAAAAGAAACAATAGTTGAGGTCAGTAAAGTCAAGCAGTCACTTGTAGCGGATAATAATATTTCTCATGCTATTCATGAAAATATGGAGGACATTTATTCATACCAAACAATAGCAGTAACATCAATCATAGATATACTGTAAACCAAGAACTTCTTTTGCGCAATTTAATTTCGTGGACTTCGCGAGTGGTAAAATTTTGTGAAATTAAGTCGCTGCGATATGGCTAAAAACATTGATATGGATATTGTGGGAAACTAAACAAGAGGGCCCAAAGGGCCCTAGGTCGCTCACCTGTCGTACTAGTGCATGCACACCCCTATGGTGATCCTACACATTTTCTGAATAAAATTTAAGGAAATTCAGCCTCTATTGCAAGTTTTTGTATGATTTGACCATGTGACCTAGCGTTTGACCCCAGATGACTTAATTAATATCAAACTTAACCTAGATTGTGTTGAGATGATTATTAGGACCAAATTTCATAAAGATTAAGTCGAAATTGTAACCTCTGGCGACTACACAGGGTTTTTCTATGATCTGACCTATAATTTAAACAAAATATTTCCTCAATATAACTGTACAAAAACATGCTATAAAGACAGAACAATACCTAAACACTTAAAAAAAATTATGGTTCCAGTGGGGTTTGAACCCATGACCCTCAGGAAAATGTCAATTGACATTGTGACCTTGTTTTTGACGCCAGATGACCCAAAATCGAACTTGGCCTAGATTTTGTTGACAGGATCATTGTGACAAAGTTTCATAAAGATTAAGTTGAAATTTTAACCTCTGGTGACTGACTACACAAGGTTTTTCTATGATTTGACCTATATTTTAAACAAAATATTTTGGAATATTTTTCCTCCATATAACTGTACAAATACATGCTATAAAGACAAAACAATACCTAAACACTCAAAAAAAAAAAAAAAAAAAAAAAAATTATGGTTCCAGTGGGGATTGAACCCACGACCATCAGGAAAATGTACAAATAAATGCCTTACAGACAAAACAATACCTAAACACTCAAAAAAAAAAAAAAAAAAAAAAAAATTATGGTTCCAGTGGGGGTTGAACCCACGACCATCAGGAAAATGTACAAATACATGCTATAAAGACAAATCAATACCTAAACACTCAAAAAAAAAAAAAAAAAAAAAAAAAAAAAATTATGGTTCCAGTGGGGGTTGAACCCACGACCATCAGGAAAATGTACAAATAAATGCCTTACAGACAAAACAATACCTAAACACTCAAAAAAAATAAAAAAATAAAAATTATGGTTCCAGTGGGGGTTGAACCCACGACCATCAGGAAAATGTACAAATACATGCTATAAAGACAAATCAATACCTAAACAATCAAAAAAAAAAAAAAAAAAAAAAAAAAAAATTATGGTTCCAGTGGGGGTTGAACCCACGACCATCAGGAAAATGTACAAATAAATGCTTTACAGACAAAACAATACCTAAACACTCAAAAAAAATAAAAATAAAAATTATGGTTCCAGTGGGGTTTGAACCCACGACCCTCAGGAAAATGTCTATGCTCCCTACAGCGCTTTGATTTCCACTTAACCATTACAATTCACACCCTCTAGAATATTTTGATATTTGACCTTTACAAAACTGCTGTGAACCCTGATACACATTTTCATTGGTTGATGAAAGTTTACTTGTATGTATAGAGTGTAGAGAGTTACAGCAGAGAGTTAAGTGACCATGAATACTACATGTTGAAAGGTTTAAAGCAAGGTTTTTCTATAATTTGACCTAGTGAGCTAGTTTTTGACCTCAGATGACCCAATATCGAACTTGACCTAGATTTTGTTGAGATGATCATTGTGACCAAGTTTCATAAAGATTAGGCCAAAATTGTGACCTCTAGAGAGGACACAACCCAATTGTTGACGGACGGACGGACGGACGGACGGACAGACGGACGGACGGACGGACGGACGACGGACGAAGTGTGATCACAAAAGCTCACTCTGTCACTTTGTGACAGGTGAGCTAAAAACGCGAAAATTTGTAGTTGCGAATATGCTGACAATCAGTAAAACGCAAAAGTTAGTAATTGCCAAAGTAACTTGGTTTACAGTACTGGTATTGGAAATAAAGGGGGTTGTATTGGTGTGTATTTGAAGGGCATGAATCCACTACTTAGATCCTTTGTTTTATACAAACTCAGTACTTTTTTAAGTACTTGAAGTGGTTTCACAAACAGTAATATGTTAGTTATATTGTTATATTGTTATATCTGTATTTTACTAGCTTGCAATTCCCAATACTTTGAAATCAAACTGTAAATTTTCCAATCTCTTATACACTACTAACACAACTACCTTCACAGCAAATTACAGCAACATAATATCTCATTCCTAACTTAAGTTATTAAGCGGAAACTGATATTCTATTTTTAGTAACAGTGACCTTGACCCCACCAGACCCACTTTCCAATATAAGCAGCATATTCACAAAAGCTACCTAAAAAGAACATGTTATTGCAATATCTCATTCCAAACTAAAGTTATTGTCTGGAAACTAATTGAGCAACACCCTCAAAACAACAGCACAATATTTGCAGCTACCAAAGGACGTACATTTGTTCTACAGAGGTTGTACTGTAAAAGAGGGGACAGAAACAGGTAAATCTGAAGGGTGCAGGGGGTATTTTATGGACAATGAAGGGTATAAATAGTCAATACCCTACTTCAATCTATGTCAATCAAATCAACAAAATTGAAAGAAACTTTTTTTTAACTGAATAAAGGCCGCCATTATATCCTGGACTGAAGAAGAAAGGGCAATAAATAGAGGGGTAATAAATACAGCAAGTTTTCGAATGGAATTTAAATTGGTCCTGTTAATGAATAACAATTAGTTAATATACTGTCACTAGCATATATATATTCTAATTACAAATTACAAGCCGTGGGAGGGATTGGTATGCTATTAATATGCATTAAAAACCTGTCATCTGCCAACGTAAAACTGAACTGAGAGTCAGTGTGGTATACCATTATGGAATATAATGATAAGGTCATAAATTATATAGACTGCAAATATTTCCAGATATTAACTCGAGAACAAGAAGGAAAGTAACAAACACAAAGTATTTTGCAGACTTTCTGAAGGCTACGAATGGTGTGAAATACAGTTAGAAAGTCATTGGCTGATAATTTAACTCAGGAAGGGAAGCAACGAACACAAAGTATTTTGCAGACTTTCTGAAAGTTTGGAATGGTGTGAAATACTGTAAGTCAGAAAGTCAAAGGCTGAAAATTGTCACAGAGAAGAGATTACGGTAAGAATGCTTATTAAAACAGTACAATGAATTTCTAACAAAAAAGATAACACTGTTCACCCTAACCTGAGTAATAAGAGATGTTCCTGTCCCCCCTCTAAGTACTATCCTGTATGTGCACCTCTCCAGAAAACAGTACAACCTCTGTAGAGCAATACCCTTTGGGAGCTGCAATTATTGGCCATTGTGTAAAGGTTGTTTGCTATACAGAGGTTGAATTCAGAGTAAATATCACCTTAGGGAAAATCTGAAGGTGTTGTTGTAGAGAGGTTGTTGCTCTATAGAGGGCCGCTTTGAAGCTGTTGTACTGTACATTTATATAATAGGGTCAATCAGACAATTTAATGTACATTAACTGAAGTTTACTAAAATGATAAACGGTCATTTAAAGTGTTATTTATCAGGATGGATATTCACTATTATGCAGCATATGTCACTTGTAATCTTCCAACATGATAAATGAAGTGTAGGTTGAATACCTAACATTATGATAAGAGATGGCCACCAGTGGACTGTCAATCAATGATTTACAAGCGTTTATCTCCCACTTCCTGGATTGCGATCATGGTTAATCCCCACTTTAGAGGTATCGAAAGGCTCCGTGGCAAGCTGTCTAGGGGATATTTTATACACTTGGTCCATATTATTTGATTAACACTATCAGTGAGTATCAAAATTTGATATTATAAGGATATCAACATGTATATGTACGTGATTGTCACCATTTCAACAGTTCTGCTTTCTACTAAAGATATTTTGTCAGTATGGTATAGGTTTTTACAAAGCTAAAGGAACTCTCAGAATTACAAGCACAGTATGGTATAGGTTTGCACAGACCTAAAAGGAACCCACAGAATTACATGCAGTGTGGTATAGGTTTTCAAAGAGCAAAAGGAACTCTCAGAATAACAAGCACAGTGTGGTATAGGTTTGCATAGAGAAAAAGGAACTCTCAATATTATATGCACCACATGGTATAGGTTTGCACAAAGCTAAAGAGACCTATAGGTTTGCACAGAGCTAAAGAGACCTATAGGTTTGCATAGAGCTAAAGGAATGCACAGTATGGTATAGCTTTGCACATAGCTAAAGGAAAGCAAAGTATGGAAAAGCTTTGCACAGAGCTAAAGGAATGCACAGTATGGTATAGGTTTGGGTAGAGGTAATGGAACTATCAGAATTACATGCACAGTATAGTATAGGTTTGCAGAGAACTAAAAGGAACTTCCATGAGTGCAAATTATAGTGTGTTTCAAGTACATAAATGTCCTGGTACATGCACTACAAGCCCTTTATTTAAAAGTTTACCTTTTTTGACGTAAGATAGACCCCTAAAGCCTAGTCTGAGATCAGCGGCAGCTTGATTTTCTGGTTCGGCAATGTGAACGTCATCGTACCAATGTACCGGACCAGCTTTCTTCACCGATAAATCCACCGGTTCTGTCTGCAGAGGCTGAAAATATACAAAGGGTCACGGTAAATATACGATATTCACAGATACAATCTATCAGTACATACAGA
This sequence comes from Spisula solida, assembly GCA_947247005.1. Classification (NCBI taxonomy): domain Eukaryota; kingdom Metazoa; phylum Mollusca; class Bivalvia; order Venerida; family Mactridae; genus Spisula; species Spisula solida. Next base: position 49,705,159 of record OX365950.1, read on the forward strand.
ATATCACAAAGAATACTGAAACTGAAGTCTTTCTGTCAACAAGATTGTTAATCTGACACTAACCTCCCTTTCATCCTAATTTTAAACCTAACATCGTAAATTTTCGATCAATATGTCCCGAGCACCATCAATGGTGATCATTCAGGAACTCTAACTCTTGCTATAAGACCGAAGACAACAAGGCGCAGAACTATGATGACAGAACTCACAGAGTTGGCAGTAGAACTTGTAGAGACAGGAGTAGTATCTTTTGGATGACCAATAACAGACCCAAGTGGACTGAGAGATCATTGCTGCCTTATGTTCCACCCGCAGGAATGAGGAGGAACAGGGAGGTAACTCTTGCTATAATATACAGGTACGGGTTTGGATCCTGAATTCTTATAGTTTGTTACTATATTTCTAGTCTGATTCGTTTACAGCAATTACAACATTTTCGCACAATACACGAAAGGTCTTATATCATGCAAGGATATCAAAGCAAAAGTCGGTCTCTGCTTTCTCAATGAGATATATTGCGAAATTCTGAACGGCACTTACACGATTTCATTCATGTTTTGTATGCATGTATAAAACATGACACGCAGCTCAAAAAACATGTGTTTAAAACGAGAGAGAACGACATTTAAGAATGCTGATCGCTGAATCATGGTATGCTTTTTCACATTGAAAAGATAACTCGACTTATTTGTCCTTTTGAAATTAAAAAATACATATCAATACATTATGTAACACAATGAAGGTTGTATTTAATGTCGGCTGTAATAGAGTTTGCAAAGATATTATTGTCAGCCGTCATTGAGGACATTTTACTCTACTAAATACGTAAATACGTCAATGACCTCAATGGATTTACATCATAGATTTAGGTTTTTCAATACAATCAATACAAATATTTTCTAACATCACGATCATGCAAGTAAGATTTGTAAACTTAATTCAGAAATTAAAGCAAGTTATATGTATAAGGAGATATTTTGGCAACCTAGGGACCTGAGTCTGAAGTACAGCAGGAAAGGGGTTCAATCGGTGGCATCATCAGGCTAGCATTGATACTTGTTACTCAGTGGGGGGGGGGGGTCTCGAGGCAACTTACAAATTCCGAATTTTTTATGGGATTCTAAAAGATGTCTAAGGATTGCCAGTGACCATTTTAGATGGAGACATGCAGTGAAGGCCCAGTATGCCCACCGCTGGGTGAAGAGGACTAAGTAAGTAAGAGATGCCTTGAACAGTTTAACAATAGAACACCTCAAAAATACCCTGTAACTAATAATAGAACAAAAATACTCAAACTTTAAGTAAGACGACTGGTCCACCTTTGATAAGACCAGACTGGTTCATTTTAAGTACACAGGGAGTAGACAGGATGGCATGTATATATACATGTTTCACTGTACCATATTATTATGCACTACAGAATGTTTAATGTAAGTGAAATCTAATCTACTTGCAAGCTGCATATATCACTGTGCAGAGTCATTGTATGCCAGTGTCATATTCCACCGTATCATCTCAATAAACCAGATTTATATATCAAACCACACTGTGCATATCATGTACACATGTACAACATGCTGTAAAATTAATACAGTGGAAAATTTAGCTTTCATAACTTTTTCCACATAGCAACTCATTCTGAATCTGAATCTGAATGTCTACGTCGAAGATACCAGCCCTGCCTTTATTCTATTCAGGGGGGGCCTATATAAATGCCTATATATATCACAGGTAACTGTATCATTGATAAAGAGTAAAAAAAAATGTTTAATAAAATTTATGTTATCTTAGAAATATTTGATTTACTGTTTATCAATGATACAGTTACCTGTGATATATTATATTCAATTCTAATATAGCACGTGAGATTTGCCTTCTTTGCGTATATTGAGCTTACCATATTTTATTACCGCGATAAAATATAGCTGATTGGTGACGTCACGTTTGACGTCATATACTATGACAAATGACGTAACGGTGACGGTAACGTTCCTAGGAAAGAAAGTAGTTTGACTTCAACCTGTCTTGTTGTGCTTTAAATGGCAGAGCATTGGCGATGTTAGAATCGAAATAATAAATAGGAGTTGTGCTTTGTTGTGTTACAAAATATAGGCACTCGTTTGAATGCGTACATTTAATTACTACGCATCCAAACATGTGCAGCCTATATTTTATTACGCAACACAACATAGCTACGTATTCATTATTTCTTAAATTTTAAACACCAATACAGAATGTTTGTAGTGTTACTGGTGCCATGGAATCATAAAACATTTTCAGGTTAAAGTACTTAGATTAGGGGTTTTATATGACTGAGTTAAAAGGGCCGACGAAGGTTAAACAAGGGGAGATAATTTTCAGGTTACAGTTGGTTAAAGGCCGGGACTCAAATACGACTAACCCAGAAAACAGACAAGTTTCAAATACATGGAGGAAAGTTCGAAATTCTGAAAAACCTGAAATCCTCAAAAATCAACAATTTATAAAGGGAAAATGAAGAAAAACAGGCTTTTGGTACTCTTAAAAACCTGAAGTTCAGGCATATGCCTGAAAACTTTCACCCATACAAATATTCACTATTTTTAAACATAATTATGTAACACTGAACCACATTGTTTTGTTTAACCTTAACATAATATCATTTTAATACCAATAAATGTTTGATGTTAAACACATAGTGATTAATAATATTTAACGAACAGCATGTTTAAGCCATAAAACAGAACAGATTTCACAATTTTCATGATTAGTCATATTTTAAATAGACTCTCTTAATTGATCCGCCAGTGGAGGTAAAGAATGACGAAGCTTAAAAAATAAATATTGTAAACATCATTATTATAATATAGTAACAACGCTTTTTTTTTTCAAATAATACCCAAGGTACAAAGCAAATATTGCCCGAGCCATTTTTGTTAACAAACTGATCTCCCGATCTAACCCCTGACAAACACTATCGACACGATTACGCCAGGTTGCTATGTAATCACAGATTTGCAGTTAATAATCGTGTTATACGACAATTTGAACTGACGACAACGTGAACCACCCCACCACGCCTTCTAGCGCTCCAGGGGGCTTAAAACACTGATTAAGATTATAGAAGTATTATAGTCAACATTTATGTATACAATGACTTGAAAATTTTCAATATTATCGATTGCCAATAGCTTACAATAAAGACTTCATGACGAGGCCAAGGCAAACAGTCAGTACCGTAAACTGACGACAGGCAAATATTTAAAATAAAAACACACCCCACCACGATGTTAATTCATTGACCAACGTAGTGTCCTTGATATGGGATTATTGTGGATAACAAATAACTCCACCGTCTGTATAAATGGACCATGTTTAAACCTGAAGTGTCTTGTAACGGCCATATACATACAACCGATACCCCCACCTGGGGTATCCACAATTACAAACAGTTGACAAATTAAACATCAGGTACAGGCTATGTAATTAATGTGTTCAGTTGAACGAAGATAAAAAATCCTGTACATATTTAACAGTATGGGACACTTACAATATATTTTCAGACAAAAAAGTTGAAGATTGCAAAAAAATAAAAACAGGGTCCGGAACATTAATGTTTTGGTTTTATTTCTTAAAGATTACCGGAACATTAATAAGCAAACTTTAAAGCACATTACATGAAACATTTTGAATGCATGAATTGAAGGAAACTTCAAGGTGAACAATTTGTGGGTCCACAACATAGCTCAAATTAAACCTGGGGGTCAAAATGCACAAATTCGTGCTTCAAGAAAATCCTTCAATTTGAATAATTTTTACTAAATTTTATGTAATGCAAAAATTGAGTGTAATAAACGGTTGCAGAGCTACAGATAAGCTGGGTATTGGGGTAATTATCCAATTAATTTTCTTAAAAACCCAATAGATTTTGATAGGAGGGAGTAAGAAAAAGTAAAGCCAATCTGAAATACCCCATTAGAAAAGGATGTTACACTGAAAAACAGTACACAAAAGATCATTTACCCTTTGAGTTTTATTAAATACCCAATTAAAATTTGTCAAAACCCAATCAAAATTGAAACTCGGGGGTAAAATAACAAATTGACTAAAACCTTATCTGTAGCCCTGGGTTGTTGTTGTTGTTTTAGGGTAAAAGTTAATTATGATCAATTGTCACTTTTTTTAACACAGCCGATTTGCGATCTGGCGACCCGGGTTCAAGTACGGATGGAGGCACTCATATGCCTGCTATATTTCAGCAGAAAGCTGACAGTCAAATAAAGGCTATGCTCAGCATTTTTTAAAAAAAAAAGTAAATTATAATAACAAGTATCTCTCATGACCACAATGCTTTAATAATAAAATTTAATAAAGATATAATTATTCACTTACAACAACACGCGTTAAAATTAATTAGACATGTATTTTCAACATTTCGGCATTATACTATGCCTTCATCAGAAAATTATAACAATTATAAATATCAATTTTTTTTTTATAAAATTTAGGTAATTTTATTAGCATGACGCTTTAATAAAACATGTTCAGTATTATATGTCGGTGACACTTTAAACATACAAACAGGATATGAGAGAGGGAGCAGGTATTATAACAGGTAATTTTATGCTCTGAATAACAGCAAAATCTTCAACCAACAAAAGAACATCTTACTCATTCTGTCCCAGCAAATTTTATAGCTTTTATTTTGTAACAATACCGGGCATAGTAATTCAACTAAATGTCATTCATACATAGCGTCAAGATGTCGATAAATGCATATTTGTCATTCAGTTTTCAGCACGGTTCGCGATGAGCTAGCTTGAAATTTAATGTTATCCACATATCCGCTTTATCAGGAAATAAGCAAGGAAAAAAATTAAATGAAGATAGGCATAACACCACTAAAATAAAAGATGACACATTTAAATAATTAAACCATTAGCAAATTAAATGAAGATAGGCATAACATCACTAAAATAAATGATGATGCATTTAATTTTTTAATCAAAGATTATAGGCATCACACCACTAAATTAAAAGAATGATGCATTTAAATATAAACCATGGAAGCAACTTTATTAAGTGTTTAAAAACATTGCAGTCATGCTTACAGACATTAAGCAGATACGTTATTATTAACCTGACAATAGTAATTAGAATAAATCATAGAAACGGTGAATGCCAAACAACACTATCTGCACTTCTTCACCAATATTCATTTAATTTAGTTTCGCATTCACTTCACAATATGAATGATTAGTTAAGAAGATCTAACTATAAACAGCAGCAGTTTTAAGTGCAGACGTAAAAAGTGAATTAAACGCAAACTCGGTGGGAGACTCACTTCAAATTGAAGAGCAAATCTGGCAGCTGATAGCCAAACTTTGGCTTATAATCAAAATCTTCGTAAGAATGGCAAAAACTGAACTGCACAAAGGTCGTGAGATATTTTACCCCAATTTCATGCAGCAAAGTGCTTTTGTAACATTATTTATTAATAAATTTATGATATCAGACTTTGTTATGATTATTACTGATACCATGAATATATTATAGTTTCAAGTATGATGTTGACACATGTAATACCTGTAGATAACATAGTCCATAACTGAACCCGGACCACCAGGTTTGATCTTACATGGGCTCGAACATTAGCCTTTTCTGGGCTATTTAAACAATATCTATACTGCAACATGAAGACACAGGTATCATAATGAAGACTTTCATTTAAATCATACCCCGACAACTGACTGTAGCACTCTAGCACTGATCATAGCACTCGAGCACTAGTCATAGAACTCTAGCACTGATCATAGCACTCGAGCACTGATCATAGAACTCGAGCACTAGTCATAGCACTCTAGCACTGATCATAGCACTGATCATAGCACTGATCGTAGCACTCTAGCACTGATCATAGCACTCTAGCACTGATCATAGCACTCGAGCACTAGTCATAGCACTCGAGCACTAGTCTTAGCACTCGAGCACTAGTCATAGCACTCAAGCACTAGTCATAGCACTCAAGCACTAGTCATAGCACTCAAGCACTGACAATAGCACTCAAGCACTGACAATAGCACTCAAGCGCTGACAATAACACTCAAGCACTGACAATAGCACTCAAGCACTGACAATAACACTCAAGCACTGACAATAACACTCAAGCACTGACCATAACACTCAAGCACTGACCATAGCACTCTTAGCACTGATCATTATAAGCACTCAAGCACTTACTATAACACTCACCATAGCACTCTAGCACTCACCATAATATCCGAAAAACGGACAATAGCACTCTAGCACTCACCATAATATCCGAAAACGGACAATAGCACTCTAGCACTCACCATAGCACTCTAGCACTGACCATAGCACTCTAGCAGTGAACGTAGTACTCTAGCACTGGACTTCATGTAGACCAGCTGAGTCAGCCAATCTGAGTCATACAGACAGAAGTGTGATTTGGTACATAATACTTTATAATACAGACAATGAGTGGAGATTGTGAATAATAACCTACATTTAGAGAGGAGCTCAAGATGACAGTTAAACAGCCACTGGATCTGCATACAGTATATAACAATAGTATAATACTTCAATACATATACAGCTTTATATACATGATAAGTCCTAATGATAAGTACTGTATGAGTGCTTATACTCAGAAACTCCACTTGTTACAGTGTGAACTATACCATCGTGTGAACTCAATGTACCATCCACAGTATAATACCACCATCCACTCTACTTTATACAGTCAATATTTATTATAGTTAATATTTATAATAAGGACAGTAAGTTTAATATCAGCATACATATATAGTTACTTAATTACACTTTATGAGTCATAATTAAGCCATCATACTTGTATACCAACAAACCAAGAAATTGACACGAAAGTGTCCATAAAATTTTCCAAGAATAACTTGTACACATCAGGACTTGAGTAGGTTGCAAAGATTTACATTTACAGTACAACCTCTGTAGAGCATTTGGCCGTTGTACAGAGGTTGTTGCTAACAAAGGTTAATTTTATAGCAAAAATCAGCTTATGAAAAATTTTGACAGTACTGTTTTAGAGAGGTTGTTGCTCTACAGAGGTTGAATTTATAGTAAATATCAGCTGATGGAAAAGGTTGTTATAGAGGTTGTTGCTCTACAGAGGGCCACTCTGCAGAGGTTGTACTGTATTTTTAAATATTATAAACTATAATATCGTCAAAAACATTCAAAGAAATCAAGATACAACAAGCAATATCGGAGATGACACTGTGACTTCAGTTGTCCTACCTGAATTATCGTACAACATTGGGTGATGGTGCAATAAATGTCATTACATGATATGGTATAAACATTGAAACTTACGACATGATATGGAAACAAGTAGCCGAGATAGTGAGGTGGCGGAGGCGGTGGGGCACACTGTAAACATGGCATCAACGGAACGTCATCTCCGTACATCAAATGCATCTTGGGTAATTTTTTTTAACGAATAAAATATATCCAGAAAGAATCAAGTGCAGTTTTCCTGTATACCGGTAAGTCCACGATTCACTTATGTTTCACTTTCGGTTAGACTACAGTAATTGATACATTAAACATGTATTGTGTTACCTAACATAATCATAACACAATTATAATGCTCATCAGAACACCTGAAAAGTCCACGGCATAAATTCCCAACTGATTAGAAATACACGGAGAACATCCAAACAAGTATCCTATCCTCAGAACACCAACAAATCCTTCAGCAGGGAAGAAGTCAACATTTAGAATTCCATAATCTTTTTCCTAGTAAATATTTAGGAAAAAGTGCAAGATAAATCACAGAGAACCGTCAGATAGCGTGTATCTATATCAGGTACCACTGCACACAGTTACGGCAGAACGTAGAACTCCAAGTGTATATTGCAATTTAAATGCATTCAAAGAACAGCCATCTACGATGCTTAACAATAATTTAATTTTTTTATCCTTTCAGCTGAATGTCTTTAGAATAAACTTATGATTGTCTTAAGAACAATACAGCTATATATACTTCATACACTTTCCCTAGACGGCTTTATTTAATAATTTACCAATAAATTTAGCTTTAGTCGGTTTATATATACACACAGAAAATTTCTCTATAATTAACTTTCGGTATAATTTCTTAAAATAGTCGACATCAAACGTCCTGTCTGCTTCACAGCTTTACGTGTTATAGAGACTACCGATTAAAATACTGACTATTTACATTTTAAACCCACATAAAGTCCCACACCGTGAATTGACAATAAACATTATGATTGGACAGAAATTGCCTACTCAATGATATGACTTCCTAGTATTAACAACGTATATCAGTTAAATGCTTGGATGCTTGGATGAAGCGATACTGCTATATCATATAAACTCTTGTTTCATACACCGGGGCTGAAAACCACTCCTCGGGCGAGACGTGGGCGCCCCTACAAAACAAGTCAACTGTAGCTGCGGCAAACGAACCGGGGAGTGACTAAAAGCAGTTAAACTCCATCAAGTGTGAAGCATAATGTATAAACATGAAAAACATTAAAAACATTAAAGCACTGAAATAGACTGACTCAAAGTTGTAAAATGCTTGATTTCATTCTAACATCACAAACATAATGTTCAAAGTGACATGTACTACAAATCCGTGTGGGTTTAAACTACGAAAATGTCCTTTAAGCAAATGCGTGCATTGCGCATATAAATTAGCTTTCATCACCCTTTACTAGAAGTAAGACTTTTAGATGTATTATTGAACAACCCATTCTTTTATTACGTCGGTATTATATAGCACAGAGAATTTGACCTGATCCTGACCTCTATGCATGAATTATGTTACAAGGCTCTAGCATTAAATATATCAAATTCCGGGAGGCTAATCAAGCAATATCGGTCCTTCAGATTTGTGTTGGTATTCCATCTCGAGCATCATCATGATAGTGACTTCCCACTTATGATAACATACAACCGGGATTATAAATACAGATAATATATCAGCTGAGAAATTATGCTGAACAAGGTTGTGAGTCGTGTCAAATTCTCCATACGATAACAAACTCGTTTGTTGTTACAGATACTCATCAAACAGTGAAGGAACTTATAACACCCAAAACATGGAAACATGGAAACTTTTGATTAATAGTATTCTCTGTGCTATAGTAGTAGTAGAGTCAGAAACAGCATGCTGACAGCTTCCAAAGATATAATTCCCCTGGAAGGGTAAGAATGTAACTTCGAAATGCATACAAATATTGTATTAAAGTGGTATCAATAAAACAACAATAATTGCTGACATATCGCAACATTAAAATCATCACTAAACCATTGGAAGAAAGGAAAATGTATCTAAGATCGATCTGGACAAGATCATCTCTGTACCTTTTTTTGGTAAATTTTAAATTTCTAATTTAATAGAAAAGTAGAGATAATAATTTTCTGAAATTGTTCATGAATATTTTTTTAAGACGTATTCATGAACTTCTCATTGGAGTGCCAAGTACATTATTAGAGTGTTTGGCTGTGGCTTATGCAGCAGACTTTCAACCAAAATATCATCCTGATGAAGAGTTTAATGCAACAACTGCTCCACATAGTATTTGTTAAGTTACTAAGCGTCACACTGTCAATCAAAAGTGTTGATGAACAGACCTAAAAATAACTGCAGTTTCCCCTTCCCACATAAAATCTTCACATAATTCATCAACCAAAAACTCCAAAACAAAAATATCAAAATTTTCAAAATCTCAGAGAAACAGAAAATAAGACTAGAGTGACAGTATATCTCACTATAGGATCTTTCTATAGATAGCATGACAGATTCTTACAGATGATTGTAGATCAAGTTTTATTTTATTTCTCAGGGCTTCCATTGAATTCACGGTAATTATACAGGGTAGCGTTTTTTGTCTGCATATTCTTGGCAACAACTAAAATACTGCACTCACCTTATCATGACATGTTGTTACATTGCGATCGTACTATATTTTGTTACCAGTAAAGATATCTTTGAAAACTGAATATATGTACATCAGCTGTCAATATGTGTTTGCTCATTTGGGTAAAAAGAGTGCATGTCACAGTCACTCGGCAAATCCAGAAACTATTCCAAATTTAGCATTTTATATTTTTCCCAATTCTTCACATTTCAATTTGATATTTATCCCATGTATTAACTAGATGAGGCCTAAAATAAAATATTGTTTGTTTCCCCATCCCCTACCTACCCGATTAAAAAGGGCCCTACCCAAAATATTTTATTGCCCAAATTAAAATAATATTTTTCTTATTAAAAATTGGTAGTGAAAATGTTATTTTTTTGTTTACCGGCTTCTTTCTTACGATTAAATTTAGGATTGTTGATTTTCACCTTTTGAGTTAATTCTAAATTTCATTATTTTTATGCTTTAACCAATAACTATCATACTGAAACAATTAAAAAAAATATTTACCCTACCTACCTACTCATTCTTAATCTGCTAGTGTCGGGATGGGGAAACAAAGAATATTTTAAGTTCGGTCTGATACAGATACTTTAACCATTTGTTAACGAGTGCTAAATGATCCTGGTCATCAATGTACCTTATAGCATGTATGTAACATCAAATAAATAAATGCACATTTGGCAGCTAGATGAATGCATGTTCAGTAGATTGACATTGACCATACACAGTCCTTATATATATAATATGTCCTGGCCTCAATCTCCCGAAACACCCCAAACTCCCGAAACACCCCGAAACACCTCAATCTCCCGAAACACCTCAATCTTTAGATTTATCTCAAATTCTGACTCTCAATAAAGCAAAATCTCAATTTCAGATGAGTTTTCAACTTGAGATGCTTCGGGAGATCGGGGCCTGATTGTCCTCTGCATCATTCCGAGGTGTATGGAGGGCAGACAATCCAATTATTGAAATTGATTTAACAAGATATCTTATAAAGGGAGATCATTCTTGAAATTTGTCCCAAAAAGCGGTACCGGTAATTATGAGATGTGTACACATTCTGGCTCATTTCTTATCAGAATAGTCACCAGTGTAGGGTGCATGGAGTAAAGGGTTAATATGGATGGATCGATAATGCAGGTAGATTTTGTGAATTTTGGCCATCATCAGGTTACAACTGTACAGGCTCCACGAAAACTGTCAGTCCTCCATGAAAACTGTCAGTCCTCCATGAAAACAGTCAGTCCTCCATGAAAACTGTCAGTCCTCCAGTCCTGACTGACAATAAGCGGACTGTATAACGATTATTATATGACTGTTGATACTATTATTATATACCCCTTAACCTAAAATATTGATTTAAATTGAACCATTTTGTGAGCCATTCACAAACAAACACAGCTTGAAATTGATAAGCATATTTCAGAAACACGTTCAATGAAAGTGAATTCTGTTCTTCCAATCAACAGACCCAGAAACAAACACTTGCCTTAGATACAGCTTTGAATTGGACATATTTCAATGACACATAGTTTATGGTATGTTAAATAAATGACAATTTTTTATTTTGTACAAATTTTTACCGCATGGAAACCAACATCAAAAACAAATATTAGCTAGACTGCAATAATTATAGCTCAGTGCATCTGACCCAAGACATCATATAATGTTCATAATACCCCGGATAAAAAAAATGCAGCTCCGATATTTATAAATCTTGGAGCAATGTTAGCTCACCTCCAATCGTAAATCATTCTTGTTTTCCATACTACATCAAGTTTTGATTCGTCATCTGACAGAAAAATCTATAATCCAAACTATTAAGGTCTTGACCTTATTCGATTGAGTACAAATACGAGTACGCCTCCCACTTAGAATTTTACCCCCTGGGTGACACACCTTAATCATTCTCTAAACCAAATATGGAAATTCTCCAAGTTTAAACTACTTGACTATTTATGATAAAGCTGTTTTCAAGATAAACCCGTCCTTACGACTATAAGTAGTCATATACCTGACATTGTAACGCTAAGCCTAATGCTTCTTTTTATGCAAACAAAAACCGCCGGATATTTTTCCGCAAAGTGACTGTATACATAGCTGTATAGCCGAGTGGGGGTTCCAATTTTCATTTTTGGATCATCATTTACTTAATGCATTAATATCTAAACTTATAAGGAGATATAAAACGTTTTTACCTTTGCAGATTAACCGGATTATCACAGATCAAATAGTTTCAATATAGAGTTATAACCTCACAAAAAATCTAATACAAATGATTTAAGTTGACTTTACATAAACTAACGCGTCTTTTGTAGGTTCGTGCATTTTACGTCATCACGAACACATTGGTGGCAGTGTTAATACGCTGTCATTAACCTAGTAGTGTCTGAAAGAGATTTATGCGTCAACATACGCCTTGTACGTACACTCACTTTCATATAATTTAATGGTATATTAAGTAATAAATCTTCAATAAATTCATTTGAATTGAATTAAATTATTCAATGTTATTTAATGCTTCAGTTTTTTTTATATAATTAATACATGCTTGTGCATAAACTACTAAACAAGACCTGACGTACATCAAGCGCAAATACTCAGCTTGGGTCAGTCACATGCTTTAAGTTGTCCAGAGGCTGTGTGGTTTTAAGTACAGCGTTGCCTCCAATTCACAAAACCAACTTCAACTATTAAATTATTAGTTCTAATTACTATACATTCAAACAGGCCTAGATTTAATGGAGAGACATGATAATAATGATACAGGAAGTTCCCCGACACATAGATGACAAATGTTAGGCATCAAACCACAAGCTACCAAAGCGGCGATGTCTATGAAAACATAATACAACGATGGTTAATTTAGAACATGTGGTGAACCGAAGTTAGTTTACTAATACAAGGTATACATTCAGTGGGTCTACTAAATCAAGGGCAAGTAACTCTGGATGAAATTATTAAGAGCAAGTAACTCTGGATAAATCAAGAGCAAGTAGCTCAGGATAAATTAAGGGAAAGTAACTCTAGATAAAACAAGGGCAAGTAACGTTAGATAAATCAAGGGAAATTAACTCTAGATAAATCAAGAACAAGTAACTATGGATAAATCAAGGGAAAGTAACTCTAGATAAATCAAGGGAAAGTAACTCTGGATAAAACAAGGACATGTAACTCTGGATAAATCAAGGGAAAGTAGCTCTAGATAAATCAATGGAAAGTAACTCTAGATAAAACAAGGGCATGTAACTCTGGATAAATCAAGAACAAGTAACTATGGATAAAACAAGGGCAAGTAACTCTGGATAAATCAAGGGAAAGTAACTGTAGATAAATCAAGGGAAAGTAACTCTAGATAAATCAAGAGCAAGTAACTCTGGATAAAACAAGGGCAAGTAACTCTTGACAAATCAAGTTCAAATTGGCTCAATAATAATTTAGGAAAACATATTGTATCTAAATAAAGTGTTAGGTATGTATGTCCATAATTTTAACTGTGTCTTATCAACTTAATTAAGCTGCTATACAGTAATTTTTTAATAGTTTAAAAATGACTTGCGGAATCAACTGTCAGAACCTGAGTGAGCAATCACCACTTCCCATGTTCAAAAGAGCTATAAAATATAAAGAAATTCATGAATAAAATTTTATTTACAGCTATGAGAAGAAACTTGACAGCTTCAAGTCCCTGATCAAGTTACTAGCATGGGGCTGTTCTTAAAAAAATATTTGTTAGCGGTAACGCTACCAACCCACTGAAATGGCCCCCACTCAATTTTTTTTTCAGTCCATTTCCTTATGTAACTATATCAACCCAATTGTTTTCACAGGTTCCCCAAAAAATATTCGACCTACCTACCCACCTTAAAAATCTTGGGTCGCGTTACCGGAAACAAACAATTTTTTAAGGACAGTCTTGCATTAGACTGTGAATGCACCATCATGCACGTGGCTCGGCGTGCATCATCATTGCAGCTACAGTTATGTTCACAACAAGTGCAATCACCTCCACGTATAACTGACAAGCGAGATAAGTGCATTTAAAGATAACCGTTTTTACTCGTAAATTACCCGCCATTAAAAATAATTTATCAGAACTTTGTCAGATTTGATGTCAATATGATGTAGTGTTTTGAACCCAATCTGGCCGCCATTTATAACAAGGGATAAAATAAGACAAGATAGGACCTTCAAATGACCTTGACCTGCATCTGACTAACACAATCATAGTAATCATTATCACCGAATAATAATTTTGTAATAATGGTAACTCCATTATCAACCCTTTACTCTATGTACTCTAGGTACAAGAAATATGCATGTCACTATAATGACCGCAATGACACACAGACCACAGATTATTTTTCAATTTATGTGTTTGGACGAGTGTAAAATTGCCTTACCACATTAAACTAAAGAAAAAAGGAAAATTCAGGATCCATAAACCTGAAATCATGCACATGCCTGAAAAATACCAGGCCTGTTAAGCTAGGCTGATCACAATCGACAGGATAGTTCATCAAATATCACCATAGACAACAGTATTAAAGCCTCAATTTTCCTGTATATACAGTAGAGCGGGGAAGGGCTGCTTGTTTTACAACAAAAATTTTACTTTATCAGGGACACAAAACCATAGTGTTGTCTACTATTCCATAAGCAGATTGTCTTACACCACAAATGCATCAAGTATACGATAAGAGAAAGATAAGAGATGCAATTATTTCTACCGCACGTTTTTTGTTTCTGAGCCTCAACTCTTGCGCAATAAACACAAATTTTCGTAATAAAATTAAATAGATTTGGAAGCAGAAACCGCAGGTGTTCAAATGCAGAAAGGTAAAAAGGTGCACGGTTTCAACGTTCATCAAGACATTGAGTACATTAAAACAAAGGCGTCGCATTTAAATATGGTTTGAATTTCACTTAAAACTCAGTACAGGAAATTCTGGAATAACAATTAGCACCATTTTGTAATCTGAATCCTTCAGTATACTTCATCAGAAGGTAATCCCTTAAATTATTAGAATGATTAAATGTTCATATTACATCAAAACAAATAACAAACAACATGTAGTTTGGCATAAACAGTAAATGAAGGTCATAGGGAAATCAATTATTTGCAGGCAGTAGAATTGGAACAGTGGCCAAGTGGTTAGCGTTCTCGGGTCCCTGGTTCGAATCTCGGCAGTTTGTTTATATTAGGTACCCATCATCTTTTCTAAAACAAACATGACTGCAGACCAGGGAGAGCCCAAAATTACAATAACAACAACCTAAGGTAGTATTCAATATTGATCTTACTTGACTTAAGGATAAGGACAACCAATCAGATCACATCATAGTAAAGTCTTGGGTCAGTAACTGGCGATATGATTGGCTATCCTTATTCTCCAATTAAATAAGATCAATATTGAATACCACCCCTGACCTGAGTTGGACTTAAATAAGTGATCTTTCACCACCATCGCCACCACTATGGTATTAATTACATGTATTACAACAATAACAAGATGGTAGACTAGATCTGACTTTTATACCAACATTTTAAGTCTGACTCAATCATGGGTATAGGTATATTTTCAACTTGGGGAGCTAAACGGGGTGATTTACTGTACAAACTCTAAGATTAAAGTACATAAACACGCATAACCTAAAAAAACACCTTTACCGGTTATATCATAACAGAGTGAAATAATGGGATATGAAGCCAATGTATAGAAATAAGAACACAAAATTTCGGGTTTTATTCAGCGATACAAACTGAATAAATTTAGGAAGTTGAGTACGCCATCAAAAGATGCATAATTAACATATAGCGGTTAACAGATACGGTGTAAAAAACCTTGTGGAGGATATGATTTCAATTTCATAAACATACAGTGCAATTCAAATGCCAGTTATTTCATGCACATAACGGCTGATGCACATTGCAGTCAACCACAAACATCCTGCATTTATGCACCATTTTCAGCTCAGCATGCCGTAATAAAAAGTCCCCACAAATCCATTTATACACACGTTTAAGTTTTAAATGACTTGAGGCTGTGAAAAAAAATGTAGACGGATGAAAATCAACAGACGGAAAATATAAAGTACTTCAACAACAACATCCCCTGACTGCCACTCCTCCTCTTTGTTACAAGTAGTGATCATCAACTTGTTCATACATACAGTGTACCGAGTGCCACGCGCCCCACTAACACTCCCAGTATTACACCTCTATAGTAAACTGGGTGAGAGTACATACATGTATATACATAAACATATCAATCAAGACTTGTGATGTCATACATTCGTTAAAGCATATCCAGAACTTACTACTTAGTCAGTGTAACATAAAATGCCTCATTAAATAAACCTCATTAAATAAACCTCATAAATGACTAAATAACTACGATTTAAGCACGTTTGAAGTCGTTTAAATCGCCCACAAATGACATAATTCACCTTAATGATATATGTAGGCCAAACCTTGATCTGATGAGACTCAATGCATCATATAATTAATATTGATTTTGTACAAAATTTTAACTCTCCAGAAAAAGAGAAATTGCTGCCTCAATTGCCTAGTGGTAGAGTGTCAATCTTGAGTTTAATTAATCCAGGCCGTGACATACCAAAATCATTCACAATAATCTCCCTTGCTTGATGTTCAGCACTGTTTTTATTGATCAACCAGCAAGATCACAAAAGCAAAAATTTCATGATCAAACATGTATGTCATAACATGTCTAATCACCTTTGACAGCCAACAAATTGAGTTTTACCTTGAATCATGTTTAATGATCAAAAATGTTTCTTGAACATGATAAGCCAACATGATCACTGTTACAATATATATAACATGTTTAATCATCAAACATGATCCGTGTTTCGCCAGCATAGTTCCAGGTACCGTCGTCAGGTTAATGTGATGGGGTACTAAGTCCCCATATGACAATATACCGTTGACCAGTGAGATTCAACAATATTTTTTAAAGTAAAAAAGACTTTAAAGTAAGATCTTGGACACTGTGACTGAAAACAAGACTGCGTTCAATAAACGCTTATGCCCCCTGTGGAAGCCTTGTCCATAAATAAGTCTAAGTCCAAAATTAGTTCAAGGTGAAGGTCAAAATGGGGTTAGGTGATACTGGCGTGTGGAGAGTGTTCATACACAACATCCATGCAAGTATGAAAGCTTTGTAGCAAGCCATATTAATGCTAGAAGAAACGGTCAATTTGGGTTAACCAGGACGGACGGACGAACGGACGGACGGACAGGTGAATCACTATATGCCTCCCCATCTATCGATAGGGGGGCATAACAATTTGTCTATGCAATAAAGTAGTTGGAGAATTTATTTTAACTTGTCTCCGATTAAGGTGTATTTCATTATAAAGTCGGGAAACAACATATGAGGAAGTTTTTAGTTCAGAGAAAGACAAAACCTTGCCATCATGATAGCAAAAATACAGATAAATGATGACACAACATTTAGCAATAAAAACATCCATAAAAATTAACTAGGTCAACAAGAGTCCCTTGTTTATGAAAGGTAAGATTAATTTATGTGTACGGCGATGAAATACAACGCTTTTAAATACTGAGCCACAACAAGAAAAAGCCAACAAAAACACACCAACCATCTGAAGGTTTGGACAACGACAAAAATGTTATGATGTGTTTAACTATAGTCCAGTCAGAATAAAAATCCAGTGACGCAGCGGTTGAGTCCACTATAACGGTGTAAAACCAATTATAAAGGCTTATACTGTACCAACAACTATAATTACAATGCTAAACTAACAAACTAAACTTCGCTCTACCTGTTTAGACAATGGTTGTGATTTTTTGCGTACACATAAACTGCAACGTCACTGTCACAATATCCTAACTGGACTATATATAAAAATATTTTTGAGGTTAACCACAGATGATATTGTACTTCCTTCATGGTGAGTTAGGAAAGTGCTTTACCATTCAAAAACAATATATCATTGTTGTTGTTTTTTGGGGTAATTCACTACTTCAAAATCTAGAACACACTATAAACTGAAGACCGGGTGACACAATTGAATTCAGTGACATAACTTTGCTGATATTCACTTTAAAAGGACCATAAATATAAGGATTTTAATCTTTGTGGAAATAAGTAAATTTAATTTTTTTATTAATTTTACCAATATTATGCAATTTCATTCACTTGAACGGGAAAATCCAAAAAATTGAATTGAGTCTAAACTCGACACATGGATTATGTCTTGACATTATACATGTATATGTTGGTATACGAGTAATGGGACGGAGTTATTGATACCGTACAGATAATGAGATAATCATTGTTTGACTACAAAACTCAAGATGATAATTAGAGCATATTTATCAGTGGAGCAATATCACGTGACTTTTGGCTACAGGTCCAAGACGAAATTTGCTTCTTTTTCGAAAACAAAAATAGTCATAAGCATATTATTATAAGGGAAGAAGTATTTGCTTTCCATGAAATGTAAGATCTATCTATACTTATGGCTATTTTTGTTTTCGAATAGAAGCAAATTACGTCTTGGACCTGTAGCCAAAAGTCACATGGTATTGCTACACTGTTTATGAACTTAATGTACTGTTATCAAAATGAAGAATATAAATTAATCATGATTTAAAGTAAAGCAAAAAATAGTATCCTGGTTATGAAAATTGCTATCAAACTTCAGAAAAGCAAAATCACAAACAGTGAATGAAAACGACAGATTTTCACAAAGCTGTAGTATCAAGGTATATGATTACAGTAAATGTAAAATGTCTTTAAAGTTATCAATCATATTCAAGCATAACTGTTTATGCATTATTATTTTATGACCAATGCAAAGTCGCTACCGACATACCGACAACGACGGTAACCATCAGTGGCTGGTACAAACTTGATACTAAATCTGATATAATATCATCCTTCTACTCACAGCGACAGAGTTCAACAAACCTCCAACTGTTTGAGTGAACGTTTATTTACTGTAAAATTATTATTTTTCGAGGGAGTTGAATTTTCATTGAATTTTCTTTGAATTCCTTGTTGATCTCATCTCGACCACGAAATCTGATCCCCACAATTTAATTAGACCTCTCAAAATCAGACAAGGGTTTACCCTTTCATGTTCTGTAATCCACAAATTTATGACCCCATGAAAATGCATTTTTATCCAAATCCACGAAATTTAATACCCACGAAAATATGTGATTTTACTGTATAACCTGCAATTGTTCTTGTAAGCTTAACAATAGAAGCATGATATGTCAGTTTATTTGACCACAACCCTCTATGCATGCGGGACATATTTATAACAAATCTGTCTGTTTTCAAATTCTTGTCATGGGAGCAAGAAACTATCAGATATCCTCCAGGAGTGTACCTTTCATGTAATGCTGACAGTCAAGTGTCAAGTGACTATATACATTTCAACTTGTATGACTTATTGTGAGCAAAAGTATCTGTGATTTCTGATCACTGTATGACTTATTGGAAGACTATATATTCAATGTGTATGCCTTATTGCTATAACCGAAAGTTGTCTCGTTTATACGCTGTGCTAATGGGTCAAATTTTGCATTATGTAATCTAATGTATGTCATATAATAGCAAGGTAAAGTACAATGCAAATTGCAGGTGTTGAAAGCACGTTTAATAAATGAGACCATACTGGAACTTCAAAGCTTCTTAGATCATTGTTAAAGACAACATTACAAAACATATTTTTCTTTTGTCATTAACTGTAAAATGACATTTTTTCGCGGGTATTTAATTTCATGGATTTTGCTAAAAATCCATTTTCACAGGTCGTAACTTGGATTTTAATGTGGATTATAAAACATTGAAGGGTAAAACCATATTTTGTATTTGAGAGATTGATATACAGTGGGCATTAGGTTTGGAGGTCAAGTTTACCAACGAAATCAATGAAATTTCAACTCCCGCAAACAATAACGATTTTACAGTAAGTATCTGTAAACCATTGATATATCATTCACCCAGTCAGTAATGATGATACCCAGCATGGGACCCTTGATACCCATCATGGGTCCTACTAGGATGACAATATACAGACCCCAAGCAGAGGTTGACAAACCCAGAACAATGATACGAAATTTCAATTGAACACAATCATAGAACCCATGTGATCATTATGATATACAACTGGTATTAGATAGCTAACAATACAAAAAATTTGGAATCATGAACCTGAGTGAAACATAAACCAGTCTAGCCAATGTTATTAAAGTTTTTAAACCAGTCTAAAAAGGCAGCATTATGTCATTGACAGATGAAATCAACAATATGATATTTAATGTACCAAAAGCATATTTGACCTTTTACAAACTTCATTACTTGTGATGTTGCTTAAAAGTTTTAATGTGCACAACAACCAATTTACATATTTTAGATTTTTAAACAGAAATTTTAGTCTTTAAACCTCAGTCCAGAGAATTCATCTTTAGAACAAAGACCCAATCCTTGTTTGTACATTGACAATTTATCTTTCCGGGGGCAGGTATTTTTAAGCATCTTAGCAGAAAACCTAAGAATGTTCTTTAAATATTAAATTTCCTTAAGTCTGTCAGCTTAACAAAACAATAGGGATTTTTAATTGTTTGTGCGCTTTTAAAGAATTATATAATTTATAAAGAGTTTCTATAAACACTAAGAAAATATGGGTTATTTTTCAATTTGCGAAAAATATGGACATACCAACTTTTCAACTTACTAAAGAAGTTTTTTCTTTAATTTTGTTAAGAAGTTGTTGATGCACTGAAATACCTCTATCCTTAAGGCCGACAGGTATACTTGTAAATGATACACACAAATTGCTTAATTAAAAGCAGATATTCAGTTCAAAATGAGTTAAATGCAGCTCAAATTTCTGGCATTTGATTACAGTGCAATACCATCCGACATTGTTTGCATTGTTTGTATGGCCACAATGTAAAGGTACAATAGAAACTTCTGTACCAGTGAAATATGTGGTTTTCAGAATATTAAGAAGTACAGAAATAGTAACTTGTAACATTCAAGCTTTCTTAACTAAGGCATACCGCCCAATCCTGAAAATTAGACGCAGAACTGTTTGGGTGCCATTCAAGCTTTCTTAACTGAGGCATACCGCCCAATCCTGAAAATTAGACGCAAGACTGTTTGGGTGCCATTCAAGCTTTCTTGACTGAGGCATACCGCCCAATCCTGAACATTAGACGCAAGACTGTTTGGGTGCCATTCAAGCTTTCTTAACTGAGGCATACCGCCCAATCCTGAAAATTAGACGCCAGACTGATTGGGTGCCATTCAAGCTTTCTTAACTGAGGCATACCGCCCAATCCTGAAAATTAGACGCAAGACTGTTTGGGTGCCATTCAAGCTTTCTTAACTGAGGCATACCGCCCAATCCTGAAAATTAGACGCCAGACTGTTTGGGTGCCATTCAAGCTTTCTCAACTGAGGCATACCGCCCAATCCTGAAAATTAGACGCAAGACTGTTTGGGTGCCATTCAAGCTTTCTTAACTGAGGCATACCGCCCAATCCTGAAAATTAGACGCAAGACTGTTTGGGTGCCATTCAAGCTTTCTTAACTGAGGCATACCGCCCAATCCTGAAAATTAGACGCAAGACTGTTTGGGTGCCATTCAAGCTTTCTCAACTGAGGCATACCGCCCAATCCTGAAAATTAGACGCAAGACTGGGTGCCATTCAAGCTTTCTCAACTGAGGCATAGTACCGCCCAATCCTGAAAATTAGATGCAAGACTGTTTGGGTGCCATTAGGACACATCTCAACACCAAATGCTTCAAAAACTGTTCAATTGTTAAAATTCAGCATAGGAAATTTCAAATGACCATAACTCAGTCAAATAACTTGGTATTTTTCCATCAAATAACTATTATTTTCTGCAGAAAAGTTAATTTTTTCTAAAGTGCAGCAAATCTGGATTTCTGGATTATTCCAAAACTGTAGGACTCCTGAATGTTACAGATTGTTGGATTTCAGGCCATGACTACACCATCTGGCCAAAATGAAAGTTGAAAGTCCTCATTGTAGGCCAAGATGCCATAGTTCACATGCATGATCAAAGCATACATTATAGAGACATGATATAAGATGCAAGCACATCATACCGACATGTCCATGTCACAAAAAATCTAACACGAAACTGTCCATGTCGAAAAAAAATTCAGTGCAAACAAACCTGTCATCATTTGAGTTCACTTACATCACTTGTAACTTTTATGTACTGAACTTTATATTACCGTATAGGATTATATTTCCCCGACCAAAGTAATCCAGTCAGGACAGATGAGAGACGGGGTTTAAGCGTGCATGAAATTTGACATAAATGAGCAGTATATTTAACTTTGACAAGTTTGTACATATATATAATCTGACATGTCATAAATATCTTAACAAAACTTTGATCCTCAACTTATTTTAACCAGTACTAACTTGACCATCCACAAGGAACTAGCAATTTCTCCACATGCGGAGGAAAATCAAGACTCACAGTTGTCTATTTTTCATTACCTGCCACAACCAGGAATCAAACCCAGGTATATCAAACCAGGATCCCAAGTTACCGATCTAGCACATTCATTATAAATAACCACTGGATCATGGCTGGGGCTGTGTGTATTAAGGACTGGTCATGACTTCTCAAACATGTCCTGATTGTCTCCGAGATTTTGCATATCACTGTACACCAGTAAGTTTATATTTAAAAAAATAGAATAAAATTTTAATTACATGTTCATTTTAACTAACATTTTAATCAAATTTTAATAACATGAACCATATTATTTTAATCGTGATACATACTAATTTGTAGTTTATGAACTACTTTAAAGTTATGTAAATCAAAAAATATAAATTAGTCAACCCATAAATAAATGCTACAGTGACACATAAGTGATACAATAGAGATAGTGGTTTTTCTTTACAACCCGTTAAAACCACGAATCATGAATAAAGTGCAGACACATTACCTAAAATTGCGTTCAAAAACTAGCAATAAAAAAATATTTGGCACTCATCTACTGATCTCGATAATGGCCACATATCTCAATTACAAAGCTTATTCTATTAAAACATCAAGAATCATTAACCAAAAAAGCCGCAAAATTCCAATAATTTTAAAATTAGTCAAGTACTGTACTTTTACCTATATACACCTATATAAAACATTGACACTATACAATGATCCAGCAGTGTACTGCTATTATTATCTAGTTGGCATTGTGATTAGCTGTATTACATCAACGATAATCTCGATTTAATGGTTGACGAACGTCGACAATACCTTCGCCTCCTTGTTTTACCCCTCGGACAGCCCTAGTACAATAGCCAGTCTGTGCTAATCACGTAGTTTAGAGTAATAAGAGAATTGATATAGGCCGCCACACCTACAAGCAAGACCTCCTGGAGAGACGAAATGATCAAGCAATGTTTTTGTATGATTGTGTGTTTTGGGAGAGAAAAATGCCGAGGTTGAGGATATATTGAAGAAAATGTCAAAGTCTCAATGAACTGTCAGGGCGTAACTGCGACACCACTGATGGGAGATAGCGGGTAAATTACCAACAAGAAAGGCTTATTCTACTGCCATATTGAACTCACTCACAGGATGCAAATTTAGAATCAATCATGAAATCCAATTTTCATAGCCATAAAAAAATGTAACAATACCCATTATTAACCGTTACAAAGTGTAGTTTGTATATAATTTGAAGAAAGACTGCTATACAGCCGAGGACAATAAGTTCATATAACCTGACACCTTCGTATGACATCCTTCAATAAAACTTGACACCTTCGCATGTCATCCTTCAATAATATCATACTGACTAACTGAATTACATATACTGTATTACTGTGAACTTGCTAAATTCAAGAGGCTTTAATTTTACGAGTCAAAAAAGGTGTGTTATCTAAATTCTATAACTTATGCTATTATGAAGCGATTTTTTAGTGTACATTTTTAAGATTTCTGAAAGGTGACATCGATACAGACGTTAAAATATTTAGTTTTGTTAATATAAGTGTGAAATTTAATGTTCTTCAGATTCTGCAAATAAAGTAAGATTCAAAATGGGATCTTTTGAAAGACATTTGTCAAATTTAATAAAAAAAACACTCAAATTATTTTTGGAGAACAGTACATACGGAAAATAAACATTTTCAAGTTAATATCTTCATGAAATTTCAAAAATTTAATCACTTTCAAACTCAAGGATTTTCAAGTCTATATTAAACGAGATTTTAACCCATTGACCTTTTAATCTGATCAACCAAAACAATGAAAGCATAGCAATAATGCAAACAGGACCACTTAGAGGACAAAATACTTTGTTGGTGGTAAAAGTCAGTACCCCGACAGTTAAACGACTACAGCAATCATTAGACCAAAGATTTCAGTAGCTAGCCAATCAGCATGGAGAAAAAGTGTAGAATAAATCACGTATACAACGAATACAACGAATACAACGCTTTGCAATAGATTGATATATACAATAGAAGGTCAAGCAAAATAATTGTACATAGCTAATAATGTGTGCGTTTATAAATTTAACGTAATGTGGATGTCAATTTTTTAGATACCAAGTTTAGTCTATATTACACCATTATTTCAAACAAGTAAATAATCAGTCATATTCAAGTACACTAAACACATACAAGGTTAGTGTCCCATTTAGTACAGAAAGATTAAAGGCAGGTTTTACAGGTCAAACTTCGCATGAATACAGCTGATATATGCCCATAATTATATTCTACAGGTTACGTAATTAATCCATAGTTCACTTAGAGGCAAAGAAAGTGTAATAGATAAAATATAATCCATGTTTAGCAATTATTATGCATGGATAGAATCTGACCCCAGAGCCGTAACCTTTGGGTATCCACTATGTAAAGTCTATAGCTAAAAGTGCTGTCATAGCTTAATACTTGCTTTGGATCTACATACCTTATTCAATTAAACACAGAATAATAATTATGCCCCATTTTGTTAGTTATAGGTCCTTTGTCTAGACTATACCGTTACCTATTACCATTATTATCTGATGTTGAATGCATAAGAAGTTCTTAGAACTACTGATATCCGGAGGACAAACTTATGTACTTTGGATGTGATGTAGGTTCACAGTGAACTTACCCAAGTCAACGCTCCTACTAAGGGTACTTTGACTCATGAGGGAAAATTGTTACTTACGGAAGAACATCTTTAATACCTGGTTACAAATAACTTAGTTACCTAGAAACATGATTAAAGGACAACAGCATATTTAAGGCCAAAATTAAAATATAGTTTGTTTCCACTTCCCGACCCTCAACTTGGGGTTCGGTAGGCAGGCATAATTTTTTTTAATTTTTAATTGTCAATATTTTTTTGTCTTCATACTCTCCTACCAGACTATTTTTGTAAATATTTAGGGTAGGGGACTGTTTGCTCAAGTAGGTAGGGAAGAGGAAACAAACAATATTGTATATTGGGCCTAACTGAATTACAGTATAACCTGATTTATCCAGCATCCCATTGGAACAGATAAGTGTGCCGGATAAATTAAGCAGTGTGCAGGTAAAACAAGGTTTTATGGAAATCCGTATTCTGTATAATTGCTTATAAAAAGACAAAATTATAACAAATGAACAAATACAGTAGAACTTTGATGCCTCGAACAGTACTTGCCTCGAACACCCTAGATGCCTCGAACTAGCTCTTCGGTCCCGTCAAAATTCCTTCTTTATTCATATGGTAAACAGTAGATGACTCGAACAGTATCTAGGTCGAACACTCGAACTGATTGGACGGTCCCTTGCTATGATTAACCCGTAGATGAGTCGAACAATACAAGTTTTCGCACCTTTCATTGACTGTTGAAATCCTTTGTCCGAACGCGGGTAGTCGGCGACAAGTTGTGATAATTACTGTACCAAACAATTGTTTGTGTTCGACTTCATTGTATAATACGTTTTTAAACATTTATACATCCATTAAATGGTTAATGAAGACTGTCCAGGAAATTGTAACTTATTTTTAAACAAATCGGAATAAAATAATCATTTTTCAACGTTTGTCAAAAGAATCTGTTACATTTCCATTTATTGATTTGTAGTCGAACTTGACCCAGGACATGATGATATAATGTGGCTCGCAGCTTAATTTTTATACTCATATATAAATATACTGTTTAACAAGAAACCTTACACGCGTGAACACTCGAAGAGCTTGTAGGAGATAAGTCAGATGTCATGTCAATTTGGTAAACCTATATTGTTTCATTATTGTTATGAATAAAATTACAAAAATTATAGACCTATATTAGTTATACACATAAATTATGCAATATACACACACAATTTGTAAATTTACACATACCGACATCAGTTCGAACTTATACCCATGCATATTCTTGGATACCATAGATGCCTCGAACACCCTAGATGCCTCGAACTATTTTCCCGGTCCGAAGGTAGTTCGAGGCATCGAAGTTCTACTGTATTACATGTACCAAATGGCATTTGTATTTACTTATCACTGTAGTAATGGTGTTAGTTAGTCATAAGATAGTTGTAAGTTGTTTGTTTGTTTTTTCTTAAAGATTATGTACAAAAAACATCTGCCGATGATACACATCTTCTTTGTGTTATATATAATGCCGGTTAATTAAGTGCTAAACCACTCTATTTATCAATTGTTGGGACTGACAAACAATGCCGGATAACGGATAAAGCAGGTTCCGTTAAAGTAAGGGTCCATCTAATAGAAATACAGTGGAGTTCTGCCAGGACCGACAAACCATGCCAGTTAAGACAGGTTGCCGGTAAAAACAGGTTCCGGATAAACCAGGTTATACTATACTGTTGAAAAGCACCTGAAGAAATAAAGTGAGTCTAAAAACTTTGCTTATACTCTTGTGTTAAAGTAAAACAATGGCTAGTAATCTAGTGGGTACTTCATAATGACCAAAACCAGAAGGACACCTTCATACATTAAACTACACTTACGTGGAAAAAGATAACAATTAGCAGTTCATTCAACCTAACTACCTTAAAATTAAAAGCACACAATTTGACTCGAGGCAAGACTATAATAACTACAGGTATTGAACATACACTGTCCTACAAAAATAAGTGTAAAGTTGCAAAATTAAATTTGGTTAAATTTATATGTTAAATGTAAATATCTGTTTATCAGACGGTCACAATTACACTTATTCTGAAACTACAGTTACCTAATGAGTCAAAGTTAGAGATAGTAAGTAAGTAAGTAACGACTTTATTTATAGTGGATAACATATTTGGCAGAGTCAATTTACTATATGGTCCACATGATAAATATGTACAATAAACAAGATTTTACAAAACATACAACAAAGTTAGGTTTGCTAGAAGTAAATATGAAGATGTTCTGAATTAAAATAAACATGTGATACCATAGGCTAAATTTTCCATCTTTTAACAACAAAGTTACCTTTTCAAGCTGGACAAAGAAATTTATATTTTGCACCTAGGGTACCAATCAATGTATGATATTTAATCTTAATTAACAAAAATTTTCCTTGTCTTCAAAAATATTGTTGCTTCACTGTTCCGCAAATAGTGTTATTACAAATGAGTAAATGGGGAAATTACCTTTGTATACTTATTTTTGGTGGGCAGTGTATTTGGGTTTCTCTGTAGTTTTCTAAACAAGGCTAATATAGAATGCACCAATTGGCGAAGCTTCCAGCAACATTGTTAACAACATAGCAATAAACATGCAGCTTATCATGTCAGTGCTACCAGAAACGTTCACCCTACGGCTATCTAACCAATTCATTACGTCATTAAACTACACAACTTAAATTTCGTAAAGGGAATTATCAGTTTGTTTAAATGTCACACTAGCTAATGAAGTACTGTCATATTACGAGTGCAACTCACTACCATGTAACAAATATAGTTAGTCTTTACTCGACCACAGACCCAAACTCCTCCTTCATTCTTTTCTTTGACTATGTGCCTTCGTAGCTCAGTGGTTTGAGCGCTTGTCGTCTTATCTGGCGACCTGGTTTCAAACACGGGTGGAGGCACTCATACGACTGCCATATTTCAGCAGAAACTGACTGACAAATAAAGGACATGCTTGGCATTTTAAGTAGCAATAATTTTTATAAGGGACACAACCCATGCAAATACAACAATAATCAACACTGAACAGCTTAAAGCTTTAAAAGTATTCAAGGGAGACCCTGCATGGTTAGGTATACCAAGGGAAACAACCCTGAATGGTTTGGTATACCAAGGG
Source organism: Spisula solida (assembly GCA_947247005.1). NCBI lineage: Eukaryota > Metazoa > Mollusca > Bivalvia > Venerida > Mactridae > Spisula > Spisula solida. The sequence continues at coordinate 49,733,405 of OX365950.1, forward strand.
AAACAACCCTGCATGGTTTGGTATACCAAGGGAAACAACCCTGCATGGTTTGGTATACCAAGGGAAACAACCCTGTATGGTTAGGTATACCAAGGGGAAACAACCCTGTATGGTTAGGTATACCAAGGGCAACAACCCTGCATGGTTAGGTATACCAAGGGCAACAACCCTGCATGGTTAGGTATACCAAGGGAAACAACCCTGCATGGTTTGGTATACCAAGGGAAACCACCAAGCATGGTTAGGTATACCAAGGGCAACAACCCTGCATGGTTAGGTATACCAAGGGCAACAACCCTGCATGGTTAGGTATACCAAGGGCAGAACCCCTGCATGGTTAGGTATACCAAGGGAAACAACCCTGCATGGTTTGGTATACCAAGGGAAACAACCCTGCATGGTTTGGTATACCAAGGGCAACAATCCTGCATAGTTAGGTATACCAAGGGCAACAACCCTGCATAGTTAGGTATACCAAGGGCAACAACCCTGCATGGTTAGGTATACCAAGGGCAGCAACCCTGCATGGTTAGGTATACCAAGGGAAACAACCCTGCAAAGTTTGGTATACCAAGGGAAACAACCCTGTACGGTTTGGTATACCAAGGGAAACAACCCTGTATGGTTTGGTATACCAAGGGAAACAACCCTGCATGGTTTGATATACCAAGGGAAACCACCAAGCATGGTTAGGTATACCAAGGGCAACAACCCTGCATGGTTAGGTATACCAAGGGAAACAACCCAGCATGGTTAGGTATACCAAGGGGAAACAACCCAACATGGTTAGGTATATTAATCAACTTCTTACTTGCCCTAAATGTCTGTGTAAACTAATATTTAGAAATCTGTATTAAGTATGCTGTGTTCAAAGGGAGGGAACTCTGGGTCAATTAAGAGTGTTCAAAGCGAGAGAACTCAGGGTCAATTAAGAGTGTTCAAAGGTATAGAATGATATTCAATGGGAAATAACTCAATATAAATAAAATTGTTCAAAGGGAGAGAACTCTGAATCACAATATCATTTAGAGATAACAGGACTTAAACATATGCAAGTTCCTCGTTTACTTGATACAGCAGTGTATCAGTGAGACTTATCAGACTGTTCTATTATATACAAACATACATGACTGCATGTCTATGTGGTTAGGATATCTCTATGTCTCACCATTGCCACCATATCTTCAGCTTATGAAACGCTCATTAATATCACATTGTTCCAAGAGACAAGATGTGTAAGGATGTAGCTATAATGTATATATGACTTTTATAGCATTTTGTATCAATTAACTGTTGATCTTATAGTTTATATTTTGATCAAAGTCAACGTTACGATATAACCATGAACTAATGACTGTTTGACTTAAGTCACGGTACGTATCCTGATACACGGCTTCCCAGTTCCACCAGAGAATTGTTCTGTTTTCATATGGCTCTGACGGAACTGAAAACCGATGTAACACTCTGACGGAACTCAGGATACATGACATCCGAGTTCGGTCGGAGCGTTACATCGGTTTTCAGTTCTGCCAGAGCCGTAAGAAAACAAACAATTCTCTGACAGAACTGAGAAGTGGTGTATCAGGATACGTACCGTGGGATTCCTACTGGATAAGTTCAGATCAAGAAATGCTAGTGCTCAAGTGTATACAATCAACATAGATTTTGGTAGATGTCCAACAGCAAATAACTCTTAACAGATTACCATTGATTACCATCTATGCTAATGTCAGGCTCCTGTAATCACCAAATGCGGGTTAGTCTAAGGAGTAGAAACCCTCTAACCAAATGTTTAAATTCAAGGCTACAAATTAGGGGCTATGAGTAAAAGGAAATGTCACCTACCTTAACTCTATGTTCATCGTTGTCACTCTCTATGGCTTCTTCTTTAATATTTTGAGGCGAGTCACCATCGAAGCTAGGCTCCGAAAGTCCGTCTGAGCCGCTACCCTCTCCACCATTCAGCTCTTCGTTTAATGCTTCTCTTTTAATAATTCGCTTCTTAAGCGCAAACATGTGCCCTAAAGAAACAGCAGCGTCTGGAATGTTCCGATCCTCTGTTAAAGTAAACGCTGACTTGATCTGATGTAACTTTATCAAGTTCACAGTGTTTTTATTATTGCAACCATTTTGACTAGAATCATTACTGTTAACATTCCTGAACGCACTGTGTCCACTGTCACAGACCATGCCAGGAAAACTTGACATCGGCACTCTGTCGTCGGAACTTTGTAAAATAGGTTTAAAATAAGAGTTTTCCATTTTTCGTTTAAGTTTTAATCGCGCAAATGGAGACAGTGACTTATAACTGTCAGTCGATTCTTCAAAGGAAGTGAATCGCAAGGGCGATTCTGTCGGCGACATTTCAGTATATGAGTCCGAACCCACGTCACTCGCGCTGTTCGATGGAGTGTCCATCAGTGAATCACTCTCAGGGGAAGCAACTCTGACCTCATTCATTGGCATAAACTGAAAATAAAATGAAATTTATAAATTGTCTTGTATCTAAAAACATCTTATATTAAGGTTCCATACAGCAGATTGGTTTAGTTAATACTAATTGATTTAAAGTTGACAATGAAACAAGTTTTTCCAAATTATATTAATCACTTTCGACAATCTTTAAATAAACACGTCGACAAAAACAATATGACACTCGGCAAAGCCTCGTGTCATATCATTTTGTCCACATGTTTCATAAAACTCGTAGGTAATGAGCACCAATGCAAGATCCTCTATTTATTAATTAGCAAGTCACTAACTGCCAGAGCTACTCCTCTGTACACTGTCCGTCAATATTTGCAGCTCCCAAAGGGTGTTGCTCTACAGAGGTTGTTCTGTATCTGTGAGATCTGATAGCACCCGAATGCTTCCTTATATAACAGACGCCTGCAAAAGGACCCTTACCAATTGACAATTTCTTGAAAAAATCATTCAGTTTTCCCAAAAATCCAAAGTTATACCTATTTTTTGTTTCCCATAATAGGAAATACACCTATATTTTCCCCAAAATTTTGAATTTAAGACCACCATTATGGTTGAGTTACATTATAGAAATTAATAAACTTATTAAGGGTTGTGATTTTTTTCACAATCATTACATAAAGTAAATGAGTTAAAATTAAATTACACCAGGTACCATATGCCCCAATGCACTTTCAAACACCCGAACCAATTTAATTACCCACACACAGGCCCTCTATGCGATCTTATGTTCCGGTAAAAAATATTACTCTAAAACTATGAGGTGTTTTAGAGTAATATTTTTTTTCGGAACATAAAATCGCATCGAGGGTCTGTGTGCCCAAATCTAAGCCCAGACCAAATCCATAGGTTAACCCACCTTGGCACACCAAACAACACAGCACAACCACAACAGCAGAATCGTGACCTTGACTTAATGCACCCAACAACACAACCTGTGAGCTAATTTACTTTATTCAACCACACAGAGTACTACCCACATATACTATGTCCCATCAAGACAACAACAATAACAATACACGTAGCAACAACATATTTCACACATATAAACAGTTTACAAACAATGCATTCTACTCCTCGTGCCAAGTAACAACACATAAATGACAACACTACTCGACACATTCTAGGATCTGTGTCTGACCTAAATATATAACCATCATAAGTGCACGATTAACATTTATTAACTGACAGTATTATATATGTACAGCAATAACCCATAAAACGGGGTCAAAACCCTTAAAACTCAAGTCACTCACACTGCTTTCAATATTTCACATATATACATATCATTTCTAGAACATACAAATACAAAGAATAAAAACATGAAAAAAAAAACATTTAAAATTCAATTAAATACCTTCACAAGATGGACCCAAGTGTATTAAACCAGTTGTATACAGGAAAGTCTTAATAATAAATATCCATTTAACAGAAAAATACACCATCATAAAAACAACATTGAGGTTTTTAGTTGTTCTTTCTTCCGACACCAGCACAAGTACATCTATGTGATGTATATGAGATGTTTACATACGAGAGCATGAAGAAGCGGCACACAGCAACACACATACGATGACCTAGGTACATACACTCTTACATACACTTACAGGCATACAGTACATCACTCACTGACATCAAGCTAGATAGTTTAAAGGTGTGGTATGTAGGTGTGGTAATAACAAAATGTGTTATCTTTACTTTATATAAACTACGGCTTTCCTTTGTGGGGTCACATACATTAACTTCTGCCTTCATCATAATAGTTATATATATATAATTTATATATATATATATTATAATATATATATAAATTATTGAGTTTTAATTACTCATTTTGTCATTTTTTTATTTTTGATATTATATACGTTCTGGGGACGGACCTCTTTCTTTTCTTGTATATACATGTATATAAACCAAATCACTGTATGACTTATTGGGATACTACACAATTCAACTTGTATGACTTATTGAGATTGAAACAGCCAGTGATTTCCTTTCACTGTACGACTTATTGCAAGACTATACAATTCGATGTGTACTCCTTATTGCAATAACCGATAGTTAAACTCAATTATATACTGGGTATATACATACAAGAAAAGAATGATGTCCGTCACCAGAGTGTACATATCAATATGTATATCAATAGATATTTTATCCTTATAATTATAATAAATTAAAAAGACGACAATCGGACATGCCTCAGAAAGGTTTACACTAAACGACACATTTCATTTTTAAAAACTTTATTTTTATTTTTTACGTTATTATCGCAAATATAATCCTCAAAATTATTTACAATACAGAAATTTTCACTCACCACATATTTATACTAATGAAAAGCAGTTATTACTCTGTATATATAATTATATTCTTTTCATCAAATTTAGTTAACCGCCAACATCATAAAATCATTAATATTTGTTTGGGGATAAATTTAGTAGAATAGACAAGATCACAAAATTATGTAAAAAAAATCCAAAAAAATTAATAGACCTCTGAAAAAAACACAAAAGAGTATTTTTTCCTTATAAATCCATGAATTTACAATAAAACCCCAGCAACATTTCTTGAAATATAATACACCAGACACTAATTGCAATGAGTTCAACTACATTTTTATTGCCGAAAAAAATCAGAAAGCGCTGCGAACACAGTGTTTGAAAGTCTTTTCAGTTGTGTTTCTTTTTCTACAGTGGAGAAAGTTCAAAGGGCCGTAACTCCAGCTAAAGTCACTCCAACAAAGGTCCGTAACTCCAGCTAAAGTCACCCCCACCATAAATTTCTGACAATATGTGCAACTAAGATGATACCAAGTATTCATATAAGTTTCATCGGAATCCAACGAATGATAAATGAGAACTAGCACAGACAAACACTTTGTGACATCTATCTAGACATCCATACAGACAGTCGGACGGTCGGAGAGATGGACAGCACACAATCTATTTAATTGTCTACCCCAGTATATATAGGGAGACATAATTCTGATGTACAATGTGTTTATGTAGATGGTAGCCAGTAACACTACCAGTATAATGTAATGTGTCACGTACCTGTCCGCTATATTGTCATCTTGTAAAAATCCTTTAGAAATAGTAAATATTTTAAGACTGATGTTTTCATTTCAAGCCGCTGTGAGTGAAGTCCCCTGTGTGACACCTCAGTGACCTTTTATTATAGGCCCTTGTCTATAAAGCAATATAGTTAAAGTTAAAAAAATAAAAAATATTGTAATATAGGCCTTTTTCTATAAAAGCATTTAATAGTTAGAATTAAGAAACTGTACAAAATTTATCAAAATAACAATGATTCTGCTCAAATTTACGCGCTCAAACGAGCTATGGTTTCCATTCCTATTTTTCTTCGGTGAATAAACCCTTTTTATTATTATAGTTATAACAAGGCCACTTCTTTTTTTATTTTCTAGTTTTCATGATTTTTTGTCAAAAATATCAATTGGGCAGACGAAAAAAAACATGATTTTTTGTCAAAAGTGTCAACTGGGCAGACGAAAATAACAAACTATTATTATTTGCTTTCAATGGATTACGGAGATTTTTCAGTGAAAATAACAGTGAAAATAACAGTGAAATTACCACTTTGTTATTTTCACTGTTTTAGAAGCTGGTTCCAGTATCGTTCAGAAAAAGATTTTTCCAATTAAGCAAATTACGGTTCACTTTTAAGAGAAATTAAAGCATATAATAAACAGAAAATTTGTTGATTTTTGGTGAAAGATCAATTTTATTTCACTCGTGATCACATAAAATTATATTTTACCAAAATCAACAAATATCCTCTATTTATTTATTAAAAATTGTTTTTAATTTTCTAAAATTTTGGGTCACCCGTTTTGTAAACCAGAAAATATAAAGGTAGTGGCCCAAACATGATAAACGCAGATCTTACGTCCCAAAATGCTCGCAGAGCATGTGTGTAGATCATTTTCCGGTTATTATCCATCTTTAAATACGGCAACTAAACAATGTGTCAATGTATAGTCCAAATTCTAGACAAAAAAAGTATAGTCCAAATTCTAAACAATAGTGTAAAGTCCAAATTCTAAAAAATAACGTATATTCCAACAATGTCTATGAATCAAATGTCCAGTGCTAGCTAACCACTACTAACAAATGCATATGAATTTCACAGCACTGAGCAATGCCTTATATATCCTACATTTGCAGAGAAAACAATGTCAGCTTAATTCTCACCTTTGTATTGTGATAATAAATTCTACCGTAAGACTTTCAAACTGACGTAGATGTCGCACACAGTCAGAAAAATTGAACTTCTTCCCTCCTGAATTCACTCGTTAACCAAACCAAACCAAAATTAACTCAATACGTCATATACTATGGTGCGCAGAAGTACAAACTCATAATAGAGAACACGACCACGTCAACAACACATCAAACAAAAGCAAAGGTACTTCACAGCCAGAACAAGTGACCAAGTAAAATTGGCACCAAAAGTTAGCAACTATTAGGGAAGAAATCAAATACCGTATATCGGGTAATTTTCGCATACTGCAAATTTCGCGATTTTCGGCAAAATCAAATTTTAGCAAAGCTAATTTTAGCGATTTCTAACCTCTGTTTGTATTTTTCGCGTTTTCCATCTTGTAAGGGGAGATGAATCCAACATGATTGTTTTAGCGCAGCTAAAAACCAGTATATACAGGTTGGTACCAGCGTGCGTATTCTGTTGTCAACAGCGGGATCGCATATTATTAAAAACCAGTAGGCCTATGTACCGCGCATATTATATTTTAAACTGAGTAAATAAACTCCCTTGTTGTCATACGAATAAAAGATATACTTGTAGACCTATTTATACACGAAACTTTGCATGAATTTATTTTGGAGTTGAACATTAACAATCACGATTTTCGTTGTCATAGGTATAAAATATATTTTCACAGGTAAAATACAGAGATATGTATTTCACACCTCGTCATTTATTTTTAATTGTTTCATACAATAGACGGGAAAATTCTTTTGTTAAATTTGCCCCGATTTGTTTACATTCAAGACTGATGAGTGATAAGTGATAATATGCTTGTTGGTGAAATAGCATCTTAAACAACATAATTGTTTAAACTTTGAACTTTATAGGCGGTTTAGTTAAATAAGTTTTACTAAAAGCTTATGTATGATTTATACGGGTTATGTTATCGCATAGTACAAGTAATTAGTATAAACTAACGATTTTCATCATGCTTTAATATTACGACGCCGGTAGAAGAAAACGAAAGCAGAAACATTCATCTTCGGACAATCGCGACATACTGGTATGCATTTTTCGTGTTTTCAATTTTAGCGAATTGGTTTGGACGCGAATAAAGCGAAAATTAGGTACGCTCGAAAATTACCCGATATACGGTACATTAGCAACAACAGACGTACACTGACAGCAAATTAAAATAGGGAGGAGGTGCCAAACACGTAATAGAGAGCACAACAACGTCAACAACAATTTGCTGGCTTACAGTTAGAAGGATGCAAGTACTACTTACGACCTTATAAGAAATAGGCTCAAAAGAAGTGTCTTGAGATGCAAATTTCAAATATTATTTGAAATCTGCATCTCAAAAGACGCTTCTTTTGAGTCTATTTTCATAAAATCGGAACTAGTCATGTTGACCAAACCGAAGTTTAACAAGTCATTAAGAATTGCAAGCAATACAGAAGTCCCCTACCGGTTTTAAGCCATTTTCAATGTTTCTGTTGCCATTGCAACCACAATTTTGGTTGGAATCAAAATATTTTTTGACGTGCATTATCCCCTTTATAATTGCCCCCTATCCACATACGAAGTTTCATAAACCTAGCTTTGACTGACTGACTGACCAACTGACCAAGTGGAACAGCGCAAACTGCCAAATTTTCATCAACAAGAGGATCATAGATCCTGGGGCCCTCACCTGCTAAACATGACCAAATTTGGAACTTGACCTTAAGGTCATCAAGATAAACATTAACAAGATTTTCCTATAATTTGACCTTTTGACCTAGTTTTTTACCCCACATGACCCAACTTCGAACTTGACCTAGATTTCATTGAGATACAACTACTGACCAAGTTTGGTGAAGATCAAAGCAAAATTGAAAGTGCTAGAGCGTTAATGGTGAATTGTCTAACAGATGGACGGACGACGGATGACGGACAACGGATGACGGACAACTGACGACTGACAAAAAACAATCACAAAAGCTCACCTTGCCATCATGTGGCAGGTGAGCTAAAAACATATTGTAACATATTTTCGCGACTCGCGACAGTAAATATGTAAATTTGTGAAACTACATCAAAAATGATCTATCAGATCAAATAGTAAACAAGATACCCTCCGAGTATAAAATACATCGGAAACATGATGAAAATACCATTTATTTGTAATTATTTTTCAAGTTTGATGATGGGACAGAACTCCGGTTCATTTTTTAAATTATGGAACGCCGTTTGGATCACAATTGTATTATATTTTTCTTATTCGAACAATCTTGTATTTTATATCGGTAATGAACTTTATTAACTACCCAGACTTACCTTTTAACTTGTTTCAACAAATCAAATGTTATTGTTCAAGATATTAAAGGGATAGGACAAACTGATAATTTGTGACCTACCAAGTCGGCAATTCAAACATCTTGTTTAAGAAATAATGCTTATTTCGTAGCCAAAGTGTTAAATAATATGAAAACAAGACTGCGTTCAATAAACGCTTATGCCCCCATGGAAGCCTTGCCCTTAAAAAGCTAAGTCAATCAGGGGCCATAATTCTGAAATAATGTTGGATAGTGTTATATGGCTTTGATAATGTAAGGGGCTTATGATGGTAAACAAGTATGCCAAGTTTTAAGGCAACGCCATGATGGACATGATGTAAAACGAAACTGTCAATTTGGGTTAACCAAGAATTAGACGCTTAACAAGTCTAAGTCCAAAATTAGGTCAATGTGACGGTCAAAATGAGGTAAGGTGATATAGGTGTGTGGAGAATGTTCAAATACAACAACCATGCAAGTATGAAAGCTTTGTAGCTAGCTATATTAATGCTAGAAGAAAAGGTCAATTTGGGTTAACCAAGAATTTGGCCCTTCAATAAGTCTAAGTCCAAAATTAGGTCAAGGTGAAGGTTCAATTGGGGTCAGGTGATATAGGCGTGTGGAGATTGTTTGTAAACATCATCCATGCAAGTATGAAAGCTTTGTAGCAAGCCATAATAATGCTAGAAGAAACGGTCAATTTGGGTTAACCAGGAATTGGACCCTTCAATAAGTCTAAGTCCAAAATTAGGTCAAGGTGAAGGTCAACATGAGGTCAGGTGATACAGGCGTGTGGAGAGTGTTCATATGCAACATCCATGCAAGTATTGAAGCTTTGTAGCAAGCCATAATAATTCTAGAAGAAACTGTCAATTTGGGTTAACCAGGACGGACAAACGGAAGAACGAACGGACAGGTGAATCACTATATGCCTCCCCATCTATCGATAGGGGGCATATAAAAAAGCGTGGTAATGATGTGTATATCCTGTCAGAACATTCGATTGTATAATGTATTTAATAGGAATGAAATTGAATTTTTAAAGAAAAATAGATCAAAAATATGTCAAGTTTGATGGCCATTCACAGTACACTTATATCAGATGGCTGCAAGTCACCCATAGAGTCTTGGAAGACTACTCCAAACATGACAATCTTCTTATGATATTGTATGAGTCACACATAGGGCATGCCCTTATAGGGCATTGCATGACTGCTACAAAAGCAGTGATGAGTTACTTCCCTTTGCATTAACTGATGATCATGTAGGCCCCTAGGATCAATTAATTTTTTGCTAGTTAAGTGTACCAAGTTTCAATGCAATTAAATGAAAGACTTAGCATTGCTAGTAAACAAGCTATTGAACTTTATTAAAAACTTTAACCTGATTGCCCAGGACAAACGGACGGATGCATAAAAACGCACAGACAGACATGGGCATAAAAAGTCTGCAAGTATTAGGGAAGGAATCAAATAATTAGCAACATCATACATACACATTAGTAACGTCAGACTTACACATCAGTAACAACAGTGAAACCGGCAATGAACACCAGTTCAAAAACAGCTGAACTTTTAATTAGAGTTGTAAGTTCCAATGTCAAGATTTTAACACAAATATCAGAAAAATATCCAATTTAATGACGATTTCTCAATAAACATTACAGCAAATATTGAAATAACATTAACGTTGAAATATACGACAAGTAGGATTAAAACACAAATACATGTACCATTAAATGGGAAACTGTGCAATTGTGAGGTTGACGCCCGCCTCCGATGCCTAGTAACCAACACATTCTGGGCGCCGCCCACACGTCATCTATCAGTGATGGTCAGTCATATACAAGCTACTGTATATATACCAAAGTAAGGCCAAGCCTAATCAAGTATATATATCTACCACTATTTGGGTATCATGGCTCATATACAGACTGGAATAAAAAAATTCCTGCCAGCACTGTGTACCTTATAGGAACAGAACAAAACAGTCCCTATAGGGAATGGTTCTAAGTCAGGTATGGTCAAAATATCACCATTGCAAATTTATTACTAAATTGAGGACATTTAAAAACAATATGTCCATTTATTCAACCTTATATAACACAATTTTTTTCAAGTCAGTGAAAATAGTACAGGCTTCAGTATAAAATCTAGAACAAGATGAATTTAATGACAGTATAAGATGGCCCCAAGGTCTAGTGGATGACACTCTTGACTACTGATTGAGAGGTCATTGGTTTGATTCTCAGCCCGGGCACTTGGTCTTTCTGAAACGCTTCAGCGTTTCCAACCCAACTAGAGATAAACTGGTAGGTAACGTGTCTATCAGTACCGTTCACCAGGCACGCTAAAGAATCAAGGAGTCTATTCTGAAAGAGCTCAGCGTGCCGCACCCAATATGATCAATTTGTATCACACTTCTGTCTCTTCCCTCAGAGCTAGACATCATTCCCTGGGCCAATCTGGCAGGCCAAAACCACCACACAATAGCTTGATATTGTTATAGTCAAACATAAAGCAACAAAGCATATCAAAGAGCAGAAAATTACAGTTAACTGTCGAATCATCCCAAATACATGTACGTAAATGTTAACAATTAACACCATACATCACCACACTATTCTGTAAAAAGATGACTTGATGATTAGAATCTGTCACATCATCCCAAATACATGTACGTTACTATATGTAACATTATACGTCATCACACAATTCTGTAACAACAATATACGATGACTTGATGGCAAGAATAGACACATGTCACATGTACGGTAGACATACGGACGTACGGTAGGTGTGGTAACTTACATATGATACCATATAAAGATATACATCAGGGGTTCTACTGAGGCATAGTGCCCAACCCTGAAAATGAGTCGCAAGTCTGTTTTGGGAGCAATTAGCACACATTCCTACAACTTAATTAGGTTTCAAACATTGTTTTAATGTTAAAATTCAGATTATGGAACTTCAAATGACATAACTTGGTAAATTCTTTGAATTTTTTCATGAAATAACTTTTATTTTCTGCAGAAAAGATCATTCTTTCTTATGCATCAAATCTGGATTGCCGGATTATTCCAGAAATAACGGTAGGACCCCTAATACATACAGTATCAGTTATGACTGTGATAGAGCCAGGCATCTCAGGATAGGTAAACTAACATATAAACCACACGTCAGTCTCAGTGCCTGGGGAAGCTGATAGTCAGGCTTCTCAGGATAGGTAAACTTACATATAAACCACACGTCAGTCTCAGTGCCTGGGGAAGCTGTTAGAGCCAGGCATCTCAGGATAGGTAAACTTACATATAAACCACACGTCAGTCTCTGTGTGCCTGGGGAAGCTGATAGAGCCAGGCATCTCAGGATAGGTAAACTAACATAGAAACCACGCGTCAGTCTCCGAGTGCCTGGGGAAGCTGATAGAGTCAGGCATCTCAGGATAGGTAAACAAACATAGAAACCACGCGTCAGTCTCCGAGTGCCTGGGGAAGCTGATAGAGCCAGGCATCTCAGGATAGGTAAACTAACATAGAAACCACGCGTCAGTCTCAGTGCCTGGGGAAGCTGATAGAGCCAGGCATCTCAGGATAGGTAAACTAACATAGAAACCACGCGTCAGTCTCAGTGCCTGGGGAAGCTGATAGAGCCAGGCATCTCAAGATAGGTAAACTAACATAGAAACCACGCGTCAGTCTCAGTGCCTGGGGAAGCTGATAGAGCCAGGCATCTCAGGATAGGTAAACTAACATAGAAACCACGCATCAGTCTCAGTGCCTGGGGAAGCTGATAGAGCCAGGCATCTCAGGATAGGTAAACTAACATAGAAACCACACGTCAGTCTCAGTGCCTGGGGAAGCTGATAGAGCCAGGCATCTCAGGATAGGTAAACTAACATAGAAACCACACGTCAGTCTCAGTGCCTGGGGAAGCTGATAGAGCCAGGCATCTCAGGATAGGTAAACTAACATAGAAACCACGCGTCAGTCTCAGTGCCTGGGGAAGCTGATAGAGCCAGGCATCTCAGGATAGGTAAACTAACATAGAAACCACGCGTCAGTCTCAGTGCCTGGGGAAGCTGATAGAGCCAGGCATCTCAGGATAGGTAAACTAACATAGAAACCACACGTCAGTCTCAGTGCCTGGGGAAGCTGATAGAGCCAGGCATCTCAGGATAGGTAAACTAACATAGAAACCACGCGTCAGTCTCAGTGCCTGGGGAAGCTGATAGAGTCAGGCATCTCAGGATAGGTAAACTAACATAGAAACCACGCGTCAGTCTCAGTGCCTGGGGAAGCTGATAGAGCCAGGCATCTCAAGATAGGTAAACTAACATAGAAACCACGCGTCAGTCTCAGTGCCTGGGGAAGCTGATAGAGCCAGGCACCTCAAGATAGGTAAACTAACATAGAAACCACGCGTCAGTCTCAGTGCCTGGGGAAGCTGATAGAGCCAGGCATCTCAAGATAGGTAAACTAACATAGAAACCACGCGTCAGTCTCCGAGTGCCTGGGGAAGCTGATAGAGCCAGGCATCTCAGGATAGGTAAACTAACATAGAAACCACGCGTCAGTCTCAGTGCCTGGGGAAGCTGATAGAGCCAGGCATCTCAGGATAGGTAAACTAACATAGAAACCACGCGTCAGTCTCAGTGCCTGGGGAAGCTGATAGAGCCAGGCATCTCAGGATAGGTAAACTAACATAGAAACCACACGTCAGTCTCAGTGCCTGGGGAAGCTGATAGAGCCAGGCATCTCAGGATAGGTAAACTAACATAGAAACCACACGTCAGCCTCAGTGCCTGGGGAAGCTGATAGAGTCAGGCATCTCAGGATAGGTAAACTAACATATAAACCACACGTCAGTCTCAGTGCCTGGGGAAGCTGATAGTCAGGCATCTCAGGATATGTAAACTAACATAGAAACCACATGTCAGTCTCCGAGTGCCTGGGGAAGCAAGCTGATGTGCAATGTTAAATGAATGAAGTGTGGTATGTGACGTAACTTTTGGCCAACATCGCAAAAAAAATTTGGCAACACATAGTTTAAAACAACTTAAGTATTTTATTTTTTGACCGATTTTAACAAGACATCATCGACGCTCGAGCGGAGAATGAGTATGAGAAAGTGGTAACAATGTATCACTGGCTTAGAATGAGAAGGTTGTCTTATTTACGACCTTATAAGACCAATACATATTTGAAATCTGCATCACAAGGCGCTTCTTTTGAGCCTTTTTTCATGAAAATCGGTACAGGCCATGTTGACCAAACATTTTGTTATTTTCTCAAAACAGCGTTTTTGTACTTATGACCTTCTTCTAAGCCAGCGGTATGCTCCAGCCATGTCATGGCGGAGCATAATCATGGCCCTAACTGCACTTGGGGCTAGGGCCCTCAGGGGAACTTAGCGTCATTTTGAAGAAAAATGGTAATTTTGTCTTTTATAAATATCAATGCTATTATTTGAGTAATACATATTTATAGTACAAAAAGCTCATTTCAATCCATTACAGCTACAACAACTGCTGTGAACAGCATTTACAAATGTAGAGTCTCTTCATTGACTTCAAAAAAAAGGTGAAATGAGGGCTCTGATAATAATATAAATATTGATAACAATGATATTCATAGCCTGCATAATTGTGTACCCACAAGTTTGTGAACACAGATAATGACTGGTAATTATGAGTAACAGCAATAAAACCACCGATCTCTTTAAAGTCAGATCCTAACATTTGCTCTATTCCTTTACGCTGTTAGAGACCTGACTACACTCCATAAGAGGTCATGTTCACTGACCTCTCTGGCGCATGATGACGTCACATAGCCTCAGTAGCATATCACCGCACTTTCAGATTTGTGAAAGAAGTGATATGATTGGATAAAGAAAAGTTCACATCAACATGACCCCATACAGAGTGTCATCAAATCCTATTTCAGCATAAAGTAGTGAAGTACAGATGGTAAAACCACAGCAACAAATTTCAATAGGAGTGGCCTCACTCCAACAAAATCCCGGTGGTTTAGTTTCAGTAGCATCCTATAGATAAAGCAAATGGAAACTGGAAGTATTTAATTTGTGTCTAATGGAGAGTACAAACAGAGTCACATATACAAGCTGCTGATAAACAGCTTAATCACAATACAAGCTAACAGGTCACACCCACCATTAAATGGACTTATATACTGCCCCACCCAGATCTTAAATGCAGCAATAAATATATCAACTGTTCAGAACTTCTATAAATCAAGGTATGCATTTTCTGATCAATGCATTCATTTAAACGAGCCTGGTACGAGTTTATACCAATTTAATGAATAATTCACTAAATTCAGCTCAACAAGGGAATCCAGGCATACAAGAAATTATTGATACATAATGAACCATGATTAGATAGATGTAAAACTAGCCAAATTACCTCAGTTATTGCTAATAAACATATGGCTGGCTTAGAACTAGAAGATCACCTTATAAGACTCATGCATATTTGAAATCTGTATCTCAAGGTGCTTCATATGAGTCTGTTTTCATGAAAATCAGAAGTGGTTATGTTGACCAAACTGAAGTTTAAAAAGCATGTTTTTCCATTAGTAAAGAGTAGTTTTCAGGCAGTTTTTGCTTGTTTTCTCAAAATAATGATTTTGTACTAATGACCTTCTAATTCTAAACATTGATTATATCATAACATTGTTTTTTTATTGTTTTAAACATTTTATTTGGAGAAAAAAGCAGTGAAAACCAACACCTTGTTCATTAAGCCACATAAACAGATACCGGTATAACATCTATTTAAATAGACATTAATAAGAGAAATTGCAATGTTTTCGTACACAATGTTATATAAACAAGTGACCAACCGAATAATTGATTTATAACACTCAATATTTAGCAAGGTATGACAAATTACAGCAATCAATTTGAAGATTTTAAATCATAGCTATAGCTGTCAATCAATTATGCGGTCTTTTTGATAAAAAATTCATTAAGTTTGGATGCAACAAAACTATTTAAAGCAGATGTATCCGCATGTTTAGTTTGGATGCAACAAAACTATTTAAAGCAGATGTATCCTCATGTTTAGTTTAGATGCAACAAAACTATTTAAAGCAGATGTATCCGTATGTTTAGTTTGGATGCAACAAAACTATTTAAAGCAGATGTATCCTCATGTTTTATAGATGTCTATCAACAATGCTGTCTTTTTACTAAATATTTCATATACTTTTGATGCAATGAAACTATTTAAAGTGGGTGTATAGGTATATTTTCAAACTAATATTTGTCTTAAAATTGCAATTTAATTGTGTAAATCGATAATTACAGGAAAGAATGCTTTCTCTAACAACACAAATGTTATTTTTAGATAAATAAATAATAAAATATAAAAGATAGAAATTCAATAATTATTGACTGTATACAAATCGAGGGCTCCAAAACAGTTGTAACCACATATGATTTAAGAAGGAGTTACAACTGTGATGCACTAAGCCCTCGAAATGTAGGATCAAAAGTCAACAATTAGTGGGTCATATTATTAAGTATATATGTAGAAAAATAGCTCTACCCACTAGGTGTTCGAATCAGGTGACTTCTCTACCCTGACAGCTAGGTAGATTACAGAATAAAACATTCATTTCTTGAATTTTCTGCCAAACTACCAGTACACGAATGTTAACAGATATAAACTTTTCTCACTGGTAGTTAAATTAAGGTAATAAGTTTTTATTTTCATGGCACAAAGGTAACTCCAAACTACAACATCTCTCAGCCATCATCCACACCGAGTAATCAACATACATGTGTATCAACTAGAGCAAGACATATGAGCATAATAATATAAATTAATGACAATGGTAGAATGTATACCTGTCCAATCCAACATGCATATCAATTAGTTACAGTAAATTGCACCATGTCGTAATTTGTGAGCCGTTCTGCCTAAGGCAACACGTTTAGGCTAACAACTCTGTATTAATTTAAACTATGCATTATCTTTTGCACTTCATAATAATAAGCACTCAATTATTAATACTTTTCAGCTAATTGCAATCATAAGACATCTATTTTCATCAGCACTTTCCTGGGGTGGTATTCAATATTGATCTTACTTGACTTAAGGATAAGGACAACCAATCAGATCACACCATATTAAACACTTGCTCAATAACAGGCAATATGATTGGCTATCCTTATTCAACATTAAATAACATCAATATTGAATTCCAACCCTGGCTTCAAATTTAGGCCATTTAGGATTTCAAGGATGAGTCCGACAAAATATTTATGAAAATATTAAGACATTCTTCAGACAGCCAAGGACAATCTTCCTACAAGAATTAGAGAACCAGTCCAAGGACAAACTTTCTACAAGAATCAGACACCAGTCCAAGGGCAATCTTCCTACAAGAATCAGAGAACCAGTCCAAGGACAAACTTCCTACAAGAATCAGAGAACCAGTCCAAGGACAAACTTCCTACAAGAATCAGGGAACCAGTCCAAGGACAATCTTTCTACAAGAATCAGAGAACCAGTCCAAGGGCAATATTCCTACAATAATCAGAGAACCAGTCCAAGGACAATCTTCCTACAAGAATCAGAGAACTAGTCCAAGGACAAACTTCCTACAAGAATCAGGCAACCAGTCCAAGGACAATCTTACTACAAGAATTAGAGAACCAGTCCAAGGGCAATCTTCCTATAAGAATCAGAGAACCAGTCCAAGGACAAACTTTCTACAAGAATCAGAGAACCAGTCCAAGGGAAATATTCCTACAATAATCAGAGAACCAGTCCAAGGACAAACTTTCTACAAGAATCAGGCAACCAGTCCAAGGACAATCTTACTACAATAATCAGACAACCAGTCCAATGACAATCTTACTACAAGAATCTTACAACCAGTCCAAGGACAATCTTACTACAAGAATCAGGCAACCAGTCCAAGAACAATCTTTCTACAATAATCAGACTACCAGTCCAAGGACAATCTTACTACAAGAATCAGGGAACCAGTCCAAGGACAATCTTTCTACAAGAATCTTACAACCAGTCCAAGGACAATCTTATTACAAGAATCAGGCAACCAGTCCAAGGACAATCTTTCTACAAGAATCAGACAACCAGTCCAAGGACAATCTTTCTACAAGAATCAGACAACCAGTCCAAGGAAAACCTTTGTACAAGAATCAGGCACCCAGTCCAAAGACAATCTTACTACAAGAATCAGGCACCAAGTTCAAGGACAATCTTTCTACATGAATAAGACAACCAGTCCAAGGAAAACCTTTGTACAAGAATCAGGCACCCAGTCCAAGGACAATCTTTCAACAAGAATCAGACACCCAGTCAAAGAACAATCTTTCTACAAGAATCAGACTACCAGTCCAAGGACAATCTTACTACAGGTATCAGAAAACCAGTCCAAGGACAATTTTTCTACAAGAATCAGACAACCAGTCCAAGGACAATCTTTCTACAAGAATAAGACAGCCAAGGACAATCTTTCTACAAGTATCTGATAACCAGTCCAAGGACAATCTTTCTACAAGAATCAGACAACCAGTCCTAGGACAATCTTTCTACAAGAAGCAGACAACCAGTCCAAGGACAATCTTTCTACAAGAATCAGATAACCAGCCCAAGGACAATCTTTCTACAAGAATCAGACAACCAGTCCAAGGACAATCTTTCTACAAGAATCAGACAACCAGTCCTAGGACAATCTTTCTACAAGAAGCAGACAACCAGTCCAAGGACAATCTTTCTACAAGAATCAGACAACCAGTCCTAGGACAATCTTTCTACAAGAATCAGACAACCAGTCAAAGGACAATCTTTCTACAAGAAGCAGACAACCAGTCCAAGGACAATCTTTCTACAAGAATCAGACAACCAGTCCTAGGACAATCTTTCTACAAGAAGCAGACAACCAGTCCAAGGACAATCTTTCTACAAGAAGCAGACAACCAGTCCAAGGACAATCTTTCTACAAGAATCAGATAACCAGCCCAAGGACAATCTTTCTACAAGAATCAGGCAACCAGTCAATCGCCATATAAGAACAATACAAAGGACTAAAATATTCTTTTTGATCGGACAAAGAATGAATATCAAGGATTGTTTACTCTGGTCTCATGCACATGAATCTACATGTCAGAGTATGTGATGTCATACCAGTACTTACATGACGTAACAACATGAGCACGTAGCATTTATATCAAACATATCAAACATATAACAATTGTCATCAATTAAAACTACTTCTCTTTTACAACTATGTACATACCACAGGTAACTGTATCATTAATAAAGAGTAAACAAAAAAACTTTTTTTTATAAAATTTATAATATCTAAGATATTATAAATTTTATAAAAAAAATTGTTTACTCTTTATTAATGATACAGTTACCTGTGGTACATACATGTATTGTTAGAAACAATTCATTCCCTTTTTCATAAACCTTTTTTCTATAATAGAATATTTTCATCACTGCATTGTATTTTTTCTTAAATTCAAGTAACATGGGAACTCAATTTGTCCAAACTATCTGTATGACAATCATGCAATTACTTCAACGTTTCTCATAAAACAAGAGGGCCCAGAAGGCCCTGGATCGCTCACCTGAGTAATATTCGAGTGATGTTAAGTCGAGAAATGAACTTTTTCTACATAGAAGTTCATTTTTTTTAGTGCAGCTAATCCTGGTTCTCGGATTATTCCGGAATAGTAGGATATGCCTCTATGATAATTATGTTTAAGGTTAATGACCTTATCTGTTTATTTAATGACCTCAAAAAACATTATAGGGGTCATCTATTGATGATAACCAACCTCAAAGCAAAGTTTGATGATCTTAGGCCAAACTGTTCTCGAGTTATTGATCTGAAACCATTTAGTGTACCAGACAGCTAACATGTAGAAAGCAATTTACCCCAAATATCTCAGGCTGACCTTAAAAAATTCTTTGTTTGGAGTTACACAGAAATGTTTAGGCGGGTAGGTAAGTAGGGAATGTTTTTAATTATTTTTAACAAACACTTAATAATCTCATTAAAGTAAAAAATGTCTCCTGAAGGCCAAATATGTTGCTGGGATTTTCGTGAGTAGATAGAGTAACTCCAACCAAAGAATTTATTAAGGTTAGCCTTAGATTGAGGGATATATTCGGTAGAAGAATATAAAACACAACTAACTTGTATGCAAATATATACACTTTATGGGCATGATATTTTGTGAAATAATGGATTGAAATAATCAAATTGATTGTCACTATTTTGAATAAGGTGGTAGTTGTTGACAAATCTGATGTCATATCTGGTGTTTGTACTCAACACTTCGCTACTTCATATTTGCCATCTCTTCAACATAACTGACCATTAACTAGCTGAACACACAATAAACTTCTCCTACTGACTGAACAAATGACCAGATGGTCTACACATGTTTGAATTCAGATACCAGAGTCAGGGTTTAGTATATCTCATTGAAAAGTCATTAATGTCAGCAAGAAAGAAATATCCAACATTATTTCTTATCTAAAGGTGAGGTCAGTGGGAGTCTGCATTGTGGTATAAGAGAAGATTTTCAAAGTTTTCTACAATAACATAGTGACTGGGGTAGGGGGCTATTTTAACCCCATGGGGGTAAAATTTGTACAATCTTGTTAGAGGACCCCAATAATTATGATGTTACATGCAAAATATCAAAGTTGTAGGTCTTGTGGTTTCAGAGGAAAAGATTTTCAAAGATTTCTCTCTATAACTCTATTGCAAAACAAGTGACCCCCGGGACGGGTGCAGTTTTGACCCCAGGGGCAAAATTTTAACAATCTTTGTAGAGGATCTCATGATGAAGCTTCATGCAAAATATCAAAGCTGTAGGCCCTGTGGTTTCAGAGAAGAAGATTTTTTAAGTTTTCACTTTTAAAATCTATTTTTAGCTCCTGTGACCTAATTAATAAATTAACCAGAACCATTTGAACAACTTTGAAAGAGGACCACCCAAGGATCATTCCTGTGAAATTTGGTTAAATTCCATCAATTGGTTTAGGAGAAGAAGTCATTTAAAGGAATTGTTGACGGACGACGACGGACGACGACGGACGCCGGACAGCCACCTATCCTAAAAGCTCACCAGTGAGCACTTCGTGCTCAGGTGAGCTAAAAAATTAATATTAATATTCACAATAATTATGGCAACCTTGAATTGAAGTTGTAGATAAACACATCTTGTAACTGTGAAGTGAAAACATGTTAAGATCAGATAACAAGACATTAAAATGACAATATATAGCATGGAGAATTTGACATGATCCTGACCCTTATGCATGAATATATTACAAGGTACTTGCGTTGAATATATAAATTTCCGTGAGCAAATCGTGCGATATCGGTCCTTTAGATTTGTGTTTGTATTACACCTAGAGCGCCTTCATGGTACTACCCACTTATGAAAACATACAACAGGGCTTATAAATATAGACAATAAATCAGCTGTTAAATTATGCTAATAGAAGGTTGAGAATCGAGTCAAATTCTCCATACTATACCAGGTACAATATAATTTAATTATTTTGACATCTTCACTGAGTCATATACCTGTATTCCTCTCTTTGGGTTCTTTAATTTCCGGCATCTAGTTCTGAAAAAATGAATGAAAATTGTATAATAAAATAAAAATATTTTCAAATAACCAAAAAACTGCACATAATACATAGAAAATAGTGGTAACATATATGGTATTAGTCTGAAAAGAATTTAGAATACATCAAATTTAAAATCCGGGAAAAGTATAACATTAAAGTTAAAGGAAGACCATAATTCAATGAACGTAGAACCATTTATATTTGTGGGGGATAAATTTTTGTTAGATTTTATGAATGAACACAATAAAAAAGTTAAATAACACCGTTAATTGACCCAGGAAATATCAAAGTAAAAATTTCTGTCTGACACTGCCTGACCCAGAAACAGAGACAAACATTTTGACCAAGTTTCATGAAGATTATAAGTGGGCCATGATTGTGTCCTCTAATGTGTTCACAAGCTTTTTCTAAGATTTGTCCTGGTGACATAGTTTTTGACCCCACAAGACCCAGTTTCAAACTTGGCCGAGATCTCATAAAGACAAACATTCTGACCAAGTTTCATGAAGATTGGGCTATTACTGTGGCCTCTAGTGTATTCACAAGGAGTTGTGGACGGACGACGGACAGACAATGGACAAAGAGTAATCACAAAAGCTCATCTAGTCACTATGTGACAGGTGAGCTAAACATGCTTTGTTTTGATATTACATTGTCTGTATACAAGTGACAGACCTGAATAAACAGACTATAACAGTAATTGTTCACAGAAACAAGATAATCAGAAACACACAAAAGGGATTTCCTTCTTTTGTAAGTGCTGATGTACATGTACTCAAGTTTTATAGTTCAGAAAATGTACAAGTTTTTATCGAAAATTATCATTTAATACTATCTAAAGTGTCTTCTTATCTAACAGTAACACTTTATATAGATAGCAACTGATAACAACTTTAATTTTCAAATTCATATTAAATCATTCAATGGTGACCTCTTTAATCATTATTGTTTTTTCAATGAAATCTTAAGATTAAGTTAGCATGCATGGATACTAAATGCCTTAAATTCTTCCAAATTTTATCAAAATATTGTTCAGGGGCTATTTTCTTAAACTTGGGAAGGTGCCTTAGCCTTTTATTTTGGGAAATGCAAGAGCGATTTTCAACCAAATTGGAAAAGTTAGGCGGCCCCGTTGTTGTAAAAGCTGGTTCTGTGGACAAACCATAGCCAAACATTTCACAGAATTTGCCCATGTAGCCCTTTTTAGCGCTACTATGGTATACCCACAGGTGACCCAAATCATAAAATGATTTAGGAGAATCATTTTTCAACATTTAAGGAATTTAAGCATTGATTTTTAGGAAAGTTCATTCACCAAATTTGGAAAAGAATAGGCTTTTCGCAATTGGGAAGCCACTGATGGTAGGCCTCTGTTATCGAAGTAAATAAGGGCCTGCCATTCAACAAGAAAAATGGAAAATCCATGAAAATTCTAACAAGAGCCATAACTCTGCTGAAACATGATTATAGCAAAAATAAAACTCCAAATTGACAAAATCCAGGCTTCATGATCCGTATTATCAGGGCTAGACACTAACATCATTTTCATAGTGGCCCAAAGGACCAGCAACTTATGAAACATGCTGGTCCGACAGAATTCCAGATGGTTCTACTAACTCTTGAGCAACTAAAAGATATCTTTTATCATGTAGTGCATTCTTAATATGTTTTGTTTTATTTTGAATAGTTCATGAGATTTCATTCAGCAGTTTCCATTATCAACTTAGTCATGCTTTCTTGAAAAAATTATTTGATCCTGTTTAAAAAGTATTTTCTTGAGAATGTTCTGTGGTCAATAGGACCACCTGCATTCCAAGAATCAATGGACCTCCATGAAAACTACTGGTTAACAAGTATGCCAAGTTTGAAAGCACTGTGCCTTGATGGACTTCAAAAATATTTAAGTTTCAACAACTTGAAAGTTTTGGTTAACATTTTCGGACAAACGGACGGACGAACAAGACAATCACTATATGCCTTGATCCTGCATCCGTAGATATCAGGGCATAAATATTCCACACATAACACTAAATTGGCCAATTCTTTATGCTGCCTCACTCCCCCTCTCTCAACTCATCCCACGTCTCTCAAGCAGACATCATCTATCAAGCAAATTTAACTCTTATTTCATATCTTCTATAAAATTTCAAATACATAAATTTTCATAACAAAGATCAGCAGATAATATCTGGCTTTAACATTAGCAAATATATCTGAGAAATACAGATAAACAGTAACATTATGTAGTATGCTAATAAATGCACCCGTTGTATTTACCTATCAACAACAGGGCTCAACAAATTTTTTGGAAGGCACTTGTCCTGCAGGACGAGTAGCTGAGAATTTCCACTAGTCCTGCTACAATATCTACTCGTCGTGCAGGTCAATAAAGAAAAATGCATTTTTATGGTAGGGTATAAAGTTCGTCGTTTCACAAGCTTCGCTCTGGCGATTCCGATAAACCGTACTACGTACATACCGGAATGTCCGTAGCGAGCTTTTAGCCAATCCAATCGTACGGAACTAGACGGATGGAAGGCTTTTAAACAAACGGTCAACATCCGGTTTGTGCGAATTATTTAATTTTTACGTTCGATAACAACTTGAAACTGATTGCTTTCGGCCAGAAATTCCACTCGTATTATTTCATTTTCTGTTCTACGTTCGACTAAGAGATGAAACTGATTATATTCGGCCAGAATTTCCACTCGTCCTGCAGGACGAGCGTTGCCGTAAGATTCACTCGCCCGTGGTCACTTTCTACTCGTAATTACGAGCGGACGAGTGGATTTGTTGAGCCCTGAACAAGTAAAATGCATTCAAAATCAGAAACTATGAAAATACAGAAATTAAGTTAACTGTCAATAAATATCTTAAATTACCATGATTGAAATCACTGACAGACTTTTATTAACACTTATGCCAGAGTTTTTTAATCTCTTGTTACTCAGACCTTGTTGTGTGAAATGTCGGCAGGAGGAGAAAAAAAATAAAACTCCCAACAAATAGCTTCCATGAGCTGTAAATGATAGAAGAGTCATTGACGGTCCGATTTAAAGCAATCAACACTCAACAACAGTGTTAGTTTCCAACAGCCAATTTATTTTAAGACTAGTACACTGCAGTGAAACACTAATATAATAGTACACAGCAAGGAAACACTAATATAATAAAACTTATTAATAACAAAATAATGAAATAAAAAACAAGGCTGCCAGGTACATTTATCATCAAAACCATATATGCAATTTAGTTTTTTTCCAGTTTTTCAAATTGTTTTTTGATGGGGCGCTTAATGCAATATTTACATGGATTCAGTCTAGTGAGAAATAACATGTGCATTTTTCAATACCATGATATTCATATTGTTAGATAAGATATAATATTGTACTAACTGAAAATGTTTTCAAGACAAAGTATTCAGGTTAAAGAGCTGAGCTTAAATTGTAAGTTGCCCTAAGACAGGGTTTCAGCTGAGCTTATATTGCATGTTGCTCTTAGACAGGGTTTAAGCCAAGCTTAAATTGCATGTTGCTCTTAGACAGGGTTTCAGCTGAGCTTAAATTGCATGTTGCTCTAAGACAGGGTTAAAGCGGAGCTCATATTGCTCTAAAGCAGGGTTAAGGCGAGCTCATATTGCATGTTGATCTAAGGCAGGGTTAAAGCTGAGCTTATACTGCATGTTGCTCTAAGACAGGGTTTCAGCCGAGCTCATATTGCATATTGCTCTAAAGCAGGGTTAAGCCGAGCTCATATTGCATGTTGCTCTAAAGCAGGGTTAAAGCTGAGCTTATATTGCATGTTGCTCTTAGACAGGGTTTCAGCCGAGTTTATATTGCATGTTGCTCTTAGACAGGGTCTCAGCCGAGCTTATATTGCATGTTGCTCTTAGAAGGGTTTCAGCCGAGTTTATATTGCATGTTGCTCTTAGACGGGGTTTGAGCCGAGCTTATATTGCATGTTGCTCTAAGACAGGGTTTCAGCTGAGCTTATATTGCATGTTGCTCTTAGACAGGGTTTCAGCCGAGCTTATATTGCATGTTGCTCTAAGACAGGGTTTCAGTCGAGCTTATATTGCATGTTGCTCTAAGACAGGGTTTCAGTCGAGCTTATATTGCATGTTGCTCTAAGACAGGGTTTCAGTCGAGCTCATATTGCATGTTGCACTAAGACAGGGTTTCAGCCGAGCTCATATTGATTGTTGCTCTAAGGCAGGGTTAAAGCTGAGCTCATATTGCATGTTGCTCTAAGACAGGGTTAAAGCTGAGCTTATATTGCATGTTGCTCTAAGACAGGGTTTCAGCTGAGCTTATATTGCATGTTGGTCTAAGGCAGGGTTAAAGCTGAGCTCATATTGCATGTTGCTCTAAGACAGGGTTTCAGCCGAGCTTATATTGCATGTTGCTCTAAGACAGGGTTTCAGCCGAGCTTATATTGCATGTTCCTCTAAGGCAGGGTTAAAGCCGAGCTCATATTGCATGTTGCTCTAAGGCAGGGTTAAAGCTGAGCTCATATTGCATGTTGCTCTAAGGCAGGGTTAAAGCTGAGCTCATATTGCATGTTGCTCTAAGACAGGGTTTCAGCCGAGCTCATATTGCATGTTGCTCTAAGGCAGGGTTAAAGCTGAGCTCATTTTGCATGTTGCTCTAAGACAGGGTTTCAGCCGAGCTTATATTGCATGTTGCTCTAAGGCAGGGTTAAAGCTGAGCTCATTTTGCATGTTGCTCTAAGGCAGGGTTAAAGCTGAGCTCATATTGCATGTTGCTCTAAGACAGGGTTTCAGCCGAGCTTATATTGCATGTTGCTCTAAGGCAGGGTTAAAGCTGAGCTCATTTTGCATGTTGCTCTAAGGCAGGGTTAAAGCTGAGCTCATATTGCATGTTGCTCTAAGACAGGGTTTCAGCCGAGCTTATATTGCATGTTCCTCTAAGGCAGGGTTAAAGCCGAGCTTATATTGCATGTTGGTCTAAGGCAGGGTTAAAGCTGAGCTCATATTGCATGTTGCTCTAAGACAGGGTTTCAGCCGAGCTTATATTGCATGTTCCTCTAAGGCAGGGTTAAAGCCGAGCTCATATTGCATGTTGGTCTAAGGCGGGGTTAAAGCTGAGCTCATATTGCATGTTGCTCTAAGACAGGGTTTCAGCCGAGCTTATATTGCATGTTCCTCTAAGGCAGGGTTAAAGCCGAGCTTATATTGCATGTTCCTCTAAGACAGGGTTTTAGTCAAGTTTATGCTAGCACGAACCTATTGGATTCTGTTTTGATTATATCACTCCCATCTGATCCATTGGTTTCTGAAAAGAAAAATAAGATGAGCTATGTTTGTGATGCTAGAATCAATGTGTGTTACAGCAATAATGAATGAAGAATAATACAGCATAATTAGGTTGATGTATTGGAAAATATCAAACAAAGGAAAAGCACATGTATCGCAAAGGTTCCATTTGTCTTGGGTGTAGGGGTTTTGACCCTTGAAATTTTCAACATGCCACATTGTTACCCTCTAGACTTTGGTTTGAAGGGTCATTTTCTCAAAAACTACACAGGCACCCGTCATGTTATGCCCCCCCCCCCCCTCCCTGTAGACCCCATTACTACCCAGGTACCCCCTACCAACCCAACTGTGACTTTTCGGTGCCGCGTTTTTGCGACGCGTTGGTTTTTGCAACACTTTCACTTATTTATATAAGGACAAAATCCTTAACTAAAAACGTTTTTAGCGACCTTAAAATTTCCATAACTTTTTTATTACTTAAGATATTTTGAAAAGGAAAACTGTTCTGAATAGCTGTTAAAGAGCTATTTAAAATGCACTTAACATTTATTAAATATACTTTAAAAAATGACTTGGGGTTGTTATTAATTAGCACCTTTCTTATGCACCATTCTACAGAATGCTTAAAAGATGATGCATCAACAACCCAATACATGGTCCAAATTTTATGAAATTATCTCAAATAATAAAAAAGTTATGGCAATTTTAGTGCATGACCTATCGAAAACTGCGACTTTTCGGTGCCGCGTTTTTGCGACGCGTTCCCTTATTTATATAAGGACAAAATCCTTAACTAAAGACGTTTTTAGCGACCTTAAAATTTCCATAACCTTTTTATTACTTAAGATATTTTGAAAAGGAAAACTGTTCTGAATAGCTGTTAAAGAGCTATTTAAAATGCACTTAACATTTATTAAATAAACTTTATAAAATGACTTGGGGTTGCTATTAATTAGCACCTTTCTTATGCACCATTCTACAGAATTGGCCATAGTAAGTAATAGACTAAGTATATTCTTACAGAGCAGAATGTTTTGTTTTATTTTAAACAATTAATTATGAACTATTATTTCCTGCTTAAAAAGTAAATGCATTGCCCATTTTTCTAAACCAATCGTTAGCAGAGCATAATATTAATAATAACAAGAGCACCGCCTGCAAGTGCTGGACGCTTGACTTTCTCGTACTTGATAGTACACTTGCTCATAGATCTGTGCATGCATCAATTGATTGTTGGTAAACTGTAGTATGTCATTCTCACCATATTGAATTTTCCTCCCCTTAATGTGGCCTTGATGCACACAGGTCAATTATATGTGTGTAGGCATAACACAACACTTGAGGTCACTGTTATTCTAAGTCAAAGTTTTACAAAACTTCTAAATAAATCTAAATTCTAATAAGAAAGAAGCAATATCAGGTAACTTTTTACCAATTAATACAATCAATCTTATTATGCCCACCTCAATTAACTCTCAAACAATTTATTGAAAACAAAATATGACACAATGTTCCATCTGTGCATTCAATTTTATGTCTGACTGTCAACTTGAATACAACAACAAGATTGGTATGAATATACTTGGGGACGAATGCGTAGTAACTTAATTTGCAGATATTAACCATATTAAAGAGATTTTATACAAATTACCTAACATGAATATCTTAAATAAAGTGTTTTATACTGCAGTGGATACAAGCTAAGCATGTCATAGCAGGAAATGTAGCGATTTTTATAAAACCATTCCCCACCCACCTCAGTTTACGTTATCACTTTCTTAGAGAGTAAAGTTCATCGAAGTTGGATGTAATTAGCTCCCTTGAGACACCAGAAGCATCGTATATTAACATGTGATTTATAAATGGAACATTTGAAAGTGAAAGCAAGGTACAATACCTTCATTTAGAATCATAACTCGTTCGTTTATACTCGCCATCCCGTCTCCAGAATCACCATCCGGACGGTCGGCCATTTTGGACCACCTTGGACACACCCACTTTCATCCGGGAATTTTCTATTGACACACCCACCACCGCCCGGAGGCTGCCGAATCAATCAAATAATGCATTACCGCGACCGTGCATACACTACCGTCTGCTCCTTGTGACTGATGAAGTTGTCAGTTTGCCTGTCTACATTACAGTAGATATTTATAATATAGGAAAGATAGAAAGAAAAAGTATAAAAAAAATTTTTTTAATTGTTACAATATTTATACAGTAGGCCTAATGAATAACAATAATTTAGATTTATTCTCAGGCTTTAACTTAGAAAGGTGCATAAGTTATATATAGATTCCGGTCGAAGAAGAGGTTGTTAATATGCCAACCTAATTAGAATGGACCCATAATATCGTCGCCATAGTAGAATCTACTAAAGGGTCACTATATAGACACGTGCATGAACAATGAGTAGATCTATTCGAAATATACAGTCTAGATCTAGGCCTGTACATGATATATGCGCATCTTATGAACGGCCTTGGTATTTTCACGAGAATCAGATGAAGTCAAGTTGTCAAAGCTGACGTGAAAAGCGTTTTTTCACAAACAAAGTTTTCAGATGTCATTTTTTCTAAACTAATCTCGTGCAGACATAAATTAAAAAGACATTGACGTACGGATCAAGCTGCGTCCAGCATATGCGACCACCGTACGCGAGCTTTACAGTAAAGAGATTGCATTGAAAAAAAATCAGTATATTTGAATCCATGGATATAGGCCTAGTAGGCCTGACCAAGCTTGCTGTCTTGTTATGGCAGCTTTTTAATTTCTGACATGAGTGCAACTCAGTATACAGTAGGCTATGGTAGCAACAGGGTCAGCACAGTATTCAAATGAACAATATAATTATTCATGCAAATAGGTGGCAATACATGAATAAACAAAAAACTTCACAGCAGATCACATGATAGGCCTATCATATGTTTTCGTAAATTGCTTAGGAAGGAAGAATTGTTGCCCCTTAAAAAATCTGCACCACTTTTAGATCTGGCAACCACCCATTCCAAAGTCTGAATGTCTATATCCCTCGAAAATACCAATGTAATTTTTCTACCAGATGGGGTTCATGAAAATCCACTTGAGGGACCTTTTGAAATCCGGTCCATAGACTGGTTGGCTTTTGATCCTCTCGGGCGCTATTCGGTAAAGTGAGACATCATGGGTTATTCATGTCCAGAGAAACGAAGCAACGTATGCCATCGCGCGCACATAGATGCATGGTCAAAGTGTAGAGCAAGACAATTTGATGATATTGGTATGAGTATACGTCGTTTAATTTAATAATAATAATACTGACTTTATTTATTGTGGATCAATTTATGTTCAATACAATGGCAGTCAGCTCAAAATGCTAGTTACCATGGTGATATGTGTGCTTTTACGTCATGATAAGACGTTTAGACATGCATGTTTTTGCATTTCGTCAAAATGTGACGATTTTCACAGTTACCACCTTTTGCCATTTGAAGTGTTCAATATAATGTTAGTCAGCTCACGATGCTAGGTTACCTTGGTGATACGTGTACGTTTACGTCAGACTCTGTCATCGTACGTCATTATACGACGCTTACACGTGCGTGTTATTGCATTTCGTCAAAAGGTATGACTAGCCTATTATCGCACTTAATACCTTTTGACAAACTTTGAAAGTGTTCGGAGACTGTCTTTTAAATGCAGATTGTACGTAGTTCAAGAGAATCGTATTGTGTCGATTGACAAAAATGGCTTGCATTAATTCGAATAGTCAGTTCATTCTCGGTAAATGTATTGATCAATGATGAAGAATAATTCTACAGAAATTTAGATCTATCATGAATTGTTACAAAAAAATGTTGTCGCTTTTTTTCATTTACCTGTGTATTTCTATACACATATACGCAAGCAAGAACTTAAAAAGAATACCCTGTGAGTAGGGCTTCAATTAGGGAATCAAGATTCAAATGGAGTAAACAAATACTACATTTTTTCTCTGACTGAACGGAATCCCGCCTTCATGTGTATAAAGAAAATGCTCAAGACATGTGTGATGTGTGATTCCAAACAAACTGATATGCATGTACAGACAAAACAAAGCACCACGAAACTGGGCTTTTCTTGTGCACCTATCAATATTTTGCCCCCCCCCCCCCCCCCCCCCGGGATGGCATATACGGGACGAACGATTCCCGACAGAACGAGTCCTGGTCCAGGGAAATAGACTAGCCGGGTTTTAGATCCTAGTAAAGGGGAATTTGGATGCCGTGCAAAAAAGCAGACAACCATTTAAAGATGGTGGGGAATTAGAAAAGATATGAAAACTCGTCTAACTCCCCGGAGTCTGCCCGCCGCTCTCCCCTGGGGGCAAACTATTGATAGGTGCATTAATATCTTTGTTTGCATTTATTCGTTCAGCTGTTGAAGTGCTGGTATGGTCAAACATGCATATAGATAAAATATTTTATTCTACTTCGTAATTCAGACCACTGTGTCGACGAAGTCATTCCGACACACATTTTTTTAAAGAAAAAACCAAGTCATTACATGAACCCTCGGAATCAAAGGGAGTTAACTGCGGCAAAACGTTTGGTAAATTGAACCAGAGTACTCTCCCATGTTTATAAATTTAGATGCATTAATGTTTCGTCATTACTCAGTGTTGTAAGAGCCATGAATGTTCACAATGTGGTAAAAGCCACAAATTTGGCACAGTTGTACTATAAGTCAGTCTGATGAAAAAAATCCAAAGAGACACTCGATCGAGACTTTTATATTCTGGAAATGAGGCCCCATAGGGGTACATGATTTTTATTTTTTTCCCCGTTATAAATACCTGTTTTTTTACCTGATTGTGAAGCAAAACAAATGCAAACTTAGTATATATCATGATTAATGTTTTTATTTGAATTATATTGCTGTTTGTAATAATTAAACATCGAAAAGAGGCCCTGCTAATGATTTAAATGAAAAAATGAGGCCCTAATTCGGGAAAATAATACCTAAAAATACACTCAGGGTTGTAAGAGCCATGAATGTTCACAAGGTGTATAAAGCACCAAACTTGGCATAGTTGTACTGCAAGTCATTCTGATTGACAAAATCCAAAGAGACACTCATGAGAGGCCCTGTCTACTACACAAATGAGGCCCCGAAGGTTTACATGAGTTTTAACAAATATGACAGTATATAAAATACAGGAATATTTAACCATTTATGGAGCAAAGCATATTTGACCACATCATTTTAAGATGAACGTTAGTGTTTGATATATGTAGCTTTTTGTGATAATAAAACATGGAAAAGAGGCATCATTAGTGGTTTCAACAAAAATAAGACTCACATTCGGGTAAATAGTAAAAAATAAGGAACATGACTGTTCACATTGTGTATAAAGCACCAAACTTGCCATATTTGTACTTTAAGTCAGTCTGGCTAAAATGACGAAAGAGATACTCATGAGAGGCCCTATTTCGTGCACAAATGAGGCCCCGAATGGGTAACAAGAATTATAACTAATCAGACAGTATAAATACAGTTTTTGAAGATTGTGATGCAAAACCTATTGTACATGTATATATTATTATTAATATGGGCATTTGAAATATGTTGCTATTGTAATAATAAATCAAGACATTTGTGAGAGCCCCCCCCCCCCGACTTCCCGTGGTCTGCACAAAGGGGAACCAAAGGGGTACTTGATTTTTCACAAATTGATCAATTTAATGTACACATTAGTTTTTTTCTGAAATGCAAACAAGAACTTTATTCTATCTGATGTTTTATTCGTGATTGCCAAATTCACAACCTTTTGTAATAATATGAAAATGAGGCTCCACTTGTGTTCTTAACCAAAAAAATCCTATAGCCTTACGACAAAATTTGATACTAAATGATCTATCAAGTTGCATTGGGAAGTCTAAACAATCTACATTGCATGAATGAAAATTTAATTTGATGAAAATAAGGCCAAGGTAAATTTAAATAACAAAATCAAGAATGTCACCAAAAATACAATAGCAAAGGAACATATTTTTCTCTCTCATTTAATCTTTAATCACAATGTACATGTTGAATGTAGGCATTTGAATTGCACACAGTTTCATAACTGTAAGATTAGGCAATGTGCCTGTACTTCTAATGCGAATTGTGTGCAGTTGAATTAATAAACACAACTTCAGATCATAATACATATAAATTATAATGTGAAAACAGGTAAAATAAGTCCAACTACAGCGTTATTCTATTAGCGTATGGCATAATATATTATGGTAGTTTCGCCAATACCTCCAGAAAATGAATTTTAGATACTGTGCATCTGGATAACACAATAGTGGATTTTAGACTTTACTGAGTGGGTCCATAATGGCTTATAAGTTATAACCTATGTTCAGTTTGCACAATTACCCTTTTTCTTAAATACATATCCTATACTTTCATAAATGGGTGTACAAAATCGAGCTGCTACATTATTTGAAATTAGTAATTAATATACATTTTACTGTCATAAGGGTTTTTCACATCAGTTTATAAAAACTGACACCTTATTGGTCCCTTTAAATTTAACATCCATTCCAAGCCCTATTCGAAACTTATTTCTTCTGAATGTTACCTTCCGTTTCCGATTTGTTATCATCATTTTGGTGCTGATACGGTATGTCAGATTTTAACGCTGATTTCCGCTCGACACTTAAATGTGTTATAGATAGGAATCGGAGAAAATTTGTATTTAAAGTAAATTTATAATTTTCCAACAAATAAGATTTCAATACGACAACGCACAAGTATCTGCAGTTTGTACTAAGTTCTGTATGCAGCAGTACCATATGGAGTGGTAATAATTTAGGAGTAAATACATGTAGATAAAATATATTTATCTATCTATAGTAGATTTATAATATATTAACAGTGAAAGAATATGGATGTATGATCTTTGTAACAGCGTATTGAATTAAAACACAGAGATGGATGGAGTGTCAGTTTTCACCAATGTATTGTTACTTTGTGTAGGTATGGCGAGTATTCAATCTGTGGAATTAGATGGTGGTTGTACTCTTGTAGGAACCGAAGTTCGTTGCAAGGAGACACATTTAACGTACATACCTGTGATACCAACTCATGTTACCAGCCTATTTTATAGGCATAACTATTTACCGCATGTAGGACAGGCAACATTTGAAAATATCAGCGATCCAGGACATTTGATTTCTCTGTTTCTACTATTCAACGGGATACGAACCATCAGTGCGGATTCTTTTGACATGTTTACTGGACTGACTTCCTTAGATCTTGGCGGCAATCATATGTACATTGAATACCTGAAGTCACTGCTTGGAGTACTATGTCACAGGAATTTCATTCTAGTGTTATATTTTATGGGTTATGATTTCCCACATGAAGACACGTTTTCGTTAATGAACGACTGCGACCTACAAGGACTGTATTTGAGACATGACCACTTCTAGTACGTTTCACAAAACCTGACGAAGCATTTGGATACCATCAAAACTCTTAATTTTGGGTATAACAGAATTAATGACTTTCAGCTGTCGTACATGAAGGGATTAGAGGTGCTTTTACTTGATTATAACCATTTGCGACACTTTCCAAACTTTTGTGCTGGTGACAACACCTCATCTTCACTGGTTCCAAAGATTAAAAAGTAATATATAAAACACAACAAAATCGAGGATATAGGTTCCACACAGTTTGAATGTCTCTCTTCTTTGGAATGGTTAGATATTTCAGAAAATCATATCGCAGTATACCCTGACTATATGCTGAGAAATCTACCCAAAATACAGAGCTTAAAAATTAGAACAAACAAGGGGTACTCGGCACGTGTCGAAACACTTGCATTTTGTTCTAAGTCTTTGGAAAGACTTGTGATCAGCCAAAATGGACCAGCAACTTCCATATTTCCCTCAATTAACGACACATTTAAATATCTACCAAATCTTACGAGTTTGCAGCTTAGCTTCATTGACATGGTTCATTTACCAATGAGTTAATTTTACGGACTGTTCGCGCCACTAGATAAATTGGAAAAACTTTATTGTTACGACTGCAAAATTCACCACGACCCTTCCGCCATTTTCCGCGACAAAGATTATTTAATCCATATAGATTTTGGAGTGAACCTAATAGAAACAATAGATGTTACAGAGCTACGTTCTAAACGGTTTTTGAAATATCTAAACCTGAAAGAAAATCGTCTAGCTCACATAACTTCTACAACTTTTCCGGTTGATTTCCTAAACAGACTAGAACGTGTCGACTTCTCTGAAAATCCATTTGTATGTGACTGTTCACTTGCATGGTTTATTGGATGGCTGAAATCCGCCGATAGATCAAAAATAGGAAACATTAGGCAATACGAATGTGCATCCCCGCAAAAATATGTTGGACGAACGCTATTTGATGTTGAATTCTCATGCCTTAAATGCCATCCATTGAAGACTTGGATGTGGGCGATGATAGGCGGTTTACCCACCGCCCTTGTCATAATTGGACTTTCAATTATCGTATACCGCAATCGGTGGAATATCAAACAATATAATATATCTTATTCGCTGGAAGCGGAAGAACTACATTCCAATTGACGGCGCCAATTTATTGTATGACGCGTTTGTTTCATATGATGAGTGATTCTCATTGGGTAGTTGATAGAATGATCCCGATACTCGAGGATGAGGCCAACTGCAGACTATGTGTTCATGAAAGGGACTTCCACATCGGTGCGTACATCTCAGATAATATTGCAAATCGTATCGAGGAAAGTAAACTGATGATTCTAGTGCTATCCGATGCCTTTGCAACCTGTGGTTGGTGTATGTTTGAACTGAAAGTCGCACTGTCTAAACACATTGAAGATGAATTTGAAATCATTGTTGTTCTGTTGCAACCAATCGCCGCAAGAAACATGGACAAGTCCATCAAAACGCTATTGAAGATGACAACATACTTCGAGTGGACAGATGATATTGTTGGAGAAGAATTGTTCTGGAATAAACTTCGAGATGCTATGTGTGTAAGATAACTAGCACTGACAATATTTTATTAGACTCGTATACAAAATGAATCAAATTAGTCTGAATACTAGTATATTTGATCATGAAAAACTATGGTCCTTATTTCAAACAGGTCAGTCCTGAACAACAGTATTTCTTATAAATTAGCACATTTTGAAAGTATGACGTCAAAGTTTGGTGTGGACTTCCGTGATGTATATGTTGACCTTTTATCTGTGCAATTTCGCACAAGATAATTACCAAGTGTGGAAAGCGAGAAACGCCTGATATTTTATAGTTTGTGTAAAAATGTTACGTATCTTCTTTACTCCATCGCATTACATGTGCAACCGTAATAATGATGTTTTATGTTTATAGTTTTTTTTTTGCTTGCTATATTCATGTTTCTGCCACAACCATCGCATCTATCTGTTTTAACAGGGGAGAGCCGTAACTAAGATGTAAGAACATAAGGCTCATTCCTTTTGCTCAATCGTGAAAACTCGATCATTTCCGTTTGTCTCCGGTAAATATACTGTGCCTAAGTTCATATTATGTTCCTCCTCATCCACTACTACATTTTGTATAGATTAATATACCATAGCATTATTTGTTTGAATTATCTTTGTATATAGTTCTTGATCACGTGATATTTGTACATAATTGTAAATGTATGCAAACAAGACGATGTACATCGTACAAGTCTAAATAAAAGATGTTCTGTTCTTTAATACACTTGTTATTATATATAGTAACAAAAATGAGCTTATTTGCGTCTGATTATGGCAATCACGCGCTTGATTATCACCTATCCGACTGGGCTGCAAACTCATAATCATAATCGGACCGGTTGAACGGGTGCGCGTTACGTTATCCACACAAACATCACGTTGGAGCCAAAATGACGTTACGTTTTTCTTTAACAATTTTATTGATTGTAAGTGATTTACATTGGTTGCACCCTTAGTGTATTTCTACATAAATAATATTTACTTTATTTTTTCTCCGTAGATACTATGAAAACGAACAATTGTATTCAAAGACTTTATTACACTTCAGAGCCTGGTCGTGAGGTGATAATACACCCGGAATGAATAATCACCCTCGGGCTGAAGTTGACTATGTAACAGTACAAATCTAAGATGTTTATTGAATACGGTCCCTGCCCAGGGGTGGTATTCAATATTGATTATACTTGACTTAAGGATAAGGACAAACCATCGGATCACACCATATTAAACTGTTGGTCAGTAACAGGCGATATGATTGGCTATCCTTATTCTCCAATTAAATAAGATCAATATTGAATATCTGGACGGAGTTTCATAACAATTTGACAACAGTGTTGAATTTGCTCCACATGTGGAGAAGTTGATGGTTGCTTGTGGAAGAGTAAGTTAGTACTGGTTAGGAAATGGTTAGGTAAATCTGTCACCGTATATAACTGAAAAAATATTGAGAAACAACGTTTAACTCGAATGATTAAACACACTCAATGTTTGGCTATTTTCTCTTTGACCAGATTCAGCTTTTGGTAATTCGACTTACTGTCTGATACGGCGGCCTTTCGTTTCTCAAAGGAGGTAATTCTTTATATATCAATGTATAAAGTGCGAATGTAGTTATCTCCCTTAGTGTGTTGCTTTTAAAGGGCAACGACTAGATCTTTCCACAATACGACGGTTGTAAAGTCGGTGGTTAATCCAAGTGTTACATCAGTTGCTATCTTTCTCAAATTTTAAATCTGTAGAGTTTAATAATATGACAAACGAACGACAACATGATACTATCTCTGTGCATTAAATTCCTGCACATAACACAATGTTTTATATGCAAAATATTAAATATTCTAACAACAAACACTGTTTTGTCTTTGCGTTGAATGTAAAACGCTTGATCGAATGGATGATTTTCGATCGCAATAAAAGAAACAATTTTCTGTCAAGTGATGGACAACACGGAACCATCTCCATATTTATCCGGATATTAATTAGGAAGTGATAAACCATTGGTGTAACATGCAAGTGAGTGACGGTAATGTATGGCAATGTAACAACACATTCTACTGTATTATAGTACGGAGAATTTGACACGACTCTTGACCTTCTATTTGCATAATTTAACAGCTGATAGCTAGTCTATATTTATAACCCCGGTTGTATTGTTTCATAAGCGAGAAGTATCACGAAGCCACACGAGGTGTAATACCAACACAATTCTAGAAGACCGATATTGCACGATTTGCTCGCGGAAATTTATGTATTCAAACAAGAACCTTGTAAAATATTAATGCATAAGGGTCAGGATCAAGTCAAATTATCCGTGCTATACAACTACCACTACTGAAAGCGCACCCTTTCGATCTATTCTGAAGTAATATGTACTGAAGAGCTTGGTCAGGAATTCGAATCCCGGTAAAGTAACTAAAATTAGATACTTAATTATTCAAACAGATACAAGTACACATGTACATAACTGTACAGAATATTGATTTTTACTGTACCGAGTTTTGCCAAGTATCTCGTTTTGTGTACTGGGTATGGAACAACATTACGACTACATCGTAATATCCAGTGTACACGTACACCGCAGTGGTTAAGCCTATGTCCCATTGAGGATGTTTTGCCCCTTTTGAAATAAATGAGCTATCAGGACATCGGAAACTGGTTCCTCGTGTTCTAGGGGAAGCTTCACGAACGTTATGAGACAGTTTGTGATATCGGAAGGAGTTGTGATGAATCGGGTGGTATCGGACGAAAGTCAGGAGAACATCACCGATGTGGAATTCCTCAGTGGGACCTAGGCTTTATGTCCATTCTCTCACCAGCGCCATTCAACCAATATGCCCATTCAACCAAATCATTGTTTGGGTACTTGACTAAGGCCAGAGTTTTTGTATTCTTTTGTTACTCGGACTTTGGTGAGGAGAAAGTCCGCAGGAGGAGGGGAAAAATAAAAAACCCAAAATATAGCTACCACAATGTTGGTGGGATGGACTATAAGTCAATGACGGTCCAATTTAAAGCAATCAACAACAGTGTTAGTTTTCAAGAAAATTTATCTGAAGACTTGTACACTGTAATGATTAATTAACAAAATAATGAAATAATAAAACAAGGCAGGTAAATTACCATCATAACATTATGCAATTTTTTTTTTTTTTTCAAGTTTTTCATTTTTTTGAAATGACAAAAAAATTACAGGAGGGTCTGAGCACAGGTAACTGTATCATTAATAAACAGTACCTAAAAAAAATAATTTTTTTTTGTTAAATTTATAATTCTTATACAAGGTATATTTCCCGGAGAAGTGATCGTACAGTCACTGGGTGTATTTTGCTTTTTTTCATAATTTAAAGCATTTACGGCATTAATCATCTATTTAAAGCTGTGGGTGATCAAAAACATCTTTGTGAATCGAAAGCATTCGAAAACATGCTTAAATTTACCTTCGTACGATATAATTCATTGTTTAAACTTTGATTTTATTTTTCGAGGGCGATAAACGCTGTAGGAACGGCTGTAGTGGTTTTTAGTGTGTCTGACGGGTATTTTGAACGTATTTTATAACGGTCGTTTTCATTGGCGTAGTATACATCGTTTGTACGCTGGTAACCAAGTCCTGGGAAACCCCAATGAAATCAACCAATGAAAATCGTTGTTACAAAAAGGAAATCACGCGCATCATTCGGAACGTTCGCACAAACATGGAGTCATTTTGACATTTAAATATGCAAACGATTCGTTTTTCGGCTTACACGTATACATTCACTGAAGTGAACATGTGTCAACCAGGTAAATCTGTTCCAACTTTTTCGTTCTTTAATTTTACCGCATTATTATGTTTCTACACAACGGTAAATTCGACATATGGTGGTGATTTCCTCAATATTTCCGTTTTTTTGTTTTTATTTAGTCCACCACAGTGATCGGGTGGATACCGTATTACGTATTTATGGCATAACTGTTTAACTACTTGACCAATTTCGATGGGATTTCGCATGAAAGTAGTTATAGTCATGTTTTTTACGGATATAATTACTTTATGAAGATATCGAAAGCCAATTCTTGTTTTTAATACCTGGTCAATTCATGGAAATACACCTTGTATAAGAATTATAAATTTAACAAAACAAAAATTTTTTTTTAGGTACTGTTTATTAATGATACAGTTACCTGTGGGTCTGAGTAATGAAAAATCAAAGAACTCTGGACTAACCACTGTTGTATGAGAATTCTTACGTCTATGGTTTTGTTCAGTGTATTTGCATTCGATAAATTACCAGAGTAGAAAAACATATTAAACAATTGCATCTGTGTTTTTCAAACGCTTGGCAAATACGTGTTCTCTAGCTCAAATCCTTAATATTTACAGTACGTGACTCGATTTTAGACGAGCGTGTCACGTGATTGTCAGTGTGTATTTTGCTTTGGAGTTAAGACTTCGAAATAACGAAAATTCACAACTCATATAAAAATAACCGGTAATAACTCGTATATACACGACTCGACGAAATGCATTTGTTAAAATTTGTTTATTAGCTTTTCACTGCAAAATTGAATGTGCTTTCCTGAATTTTGTGTATGTATTTGTGCTTTGCACATGTAATAAATATATAAAATTCTTTTTATCTATTTTCGGTTCAAATAATTCGACAAAAGACACGACTTCGACATACTTTTGTTCGAATCAACACCGATTTGCACAGCCGTCGAGCAAATTGCATAACGGAAATTGTTCTAATCTTATGTTCAGTGGTAAAGTGATGCAAGTATTGTGGAACCAGTCCAGTGTGGCAACTCCTTAGTTGAAACATATTTTATTTCACACAAATATACAATACATTAAATATAAACATTATAGTACAGAACAGAGATCTGATCGGAAGCTTTCAGAAGCTTATTGAGATAATTTCTCGTCAGATAATAATTAACGTTTTTTAACAAGATACTTGGTTATGGAGGGTATGTTACCAGTTTAAGTTAAATTTATGCTGAAAAAACCTCAGGACGAACAGCTGAAGAATGAATATGTACAATGACTGATAGAGGCAAGTCCTTCAACTCTCTTAAACACCAGATTGTCTCCAACTCTTACCAATCTAACAATAGGTTCAAACCCGAAGTACGGTCATACTGCCAAGACAGACATTAGCTTGACATTTCCACTCAAGACTATCTACATCATATATGAGTGCAGGGGGGATATGTCAATTATACATGCAACAGTCACAGTGTAAAAACGAGTCAACTTCCGGTTATCGCAATAATAAGTACACGTTGAATAGTATAGTATTGCAACAAGTCGTACAGTGATAGGAAATCATCGGATGTTTCAATCACAATAAGTCATACAAGTTGAATTGTATAGTATCCCAGTAAGTCATACAGTGATAGGAAATCACCGGATGTTTCAATCACAATAAGTCATACAAGTTGAATTGTATAGTATCCCGATAAGTCATACAGTGATTTGATTTATACGCGGTGGCAGTTCTAACTGGTCGGTAGCTGTTTCATATCACCAACATTCACTGATGGATACAAGTACTGTACATGTATATCGCTGGGTCGTAAGTACAATGTCAATATTTTGAGAAAATACGAACAAAACTGTCTGAAAACTACTCTTTACTTATTGAAAACAAGCTTTCCAATTTTCATGAAAATAGGCTCATTAGAAGCGCATTCAGATGCAGATTCTAATATGGATTAGTCTTATAAGGTCGTAAGTAGTACTTACGACTTTCTAATTCAAAGCCGCCGATATATAATATTCCGATACCAAGGGTACTGCAGCCTGTGATTAT
The DNA here is from genome assembly GCA_947247005.1 of Spisula solida. NCBI lineage: Eukaryota > Metazoa > Mollusca > Bivalvia > Venerida > Mactridae > Spisula > Spisula solida. Next base: position 49,775,168 of record OX365950.1, read on the forward strand.
GCCGTATGGGAAACCCAATAATTCATCGCCCGTGGTTTCATTGAGTTTATATAAACATTCATTATCGATTCACGAAGAAATCATGCTACATCTGTCATGTTATGTTACACGCACACGTTGTCTTTCGCAAGCAAATTTTAATCGCAACGCGTACGTATACATGTACGGGTAGCTACACACGTACACGTTTGCATCGCAACCTCTCTATTAACGATATACAAACGTTACCGTAAGTTCAACACACCCGTCCTGGAACCACTCTCATTTTGTACAGAAACGTGCGTCAGTACAGTAATACAACATAAACTCTTGAAAACGTATAATACCATTGGTGGGCACAAACTTGGAATATATAGTAAATCGTCCTCAGCTCTTAGTATATTACCACAGATTAACTGTATCATTGATAAAACATATTATTATCACATGCATACTGTAATACTTATAGTACAATATAAATTTTACATTTTTTTCTTCATTTTACTCTTTATCAATGATATAGTTATCTGTGGCTATTACGTATTTCCTGTTCACCGTTGTATAACGGTAAAAGTGATTTTAAGTCCTTTTTATTATTTTATTAAAGGTTGAAATTCATGTAACGTTATGCATTTAGGATTTGTTAGTAAGTAAGTTATGCTGAACAGTGTTGAATATTCAATGTATGATCGATTGAAATTGGCCGTTACAGCATTAAAATTTGTTTTATATCCCACTTACGTTGAACGTCACAAGCACAGACTCCCACACGGAATATCCATAGGCACATAGTTTCCAATCATGGTTTCAAATTATCTGAGTGTACCCTATACATAGAGAAGGTTGCGCAGCGAACATGTCTAGCCGCAACGGATATGACGTTACAGGAACTGGTATCCGTGTTTGCTGTGACAACTGTATCTAAGATTCGGCTACCAGCTTTCGTAACGTCATATCCGTTGCGGCTAAACATGGCCGCTGCACAACCTTCTCTCTATATAGGATACACTCAGATAATTTGACATTTAGAAACCATGTGCCTATGGTTGTACGCTGCACGTATACAGAATCCCTAACGAAATATCGCTTCAGCACAGTTTGTAATTTAATTGGCGAAAGCCGATGTTTACATTTAATTCAAGCAGCATCCTACACATCAACACTGATAAACAACCAAGCGTTTCACAGTCTGAAATAAATAAATTATCAAACGTTTAGAAGACTGATAGGTTTGGAATGTGGTGCTGGCATTGGTCTGTGAATACTCCCGGAAACGGTATCACTTCTGGATCCGGTGATGTCGCAAAATATGTTCTCTTCACCTAGCAGACACCGTAGACCAAGAAAGGCAAACACAAGCGCTTCTTTGAAGTTGATCGTCTCATCGTCTGCTTTCTCTATTTCAAAATCATGACCGTCAAGCTTCTCAGTGATCCGTTCCATTAGGAATTTATTAAGAGCCCCACCACCCGTGATCAGAATCCTAGGGACGCTTACAGTTTCCAGGACCAGCTTGGCTTGGACACAAGCGTCGACAACCATACATGCCACGTGTTCTGTGGAGGTTCGTAGTAAGTCATTAACATTGTCATTCTCATCCTGAAATATAGAATTACAACAATAGTTTCAGGTATCTTAAATGGACATTCTGCCACTACCCGTGTTCAATCTAATGCAATCATTGATGTACATGTACGTAAATGTATGTCAGAGGTCAAGGTAGCTGTGACCTTTGAAATGAACTCGGTTGGTCCCAGGATCTTCTAACTTTATATGGAGGTTGGTCACCGTCAGAAGTTGGCCCCTACTGCGTGTTTTCAGGTCAGTAGCTCAAAATCCAAGGTCACCATTACCTTGGTCATTATCAATTACCTTTAAAATTATTGATGGCTGCCATCGAAGCATTCGTGTTTTACAAACATCTCTTAAAGGCCTTTATTTATGCAGTCAACTTATATATATGCGTTTCTTTCATTTAGTAAAACGTTTTGAAATATCTTATCTGAATTTCTTTGTTGCTAGTGTCTGGTGCAGAGGTGTTCACTGTATTAAATTTTAGCGAAAACGAATTTGTAAACAATTCAATGGCCGCACAATTTATGTCCGCGTATGGGTACATATTCATGTTCTATATCAGTTTTGTCAACTTTGTAAGCATCCAATGTTGGCGTTCTTTTGAAATAAGTTCTCTTTAAGCGACACAATATGAAGTTATCTTTTTTATTTGTGAATGAAGAGCATCGTGTGCCAACATGTTTATGAATACAAATTGTATCACAACTGTACGCCGAAACACTACATTGTCTCGTTATAGGAGATATCATGCCCCGATCTCTCGATTCATCTCAAGTAGATATCTCGGCTCAAATTGAGATTTTGCTCAAATCAGAGTCGGAATTTCAGATAAATATGAAGCTTGAGCTCTCGAAATTTTACTGCAATAAACTCAGAATGATGTTTCTGTTTTGTTATACCAATTTAGAGTATAATTTCGCATTGAAACTATCTCAAACAATAGGTGATAAAATTTGAGTTGAGATTGAGCTCAGATTGAGATGTTTCGGGAGATCGGGGCCATGTTTGTATACAAAGGTATCCATATGCAAATGTGCCCACCAGCTAGCTATTGGAGAATGGCAAGTTTTATTGTTCATTCATCCAATAGATTGCAGGTGGGTACTTTGTATATGAATAGGTGATCTCCCATATTTGCAATTTGTGACTTTTGACGTTATGTGTTGTTCTGTTGTTACATATATACATGTGAGCAACATTGCTACGGCACAGGATAGGTGTAATTGTTATATGTTTTCTAGATAATCAATGATATATAACTCGTTTAATCAGGTCAGTCACCTGTTTATATAACATTGTGTATATAAACATTAAATTCCTCTTGTTAAACTATAACAGATATTGTATGATATGAGTACATGGCTTAGTGAACAAGGTATAGATTTCTAGTGTATTATCCGTTTTTATCCGATTAAGATGTTAAAATAAAGAATAAAAATGCTTTGTTTTGATACCACATTGTTTATATACAAGTGACAGATCTGAATAAACGGACGATACATTTTTTATTAGCGAAAAACCAACAGATAGATTAAGAAAAGCCGCTCAAGGAACAGATGTTATTTAAACAACAACTATTCAGCACGTATTCAAGCTTACAAGTGGTTCGACAAAACAGAGTTGTAAAGTCGTAGTTCACGCGTGCTTTTGGAAATACACAAAACTACTTTTCTTATTTTCAGTTATATTACATGTATAAAACCTTTCTCTCAAAATAGGTCACCTTGAGATAATTTGAATGAGCTACTGTCCATTTTTCATGTCAATGTCTGTGTATGGTATCGTTAAAAACGAGGTCAGTGTCCTGAATATAGTGTTACAGTTATACACGGTACGGAGAATTTGATGCGATCCTCGACATTCTATTAGCATAATTTAACAGCGGATAGATTGTCTATGTTTATAACACCGGTTGAACGCCGTATATTTTCATAAGCGGGGAGTATCACGAAGTCGCTCGATGTGTAATACAAACACAAATCTTAATGACCGATATTGCGGAAATTTATGTAACGCAAGAGCCTTGTAATATATTCAAACCTAAAGGCCAGTATCACGTCAAATTCTCCGTGCTATTTCATTTCTAACTATCATACATCGTAGTATTAACATGAAACTGTTTTTTATATAATTATACTGAACATAAAAAGAAACCCGAGTGTGTTTTTGTATTGTACACCATTTTCTAAATGAGATGAATAAGGTCAAACAATAATACTATAGTACCTGACAACTTGCAAACATCAGTGTAGCAATACCACGTGACTTTTGGCTACAGGTCCGAGACGAAATTTATTAAGATTGGAAAACAAAAATACAGGTTTCACAAGGTGCTGGAAAAAACGGTCAAGCTGCTGAAAAAGATCCTGTATTTCATGGAAAGCAAATAATTTCCCCTTACCGCGGCATTTATTTCATAGAAATCGATGAAGAAATAAAATACTTTTTTTGTTTTCCAATGTTGACAAATTTCGTCTTGGACCTGTAGCCTGTCACGTGGTATTGCTACACTGGACATAATCATTCATTTAATTTTAGCATATCCATCCTATAAACAGAGCACGACGAAACAGTTGCATGGTAATGACAAATTATGTATTCCTACATAATTTATAAGAATTCTGACTCATTTATTTAAATGAACAAACCTACATAATTAGTTTATCTATCATAATGACAGTTGTTGTTGAAGTATTACCCCCCCTCCCCCCCCCCCTACACCCCCCCCCCCCCCCCCCCCTCTATCTACCATCCAGTCTATCGGAAAACAGTGTTATCAATTTGAATGAAACTTGCCGGTTTTTTTATATTTCAGTGAACATTTTTGTAGCATTCCAAGATTGTCTCTGCTATTCAAGTTATAGGAACGTGGCAAATGGTTAGCTCGAAACTCGAACAAGGAAGCAACCATATAGATTAAAAGGGGTCAGTTTACGAGTATTTAAGAATAAAATAGAATTATTTAATCAAGCAATTTAATCATACTGGATCCGCAATTAATCGCTTTTGATATTTTGCACTCGTTTTGGCATTTAAAGGCAAAATGCAGCTCTACAGAATAGTTAATATTGAATATAAAATATCTGGTGTTGTAAAATGATATTTTGAGTAGCATTGTTTTAACTGCACAGTGCAAGTACAGCTATATAATTATTTATTCTAGAGCTGGCACAGTCCGAACGGCTAGTGCAGTAGGTGGAGATCTAAACTGTCGTCAGAGATAGTCAGGTCTCAGGTTATGTTCTACTCATACCAACAAGCATTGACCTTGAAGAAAAATAACTTATTCCATAGTGTCTGTACATAATGTAAACGTCATACATCGAACTTAGAATAATTAAAATCTGAAAAGTGTCCTGTATCAAACAAAGGTAACTGTACAATAAAAAAAATGAAAAATTATAATTCATGCTTCTGTACATTCAACGAAGTTACGCGCTTTACATTTCAGACTAAACAGTGCTAAACTACTTAGCTATACTACATGTACTTCAATAATACAATCTTAATGTTTATCAGTCCAAGTTCATGTTCCATTGATGCTATCACTGTTGTTGCACGCGTACATCATTTCTCTTACAAAATGATACATGTTATCCATCATGGTCGCGATGTGGTATCAGACGCATGCGTTAATAACAACATTGACTTCAACCTCTATTCCATGCCGAGTCCATGGTAGTCGCATGAATTCCGAATGATTATCGCGAACATAAGCACCATATAGTACAACATCACCTCAACAATAAGACCGCTCCAATTAAGAAATTATTTACCTTCAGTTTGACTATTACGCTCTTTAATATTAAGACCAATCTACAAAACAAGTCCGTTCTCAATATCCCCGAGTGTCTTATTGTTTATGTTTTCCGTAGTAAGCGTGGAGCAATACTAATAGTTAAAGCCTAGATTCCACTGAGCATTTTTGCCTAGGAATTGTACTCCCGATTGAAATTAATGAGCTATCAGGACATCGGGAAAAGGTACCTTGTGGTCTAGGGGAAGCTTCGGGGAAGTCATGAGCCAGTTTGTGATATCGGAAGGAATTGTGATGAATCAGCTGGTATCGTAAGAAATCGGGAGAACATCGCCTATGTGGAATTCCTCAGTGGGACCTAGGCTTAAGATATACGATATATTACGAACAAGTGCATGTATAAACAAAATAGTGTATGCATATTGAGGAAATTCCCAACGGTAATAAAAGCATACATTTAAAGGAATCTAAATTGATTACATCTAGATATGACAATTTGAGGCATGCTGCAAATATTACATCTTAATTCGTAGTCCAAAAGCAGTAGACCCTCGTAACGGTTTTCACAAAAGGGACATTCATAGATAGTAACAAATTTGAGGTCATTTTGCGAAGATTGGAACGAGCACATACGTGCCAGATGCGGCGTTTGTCTTCCCATACATTACAAATATAAAAGTCAATGACACTCAATGGGTTTATAAACAAAAATATTATAATTACTGGTTATGGGAAGGCAAACACCGCATCTGGTACCTATGGTATTAACGAGATTAAATACTAGTATATTGAACTACGGTAGTCCTGTATACGTACCTCGAGTAATGGAAATATTTCTGATTCTATCTGATCTCTCCAAAGAGATTTAGGAGGTGGTTCCTTATAATATGACAAATTGTTAAGTCCGTCTAGAACTTTAGGCAAGACTTTACCTTTCCTTGCCAAGTCTCCATCTCTGTCAAACAATAACTTATCGTCTGCTTTTCTCGCTAAACGATTGAGTACGATATTACATGGTGCGATATCGTAACCATGGTGCCCTTTAATGCCAATGTTACAAATACCCCCAAGATTTATACACATGTGCTCGTTGGTATACAAGAAACGTTCGCCACATGGTACAAGGGGAGCTCCCTGTCCCCCGAAGCTAACATCCTTAGACCGGAAGTCACAAACATATGGGACGTTAAGATGTGTCGATGTTGTTTCGCCATCACCTAGTTGGAACGTGAACCCGTCAGTAGGTTGGTGAAACACTGAATGTCCGTGTGAGGATACATATTGCACTAACTTTATACCCTTCTTTTTAATAAAATTAGACACCATTTCACCGACAAAATGTCCATAGTCCACGTGTAGTTTTATCAAATCCGCCCCTGCAAGGCTCGCTGCTTTGCCGAGTCTTTCTGACCACCCAGTCGAGTACGGAACAGTTTCTGCACCAAGGATCCTGTATCCCCAAAGGTCTGAGCACCGGTCCCCTGTGAATTCCACGCAACAAATGTCAAGGCCATCTAGTGACGAACCTGACATGCAACCAATTCCAACGAATGATGCCATAACTAAATTTTTCACTGTCAAGATTTCAACGACACACACACGTCGAATACAATAATGCTTAATTAATTTGTTAATCCGTTTGATTGTCGATAAAATACAATACTTTAAACAGTAAAATTATCCTTCACTACTTAATTAATTCCCACTTGTTTGATTGTCAATAAAATACAACACTTTAAAACAGCAAAATTATCCTTCACTCTTCAGGATGTATTAAATTCATTCCTTACTGGACCCGTTCACATTACTTTATCACGACACACAATTGTAACCTTATCAACACCTAGATAACAAACTCCTGTTTGTTATAAAATACTTGACATGAATAATTTGCTTAGCACGTTAAGCTGTCTATTCCGTTGATAAATATTCTACGGTCACAGATATATAGCTCATTGGCTGTTATAACATGATTCTATAAATTAGTTTAACAATTAAACGTTATATTTAAACACACTATTTGATAACGTGTGCTCGCTGAGAAAACAAAGATAAAAGTCCACATATGTGATAGTATTTACACAATAAAACATGACCGGTAAGCTTTTTTTAGAGCTACTGTGAGTTAGATATACGAGCACTGGTCTAGCATGCACAGTGTATAAACAAGTCAACTTCCGGTTATCGCAATAAGGCATACAAGATGAAGTGTACAGTCTTCCAATAAAGTGATCGGAAATCACATACTAGTATGATTTTGCTCACAATAAGTCAGACAAGTTGAATTGTATAGTCTTCCAATTAAACATGCAAGTTGAATTGTATAGTATCCCAATAAGTCATACAGTGATTGAAAATCACAGATGCTCTATCTAACAATAAGTCATACAAGTTGAATTGCAAAGTACCCCAATAAGTCATACAGTAATTTGGTTTATACGCTGTGGTATGAATACTGCGTATACAGTGAAACGTCTTTAGAAGTGTCCTCTTTTAATTTGCAAAGTTGCTTCCGCTAACTAGCATCATTAACTTACCTAACAGAAATCGTTTTAATGTATTTATTTCAGAACATAATTTGGTATCAATATTAATTCGTCCAGCGTTTGCACTGAAGATAGGTTGCACCAAATTTATGACACCCACAAGAGTTGTCTGTGCATTTAACATACGAGTGAACATGTCCTACATCATCTGACATATAGATAGTATACACAACAAACAACACTTATACATTGTACAATAAAGCTATAGCCTCATTTTCCTTGATGACTTATAACTTGGTGTGTGTTTGCACAAGATTAATATAGGAACATGCATCATGTCAGTGCATACAAACATTCAACATGGCCCAGTTCTGTACCAATTAATACACCCGTCAGATAGCATGTATTATCACATGTTCAAGTCCTGTACACTAATACATCTGCCATGCATCATTTTTATTTTATGAAATATCCGTTATTTGAACAGTATTTTAAACATGTATAAAAGTTGGCATATATTCTCACCAACATAATGCAGAAAATATTTTTTATACTCCGAAGTTTCAAAACGTCTTGCCTATCAACAACGGATTTATATACTCCAACCAAAGCTAAACGATCTTCGATCACTTCGCTGATCATGAATTCTAGCATTATTTTAGTTACAGTTATTCCAATGTGTATTTCGTTCGCTTAATGAAATTGAGTCCTATTCAGACATAGAGAAATGGAAATGGGTCATATGGTGTCCCGTTAGAGCCGTCGTTGCATAGAAGTTAGTCGAAACATGAAACAACGAGAAAAGTCGATACGTTTATAGAGATAACACGATGGAACGAGAATGAAAACACGAAACAAAAGTACGATAGTGGAAAGTCGATATTATATCGCGTTTTCACTATCATAACATCGTGTTATCACATATCGTGGTATCGACTTTTCATTATCGTACTATCGTTGTTTCATGCAATCGACTTTTCACTATCGAACTATCGGCTTTTCACTATCGTACTTGCGACTTGTGTATAGCTATGCAGCGATGGCCGTAACAGGACACCGTGTGCTCACAAATATGAAACACGTCTATGAGAGAGTTTATACTACAATAGAGCTCTATTTATGGCCGATCATTGTCTAAGTTATGGTACAATATGTCGTCTTGGGTATTTTATATTCTTTTTGCGACAGCTTGCAGGATATTGATCACTTATTCTCAACGATTAGGAATCAAGTTACAGTGAAATATAGAAGTTAAACGATTCTATCTGATTCTATACGTATTTGAATGTAAATCAGTTTAGCGTCCATATGTCGTTGTGTATTTGTATCAAGAGTCAAGAGCGTTTTTCAAACAATTCAGCTTTCTGTTGATAATGTCCTTGGAGCATTATATTCAGTCTGTATTGTGTTTTCTTATCACACGCACAATCAACGTATGTTATGGCCATTTACTGGAAGGCATAAGGTCAAGTGATATTACGCCTCGTTCCGGATATATCCACAGGTCCTGACACTGAGCCCTCAGCGGCTATAAGCATGGGCACTGTTAGCCGACAGCTGGGTGATTCTCTCTACCTCTCTCTCTGAGTCTTTATTGTTGATATGTTCTGACGATTCGGTATATTAGAATTACCGCGACCTTGGTACATAAGTTACTTTTATGGTGTGTACAGTTTCATGCCATGCGACCTTTGTGTATGATAATTAATTCGCATGACAAACCATGTTTACTTTTTGCGTAGAAGGATATTCACTCCGGCCTTGGTATGGTTATATACTCTTAAAATGATTTAGTACTCCAACATCCTGTTCACTTGTGTATTTTTTCAACATAAAAGTCATTAAATGTAATCATATCTTGTATTGAAATATCTGCAGGTGTCTTGATAAGATAAGTTTTATTTTGAGTCCAGATCATCTTTTACAGCAGACTATACTTGCTTCTGAACTACGGTATTAAATGTTTATACGTATGTACACAATTTAAGTATGTATACAAATTAAGTATGTACACCACTTAACAACACGCAATGGCAAGGACAGAGCAGCCTATGCACCATGCAATGGTGAAAGGACAACTGCGAGTATGACATAATAGTATGACCGCTAGCAGTATACGTTGAAAAGGTCTGTAGAGCCATTCATTAATCATTTAAGTATATGTACAGAAACGCGAATGGTTTATTCTACAACCCACATTTAAGTTTAAAAAGTTACCAGTATCTCAGGGGCCGCTTTCACAGTAATTCAACCGTTCATCTACCCTTTGACATTTAACTTCCTCTGGTCATTAGGCTACCTAAGGAAACCATGCGTTTGAGTCTCCCTGTGGAGACTATTTCATTTTCTTGTTACTTTATATAATTTCAGGGTTGGACAAGTGGTCCAGTGATGAGAAATACTGATTGCTGATCCGAAGGTTGTAGGTTCAGTTTCGCCTCCAGTCGGATTAAAACAGAAATGCTTTTCAGTGTTTCCCACGTAACATAACTAAAATTACTAACAGTCTTTCGGACGAGACTTTAAAACCGAGGTACCTTGTACGATGCTTTACATCAGGCACGTAAAAGGACATGAGATGCTTCAGGAACTGGGGCATCTTCTGTATGATGCACTATCCCCCAAAAACTAAAGTGACTAACCTCTTCTGGGGACATCGTTCATATTGGTTACCGGTGGCGAGGATAAATAAAAGCATATAAATCAAATATATAATTTCACTCCATATAAGGCATGTTGTACTAAATGAACATACATGTATAAGAGTCACGGTACAAAGGAGCGGATACAAGATTTGGTAATATATCGTTTTGGATTACACTTTGAAATGTGGTCCGGTGTATAATACATTACATCGACAGGGATAGCGACTTCTATATCCTTTACCCATTGGTCTGGGAACTTGACTGACCACTGGTGTACCAACGTGTAATTATGTATGAGGGTGGGATACTTCAGGAACTGGATAATTTTGTAACGTATTGGTATCGTATGTATACGTAAGCCTACTATCCCTCCAAAACTTACATGACTATATAACGTTTTTCTAGGGGCATAGCCCATACATTGAGGAATGGTCTGGTGTCAAAGGTTATAAACAGCAATAGAAGATAATGTCGCTGGCTTAGAATAAGACTCATGCATATTTCAAATATGCATCACAAGGCGCTTCTTACGCGCCTATGTAACTGCAAAAATGCATCGTGATACAAGCGGAATGCATTTGTCTCCCTTGTGTAATGTTATTTAATGTTATGTCACTAGATGAGTATGTTCTTGTTTTCTCTCTTCAGGCCTCGTATAGCGGCTTGTCTATTTGCAATATCAGGTATCATACATTAGTATAGTTTATTATCATTAGATCTACAAGTTATAATCTACAGCCATGATGAACCAAATGGCTATACATGTATTAAATTGTTTGGGTAATGTAAACGGTTGTAAACTTATTTGACGCACCGCGCAATATTTTGCATTGTCTACCTTTTAAAATGTATGTTTATTTTAATTTGGTACTAAATTTGGTCTAAGGTTATTAATGTTTTTGATAACAGTCAGGCAGTCACAGGCATGTATAGTCATCGTCTTCAATGACCGAATGCAGCTTCGGTACATATCAAAGAACTAATCTTGTAAAAAATGACACATTACATTTTGGTAATGTTGACTGTTTATGTGAAAAGTAAAAAAAATACCATGCAGTTATTTCGGCAGATTTCAAGGTAGATTCATCAGATTTTCAGACGCACTTTTAAAACCTTTTTTTTCAAGAAACACATTGTTTTAAGTATTATGTTAAAGTACGTATTTTTTTAGTCAAGTCAAAGAATACGGGAGTAGGTGAATGATCTTTGGTCAAGTACTATATTGTTGGCTTCAAGTCTTAACAGTTTCTTCGGTGCATGCGCAATTCCGCATCCCACGCACGTTAATTTGATAAAACTTCGTGCGCATCCTAATCATAAATCGTCTGTACCATTTTGGAAGAAATATTGTAAATCTAACCAGAGAGACTACATGTATATAGATAATGTTGACGAACGTTTTAAAAAACTAATTTGAATAATTAATTACTCCACATAATGTATCTCATCGTGTAGGTGAACTATGATTAATCTTCCAACTATGCACGAGTCAATATTTTGTTTTTGACCCAGGGGGAATTAGACATTTTAAATTTTTTGATGTCTAAATCCCCACTCTGGAGACAATACTTAACTGTCTAAATCCCCACCGTGGGGCATGGTTTTTCATCCGAGTACTTTAATAAAAACACGAATTAAAATGTCACTGTCGTTTTTCGCGGTGTCAAACTTTCCGGACCAAAGTATATTCCCCGGGACGTGGAGTCGATAAGGTTGTCAAATTCTTGCCTGTTGGGAAGATTTGTCTGTCTAATTCCCCCTGTATCCCCGCCGCCCCCGGGCGGGCATAATATTGACCGGTGCATTATGAATATGACCAGGGATTCTATATATTATGCTATTCATAGAACCAGTGCTGTTATTACTGCTTCCTTTGACAGGGACTTTTTGTGCGGTGACAAGTTATGGCTATTTACTCAAATAATTAGGTATAATTGAGGCACGGATTTCATGAGAAGACACGAACGTATGAGACAGAAATACTAGATACTATGAAAAGAAAAGTAAACATTGTACAAAGGGTAGGTGGTATGCATCTGTTGCGTTTGTTAACTGTGTTTAAAACCCAAAATGACATACAGTTCCAGTATATTTTTGGAAGGATGCATGGTTTTGGTCAGTAATGCAAATAAACAATCCTCAAAGTGAAATTTGGTGATTTCATAACTTGATAGGTATGCTGTACCCATTGTGTTGTTATTTTCTTATGGCTTTTTATTCCTCAAACATCAAATTTCCACAGTTTTTTAAAATGAAATTTTAACTAATTGTTTTTTAGTTTTTTTTGTTTACACCAGGTCACATTATTAAAATGTTCTACACACCTATCAAACACGAGCAATGGTGTTCAAAAGGATGTAACTTTCCTATTCTCGAAAACCAGAGACAGTAGAACTACTGTCTCTGCAAGAACTAAAAAACTAGTAAAAATCTGCTTCGTAAATTTTGTTAATATTAACTGTCATTGATCTTTTTGGCATTCCCGAGTCAAGTTGGTTACAGATCTGACTATGCAGATGCCATGATTGGTGCATACATGGATGTTAAAGATGATTTTACGCCTGTTAGGACAACTTCAAGTTGTCTTGATAACTCAAATACTATAATGGTAGTTTGTAAGCCATGAACCAGGGCTATTCTGTCATTGATTTATAATCTGACGAGAAGTAAACAAAGAAAGCAAACCGTTATATAAAATTGGCCTATATGGCCATTAAATAAAATGGAAACAATTACATCATGATCCTTTTATATTTTTACTATTTGTGACCTATTGGATAGGTGCGCCATTTTATATCACGCGGACCTGACATAACAAGCCGAGTGTGTCCTTCATTGTACTCGAGAGAGGCGTTTGGCAGTAGAAAAAGATAGAAGATATACATGCAGGCACATGCGTTGATGTAATTGACGATTGATATTTAGTGTCAACATGTTCTCATTGAATTGCTCTATCAGTGGTTAATTACTTTATTATGAATGTTTTATATTTATAACAAAATAACAGCGTAAACTGTTAAGTGCGCCATTTCCTATACCACGGGGATACTGTTCCTTTTTCTTGGTGGTGATTTAGTTCCCTCACGCCTTTCTTGATCGATCTTCACGTCTTATAAGTTTTACGTGACACCGTTAATACTAGCGCCATCTACTTCCTGTAACCATCGAAACATTTCTCAAGAAGATATTTTTGTTGACATACGCTAAACTTCTTTTGCACTGAGGTTGTTTATTCGAATATTGTGTATTATCGATAATTATAAGCATTTAGTTTCCAGAAAGGCCCATAAAGTTTTGTTTTTATGCTCTATTTTCGCATGATCCCGACAAAAGTACAGATCGACTTCGAACTTGACGTCTTGTTCGTTCACGATTTATTTTCGTTTTGCGAATATGTGATTTTTCATATTTTCATTTAACATGAATGTGAATTTCATTCGTCATTGTTTTATATGAAATTGACAATTACAAGTTTGTCATCAAAGTTCATATAACGTCATCTGGTGAAATTTGTTCAGCTGAAAGCGTACCCTGACCCGAACGTATCAAAATATTTCGAATCGAAAGTTAAACATGCTGGCATCGGACCTTAGTTGAACAAAAATGACAGTTTTCCCTGAATTTCTCTTTAAAAGTCCTACAATTCCGGATTAATCTGATATTCCAGATTAGCTACTTGTGAATGAATGAGCTTTTCTGCTGAAATTAAGCTACATGTATTTGATCAGCAGTTGCGTTAGCGTGCGTACGGGCGTATATTACGCCAAAAAATCGGCCGTGTACGCCGGAAATCAAACTCTCGTTCGTACAGCGTACGTCAATAAATATGTTATACGCTGATAATCAATACGCAGGACGTCCTGTTGTGTAAACTTCAGACGGTGAAAGCCGCATCAGACTGATTTCATTAATCACGCTAGATCATTGGCCAATCGATAAACGTTCGCTCCGCCCACCGATTGTCAGCTAATTTGATTGACGGCCTGATCATGGGTACTGTACAAAATAATGTACGCGATCGCTGCGGTAATCAAATTCACCAAAGGTGTGTAAAACGCGTCGCGCTAATAATCTCGTGTAGAGACAGATAATTGTGTAGTTACAAACCGTTACGTGAACACGTATGCTTTAATTGATTTCATTGAATTATCGATTTTATTTTATAAATTTGTCGTACGTTGGGTAAGTGTAATTCTTAGTTGTACGCATAATTAAAAAAACACATGAGTCAAAACGTATGTTCTGCAAATATCGAGTTTAAAAAGAATATTTACCTTGTAATTCATATTCCGCGCGTTTACATAAATCCCAGACACAAAATATCACAACTCTAACATACTTATGCCAACGTTCGGTTGGCAGTTTCATCAAACGAGCGTGCGGCAATTCAATGTCTACGTTAAGGACGTTTGATGTGACTGAAGCGCTTTCCTTCAAAGGTGCGGGTAGTGCCTCGGCGTCTTTGATCGTGCGGCATGCAAATTTATCTCGTAAACTGTATGCGATACACGTGTGTTAAATTTGAGGAATTTATTGATTGACGCAGCAAATTTTTTTCTGAATTTGCGGAGCGCGAACATTAAAATCGTGTAAATGACGTGGTGTTCGGAAGCTTTAAATGGTGCTGGTATTATTCGAGTTTTAACACATTTTGTGGCATTTAAACAATAGCAATTAAGATATGAGTTTAGGTGCATAAATTACTGCAAATGACCTGGAAAAGAACGACTTATATGACATACAAGTTGCACTATTTCGGATATGTACATATCTTCGGATAAACTCGTGTTTTATTTTAATCAGTCATACAGTTTTGGCTTCTATTATTGTAAGAATTCAAGTGTGTTATAACTTATTAGTACTTAAATCAAGTAACATTTTTTGAACATCTAATTCTTAACCCTATACTCCATAGACATACCTCAATTTTCAATAAAATATGATTGTATCATGTTCAGAAATAAATTTTCATTGTTTACCTCATGATAGTAAATATACATCTTGCTGATAATAAGGATGACCAATTATTATTAAAATGTTTATAAACAGGCTACTGGTATATGCTGATGTAGCAAAGGGTTAAAATGGATTGTAAATATGCTTGAACCAGTACACTGAACTGACCATATCATTGAGCAATCATACATGTAGCTGGATTGATCATGTATCAAAACAATACACAGTAACACACATTAAGTAAATGATTAAATGGGCTCTAAGTACAGATAAAACATTTCATGAATGTAATCTGAACTTAGTAGCAATGGTTGGACAATCCTACGTACTGTTGGATGGCACTACATTACTGAATGTACACGCAGAGTTGATGTTCGAAACTTGGGACTTCCGTAAAATCATACTGGGACTTCCCAAATCAAAGGTCAGGAAGTCAGGACTTCCTGAAATTTAGCCTTAATGCAGGGCCTGTTTGATGAAAAAGTACTTCTCATGAATGTCAACAAGAGCTCCATTATATAATATAGCCAAGAACTGTCACCTTTAGTTTCACTCTCTCAAAGTCATTTATTGCGCTGTCTTTAAAGGTCTTTTTCAAACAAAATTAACTTATACATTGTATTAGCTATCAAGCCTCATTCAAGGAGTTTCAGTCTTTCACAATTTCGTCAGTGACATTTCAGTTCTGAACGTATTTTGGGTCCAGATACAGACAGCCCCGATACAGATTTTAGTCATTCCACATATATAAATAGCTGTCATAGTCACCGCATTGCTTTCATCGATGAAAGACGATGATAACAAATGCAATATTGCTTCAGTATCTGTGATGTTGCACTCGTAATTTAACAAGAATAATTGGCGATGTCCACTCGCTTGATAGATTAATAATGCCAAGCAAATGATACTTAATTTTATATCATTTTAACAGGAGAATGGGTAGAGGCAGTATATAGTCTTGTAAACAAAATCTTGTTGTTTTACAAGGTTTGCACAGGCCTTGAAAAGTCATTGAATTTGGTTCAAACCTTGAAAAGTCCTTGAATTTAGTGCTACCTTGAAAAAATGCCTAAATGCCAGGGTTCTCGGCAACGCGTAATTAAGCGTATTTGGACGCATACTTTTTTAATTAGACGCGTAAAATTACCGATCTACGCGTTTTCGGGACGCGTCATTTTTCTATCGGCCGCGTTTGACCTTGAGTCATAAATTCGTCGCGTACATCGTATTCAATAAAGCATCACTCGTTTCGAGTAATTGACAGACGAAAGGCGGAGTTAATTGCCTCATCAACCAATCAGCGTTCACGAGTCACCATCATTCACTTTTGATTGACGCGTCGCGATAATCTTGAGTAAAGACAGATAGTTGTGTTATGTAAACACGTACGCTTTAATTGATCTATCGAGTCAATTATCGATTTTATTTGATTGCCGCGTCCGATGATTATTATAGTTTAATCATAACTGTGAGACTTGTCGTACTTTGGGTAATCGTGATATTTACATGTGTACGCACATTAATTTTAAGAACATTGAAAAGATGACTCAAAACCACGCACGTTGATTAAAATTCGTGCTCAAAACTAATGTATCTGCAAATATCGAGTTTTCAAAGAATATTTACCTTGTTATTCATATTCCGTGCCATTAATTCCCAGATTAAAATATCACAACATCCAACAAACTTATGCCAAATGTGTAAGTCGTCAGTTTCATCAAACGCGTGTGCGGCGTCAATCTCTATGCTAAGGACTTTGATGTTACCGACGCGCGGTTCACTTCAAAGCCTTGACCGTCTTTGATCGTGCGGCATGGGAATTTTGTCCGTAAATTGGGTTCGATACGCGTGTGTTAAATTTGAGATATTGTAACCGAACAGCGGACTTATTTTCTGAATTTCCAGAGAATGATTTGGTCACTCGTGAACATTAAAACCGCGTAATTGATGAAATTTTCGGAAGCAATAAATGGCGCTGGTATTATTCGAGTTTTTAACAAATTTAATGACTTTCAAACATTAGCAATCAATATAATGCGTTTAGGTGCATAAATTACTGCAAATGGTCGGGATAAGAACGACTTGTGTGACATGCGAGTTGCACTTTTCGGATATATACATATTTTCGGATAAGCTCGTGATTTTTTTTATACTATTCATACATTCTTGGCTACTTTTATTTATATAGCATGAATTCAAGTATGTTATCAGTACTTATGAAATATTATACTTTTCATTGAGCAGTACACCTGACCATCTGTTATATTTTCGGAATTTATTGCATTGAATCAATCAGTAACCTACCACAAAAACTCTACTTTTTTATTCACACTGACATAAAAAAAAATCTTTTGAGGTCACAAAATAATTGAAACAATTAGCTCCATAGTTCACCAGAATGCAGGATTTAAGGGTCCAGAAATCAAAATTTTCTTGGGGGAGATCCCCCAAATCCCCCTTGCGGGAGGGGGTCACCCCCTCCCTCACCCTCCCCCACTCGTCGCTACGCGACTCGAATACAGTCCTCAGGACTCCAACATTTTGCTAAGAAGGAGTCCTGGGACTCCTACTTTAAAATCCTACCGAGAACCCTGAAATGGTACTTGAATTTAACTGATAAACCTTGAATTCAGACGAACAGCCTTGAATATCTATAAAAGTTTATGGATGGTGTCAAAATAGCACATCATCTGCATAAAAAATGAAACAGAAACACTATTTTTTTCTCAAAAATTGAAAGTGCAGAAATGTATGAGTGAAAATATCACTGGAAATTAATTGTAATAAATTGAGCGCAATCAGATATTCTTGTGTATGATGTCACGAGAAATAGTGTATAAAATGGCAGTGCAAAATGACATTTTTGTACGATTGAACCTTGGTAAATGTTTGAGAAAATGTCTTGAAAATACCTATTCTATCTTGAAAAGTCCTTGAATAGTCCTTGAATTTTGGTGAGAGAATTTTGTATGAACCATGTAAAATTTATCAGTTAGAATAATTAATTTAGAATTTTTTCTTCTCATTTTAGGGCTGAGTTGTGAATAATATCCAACATGGTATAATTGTACTGCTTCCAACGTTTGTGTA
The DNA here is from genome assembly GCA_947247005.1 of Spisula solida. Classification (NCBI taxonomy): domain Eukaryota; kingdom Metazoa; phylum Mollusca; class Bivalvia; order Venerida; family Mactridae; genus Spisula; species Spisula solida. The sequence goes on from OX365950.1 coordinate 49,793,656, forward strand.
CATATTTTTTACGTGTGACTGGTTAACCATATACAACCAGCAGCTGATACAAGATGGGGCAAACATTATCAGAACCAGTGACCACCAAGGACACGTCAAGCTGTAAGAATAATGCTGTTAAAGTTGGATCATCATGTATGCAGGGATGGAGAATCAGTATCCTTTGGGACAGTATATATATTGTATGGATTAAGCCTTTATTAAGGTCCAGGGATGTCAATTTTCCGGATTTGTCTATCCATGAAGAGCTATGCTTTCTAACCAAAATAAAAGTTATTTCATGAAAATATCTCAAGAAATGGCAAAGTTATGGTCAATTATATCTGCTCTGAAGGATTTTCTTCAATAAAAAGTTTGAAAAACTGAGTTTATATGGTTGACGGCCTCTAGTTTGTCAAAAATATGATTCTCAGGATTTTTAATTTGGCTCTGTTGACACCCCTGAGGTCTGAAACAATGGTTTGTTGTTGCTTCAATTTATACCTAGACTTTTTTTTGGTAAAGTTTATTTTAATAGCTCATAATAATAAGTTACAAACAAGCTCTAGGGCTTTTTTTCAAAGACTATCTCAGGGCTTCCTCTGGAGAATATTTAGCTTTCGCCACTACATTCGCCAAATGAAAAAAGTTGTCGCCACTTTAGCGCCACTTGGGCCAAATCTTTTCTCAAGATTTCTAATATATATTTGACTTCATGTATATGTATTAAAAACTACAATAATTGCATTAAATATTGCATTCCTTTTGTTTCTCTAATCTTCAGTGAAATCTTGATTTCAAATCAAGAGGCTATACAAATGATGACCAGATCACTTGTACTGGCACACTTACAGTTACTAAGTTCATGAAATAAAGTTCAGTTCAGTTCATTAAGTAGTCTGATAGATCAATTAGGCAGACTGTATCTTAACAATTGGTAATTGAACTACTTTGACATAACTGTACAATATGCTGAAAAGAGAGAACAATAAACAAGGGAAGATAGTCAATTGAAACGTATGAACATCAATAGTAATGGTTGTTTCACATCGTTATAATTATAATGTTCAAGTGTTTTAAATACTATATGTTGTAGAATACATGTACAGTACATACACATTTAAACACATACATGAAACAAGATACCTAGACTTTTTAACTTAGACATTTTGGTTGTAGTTTTTAAAAACGTTCAATTTATTTGTTTACCGTCCATGCTTTTGCATTGAAACTTGGCGCACATGCCATCATTAGTCAACGTTATTAGACATAGGGCATTCTTTTAGGATGATTTTGTAAGTAGTTATGGTTCTTTTTAAATTAAACATTTTGGTTGAATTATTTAATAAAGTTCAATTTTTTGTTTACTTTCAATGTTAAAGTAATGTACCTTGGTGGTCATACTAACCATCCTTAGTCAACATTGCTAGTAGACAACTTCGGGGGCATATGTGAGAGCTCTTGTTCTTTATATAGTAATATTTATACTACCCGGTATACATAATTCCTGCAGAAATTACTTGTCCCAGACAACTGCTAATTTGGCAGACTGGAGTAAAACATCCTTAACCATGTCCCAGATATGGAGGATGCTCATGTACAGTTACTCTCTCTACCAGGGGACAAAGATGCCATGTTTTTTGGAGTATTTGATGGCCATGGAGGTAAACATATTTATTATATATCCTGATATGTTATGTACAATTCATGTACATGTAGTTATATCTTGTTACGTTGAAGCATCATTTCATAAAGTTAGTTGAGGGTTTGGTGGAAAACTGCTAGAGTTAGACACAGTACAAAGGCATTTTAGCTACTTCAGTTTCAAGCTTCATCCCACTGCCCAAGGGAAAGATTAGTTGAATCCAAAAAAAACTTATTGATCGTAATAGATTAAAAAACAGTGATGATTCACTCATAATTCAAGACCTTTTCAAAGAGACAACATGCATTATTTGGCAACTTGTTGGGTTTTCATTTAATATCAACATTGGTAACAGATTCAATGGCAGGAAAAAAACAACCGATTTGGTTAGGAGCATTTCTAAAGTACCAGTAATTGTTATTAAAAATCTTCTATTTTTCTGAACACAATTTTAAATGTTTTCAATCTACAATCAGTTATTAATGAAAACCCTCAATATATGCTACAGTCCCTAAAACATTGGGTAGCTCAGAACTAAGTACTTCACTTGTTTATTGAAGTTTTGTGTAAACGATTTTCAGTTTGTTAAACATGTAACTCGGAAAGTTTTTCACCAAACCAGCAGTTTGATCTTCTGTTTCTCCTTTACCCATATTTACCTGGTACATGAGTTAGCTGCATGCTTGTTACCATGGCCACCAGACTAATGTTGCTTGTTGTTGTTGTTGTTATCTATTAGGGTAATGTACAATTAAACAATTTGACCTCCTGCTTCAAAAATTAAATGAAACATTTCATAATCCTAATCCAATTCATTATATTCTACACAGAGGATATTGCATGAGTAGTGTCTTTTAATATTGATTTTTTAAAGCAAATATTAAATAAAATAATAAAATAGGGGTCTCATCCGAGCATTTTACAATTTTATTGCAACAAGTTTAATAAGTTTAACAATGTGATATTCTTTTGATCACATGATAGCTTTGCTGACTGAAACATAAAGAATGCTACTTTCACCATTGTCAATAAGTTCATAATCCATTTATGTGACATTTTGTTCATCTTTCATGTCAGATTGTCCATTATTATACTGTTTACATATTTCATTTTGTCATTTTGGAGTATTTTTTATTAAAAAATAATTTTTGTGTATAATTGCACGTTTAGAAGATCAACTCACTGACCCAAAGGAAGTGGCTAACACACGTGGTATGTATTGTTAGGCCTCAGATGACCATTTGTCAGACTATTTCTTTATACACTCAGATATCTGTTTATCTTACGTATCTATACTGGCTGGCCCGGCTGGCGCTAGATCTCAATATCCCTGTGGCCTTATTTGGTAACAATCCACGGTGACTTTCCGCATATTGCAAATAAACTGTTTAGGGTAGGGGCAAAAAAAAGTAAGGGAAGTTGGTTCACCAAAACCACACTTATGATTTTGTTTTGGCCTGAGACAACTTCCTGAACGATAAACCCAATACTCCATCATTCCCAAATCCATATGATCCTGATAAGGTACTTTAAGTAAGGTTTTGTAAAACTTTGGGACAAAAAATGCAAGTTTATATTGAGTAAAGGGTTAATTTGATAATTGTATACAATCTGAGTTGTCAGGGGTTCCACAAGCTTCTGAATCTAAAGGACCATTTTGATACTTTTGACTAAAGTTTACTATTTTATAGGCAAAATACCCATGATTTGAAGTGTAAGAGAAAATGACCCTTCAAATCAAAATGTGGCTTTTGGGAAATTTTTAGGGCTAAAACTCTACTCATGAGTCAAATGGAACCGCTGATTGTGATAAATCACAGAAGCAAGATGGCGTTTAAAATGCCACTTGGGAATATGGCTGGCGCTAGTCCTGGCTGGCAATATATAAACTATTTATGTGTATCAATACCTTTAAACAGATGAAGACTGGAAAGTGCTTTGTATGTGTAAACGTTGCAGCCTTCTGTTATTGGCATGCTGATGAGGATATTGTCATGATTGCTTTGCTCCCCTTTTTGTGTGAGGGCTGTGATCTTAATTAATGGCTATTTGGCTGCAATTGGGGCATAATTACATGTTTTACAAACATCTCTTGTTTGACTTTTGAACGATGTCCGGTGGAAATGTTCCTCAGGTCTCTGTTATATCTGCCTTGCTTCGGGCACAATAAACTAGGACTCTCTTAGCACATTTATACAATTCTGTATTCGTATAGCTTATGCACAATACTATAGAGGTCTTTGCTTTTATTTTGTAATTTATGTATTAATCGTCATTGATAAAAGTGGTCATTGTTCAATTGTTGTTCCCTCGTCAAAAAGTACAAACATCCACAGGGGTGTCATTATTCCTGATTTATCCGGAATTCCAGATGTCATAAAACAGCAGCTGCTGTGATATCTAACCAAAAAAAAAAGTTATTTGACGAAAATATCTCAAGAAATTCACATGGTACAGTCATAGTCAGTTACAAAATGTAAATCTGCTTTGGAGGGTTTTCTTTTAATACAAGTACAAACTGAGTTGTATATAGAAACAATGAGGTGGAAGGCCTCTTGTTTGGCAAAAAAGTCGACTGCATATTATTATCAGGAATTGTAATATGGCTCTGTTGACACCCCTGCATCCACTGTTTTAGCTTGATTTACTATCATCTGCCTACCACAAAAAATGTAAGATAATTAAACTACCGCCCTCAGTATTTAACTTTTGTTTCTAAGAACATTCAGATGTACATGTATGATGCAATTATCCCTTGGCAAGCATCTATATCTGCTTGGTTTGTCTTCTATTGAAGTAGATGTTCCTGCACACATCAGGGCTTTTTTTCACTGAATTGTGAAGAGGCCCAGGCCCTTTTGTTTTGTGAAAAAATAGACGCAGAAACTTTTCAAATTGTTATAAACTAAGCACGATAAATCACCAAATTGTGAAATAATTTTTCTAGATGTTTGCTCAATTTTTTTCCACTTGTCCCAAACATGCATGTATTTTACTATTTATGATATAATACTTCAAATCAAGTCCAGTACAGGAATATATGGTTTTTATCTATGTTTGGTTTGTTTGGTGCTTTGTGGTGAAGTTTTTTTTACAAAACCAAGACACCAATTATAATTGTGAAGGGGCCTTTAGAAATTGTGAAAGGGGCCTTTAGGAAATTGTGAAGGAGCCTCATATAGGCCCCTCGTTTATAGTGAAAAAAAGCCCTGCACATATATCAGTTTATGTGTGACTTGGAGGGGGTTGTCATTTACTTTCATCAATTCATCCAACCATCCAATGATCCCATGAAAATGTTGTTCATATTTCAATATTTCATTTCCTGGAGAAACAAAATGCATAATAATATCACAGTGTATAAACTAGTCAACTTCTGGTATAACATCACACACATTGAATTGTATGGTCTCTCAATAAGTCAATTATGGATGATTTTGCTCGCAATAGATCATACAAGTTGAATTATATAGTATCCCAATAAGTCATACAGTGGCATGCAATCACAGATGTTTTGCTCTCAATAAGTCTTACAGTGACATGCAATCACAGATGTTTTGCTCGCAATAAGTCTTACACTGAATGCAATCACAGATGTTTTGCTAGCAATAAGTCATACAGTGAATGTAATCACAGATGTTTTGCTCGCAATAAGTCATACATTGACATGCAATCACAGATGTTTTGCTCGCAATAAGTATTGTATAGTATCCCAATAAGTCATACAGTGATAAGGTTTATACGCTGCGAATATTACTTGTAGTGATTGCATACAATTGCACACTTAAGGTTATTTGAACAAGTATGATTAGGCCCTTTGATTAGGTTCAGTAGGTGTACAAGTGTGGTGTCAATGTCCTTTCGACATGTTAATTATTTTAAATCATTGAAAGTTTTCTTGATTGTCTCTGGAGTGGCCATGTCTCATGTTTGCAGTAAGTAAAACCTGCTGTAATCAATAACTGTAGTGTTAATGTTGGAGGTCACTGGTTATAAACACTGATTGTTGCTGTTGATGATTTTATTGATGTTTGTTCATACAATGGACCTATTGTTTACAGTCTAATGTCATGGCAATAAGAAGTGATTCACTAATTAACTTGAATGTACTGTAAAATCAGTGATTTTTGCTGAAATGAAATTTTGTGCAGTTTAGTAAAATGGCTATTTTGGAATAGGTCGATTTAAAAACATGGGAAATAATTCCTTGTTACGATACATAGTTTGGAGGTTAACTGCCTTTGAGTACCTAGTCGTTTAACCTGAGGCTGAAAGGTGTTAAAGTTATTGTGAGTTGTCTCTGTGTTGCACTACATAGGGCTTGTCCGTAGAGAAGCTAACCAAGCTATGTACTGACGGGGTAGGCTTATGTACTCAGCTCCCTCTTCACCTAAACTAGCCAGCAGTAAAGGTATTTCTGAACCTAATCTGGATATTACCGGGTAGTCATCAAGTCAACCTTAATATTAAAGTAAAAAAATCAAACAGGGAAATAGCAATCCACAGAAACAGCTGAGCATAAACTAGCACACTCACAAAGGTTACAACATATACCGGTAAGCTGTAAGGGCTACTTAACATTGAACTAATATGCATGCCAGGTAAAAGTGGAATTTAACTGCTGGATCAAAATCATAAACTACATCTTTAGAAGTTTATTTTTAGACACACTTCAACTGTTGTATTATTTGAAGTGGTGGCACACTTCTACTCTGGAAGTTTGTGAAGTAATGCTTCTGTTGCTGATACTTGTAGGTGGGGGGTATGAAATGTATATACATCAGGCACCGATCTCCTGAAGCATTTCAAGTAGAAATCTCAGCACAAATTGAGATTTTGCTCAAAATCAAATCAGAGTCTGAATTTTAGATACATCAGAAATTTGTGATCTTGACATTTTACTGTAATAAACTCTAAATAATGTGTCGGTTTGTGGGATGCCAATTTTGAGTCCTTCCTTTCATGGAAATTACTTCAAAGATGAATAATAAAAATAAAAACTTTATTTAAAGAGGCAACACAGTTGGGTATGCCCAGTCTTCCCTGTGAGCCTCATATAACATAATATATGTACATTTACAAAAGTTACATGAAAGACAAAGAAATATAAATATATACAATATATGAGATGAGATTTAGCTCAAATTGAGATCCTTTGGGAGTTCGGGGCTAGAACTTAAGAAAAAAAGATGGTCCAATTTTGATAGGGAAATTATACTACTGTGTATCAAGTGTTGTGGGTCCACAGGAAGTTTCACTTTGGTTGGTTGCTATATTGTTTACATCCTCGTGCAGCATGTATTATGCGTGGGTTTTCTTAGAATCCAGTCACTGAAAGCTTAAATACTTCCGGCTACTAGTAAGTAGTTATTGCCACTTGACTTAAGGACTTTGACTGCAAAGTGTAAAGATTGTCTATTTTATGATATTGATAGTCATATAAATTAGTTGGTGTGTCCCGGCTTTATGATGCAGAATTAGCGGTTTTTTTCAATGCAATCAAGCTGGTATGTCCCGGCTTTATGATGCCGACATAGCTGCTTTCATCATTGTAATACTTTCTTGTCTGGTTTACCTACTTATGCCAATTGTTTATTATACCCCCACAAAACGAAGGAGTGAGCTTGTCTGTCTGGTATGGTCTGGTCTGGTCTGTCTGGTCCAACATGACCTTAAACCTTATTTACAGCCTTTGATCCTATAGATGCTCATTTTAAAACTGTTTTTAGCTCACCTGTCACAAAGTGACAGAGTGAGCTTTTGTGATCACTCTTCGTCCGTCGTCCGTCCGTCAACAATTTGCTTGTGTAGACACTAGAGGTCACAATTTTGACTTAATCTTTATGAAACTTAGTCACAATTATCATTTGAACAATATCTAGGTCAAGTTTGATATTGGGTCATCCGGGGTCAAAAACTAGGTCACAAGGTCAAATTATAGAAAAACCTTGTGTAGTCACTAGAGGTCACAATTTTGACTTAATCTTTATAAAACTTGGTTAGAGTGATCATCTCAACAAAATCTAGGTCAAGTTCGATATTGGGTCATCCGGGGTCAAAAACTAGGTCACAAGGTCAAATCATAGAAAACCTTGTATAGTCACTAGAGGTCACAATTTTGGCCTAATCCTTATGAAACTTGGTCAGAGTGATCATCTCAACAAAATCTAGGTCAAGTGCGATATTGCATCATATGGGGCCAAGAACTAGGTCACTAGGTCAAATCACAGGTCTTGCATGTACTGCTATAACAGGTGAGCGACCTAGGGCCCTTTGGGCCCTCTTGTTTTAAGATTTTCCATCCTGTGTTTCGGATTTTCTGTCCTTTTTGATCTCTCCCCTTCTTGTACAGTATGAGTGATTGCTTTGCTCTAATGATGCAGACTGTAGACCTGGCTAATATTAAGGAAAAAATTCTGCTGCTAAACACAACTATCTTGTCTGCTTTGTGTTGTTTAATTAAACATTACTTCCATGTATTGTCTGTACAGTTAAAGTAATACTAATGAGGGAACTATCTCAAAAGAAAAGGGGGACTAAAGTTTCATATAATATAAACATACCTTCAATTAATAGTAACATACTTGAAAACTAGTTTTGTAGATGGTCTCAGTAGTCATGTGGATTAGCATGTCGTTATTATGGCAGCGATTTCGGTGAGTTTTTGTTTCCTCTCACCACTGGTTTGACACCCGTCCAAGCTTCATAATTGTTTGACGTTTTTATCATTTTATTACCTTATTGGTTTTAATTTGTAACCTACATGTATATCACATGATAATGTATATAGATTGATTCTGTATCATTTTGATCGTTTTATTTTTACCTACAATCATTATACAATAATCATACAATTGTATGATATGATACATGTATATTCACTACAACATAATTAGATAATTGATAAATTACAGTATCAGTTCATTAAAACAGTAGTTTGATATAACACTAATATAAAGTCACTTTATAACATGGATACAAACTGGATCGAACCTACAACTCAGAATATAATTGAAACTTATAGGAAGTATGCGTTTACCCAATACACCACAGGGCCTTTGATACTAGTATATGGAATGCGCTTCACAATTTGATATCAAACCCATTTACTTCCAGTTAAACCAAGTTTACCTGACAGACGAGTTTATGTTTATAACAGTTCTTGTTTAACTTTAACGCACAGTACAGGTAGTTGTTACATACTCAGTCCTGCCCTGCGTTCAAGGAAAAATAACGTGATGCACGTTTCGTACGTGGTATGTACCAGGTATGAAACGTTTTGTACCTGGTACGAAACGTGCGTCACGTGATTTTTCCTTGAATGCAGGGCTGTATTCAGACATGTGTATGGTTTAGAAATATGTTTGTTGTTTGTATGAAATTGTACTAAAGGATTTATATTGATAAAGGGGACACAAACTAGAAAGTTTGTAACCTGATTTTTCGATGGTAATTTGATTGTTGAATTCGGGTAGCCTTGTTATTGTTTGTGCCACACTCACCTCCTATAGTTGGTCAGCCATTGTCAAGGAACATTACAGGAACTAGACAGGCCCCATGATTATTCCCCCAGATATGAGGAATATGGGGGCTATAATGGAGTCATGTTTGAGGTTGGTTGGTCGGTCGGTTGGATTTCAATGAAAGTTTGCAAGAATGATCAGTACCAAGTCTAGTTGTGCATATTGTCAGAGTACATTGGAATGACTGTGTCAAGCAGTATCTAGGGGTATTCATCACATTCAGTGATATTTCTTGTTATAAAACCTTTTTCATGCTCAGCTCCATTTTGTGCTCAACAATAAAATGTATCACACTGTAAAACGTTTCGTGATTCACTTAACCTTTTTATTAGATGGATTGTCTTAAAAAAATTATATTTCTTGATAAGGTGAAGATTGTTTAATTGTTGCACTATAAATGAACTTATCATATTTCATTAAAAAATGTTTTATAATCACTTAGGCCAGGGGTGGTATACAATATTGAACTCATTTAATTGGAGATAGAATAAGGACAGCCAATCATATCGCCAGTTTTTGACCAAGAGTTTAATATGATGTGATCTGTTTAGTTGTCCTTATACTTAATTAAGTGAAGTAAAATCAATAATGATCTCATGTTTGAAAACCTGGTTTGTTTGGAATTTCTAGACATATTTCTAGTATTACCTTCCGGTACAATTGTGCCTTGTATTGACCCTGGTTCTTAGAGAAGTGCCTTTATTTATTGATTGGTGCTCAAAGAAGTGCCTTTATCTATTGATAGGTTCTCAAAGGAGCTAGTCTTTAATAACAAAGAAATAATCTGATAAATGGGGCATTTAATGTATTGTACTCTAGTATACTAATAATTAATCTATGGGTGAATGTTCTTCACTAGTTTTCTGATTCACATACAGTAATATCTTACAATCCTCTTAGTCTACTTTCTGCATTCAGGGGTTCCACTAGCTTCTGAATCTGTAAGGTCTTTTTGATACTTTTGACTAAATTTTACCATTTTATAGGCAAAATACCAACGATTCTAAGAGAAAATGACCCTTCAAACCAAAATCTTGAAGGTCAAAATGTGGCTTTTTAAAAATTTCAAGGGTCAAAACCCTTACTCCCGAGTCGAATGGAACCCCTGTCATTGTATATATGTATTAAACTCAAACGTTGAATAGCGACACCTGGTCTATGGAATAGTGTAGTATATTGCATAATTCCAAAACTTTCTGTTGATGTGTCTCTAACTGGGGGTCGTATATGTGTTCTTATATTCACTATGCCCCAATCAAATACATGGGGTGTATTGCTTTGCACATGTCAGTCTGTATGTAGTTATATCTGTTAGTAGACCAAAGAGTTTTCGATCAATAATTTAAGAACAGTTGGCCTAATAGGGGAGATCACCTATTTACATGCAAAATGCCCACTTGCAGTCTATTAGATAACTGAACTATAAAAACTTGTCATTCCCCAAAAGTTAGCTGGTTGGCACATTTGCATATGAATAGATCTGCATACAAACATAATCTCTCCTGTATCGCCAAACTTTATATAGGAGTTGGACATCATCAGTAGATGGCCCCATTTGAAGTCCTTAGCTTAAAGTTCAAGGTCATGGTGACTGCCAGTATTTGCCAGCTATGGGGGCATACCGGTACATGTTTTACAAACATCTCATGTTTAATTAGATGTTGTCAGAGTTTGTCACATATTGAACCTTAGTGATAAACTGTTGGTGATTTTGTTGCTGACTATTGACACGCCTATTTTGGAAATTTAGTGGGACATGCTATTGATATATGTTACTGATATGTGGAATTTTAGAAATTTTATGAGCTTAAATATATTTTTTTATCAAGTTGGGCTACCCCTATACATGTAGAAACGGGAAATGCCAGTTTAACATTAATTTAGTTATTTCCTTTTTGTTCCATATTACTTCCTGTTGATGAAGAGCTGCAGCTTTAGAATATACGTATCTACTAATACAATATATATAAATAGAAAAAACTAACCAGTACTTATTCTTATTGGAAATATTAGCAAGATTTTTAGCTCACCTGTCACAAAGTGACAGAGTGAATTTTTGTGGTCACTCTTTGTCCATCTGTCGTACGTTGTCCATCAACAATTTGCTTGTGCAGTCACTAAAGGTCACAATATTGGCCTAGTATTTATGAAACTTGCTCACAATGATAATCTCAACGAAATCTAGGCCAAGTTTGATATTGGGTCATCTGGGGTCAAAAACTAAGTCACTAGGTCAAATCTTAGAAAATCTTGTGATGTCACTAGAGGTTGCAATTTTGACTTAATATTTTTGTAACTCAATTATAGAGATCATCTCAACAAAAGCTGGGTCAAGTTCAATATTAGGTAATCTGGTGTCAAAAACAAAGGCATTACGTCAAATCATAGAAAACATTGTGTAGTCACTTGATGTAACAATTCAGGCCTAATGTTTTATAAGACTTAGTCACAATGATCATCTCAACATAAACTAGGCCACAAGGTCAAATCATAAAAAAGACTTGGAATAGAGGCTGAATTTTTTTATTGTATTCAAGAAATTTGTAAATGATTACCATAAGGGCGTGCATGCACTACTAATGCCGGATGAGCGACCTATGGCCCTTTGGGACCTCTTGTCATTATAGAAATTGACGATATTGGACGTACATGCTGTAGATTTATTGTAGAAGATGCATGCAGTCTTATGCAGTCAGGAAAGCATTGCCTTAACACCCAGGAGGATGTTAGAGGTTGGCTGTAGTACATGACTTATAATCAGAGGCCATCTTGTGTCGAGGTGGGTAATTAACTGGAGGTTGGTACTAGAACATGGTATTGGATAGATCTACCTGTCCAGTGTGATAATTGATTGTACTTGTATATCTTTCAGGAGCCAAGGTAGCACAGTATGCCAGCACCTATCTTCATAAGAAAATCATTATGCAACCTGCTTATGGTTAGTACATGTCTTATGATTCATTTTATTGAAAGATTTTATTATGACCCCATCTTAGTCGGTTGGTAGACCCAATGGTATTCATTCAATAACTTAAGATTACTTTGCCCTAGGATCTTGGAGTTTGGCCATGAACAGTAGATGACCCCTATTGATTTTTGCAATGGGGGCATACATGTTTTACAAACATCTTGTTGAATTCTCGTTTATCAATATTTACAATGTATCAGCCTTTTGCTGGATGTATGTCACAAAGTTTGTCGACATTTGTTTTCCTTAACCATTGGTCGTATATCAAGGCAAGGGACTGTTTTTTGATAAAAATTATGCTTAACATGTATACATTACAGTCAGGTCTCAATATAACAACACCCGATATACTGACAAATTCATTATACTGACATCATATTTTGGGGACAAAAGTATATAAACGCTCTATGTATCAATTCAGTATACTGACATATTCGTTACATTTTTCTTGGAAACAAACATCGAGACCTGACTGTATATATTTAATTTAATTAGGAGCTTTTATGACGTAAATGAAGAATGCTAGTGAAACTGACTTCCTGGTACCATCTGTCTATTTGTCTATCCATGTAAAGTCCTTTCTTTGTTGCCTCACCTCATTCTACCTCATAACAATGCTGAAATAGAAGAGATCATCTTTGTATACAAAGGCATTCATGCCACTACCTAGCTATTGGTGAATGGCAGGTTTTAATTGTTCATTCATCCAATAGATTGCCGTTGGGCATTTTGCATATGAATACGGTGATCTCTCCTATACACTTACTTCATTATATTAATAATTTCAGCACAAAACCGTATCGCAGAAGCATTAAAAGGTGGATTTCTTCAAATCGATGATGACATGACAAAAGGTGATTGTAATAATGTGATTGTGTTTCACCCTGTACATTCTGGTTGGCACGATTGGTTATAGAGTGTGTTTCACCCTGTACATGCTGGTTTGCATGATTGGTTATAGAACTGCTTCATTCAATCATACACTATACTAGTAATACTATGTCACATGAAAATATGACAAATTACTGTAAAATCACATATTTTTCATGGGTATTAAATTTAGTGGATTTTGATAAAATTCCATTTTCGTGGAGTCGTATATTTGTTGATTACAAAATATGGATGGATAAAACCCTGTATTGTATTTGGGAGTTCGATAAATCGTGGGCATTAGATTTTGTGGTCGAATTTAACAACAAAATCAATGAAATATCAACTCCCTCGAACAATGATGATTTTACAGGATACAAAAAACTACATGTAAATTGAAAGTTTCGTTATCAAAAACATCTCTCCAACATACAATTTTGATGATGTTTATGAAAGTTATATTTGTAGGCAGGTGATAAATTTCTTTTAAGTACAATGATATTAAGGTAAATAATGACTGATTCCTTCATACCATGTGGAAGGTTTATGATTCCTTCATACCATGTGGAAGGTTTATGATTCCTTCATACCATGTGGAGGGTTAATGATTCCTTCATACCATGTGGAAGGTTTATGATTCCTTCATACCTTGTGGAAGGTTTATGATTCCTTCATAACGCGTGGAAGGTTTATGATTCCTTCATACAGTATGGAAAGTTCATGATCCCTTTTTACCATGTGGAAGGTTTATGATTCCTTCATACCAGGTGGAAGGTTTATGATTCCCTTCATACCATGCGGAAGGTTTATGATTCCTTCATACCAGGTGGAAGGTTTATGATTCCTTCATACCTTGTGGAAGGTTTATGATTCCCTTCATACCTTGTGGAAGGTTTATGATTCCTTCATACCATGTGGAAGGCTCATGATTCCTTCATACTGTGTGGAAGGTTTATGATTCCTTCATACCTTGTGGAAGGTTTATGATTCCTTCATACTGTGTGGAAGGTTTATGATTCCTTCATACCTTGTGGAAGGTTTATGATTCCTTCATACCTTGTGGAAGGTTTATGATTCCTTCATACCATGTGGAAGGTTTATGATTCCTTCATACCTTGTGGAAGGTTTATGATTCCTTCATACCATGTAGAAGGTTTATGATTCCTTCGTACCTTGTGGAAGGTTTAAAACTTTATCATTTTACCTTAAATTATGAAGACAACTTCCAGTACATACATGTAATGATTTATAATTGCAAAGCATTTTTCTTATTCTTAACTTACTACACATAGTATTACACATATCATATTTATAAGTTAATTGAGAGTGCTCTCTGCTAACAAGTTGTTAATAATGATGAATGTATTTCTGTGTTTGTAGACGAGACAATGAAAGATGAACTAGCAGGAACTACAGCTGTTACTGTGTTAATTAAAAATAAAAGGATTTATTGTGTAAGTATCTTAACTAGTTTACTCTCTATTTGGAGTAGTGTGCCTCTATTCAGAGTAGTATTTCTTTATTCAGAGTAGTGTTTCTCTATTTAGAGTAGTGTAGCTCTAAGTAGACTATTGTGTCTCTATTTAGAGTACCAGTAGTGTGCTTATATCTGTATATTTTAAGTGAACCTGAGCCAGACATTGTAGCCAATAGCCCTAAGTTTGTTATAAATCGCAATTTGTTGAATTTGATGACAGTTTGGCTAAATTTCGTACTTTGTAAGGCTTTAATATTCATTTCAGTATTAAAATGCATTTATCATAAAAACTGAATGTTTTCTTGATTCAGGCCAATGTTGGGGATTCACGAGCAGTAGCTAGTGTTCGTGGAAAGGCTGATATTTTATCCAACGACCATAAACCAGGGAATGAGCTAGAGACGAGAAGAATCATAGCTGCTGGAGGATGGGTAGAATTCAACAGAGTGAATGGTACAGTTTTTATCACTACACATTTTTGGATGAATATCAGGGTTTCCACTTGCTTCTGAAACTCAAGGGTCATTTTGATACTTTTGACTGAGTTTACAATTTTATAGACAAAATACCCATGGTTTTAAGAAAAAATGACCCTTCAAACCAAAATCTTAGGGTCAAAATGTGTTTTTTTTTGAAAATTTCCAGAGTCAAACCCCTGCTTCTGAGTCAAATGGAACCCCTGAATATTCATGAAAACCGTCATATTTAGTTTTTTAACTGTTGTCCGAGTGATGATAGCTATGTAGTATAGATAAGTCTCTCATCATGATACTGTAGACAAATAGATCTAGGGAGCCTATAGTAATACTCAATGGTTTATATAATATTGCTCTCTTAGTCTTATTAGGGTTTTAATCTGGTGTGCTGGATTTGCAATCAGTCAATCCGGGTTTCTGTTTGTGGCAGGTCATTCTCCTATCTTGAAAATTTGACATCAGTGTCAATTTCCCTCATTGAACATGTGAAGAATTTGCTGATTCTTGGTGGAAGTGTAAGTTAGCACTGGTCAGAATGCGGTCGAGGAAAACTGGTTATGTGAATCGGATGCCATATATTACTGAAAAACTGTTGAGAAACATCGTAAAACCTGAATAAACATGGGGTTAAACAGTGATTATTTGGTTACGTGTAAAAAAAGATAATAAAAGTAGAATTTGCTAGACCATATCGTCTATGTTGTCATAAATACCTTCCGAAGTGATCACCCTATTTTCAAAATAATTGCTTTCACAATGTGACAAAATGGTGATGCTGATATACACCCCTTATGTCATCAGCAGTTTCTAGATTATAGTATTACTTATGGTATAACCCACAACGCATCGGATGTAAACTATATTGATGAATATGTTTGGTAGTTATGGATATGTTTATCTGTTGCTAGGTAACCTTGCCTTGTCTAGAGCTCTGGGAGATTTCGTGTTTAAGAAGAATGACAAAAAGGGACCAGATGAACAAATAGTAACAGGTATGTTATGGTTTACAGTTATAATTACTCTTGAGATATTTCCTGTTAAATTCAATCAGATAAAAAGTATGCTTAGTACATGTATTAAGTACCATTATTTATTTTCTGTTTCTTTTCTTACTCCTCTCATGGGAATCTAATATTTAATGTTTACATGTATGTCATATATACAGTGCCCACCGAAAATAAGTATACAGTAAATAATTGTTGCAAAATTAAACTTTGTTAAATTATTCAATATCTGTTTATCAGACGGTCACAATTATACTAGTTTCTAAAACTACAATTACTCAATGAGTCAAAATAGAGATAGAAATAAAGATGAAGTTGTTCGGAATTAGAATAACCATGTGATCAAAAAGGCTGAATTTTCCATCTTTTTGTGAAAAAGTTACCATTCAAGAGGGACAAAGAAACTTTAGATTTTGCACCTAGGAACCAATTAATATATGGCGTTTAATAAACAAAAAAATCCTTTTCTTCAAATATATTGTTGCTTTACTGTTCTGCAAATAGTATTATTACAGGCAAGTAAGTGGGCAAATAACATCTGTATACTTATTTTTGGTGGGCAGTGTATATATGAATACAATCCAAGTGTTCCACATATCCTACTTTACTCTTCAAATATGAATACAGTACACATACCTTAAGCATACAGTCATTTTATACGTCAAATGTGACCTTTAAAGCAGATGGTTTAAGTGTGATTCAATAAAATTTGTTTTAGTCTAAAAACCGCTTAATTGGCAAGCAAACGACTGGTACCTTCGCTTCATTGGTGTCTGGTTAATTCAAACGGCCTATCATACTGTATATGATAATAATAATAACTTTATTTAAAGAGAAAACTCGGCTAGACAAGCCCTGTCTACCATCTTAGCCTCTAACACGCCCCCTTAAATATGTGCAATCATATTTATGTTCATTGTTTAATATCAAAAAAACTTAAGGTATTTTAATATGAATACTGTGTCATCTCTATGCTTCAGATTACAAATCTAATCCCTAAATGATATCATGTGCACTGTCGGAATATGCCTTTTATGAATTTGGATTTTTGTTTTAATTTTGAAAAACTATTATGTTTGTCAGCTTTCCCGGATGTACAGGAACGAATGTTGACTGGAGATTATGAGTTTATACTGTTAGCATGTGATGGAATCTGGGATGTGTTGACTAACCAGGAAGTGGTAGATTTTGTTCGAGCCAGAATTGCTCAAAGAATGGAACCAGAAACTGTAAGTATTGGATGTAATGTTGCTGAGGCTTAGATAACTAACATGGTCTTCACAAGAATATTTATCAGCATATTGCTGGTTTAGAATGAGAAGGTTGTAAGCTACTTACGATCTTATCAGACACATACAAATTTGACATCTGCATCACAAGGAGCTTCTTATGAGCCTATTTTCATGAAAATTGGAACAGGTCATCTTGACCAAACCGAAGCTTGTTTTTTCATAAGTAAAAAGTAGTTTTCAAACAATTTATTTCATGTTTTCTCAAAATAGTGATTTTGTACTTACTACATTCTAAGCCAGCCATATGAAGTTGTGTATATAGGAATCATTTTTGCTAGAACCAAGTTTTATCAGAGTTATGGCCCTTGCTTGAACACCAGTCCTGATTTTCATGGAATTTTTGTTTCTTACTTTATTAAGCTATACAATATGTAAATGGTAGAGATGGCAACGAGTACTAAAATCGATCCCTTGTAAATAGTACATGAACAGATTTCTCAATGGATTGTAGCAATTGTAGCCATACACTAAAGTTAAGTAATGCAATTAGGTCTTCCTTGTGTAGTGGGGGAAACATATTGATTTTGTGCTGTACATCTGGAAGGTTGTCTGTCAGTATTGATGTCACATAGTTTGTCTGTGCTTGTTCTCCTTAACCATTTATCAGATTTCAATGAAACTTCGCATGAATGTTTTGTGCCAAGCCTTGTTGGCGCATATTGTCAGGAATGTTCAGTCAGATGATTTTCGCCAGAGTTATGGCCCTTTGTAGATGACAATATGTTTTTGTGTCGAGAAACCCTTGTCAGTTAAATAATTGAACTTGTTTGCACTTACAGATATGTGAGGAGTTAATGATGCGATGTTTAGCACCAGACTGTCAGATGGGGGGACTGGGATGTGACAACATGACCGTATGTCTGGTTTGTATGTTGAATGATAAACCGTACGAGGACTTGATACGACGATGTTCTCAACCAAGCATAGGTGGTCCTGTACCACATCTCAGTACATACGATAGGAGCTAAAATAGCCGAACATTGTGCTAAAATAGCAGAACTTTGTGCGGTCAGTTCGGGCGAAACATTTCTTTGTGTATTCCATGCAATTTTTTGACAGTTTTGTTTGATTAATGAGACAGTATACATGAGATTACTGATTGTTGATGGTATCTGATTGGTTGTAAATCAAGTGAGGGCTGACCTTGATGTGAATCTTGTGATTTATCATCGAGGGGCGATCAAAAATGATACAAAACCATTGCTATGGAAAATGGCATAATTTGTGATAAAAGATGATTTTAGTGCGAGTTAACTCTAGGATGTATGAACGGATTCTAAATTAATTAGAATGACTCAAAAATGTCTGTATGTCATGTGAAGAGATATTGAATAGTGTTTTATTGTGTTTTCTGTAGTTGTTTGATGATAGTACTGTAGAGACACGAAGCATAAAACAATCAAACCTAATGTATGTATTGATGATTTGTTAGACTTGAGACAAATTTACATTTTGTGTGTTTTTTTGTCAATGTACATATTATAAGTATGTGTATGATACAGTAATACAGTTATACTGTTATATTTAAATATTGACTTGTAAATATTGTTACTAATATATATATTTGAATTGTTGATTTTTGTTTGTTGACTTCCTATGGACTTTTGTCTCACATGAAAAAGTCATTTGCGACAGAATTGTATACAGTATTTAGCTATTTTTGTGTGATTAGCTCTTGATTATTTAATGCTAACCCGAATTGATTTAAATATTTAAAAAAACAATGAAGCTATAATAGTCTTTAGGAGTTAGCTTGAAAATTATAAACAAGTTTTTATATTAAAACTTCTCATCATCCTTGAATACTACTTTCTATAGATGCGTTAATACCGGTACTTTAAAATGTATTACAAATTGAGCCATGATGTGTGACTATAGTGCTTATCAGGTAATGATGTCATTATGTTATCAAAAATGTCCTTATATGTATGATTTTAAATTAGCTACCACAAAATATTTTTGACCTCAGAATTTGAAATGAATATTATTTGTGTAGTGGGGTACATTTCATTTTCTGATATTAAATTCTTGATGAAGACTAAATAAAGTCAAAACATTGAAAACAGACTGGAGTTTGTTTTGTTTTAAGCAATATATGAATACATTTCTTTCAAATACAAAGAATAAGTATATTTGTCAATGTTTACCTTAAGCATTAAAATCACAGACCTTGGCTTAATTTAATAATTTCTTGCAGCTAACTTGTACTTACTCGAGCCATATTTATTTATTCTACATGGTGCTTAGATACTGAACTCACAGAGCTTTTAGAAAACTAATTTTTTGAATATTTTCTTAGAAATTCATATATGTACATTTATTACAGTACTCAGCATTGTAGACAGTATGTGAACTTTAATTTGATTTATAAGCTGTAAATTTACACTCTAGAAAATATGTAAGCTTTATATGGATTTATATAAGCTGTAAATTTACACTCTAGAAAATATGTAAGCTTTATATGGATTTATATAAGCTGTAAATTTGTTTACCTTACATTTTAAATGCATACATTGTTGAACAAATTGACGATGGATTTCTCCACACATGAGATGGTATCATAGTTGATTCTAATTTATTTAATTTAATTATGATTATTAACCAAACACGGGAACTCTTATGTTGAACCTGATCTATATAAACGTATGGTGACCAATCTGGTGTTTGAGGGTTTTATTGCTGCTTGCCCTATAAAATGATAAATTTATGTGAAGTCAAAATATCGCGAGTTTCTATTCTGTATTAGATTATATGGTAAAATATTCATGATTTTTTAAAACGTCAGAAAAACTACTTACTGTGATTCTGAAATCATTACCTGACATCTTTATTT
This sequence comes from Spisula solida, assembly GCA_947247005.1. Classification (NCBI taxonomy): domain Eukaryota; kingdom Metazoa; phylum Mollusca; class Bivalvia; order Venerida; family Mactridae; genus Spisula; species Spisula solida. The sequence continues at coordinate 49,813,723 of OX365950.1, forward strand.
CTTTAAGTAGGTTTTGTACTGCTTTTCTGCGCTGCTTTTATGTACTGGACAATATTTGGCGTTAAAATTTAAGGATTGAGTTTATATAAGTGTTTATTCATCATAGTATTTGCTCAAAAGAATAAGAGATATTATGTTGATTTTTTTTACCATTTTTGTTTTGGGTTCTCTGTACATCCATATTCAGGTTTCAAGTTATGGAACAGAAATTTAAGTCATGAGTAGGTCAGACTAAGCCATGCTGGCCCCGATTTCTTGAAGCATTTCAATTTGAGTTAAATGTCTTCTCAAATATAATGTGTCTTTATGTTCATTTTTATGGGAGGCTAGACTCAATTTTGGCATCACAAAACAGAAACAATATTCTGAGTTAATTACAGTAAAATTTCAAGAGCTGGAACATGAACTTCAGAAATGATCTTAAATTCAGACTCTGATTTAAGAAAAATTGTAATTTGAGATTTCTACTTGTGATGCTTCATGAGATCGGAGTCTGGTTAATTTGTTGACTGTAATTCATTGCAACAATTTGGTGGTTAATTTTAAAAACCGACTCATGATCAGTTTGTTATCAAAACTTTTTATTATGTACCGTATTCTACAATAGTATCGCACAAATTTAAAAGAATTCATTCGAGGAGAACAATATTTGTGAAATTGTTTATTCTAATGTAACTTTCAGATATTCCCTGTGTATTGGATGTGTGTGTTATTAACCAGATATTTATTATTGTTAATTAGTCATTCATTAGTCAATTGATCTCGGATGTATGTTACGAATAGTAAAGTTTCCAAGCTAAACACATTCAAGTTCCGGGTATGTGACTGTGTAAACGTGTGAGTTATCCTTTCCTATAGAAATCCTTAGTATTTAAAGTAATTTGCCCATGGGGCATACTGCGAAATCCATTCAAGTTAATGGATTTAAATAAATGACTACCATTTAATATAAAATATTGAAACTTACTTCGGTAAACAATGAGATTTTTCACTTATATTGGTGATAGTAAAGTTGAAATCCATTAATTGTGGAATAGAGAAAAATCCATGTTTAATTGATATTTGCTGCAATGTTTAAAAGCTAGATTTATTTTGTGTCCCAATTATTTGTATTTTAATATTAAAATTCTTTACAGGTGATAATATAATGCATTGATATAAATGTAAAAAAAAGATGTATTTTACTTTATGAAAACGAGTGAAATACTGGCTGCTCATTTGTATATGAATTGAATCACCTTATGTGATGGGTGATTAGTCTTAAAGTGACACGATTGCTTCTTACTGTTGTGGTATTCATCACAGGTCCTGGAAAAGTACCTTTCTGTAACATAGACCACATATATATATATTTATATGTATGGAGAGGTGGTCTCATACGTAGGACTTTGCACAGACCTGAGGTCTTCAGTACCTTATAGTCTTGTATGAAAAATTAAAACCAGAATATAACTAGTCAATAGCTACTAGCTCTAACCAGGAATAAGCTGCTAAATATATTGATGTCAGAGTACCCCTTATCTAGATGAATGTACTGAATACAATCTTCCTATGATTCAGTTATAGGCTGCATGTTGATCACCCGGGTACGGTTTTATCAAAGCACTTTCGGAAACCAGAAACCGGAAACCTACATCCAAATTTTAAGTTCCTTATAATTCTTTAACAAACTACAAATTGTCATAAATGGATCTGCAATGTTAGCAATGATTCAGTAATGAACCCCTAAACAACCATACCAGTCCCAGTTGTAAAAGCAGTATATTTGGGCGTAAGTTTGTGATTTCTCTAATTGCTTTGATAAAACGGTACCCTGATAACGAGATTAGTACAGATATTATTATAGTGTGAGTTACCATGTCAGAGGTAGATGTCTGATTGACCTGTATGAACATTAGTGTTTGTTGTAATTATGTGTAGGTTGATGTGTCCTAGAATATCTCATTACTGAGGAGAAGAGTTGACAGATCTTGTTATTGCTGGTATTCCCACAGGGGCTAGGCACGTTGGTTAGTCCCATAAGTTATTTAGAAAATCAACGTACCTGGCACCTGTCAGTATTCCCTGAGATTTAAAGACCTTCCAGAAACTTACAGACCTTCCAAATCTAATATTTAGGTACAGCTCATCTGCAATTACTCAATTGAATCCTGCTTAGGTACTGTTACTGTTAGTATATTTATGGTTTAATTTTCAAGTAAAACATGTACCTGTATAATTTTGTTCTATATGGGCACATATGCTCCAAAAATGTTTTTATTACTGATTTTACATTTGTCGTATCATTCACCATTCACGTTAGTCAGCAGGGTACTGTTTTATCAAGGCACTTACAGAAATCGTAAACTTACGTACAAATTTAAAGTCTTTATATTTTGTTTACAGTTATGTAGGGTGGTAAATGGAGCTGCACTATTAACAATGTTTCAATTAATTAACTCCTACAAACCATGTCTAGCTCAAATTTGCAGTTGTAAAAGAATTATAAAGAATTGAAATTTGAACGTAACTTTAAGGTTTTCGTAAGTGCTTTGATAAAACAGTACCCTGATGAATTGCACTGTATTATAATTCTATATAACAATGTGTCTTGCTTGTTTTGAAGATGGTCTGTAGTGAACCATTAGGGTTTGGATTTATGTTATTTAGTGATTGAAAGATTAAAACCAGGTATTCCATGTAAGAGTGTCTTGTGTGAAGTATATTTCTTGATTAAATATTGTGCTCATTTCATGTATAATTGTTCTGCATTGGTCACTGCACGGTAAACATTTAGTGCGCACCTTAACATTTAGTGCTTCAAAAAAGAAAATAACAATGTCTTGAGGGTATAAATAGTAGAGATATGTCTTTGCATTTCATGACACATTTTATCCATCAAGAATCAAAGATATTTATTCTAAGGAACAGTTAATAAATAAATATGTCTTTGAATTGGTTGATTCCATTTTATCTTTCAAGAATCAAAGCTTTTTATGTTATTAAATGAGTTATCATTGAACTTGAAAGTTATATTTGGATAAGTATGTTCAATTGAAAAGTTAACATGTTTTCATTATTTAATCTAAGAACAGATGTCTGGAATGTATGTATACATACAATCTATTGACAGACATTCTTGTTATGGGCCAATTAACCAGCTGCTTTAGTAGTGTAGATTTATTTAACATGTCACTTGTTTTGCTCAGTGTTGCACCAGTGTTTGTTTAATGTCATCCACAATTATAATATAACATTATATGCGGAAAATCATTATGTGAAACAATCATTCACTTACTAAAATCCCAGGCATTAATCAAATCCCAGTCATTGCAAATGAAATTTGGACCAAACCTTCGGTACTTTTCTATGGATAAAACATTACATTAATTTCGGATAAGCCAATCAAAATGCAGTATTTCAGGATTCAACCAATCAAAATGTTAAACTCTCAATGCTGTCGTCATTCTTCCATTTACATATATCCCTGTATTTATATTACAAGCTTGCTTATTCTTTAAATTTTTCTGTTTTTATTTACTGTGATTTTAATTGCATTAAATTAGTTAAGGATGTAACATCTTTAACAGACATTTGCCAGTTGATATTTAAGTCCTTATTTCAACAATGTAATATTCCCCCTTTATTATTTGCTTTCAATGGATTATGGAGATTTTTCAGTGAAATAAACAGTGAAAATAACAGTGAAATTACCACTTTGTTATTTTCACTGTTTTAGAAGCTGGTTCCAGTATCATGCAGAAAAAGAAACGTAACGTCAACGGCGCCGGGCTTTAAAATATGCGTTACGTCATAATGACGTCATAATTATCACGTCGTGACGTTCTAATTTCGACGTGATTTTTCCAATTAAGCCAATTACGGCACATATTTAAGAGGAATTGAGGCATATAATAAACAGAAAATTTGTTGATTTTTGGTGTAAGATCAATTTTATTTCACTCATGATCACAGAAAATTACATTTTAACTCGTGGCTACGCCACTCGTGAAAATATTGATTTTCTGTGATCACTCGGTGAAATAAAATCCGATCTTACACCAAAATCAACAAATATCCTCTATATAATAGCTTTACTTAGTATACTTAGTAGATTCATTATTGTTCATACAGTATTAGTGAATTTCAAGTCAGCAATAAAAGCAGTTCATTTGTTTTTGTTAAAATGTTCTTGTTTGTGTGCTTTTATGTTGCTTGGCAACCTTCTTGAGTGCTATTTTTTATTTTTGCTGTAGCGTGATGTACTGCACATAGACAGTTATTTTAGGTAGTTTTAGCACAGCTAGTAGTGTCTCTAATTATTGTATATCCGATCGTGTTATTTATTCAAAGCCGTCATAATTTGCTTATGAAGGATATCTGAGCATTATATTGAAACTTAACAGTGAAATATAAAATATCCTAGTCACTGTTTCATGTATGACAGTATCCTTAATGCTACCACACCAAAAACTTGTAAAACTTGATTTGTAACTTGTTTTACCTATTTGTTGTATTGGGACTTGCTGCTTTCACTTTTTAATAAGCATATAAGTAATGATATTTCGCCAAAGAAACTCGTAAATATTGTATAATACTATATGTTACTGTATTGCTGGCTTCATAAATCACATTGTTTATGCTTACAAGCCAAAACACACAAATTACCTCGGAAAATGTCAATGCCTTTCCAGATATGTTGTAAAATGTAAAAATCATTTAAACATGATTGATTGTATACATTCTCCCAAATATTACAGTTACTGTAGTAAAATAACTTCTTTGGTTACTCGTTGCTTTTTTTATCAAATTTTAATCCATTTAATTGAGACAGAATTAAGATTATTGCTGTATATTCTCATGTTTTAAAGGTGATGAACTGAAATCTCGCCATTTAAAGCAGACTTTTCAATGAGTCAATACAATGAAAATAGTAAATGATTCAAAGTTTTATTTCAGTTACATGTACCGGCCATTATCTAAGATACCAATGTTTAATTTTGATATACATTGTACTTTGTTAAATTTCTCCGATCAAAACCTATGTAACAACTTTATTGAGTGAATTGAAAGCACAGAATGTAATAATCAATAAAAAACACAATTAACGATGATGCTCTGTTTTCTTATGCTCTATAATTTATGTTTTCTGTAAAAGCTTCTTAAGAATCGAATACGAATGCAGGTTAATTCAGAGTTGTTTGACATAGCCACAAACCTTCCACTGGTAAAAATGTGTACGCTGCGCTGAATGAACCATTTCATTACATTATATATTTACTCATTCCACTTTTTAATGTTGGAAGGGAAAATATCAGAAAATAATCAACCAACCCCCCCCCCACCTCTGAAATGTTAGATGGTATAGCCACGGTGTTTGGAAGGTGTTGTCAGACAACTTTGAATCGACTTGTATCTGCTCTATGATTCCACTACTGTATACAATTCTACTATTGTAACTGTCTTGGGTGAGTGGTATCAGGCGGTCCTCAGTGATCTTGCCAACTAAGACAATTTTGACAAATAAATGTTTACCGAATGTATCTTTGTTTGTTCTTAATATCTAATCTACATTATCCATAAGGCAGTTAATTAGACCTGCCGTCCACTAGGACCCCGAAGGGTTCCCGAAGGCTAAATTTGCCTAATCGGGATGGTTCGGCATGTCTTCGGGACGTTCTGGAACCCTTCCGTGTCGTTCCTGTACGCTTCGGGAAGCCTTCCGGACACTTCGGGACCGAAAAATCTTCGGCATCCAAATTTTAAAACTTTTAAAATTTGGACGCCGAAGGTCTTGTTCGGGAAGGCTTCGGGAGTGCTTCGGTGTAATCGGAAACCCATCGGCAACAGTTCGGGGTGTTCGGGAATCCATCGTCATCCACTCGGCACCTTCGGGAAGCCTTCTGCGAGGCTTCGTAATCATTTTATCCATCCCGAGCGGTTCCCGAAGGAAGCTGAAGCAATGCCGAAAGCTAGCCGAATATGACGAAGGGATGAGTTATACACACGAAAGATATGCCGATCATGTTAAGACACACGCCGAATAGTTGCCGAAGGCGCCGATTGTGAACGGAAGGGAGGCCGAGTCGAAGCAGTATATCCCGAACTATACAAGAGCGACTGCGGAAGCGATGAGGTTAGTTTGCCGATAGTTTTTTTATCTTGAATATATCGTTTTCAATATGGTCCTACAAACCAAGAACAGGCTACCAAATATGGTTGTGTCAGCCCCTATAGAAAACTATGACACAACCAGTGTCCCATGGTCTTCAGTTATTAAAGGAAAACACCGGAAATAGACTCCCGGTATATCTACTGTAGTAAGTTTTTTTCATGAGCTTAATATGTCAGTGTTGTTTATACCTGAAACTAAGTCATTCAGCATTTGTGTAGCTGAAAATATGTCATTTAATTTTATAGCTGGAACTAGCGAGATTAATGGCGTCTTCCATCAATCGTATTCAACTGATGAAAAGATAGTAGTTCGGCATCGTTTATACATCAGCAACCTTTCAGCATGCTATCGGCATCGATTCGTAAACACTTCGGCATATTCTGGAATGTATCCGCAACCTTTCCGCACGATGGGGAAACATTCGGGACCATATCCTGAACTGTCGGCATTCATTCGCGTTGCGTTCGGCTACTTCGGAAAGGTTTCGGCGTTCATACTGCAACATTTCGTATAACGATCCCCGAATATATCCCGAACGATGCCGATGGCTAAGATCCGCCCATTTTTATTGATAAATGATCCCGAAAGGTTCCCAAAACAAGCAAACTGTAATCGGCTACCCTTCCGCATATCATCGGGGTCTAGTGGACGGCAGGTCTTAGTGATGCATGTGTTTCTGTGTCACAATTTCATGTACTGCCATATAACTAAGTAAATGGCTTGGGTCGTGCTCTCTGTGCTGAACACAAATCTTGTAACTACTGTCATAATCCTTGTGTAACTGTCTCGAAATGTCTTGGATGGTCCATCTTTTGTCTATGATGATACAATTGACACAAATCCTGAATGTTTGGCCTGGAATATGATCAGAAGTTTTCTGGCTTAAAATTATGTCTCCCCATCCCATAATGGGGAAGACAGCTCTTGATGTTCTAGTCCATGGTTTGTCTTTTGCATCTTGTTAATTCCACGTGTAACTCCTCCCTCAGAAACTGTTTACTACTTTGAGTGACAACTTCACTTGTGGAGGGTATGCCTTTAGCCAAAGTGATGAACAAGAAATGTGTCCATAGGACACGGATGCCCCCACTTACCAAATGACCATGTCAAGGGTCATTACTCAAATGCACATGCTGACTTATATTCCTACAAAATTTGAAAACTGTTGCCCAAACACTTAAGAGTCATGAGCAACCCAACCCAAATTTCATTTTTCCAAGGGCAATATCTCTGCAAATACTGGTCGGAGCTGAATAAAATATACATGTGTTTATCAACACATGCTGAAAAACATTCTGGCCCCTTTAAAGAGGACGTTGGACGTAGGTTTTCCAAAACCAAAACATACTGGATGTACCACCTATTGTGGTACCAGTCCCTGTATAATTGCGTTTACATTAAGCTAAAAGAAAAAGAAAAGAAGCTATTCACGCAAGGGTCACTGTCACATCGTCATTTCCGGTGACCTTTTGTCGCAATGTTGACATGTTGGCCTACTTTCACTTTCGGTCATCAAATTCGAATCCACCATCAAGCAGGTGTCGGTCCATTCAACTATTTTCAACGATAATTAGTTACTTTATCTCCAGGCAATCATCCGAGCAAAATTTTAGTCATTGATACATCAGGCCTTTTCGACGACTAGGCTGTTTTGTGGAGCAGGTTATAGTCTGGTTCTAGAACTGACAATACATTCACATTTATTTGTGAAGGTACACATGTGTACACATCAGAAGGTTAAGTTTGGATGCATTATCGTCACGTATTAATTCATTGCTGGATAGTTGATTATATAGGACATGTACCTGATAACCAACCAATCTTAAAGAGTCTGTCGCAAACAGTTAGATCAAAATGCAAATTCCGCTACGGTTAAGTTTCTACATAGTACATTCTACTCCAAAACAAATGTGCTCTTTGTAGGAGCGGGAATATAGATAAACCGTGTGCAATCTAACAATCTAAAAAAAGTATATACGTAGTGAATACTGTCTCGCACAGACAATCCAAAGTCACTCAGAAAGTTGAAACGACTGCAGCACCTAGCCATCCGCGCAAGAGTCAGACACAGAACGAACCATCCATTTCCCCAAATATGGATATTTCGAGCAAACCTATATACTCACCCGCAGTTGTTATATACATGAATGTAAATTTGTTAAGTTTGGTGATAAAAACATAAAAACCTCATACGTAGGCGGTATCCAGCCTCTGTACGGAGGAGAGACAACAATGTTCTTACATTTACCTGTCTCGTGGTAGAAACATTTAATGTGCTGTTTTCGAAATGCTTCTTTTTAAAATCGAATACATTACATATAACTGTTGTTGAATTGTGTTAAGCTAATTGCGTACTAGCTATGAGATAGGACTCTTTAATTGTTGTTAAGACATGCTAAATAAATGGATTGAATTCAGCTTTGACATTATCAACAACTGGACACATACACGCATACAGTAAGTTATAGCTATGGTACCTTTATTTCCGAGACAATAGTTAAGTTGATTGGCTGTAAAATATATTTGTGTTGCATTATTGTTCAATTGTTTGTCTAATGAAAATGAATATTAAAATCAATAAATCGCTGGCTTAGATTTAGAAGGTCGTAAGTACAAAATCAATATTTTGAGAAAACAAGAAAAACTGTCTGAAAACTAATCTTTACTTATTTAAAACAAACTTTTTTGTTTGGTCAACATGACCACTTCCGATTTTCAAGGAAATATGAAGCGCCTTGAGATTCAGTTTTTAAATGTGCACGAGTCTTATAAAGTCGTCAGCAGTAAAAAGCCAGCGAGATGTACATTAATGAAAAATAAACTCGTAATGAATTTCTTTGGAATTTCTAACAACACAACATAACTTCGTATTACAACATGCAAGGGGTTCATGTTTAACATTTAGTTGTTGATACATACATCGTAGCTCCTTGGTAAGACCTGCCGTCCACTAGACCCCGATGATATGCGGAAGGGAAGCCGATTACAGTTTGCTAGGTTCGGGAACCTTTCGGGATCATTTATCAATAAAAATGGGCGGAGCTTTGTCATCGCACTCGTTCGGGATGTATTCGCGGATCGGTATACGAAGTGTTGCGGTACAGTCGCCGAAACCTCTCCGAGGTAGCCGAATGCATCGCGAATGGACGCCGAACGTTCAGGATTTGGCCCCGAATGTTTCCCGATCGTGCGGAAAGGTTGCGGTTACCTTGCAGAGTACGCCGAAGTGTTTACGAATCGATGCCGATAGAATGCCGATATGTTGCCGATGTATATAAACGATGACGAACTACTATCTTGTTATCAGTTGAAAGTTGAACACGATGGATGGAAGACGCCTTCGTCTTTCTATTCAAATACAGCTGCAAGCTGAGAGAGGCAATGCTTGCCTTAGCATTATATTTTCGGAATAGAAGGAGAAGGCGTCATCGGTGTCGGGTTCGCCCCTGGCTAACCAACGATAGGAGGCTCCAATATGGACAATATAACACCTTGATGCGAGAGCTTAGAGAAGAAGATGTCACATCTTTCAAGAAGTATTTGAGGATCACGCCAGCCATGTTTGATGACGTACTCGAGCGTATTTGGCTTGCTCTTGTTTTTACGAACCATGCTGTTAAGCGATCTACGTAGGAATAAACTATCGGCAGACTGACGTCATTGCTTCCGCTGTCGCTCTTGTAAACTTCGGGGAATACGGCTACGACTCGGCATCCCTTCCGCTAACAACTGGCGCCTTCGGCAACTATTCGGCATGTTTCTTAACATGATCGGCATAGCTTCCGTGTGTAGAACTAATCCATTCGGCGCCTTCGGGGGGCTTTCGGCATTGCTTCGGCTTCCTTCGGGAACCGCTCAGGGTGGATAAAATGATTACGAAGCCTCGCAGAAGGCTTCCCGAAGGTGCCGAGTGAATGGCGATGGATTCCCGAACACCCCGAACTGTTGCCGATGGGTTTCCGATTACCCCGAAGCACTCCCGTAGCACTCCCGAACAAGACCTTCGGCGTCCAAATTTTAAAACTTTTAAAATTTGGATGCCGAAGATTTTTCGGTCCCGAAGTTTCCAGAAGGCTTCCAGAAGCGTATAGGAACGACACGGAAGGGTTCCCGAACGTCCCGAAGACATGCCGAACCATCCCGATTAGGCAAATTTAGCCTTCGGGAACCCTTCGGGGTCCTAGTGGACGGCAGGTCTAATCTTGCCGACGTTTATAGAAAACCACCGTCGGAGTTGTTTAGTTTTGTATAAAAAATGTACCAAAATAATTCGAATACATGTACTTTCTGTTTATATTTATGATTGTTTTAACTGAACCATTACACGCAAGCCAAACAGAAAATGTTTTCTGTATATTTTTTATTGTAGAAGGGTCGTTAATAAAGTGTAAAGAGGTTATTCAATGGAAACACGTTTAGAAAGATACTACATGCAGTATGTTTCCACCGATGGTACATTATATAAGTCATAATTATGGAGAATACCTACCTACCTACCTAGTCCTTGTTGTGCCCGGAGGCACATAGGGCAAGGACTAGAGCTTTCCACTCTTCTCTGTTCTTTGCTATTTTTCCCACTTCTTCCTAGGTCAAACCAATCTTATTCATCTCGGCCTCTACAATGGAGAATACCGAGTTCCATTATCCTCGAACTGCACCAAACATGGCACTGTCTATATACAGCTTGTATAAAGTATATCAGGGCCAGGCATCAAACATGTAACACCTGACATTGATACGAACTATATAAAAACAAATAGCGTAACCCACAGCTAATAAACAATCCACATTAATTTTGTCTTTTTCATATATTTCAGTTCAGCAGTACAATGTCGTCGACTGCTAATACCTATTCACTTCCGGTTCTAGACTTAGATACAGCCAAGACCAATAGACAGGAAACGGCTGAGAAAATAGTGAATGTTCTGGAAAATGTTGGTTTTGCCTACATAGATAATGTACCAGGTGTTGATTACAAAGGATTGTGGGAATGTTGTCAATGGTTTTTCAACAAGCCAATGGAGTATAAGAAGAAAATTATGCGGAAACAATGGAATCCTGAGAACAATAATGTTTATCGCGGTTATTTTCCCGTAATGAAAGACGAACCGAGCCGGAAAGAAGCGTTTGAGTTCGCAAGAGATTTACCAGCGGACGATAATTCAGTTTCTGAGAAGAACTGGTTTTACGAAAAGTCAACATGGCCGGAAGAGGACGGGACGTTCCCCTTTAAAGAGTTCCTGGTACGTCAGTATGATGTCATGCATGATACTTGTATGGAACTTCTTAAACTATGTGCGATAGGATTAGGAATCCCTGAAAATTCATTCATGAAACTTTTCGACGAAAAGCCTTGTTCAACATTTCGTTTGCTGCATTATCCGCCCTGGGAAGGAGCACCACCTATGAACGCTTACATAGAAAACGGAAAAGTTGTGACTACTCCAGAACATACCGACTCCGACTTCATGACACTTCTCACCCCATTCCAGTTTCGAGGTCTTGAAGTTATGCAAGCAGACGGTAAATGGGCGGAAGTCGCTCTAAGACCCGGAAGCCTCGTTATGAATATTGGAGACACATTTTCGCGCATGCTTGGTGGAAAGTTTAAAGCGACACGCCATAGGGTCATCGATATTGGTGTGGACAGATACTCAGTGCCATTCTTTCTAAGTCCACGATTTGATGGTGATATTGGAATTAACTATCTATCTGTGCATACGGGCGAGGGACCTGCTCATGAACCGGAGAAGTTTGGGCCTTGGGTTCTGCGGACTATGAAACATGAGAAAAAGTACTTTGAATATAAAGTGTTGCCGGAAATTGACGAATAATGAGGTCATAATCACCAGTTTAATGATTATTTGTTGACACGTTGACTTAGTATGTGTTACGAATGAGTTATTTAGATATTAATTACTGATTATATATGAGGTTCTGGTATCATCTAGAGTGAATAACTGGTATGCACACACACTGATAAAACGAGATAAAGCCAGTAACGTACGAACATTTTGAACGGAAAAGTTTTGTTTCACAATCAGAGTATGCAAATAGGATTATTTAATGTAACATAAATCATAGGATTGTATTTTATTCAAAGAATAACCTCTTACATTCTAACCGAAGCAGTATTGCAATCACACTTCTATCAAACTTACATTTAAACATATAACCAGTAGATTCAGAAGATTAAATGCAAAATTTGGTCTGAATTTATTTACATGCACTTGTACACTTAAAGGTGCTGCCTCATGTAATGGTGTAAAAACAATTGCAAAAACAAAATAAAATTGTCGACTATTCGCTTAATTCTGGTACAGTTGCCAGAATATCCCGTAAACAACCACACTAACATTTAACATAATTTGCGAAACATCGGCATTTTGTAGTTACATGTACACGTATTTAGTTTTTGTACATTCAAACTTCTATAGAGGATTGCTACCCTATATAAAGAACTAACACCACTACTACTTAAATTGCCTGAAAATTGTTAGCATTCGATGAAAACGAATTGCAAAACGAACCGAATACCTCACTGATGTTTACGCTGTAGTTTGTAGATGTTACAGTTCGATCACGTGTGAATTACATAATTCAAAAGGCGTGTTGGAAGGAAACCCTCCGCTATTTTTAAAAGGAAAAATATCGAGTGCGCGATATCAAGAGTTATTTAAATTGCTTATTTGCCATAAATCTTTCATAAAGCAACCGTCAGTGGCTTTCTGATATATAAATACTTGGTTAGGTAGGAAAATTACGTTATACAAATATTTTAGCCCGATCTGTGAGGCAGCACCTTTAAACTCTCTACACATGTACATGAGACTAACGTATTTCTCCTTAATAGCTTCACGAAGTTAAAACTGAAATATTCAATAATTGGTTTTTGTTCATTGTTTGGTTTGTTTGCTTTCGACTGAGATAAATGTTAAAAAGAATGTCCATTACAACTATGCACACAGTCTCATGTCTAGTGATGAAGTGTGGCTGCCTACAGGAGTGACCTGAAGGCATCCAATGTAGGAGCAGCAACTGTGCTGTCTGTCTGGAAGAAGGTTCCAGTCTCTCACTTCCCTTGGAAAGAAGGAGTTGGCAAGTAGGCCTACATTGTCTGTAATGCGCTCCTGTGTACTGTTTTATCAAAGCACTTACGGATTTTGTAAACTTACGATCAAGTTTAATTTCTTTATAATTTGGTTACAATTATAAAGTGTAGTAAATGGAGCTGCAATACTAATACTGATTCAGTTAGTAAACTCCTACAAACCATATCTGTCACCAATTTGTAATTAAAAACAATTTTAATTAGAGCGTAATTTTAAGATAAAACAGTACCCAGGTATATACGGTACGGGCATCACCTCTTCGGATGTGGTCATCCGCTTTGATGTCGACAAGTTGGTTGTTGATATTGTACATCATACACATCAGAATAACGTCAACCTGTCTTCCATTGGTTGTGTTGGAGGTCATCTCTTGTATCGTGGTAAGTAGTTGGGTCGTACAAGAACGGCACTTCCTTAATTCATACTGTCAAAGTGATTATTATGGTGACCATTGAACAACACCAACAGTTACTGTCAAAACTATGCGCAATGTAAATATAACTCAATTATAGTTAAGAACATTTGACATAGAGATATTAATACTTTTTGTTATTGTACCGTAAGAATGTTTTGAACTTTTGATTAGTTAAAATAACGAGGGATAAGCACGGATATTCAATGATGTTATGTTAAGTTTTCTTAGCTATACTTGAACTTATTAGCAACCCAGATTTAAAACAAGATTGAGCTTTGATTCCAACGTTTGTACACAATGCATGGTTCATTACAAACATCAAATGACCGTTGTGTTGTCACTGTAGCACAAGGTAGTATCCCTGATGTTGGATTCTGATCTTCACGTTTGTCCCGCAATAAACAAATTGTCTAATGATTAAATACATTTTCACAATCGACATAATAAATGAGTATAAACTGATGCAACCCACTGTGTCTGTCATACAAAAGCACGGTGATTTCAAACCAAGAATAGACTTCAACAAAATGATAAAAGACGACAGTTTTTCGAAGAAAAAAGTGCTCCCGGCACAAAATATCCAGTGATTGTAGGTTTGTGTCAATATGCGCCCTCTTTCATATATCATCCTTAAGTGACTGTTGCACCTATATACGATAGTAGAATTACAGTAAAAGACCTACTCGCGTACTGACCAAATATATGTACAATATATCATACAGAAAAAGTGAGAAAACATTTGGAAACAATCTGAATTATGATTTACATACGAAGAGATATCCCAGCGCATTGACAGTAGTGTTTGTCGTGACCTTAATCATTTAAACTAGTGGGGAATGTTAAACATATATCAGGTTTCCACTGGCAGCATTGAACGAAGTTAAGTTCTCTGCAATATGTAAAAAGAAAAATTGCTACTTTTGTAAGAGTACCAATGCCTAGTATTGAAGTTCATGACCCACATATTATTTCCTGACACAGTAATGCAGTAATTGAACCAATGTCTTGATCCTTTGTACGTGTTAGTAGTGTTTGGAACATCGTATATTCTAATTTTAAAGATTATTTAACATTCGTCTGAAACGAAACTATTGAACAATTAATAATAAGACTCAATAAATTAATAGAATATAAGTCGTAATTGAAATGCACACGATACAAAATTGTGTCTCAGCCGTGTCTATAAATGAGCATGCGTGTCCCAGCCCGACGTTGCTACCTTTTAGCTGATATTTTGTGACGTTTTGGAAATTCGACTTGATGATATGTGGTAGTCTTGACGAGTCTGAGATGTTAACATGTCTATGTATTATCTGTACACCATGCAGAATCTTGTTTGTTCTCGTCTTTTTCTAGTTCTTGCCATTCTAGTTGGTTGAACTATGTATATAGTTGTTCATGACGTTTCGAGCAGCTCTATGATATATCATTTCGATATTCTTCTTGTGGTTTTGTTGTTGTGTTACCCGAACTGTAGAGGCATATTCTACATGGGCGTAGGGGCGTCTTCAACATTGGGGGGGGCAACATATTTGGGAAGGGGGGGGGGGGGGGCTAAAAAAGTTTTTGAGATATGTGGGGTCACATTAACTGTTAATAAGCTATGGTTAAGTTTGTGTTTATATTCACTAGAAGGTAAGGTATATCTACTAAGTTGTTTTCTTGTCAAAATATCGGGTAAAAAACTGAACCCTATCATAAACTAGTATTGTAAGTAGGGGGTCCGGGAGCATGCTCCCCCAGGAATTTTTTTAAAACATTGGATCAATCTGGTGCGTTCTGAGATAATTTTTTGGTAAGATCAATCAAAATTAAATCCTTCTTTTGTAAATATTTTAACTAATTATTGAACAGATGCCCGAATTCTGAGTGTTTTAGTGGTTTAGTAAGAGAATTTAACATAGCAATGACAAATGTTTAAAAGCAATATAGGAGCTGGTGCAAACTTTATCTTTCAATGTATTTCTGTAGGCCTTGTAGCTCTTTTCAACAGTTACGACGTGATCTGGTGATAACATATTTCATGGATTAAAATTATTTTGCGAGCGATGCGAGCACGAAAATTCACATTTTATACTTTTTAACCAAGGATAAAAGGCAAATTACCTATTACAAGACTATTTTAGGCGGAAAATTATGAATGTGGTCTGAATTATTGGGGGGGGGGGGGGGGGGGGGGGCAAACAATATGTTGTCCCCCTTTCTCCTACGCCCATGTTCTAGTGTTGGTCGGACTATAATTATTGACTTGTAGGCATTTTCTTTCAATTTTCTGTCACTGACGTTGAGGTTTCTTTTTAGGAATCCAATGGTCGTGTTGACTTTTTGTGTTATGTATATGATTGTTTCAGTTAAGGTCTGATTTGATACTGACCCCAAGGTATTTTGCAGATGTTACTTAAGTTTTCCAAACCATGACTATACATGTACATGGGCGTAGGAGCGTCTTCAACATTGGGGGGGGGGGGGCAAACATTTGGGAAGGGGGTGGGCGAATTTTCTTTTGAGATATGGGGGGTCACATTAAGTGTTAATAGCTTACGGTGAATGTTTGTGTATATCATAACTAAGGTAAGATATATCTACTAAGTTGTTTTGCTTGTCAAAATAGCGGGTAAAGGATTAACATTATCATAAACTGGTATTGCAAGTAGGGGGGTCCGGGGGCATGCCCCCCCCCCGGGATTTTTTTTAAAACAATGGACCAATCTGGTGCATTCTGTGTGTTCTGAGATAAATATTTGTTATTTTACAAGATCCAGCAAAATGAAGTCCTTATTTTGAAAAGTTTTACTAATTATTGCACAGGTGCCCGCATTTTGAGAGTTAAGGGGTTTAGTAAGGGATAATTTAACATAGAAATGACAAAGTTTAAAAGCAATATAGGAGCTGGGGGCAAAGTTTATCTTATAATGTCTTTCTATAGTTTGTGTAGCTTTTTCAACAGCTACATGATAACATATTTCATAGATTAAAATCCTTTTGCGAGCACGAAAATTTTCATTTTATACTTTTTAACCAAGAATAAAATGTACATTACCTATTACAAGACTATTTTAGATGGAAAATTATGAAAATTGTCTGAATTATTGGGGGGGCCAAACGATATGTTGGCCCCCCTTGGCCTAACATTGGGGGGGGGGGGGGCCTGGCCCCCCCCCTTCTCCTACGCCCATGATGTAAGATATAAATATAGTGGGATCAATAAGCATTGAAATATGTTTATATAGTCATCAATTCATTCATTGTATTAACTAGCAGCAACTTGTCCTTTCACCTCCAGGAGAGAATTTTAGTTCGTATGGCGGCTTATCAACAACGTGATTAACTGTCAATACCGAGATTTTCTATATGATACCGGAGCGACCCGTAGGTAAATTACCGTCGTTTATTAGTCGACGTTTTAGTGGTATCGTCTTGGGGTGCCCAACACAATGCGGTAAACGGCGCTGGCTGCCTTCACTCAGCTGTCAGAGGTTTCGAGTATTTACTTGTGCGTGTAACTGATAGCATAGAGCAAGTGCTCGGCGGGTTCGTATTTACAACTGATAGCATAGAGCAAGTGCTCGGAGGGTTCGGGCAACTGATAATTTAGTGAATTATAGTATATGTACTGGCGATCATAGGTGTGATAAACACTATTGTAAAAGGTGTTTTGTTAATAGTACAGGCGAATAATGACATTGTACATGTAGTGTCAGATAAATTGTAGAGCATTTCACAAAAGAAAATATCTCTTTTGACGTAAAACATTCTAATTTTTGCAGTAAATACCTTGATATTAACACTCGATAGTACTGAGTATTACAAATAAATATATAGTGTGTGACAGATGTTTAAAATATAACTAGATAACGAGCTATAAAGTTCATAATTTTATATATTTTTAAAATTATTTACACAACGTTTTATAGCTATGTCATACATAAATAAACGATACGTTTGCTAGTTCATATAATTATATTGTTTAGAACATATGGAGATATCATAATCATACCTTTTTTACATATAAACACGATAATGTAATAATATATTAATCATATATACAAGGGTAAAGGTAATGAAATTTCGAGCTTCTGAAATCCTGAAAACCCATAGGAAAAATAAAATACGGCCCATTTATGAACAATAATAATCCTGACAACTTTTATTATTACCTAGCACTCTATATAACGAGTAATTCGTTATTTTTGACTGTTTCATGTCTTAATGTTTATTTTTAGATTCAGGTATGAAACAGTTCATTGCCAGGAGGGCACCAGTTTTGACTGTTACACCCCTGGATGAACTGTTACCTGCGCACTACGATGCGCAATATAAATTCCTGCAAAAACACCCTGCTAGATCTATAGCGTATTTTTAATATAACTCTTGAACAATGTTTTGTTCCTTTTTGCTTTATTACATGCCGATTTTATTTGTTTATAATAAAATCATTGGTATAATGACAGTCTTGAATTTATAACAAAAATATCCGCTATTAGTATGACAAAATGTCTTAGAAATATCCTTTTTGTTTGTTGTATACGTAGAAATTTACTGTAGTTATATAGAGTATTAGGTAATAAAACAGTTATTTCATGTCTGTTTTGGGTTAACAGTCAAAACTATTGTCCCTCGGTATCGGGGAAGACATTTTGAACTGTTGCCCTCGGCCTATCGGCCTCGTGCAACAGTTCAAAAGTCTTCCCCGATACCTCGGGACAATAGTCTTGACTGTTAACCAAACATACATGAAATATGTGTACACCCATGTATATAAGTTTAATATTCCACATATATAAACGTATAACTTGTATACTATTCATGTCTATGCCTAAGGTATATTATCTATCTATCTATCTATCTATCTATCTATCTATCTATCTATCTATCTATCTATCTATCTATCTATCTATCTATCTATCTATCTATCTATCTATCTATCTATCTATCTATCTATCTATCTATCTATCTATCTATCTATCTATCTATCTATCTATCTATCTATCTATCTATCTATCTATCTATCTATCTATCTATCTATCTATCTATCTATCTATCTATCTATCTATCTATGTATACTGCATCACCCCCTCGCGGAGATTATGTGCAGGCAATTGAATGGTGGCATTTGTATGGCTACAAGCCCGTGGACGATTTTGTAGAACAAGCACAGGCGAGCATCACTTCGCCTGTCTTGTAGGGATCTCCAACGAAGCTTCTCTAGCATACCAGTTACACTGGAGTAGTATGAGTAGTCGCTACATACCCACCTAGCAGCCCGCCTTTGGATCATCTCTACCCTGTCTATGAGGTCCTTGGTGTACGGGCTCCAGACAGGGGATGAATATTCGATGACTGGGCGTACTAGGGCTTTGTATGCTATTTGCCGTACGCTGGGGCTCTGTGTACGTATATTTCGCTTCAGAAACCCCAGCGTACGGTTGGCTGATGTTGTTGCCCGGTCTATGTGATGTGTCCAGGTCAGGTCGCTGCTGATATCAACCCCGAGGTACTTGGCACATGTCACATTCTCCAGGGTTTGGCCATGTAGGGTGTATGTGGATGGGACTGGATGTTTTGAGCGTGTCACCTGTATAACAGTGCACTTTTGTGGGTTGAATTATATTATAGCCAGGCAGCCATCTGGGAGGGGCCTCTGTTACTGCCAAAGCCTCCTATCAAATAATACAGTACGTCATTTCATTCACGGATATACACAGATGTATTTCCGTGCTTCATTCTAGCGAGGCGCCATGTTTTATACTTTCCCTCACTGTTTCATACTATTTTGGGTTACAGTTTTTATACATGTATCTAACGAAATACTCTTTTAAATTTTGGTTATGTATGTGTATTTCAAATATAATTAATTGGGCTACACATAGGCTACGATGCAACGATTCTTTTTCAAGAATACGAACCGGTAGAGAGTCGAAACCTCCGTACACCTTCTTAGCCAATCAAATCGACGAATAAATTATCTGCGGAACACCATTATTCGGAAGGCGTCGAATTTTCACGTGTGTGGAGAAATTTCTGAGAAGTTCTCGAACGTTCGTGAGCTATCTAATCAGCTATTAACGTTGTGGACATCTTATTTATTAAGCATAAACATACCATAAAGCGATATCGGCACTCTTGCAAAATTTTATTCACTTGTGTTGATTTTAAAGTCGACCGGTGGATTTTTTATCCAAAATTCTACTGATTTTTGACCAGACAAACATCAACAATGTCAGTTGTTGGTTTGGACGTGGGTACCTTTTCGTGTTATGTTGCAGTTGCAGCCGGTGGAGGAATTGATACTGTTGCTAATGAATACAGTGATCGTTGTACTCCGTGAGTATATTCGGTGTTGTTTTGATCTGTTTAACATGGTCCTGTAGCAGGTCCATTATGCTTTTCATGCCGAACGGACCCAGACCTAATCGTACACAACTTTTTTCATGATAGTTTATGGTGAAATTCAGGTCTTACATAGTAACAGTTACCAAGAATATGTTTATTAATTAAATGTTAATTCAGGCATGAGAATTTTCTGAGGACATGCACATTAATAGACGTCCCGAGGGTCATTTTTGAGACTGAAATCCGAGGAGATAATTGAGGGATAGGCATAGGGGTCCCGATCATTACTTGTCAAATCGTACATATGCTGATCCAGAACGTACCATATGTGCTGTACTTTATACCATACTAGTGATTTATTAATATAAAGTAGAAAACCTAGACTGCTAAGCTGTCTCCAAGTGGCTGCTTATTAATTCTGACGGTCCAGCAACGGAGACTGCCATACTTGTGACCAAAACACGGTCGAAGTTTGCTTAGAGAAAATGTGCGCAACATTTAGAACCTATAAAATATATGAAAACGTCTAACCACCATGAAATATATAACATGTTCACGAAGAATGAACCTTTTTCCCCCGATATCCACCAATAAATTGAATAATAGTCATAAAATACACAGTGGCATGTTCATCCAAGTACTTAAACACATCTATGTCGTAATTATGACCTCGATTTCAGCCATCGTTTTTGTCGTTAAATCGTCATTCGCTTATCGACCAATCAGAATACTCGGCTATAGGCGTGCTCAATTTCTAACAATTGGAGACGGTTAAAAAATTAATAGCGTCGAATCAAACAAACAGAAAATTAACAAACATTTGTTGTGGAATTAAGATGATTTTGCCAGGAAACGACAAACAAAAAAACACGATAAGTGAAGCTTTTAAGGCTCGTTTTAACAATTCGAATAATGTTAGAGAATTCCGGTCAGTACGGATAATGGTCTTTAGACTTGACTGTTTACATGAGATTTTCCGCTTCGGCGCGTGCTGATTTATTGAACAAATACTTGATTTACTTATTATAACGACAAATATTACTAGGTATTCGACGGTTTCGTATTTTTTATGGTATTTAACATGTACAAAGGAAAAATGCCAGAAATTGGCGTAAAAATGGAAATTTCACGAAAACTTAATTTCCACCAGTTTTTGGGCACTTTCATGTTTGACGCTAGTACAGGTACTGTTAGCGTCAAATTGGTTTGACTAGTAGAAAACCAAGTTACACCACATCAATCAATTAGCCAATGAAAACACGTTATACTTATAGATGTTGTATTATCCAATCGCGCACTGCTTAAACTTGCTTGTTTTTGCACAAAATTAAAGTTATTTGATGATATAATTCAAAGAATTGACAAAAGTTATGGTCATTTTGTCATAAACAATCCTAAATGTCGTAGCTCCAAATTTTGGGAATTTTCGTGTTTTCTGAATCAGTACGATTTGGCGCAGTATTTGGTCTATACCTCATAGCTCTATAGTATACCAATCAGAAACACCTAAAATTAGCAAATGACGAGATTAAATAGTTCCATTGATCACACATTTTTCAGGATTGAACCCAGGACCTATCGATCCGGAAAACACATTTCTGGAAATTCCAAATTATATTTGATTTCCACAACCAATAGTATTTTCATTGAAATTATTGGAAAAACTGTGCTCAAAATATGTGCTGAAACAATCTAAAATTCCCGACTACACTTGAATGATTCAATGAACTGATAACTGTACTGATAGACCAGCGTATGTCTGTTTATAATAAAACCTTACGTGTGTATTTCAGAGCGTACATCTCGCTGTGTGAGAGGAATCGTAGTATGGGTACCGCAGCAAAGAATCAAGCTACAACAAATGTGAAGAACACTTTGACATGTTTTAAGAGGCTGTTAGGGAGACAGTTTTCTGACCCTCAAGTTCAAGAAGAGATCAATGCATATTTGAAACCATTTCAGATTATAAGTGGGCAAGCAGATGAAAGCTTAATTCAGGTATATTAATGTTGTAACTCTATCAGATTAAACTTCCTGAAATGACTATTAAGTTTCTTTGCCATTAAGTTCATCATTTTCTCATCAACATGACCCCCCTCAAATGATCTGCTGTTATATATCTTTTGGCCTCGTAAATTGATTCCATGTGTAAGTCACATGTATACTCCCATGTGTCTCTCAGCAGTTTGACAGTCAATCTTATTCTGAGAGTTTACTGTGACAACTGAGCCTATAATAAGTTGAGTCGTACAACACTGAGGTTTGTTTCTCTGATGCAAGGTGTCAAATTATGTGACATAAACTAGATAGAAAGATTGTTGAATTCTGTATTTCAGGCTAGTTATATGGGCGAGGTACAAACTTTCACCCCGGAACAGGTGATGGCTATGTTACTGACCAAGTTAAAAGACACTGGTGAAAAGGCAATGAAAACAAAAGTTGTGGATGTTGTAGTATCAGTGAGTAGTTATAGTCCAGAGAATTTGACTCTCTAACTTCTATTAGCATAATTTCACAGCTGATTTATTGTCTATATTTATAATCCCGGTTGTGTGTTTTCATAAGCGGGGGAGTATCACGAGGACGCTTGAGGTGTAATACCAACACAAATCTAAAGGACTGATTTTGCACGAATTGCTCGCGGAAATTTATGTATTCAACGCAAGAACCCTGTAATATATTCATGCATAAAGGTCAGGATCGTGTCAAATTCTCCTTGCTATATATATCAGCATTATATCTTTATACTAATTGTACATTGTAGATAAATGAGCATGAGTTAATTAAGTCAATGTGACAGTGTAAGTAAGATATAAATTATCAATGCAAGTATCATTTCATCTTACTAGCAATATAAATACACCTCAATCCTGTTTGTTTGCTTACGAGACAAAATGAATGTGTACGTGATGTCATTTTACTAGAGTAAAAACAAAGTAAATTACTCCTGAGACAGTCATGTGTGTTAATTGGCATCCGGCCAAGTGCCTTTAGCCATTTTTAAGTGAATACATATTGTAACATTTGGTAACACGAATCATAAAAACAAGATAAAGTTACATTTTGTATGTAGTTTTAATTACAGGTTACTGTATCATTAATAAAGAGTAAGCCCAAAAATTAATTTTTATAAAATTTATAATATCTTAGAAAGGTTCACAACACTGGAAATTGACCACACAGTCACTGAGGTGCAGTTTGGTTTTAATAAACATTTAGTTAATACTGGTGTTATTTTAAATATATTTGCATAATCAGAAAAAAGAGAGTTTCGTCTTTAATTCGATATCAAAATTTTAAAAATCCGTCCATAAATAAGAAAATAAACACATACGGCGTGAAATCACTTTCTTTTTGTTTGTTTAGAATAGCATTGTCGTTTGTGCACCTCAGTGACTGACTGGACACCATGGTATACATTTCATAGTATAACTTTTTAACAAGATAATCAATTTTGATGGGGTTTTGCATGGAGGTAGTTCTAACAATGTTGTATATGAATCAAATTACTTTATGAAGATATCGAAAGCAAAGTCTTGTTTTTGATACCTTGAAAATCTGACCATTTAAGTAAAAATGCACCTTTCTAAAAGAATTTTTATGCCCCCGTATCGATAGATCGGGAGGCATATAGTGATTCACCTGTCCGTCCGTCCGTCCGTCCTGGTTAACCCAAATTGACAGTTTCTTCTAGCATCATTATGGCTTGCTACAAAGCTTCAAAACTTGCATGGATGTTGTATATGAACACTCTCCACACACCTGTATCACCTGACCCCTAAATAAATAATAATATCTTCCTTCTAGTTCTAGTGTTTATTGAGCTTCAAAGGATGAAATACTTTTCCATCACGACAACAAATAATAAGCATGATAATAATAGAAACAATAGCATGAAAAACAATCATCCAAAATGTTAACAAGTTATCAATAACCCTTCCCCCCCAAGTTGGAGGTATAATAGTCATGCATGATTTGAATGTGTGTGGAAAAGGATGACTGCTATCTGAAAGTATCATAGGATTAATTATTAGTTATCTCCCTCCCTAGGGACAAGTTTTTAAGGGTACGTGAAAAACTTATTAGAAAGCAAACAAATAACATCGAGAAGCAATAAGCTAGTGTCCACACATAGCACAACAGTCATAGCATTAGTCTGAAATGAAGCACACTTGAAGAAAACAAAAACACATGTTCAAGTGAGGCCAAAAGTCTATGAATCAAGTCATTTCTGATTGCAACCACGACCAGCTCGACGTGGTGGTAACAGTTCCTGTGAACCAGCAGTGTTGTGTGACTTGAGGCGGCTGAGTGCGCGTGGGACTTTAACCAAAGCACGTCCATCAGTTGAGGGGACAGGTTGCTGCATGGCAGGCTTATCCGGAAGCACCATGTCGCTCGACAGGTCTGCCGGTGGATCCATATCCAGGGATGGATGTACAGGAGGTTCCATGTCCAAACGTTGTGGTGGTGTCAATGGCTGCAGCGACACTGCAGGGGAGGGGCACACAGTCTCCATACTGGTTGGATTCGAGGTAGTCATGGGTACAGGAGGCTCAGGATTGGAGGGCAGGATTGCGGATTGTGATGGTACCGATTTAGCAGCCACAGGTGTAGGAACTACCGGTGAAGGCAGAGCAAAACTGTCCCTGATGGGCTTCCTCTGGAATGGGGTGAATTTGCGTAAGTGCTGGCGGTTGCGCAGAGTGACCCTGCCTGTTCCATCTACCCGTACCACATACTGGTGATACTGGCGAACCTCAACGATGGTGCCAGTACGTTCCCAACGTCGCGGGTGATTGCCAGTCAGGTTCTGAATGAACACGTGATCTCCTACCTGCAGTGGCGGTAACTGATGAGTGTGCTCGGTCCACTTTTCATGCTCCCTAGCATGTCGCTTCGCTAGTGCCATCTCGCGATGTGACAGTAACTCAGTCCATGTTTCATGTGGGTGATATCGACCCATCAGGATTGGGATGGCATCCCGAATGGGACGTCCGAACAAAATCAACGCAGGGGAAGCCTTTGTTTCTGGGTCCCATTTTGACCTTCACCTTGACCTAATTTGGACTTAGACTTATTTATGGACAAGGCTTCCACAGGGGGCATAAGCGTTTATTGAACGCAGTCTTGTTTTTTTCTCTTTATCAATGATTCAATTACCTGTGGTTTGAATGTGTTTAAAGGTTGTATGTGTGTATTACTATTGTGTATTGTAGGTACCCTCATACTTTACTGATGTTGAACGTCGAGCAATGAAAGCAGCGTGCCAGATGTCAAATCTCAACTGTTTGAAACTCATGAATGATACAACTGCAGGTATATATATCTCTCGAGTTTGATTTCAACTTGCATGTTCAGTATCATAACACTACTATGATGATGAAGGTCACATTGACCATGTGTCTCCATTAAGAAATGCAATAGGAGAGATCAGCAAATTCATATGCAAAATGCCAACCGACAATCTATTGGATGAATGGACAATACAAACCTGTCATTCACCAATAGCTAGCTGGTGGAAGGAATGCCTTGTATGCAAACATGATCTCCTTGGAAGGAATGCCTTGTATGCAAACATGATCTCCTATTTAAAAAGAACACAAGCTAATCCACCTCACACGCTAGAATTAAATGTTATTAGAGAAAAATGTAAGTTACTTATAAGCAACTCACAAGTCAACAAGTAATTCAGTAATATTTGCAATATTTTGGTCATAATTCACTAAGTCGGGTAGATAACCAACCAGTTTGACAATGCCGGCCCACAACACAATACAAGATCAGCCCCTTGTTATGCCCCTTATTTCACTGAAACGAAAACACATTTTTCTTGTTGTCTGCTTTGTAACTTGATTATTATTATTATATATATGCAGAACATCTATGTCAAGTTTGATACCCAGCTAGATTGCATTATAACTGGTGGAGTTATTCTCCTTTTCCACTCTCCAACTTCAGTATTTATTAATCAATCTTATATCTGAATTAATTAAGCTGTAAATGTTTGTTTGTGAATTCATTGCCTTGTTGCCAATGAAGGTGTAAGTATTTACGGACATATTGAGTGATGGTTGGACTGGCCTTGTTGCAAATGAAGGTGTAAGAATTTTACGGGCATATTGAGTGATGGTTGGACTGGCCTTGTTGCCAATGAAGATGTAAGTATTTTACGGACATACTGAGTGATGGTTGAACTCTCGTTGTTTCAGTATCATTAGCCTATGGTATCTACAAACAGGATTTACCTGCGGAGAATGAGAAGTCTAGAAATGTTGTATTTGTTGATGTGGGATATACTTCTTTACAAGTTGCAATAACAGCTTTCAACAAGGGAAAACTAAAGGTACGTAACATCCTTACATTTAGTTTAAACAATATTTATTATGCCCCCCATCTTTGATGAGGGGGTATATTGCTTTGCACATGTCTGTCTGTCGGTCATATAAAATGGTTTCCGTTCAATAACTTTAGAACGCTTTGGCCTAGGATTTTCAAACTTTACACAAAGGTTGGTCAGCAACAGTCATCTTCTGATGACCTCTAATGATTTTGAGGTCAGTAGGCCAAAGGTCAAGGTCATTGTGACCTTTACCATTTCTGACTATTAAAAAACTAATGTTTCTGGTATATCTGTAGGTACTAGCTGTTCAATCGGACCCTTCATTCGGTGGATTTCACTTTATAAACAAATGTTTCTGGTATATCTCTAGGTACTAGCTGTTCAGTCGGACCCTTCACTCGGTGGACGAGACTTTGATACGCTGCTTGTAAAACATTTCATAGAAGAATGGAAGACAAAGTACAAGATTGATGCGTACACTCGTCCTAAAGCTTTTATTAGACTAACACAGGAGTGTGAGAAACTGAAGAAACTAATGAGTGCCAATACTCAACCTATACCTATACAAATAGAATGTTTCATGGACGACAAAGATGTTCAGGGTAAAATGGACAGGTAAGTCGGACGTCTGTACTAAGATGGTATTATTTTCATATCATATTTATAATTGTTGCTTGGCTCAAAATACAAGAATTTGGAGATAAGCTCTTAACACAAAGATGTATTAGAGTAGATAAGATGTGGTTGGAACTCTCGTCAAGACATATCCAGCAGGCTTAACTGGCGTACTTGTTTAACATTGCACTGCAGGAAAACAGGGAAAATGCCAAACTCAAATTCTCTGCAGGGAGGAGTCAGGGAATTTCAAAATTGGTCAAAAATCAATGAATCATCGACGAATTTTCAAAAAATTGGAGGAAAAATGTGCTTACTGGCTGCTTCATTTCATGACTTTATTCAATACATTGATTTCCTCAAACAAACTGTATTTATTATAAATAGGTATAAATAATGAGTTTGGTAGTGAAGGTATAGCTAATAAGCTATTAGGGGACGTTGGGGTCACACAGTCAGGAGGCATTTTGCTAAACATTGATGTACCATATAACATCATCTAAATTGTACAGGTAATCAAGGTAATTAAAGACTTGTTGTAATTTACAGAGCCACGTTTGAAGAATTAGCTGCCCCACTGTTGCAAAGATTTGAAAATGTATTTAAAAGAATATTGGATGTTTCAAGTAAGTGTTGATAAACTGTTCTAGAATATATTGATTGATCCTTATGTTTTTCTGAATTTAGGTTGATAATAGTTTAATAGTAGTGTTAGGTAAACTGTTGGTTAAACTGTCACTTATATCCTCATAACAATGTCGTGGTTTGGGATTCTGTTAATCCTACATACAGATCATTGGATATCAACATACGTATATACTGGCTTTTTATGCAGTTGCATTGTGGATGTCATTTGAGCATTAGATTGGAGATGGTGTATACAAATAGAAAAATAAAGCTTTATGGAGTAAATGATTGATTGAAGTTCAGAGTAGGGGAGGTAACTGCATAGCGACAGTATTTCCATGATATTGCAGATTTTCAGGAATGATTTTTACCAATCTGTTATCACTCCTGAATACTTCCCCCTAGATAATGAGTGATTTCTCAAATATAGCTAGGTTAGAAATGTTCACAGGGTTTATTTCATATTTGATTTTAACACTGATTTTGTTAATGATTACAGAGATCAACATAGAAGATCTATACTCAGTAGAAGTGGTCGGTGGAGCAAGTCGAATACCTTCTATCAAAGAACTCGTTTCTAAAGTGTTTAAGAAAGAACCTAGTACAACATTGAATTCAGATGAAGCAGTGTCCAAGGGCTGTGCTCTCCAGGTACACACATACTGTAACTGCTCAATATTTAACCTGACTTAAAAAGGATTTCAGTTTGAAATGAAACTTTTAAAAATCTTCTGTTTTTCAAACCACTAAGTATGATGTTTGGTATGGAGCAGGATATAGATCTAGATCTAACATTTAATTGGGTAAGCTCAAATCACCAGTCTATTAAAATATTTTCATATTATTTTTTTTAGAATAAAAAAATTTGATTGGTCAATTATAGCTCACTCTCACTAGAAATGTTGACATTCAACTGATCATTCTGTAGTAAACACCTTTATTTAGACATTGCTTTTAGTAACAGCTCATGATACATAGATTAGAACTTATAGGGTTGTACAATGATCTGAGGCAATGTTTATATTTTCAGTGTGCAATATTGTCTCCAACATTCCGTGTGCGTGACTTTGCTATACAAGATTGTCAACAATATCCTATAACTCTATCCTGGCAAGGTGGTGGATTAGAAGAAGATAGGTGAGTCTATCAAGTTACTGGATATGTACAGTGGTTTAAATTATTTGTGAGTCAATAAAGTTCCAAGATACTTTCAATGGTTTAACTTATTTATGAGTCAATAAAGTTCCAAGAAACTTTCGATGGTTTAACTTATTTATGAGTCAAAAAAGTTCCAAGATACTTTCAATGGTTCAACTTACTTATGAGTCAATAAAGTTTCACGATACTTTCAATGGTTTATATTATTTGTGAGTCAATAAAGTTCCATGATACTTTCAATGGTTTATATTATTTGTGAGTCAATAAAGTTCCAAGATACTTTCAATGGTTTAACTTACTTATGAGTATCAAGTTCCACGATACTTTCAATGGTTTAACTTATTTATGAGTCAATAAAGTTCCAAGATACTTTCAATGGTTTAACTTACTTATGAGTCAATAAAGTTCTAAGATACTTTCAATGGTTTAACTTATTTATGAGTTAATAAAGTTCCAAGATACTTTCAATGGTTTAACTTATTTATGAGTTAATAAAGTTATAAGATACTTTCAATGGTTTAACTTATATATGAGTTAATAAAGTTCCAAGATACTTTCAATGGTTTAACTTATTTATGAGTAAATAAAGTTCTAAGATACTTTCAATGGTTTAACTTACTTATGAGTCAATAAAGTTCTAAGATACTTTCAATGGTTTAACTTATTTATGAGTTAATAAAGTTCCAAGATACTTTCAATGGTTTAACTTATTTATGAGTTAATAAAGTTCTAAGATACTTTCAATGGTTTAACTTATTTATGAGTTAATAAAGTTCCAAGATACTTTCAATGGTTTAACTTATTTATGAGTTAATAAAGTTCTAAGATACTTTCAATGGTTTAACTTATTTATGAGTTAATAAAGTTCTAAGATACTTTCAATGGTTTAACTTATTTATGAGTAAATAAAGTTCCAAGATACTTTTTCAATGGTTTAACTTACTTATGAGTTAATTAAGTTCCAAAATACTTTTTCAATGGTTTAACTTATTTATAAGTTAATAAAGTTCTAAGATACTTTCAATGGTTTAACTTATTTATGAATCAATAAAGTTCTAAGATACTTTTTCAATGGTTTAACTTATTTATGAGTTAATAAAGTTCCAATATACTTTTTCAATGGTTTAACTTACTTATGAGTTAATAAAGTTCCAAGATACTTTTTCAATGGTTTAACTTATTTATGGGTTTAACTTATTTATGAGTTAATAAAGTTCCAAGATACTTTTTCAATGGTTTAACTTACTTATGAGTTAATTAAGTTCCAAAATACTTTTTCAATGGTTTAACTTATTTATGAGTTAATAAAGTTCTAAGATACTTTCAATGGTTTAACTTATTTATGAGTAAATAAAGTTCCAAGATACTTTTTCAATGGTTTAACTTACTTATGAGTTAATTAAGTTCCAAAATACTTTTTCAATGGTTTAACTTATTTATGAGTTAATAAAGTTCTAAGATACTTTCAATGGTTTAACTTATTTATGAGTTAATAAAGTTCCAAGATACTTTTTCAATGGTTTAACTTACTTATGAGTTAATAAAGTTCCAAAATACTTTCAATGGTTTAACTTACTTATGAGGCAATAAAGTTCTAAGATACTTTCAATGGTTTAAATTATTTGTGGGTCAATGAGGTTTTTATGATATCTTCAATGGTTTATGTAAATTATTTGTAAACCAGATTTTTAAATGATGTGTCAACCAAATAAAACCAGTATTTAAACCCTACGTTATGAAATGCAACTGAAATGGAATGTATAACAGTATTCCATTTCTTTACATACAGGATTGTTGATTACAGCATCAAATACGTTATGACTTTGTTTAGTTTTGTGGTTCCACTTACTACCTTAATTATTGTGCTCAAGTTACAACTTTGTCATACAAATATGCACTGTTTGCATGATTACATATATTTACATGGTAATTAGTCCCCTACCGGTTTTTGACCGGAGGGGACTATAGGTTTGCCCTCCATCAGTCCACCGTCAGTCAGTCCATCATTCTGTCAAAAAATCTAGATCCTGACATAACTCAAACAGTTTCCAAGCTAGGTTTATGAAACTTGGTATGTGGATAGGGGGCAATAAGGCATTAAGGGGCTAATGCACGTTCAAACATATTTTGATTCCGACCAAAATTGTGCTTGCTATGGCAACAGAAACATTGAAAATGGCTTAAAACCGGTAGGGGACTTCTGTATTGCTTGCAATTTTTAATTACTTGTTTTAATTTAGTACAAACATGTTTTCAGTTCGATGGAGGTGTTCCCACAATTCCACTCTATTCCATTCTCCAAGATGTTGACATTCTATAGAAAAGAACCATTCACTCTAGAAGCCAAGTACAGTAATCCTGATCAAGTTCCCATTAAACAGACAGGACTAGGTAAGTTTCTATTGGTATCTACATTACGCCAGACCAGAGGTCAAAGTATATAAACGAGTCAACTTCCGGTTATCGCAATAAGGCAAACTTGTTGAATTGTATAGTCTTCCAGTTAGTCACACAGTGATCGAAATCTTGCAGTTGTTTGTTGAAGGTTGCTTGGGTTTGTGAATTTCTGGGACCATATGCTATATTTCACTGTAACAATATTTGTGGTTGTGGTTGACCATAGTCAATACTGTATTATTAGAGGAAAACATTATGCAGGGGTCCTACTGAGGCATAATGCCAAATTCTGAAAACAGGTCTGTTTTGAGTGTCATTATCACAGGTCCGTACACCGAAACTCAGTTCAAACATAGTTCTTGTGTTAAAATTCAGACTATGAAATTTCAAATGACAATAACTGTCGGTGCTTTGAATTTTCTGCAGAAAAGTTCATTCTTTCTAGTGAGCACATTTTCAGATTATTCTGGTATAGTTGGACTCCTGATTATGCCAATTAGTACTTATATTATAACTGGTTGATGTGGACCTATACATGGTTATTATATTTACAGGCGTTTTCACCATCAACAATGTACAACCTCAAACTGATGGACAAAGTTCTAAAGTGAAAGTGAAAGTACGAGTCAATAACAATGGTATGTTTACTGTGCAGTCAGCCAGTATGATTGAGAAAGTGGACAAAACAAATGAACAAGAACCAGAATCCATGGAAACTGATAATAGCAAGAACGGAGAATCTGACAATAAAACTGAGGTATGGATAATCCCTGATTTGTGCAGAGTTGTCTCTCTTCAGTATATATCAGTAGCTGTCATATTGATAGTTCCTTGAATTATGCGGAGTTGTCTCTCTTCAGTATATATCAGTAGCTGTCATATGGATAATCCCTGATTTGTGCAGAGTTGTCTCTCTTCAGAATATATCAGTAGCTGTCATATGGATAATCCCTGATTTGTGCGGAGTTGTCTCTCTTCAGTATATATCAGTAGCTGTCATATGGATAATCCCTTATTTACGTGACGTTGTTTCCCTTTAGTATATATCAGTAGCTGTCATATCGACCCAGATGTATGGATTATCCACTGAGCCTGCTACTGATGATATGTGTAGTGTATTCTGTGTAGTGTAATTATGTTTGATATGTTGTGTTACTTTCAGTCTATGGATACAGAGCAAGGACCCACTGAGCCCGCTGGTACTACGGATACAGAACAGAAAGAGGGAGAACAGAAAGATGCAGAAATGAAGGAAGAATCAGAAGTTAAAACAGAGAAAAAGGACGAAGCCGAGACAGCGAAAACTGATAAAAAGGTTTGTACTTTGAATGACAAAATTGTATTTGAGGTTGAACCTTTTGCTGATCTTAGTGCATTATTTTGATATGCATAAATATGAATTCGGTGAAGTTAATATTAAGTTCAACTTTTTTTCTGCAATTTTCTATCAAACAATGTACCTGCGCATTCACTTTCTTGTCCCATTTTTACCAACATTTTTATTGTCAATATTAATGCTTCTAAATTTGAAATATATTAAGTTGTTGCAAACAGTATACCTTCAATTTTATCAAACTAGCAATATTTCTAGAAACTAGAGTCATAGGGTAAACAAAGTTATGGAAATATGTATTTCTGATTTGATGTTGCTAACCTAATACACTTCACTTGCAGGAGGAGAGTGCGAAGAAGGAAAGTAAACCTAAAGTGAAAAGTATAGACCTTCCAGTTCAAGCCAATGTATCAGGTCTAACAACAGATCTTATCAATAGATTTGTAGAGACAGAGGTAATACTTATAACACATATTGTCAGCCATGTTTAAATATATGTGTTCATCAATTGTCAGAGAGTTTACACTGATCATGCCCCCCCCCCTCCCACGTCCTTGATGAGGGGCTATATTGCTTTTCACATGTTGGTCGGTAGGTCGGTCAGTAGACCACATAGTTTTCATTCAATAACTCAAGAACGCTCTGACCTAGGATCTTCAATTGCGTTGGGGCATACTTGTTGTTAAATTTAAGTTAACCAACTTCTTGAAAAAAACATTTTATGCTCTCAGCTTCTTTAATTAATATAACATGAAATAATAGGATTGTAGAATATTGGCTGTAGTAGACAGATGACTGTTTAATTTGTGTGACCTTGTTGTGAACCAAAATACGTGAACTGACTGATTGTTAGTCCCCTATGGTTTTTGACCGGAGGGG
The DNA here is from genome assembly GCA_947247005.1 of Spisula solida. Taxonomy (NCBI): domain Eukaryota; kingdom Metazoa; phylum Mollusca; class Bivalvia; order Venerida; family Mactridae; genus Spisula; species Spisula solida. Next base: position 49,847,089 of record OX365950.1, read on the forward strand.
ACTATAGGTTTGCCCTCTGTCAGTCTGTTCGTCCGTCAAAAAATCTGGATCCTGACGTAACTGAAACAGTTTCCAAGCTAGGTTTATGAAACTTGGTATGAAGATAGGGAGCAATAAGGGGATTATGCAATCTAAAAATAGTTTGATTCTGACAAAAATTGTGGTTGCTTTGGCAACAGAAACATTTAAAATGGCTTCAAACAGGTAGGGGACTTCTGTATTGCTTGCAATTCTTAATGACTTGTTGATCAATATGTTTTATCACATAAAATAGGCTCTGGGAGTTTAATAAACCCATTACATAAAAGTCATAATACACACGTGTAATAAAGATGCAAATGAGGTATATACAAGGGCGAGTCACTTTATTTATGTATTCATACACGTTGTCAAAAAAGTAAAAAAATACATTTTTAGAACAGAATAAATTCTATATCCGATTATGAGCACTCTAGGGCATGTTATAATCACACAATAACAGATGTACAAGAACTTAAGAGATATGACTGTAAGTAAACATGACGGTAGGTCCGTTAAACGTGGGTACGAATAAGATCGGGACGAAATGTACATACCAAATATCTGGCATCTACACAAACACAGCATCGGATGTTGATTTCATTGTATAAATCCGTCAATTTTGAGTATTAACGACGATTTTCCTTGCTTACCAAGTACTTGCATCGTGAACAATCAGTTATTTTCGGCTATTCAGACGAATCGCGAATAAATTCACGCGGAAAACCTAGTTACTTCCCCTGTCCTTGTTGTTACTAAAACCCGGAACGGAACACGGACCAGAACAGAATACGTTGTGTTGCTGCGGTCCAAGATTTAATTATTTACTTTGTTAAGCGTAGTTTTACATCTGCAGGATTTTAGATACCGTAAAAATATTATTTTCAAAGGCAGAAAAATTAACATATTGGAGTATACATTGTTGCACTATTTTCTTAGCTCTTTCAACAAACCGCTTTACTCCTATGGAGTTTATTTGCTAAAGGGGAAGTGTGTGCATTCTTGACAAATTTTTACTGTGTATTTAGTTTATGTGATAAAAAGAATCTTACATTCGTGTCATTCCATATTAAATTTATTAAACTCGTTGAATAAAAGTGATAAAATGCTCGGCAGAGCCTCGCATTTTATCATTTTATCCAACTCGTTTAATAAATAGAAAGACACTCATGTAAGATCCTCTATATATATGTATATTTGTAGAATCAGATGATAATGCAGGATAGATTAGAGAAGGAAAGATGTGATGCTAAGAATGCGGTGGAAGAATATGTGTATGATATGCGGGACAAATTATGTGGACCATACGAAGAGTTCTGTCAGGAGGAGGTAACTCTAGTCCCTTATAATTGTCACGGACTGTCGAAACAGGCATGGGAGTGTGTGGATCCCTTATTGAACACCTCTGCTCTCGTCTTTTTAGCTCACCTGTCACAAAGTGACAGAGTGAGCTTTTGTGATCACTCTTCGTCCGTCAGTCCGTCAACAATTGGGTTGTGTCCTCTCTAGAGGTCACAATTTTGGCCTAATCTTTATGAAACTTGGTCACAATGATCATCTTAACAAAATCTAAGTCAAGTTCGATATTGGGTCATCTGAGGTCAAAAACTAGGTCACTAGGTCAAATTATAGAAAAGCCTTGTGTAGTCACTGGAGGTCATATTTTGTAAATCTTAAAGAAACTTGGTCACAATGATCATGTCAACAAAATCTAGGTCAAGTTCGATTTTGGGTCATCTGGGATCAAAAACAAGGTCACAATGTCAATTATAAAAATCACAATTTCAATTGACATTTTTCTGAGGGTCGTGGGTTCAACCCCCACTGGAACCATAATTTTTATTTTTTTATTTTTATTTTTTTAAGTGTTTAGGAATTGTTTTGTCTTTATAGCCTGTAAATGTACAGTTATATGGAGGAAAATATTTTTTCGGATATATTTTGTTTAAATTATAGGTCAGATCATAGAAAAACCCTGTGTAGTCACCAGAGGTCACAATTTTGACTTAATCTTTATGAAATTTGGTCCTAATGATCATCTCAACACTTAATCTAGGTTAAGTTTGATATTAATTAAGTCATTTGGGGTCAAAAGCTAGGTCACATGGTCAAATCATACAAAAACTAATCTTGAATATTTAGTATAAACTAATGTTGAACATTTAGTATAAACTAATGTTGAACTTAGTATAAACTAATGTTGAACATTTAGTATAAACTAATGTTGAATATTTCGTATAAACTAATGTTGAACATTTAGTATAAACTAATGTTGAATATTTAGTATAAACTGATGTTGAATATTTAGTATATAAACTAATGTTGAATATTTAGTATAAACTAATGTTGAATATTTAGTTTAAACTAATGTTGAATATTTAGTATAAACTAATGTTGAATATTGAATATTAAGTATAAACTAATGTTGAATATTAAATGTTAAATATTTAGTATTAACTAATGTTGACTATTTGACAGGTGAGAGAAAACTTCAACAAGTTGTTAGGAGAAACAGAAGATTGGTTATATGATGAGGGTGAGGATCAAAACAAACAAGTCTACCTGGATAAATTTGCACAACTCAAGGTTAGTTGAACATGAGTCATACAATTCTAGAATAGTCCGGAAATCCAGATTTGCTGCATTAAAAAGAAAAAAACTTTAGAATGAAAGTTATTTGAGGAACATATTTCAGTATAGGGGTGTGCGGAAATGGGATTAGAAACAGGCTTGCATCTCATTTTCGGGATTTGGCATTTTACCTCAATAGGACCCCTTGTTGTTCTTCCGTATTGCTGGCATAGAAATCTCTCTTTTCTTTTAAAGTCTGGGTAAATCATTTTGGGAAATAAATTTATTGTTAGATTATTTCCATACATCCATTGGAAACATTTACAAAAGTGAATGACCAAGTTCGGGAATTTGTACACTTCGAAGCCTCATACATTGGGGATTATGTCAGAAATTTTCATCTACTTGGATGACTGGAGGAAAGACTGAGATTTATATGAAAATAAATTTTTTTTCTGATACATAATGCTTGTACTTACACTTGACTTCAGAAATCTGGGGATCCAATCGCTGACCGATACAGAGAGGCTGGAGAAAGACCGGCTGCTTTCAACACGTTAGGTGGATCATTGCAGTTAGTGAGAAAGTTTGTTGACGCAGTTGCTGCTAAGGATGAAAAATATGAGCATCTAGAAAAGGCAGATATAGACAAAGTGAGGAAATGTTTGAGTGAAAAACAAGAGTGGTTTGACAAGCAAATGAACAATCAAAATAAATTGAAAAAATATGAAAATCCCTCTGTGTTAGCGTTACAGATCAGGCAAACGAAAGAGGTAAGTGGTAGAGATTTAACAATACACTCATCATACATTATGTAAGGTTTTCTTACGCTTCAATAATTTATTATTCCCTGCCGAAGGTGAAGGGATAATTGTAATAGTATGATCCTTCCGTCCGATATTTAGTCCAGAGCATAACTATTGAAGATATTGATTTGAAACTTGATATATGAATACATGAAAACTAGGAGAAGTGCAGTGAGGAAGAACCATAACTCTATATGGCCCAGTTTTTAAATTATCTCCCCTTGTTTATTTTTATGCCCCCCTATCGATAGATGGGGAGGCATATAGTGATTCACCTGTCCGTCCGTTCGTCCGTCCGTCCTGGTTAACCCAAATTGACAGTTTCTTCTAGCATTAATATGGCTTGCTACAAAGCTTTCATACTTGCATGGATGTTGTGTATGAACACTCTCCACACGCCTGTACCACCTAACCCCATTTTGACCTTCACCTTGACCTAATTTTGGACTTAGACTTATTTATGGACAAGGCTTCCACAGGGGGCATAAGCGTTTAGTGAACGCAGTCTTGTTGAAATATTATTTGTCCAGAGTATAACTCTAAAACTATTTAAGGTATTGACTTGAAACATGATATTTGAATAGATGGCAACTAGAGAAGTGCAGTGATCAAGAACCATAACTTTATATGGCCCAGTTTTTAACTTATCTCCCTTTGATTAAACGCCCGTTAGTAACAAAATTTTACGGTGCGGATGGCCATGTGAATGTGGCTCTTGTTTTGTATACTTTCAAGTCAGTGTTTAGTGAGATTGTTGCACAGTAGCAAAAATGGATGCAGCAAGTATAAATACATACCAACATTTTTATTTCAGATTTATATTCAAATATAACAGTATATAATTTTGAGTAATAAAAATATTCATTCCTACATGCGTTTTATCCTACCAATGCTTTAAACGAATTTGCAAATACTTGAGAATGTTCTACATTTTCAGGCATTAGAAAACACATGTAATCAATTAATCAACAAAATAAAAAAATATTTTTATGCCCCCCTATCGATAGATGGGGAGGCATATAGTGATTCACCTGTCCGTCTGTTCGTCCTTCACCTTGACCTAGTTTTGGACTTAGACTTATTTATGGACAAGGCTTCCACAGGGGGCATAAGCGTTTAGTGAACGCAGTCTTGTTATTTATTTTACTTATCTTTACAATGTTGACATTTCCAGGCATTAGAAAACACATGTAATCCAATTATCAACAAACCGAAACCAAAGCCAAAGGAAGAACCACCGAAGGAAGAAAAGAAAGAAGAAAAGAAGGAAGAAGGCAAGGAAGGTGAGAAGAAGGAAGAAACTACAAAAGCAGCGGGTGATGCTAAGACTGAACAAAGTGCTAACGGCCCCGCTGAAATGGATGTGGATTAATGGCAACATATTTAGTCATTATCGTAATTTATACATTTACTATGTAATCGTTGTAAGAGTAATATGTTGCCCTTTAAATAGCATGCACTGTAAAGTAAGTTAATTGGTTACGGACAAATTTTAATCGACACCAACACTTTTGATACCACATAAACGCAGCACAGTTAATTTCTATTTTAATTCCAAAATCCACAAATGTATGACCTTTAAATTATCTACAAAGTTGAGTTCTCACTTGTTCACTTAACCCTCATCTTAAGAAACCTAAATAATCTTAAGACAGCCTCCAAATTGTTCGTCCATATTCACTGTGTCACACTATTTAACCTCATTATCAAGACCCTAGTCAATAATGAGACCAGGCCCCGATCTCCCGAAACATCTCAATCTGAGCTCAAACTCAACTCAAATTGTGTCACCTATCATTTGAGATAGTTTCCATGCGAAATTGTACTCTAAATTGGTATGACAGTAACATTATTCTGAGATTGTTACAGTAAAATTTCGAGAGCTCGAGCTTCATATTAATCTCAAATTCAGACTCTGAATTGAAAAAAATCTCAATTTGAGTTGAGATTTCCACTTGAGATGCGTCAGGAGATAGGGGCCAGTTTTCAAGGGTTCCAATATTGGTGTTATTATTGAGGTTTTTCTGTACATTGTCTTACAGTGTGTTTGCTGTGTATTGGGGATATTTATCAATGATGATCATTGCTGTAATGTTTCAATATGTGTAGTTGTAATTGTAACTTAATATGCAAATGTTGAGAAAATGAAGTAAGGACGATTTGTTTAAATTTGATTGTGTATCAGAAAGCACCCAAGTATTTAATACAATACACCTAGACTATAGATCACTCTTCACTTCTTTCTCTACCTGACACATTGAAAATTATACTGTTCAAAAGTTATTATTAAAACTTCATGACTATTTGAATATAATAGCATACAACAAAATCTGGCCCTGATCTCCCGAAACATCTCAATCTGAGCTAAATCTCATCTAAAATATTGCCATGTGTTGTTTCAATAATGTCCATGGGAGGCTAGACTCAAAATTCGCATCTTAAAACAGAAAACCTTATTCTTATTTTTTTACAGTAAATCTAAAGAGCTTAAACTTCTTATTCATCTCCAATTTAAACTCTAATATGAGCAAAAGCTCAATTTGAGATGAGATTTCTACTTGAGATGCTTCAGGAGAGCAGGTCCTGGTTGATTTCAATGTAAGTCATCATGCCTCGTTGTCTAGATTGTCTGTACTATGATACATCTCATCAAACAGGCAGTGCTGTTATATTCAGGGGGGGTCCTAAGGCATAATACCAAATCATGAAAATTAGACGCAAGTCTGTTTTGAGTGCATTTTACACACATCCCTACACCAAAACATTTTGTTATTACTTTGAATTTTTTCAGCAAATTTTATTTTCTGCAGAAAAGTTCATTCTTTCTAGTGCAGCCAATCTGGGTTATTTGGAATTGTTGGACCCCTGTATATTGCTAGGGAAAGTAACAAAATGTTGAATGCTGTGCTTGTCTTGTGAGTGAATTTACTGTTTTACAGTATTGTTATATATGATCAAACATTCATGAAATGCCATTTTATGACCTTTAACGCACAACATGTGTTCAGACTTGGAAGACGGGTGTTTTAATGCTTCGTTGTTGATATGTTGAACATGTCAGACAGTCTTGTATTGAAAGCACGTAAATATTGTACATCAATTACAGAATTCAATGTTCTAAAAAGTGTTAGAAAACTTAAAACAAATTAATTTAGCGGAACAAATCTTATGGGTATCCTTGATTTCAAGGCAATCTATTTATGTAGTTAATATCTCGAGCAAGAGTAAGACAGTCGTCTCGTTAAACAAACTTGTAAGTTCCCTACCGGTTTTTGACCGGAGGGGACTATAGGTTTGCCGTCGTTCCGTCTGTCAAAAAAACTGGATCCTGACATAACTCAAACAGTTTCCAAGCTAGGTTTATGAAACTTGGTATGTGGATAGGGGACAATAAGGGGATTATGCACGTCTAAAAATATTTTGATTCTGACAAAAATTGTGGTTGCCATGGCAACAGAAACATTGAAAATGGCTTAAAACCGGTAGGGGACTTCTGTATTGCTTGCAATTCTTAATTACTTGTTTCTTTATGTACTCTAATTGTTGGTAGGATTGTTTCTTTGTTAAATGATTGCAAATAAGCATGGATTTGTAGTACTGATACTTTAACTAAATACACATTCTTTGTAAGCCTGTTGGGTTAAAATCATGGCCCTAATTTCATGATGTTTCTTGCTAGATATACATGTATACTGTAAATGTTTGAGATTTTTAGGTAGCTTGGGTGTTATGAGAATTCTAGTGTTGTTATGGTTTGAGAACTCACCTGATTGCATCTTTGTGGTTTCTTGTGCTAGAAATAAATAAATTGTACATTTTTGTTATTGTACATTCTTCTTGATCTGCACTTAAAAATGTTTCACCATATATGGTGGAAATAAAGATATTGAATTAACCATGTATCTTACAAGATGCACATCGCGACGATGATATTTTTTATTTTGTACATTTTCAAATAGTGTTGATTGAAATGTTGTTGATGTATGTTAGTGTTATTTGCACCATTCCTTGTGGATATGTATTTGTTTGAATCAACTATACCATGTATAGGTCTTAAATTTCTGATTTTCATGTTCAGTCGCCTTGTTTATAAACATTGAAAGTTTGAAACTCAGACTTTGATATTATATTTTGCTCCTTTCTAGTGAAACTTATACTCAGAATGATATCAACTGTGTTTCTAGCCAAATTTATTCTGATTTGATAAACCTTAAAACTGGTATAACAAATTGTAAGTTTGTCCGTTTTACTGGGTATTATAATGTTCATGAACAAGACTACTGGAGTCCACATCTGTCTGTATCAGAGGTTATACATTGATATATTTGGTTTATTGTTTATGCTTGCAATGTCGTTTTTCTTTTCATATAGTCAGCTATGTGTTAACAGTTAGTGACATGTTTAAAGTGAAATATTGTGACTGCTAAGGATTCACTATTTTCTTTCAATGTGTAAAATCTGCTAAGAAATATTTCCTTGTACTTAAATGTAATACTATTATAAAGAAAAAGAGAATGTTACTGCAAAACATGCAAAGTTGATGTGACATTGTAATTGGATTGTTGCTGTCTGGGTTAATGTATACACGCTTAATGCTGTTTCTTGCTTTACAACACCATGTAAACTTGGTATGAAGTGCAAATAAAACTGCAAATAAAAGAAAATTGGCAATACATGAAGGCCATAGCGCTGGCTTAGAATGAGTAGGTTGTAAGTACAAAAACGCAATTTTGAGAAAACAAGAAAAAACTGTCTGAAAACTACTCATTACTTATGAAAAAAACAAACTTTTTCAACTTCAGTTTGGTCAAAATGATCAGTTCCGATTTTCATGAAAACATGCTCATAGGAAGCACCTTGTGATACAGATTTCAAATTTGTACGAGTAACTTAGGACCTTCTCATTCTAAGCCAGCCATAGATGTAATGTTCTTCAAGTATGAACCTGTCTTTATGATAATGCCACCGATTATTGATACTCCACTTGCCTGAATATGTCAGATAAATGATTGGACTGTAAGGAACTTCAACCAACCTATCTAATGCATCCGTATGTAAGTGATTGATTTTCAAGGACCAAAATACTTGATTTTAAATGGTCACAAATTCTGTAAATTGTTCTGAGATTTTGTTGAAAAATAAACATCATGTGCATAGTATCAAGACTTCTTTGTTTATTGTGTCCCTATCTTTGATGATGGGGTATATTGCTTTACACATGTCTATTAGTCGGTAGGTAGACCATATGGTTTCTGTTCGATAAATCAGGGGTGTCAACCGAGCCAAATTAAAAATCCTGAAAACCATTTGCGGCTAACCAATTTTGCCAAATCAAGAGACCTTCATGTCACTTCAACCGCATTGTTTCCATATCTTTAACTCAGTTTGTATTGAATCAAATCCTTCATAGAAGATTAAATTGACCATAACGTTGCCATTTCTTGAGATATTCTCATCAAATAACTTTTGTTTTGTTCAGAAATCATAGCTCTTTCAGGAAAGATTAATCCGGAAATCCAGATAAATCAGGAATATTGACAACCCTGTTAACATTGACTATTTGGCTGCAATGGGGCATTCATGTTTTACAAGCATCTCTTGTTTAACTTTTTACAGCGTTGAATCCTCACCCAGGTACTGCCAATCTATGTAGGCTTAGTACTAGCATTGCCACCACCATGTTCTATATGTGGGTATTTCCAGGTTGAATGATGTTCATACTTATACTACTCTACATGGTATAGTCCAGAGAATTTGACACGACTCTCTATTAGCATAATTTAACAGCTGATATTTATAATCCCGTTTGTAGGTTTTCATAAGCGGAAAGTATCATAAAGACACTAGGCGTAATACCACCACAAATCTAAAGAACCGATATTGCACGATTTGCTCGCGGAAACTGATATATTCAATGCAAGAACCTTGTAATATATTCATGCATAAAGGTTAGGATCATGTCAAATTCTCTGTGCTATACTACCAACTGACTTGTTAGTTTTCATTGCACAAAGTACATTGAACCACATATGTGGAGTTTCCCATTTCATTACTCGTAGGTAGTCAACTATTTATGAGCATACTGTTACAATCGTACCAGAGTCGGATAGAAAGCTTTCATTGATGAAACCTTGCATTGTTAACACTAGGCACAAGTTCTTGCCATTATATTTCATTTCGAAATGAGTGAACACGTTATTGAATGCATATTGCTTGGTTTCGTACCAGTGTTCACTGACACTTGCTGAACTCCAAGTAACAAGAAAGGAGCTGAAGGCATACAATCAGGTGGATGCAAATTACTTGTGCCAGTTCGATATACTACAACTGTATAGTCCAGTGAATTTGACAGACTCTCGACCTTCAATTAGCATAACAGCTGATATATTGTCTATATTTATAATCCCAACTGTGTGTTTTCATAAGCGGAAAGTATTACGAAGACGCTCTAGGTGTAATACCAACACAAACCCAAATGACCGATATTGCATGATTTGCTTGCGGAAATTTATCATCATGTATTCAATGCAAGAACCTTGAAATATATTCATGCTTAAAGGTCAGGATCATGTCAAATTATCCGTGCTATAACAATATCAATTCTTATTCATGGGATTACAGCAACAGCTGGGTATGTGTTGTCTAGTAACGGAATAAACCAGAACTTTTTTATTCAGATTCGTCTGTATTCAAGTTACTTCATAGGAATATTAAGTCTGCATGTGTAGTGCACCTGCACATATTATTTTAGATTTATAAAGTATTAGTTGAGTTATTGTCACTGGCTGGTATTGACACCGGCTGGTATTGACACCGGCTGGTATTGACACCGGCTGGTATTGACACCGGCTGGTATTGACACTGGCTGGTATTGACACTGGCTGGTATTGACACCGGCTGGTATTGACACTGGCTGGTATTGACACCGGCTGGTATTGACACTGGCTGGTATTGACAATGGCTGGTATTGACACCGGCTGGTATTGACGCCGGCTGGTATTGACGCTGGCTGGTATTGACACTGGCTGGTATTGACACCGGCTGGTATTGACACCGGCTGGTATTGACACTGGCTGGTATTGACACCGGCTGGTATTCACTAAGTAGCTTAAGAGAAAACTGAAATATTTTGACTTTTTAAGTTAAAAAATTGAACTGCACATATTTCCCAAGAAACTAGGAATAACCCATATTTTCTTTGTGATTATTGTAGCTCTTCACATAAGGCTTCTAATCAATGTAAAGTATTGATCATCTGAATTTTCCTGTTTAGCTGATACACTTGAGGAAATTCTAAGATTTTAAGAAAATTCTAAGTTTTCCCTTCAGATGCTTTATGAATGGTGATCAAATGGCAATCAAGGGCATCTGTGTTTCATGCCACCATGGAGGCATTTCCAGTTGCATTTTTGTTTGGCACTAGATCTCTATGATACGGGATATTGATTAATAACACACTCCCTTTTCTTCACTTTTAATTTACTGTAAATATTCCAAAATAGCAAAGACAGCAACAAAAAAATGTATAATCTAAAAAGCAAAAATATTGAACAACCATATACCCTAACATAAATTAACTACACAACATGCTTTACTTAATGAATTTCACTGTAGGATTAACAGAATCATTATTTGGTGTTCATGTAATGTCGACCCCAATCAGAACACACATTGAATAAATCCCTAAACAACAAGAATGACTGGTAAACATTACCGATCATAAGTTTGTAATAGTTGAAGGTCACAGCTAGAAATAAAGTTTGTAATAGTTGAAGGTCACAGCTAGACATAAAGTTGGTAATAGTTGAAGGTCACAGCTAGAAATAAATCTATCTCGGAAGTTTGTCTTGGCAGTATATTTGCAATGTTTATACAAAATACAGTACGCTTGTCAGCTAATGTGGCACATTTCTATCTCTGCTTTGTAACACTTTCATCCCATATGTGATGACAATGCTGAGTGAAGGATGTGAATTATCAAGAGTTATAGTCAATGTGCGCATACAGATAATCTCGTAACATAAATGATATCAAACTTAAATGTCAAACTCAACCCATGTGAAAAACAAATTAAGTAGATGTTGACATTGATTGTTAGTTGTTTTGATGCCACATGGCCTGATCAGTCAGGATATAGAGATACGTGGACAGCAAAATAATGGTATTTTATTTAATCCTTCACTGTAATGTTGACATTTAACTTATACTGGTATGTAATATTAAGATTCTAGACATCTCACACTTACAGACTGGTTATCAGGGTAATACATACAGACTGGTTGCCAAGGTAACACATACAGACTGGTTGTCAGGGTAACACATACAGACTGGTTGTCAGGGTAACACATACAGACTGGTTGTCAGGGTAACACATACAGACTGGTTGCCAAGGTAACACATACAGACTGGTTGTCAGGGTAACATATACAGACTGGTTGTCAGGGTAACACATACAGACTGGTTGTCAGGGTAACACATACAGACTGGTTGCCAAGGTAACACATACAGACTGGTTGTCAGGGTAACACATACAGACTGGTTGTCAGGGTAACACATACAGACTGGTTGTCAGGGTAACACTTAGAACAATGGTTGTCAGGGTAACATTAAGGACAAGCTCTGATTACTCCACTACATTTGACAAATAATTGTCTGAAACTCGACATACTAACACACATGATCAGGGCTGGTATTTACAAAGCATCTTAGTGGAAATCTTTGTAAATACTTAATAATCTGACTTATATTATTTAGCTAAAACACTAAAATAAATTTTAAGATTTCAAGAAAATTCTTCGTTTTCCACTAAGATGCTTTATAAATTCCAGCCCAAATGTATAAATTTTGATTCAGGTTATATCATATTAGTATTTTTTCCCAAATAAAATCTACAGCAGCCAGTCAACCAAACTAGATTTCCAGTATTTAGTCATCATCCAGTGATCTGTGATTACACACAGAGAAATATCATTTATACATGTACAATGCACAGCCAAATGTAATGCACAATATATGGGATAAGAACAAATACGGAAGCATTAAGAATTGTCTGTACATTACAACCACAAACTCTCACTACTGGGGTCCTAATAAGGCATAATGTCCTATTTCCGGTCTCATTCCACATATCCCTATGTACACTAAAACTGCTTCAAATAGTCTATTGTTACAATTCCGCTATGAAATTTCAAATGACCATAACTCAGTAAATAATTTGAATATTTTGATCAAATATCTTTAATTTATCTGCAGAAAAGTTCATTCTTTCAAGTACAGTAAATCCAAAGCATTCCGGAAGTTCAGGACCCCTGTCCCAGTGTGGCTGACACATTTACAACTGGCTGAACATTAGCCTAAAGGTTACAATCAGCAAACATTTGACTGACACATTAACAACAATCTAACATGATCATAGACAACTTTCTGTCAAAGTAATACAATGCTAATACTAGTGATTTCATTTTAAAGTACATTATGTAATGTTTAATTTACAAATAACAATTCCTAGTACTCCTAGAAGCTTCACTCAAACTATAGAAACCCTAAATTCCAGACTAAAACATTAACCTAAGTAAATAAACGTAGGTCTAGACGCTATAGTTAATTAGTTGTTTAACACTAAGTGAGTTTCTCCAACAAGCAATTAACAAACAGTGTATTGATTTGATGAATGGTTAGTTATAACGAGACATTGGTAAATATTGATTGCTTGCTACTAATAGTAAATACATCAAGGTGAAATATTTCCGATGTATGTACACTGCTCAATAAAGCAAACCTCACAAAAATGTAGCATTAATCTGTCCTCACCATTACAACATGGCAAAAATTGGAAGTTTTTACAGCAAGAGCTGGTGGAACACAAGATGTCCCCATAAATTAACAATATCTCCATATCTTACATATAAGTGTCATAAACTACATCACTATGATGGGATTATTTCCTGTAAAATCACTTAACAATATATTGTTTGTTTTTTGTTCACGAAAAAATGGACAAAAACTTGCATATCAAAGTATAACCACAAGTAAATGTACGAGTATGTTGAGATATGAAATTTAGAAGAACTTTACATATCACTGGCTTAGATTGAGAAGGTCTTAAGTGCTAAACGGCCTTATCAAACCCATACATATTTGAAAACCTGCATCACAAGGCGCTTCTTATGAGCCTACTTTCATGAAAATCTGAACAGGTCATGTTGACCAAACTGAAGTTGAAAAAGCTTGTTTTTCCTTAAGTAAAGAGTAGTTTTCAGATTTTTTTATTGTTTTGTCAAAACAGCATTTTTGTAATTATGACCTTCTCATTCTACGCCAGCAATAAATATACAGAACACAAAGTCAGATCTATACAAAGCTGAACACATTAAACATACATTGATTTCTATACCAAAACTCTTCATATACCGATGATAGGACAACAAGTACCGGTTTATATTCAACAATAAGTGTAAGTTTATGGTAGAAAAGGTTTCAACAAACAGAGAGATAATCAAAGTTTCAATTAGATACATCAGAACAAACAATCTAAATACACATGTATAAATATGTTTGTGTTATTCCATCATATCAAATGCTACACATTCTGCAACAATTATACAAAATACAACATGTGATGACAATGTTTCCACAGTAAAGAATACCATTCATGGAATTAGAATAATCGATAAGCCAACAAAACTGATAAATGTGTGGATGGTGAAATTACCAAAAACAAATAAGTCTGCAGGCCAGACAAGTTACTGTAGTCTTTGTACATTATCTTTGGCATCAGTTATGAATAGTATCTATCATCTATCAGTCATGAAAGAATTATCATTGGCAAAACATTTTGTTCTCCAGAGGTCATTAAATAGTTCATATCATAATCATAGACCCTTTGTTGCTTAGGTAACCTAACAAATAATAGTTTTTCTTAAACAGACTTAGATACATTCATCCTACACATTCACACAGTATCAATAAATAGACTTGTATATACAGTGCCCACCAAAAATAAGTATACAGTAAATAATTGTTGCAAAATTAAACTTGGTTAAATTATTCAATATCTGTTTATCAGACGGTCACAATTATACAGTTTCTGAAACTACAGTTACTAAATGAGTCAAAATAGAGATAGAAATAAAGATGAAGATGTTCGGAACTAAAATAACCATGTGATCAAAAAGGCTGAATTTCCATCTTTTTGTGACCAAGTTACCATTCTTGAGGGACAAAGAAACTAGATTTTGCACCTAGGGTACCAATTAATGTATGGCCTTTCCAGTCAATAAACAAAAATTTTCCTTTTCTTCAAATATACATGTATTGTTGCTTCACTGTTCTGCAAATAGTATTATTACAGGCAAGTAAATGGGCAAATAACATCTGTATACTTATTTTTGGTGGGCAGTGTATATATATATATATATATACTGTAAAAAGCACAACAATAATATACCTTTATTATATAATGTTTTTATAAAAAAAACATTGAAAACTATAAGATGTAGTGCAGATCATAATCATGCGGTGAAAACTATCGTAACAAAATATGTAAAATTTGATAAAACTCATTGTATGCTTACACACTTAAAATAAGATCAATTTTCTGCACATTCCTGACGACATGGTCATCAGATGACTTAAGTTCCCAAACCTCTCTTCAAGAGGAGTAAATCAGTTCCCAAACCTCTCATCAGTTCCCAAACCATTTTCCAAGGGGAGGGGAAATTGGTACCCAAACCTTTCTCCAAGAGGTGGGGAAACGGTTCCCAAACCTCAATCCAAGAGGTGGGGAAATCGGTACCCAAACCTTTCTCCAAGAGGTCGGGAAATCGGTTCCCAAACCTTTCTCCAAGAGGTGGGGAAATCTACAGCAAGAAGGGATGTACTGGTGTATGCCTTAAACATACTGAGGTGACTCGGTGAAACACTAATACAGCATCAGTCAGGGTAAGAAGTAGGTATGACAATGTTGGGACTATAGTACCTAACTACATGAATGACGCAACACGGTCAACTTTCACTACATGGACATTTGTTATAGATTACTCAACACACATTCTGGTACCATCACAAATTTGTGCCGGAACCCAGGGCCTGCTGTACCTGATCATGGAATCACTGAGAACTGTCAATGTAACTAGAGAACACAAAAATATGGTCATTGTAACAAGAGTTGACTGTACAGAACTACACTGAGTGCAACCTTTCTAGAGCAACAACCTCTCCTAAGCAACATAATTCATTTACTATAAATTTACTACCTTCCCAGAGCAACAACCTCTGCACTTCAACCAAACCTATTTCCCATAGGGTGTTGCTGTAGGGAGGTTGTACTGTATATACATTTTATACTAGAAAATACAGGATGAAGATTACATTGCACATTGATAATTGAGAACACCAGCGTCATATTGTATCTATACCTAATGTATAATAGTATAGCAGCAACGATACTGGCTATAGAATTATAAGTTATAAAATGTAAAATGCAAATCAAATGGAAACTTTATAAAGAAAATTGGTGTGTAAGTTATTGCACGTGGTCCAACAATCAACCGTTGTATTTATTTCTCTTTCTTCTTGCTTGACCTGGAAGTATAGAATAATATATAAACACCTGGCACAGAAACAGATTAACAGTTGTTTTAATAAATGCACACTAGTACATGTATCAGGCAATTTTCCAAATTTCATGTAAAAACTTGATTAACATGATTTATCATATTTTACCTAAAGTGTATAAATTATAAATATATTTCATTTTGAAATAACTAATTGGACAATTGACTACCATATGAGTTTTGTTTTGGGTTGTGCCGATTGGTTCCTAATTTACACCCATATATTAAATATATAAAGATTGTTAAATATTAAACATGAACCATTTCATTTCTTGTTCATTATTAATAAAGAGGCAGGAATAATCAGCTTGTGTTCATTTCAAGGTGTGTTTCAATCACTGGTAGCACTTGTTGAATTAAGGCATTCAACTCTACATACCAGGAGTACTGTACTTAAAGGTGAATCAACTCATCGGCACAAAACAATTTGATGACTCAGAAGAAACTGGTTGTGAGTACAAAAATGCTGTTTTGAGAAAACAAGAAAAAACTCTGTAAACTACTCTTTACTTATAGAAAAATAAGCTTTTTGAACTTCAGTTTGGTCAACATAACCAATTCCGATTTTTATGCAAATACGCTCATAAGAAGCACCCTGTGATGCAGATTTCAAATATATCTTATAAGGTCCTAAGTAGCACTGCACTTACAACGTTCTCATTCTAAGTCAGCGAATTGTTAACACAAAAATAAAGAATCAAACAAACCAATCAACATTTATTGAACCAGTAAGTACATACTTTTTCTTGGATTTTGGAGAAGTAGATTGGAACACACTACTTGCTGCCATCAAGTTTTCTATATACTGCCCTAGTACCTGGTTCTCTGACTTCAACTTTAAATTCTCCTCCTTTACTGTATCTACACGACTTGACAAATCTACAAACAAACAATACATGTAGTGTTATAGGTACAAATACAATTACGTATAATATGGAAGCTTCAAAAAATCAATCTTGCTTTTAACCACTACCTACCAAGTTTACGTTCATTGGCATAAACATACAATTCATTTGCCAAAATAAAGTGAAAACAAACAAACAATCACACTATCAGGGGTGTCAATATTCCTGATTAATCCGGATTTCTGAAAGAGCCATAATTTCTGACCAAAATAAAAGTTATTTGATGAAAATATCTCAAGAAATGGCAAAGTTACGATCAATTTTATTCAATACAAACAGGGTTAAATATGGAAACATTGTGGTTGAAGGCATCTTGTTTCGCAAAAATTGTCAGCCACATATAATTTTCAGGATTTATAATTTGGCTCTGTTGACACCCTTGCACTATATACATCAATTGATAATCTGAAAAGTCTGATTATATCATCTCATCTTAAATATTGCCATGTGTCTATTAGATAATTTCCATGGACTCAAATTTCTCATAAAAAAAACAGAAAATTTATTTAGTTTATTACAGCAATATTTAAAGAACTCTTAACTTCAAATTTATCTCAAATTCTGATTTGAGAAAAATCTCAATTGGAGATGAGAGTTCTACTTGAGAGGCTTCAGGAGATCGGGGCCAGTTGTTAGAATGTCAGAGGCTAGTATTATGTGCTTATATGTAGTAGATAACATACTGGTAACCATGGTCAAATACGAACTGTGTAGTAAAGAGAATAAATCAAGTATTACCATCTAATCTTTTTTGTGTAAAAAAGTACTAATCAAGTATTACCATCTAAACATTTTGCGTAATAAAGTATGAATCAAGTATTACCATCTAAACATCTTGTGTAATAAAGTATGAATCAAGTATTACCATCCAATGTATTTTGAAGTTCTAAAACTTGTGTAATCAATCTTTGTTTTTCCTCTTCTTCGTCTCCGTCTACGTCTGGATCCACATCTAACATAATACAGAATAATTCACAGATAACAAATAATGTGTAACATACAATTACATTGTACATGTACTGTAGTACACGTAACATCAACCTATTATATAAAACCTTTTCTGAAACAAAAGTAATAAATATATGTATAAAATTTTGTGAAAATACCAACTTTATTCTTATTCAAAAAGGAATTTAATTTTACTTAGAATATATTTTATTTTTTATAAAATAGTTTAATTTTGAGGAAACCACTTTTTAATCATTACAAGTGGGTTTATGTGTCAAACTCCTGTGGATGGTACAGGGCATAAATGGTATTATACTCACTGTTAGATAAAATCATATTATTCTGAGGATCTGTTGGGTTTGTGAACGTACTACCACGGAGTGAAAGATCACCTGAAACAAGAAAAACTTAATTGTACTGTGTTACATACACATCTCAATTATGATTCCTCCAAGGTTTTATCCAGATCTTGATGCTGTGTAATTCACTAATTGTCTTAAAAATATGAAAATAATTATAGATAAATATAACATGATGTCATCTAGAACATGAATGTACAAAGTCAATCACTCAACGAGTGTCAGAGTCAACTGAATCGAACCTGCTAACATACGGGTATCGAACCCAGCACCTCTTGCATGTTGATAAGTTTGCTATCTCGTTGAGGCAGTTTTTTTTCATTTCTGACATTAGAATAGATGCACTTTAAAATAAACTGCCCTAATGGATTGAACAGTTTAATGTGAACATTCAGCGAACACTCTGTGAACATGCCGCAAACAACACCAATCGCACAAACAGTACGAAGAATATTCGCAGCTAGCCGTTAACACTTCGCGAACAAAACTGAGGACACTGCTATGTAATTGCCGCTAAAGTCTGTCCAGCCTCTGGCCAGGTTAGACTGAACACATGAGTGTGTTCACTGTGAGTTTGAATTTGATTGGTAACTTGGTTCGACTTCCTTTGCAATTTGCATGGGAAGCGTACACTTATACAATTCTTTAATTATTAAAAGCCATCGAAACAGCGATTAGAAATGGCCTTAGCATAATTACAATGATCACATCAACCTGAATCTAACAAATGTTTTTCAGGAAAGACAATGAATTAGGTAATTAGGCCTAAATCAGTGGATGTTACATGCAACCAAATAAGGTAAATAATCCTACATGTACATACATATACCTGTTTCACTGTCACTGGACAATGGGACATTGAACAATTCACTCGACTGATCAGACATCCTGTATGACTCACTGAGCACAAAATGTAAATGTTCTTCTGACAGTTGAAAACTTGTGTGCCTACAGAATTAAAAGTCAATATATCAAGAACAAAAGGTCACTGGTCGAAAACAAGATACTAATCAAAACAAATTATTGTTCAAAATATATCAGACGGTTCCTGTAGACAATTATCACACGATTTTCAAGAAAAAATCACAATTTTCATCTCATTAATTGATCACTTATTTCACATCGACTCCATTTTGTATTTGTGTATCACGTGACGCTACGTCACAAACATGTGTATCGAACTGTCAAGACGAGGGATAATGTTGACAAAACTTTTTCGAGTTTTCAGTCAATGAAAATGACATAACTACTTAAATTGTCCACTTGAAGTTTGGTTTGATGAAGAAGGTATTTAATTGTGGTATAACCTTTTATTTTGTTTCGTTGTTCATGGTTCATAAATGGAAAATATCACACATTAAATTTCGCTTTCTTTCAGTTTTCGCACCTAGTTGGAAGACGTTAGCACCTGTTCTGTTTATAATTGACAGGTGTTTTATGACAGTTTTTGTAGACCGTTGATTAACGGTAAATACAAGTGTCAGCAACACATAACTGCCTCCTGTGCATAAAATATGTATATAGTACAGTATTTAACTTGAAACTACTTGTTTTATTGACCTAATTGAATTTTAATTGATAAGTCAAGCATGTTCTCTTCAAATGTAAATATTGACCGGAGCTTTTTGCTTCCTGCAGACTGTAAGTCAATGTCAGTTTAATAGGTTGTGTCAAATATACATAAATCAAACCGCTAACATCTAGCTTATTCTTGAAATTATATATTCCTGATATGTTGATGTAATTTAATTACAAACATATTATCTGGATTATCATGGGATAAAATCTTGTTTTCGGATCATAGTGACGGGGGCATGTCAGCATGTGTCACATGCAACAATGCCCGAGATCATGCTCACCCTCCCGAGTATTCCAAGTCATGCACATTTTCAAAAAATAAAAAAAATCATTGATTGATTGGCAATAAATTAACATGCAAATTTGTCCTACAAATTTTTTAAAGGATTCATTTGGCTTGACCGTCCAAGGTATATATTATGAATAAGTATTTATTTTTGGTAGGAAAATCTTTTTCGGTGTCGACGTCTCTTGCGTCTAGGAGTCATTGCTCCCATACCTCTATGAGGGGTAACCGCCCTAAGACCCCAGGTCACAAAATTGCCCTTCCCAAAGCCTTTGTGACAGCTATATAATTATATCATTTTATGCAATTAGTCAATTAATTATAGCCGAAGTATTTAGTATAACCCTTTTTCAAGGTTCAAATGGAGAATTTTTTGTGTAATTAATTGATATTTTACCATCACCTGGCAAAAATAAATATAAATTCATTAGTTTGAGTCTAAAAGGACTGCCTCACATATTGGTGTATTGCAACAATAAAACAAAATTGTCAAATATTTGCATAATTTTGGTATAGTTTGCCTGTATATCCCATAAACAACCACACTGACATCTAAAATAACTTGAAGAACTTTAAAATTTTGTAGTTATTAAATATTTTTACATCAAAAATTCTATAGGGTATTAATATATAGAAGTAACACTACTATTACCGTACTTAAATTGCCTGAAATTTGTTCGCATTTGATGAAAATGAACCAAAAACCTCACTGATGTTTACGCTGTTTGTTGATGTTACAGTTCAATCATGTGTGAATTACATTATTCACAAAGCATGTTAGAAGGAAACTTAGCGCTTTTTTTCAGTGGGCGATATCGAGAGTGGTTAAAATTGCTTATCGGCACCAAATCTTTCAGCAACTGTCCCAAATCTTTCAGCAACTGTCAGTGGCTTTCTATTAGGTTTGGTTGAAAATCACGATAAACAAACATTTTAGCTCAATTTGTGAGGCAGCACTTTTAAGAATTAGAGGAAAATTATTTTCCATTGTTATGGTAGTATCAGAGATATGGTATAGATATTGATAACAATTCAACCATGAATGTGTCAGTTTTGGCGGGTAAAGCATGAAATTGTCATTCAGCTTTAGGACATAAACCGCGCTGGTCGTAAATTGGTCTTAATTTTATTTAAAAATTGGCGCTATGAACATTGTTTTATTTGATACCTAAAGGTATATTGTAACATTATTGATTGTAAGGCCAGAGTTTTTTAATTTTTTGTTACTCGGACATTTTTCAGAAAAAAGTCCACAGGAGGTCAGGGAAAAAAAACACCCAAAGTATAGCTTCCACAAGCTGTTGGTGGTAGAATAGTCAATGACGGTCCGATTTAAAGCAATCAACACTCAACAACAGTGTTAATTTTCAAGAAATTCAGTACCCTGCAATGAAACACTAATATAATGAAAACTTATTATTAAAAAAATAATGAAATAATAATACAAGGCTGGTCCATTTTTCAAAACATTATATGCAATTTTGTTTTTTTCCAGATTTTCAATTTTTTTTTTTGAAAATGCCAAAAAATTGGGCAGGAGGGTCCGAGTAACGAAAAATGAAAGAACTCTGGCCTTATGTTAAAATGGTGTCAGTATATTAATATACATGCAGGTGGTTAAACTTTGAATTGATCCAATGAAATAACTTCTGTATAATGTGCTGTATTTAATAAAAATTAACAACATTATATCTATTATTTATTGATGTTTTGACTATTTGTGCATGAATGGTAAAATGCTCCTGAACAAGTTCCGTAGTTTCAGTATTCAGAGGAATGGTCTGGAAGTCCAAAAGACTTCATGAGTCACAGTTCCACGTTTCCTCCACTGGGGTTTTTAGTGTACGATCAGCATTCCATTTGAAGAATATAGCATTGTCTGCGACGCATAAATGCGCATTAATGAAGAATTAGCAGAACTATGTTTTATAAGATATCGCAAAAGTATGTAAAATGCCGCTCAATAAATTGTGGACATCTTGCCAATGTATTACATCTTATATTGTATGATATAAATGATTACTGTATGATTTGCTAATATGATGTAAAATGTAATTGATCAGCAGTTTGTGTCAATATCTGTTTATTGTACACCATATATGCCCACAATGTTTCAGCAGAAAGCTGACTGGCAAATAAAGGCTATGCTTGGCCTACAATGTCCATAATGTTCAAAGGGTTAGGTTCAGAAGCTCACAATCAATAGTGAACTCAGTACTCTATTTTTTGCCCCGGGGATGGTGTGTGGATATTGTTTGCCCCGGAGATTTGATGTCACCGTGTGGATACACAGGGCAGATGATTCACGACACGTAACAATTTGTCACATCAAATGATTCCAGGTCTGAGTGAGCGGCTTATAACACTGGTCAAGTCTGATAGTAATTAATATACAAACCAACTGTCACCATGGTGATTACAGACAAACAGTTTTATTCTGGGATGAGACCATTCAATTTAATTACATGTTTACAACATCCTAAAATCAGCACATTCTCTAATTCCCTGCCAGGTCAGTCATCCACACCCTACTGGGGGGGGGGGGGAACCAATAGATATGTGCATAATATGTATTTGACTATAATTATTCCAGAATTGATACCTGGTGAAAGTTATCAAACTGTTGGGTCACAAGAAGTAATTTATTATTTTAAAATGGTCATACAAAAATGTTTCATGCATGTGTGTCTAACAGAGAATTTCTGGGCTCCATGAATTATATAAAATCTTCAAGCATATCAGTGATTTTTTTGCCTCTTTGGGAAAGGGTCCGGGTCCGTTCAGATTGGGAATTTTCGCGTCGTGGCAACTTGAAATTGGGAATTTTCATGAAGCAGAAAGGCCAAATAAAACAGAAAAAGAGATTACATGTGACTGTTTACTGGTTTCTGTAAACTTTTATGCCAGACCTCTTGTCAAAAATGTTCATAACTTTGTCATTTTATGTCCGATTTTGATTTTTTTTTTTAAATGTTCATTGGGAATTTCTCCCTTCAAATTTGGGAAAATTATAGCCTTTTTCAAATTGGGAAGGTACCGTTTACCGGTAGCAAACAAAGAAGGAAAAAAATCACTGCATATATACCCTGGGACATGTTTTTAAGTGTTGTAATATAAAATCAAAAGAAGTTATTGAGACACTTAAACAAATGGAAACTTTATGTTATGCATTAACCTTTGAAAAAAACCTGAACAAATTCTGCTGAATTATCAGTGTACCACGCCTTAGTATGATAAACAAACAGCATGGTACTGAAACCACCTAGCATCGACAGAAAGTAAAATCTTTCTTCTAGGATTCTCTAGTAAGGAAATCAGAAGCTGAGATTATCAGTAACTATCCATTACATCTGTCTAAAGCTGACTTCTCTCGGATGATAACACGCTACAAAAATAACTTGAATACTGCTACATTACTTCTATTGCACACATCTGAAACTGTTCCTGGGTCTTAAGCTGGATTTGCCTGTTTTAATTCTTTTTTCTGGAAATTTTAATTGTGAGCTGTTTCACCGATGTTTAAAGTGTTTGATCTCCACTTACATGTAAGTTTTCTGGAGTTTGCTTTTTAATGGTAGTATTTTCAGCTGTTTGTATTGATGATTAAAATTCTGATAATTAAAAAAAAATGTTGGTCTTAAAAAATAACAACTGGTGTGCTTGACAACGGAGGTGCTTATTTAAATGTTTTCCAATGTTTTGACTACAATAATTTGGTTTTCCTAGGGAAGTAAGCTGATTCAATACTTGAACATTAATAGTTCTTGCATTAATGATCTCAGAAGATTGTACGCTGTATGGGAAACTCAATCAATATGACAAAATAATGATGCTCAGTAATTATAATTATTACAACAAAATTATGTAGATACAAAAACTAAACTATCTTAACTCTGTAATTACTTATATTGGTGTATTGTAGAAATTTTTCTCTATTATTTTCTGTGTTTCTGTCTTGGTTAACTAGAATTTACAATTTGTAGATGCTGAATTATTAAAATTATTGATTTACTAAGAGGCTGCAAAGTTATGTCCCTTGAGTTTGCTAGCCCTTCTGTATATATATACATGTATAAGATGTAATACATTAAGGAACTATAAGGCTTTAAAGAAAGGGGGGTATATCATTGAAACAGTTGGCTCAGCTGTGCCCCTCTTTATCTGAGTTAACCCTTTATTCCAACGGACCTAAGCATTATTACCTCCCCTTGCTTACAATCATATTATAATATTGTGTATCTCCGTGTCTTGGGGTTCATTGAGAAAAATATTGAGATTTTTATCATACAAATTAGTAATACATATTGACACTAGTGGTAGCGAGTCCATGTCATATTTTACCATATTGTTAACTTCAGCAGAGTACCATTCATAAATAAGGCCTAGTTGTGAAAATCCTGGTCCAGCCTACATGTAGATACAATTAAGTCCAGATCTTCTATATTATTTTTTTACAGAACTATTGGCTGAACTTTTGTTTGTGCCAATAGAAGAGTTTCTATAATCAAGAGTTGTCTTCTGATTAGTGTGTTAGGGGCTCTTCTGTTTTAAGGAGCTGTACTGTCTTAATAAGTTTGCTCTTGATATTTGGGAGACTTGTTGAAAGTGTGCCTCCGTAGCTCAATGGTTAGCACACTCAGTAAATGCCATCTAATCTGGAGGCACTCGGCATATGCTTGCCATATTTCAGCAGAAAGCAGACTGGCAAATAAATTTTGTGCTTGGCATTATTTTAAAGAGCAAAGCAGATATTGCAAAACACAATGGCCAATTCAAGGGAAGACTGTGGGGCACTTTCAATGTAGATCCTTTCTGTTCGCTTCTGAAAATACTATTTTCTCTGCTCGTTAGAGACCATACGACTCAGTCTTTGTATGTGTGTCTTGTTTTTACATGCATGAATTTAAAGTATGTCCATACAGTTGAATCACTGTACATATATCTACTTTACAACTGACATTTCAAATATTCACAGCTGGAAGTTGTTACATAAAGATAAAAGTTTAGATTGATCTGTTTCATAGTTTGTATCCCAATGTTGTTTATAAGTATGATAACAGTACTCAGTACTTCATCATTAAAAACATGTTGTCCATGATTTATATGTAATGTGATAGCAATATTTATCTGACAAAAAAACATTGATGTTAATTTTTACATGGTTTTTAATTTGTCTGGAGCATAAATCGTTTAACATATTTGTGAGACATTTTTATTACCCTGTGCGTTTAGATGTAATAACAATTATCTGTTAGTACAAGTATTATTTTTTTCACCTTATTTTCAATATGCTTTTAAACAGCTGAAACAAGAGTCTTATTGCAAACAAGTTGAAATATATTATAAACCGTGACTGTGGCCGAGTGGTTAGGGTGTCAGCCTTGGAAGCAGGAGATTGAAGGTTTGAATCCTGGCGGAAATACGGTATTGGTAGGACACTATTATAAACAAAGCCTTTATCTTTACCTTTATATTATACACTTTAATCTTCTTCCTGTTTCAAAAACACCATGTACCTGGAGATCAAGGAATGACAAGCTACAGTATTGTCTGGTTCCCGATCTCAGTATTTTACAGTGTTGAGGTCCCCAACTACTGTAAGCTTGGGTGCGGGAACCAGAAAAGCTCCAATATCGTCTGGTTCCTGATCTCAATTATCTTACTGTGTTGAGGTCCCCAACTACTGTAAGCTTTGGGACGGGAACCAGACAAGCTACAATATTGTCTGGTACCTGATCTCAATATCTTACTGTGTTGAGGTCCCCAACTACTGTAAGCTTGGGTACGGGAACCAGACAAGCTACAATATTATTGTCTGGTTCCCGATCTCAATATCTTACTGTGTTGAGGTCCCCAACTACTTTAAGCTTGGTGACGGGAACCAGACCAGCTACAATATTGTTTGGTACCCGATCACAATTATCTGACTGTGTTGAGGTCCCCAACTACTGTAAGCTACGGGACGGGAATATTGATAGCATTTTATATTAGCCTATGATCATGGTATTATGTTAATAGTTTTGATTTAGAATGACTGTGTGTGAGTGTGATCTCAGTGTGATCTCAGTGCATTCTCTTATATTGTACTGGTAATCTGAACATAACTCATTCTAGTATGGAAACCGTGCACTGTCTATATGTATCAGCAGGATGAGTTGGTATTTTATGTGAATAGACTGTCAATGTTTTGGAAATGTTCTATTGATTGCCTTGAACACAGACAAGCAACTTGAAGTAAGGAACGTAATTTGAGAATGTGCGAAGCTTAGGTAATGACTTTGTGATGTAAGCTCTTGCTGTCACAACTGTTTAATGTCTAACAGTTCAATAGACAGTTTAGGTCTGGTAGATTTAACAGTAGCAAGCAGACAAGCAATGTAAGATGACATTTCATGACTGTAACATAATGCTTCCTTATTTATTTCTTGTTGTCATGGTGATTATGTTATTGCATTTTAGAGAGAATCATTCTGTCTAAAATCTAATAAAATTTGTTAATAATACATTTTGTAGATTTTAAAATTGTTCGGGGAAATACTGAGAAAGTTTGATTAACAAACCTTTATTAAATTTTGGTTCTCAACCAATTTTTATGTGTCTGTTAATTTTGTGAAACTGATTATAATAGACACATTAAAGCCTTTGTAAGGAAAAAAGTGGCATATGTACAGAAAGGTAAAGCAATAAAAAGTTCATGACATTCCAAGCTTGAATTGTTATAATGTCTGTTGATGTGTGAACCTTTTATCAGTAACTGGTCGGTCAAGCAGTGATACTGGTCATAAAATATAATTACAGTATTGATGAATGATGTATTTTGTATAATTATCAATTTGGCCTTACAGATCATGTCTCTTCCACCCGATAGATCTATAAATGTCTTATAATTAACTATTCTGATGTATTTATCAATTAATTAATGTAACATGTTATAACCATCAAGGTTTGGAGTAAAACCAATGCTTCTGGTAAGTTAAGTATGTAGTAAGTTACGTACATGTATACTGTACCGGTAATGTTGACCAAAACATCAATTTAGAATATGTAATAATACTGTTAACTTTTGCTGTCATGACCATGCATGCATATGTTAAATTTAAATGGACTTTAATCAGGCTTTTTGATGGTAAAAGCTACATTTGTACAGTTATTAGATCTAGATAAAAAAATATGGCTGGCAGACAGGCTGGTGGACTGCAGGCTTTAATCAAGGGGCCAGAAACCAGCCATTTGAGATTGTAGGCTGCCAAGATGTATGCCGTAATATTTTACTGCTTTAAAAACATCTTGTTAAATTATGATTATCTTACTAGTATGTATCTTTCAGGCCTGGTATTGTTCAGGCTTAATAATTGTGCCTGATTTCAGGTTTTTGAATCTTGCAATTTCCTTCTTTCTTTATATTGAAAGGTTGAGTTTCAGGCTTTGAAGCATGGATTTTCAGGTTTGAGAATGATTGCTGATTACCAAGCCTGTGTCACGACTACCAGTATACACCCACATGGATCACGTTTTATTTAGATCAGTGTGAAGGAGTTTTCCTCATTCTGTATCATATAACTATATTAAAATTGTCATGACTTGTTCTCTTATATCATATTGTACCGGTACTAACACATGTACAGAAATGTGTAGGAGGGTGTGGTTTAATTAGAATACATGCTTTAATATTTATTACCTTATACATGTAATAGCTTGGTAATATTAATTAATATTGATTGTATTACTGGGTTTGTATGTAACATGCATGATTAAATGATGCCTTCCTGTTAATCAAGTGTGCCATAAATTGCCAAGTTGTCGGCTCAAATCCATAAATTTGTGAAAGCGCCCTTGGATCACATATTTTTCAAAGAGACGGGGTGATAAATGATTTATTAAAATGTTTTTTATTAGCTCATTAGTGCCCCACTTACAAATATCAGTTTCTTAAATAATAATTAATTTAGCAGTATTTTGATACAACGCATTAACGACAGTCTCTTAGTTTTACATATGTGAATATTGTTCATTACTAATGTAATCGTAATTTTTGGAGAACTAGATATGGAATTATGATAATTAGATTATTATATGATTATCATACGTCTCCTATAATTCAAGATTGAATGGTTGTGTACTTAGTTTTACCTGCGTTAAATGTGTTAACTTTGTTATATGTATGTACATAAATGAGACGAAAATAAAATAAAATATATATACATGTATATATTATATTGTTTTTGTTCTGACAGGATGTCAATCTGCCCCAGGATTGTCACTTTGGTAATTTTGTTATAAACAGTGATATACTAAAAAATAGTATTTTACATTGATTATAAAGCAGCAAGTTGCCAAGGAAAGTACAAAGTTGTGAATTGTCATTTGGGAGCATTGTAACTTGTATGTGGGTGCACCCACAGGTAACCGTTTAATTGAAAAATAATTTTAAAAATTGAAAAAAAAATGAAAAAAAATGTGACATTTATACATCTAATTAAATTATATATCAATTGCTGTAAAAAGAAATATTCATCAATGATACATTTACCTGTGGGTCCCCCAGGTAACTGTACTGTTTATTAATGATACATTTACCTGTGGTGGGTCCATCCATTGTAAAATTAGAATATTGCGTCCATTTTCAGGCTTATGACCCTAGGGTGATCTGGTCCCGATCTCCAGAAGCATCAGGAGTGGGAATCTCAGCTCAAATTGAGATTTTGATTAAATCTTAGACTAAGTTGTGATCAATCTGAAGTTGAAGCTCTTGAAATTATACCTACAGCACTAATCTCGCAATAATGTTTCTGTTTTGTGATGCCCATGAATTAAAATCAAAGACGCATTAATATTATTAATATTTGAGATGAGACTGAGCTCAGATTGAGATGCTTCCGGAGATCAGGGTCAGGTCGCTTAATACAAGTTAGACGGTAGTTTAATGCATTACTAAATTTATTTGAAGTTCTTTATCAAATTTGTTTTTATAATTTTTGTCTTTTTGTGCCAGAGTTGTCAACACACTGCCGTCTCTGAGGAGAAAATGATGATTCAATTGATTATATATTCTTAGTATTTTCATTCTTTAGAGAAATCTCAGAGCTTTTGTTCATTTCCATTGTTTCTTGCAAACTTTATACATACATACACACTCGATAGATCAACTTAACCCTATATACATGTAACCTGGGAGTAAATTGTGTGACTGGTGTTTTCTGTATGTAATGTCAATTCTTATTCCGTTCGTCAGTTAAATTGATTTTTTTATAGATTGCTAATCTAATTAGTGAGCTTCAACTTCCCTGTTTGTTTTACTAATATTATTAGGTACATTGTTCTCTCTAGTTACTGTAAAGCTTTCTATTTTCTTTCAGCGAGTGTCTTGATCTGTTACGGACGTGAGAGAAACCAAGCTGGAGAAGCGTGTCTGATGAAAACATAAGCTTGGGACAATGTATGAAAGAAGAAGGCTCGGCGGAATGTCTGATGTTCACGTATAGCTTGTTACATTGTTCAATACATTGTAGATGCTACAGCAGTAGATCCGTAGTTTATATAATGTAGCACTTGTATTTAAAGGAATAAAGTGAAAGTTTGTTCGCCGAGTGTTAGTTACAGAATGGAGATAAACGTATTATTAAACAGATTGTAATCTGTGTGTAAGCCTTCAGTGCTCGAGCAGGGAATTCACGAAAATGGCGATGTTGGCTCTGGAGAAAAATACATTAAAATGTTTGAATTCTGCTCTGCCTGATGATTGGGAAGCTAAGTTGGTGCGAGATGAAGGCCGGATCTACTACCTCGAGTAAGTCAGAATTATATTTTTTTTTACGGAAATGCTTCTTGTACTAAATTATATATACATGGACACTCCATACTTTGTCTTGATCATACATCTTTGAATAGTTCAATTAATATTTGTATAAAAAGTTCTATGATTTGAATTACACAAATGTGGAATTTATTTATTGCTTGAAGCATTTTACTTATCCCACAAAGCCTTCAACTATATCGATAGACTGAATTCATTGATGTAAATAGATCATTCAACATTTATTAATATTTTATTACGTGAAGCATTATATAAATGTGGCCATTAAGTACGGTATGTACTGTACGTGTATATGTGAGTATTACTGGTATGCAAACTTAATGAAGAGCAACTGTTCAATAATTTACTTCCTCATGAATATTTTTGTACTGCGTGGAGGGGGGGGGGGGGGGCGCGCTTCATGTTTCATATACTGGCTGTATTTACTTAGATAATTCCCAGTATAATACAACTTAAAGTGATATATATAATATTATGTATTGTACTGTAAAATCATGATTATTTGTGTTATACATGTATTTGGTGGATTGATTTTTAGCAATTTCGTGGATAAACTCGACAAGGAAGTGAAATCTCAATGATTTATCTGAACATACAAAGTACGATATCATAATTTATTATAGGTGCAGTTCAATATTCCATTAAAATATTGAATTATCTAAAAATTTAAGCTCCCAGATGATTTCCCTCTTGCAAAATCAATGAAATCTAGAAAACAATTACAATTTTAAATGTCGAGGTGTTGATATTTTTAATATATTGTAACTTCCAGGGAAAATATAACTTAGGGTAGAATGGTTTTTTTACCCTGGATTTTTGAACCATTATAAATTTCTGTTTATATGTTTGAATGTAGAATGGTTCAACCTGAGTCTTGACTTCAAGTGAATCAAATCGAGACTTCACGTATGCATAAATTCTGTAGAAGATTTATTGAAAACATTTTTTGGTTTTCACCCGTCAGCATTGCATTTATTGAGCTTTCTACACTGTTAATAAATCAGTTGAAATTCCATTATCTGAAATTTTATGTTTGTACAGCATTTCATTATCTGAGTGACTATAAATGATTTAGTTTTCATAATTATTAATTATCGGACGCATCAGATTTAGAAGCAGGGGTTTCATTTTGTCGAGGGAGTAATTTCCAAAATTTCCAAAAAGCCACATTTTGGCCCTCAAGATTTTTGTTTGAAGGGTCATTTCCTAGAGTATTTTGCCTATAAAGTCCAAAGTACCAAAATGACCCATCAGATTCAGAAGCTAGTGGAACCCCCTGCATCAGAAGATATAACAGCTGAACTGTACATGTATCCTGTATTAGAAGAACAGCTGAACTGTAGAAAAAAGTCATGTATCCTGTATTAGAAGAACAGCTGAAGAATAGCTGAACTGTACCAAAAAAAGTCATGTATCCTGTATTTTGTCTTTTATTTTGGGAGAATTTCATATTTCGGGAATTTTTCTTCCCACAACCATATCATGCATTGAATCAGAAATATTGCATGGTGAACGTGAGTTGGGAAATGAATGAAGTTTGATTGGCGAGGTCACACTTCTGATCATGATATTCTGGTGGTTGGGACTGTGGGACAGCTATTGATTCTCTTCTTCAATTACAGTTACTGAGTTAGCTAGAATAATATTTTCTCAGAATTCTTTTAGACAGATCATCATTAGTTGTTAAGTGTCTCTGCTTGACGTTGGTTTAGTCACATGCTGGTATAATTGACTCAGACTTACTTAGTTTTGGCATGTTTAGAAGTTGTACTGTACCAGCAATGTATTAGACTATATATAATCTAATTACATGTACATTTTGTACCTGTCTCAGGCTCTCTTGAACATTTGAAATATTGGTAAGTAATATTTTAAGTGGTGAAGTGTGAAATACTTCTACTTTTAATATGTATAATTGATGCTCATGTAAACTGGTCGATTGGAAGAGTGGTGTCGTAGAGAGTGGTGATTGCAAGTGTATATTATAACTGTGAGTAAATTGCAGAAGTGGCATTCGCATAGGTGACAATTGCAAACTTAACTATTTACAAATGTAACTAGGGATGTTAGAGTTTGGGAATAATTAGGTCCTACTTTTAACCGGTGTCACAGTAAAATGATACAAGCCAGAATAACATCGAGCAGTGGTACGATTCGTTATTCGGTTAACAGTTTGATAATTGGTTTGTTAACTGGTTATCAATTTGTCCGAATATTTACTTAGCCAATCATGTCAGCATGGGAGCTGTTTGAGTAGCAAGTGAGGTGGATGACTGTATGAAGAAAGGAGGGGCTGAGTCTGGTGACTGAGGTACAGAAAAAGTGGCAAAGATTTAAATGAATGCTAACTTAAGTTCAATATTGTCATACCGGTGCCTGAATTAGCTCGGTAACAATATATTACACCTGTTGAGTCATAATTAATGTACCCCCCCACATTGTGTCCCAATCAACAGCTTTAAAATGGCTTCCTGTATTTTCATTTCTTGATGAGATCATTTATACAGCATTACTATAATCAGAACCTGTCATGTTGGTGTTTGTAGTTAACAGGGGGTGTTGTTTCTTGGTCTGACATGGTGTTCATTATACTGCGAGTATCATTAACTGAGTCATAATGCTGCCTGTTTGGTATCATCCCAGACCAAATGTTAAAATCAATGAATGAATTAATTAATAAAAAAACTTCTGGATTCAAGTTGGATTGTATGGCTAATCTATTGTCTGGTTTTAGAGAAAATGAACAAGATCTGGTTAGTCTGCAGCATGACAAATGGGATATAAATCTGTTTAAAGACATTATGTATTTTCTATTGTCAAACTATTAAAAACACCGCACTATATACATGACAATGTATCAAGTCATAGACTTCATGTGAGTATAATATATTTGGTACATGTAGTTTTCATGCTCGTATTAAATTTGAAACTTGTGATGCCTAAACCTATCCTTTTCATTTGTTCAGAAGAAGGTGTTTGTCTTTATGGTATTCGATCACGATATATAGAAACAGATGCTAACCATATATACATGTACTCTTTGTGTAAATAGCTATTGTAGGATATTAAAGTAATATGATGTCTTTGACATTTTCTAGTTTCTCTGTGATTGCCTTGACATTTTCATATCATGATGCACGGTTAAAACAGATGTGTCACAGGTATATACTAGTACATTGTGACTAGCGTACTATTTCAATCCCATTAAAATCAGACCCTTACATTTGCTCCATTCCTTTACACTGTTAGAGATCTGACTACACTCCTTAAGAGGTCATGTTCAAATGACAATGACGTCACATAGCCACAGCAGTCTTTCACCACACTTTCAGATTTGTGAAAGGAGCAATTTGATTGGATGACGTAAAGTTCACATGGACATGACCCCATATGGAGTGTTGTCAGATCCTGTATCAGCATAAAGTAGTGAAGGGTCAGGGTCCGATTTTAATGAGATTGATACATTTAGTATGCACATTAGTTCATGGAACTCTGTACACACAATTAGGCACACCAATTTACTTTATAAGAAATAAATTGTTTCAAATTTTGTATAGTGAAATAAGGTCTGAATTTACACAATTAATTGTTGCAATTGATTAGGTTGATATGAAGTCTTCAAAACATTTTATGTTCACTCCTGACATTTCATCCAGATCTTTGCCTGTGGTGTTTCCATGTTAACCCTGACATTGTTACGGGAACATTTATTAGATTGGGCTAATCCATAAGTCAAGAGGTGGTGTATGTTTATCCACTGCTTCAATGGTGTTACTGGTAAGGATCATCTTGGCGTTTAATTAAATGGCAACATGTTATGATAGCTTGCCGTTTAATTAAATGGCTGTCAATATTGTCTGATGTATGGATTATATTCTGATAAACAGAATTTCCCAATCATTTATTTACAAGACAAATCTGATATCAATCCCTCGAAAAAAGAGATTGTTCATTCATTGAGAGAATATCAGATGCATGGAGCTTTTCTATGCATTTAAGTGGCGGGCTAAACATTTCCCTTCAAGGGGCGGGCTAAACATTTCCCTTCAAGGGGCGGGCTAAACATTTCCCTTAAAGGGGCGGGCTAAACATTTCCCTTGAAGGGGCAGGCTAAACATTTCCCTTCTTGGTTGTTACCTTAAACTTATTTAAAATTAAACTTAATTTTGGAGTAATTTGACCAAAAGAACCATACACAAGCCACAAATGGCAGTAATTTAACCCAAAGGACAATATATGCAAATTGCAGTTATTTGACCCAAAAGGACAATGTACAAATTGCAATCATTTAACCCAAAGGACCATTGTACAAATTGCAATCATTTAACCCAAAGGACAATGTACAAATTGCATTCATTTAATTCAAAGGACCATGTACAAATTGCATTCATTTAATTCAAAGGACCATGTACTAACTGCATTCATTTAATTCAAAGGACCATGTACTAACTGCATTCATTTAATTCAAAGGGCCATATACAAACTGCAGTCATTTGACTCAAAGGATCATGTACAAATTGCAGTTATTTGTCCCAAAGGACCATGTACAAACTGCCGTCATTGGACCCCTAAAAGGGCCATGTACAAACTGCTGTCAATGGACTCAAAGGGCCATGTACAAATTGCCGTCATTGGACCCAAAGGACCATGTACCAACTGCAGTCATTTGACTCAAAGGATCATGTACCAACTGCAGTCATTTGACTCAAAGGATCATGTACCAACTGCAGTCATTTGACCCAAAGGACCATGTACAAACTGCGGTCATTGGACATAAAGGACAATATACCAACTGCAGTCATTTGACCCAAAGGACCATGTACCAACTGCAGTCATTTGACTCAAAGGATCATGTACCAACTGCAGTCATTGGACATAAAGGACAATGTATCAACTGCAGTCATTTGACCCAAAGGACCATGTACCAACTGCAGTCATTTGACTCAAAGGATCATGTACCAACTGCAGTCATTTGACTCAAAGGATCATGTACCAACTGCAGTCATTTGACTCAAAGGATCATGTACCAACTGCAGTCATTTGACTCAAAGGACCATGTACCAACTGCAGTCATTTGACTCAAAGGATCATGTACCAACTGCAGTCATTTGACCCAAAGGACCATGTACAAACTGCGGTCATTGGACCTAAAGGACAATGTACCAACTGCAGTCATTTGACCCAAAGGACCATGTACCAACTGCAGTCATTTGACTCAAAGGATAATGTACCAACTGCAGTCATTTGACTCAAAGGATCATGTACCAACTGCAGTCATTTGACTCAAAGGATCATGTACCAACTGCAGTCATTTGACTCAAAGGATCATGTACCAACTGCAGTCATTTGACTCAAAGGATCATGTACAAACTGCCGTCATTGGACCCAAAGAATCATGTACAAACTGCCGTCATTGGACCCAAAGGACCATGTACCAACTGCAGTCATTTGACTCAAAGGATCATGTACCAACTGCAGTCATTTGACTCAAAGGATCATGTACCAACTGCAGTCATTTGACTCAAAGGATCATGTACCAACTGCAGTCATTTGACTCAAAGGATCATGTACCAACTGCAGTCATTTGACTCAAAGGATCATGTACCAACTGCAGTCATTTGACTCAAAGGATCATGTACCAACTGCAGTCATTTGACTCAAAGGATCATGTACCAACTGCAGTCATTTGACTCAAAGGATCATGTACCAACTGCAGTCATTAGACTCAAAGGATCATGTACCAACTGCAGTCATTTGACTCAAAGGGTCATGTACAAACTGCCGTCATAGGACCCAAAGAATCATGTACAAACTGCCGTCATTGGACCCAAAGGACCATGTACAAACAGCATTATATAATTCTTGGCCTGACACGAGTACTTTGGTTACCCATACAATACATGGGGAAACATGGCCACTGGCTTTTAGAGCTAGTTCTTGTCAAATGCTTACATTGGATATAAATTCATGTTGTGTTGCAGGTAATTGTGTTTACTGGCATCTGCTAATCTTCTTCACTCAAATTAAGTTAAATGCAGCTCTGTGAAAATATGTCCCTTTGAAATGATGTGTTACACATGTACATGACTGAAATTAATCTATCTGGAAGACTGGAACTTTTGTCTAGGTTTCTCAGGAGCTCTTACATTGGATTTTTAAGTTTTAAAACATTGTTCCACTCATCCGGTAGATGTGTAGAATTTTGATCATGGTGGAGCTGTATGCCTGCCATATAGCAGCAGAAAGCTGTCTGGCAAATAAAGGCTATGCTCGGCAATGGCATTTTATAATTGACACAAAAATGGTAAAAAGTGTAATTTCCAGGTAAAAATTGTTTGTGTTAAAACTTTTGTGAAACGCTCGAGGTCTTTAAATCTCTTACAGACTGTATACTATGATCCCTTTATTTCCTGGGTTTACGTAATCTGTATCTGGATCAAAGTGCTCCACATGAGGATCAAACTCCACACTGTCAGATAGTCTACTCCACAACCTGACCAAGCCTTATAATTTATAGATTTTCTGTGATATATGAAGATTGTGGAAGCTACTTGAAGTATTGCTGACCTGGGTGTGAAGTGTGTTGATTTATGACGGTGCTTGTTAATCCTAGGTTTGAGCAAACACATTCCTCAAGGTTCCACATATTCCTATATACAATAACCGTCTTTATTTATTATAAGTGACTTCTGTCTATTGATTATATACTAGAAGTATATATTTAGTAAACACACATTTACTATACTTTTGACAATTTGTCGGTATATTGGTATTTATACGCTAGGCTGGACAGCCGCGATTTATTGCATTGTTTAGCCGTTTGCATTGAGAATTAAACTTATTGTAGTGTCAGTGTAATTTGACACAATTTGTTCAGTTCGGTGTAGCGTGTAAACATTTATCAACACTCCCTCTTGTCTGATCATTTGATCTGTGGGGAAATAATGGGGTGAAATGATCGGTTAATTAATATGATGATATAAACATGTTGGTGCTAATAGCTTGATCGTATTTCTATGAGTTAGGATCAGGTTAAGTGTGTATTGTTAGCAACCTGTTAATATTGGTCAATAACTCATTATCGTGAAGAGTATTCATTTACTACTGTGATCATTAAATAACCTATAATATCCATATTAATATTGTATCCTTAATGGTTAATTATGTATCTTCTCCGAGTGGCTAAAATGGGATAAATTTGTCTTTTTTCTGCTTTTTTGCAACATTCTTGTTATTTTAAAACAATTCTGCTTTCTTTTAAGTTATCTGGGGATTGTTCAATCTTAAATTTTTTCAACTTTAGTATATATGACTCAGACATTCTTACATTGTTATTATTGACAATAATTTTACTTTCATTATTGTACACCCAGATTTATGTAGCTATAAAATCACCTGCTGCAGTTTGGTAATATATTAATATAAGTATGGCTGCACATTTTGAAAATTTCCTTGTTTGGTAAAACGTTTAAATAAAACAGCTAGGTGCTTAGATGTGACTTAAGTTATAACTCAGAATCATCAGTTAGTCATTATATATACATTCATGTATGTAAATCTTACTCATAATTGAAGAAACAAACAAAGCCTGAAATATTGTTATATTTTCTCAGTCTGATAAGCACGACTATTTATATATGATCAATTATGTATGATATATATTGATTTTAGTACAGTATTGTTAATCTTGTTTCACTTCAGACAGGCTTATCCCATGATAGAAACGCAGGTATTAATGATTCACAATTCACACTTACTTATCTTCATTCATTGACAATAAAAATTCGGAACATATCTGCGTAAACAGTGTATTCAGGGCCGGGCCAAAGTTTGTTTCGCAGTCACTATATGGACAATATTTATTACAGTAAGGCCGGGCCAAATTTTTTTTCCAAGTCACTATATCGACAATATTTATTACAGTTAGGCCGGGGCAAAGTTTGTTTCCCAGTCACTATATCGACAATATTTATTACTGTAAGGCCGGGCCAAAGTTTCTTTCCCAGTCACTATATCGACAATATTTATTACAGTTAGGCAGGGCCAAAGTTTGTTTCCTATTTATTACAGTTAGGCCGGGCCAAAGTTTGTTTCCCAGTCACTATATTGACAATATTTATTACATTAAGGCAGGGCATAAGTTTGTTTCCCAATTGCTATATTCATTTATTATTGACAATATTTACATTTATTTTCATTATAGATTATTAAAAATGCCGTCACATACGGACACATTAAAAATGATACTTCATATTCTAAATTTCCTAATGATTTCAAAATTTACATATTAAATCACTCACAAAAATATCAGAGCCGCAAAAACAAACTTTTTGTCTTATAGTAATAAGATTTAACATATGTTTCGTGTTGTTCAGAGAATTTTCAACATTTTTTCTGTAATTTTGTAAATATGTTTACAGCTATAAAGTCTGATGTCTGATATCTGGGGATTAGGAAAAGTTGGTAAAACATAAGTTCTGATCTATATGTAATAATAGAGTATTTCTGACATGAACTTAATTGTTATGTTTATTTTACTTCTGTTATATATAGCTTATATACCTGATTTTTTCAACAGAAATCAAACCTATAGTCCAGCCAGGATAAAAATCCAGTGACGCAGCGGTCGAGTCCACTATAACGGTGTAAAACCGATTATAAAGGCTATTTATACTGTACAAACAACTATAATTTCAAAGCTAAACTAACATACAAAACTTCGCCCTACCTGTTTAGACAATGGTTGTGCTTTTTGCGTACACATAAACTGCAACGTCACTGTCACAATATCCTAACTGGACTATAGTTTATTTCTCTCCATGATGACTAATGCGTACAGTGTATATGTACCTGATATTTAGCTTTATACAGCTCAAAAACAAACTTGGCCCTGTCGGGGCTGATTCTACATCAAATGTAACCTCAGAAATGGAAGACAAGTTGAAATAATGGTTGAATTATGTTAGGTGACTCGTTGGTCACCTGGTGACTGTTTTACTAACATTGCGTAAATGTCGCGTAAGTTTACGCATATGATATATTTGTCACTTACGCAAATCCTTAAGTGTGTTTTACTAAACGATCGCAAGTTGTTGCATACATTTACGTAAAAATATTAAATATTGACCATAGACCGGGCCACAATATTACCAATATAACGGGAACCAGAATGAATAAATGTACAAAAAGGTTCGATAAGTTTTGATGATTAAACAGGTTTATATTACTAATCACGGTCGAAAATCAACAGTGCGTGGCAAAAACTCCTCACTACGTTCATATTTGCTATTTACGCTTACTCCGACCTTGCGTAGAATTACGCCAATACTTACGACAAAACATGAGAAAAAATATCTTAGTAAAACGCATTTACGCAAATATTATCGACGTACGCAATATTTACGGAAAACTTAGAGTTACGCTAGCGTAAACGCTTTGATAAAACAGTACCCTGGTGACTGTTTTATCAAAGCACTTACGAAAATCTTAAAGTTACGATCAAATTTAAATTCTTCATTATTCATTAACAATCACTAATTGGTGATGATTACTGTTTGTAAGAGTTCCTTAAAAGAATCATTATTAGTATTACAGCTCCATTTACCACACTTTACAATTGTAAACAAATTGTAAAGAAGTTAAATTTGATGGTAAGTCTACGATTTCCATCAGTGCTTTGATAAAACAGTACCCTGGTGATGATGTGGGATGAATTTTTTAAGGAAGACAAACTATGTGATGAGTTAGTGGAAAATATGCTAGTGCCTTAATGTGACGGGGTATTTAAAGTTAGTACTGGTTTAGGAAACAGTCCAGGAAAACTGGTTACATGTATTAAGTGAATCTGCTGCCATTTATAACGATTGAGAACCAGCGTCCGAAGAAACAAATTAACATTTATAAGTGTACTATATGTGGCCTTGAAGCTTTAAAAGGATTAGAATTCCATACCCCTTGCAAAGCTTGGGACAGCATTCTCAATAATGTTTACATTCGAGTACCCCGGTATGTGATGAGTTCATTTAAGCGATGAGTTCATTTAAGCAGAGAATTTTTTTCGATTCACATAAAATTCATCTTTAATCTTGTCAGGGTAAATGATTCAAATTGAACAAGTACAGCCCCTGATTGATTGAAATCTACTAGACATATTTGTCATTTCTGTATTCTTTTTTCATGGCTTGTTTAAACCTGAATCTTGTTAACCTATATCTACACAGAGATTTTAAGTATTACATTAATATTTTATGCCTCTGTTCGATTAATCTCAATAAATTACGAACGCCTTAATGCACACATAATTAATGAATTGGTAAAAGTTTAGATTATAATAATGTCTGGTATTTGCAACCGTAAATCATTATTACTAAGGAAGTTTAATTACTTTTTCAGTACAAAACTGTATATAATAAATGATGTATAATTTATTAATGGGATGTTTGCTAATCATGTCTCATCATGATGACGCCCCCCCCCCCCCACCGGGTACCATGTTTGCTAATCATGTCTCATCATGATGACGTCCCCCCCCCCCACCGGGTACCATGTTTGCTAATCATGTCTCATCATGATGACGTCCCCCCCCCCACCGGGTACCATGTTTGCTAATCATGTCTCATCATGATGACGTCCCCCCACCACCGGGTACCATGTTTGCTAATCATGTCTCATCATGATGACGTCCCCCCCCCACCGGGTACCATGTTTGCTAATCATGTCTCATCATGATGACGTCCCCCCCCCCACCGGGTACCATGTTTGCTAATCATGTCTCATCATGAAGACGTCCCCCCACCCAGTTACCAGCACCTAGCTACTTTACTAATGTGTTTTCATCTTTTCTTCCATTTACCTTAATTGTCTTCCATTAACCTTTGGATCAATCATTCTTAGTTGGTCCAGTTTCTGTTACTTTCATGATCAGGGGAAACTCAGGCATACTTAGTTAGCCATTTATCTGATATTTTCCAGGATGTATTATCATCGAATCATTCAGAGCAATGTGTGTATAATTCTCTCGGGGTATGGAAACAAGTGGTTGGCATTCAGCAAAGCTGTGTAGTGTCACAAGATCAGGCTTATTGTAGGAATATTAATCCAATATTGTACAGTTTGTTATCACCAGATGATTTAACATATTACATTTGCTGCCAGGATTCAGGTCCAGGAGTGACGTGCTGTCACTTATGCTGAGCATAGCCTTTATTTGCTAGTCAGCTTTCTGCTGAAACATGGCAGGCATATGAGTGCCTCCACCCGTATTTGAACTCAGGTCTCCAGATTAGTTGGCAAGCGCACTAACCATTGAGCTAATGAAGGACACATTTAACTAAAGTGAATTATAATTAGTATAAATATGGTACACATGAAGCTTCCTTAGTAATGTTTGGCAACCAGCATGTAGAGATTATTACAGGTTCTGTGATGGTGGTTTCTGTATTTCAACAACATTATGAGAGTTTCCATAGCTCACAAAGAGTGTTAATTACTCAGTGAACCATACAGTCAATATATGGAACTTTACATCAATACACTGAGCACCAAGCAACCCAAGTGAGCTTCACTGAAATGATCCTATTTTCAGTCTGGTCAGACCCTCTCAATTATACATCACTTAGGATCAGACTTTAATTT
This sequence comes from Spisula solida, assembly GCA_947247005.1. Classification (NCBI taxonomy): domain Eukaryota; kingdom Metazoa; phylum Mollusca; class Bivalvia; order Venerida; family Mactridae; genus Spisula; species Spisula solida. Next base: position 49,888,622 of record OX365950.1, read on the forward strand.
GTGTGTCCTGCTGTTTTCCTGTGTTTGAGTAGTATTATGCGCTACCTGTACCTCTATGGAGATGATTGAGTGTTTCTCAAATGAACAGTATTAATATATAATATAATACGGAGACATTTCAATAAATCACATTGCTAACAAATAGCTTACTATCATTAAAAGAAGGAATCTTTGTGAATCTGTGTGTTTGTTTGGCTTATGTTGAATCAGAACATAAGTGATAGAGCTTAGTGACCCAATCCAATTGTCCCAATAAATAAAGCTCCCCCCCCCCTGGTATATCTCAACCTATTATCGTTTGTTACATGATTTATAGATGTTTATATCACTGTATAAGAGTGTATAACTTCAAAGCGATAAATTGCAATACAAAAACAAACACAAAATCCGCTATATTTATCGTTTCTGAATATTTAGGAGCTTGCAAACTTTATATGTTGTGCCAAATGTTTGAATGCTTTCATAGGCAAATGTTACGGTCCTTGATTGTAATCCATAACAAAAATATAGGCAATTTTGTGTTTGTTTTTGTACAGCAATTTATTGCGTTAGAGTTATACCAAGTTGGTAAACAGTGAATCAAACTGATACCTGAAATTATTAAGATGCCTCTGATCACATCTTTGAGACATCATGATCTGTGACTGTTGGCCTGATTGTCATGATCGAACTGGTTAACTTGTCGTACCTGGAATTTTTATCTCAGAATCTTAGACTTGTTGACTCTCAGTTAGCCCTCCTTCAGCTGTATATTTTAACAGCTACACCAGCCCTGCGTGCAACGAAGAATTACGTGACGCATGTTTCGTACATGGTACGTACCTGTTATTCGTTGAACGGTATGTTTAAAAAAACATGTTTGTCACGTACGCCAAGTTTGGCTAACCGTATCCGGAGGTGGACTGTGCGTGTATTTTGTATTTAAACAAAATGGCAGACAGAGGCAAACAAAAGAATGTGAATAGTAAAACCCATGTATCCGTACATATTTCGAACTGAGAAAGGAAAAAAACGGGTATTTATTGTTTGCGGCAAACGAAGCGTACAACGAAGGATTATAGCAATAAAACCCCGTGATTTCTAAACATGTTTGCAGGTAGCTTTCCTTGAACGTAGGGCTGGAAGGCTAAAATATCAACGGGCTATTTCTGCAGAAAATGGGTTCAAACCTATTCAGCATTAGTTTAAAAAAGGTTCAAAACATTAATTTTACAAGTCATGTTCTACTGTATGTTAGTTTTTGAAAGAAAATGGGATGGAACCAGGGAACAGAATCATGATGTTGGGATATTTTATTTTGTCCTCATGTGTCTATGACCTTCTGAATTTTGAAATAAAACTCCTTCTATTCTAGCCTTTAATAGTTAGGTTAGTGACAGTAACACAATCACATTGTTCTCACATTATAGGGTTTTGTTTTAGTGAAACACATGATTATATAAGACTGATAATTTACAAAATTAGATTAAAACACCTACATTAACATGGAGAATACTAAAATGATCCGATGTAATTAGTTTATTATGAACTGAATGCCTGTGCTGTGCCGACAAATTGAATTACACGAGATTGAAAATATTGACTGGTTTTTGAAGCACATATAAGGTGTCCTCAAAATATCTGGGAAATCGTATCACTGTTAACATCGTGGGCGACATAGACCAATGATGAAAGGATGGTCACATTAAATTGGTCACAGGAAAATTATTTTAATGGAAGATGTCTTCAATGCAAATATTCAAGCTTTAAACTAACCAATATTGGTATCCACACCAGGTTTTATGTTGTGCACGAGCTTTAATCATTTAGAAAAGAAACCCAGATATTTTGGTGATTTCTGTAGTTTTTTGTCTGTTTGCTGTTTATGTTACATTTGCCAACAGTACTCACTATAAATAGGATGATTAAACACAAGTTAAACAATTAAAAGACAAATCTTTGTAATTGAAAATTGGTCTTGTCATTAAGTACCGATAGAGCCTCAGCTTCATAGATTATTAAGTAGATGTGTTTATTCTATGAATTCACTTTCTGTTATGTAGTTAATTCAATGAAGTATTCCTATGGGGTGATAACAAATCAAATAATAAAGTCAGTGATTTATGTGATATAAATCTGTTAAGCAGTAATACTGTATGATGTTTAAGTTAATTCAATCCTATGTGGTTCATCAGAGTGAAAGTTGATAGAGGAACTGGTGTGATATTTTAGTAAGATTTATGTTTTCTCAATTATCTATGGTTGAAATACAATATTCAAGGTGTATCTCTTGTGTAATATTGATTTTCAATTATTGTAAAATGTGGATAGATTGATTCAGAAAATTTCAAGGTCAAGGTCATTGACCTTGTGGCACGGCACAGAACAAGATGTGCATGAATTTTGCAAATTTAGGATTGTTAAAAAATGTGTTAAATGTTTTCGTTGATTGGTTCTTTGTTACTCGTAACGTAAGGGACGTATAATATATGTAACAAGGTTTAGTATTTGCTAGACTTTTTCAACCAATTCAGTGGGCTCGAATTCCGTCTTCTAACCCTCGTAGAAGAATTTTCTATATTTTTCAAAAATGCATCTTCGCCAAAAATTTGGAAACCAGACTGGACTGTGCATCATCATCGCAGCCCATGCAAACCGTGCCTCTTCGTGAACTTCATGCAAGCAATATCATGTGGTTTTAGCAAAAAGGTTTTAACAGCATAGAAAACAATTTGTGTAAACACACTCATTCTCATAATTGTAGGACATCCCTAATGTGATCAACCATTTGGCTGTTATTAAACAAGTTTTTTCGCCACAATTTTCCATGCACAGACGAACACAGCAGCACACAAACCACATGTTTGTTTTGGTTGTAACAATTGTGAGTGGAGCAAACACTACTAAAGGCGTTTGGGTTTAAAACATTTTCTTCCCTATTGCTCACTATAATAAGTGGTGGTCAAAACTGTGAGCCATACTCTAGTACGATCTCTGTACCATAATGTGACAAATGCACAGAGTCTGTACGCTAAAAGCAGGTTGTAAGTATGCACAACTCACTTAACATGTGTACAAGTCGTACGATGTCGCACGCAGCCACTCATGGCCAGGCACAAACGTGCGTGTGATATGTGTTGACCTACTCTTTCCGTAACTCCTTTCCATGTTTTCGGAAAAATGCCGTAGCCTCTCAAAAAATGTACGTGCCAAAGCAGGCACATTTGGTTGTGACCCGGCCTTTAGGTTTCTAATCATTGAAGGAAACGTTTAATAAACTCTAACCTTTACATCAAATTGGTTTTCTTCAAAATACCACAAGTTTCAGCCTAACTGGGAAGTGTTGTTAATATTCTATGAAGTAAAACTGCTCATATATTGAAGTATAATATATAGTCAGCCTGTATGATTAAGATGGCCTGTGATTTGTTGTCTATAATCAAAGTTAAGTACTTAAAACATCCATTGTTATAAATTGGAAACATGTTTTATGAGTATATCAATTCCTAAACCACTTACATCAGTTATAACGATTACTTAGATATGCATCTGTTGGTCTATATACATTATTATATAAAGATATAATTTTGACAAGTGTCCAAAATTGTCTAGACATATATAATGCTCGCTGTTACACTAAATGAATGTTTTATATTTATGATCCTTTAGAGGACTGAAATGATCATGGCTACAGATTGTTTATAGGGTTATAAGTGTGTATATCAGGCCTAGACACTAACTATTTTGGCCACTGGTCCCACAGGGCAAAAACGCCCAATTTGTAAATAGAATAGTTACTGGTCCTCCAGAATTTTCACTGGTCCTTCCGGATTTTCACTGGTCTCGGACCAGCGGACCAGTGTTAGTGTCGAGCCCTGTATAATATTATTTCTCAGTGATGAAAACAGAAATGATATGAAAGTACTGTAAGGAAATTTATGTCCCTTAGCATGTTGCTTGTACTTACACTTTGAATACACTGTGAATTTTGTTTGAATTCTGAGTCTTCCTGCTATATCAGCTGCTGTCTGCATGGTGTTGTAACAACAAATCTTGGCTTTTATCATATTATTCAATGATGTATTTTTTTGCTGCCTGCTGCTTAGATTACTGGTATTTTTTTGTTGCAAAATGAATAATAGTAATAAAAAAAATACAACTGAATTCTTAATATAGTTTATTATAGTTGCCAACTGAATGTTGTACATGAGTATTGATTGATTGCCAAACATTATGGATGGTTGGTCAGTAATTGGTTGTGGGTTGGTGAGTGATCCTGGATTAATTGATCTCTGCTGGTCAATTCTGCATGCTGATGGTGAAAACCTTGTTCAACGGTCTTCACAGTGTTAAGTTATTGTTTAAAATTGTAACAGCTTTGATAATCGAGTCTTGTCATGAGGTCCGGTAATTGTCCACTGAATGTGTCATTTTGTAAGGTGTTTATTTGAGCCATGAAATTATGTATGCCTTGTATACTCAGCGTCCTATTGTAATGTTTCGGAGCTGATTTCAAGATATTTCTACAGTGATTGAATGATGCAAGCTCTTCGATTAGTTCCTGAAACTATAGCTGGCACTTACAAAATATAATGTGCATTTTCTCTTGCAATCATTAGCTGAAGTAGACACTGTGGTATTGTTTGTTAACGTTTAGAACTGTGAAATAAAACATTGATAAACTATTGAATGTATCGGAGAAGGTGAAATTAGAAATGGTTGCCATGGTTATCAGATATTTTTATTTGATATTTATCTACGGAAATAATATCAATGGGTGTAAAATTTGCTGTGAACATTTCAAATGACATGAGATTGCTCTGCATACTGATTTATTTCTCTGCTAAACTTTGAGAAGTTGAAATGAATTCTTGGAGAATGTCGGTCTGATAATGTCGGTATGGCATGTTTAACTGCAGCATCTTCCTGTGTTTGGAATTGATGAAGTCGAGATGTGTGTAGGATGACAGACACAACGTTTAAAATGACTCCAGATCCTGTCTGACAACATATTGTATGCACTGAGAAAATTGAATATAATATAATAATATTATACATATTTTTTAAATTCTCTTTATTAGCAGTCAATCCATTATGAACTGAGAGACTTTGTCGGATATTTCCCTGCTGGGTTTTATTAATCGTCCAGACAAGATTCCTAACACTTCCTATTTAACTGAGACATTACATTATAAAGATCATGAAAAATAGGACAGAGCACAAAATTAAGGCCCAAAAGGACACAAAACAAAACAAAACAATCTATATTGTCTGTTTCAAACTAAAAATCTTTATAATAATCTCCTTTTCATTTTTTGGCTGCTTTAATGTTTTGACAGAATTTTATTAATAAAATTCAATGTTGAATATTTTTTATAACAAATTATGTTATTTATAATGTTGAAACAATCTGTTTATTTACTGGTTCACTAACATACTGTATCTCTATGATACTTGTTGAAGGTTGAAGAATGACTACCAGAGGTATAAAGATAACACTGGCTGTAGGAATTCCTTGAAACTGTTTTTAAAATTTCAAATACATCATTTATCTTTAATACTGACATGTTTTATTGTTAGCTCACCTGTCACAAAGTGACAGAGTGAGCTTTTGTGATCACACTTCGTCCGTCGTCCGTCCGTCCGTCCGTCTGTCCGTCCGTCTGTCCGTCCGTCAACAATTGGGTTGTGTCCTCTCTCGAGGTCACAATTTTGGCCTAATCTTTATGAAACTTGGTCACAATGATCATCTCAACAAAATCTAGGTCAAGTTCGATATTGGGTCATCTGAGGTCAAAAACTAGCTCACTAGGTCAAATTATAGAAAAACCTTGTTTTAAACCTTTCAACATGTAGTCTTCATGGTCACATAACTCTCTGCTGTAACTCTCTACTGTCTATACATACAAGTAAACTTTCATCAACCAATGAAAATGTGTATCAGGGTTCACAGCAGTTTTGTAAAGGTCAAATATCAAAATATTCTAGTATATTAAGCAGGGTGTGAATTGTAATGGTTAAGTGGAAATCAAAGCGCTGTAGGGAGCGTAGACATTTTCCTGAGGGTCGTGGGTTCAAACCCCACTGGAACCATAATTTTTATTTTTTTATTTTTTTATTTTTATTTTTTTAAGTGTTTAGGTATTGTTTTGTCTTTATAGCATGTATTTGTACATTTTCCTGATGGTCGTGGGTTCAACACCCACTGGAACCATAATTTTTTTATTTTTTTTTAAATGTTTAGGTATTGTTTTGTCTTTATAACATGTATTTGTACATTTTCCTGATGGTCGTGGGTTCAACCCCCACTGGAACCATAATTTTTATTTTTTTATTTTTATTTTTTTTGAGTGTTTAGGTATTGTTTTGTCTTTATAGCATGGATTTGTACATTTTCCTGATGGTCGTGGGTTCAACCCCCACTGGAACCATAATTTTTATTTTTTTATTTTTATTTTTTTTGAGTGTTTAGGTATTGTTTTGTCTTTATAGCATGGATTTGTACATTTTCCTGATGGTCGTGGGTTCAACCCCCACTGGAACCATAATTTTTATTTTTTTATTTTTATTTTTTTTGAGTGTTTAGGTATTGTTTTGTCTGTAAAGCATTTATTTGTACATTTTCCTGATGGTCGTGGGTTCAACACCCACTGGAACCATAATTTTTTTTTTTTTTTTTTTTTAAATGTTTATGTATTGTTTTGTCTTTATAACATGTATTTGTACATTTTCCTGATGGTCGTGGGTTCAACCCCCACTGGAACCATAATTTTTTTTTTTTTTTTTAAATGTTTAGGTATTGTTTTGTCTTTATAACATGTATTTGTACATTTTCCTGATGGTCGTGGGTTCAACCCCCACTGGAACCATAATTTGTTTTTTTTTTTGTTTTTTTTTTAAAGGTTTAGGTATTGTTTTGTCTTTATAACATGTATTAGTAAATTTTCTTGATGGTCGTGGGTTCAACCCCCACTGGAACCATAATTTTTTTTTTTTTTTTTTTTTTTTAAAGGTTTAGGTATTGTTTTGTCTTTATAACATGTATTTGTACATTTTCCTGATGGTCGTGGGTTCAACCCCCACTGGAATCATAATTTTTGTTTCTTTTTTTTTTTTTTTTTTTAAAGGTTTAGGTATTGTTTTGTCTTTATAACATGTATTAGTACATTTTCTTGATGGTCGTGGGTTCAACCCCCACTGGAACCATAATTTTTTTTTTTTTTTTTTTTAGTGTTTAGGTATTGTTTTGTCTTTATAGCATGTATTTGTACATTTTCCTGATGGTCGTGGGTTCAACCCCCACTGGAACAATAATTTTTTTTTTTTTTTTTTTTTTTTTTTTTTAGTGTTTAGGTATTGTTTTGTCTTTATAGCAGGTATTTGTACATTTTCCTGATGGTCGTGGGTTCAACCCCCACTGAAACCATAATTTTTATTTTTTGATTTTGATTTTTTTAAGTGTTTAGGTATTGTTTTGTCTTTATAGCATGTATTTGTACAGTTATATGGAGGGAAAATATTCCAAAATATTTTGTTTAAAATATAGGTCCAATCATAGAAAAACCTTGTGTAGTCAGTCACCAGAGGTTACAATTTCAACTTAATCTATATGAAACTTTGTCACAATGATCCTGTCAACAAAATCTAGGCCAATTTCGATTTTGGGTCATCTGGCGTCAAAAACAAGGTCACAATGTCAATTGACATTTTCCTGAGGGTCGTGGATTCAAACCCCACTGGAACCATAATTATTTCTTTAAGTGTTTAGGTATTGTTCTGTCTTTATAGCATGTATTTGTACAGTTATATGGAGGAAATATTTTGTTTAAATTATAGGTCAGATCATAGAAAAACCCTGTGTAGCCACCAGAGGTTACAATTTCGACTTAATCTTTATGAAATTTGGTCCTAATAATCATCTCAACACAATCTAGGTTAAGTTTGATATTAATTAAGTCATCTGGGGTCAAACGCTAGGTCACATGGTCAAATCATACAAAAGCTTGCAATAGAGGCTGAATTTCCTTATATTTTATTCAGAAAATGTGTAGGATTACCATAGGGGTGTGCATGCACTAGTACGACAGGTGAGCGACCTAGGGCCCTTTGGGCCCTCTTGTTTGTGATAAGTATGATATGAGTATGATACAGGCTACTGGTAATAAATTAAAGCTTGACATCAGTATACAAATAGGAGATGTAGGAATGTAGGTCAACTTATTATCAGTCTAGTGATGTTTTACAGATGTTTCAAGTGTCAGGATTGTCTGACATGTTCCAGGTCTGGGGGGGGTCTGACAACAGTTCAAGACTGTCTGACAAGTTCCAGGTCTGGGGGTCTGACAACGGTTCAAGGCTGTCTGACAAGTTCCAGTCTTGGGGTCTGACAAGTTCCAGGACTGGGGGTCTGACAAGTTCCAGGTCTGGGGGTCTGACAATGGTTCAAAACTGTCTGACAAGTTCCAGGACTGGGGATCTGACAACGGTTGAAGACTGTCTGACAAGTTCCAGGACAGGGGATCTGACAACGGTTTAAGACTGTCTGACAAGTTCCAGGACTTGGGGGTCTGACAATGGTTTAAGACTGTCTGACAAGTTCCAGGACTGGGGGGTCTGACAACGGTTTAAGACTGTCTGACAAGTTCCAGGACTGGGGGTCTGACAATGGTTTAAGACTGTCTGACAAGTTCCAGGACTGGGGGTCTGACAACGGTTTAAGACTGTCTGACGAGTTCCAGGACTGGGGGTCAGGTATTTTGATAATGATTATGAATTCACACAATATAATGAGTTTGTTGGTGTTCAGCTTGGAATCGATGAATCTCTTTCAATATTTGCATTTAGACTGATACCAAAACAGGAATAATATGAACCAATGGAAATATTGTAAATGCAGATTGAAATCTAACTTTGTGTAGAATAATGTGAACTATCTGTACTTGCTAGGGTTCTAGTATCCCCCGATGGAACCCTGGCGTTACAAGCCATGACACTAAAGATGGCAGTCTCTGGATTCAGCTTCCAATTAAATTAATTGAATTATTAATGACAAGAGTAACATTGTTGACTGTTTCCATGGCTGTATTCAGATGGTCAAGTGCGATCATAAGATATGCACCAATTTCCAACAGGTAGGTTAATCAGACCAGAAGTTATGGGTTCAATCCCTAGAGGCCATTATAATGGTTCTATAAGTACAAGGAACTACATTAAAGCTTCACACTTACGTACCGGTATATATATAAGTGATTGATCTAACCTTTGGGCGTGTGTGTCAGGAGGGTAGTCCTTAGTAGTCCCCTACCGGTTTTTGACCGGAGGGGACTATAGGTTTGCCCTCCGTCCGTCAGTTAGTCTGCAGTCTGTCCGTCAAAAAATCGGGATCGTGACATATCTGAAACAGTTTCCAAGCTAGGTTTATGAAACTTGGTATGTGGATAGGGGGCAATAAGGGGATTATGCACGTCTAAATATTTTGATTCAGACAAAAGTTGTGGTTGCTATTGCAACAGAAACATTGAAATGGCTTAAAACCGGTAGGGGACTTCTGTATTGCTTGCAATTCTTAATTACTTGTGTGACCAAACTACTGCACTATTGGTGAGGTTTCCAGGTATAAGAAAGAGACAGGAAACAAACATTGATATAACCTCATCCTAAATGTACTATATTATACTATATAAGTACATTTTTACCATTCATTGCCAAAAACAACAACTGGGTGAGAGCAGCTAGTATTTTGTGGCATTAAATTGCATTTCAAATACTTAATACAATATTTAGTTCTTAATAAAATATTAAGTTCAAAGATTGCACTTCTGTTGTTGCTTTTGATTGAAAGATGAAATACAAGGATTCTGATACAACTTAGTTCTGCTAGATTTTGTTTTATCTTTGATATGTTTATCGTTTTTTTTTGTCTTGTGATAATTGATTATATCTTGACTTATTTTCGAGACTGCACATGGCACAAGTTCTATGTATTACATTAATTACTGTAAAACTGCATTATTATGGTTTATTTCAGACTTATGATATACTTTGCACATTATGTGGAAGATCTGTTATCTGACATGAATTTTATAATCAACGGGAACATTCATATAATGATATATATTTTTATCCCATGTGTTACTAAATATCATATACTAAGTAACAAAATTGCGTTGTATTGTAACTGATATATATGCGTGTCTAGTGTGCCAAATATTGATATCTGGCCCTCTTCCAGTGTGCCAAAACTCTTTATCAAGGCTATATCCGGTCATTTCGGAAGCGACGCACGTAGGTAACGAGCCAATTCCTAACCTAGTATACCGAATATCAACTTAATGCCCGCCTTCCCTGTGTAATAATCTATACTTATATGATGCATTATGTCAACTATATACTCACAGTATTGTAAATTGCTTCAAAATTGGACTTCACAAAAATTTCTTTTAAGTTGTTTAACAGTTATAACAAGTAGGCTGTTTTGAATATCTAAGGATTCTGTTGAAGTGATTTATTTATATATCAGCTAGCTAAGACAATGATTGTCTTCATTAAATGAAACAAACAAGTAAATATTGCACTTATAGTAAACACTGCACTTGTAGTAAACACTGCACTTACGCTGCAGCTATCATGCATTATTGCTAGTTTGCAAACTTATATAATATATAAAACATGTACTTGAAAAGATCCACACACTTGTAAGAATTGTGCAAATATTTATGAAATTATCAAACATGAACAATTTATAATGATTTCCTGTGATTTTATTGTACTTATTAACCTTAAGGATGTGTGTAGGTTTATAAGGATGTGCATTTGAACTGATTTGGCAGAGTTGCTTCCCTTCCCGGACTAAAATATTCTGAACATATCCATGAGAAACTTTTAACATCTGACACATTGTGTAAAACTTGTGGGTGGGGTACACTTTATGGAATGACAAGTTTTAAGTATTGTCATTTGTCATGATAATCGTTAGTATGTTAAGCTAGGCTAGGTTACTGTTGTTGTAAGATTGCTGAAGGCAAACACTCATGAATCATTCTATCAAAGATAGTACACTATCATACAGTAACAGCATGTACTTCAGTATACCTGTCATCTAATTAACATACATTTCATACAGTTTTAACATACTTTCATCATGTTTGATCTCAATTTATGAAAACAAAAACTTCCTGCTATTTATGTTAGTTTTCGATTTCTACCATAAAGATATGATTGTATTAATTTGACACTGATGTTGAAGTACAGTATAACATTATGTAACAAAATGTATTTGTTTCTGCCTTTTAAGGGAGTTTATAAGTGTCATACTTGAACACTGTTAGATCACATGGTTTGACTAGTACATGAAGGATTATAAGAACTGGTAGTAATTGTTGCAGCTTCCAGCAGTTATATAGCCAGACTCCTGGATAAAAGTACCAGTTGAATCACTGCTTCTAGCGCACATACATATCACTGCAGTGACAGGCCGGCAAGTGGTTTCAATTCAGCAATTATAACCACTCAGCCACTGTGAGGTCCTATGTTATAATCAGTTAAAATCTGGAACCTTAATATCAGTCCATGAACACATATAAAGCAATGTATACTGTACAATATACAGAGAAATATACAGAGATGGGGTGGTCAATAATTACACAAAGAAAATACAAAAATGTCCGGCAAATGAAATTATTGAAAATTGAGTTATCTCTATGTATAAGTTTGTTATTTTGTCATAGGTTTAGTATAATGATCATTCCTTTCTTTTAAACGTACACTTAGTTACATAGAGATATTAGACATTAGATTACAGTTAATTGTATAATGGTATAACAAATATTTACATGATTTGTTTACTATGGTCACTGACTGTTTTAAGGTTATTGATGTTCTATCATAATATTGTGTTTTCGCTTTAAGGTGTATATTGTTACAATGATCAGTTAGTTACAAATCTTGTTGTGATTCCGACACAGTTGATAAGATTTCACTGTCTATTTTACTGGTCAGTGGTCTCTTAAGTCCGTCAATAAATGTTTTATTTGGGTTACATGTTTACAAAATTATCGGTACAGGTTCATGCATGAAACAGCTATTAAAGTTGGTATCTTTCTTTTTAGATAATGATATTTTGGTGACCTCTTTCTCTATCCACAAATATAAAGGTTCAAATCCCATTTCGCTTAATTATTGCTAGGATTGGTATGTACAATCTATATACCATAGTTGATTCAGTTGGCTTTGAAAAGTTGAGATCTGACTCTGCTGGACTCCGTGATATCCTGGGTGGCTGGGATCTTCTGTTAAATGGTCCTCACTGCATTTATAATATACCCTAGACTTAAAGCTCTAATCCTTGCAAGGGTATCGGAGAACCAGGGATATTATAATTTTCCTTAGTATCAAGATTTCTAACTTAAAATACCAGCTGATGTGAAATTTATCTCAGAATAATTCCATTTCTTCATAATCAATATATAATCCTTGGTATTAATCAGTAGATGAACATTAATTGCTTTTAAAGACAATTAGAAATGTTTGTTAATTGGGAAATCTGTGTGGTTTGTATGTTGTAATAATTGTATTGCAGTGTCATTATAAATACCAAATATTTAACAGTGAAATAATTAAAGTGATCATTATTTTGATACTCCAGGGGTGGTATTCAATATTGAATGTCTGATCATTCTGCAACCATCACATGACCCGAGCTGCACTGAAGCTCCGCCCTTGTCTGATCATTCTGCAACCATCACATGACCCTACATGTAGCTGTACTGAAGCTCCGCCCACGCTGCTGCAACATTTGTCTATATATATATAATACTGCATGGTCAAATAAGGTCAAATGCATTACTTGCTGTAATACAGTCATACAACTGTCAAAATTGAAGCTATCAGTTAGAACTACACTATCAAACTGTTCAGTTGACAGTCTAATTGACACTTTATTGACATTAACTAGTTAATATAAGAGAAATTGGGATTTACGACATATTTGCATGTAACATAATATACACGCCATTTATATTATGATATCAACAAACTCTTCAATAACAGAAACATAATAAATGGTCAAATAATTGATTATGAAGCAATTAACACTGAATTGTCTCCTGTCGGGTTGTCTCTGATTAGGCCAGAGTTCTTTTATTTTTCGTTACTCGGACCCTCCTGTCCAATATTTTGGCATTTTCAAAAAAAAAAAAATTAAAAAACTGGAAAAAAAAAAATTGCATATAATGTTTTGATGATAAATGGACCAGCCTTGTATTATTATTTCATTAATTTGTTAATAATAAAAATAGAGGATATTTGTTTGTTTTGATTGAATATGGTTTATATCTCATCATGTAGTGATAAAATTAAATATTTTCAAGAGCGCGTAGCGTGAGTGAAAATATTAAAATTTTATCACTACAAAGTAGTCCCTGTGAGGGGGCGGAGCTTATATCAGTCACATTGTAGGTGATAACCAGTGACTGATATAGGTTTTATTTCACTGATAGAACTCCATATCTCATCAGTTAGCATTAAATAAGTTTTATTATATTAGTGTATCACTACAGTGTCCTAGTCTTAAGATAAATTGGCTGCTTTCTTGAAAACTAACACTGTTGTTGAGTGTTGATTGCTTTCAATCAGACCGTCATTGACTATTCTACCACCACCAGCCTGTGGAAGCTATATTTTGGGAGTTTTTATTTTTATTTTTTTCCCTCCTCCTGTGGACTTTTTTCTGAAAAATGTCCGAGTAACAAAAAATTAAAAAACTCTGGCCTTAGTTGATTCAAATATTGGAAGAAACAATAAAACTCAGATCAACAAAAACTGATCGTCTTGACTAAATTAGTTTGTTTCATTTTGTTTCATCAGGCAACCTCACAGATCACTCCATATTGACAGGCTTACTTAGCTTGTTGTTGATTTAGAATTTAATAATGAGTTGAATGTAATCAGCTTCATGACCTGATTCCTGTGTGGCATCAAAATAGATAAATATTGAAAATCTGTGAGCCTTCTTGCTGATTATTCCATTAATATAATGCTTGAAGTCATGTTGTCTCCTAGCTAGAGCATTGTGGGTAATTATATATCTTATAATCAGTAGCCAGCATGCTAAACATTATTGCTTAGCTGGCACTTTCTTAATTGATGTAAAGATAATTAAAAGTTTGTGGAAAACATTATTAATATCTAGCATACATGCTATGACATTAATATAACATATTAGGGTGTTGAGTGTAGGCCCTGGGAAAAGTACTGACCTTAAAATAAAGGAAAAACCTTGTTAAGCTTGAGGTCACAGATTCAACCTAATCTTCATGAAACTTGTCAGTCCATTGTTTGTCTATGAATTCTAGGTCAAGTTCGAAACTGGGTCATGTGGGGTCCACTCATTGATGTATAAAAATGTTAAACTTTTTCCTGCATTGTGTTCAATCACTTTTCTAATTGGTCACTTTTCAAACCCGAAATACCTTTAACTGTGATAATATTATTTGATAGCGAAAATGCAAAATTTATCGCATGACTGGCCATGCATACATTGGGACGTGATTTTGATTTTTAATGATTTGAGTGTTAGGACTATTGCATAACACATTTGTGTGCAACATATCGTCAAAAATTATGATCACAGACCAATCAGAAAAGTGGTTGAGTGTAGTTGTGTACCCTGGTGACTGAAGATAACCTTTTAACTATTTCGGGCAGCTTGGTTGATTGTATTTCTGTTCCATGGAGACCTTGATTGACTTTATTGTCCTTACCAATTTTCTAATACAAGAAATGTGATCATTTCATGGAGTGATTGTCCACATGAAATGCCCCTTACTGGATATCTGGATAACAATTGAACTAATCTCGTGCTTGCCTGACTTCTCAGTAGTCTTAAGTGGATTTGTATTTTCTGGGAAATGTTGTCATTGTGCTTATTATTAGGAGGGTTTGTGAAACATTTACGTACTGTTTTATCAAAGCACTTACGGAAATAGTTAACTTTCGATCAAATTAATATTCTTTATAATTTGTTTACAATTATAACGTGTGGTAAATGGAACTGCAATACTAATAATGATTCAGTTAATGAGCTCCTACAAACCATATCTGTCACCAATTTGCAGTTGTTCATGGATTATAAAGAATGTAAATTTGAACGTAACTTTAAGATTTTCGTAAGTGCTTTGATAAAACAGTACCCAGAGCATTTCCAAGAAGTATTTGTGTGAGATGTGTTTCTTAGTTTAAGAGTCTCAGTTCATATTGTGCCTTAATTTATAATGGTTCACAAACAGTGGTGTTAAAGTGTGTGGTCCAAAAATTAAAAAAGCATCTAACCTTCCTGGCTTGCTGCAACGTTGGTGGAGTTCTTAAAGACTGTCCTTGTTTTCTGTGCTCAGCTGTTTTAATTGAGTGCTGCCTTCCCAGTGTAGCAATACCACGTGACTTTTGACTACAGTTACAAGAAGAAATTTGTAAACATTGGAAAATAAAATAGCCATAAGTATTCTATTTCTTCATCGATGTCTATGAAATGTACGCCACACTAAGGGGACAATTATTTGCTTTCCATAAAATATAAAATCTTTTTCAGCGGTTGCGACGTTTTGTCCATTACCTTGGGAAATAGTGGAACGTGTAGGTTTCACAAAGTAACAGAAAAATCGGCGAAACTGCTGAAAAAGATCTTATATTTCATGTAAAGCAAATAATTGTCCCCTTAGCTTGGTGTATGTTTAATACAAATCGATGAAGAAATAAAATACTTATGGCTATATTTGTGTTCCAATGTTTACAAATTTCTACTTGTAACTGTAGCCAAAGACCACGTGGTCTTGCTACACTGCTTCCCTGCCTGGTCTTTTCTTTAAAAGACTGCCCTTGAGTTGATTTACCAAAATTCAAGCAATGAGTGTACTACAACAAATGTCTAAATATCATCAGTCACAGAACAACAAACAGAGTTCAAATTTATGAGTATATGATGTAAATATACCAGAATAAGGTTAATTACATTTCTTGTTATATGTTCAAAACATCTTTGGTTCAAAGTTCTTGTATTTTCATTTTGGAGTAACTGACTAATGTGTACGTACCTGGCCTTGTATTCTATATATAACAACACAGCATTAAGTATATATATATCGAGTACTAGAAACATAATTATAACGTTTTACTGCATCATGTTTTAAGTATGGTTTCTATAAATAGTGAAATTTATGTATTTCTTGACAGTTTCTTGGACTCGAGTTCAAACAATCCCATTAACTAAGATAGCATCATGTAATTGATGTTAAAACCTGAGTGCTATATAGACATGAATTTTGATTTCAATCTGTTAGTTCTATTCTTGCTTAAACAATATATAATTTGTAAATCAACCAAGACTTACCACTGTACATAGTAAGGTCAAGGTTGATTATAATTTCATTGACTACAAACACACACACAGATAACGCAGCTTTGTATATTGTAATAAAAACCATGCAACCTTTCTTATATTCCTGTACTTTTAATACAGTAATTTATTTGTGAGAATAAACAACAACATTTGTAAGATTAATTTTACATTTAGTATAGTTATCAAAATGAGTATCAAAATTAACAGTCATGAATTGACTGTAACTGCTTTCAGACATTATGTATTACAAGACATATTGTATTTTGTAATATAATTCATACAATATTTTAACTCATATTTTAACTTATAAGAATAATAACGTCTTTATTTTCTGTGGATACATTAAATTGTCAAATTGAAACCAATTGTCATTATGGTCCACAATAAATCATGTCCAGTGAAGTTGAAGTTGCAACTGTGCCTTATACATACATGTACATGACCCTATCTGAAATCACAACTCGTCGGCGACCTTCCTACTCGTCGGCGACCTTCCTACGCGTCGGTAACCTTCCTACTTGTCGGCGACCTTCCCTCTATGTGATCTTCTGTCACAGGAAGCACAGCTTTCGTATACTCATCACTGTCCACTTAATTGTAATTGGCATTTTTATGTTGGTCCCATCTATACATTCCAAAGTAAATTGCTTTATCTTTCTTTATTGGACATTAGGTTATTTTTAAGTCAATTATACATTTATCTTGTCATGCCTTGGATTGTTAATAGTTGAAAAATGCCTTTTGTTTGATGACCTTGCTTTGACCTTGAAGTTGAGACCTCTATGAGAAGTCGACAGTGTTTAGAAATGTCAATGATTGTGATATCATGACGTTAGTGTCTGGTGACCCGACTGGATAATAAATTTTTTTCAATCAATTATCATAATTTCATTGTCAATTTTAGCTAGATTTTATTTTGAGCTTGATTATCTATGTTTGAGGGTGCAAAAGGATTTAATTTCAGGGAAAAAGAGTAGACTGAAGAGTTGCCTCCTTTAATTAAACATAGGGTCTGTATAGTCTGACTACTGGTTACCCAACAGAAGGACTAATTCAGCATATTGGAGTTTTCTTGGTAATGTTTCTCCTGGTTTAAGTTAGTATTTTATTGTCTATTGTCACGTAACTGTGAACCAGTAACACTGAGTTAATACCAGTTTACGATTGAAGTTAAGTTCACTGTGTTAATATCGGCTGATTGCTTCGACTGATATTGTAGGGTCATGTTTGCCTTGTACAACCATTATTGTTATCAAACTGTCAATCAGGCACTCAATGTTTATCTTTTCCTTGGCTATACTCTCTCCATTCTCCTTCACCAGAGTATTCTTCATCCGAAACATACATAATAGTCTGGAGAACTTGACTAGCCGCTGATGTATGAGGATGTACTCTTTCTTGATTTGTCTGAAACTATCCACCATTGACTCTGATCATGAATGGTTGCATATTTATTTATGTAGGAAACTGTATCTGAATGTAGCTATATTCTAACAAAGTTGATAATTTAACATCCAAATATAGTATATATCCATATATGGTTCTCTACTCAGGTTCTATCCTAGTAAGGTATATTAATTAATTATCAAGAGTTTAGTTAGTAAGTAAGTAAGTAAAAAACACCTTTATTTAACTAGGCTGACACATTCCATTTCCCAATCTTCCTTGGGCCTCAACATTTGCAAGTTTCTTATAAAATTGGCAGTAAGAAGGTACATAATATATATGCACTTGATTCAGGAATGTGCATTAATGTGTCTCACACTAAGTTAATGACCCCTGTTGCTTTTAAGGTTAGGAGGTCAAGGTCAGTGTGACTTCATTTCTGAAGAAATTACAGTTACTCGTCTTTCCAATATACTAGTATTCAGATGCCAATATGAAATGCCCGGCTGATCACATTTTACGTTGTTGTTTTATAACTGAAGTTGGTCGTAATTTTAAGGGTGATCTGTATGTGAAGAAACCATGAGGTATACCCTAAAGTATGGCTTTTGTTTTTTGTGTTGTGGAAATTTTACCATATGCCTCCCTCTACCAGGCTTTGTACTTATTTACATCATGACAAAATTAGTTCATTAATAATTAGTGCAGAACATCAGGCCATGTGTTTCAGCAAGTTATAACTCTGTTACAATAGTTGAATGACTGGCTGTAACACACACACACACACACACACACGTACGCACACACACGCACGCACACACAATATTACAGCAGCATTGAAAGTACTAGTCAATTTTAAGAGCAATGTGCTTTTAATGGCATTGCAAAGGTCTTCTAGGTACTAAAATGTGTCATGGTTACTATCATTGTTGGTGAATATAAGCTTTTGGTGAAAGATGTTAGACCTTTAATACCAGTGGTACAGTGGTCTGTTCTGTTATAGTCTCAGTGGCTTGTCAGTATCAGTAATGGATTCCAGACTTTGATCTGCAATAGTTATATGTGCCCCTCCCATGATCTTTGAAGAGGGGGGGTGGGGGGTATTTTGCTAAGTAGTCATGTAGGTTGGTCTGTGTGTCTATTGGTTAGTAGATGTATAGGTTAGAGTTTATTAAATGTTTTCTTCAAAGATTTAAACCTTAGCAAGCGATAGCGAAGCGTGGTTTATAATCTTGAAGAAAATGTTTTAAACTCTAACCGACTTAGTGTTTGTCCCACCCACAATTGTTAAAACCACAAGAAAAGCGAGTTTTGCGTACCTCTACATTGGTCAGCGCATTGAAAATAGGCGCAAAAATATCTCGGTTAATGGTCAAATGGATGGCCACACTTTATGAGGGTGTGTCTGACAATAGCATGCGTGTAGGATGTATTGTTTTCTTTACTGATACCACCCATCAATAGTTCATTGTTAAAGCCAAACACAATAGTTCGCACGAAGTTCACGAAGAGGCGCGGTCTATGTGCGCATGTGCAGTGACTACTAATTACTTCTTGGTGAAGACGCATTTTTTTGAAAAATAGAACATTCTTCAGGGATTAGACGACGGAAATCAAGCCTGTTGATTGGTCGAAAAAGTCGTGCAAACACTAATTAATAAATGTGAAGTCCTTGTGACACTTTTGTACACACTTAATACTTTAATACAGTATAGATGTACAACGACCTTCGAAATATGACCTTTGGGCGAGTTCATTTGCTAAGGTTGAAACGATATTTACCGTTATTTTTCTAATATATGATGAATATATCTTATAAATTCGCGTTATCTTTCGTGGCCTAGTGGTTAAGATGATCTATACTCTAAACTAGTCTGTACTCAGAACATTCTTTTTATATGGGCTGTGGGTTCGAGTTCGCTGCTAAACTCTTTTTCAATAATTTTATTATCATAAAACATGAGTGTTTTTTCATATATTTTATTACTTAATGAATAATAAAATTATGTTGAAGGTTAAATACAAAGTTGCTTTGTTTCGTTTATTTTACGATTTTAGCCTGCACTGGATATTGTATTTATTGCTCAGATGACAATCGGGTTGAATTACAAACTATTTTCATCATTGGTTTCGCTGGAATTAGAATTGGAATCACCACTCTAAGAATATTCTGTAGAAACTTCAATATTAATAAGCGTTTACTCTGGTAATACAGGGAGCAGAGTTCGGGTGACCGTTGACTGATATCTCTGTTCAACCAACAGTCTTGACGTGGGAGTGTTTTCAAGGATTAAAATACAGAACAAATGTACAAAGGAAAAAGATATATTTTAGAAATATATATAAAATAGACATGCACGCGAATGTTTTATTTAGCAAAATTAAAAAAAATATTCAAAATGGGTGGGATTCGAACCCAAGCAAAAAATCTATTTAGTTTCATAAGCTGTAGCTTAGCCTACTGCGCCATGAAGGACGATGTAAGCTACAATTTCAAATAATATATTTCTTTTCCGAATACACCCCTTTTACCTGGATTATTTCATTATTAAAAGTACAGTTACGCCCGAACGATTGTGGTTTTTCTATAGTTGTCACACTTCTCCATTTACATAATTTGTCTGCCTTCAGTGCAAATGGTTTTGATTATGGTTTACGGCCGTGCATTACTCTACACTTATCCTATATTTATAAGTACATTAAACCACAGTGTCGCCTAATTGGAAATAAATACATTATTCATATTGACAACAATTCACTTTCCGTACAATGCAATCTCTCTTCAAGTTGATGACACCATATATTCTCTCTGGGGACCTTGTCTCTCAGAATCTGTCATTCTGTTGTAACAATCATAAATGTTGATTATTATATTACGTCACAAATGGTTATATTTCTCATTTATCAATTCTTCTCTGAGTCCCAGTATTTGACCAGTCTGACCAATTCTATTTTCCTGAAAAAAGTTAACTTATTCAAGGTTGCAAATTTTTGTCACATTTTTGTTTTAATACAATGTTATATCACTAAATTTAAAAATGAGAATAATGTTATTCTTTTCTATTTGTCTGACTATAAGAGCTGGAGACCTTTACCCTGATTGCCTACGGCTGATCTGAAGGTCGTGGGTTCGATCCCTACTCCAGCCAGGTCAAAAACAGAACTACTTTTCGGGGTTTCCCACCTAACAAAACTAAAATTACTAATAGTCTTTAGGACGAGACATTAAGCAAGGTTCCGTGTATGATGCATTACATCAGCACGTAAAAGAAACAGGGATGCTTCTGGAACTGGGGTTCTTCTGAGGCCCATATGGATTTCTGGTGACGAGGATAAATAAAAGCAAATAAACCAACCTGATTGCCTAAAAGTTGTGTCAAGGGAGGTAAATTTGATCAAACTCATTATAGTTTTATAGCAGTTACTTCCCTTTATAATTTGTGCACCAAGGTAGACAACTCTGTATAGCATTATAGAGAGTGGCAATCTACAGAAATAAGATTATCTCTCTTTATTTAAAAATGTCTCGTCTAAAGAAAATGGGGAGTATTTCGTTTCCAGGGTACATATATTTTATAAATGGGGTACAAATGTTTAAAGATTTGATGCAACATACTGTAATTGAATTTGATGTTAAATTTATAGTACAGCGAAATCCACCTAAAGCAGCTGTAGGTCAAAGACTATCAGTTGTAGAGTGTTTACGATAGATGTATATTTAAAACAATCAAACTCATGATCGTACAAGTCACTTCAATTAAAGCTGTTTTAAGTCACCAATATTTCTTTGACCTTATTTACCGTCTTTGTATTAAACATCCCTGAATTTAACGTTCTACTGAAGGCAAGTTGGAGTGTATATGTTAAATGGTCAGTTTGATTAATTACTATTAGCTACTTAAAAGACAGGGGGTTATCTAATTGAGGTTCAAGCACTAACATTGTCATGTTGGCTAGGCTATGTAAATATTAACTCACTGAAGAAAACAATACAAGCGTTATGCATCAGTCAATTGAAACCACGGCCCCCCCAACCCCGACGAAGGGCGGGGATAGCGGGGGAGCAGTCGCTTGTTTCCCTTTCTAATGTTTTGTTTTGTGCCAAAATAGTAGGGAAATATAGCCGTGAGGAACAGGGTGGGGCAATTTGCTGGAATTTTACCATTTGTATGGCCCTGGGAGGCAGGGATTTAACCCGGGGTTTGAAAAAGCAAAATTGAAAAAAAAACGCTATTCCCTGGGGTTGGGGGGAGGGGGCGTAGTTTCAATTGACTGGTGCATTATATTAATGTTGGCCATGATTCTATAATTCATTCAAGAATACAGAAGCTATATACTAGCCTTCCTATTATTAGATTTGACCAGTGTTTGATGAGACTCGGTGACAGATTGATGAACTCTGTGTTAAGCAGAAGCTTACTCTGTCAGACAACTAACTTCCACGAATCTAACATCTTTTGCTTAATTAAAACTGTCCAGCATTCAAGCCTGGCGTTTCCTGTCCAGCATTCAAGCCTTGGGTTTCCTGTATTAAATGTGGTTACTCAAAATCCAAGCTTAGGATCTTCCCCCGCATATCTTGATAGAGTGAGAGTTGTTTAAGCTATGACAACATTATTGCCTTATATTCATCATGACAAAACAGTTATTGTTGTTAAGGTTAAGGGAAGATAACTTCTGTTCCTCATGGAAGATAACTCCTGTTCCTCATGGAAGATAACTCCTGTTCGTCATGGAAGATAACTCCTGTTCCTCCCTCATGGAAGATAACTCCTGTTCCTCCCTCATGGAAGATAACTCCTGGTTCCCATGGAAGATAACTCCTGCTCCTCATGGAAGATAACTCCTGTTCGTCATGGAAGATAACTCCTGCTCCTCCCTCATGGAAGAAAACTCCTGTTCCTCCCTCATGGAAGATAACTCCTGTTTCCCATGGAAGATAACTCCTGGTTCCTCCCTCATAGAAGATAACTCCTGTTCCTCCCTCATGGAGATAACTCCTGGTTCCCATGGAAGATAACTCCTGTTCCTCATGGAAGATAACTCCTGTTCGTCATGGAAGATAACTCCTGCTCCTCCCTCATGGAAGAAAACTCCTGTTCCTCCCTCATGGAAGATAACTCCTGTTTCCCATGGAAGATAACTCCTGGTTCCTCCCTCATAGAAGATAACTCCTGTTCCTCCCTCATGGAGATAACTCCTGGTTCCCATGGAAGATAACTCCTGTTCCTCCCTCATGGAAGATAACTCCTGTTTCTCATGGAAGATAACTCATAACTCCTGTTTCCTATGGAAGATAACTCCTGTTTCTCATGGAAGATAACTCCTGGTTCCCATGGAAGATAACTCCTGTTCTTCATGGAAGATAACTCCTGTTCCTCATGGAAGATAACTCCTGTTCTTCATGGAAGATAACTCCTGTTCCTCCCTCATGGAAGATAAATCCTGTTCCTCCCTCATGGAAGATAACTCCTGGTTCCCATGGAAGATAACTCCTGCTCCTCATGGAAGATAACTCCTGCTCCTCCCTCATGGAAGAAAACTCCTGGTTCCTCCCTCATAGAAGATAACTCCTGTTCCTCCCTCATGGAGATAACTCCTGGTTCCCATGGAAGATAACTCCTGTTCCTCCCTCATGGAAGATAACTCCTGTTTCTCATGGAAGATAACTCATAACTCCTGTTTCCTATGGAAGATAACTCCTGTTTCTCATGGAAGATAACTCCTGTTTCCCATGGAAGATAACTCCTGGTTCCCATGAAAGATAACTCCTGGTTCCCATGGAAGATAACTCCTGCTCCTCATGGAAGATAACTCCTGCTCCTCATGGAAGATAACTCCTGTTCCTCCCTCATGGAAGATAACTCCTGGTTCCCATGGAAGATAACTCCTGTTTCCCATGGAAGATAACTCTTGATTCTCATTGGTCCTCCTTGATCACTGGATTTACAATGCATCATGCATTGTACAGAATCTGTCCTTCTTTGAAATTGATGCCAGGTGATTAAAACAAACGGCAAAAATATCAGGTAATTGAGTAAATGTTGTTGTAAATGTAAAATTATTGTATCACTTAGTATAAGGCCAATTGGACAAGAAAGTAAAGGCATCATATCATCTTTTACATTGATTTTTTTTTGAAACACAACCGATCATAATAATGTAAACTCCAAATGATGTATGTATCTATAGAATAACCAATCAAAACCCTCAA
This sequence comes from Spisula solida, assembly GCA_947247005.1. NCBI lineage: Eukaryota > Metazoa > Mollusca > Bivalvia > Venerida > Mactridae > Spisula > Spisula solida. Next base: position 49,912,591 of record OX365950.1, read on the forward strand.
TTCAAATGAGAACCTTAACATTTGATCATAGAGGTCAAGGTCACAATATAATAGGGTGGCTTTTTCAAATTAAGGATTATTACTTGCCATATTTTGGTTTAAATAATAATTAATATTACGTACATACAGATTCTAGTAATAATGTTTCGCCATAAAAATATGTTTCTTTGTGTAAAATTTACTGCCCATGAATATATCCAGCAATGGATCCAGATACCCAAAGTACACAGCATGACTCAATGTGTAAGTACCTAACAACTTCAATTTATGATTAAAATCGTAGGTGATTTACAACCCCATGATAAAATACAAAATATTTTAGCACTTTCAAGCTCCCCGGAAGAGCAAAGGAGCTTAGTGAGTAATATCCCCTTTTATCTGTATTTTATACCTTGTTTGTTTTTCTCGTAGAAAAATAGCTAAATAAAAATTACAAAATAAAATGCAATCTAGAAGATTCAATGAATTAATTACTGTTGGGCAGCTGTGTTATCAATTCTGCTGTTTTTCATTTACTGCCGATTAAATGATTTATTAATTAGCTTTACATGGTTTTATGTAGGCTTCTTATAATTCTTGTTGCTGTTGCCCTGTTTGTGTTAAGCATTATTTTGATGTCTGCTATGAAAGTGTGATTTGAAGCTGTATTGACTGCCGCATGCATATCTAAAAAATGTAGGGGATGAAATGCATATCTAAAAAATGTAGGGAGATTTCATCCGAATGGTTTCCTTGAATATTGCCTGATTTCAAATGATGTATTGTAGCATGTTTAAGTGGGCTGTTGTTGTTAGAAGCATCTGGAAAATTGGTTGTTTACAGTGAAAGTTAGTGAACATTGAGACATTCATTGTTTTATGTGAACATTGAGACATTCATTGTTTTAAGTGAATATTTAGACATTCATTGTTTTAAGTGAATATTGAGGCATTCGTTGTTTTAAGTGAATATTGAGACATTCATTGTTTTAAGTGAATATTGAGACGTACATTGTTTTAAGTGAATATTGAGACTTACATTGTTTTAAGTGAACATTGAGACATTCATTGTTTTAAGTGAATATTGAGACATTCGTTGTTTTAAGTGAATATCGGGACATTCGTTGTTTTAAGTGAAAATTGGGACATTCATTGTTTTAAGTGAATATTGAGACATTTATTGTTTTAAGTGAATATTGAGACATTCATGGTTGCAGTGTTAGTTATTGCAAGTTATATACTGATGGATTATAGCTTGTGTATTTGTGATTGAGATGGATTGGAATAATGAGGAAGTGGCATTTATATAGATGTAATTTGTTGAGACACAAGTTAAATCATCTCTTGTATTTTACCATCAAGTCATTAATCCTCAAACAGTAACAGAACTATACTACTCAATTTTTGATAAGGGTCAACAAATTTCCCTTTTGAGTATTTTGCAAAATTGAATTTGATAGACTGATGGAATTTTTAGATACACATTGTTTCATCGGCAACATTGTTAACAAATCACAATTGCTTCCAAATTTGATGTCTTTAAGTGCTTATAAGCCCAGCCTACCTATATTGTTTGGAGGCATTCAAGCCTCAGTGATAACTGGATGTGATATTATTTTGCATTTTTGATCTGACTCAATATGAGAATAGAAAAGACCAAAAGTTCCGTGTTATTTTTGCAACTTTGGTTTCCACAATTAAGGCTTAACAGTTACCTGGAAAAAGACAACATTATGTCAATGAATCTCAAATGCATCACATGAATTGTTCGACATTTAGCAGCAGATAAGATAATATTTCAATATTTGCGCAACATATTCTTAATCAGTTCTGTTAATTTAACATAAGACGGACATAAATATTGATTTCTTGACTCTTAGCAAAGTTTGAGTAGTATATGTAACCATAGTGAAGTGTTCATCATTATTATACTGTTAACAGTGCTCAGTTATCTTGAAAAGTTATGGAAAAAATCAATGTTTGAACGTGGCAGTTTATAATTACGCCAAATTAATGAAAAAAAAGAGTTGAAATTGGTCTGCAATACTCCTCACTAGTTTCACATGTTTTTTTAAAAATAACCATTTAATGGATTTTAATTGTTTCGTAAATTAACTCACATTTAGGTAGTTATTATATAATTTTATTATATTGACTTCTAAAACACGAAACAAAAAAGTCAAGTTGCCTCCTGCAAAGGGTGTGAATGTTGCTCTGAAGGAGCATGCCAACTTAAAAGCAACCTCAAGTTTTAACAATTTAACTAAAGCAACAATATTTGTAATGCTTGTTTTATTGCGTTATATTGTCCTGTGTGTTTCCATGGGCATTTTGAAGTGAGATTACTGAGAGGCATTGCTCGTAGTTTTTGTATCATGGATTTATTCAGCCACAGATTTCAGCGTGAAGGCAGCAGTGAGATGTGAGAGAGTGACTCTATATTGGCTTCAAATACTGTTTGACATTGTTATGTTATCGCCTTGTTTATGAAACACTATATGGCACCTATGATATGTATCAAGCATTGTGGAATATTTTATGGGACCTTAGATACATATCTGACTGATGTGTGAGCCTTGTGAAATACTTTATGGGACCTAAGATACATATCTGACTGATGTGTTAGCCTTGTGGAATACTTTATGGGACCTAAGATACATATCTGACTGATGTGTGAGCTTTGTGGAATACTTTATGGGACCTAAGATACATATCTGACTGATGTGTGAGCCTTGTGGAATACTTTATGGGACCTTAGATACATATCTGACTGATGTGTAAGCCTTGTGGAATACTTTATGGGACCTTAGATACATATCTGACTGATGTGTAAGCCTTGTGGAATACTTTATGTCGAATTGGATTCTTAGTTCTCCTGTAATGTTTAATAACTTCCACTATAGTTCAACATGGATTAGATTAAGTGCTTAAATGGGAAATAAATGTTCATTATTGTGTCCTGCAGTTCTATCTAAATCACGAAAAAGAAAATGTGTTGATGGTAGCGAATGGCAAAGGTGAACAAACTTAGTTTTTTACTCAATGACGTCTTTCTTTGTACAGAAATTGTTGCAAACAATAACTCTTAAAACTTTGTTGATAATGAAAGCTTATTTTCTTTGGCAGCTGTCACTGCATGGCACTTATCCTTCTTTCCTATGGTTTCATCCTTTCCTTTGGTTTCAGCCACCCCCTTATTTTGAAAAATATAGCCCAAAGAGTGGACATTTTTACTCCAGTATGTGGATTGCATGAAAAAACTAGGATACACTACCCAATATTGTAAATAAATCAATTTTTATGAAATTAAGCCGTTTTAAGTGAGTTTGTAACAAAAAGGAGAAAAAATGTGACTTTTTTGTGGGCCTCTTGAAAAAACAGGGTGCTTCACTCTCTGCAGGTATTGGGTGTAAATAAATTTATGTAAAACATTAGTTGACATGTTGATGTACATTACCTAAAAATATTTCACTTTGAATCCTTCAAAAAATACAATTTCTTGGACGTTCAACTAGAGTGGCCGAAACCATAGGAAACACTATAAAATTAAGACAAACCTACCCCTGGTCAGTTAAATAGCTATATTTTTACAAATAGACTACCCAGACCAAATAATTTGGTCAATTTGTTAAGATAAAAAACTAACTATAACACTCTAAACATTTTTCAAGCTTGCAAAAACACATTTTGGCAAACATAGGATGTTGATTCTTAAGTAGCTGAAACCATAGGAAAAGAGGATAATTATATTTTGTATTATAGTTTGATATAATTCACAAAACAAAGTGCTCATAAATAAATTATGTGTATTAATTATAAAAACTATTTTAAAAAGGTTACAATGCAGTTTAGTACCATTAAAACAAGATGTTGGCCATGTTGTTATTACATGTTAATGGAATATTAAATCCTTGAAGAACATCAGCAGATTGGTTTGAATTTAATTAAGTACATTAAAGTCTTTATTTTATAAACTTTACGACTTTGCATCTATAGTTCAATTTTGACCTGCGTGCCATGTCAAGTTGACTGACTTATAACAACAAATTTGTTTTGATAGGGAACAGTTTGCTGAAGGTCAGATACTCAGGTGTCAGTAGGGGGTGTCTGTGTTAGGCATTATGTGCTGTGTGATTATGGTCTGTGTTATTTCTGTTTTCTGTGCTCAGCTGTTTCTGTTAAGTGCTACAATCCCTGTCCAATTTTCCATTATCCTTTTGTTGTAAAATTAATGAAATATACCTTTATCTTTTATTGGATGATTTTTGCAGTGATTAATATGATTTTATATGTTTTGCATTGTTTACTTTCAGTCACAAGACACAGTCCTCGTCATGGCTACCCCCCAGAGAAAACTGGGATCCAGGAAGTATGGGCTTACCGTATGGTTGGGAGGGAGCAGTCGATAAAAGTAAAAAAGACTATTTCATCAAGTAAGTTTAACAAAATCAAAATTATCTTTATATTTCCTCCTTATTTTTAAACCCCCCATCTTTGATGAGGGGGTATATTGCTTTGCACATGTCGTCGGTCTGTTTTTCTGTCTCTCTGTCAGTTCGTAGACCAAATGGTTTCCGTTCAATTACTCAAGAACGCTTTGCCCTAGGATCTTCAAACTTGTTCTGAATGTTGATCATCAACAGTAAACGTCCCCTATTGATTTTGAGGTCAGTAGGTCAAAGGTGAAGGTCACTATGACCTTTACTATTTCTGACTATTGGGCTGCCTAGGGGGCATACATGTTTGACAAACATCTCTTGTTCCTCTTTTATTCAGCAGTAATGTGGTATATTGTCTGATCCCTATGTAATCTTAGAATGTATTAATCCTGGCCATTATAACAATGCACAACAATATTATAGATGAGTTAGATCAGGATACCAATGCTGTATGTCTGCTGAACGTCTGCAAACACAGACTGTATAACAATAGAACATTATCACAGTGTACTTTTATATCAAACTCAAATCTTCTCTAATTAAAGTGTTAGAGAATTTCTGTAGATTAGTAAATATCTTGTGTGTATGTTGGTCGGCCCTGTGTGTATGTTGGTCGGCCCTGTGTGTATGTTAATTGGCCCTGTATGTATGTTGGTCGGCCCAGTGTGTATGTTGGTCGGCCCTGTATGTATGTTGGTCGGCCCAGTGTGTATATTGGTCGGCCCAGTATGTATGTTGGTCGGCCCTGTGTGTATGTTGGTCGGCCCTGTGTGTATGTTGGTCGGCCCTGTATGTATGTTGGTCGGCCCTGTGTGTATGTTGGTCGGCCCTGTATGTATGTTGGTCGGCCCTGTGTGTATGTTGGTCGGCCCTGTTTGTATGTTGGTCGGCCCAGTATGTATGTTGGTCGGCCCTGTGTGTATGTTGGTCGGCCCTGTGTGTATGGTCGGCCCAGTATGTATGTTGGTCGGCCCTGTCTCCCTGTGTGTATGTCAGCTTCACAGAATGAAGAAAAGGAATAACACTCACCATTTAACAAGGCTCGAGACTTAAACTGCTGGTCCAGTGGTCCGAGACCAGTGTTTTTGTGGATGACCCCTAACTCATGGAAGGCACCAGTCCTGGTCTCTGATGGACCATTGAACATAGCAAGAAATTATTTTTCAAACATAATCTTATAGCTGTTTAATTGGAAAATTCAAAGTGATAAAGGATTTTTTATAATTGCTGCTATTTAGTAAACAAAACACAGTAGGGATAGAGATACAAAATATGGTAAAAATTGCTTTAAAAGCAGTTAGGACCACTGAGAATTCTGTCTGACCAGCAAGTCTCAAAAGCTGCTGGCCCTTTGGCCTCCATTGAAAATCTAGTAGTGTCTGAAGCCGTGTTTAACATGATGGAGTTGGCTTATTATCGTGACATGCTCATGATGCAAGTAACATCAAAACAAGGTACACACCCTGTATGTCTTTCAGTCATACTCTAAGATAGGTGCTATAAACAAACAAGAGATCACAGGTGCTAATTGACATCGTCTGGATCCGCTCTGTTGTATAACAGACGTTCTTTTGTTTCATATGAAATTAGTTCTTGAGACATACCAATTTTATTTATTATATTCGGTCAAAATAATTCAAATTACTCCAATACTCATATAATTTTCCCGTCTACCTGTCAATAAATATTTTCAAGGGAATCTGACAATTTACTTTAATACTTCCAAAGTTAAATTCTAATAAAACAAGCATGCAATTTATAAACACTTGCCAAAAAATTTGCTTGTGCGAGCTTGCGATTGAAAACATATGAGCCAGTCTCCAGGAAAACCTGCTATATTGACAAAAATATTGACTTTAAGATTTTCCACAGTATTACATGATAATGTTAAATAAGCAAATTGCAAAAGAAATTGTGTTAATATCTTGAGTTTTAAGGAAGATACAGCTGTTTTTGTAGAGTCCCATTCGGGGCTTTTTGTATAACGTCGCAAACGTCATTCAAACGTTATTCGACGTAACTGAAATACGTATTTCATTATTACACCATTTGATCAATTCTTGACATAAACTGTTCAAATTATAACCAAATTCTATAATTATATTTGACTTTTCAAAATATATATCAAAATCGAAATTGTTTGCTTTCAGAGAAAGGCTACTTCTGTTTTAAACAACTAAATCCTCGTTTTTCTCAATAAGAGTACTTTTCTGAAATTGATCACCATAGCAACGAAGTATGTGTATTTGACATAATTCATAGGAAAATTTAAAGCTAAGGTATAGTACTATATGGGTCAATTACTTAAAATAGAATCAATAGATATGTATTTTTCCTTATTTTAGAGCTTTACCAAAATCTTGTTACATATACCGGTAGTAATTACACAATGTCATTATAGCAGGTTTTCCTGGAGACTGGCTCATATATATTAAGCCTGCTTGTCCTGTTTAGCTCTCATTTTGGTTTGCACACTGGGGGATTTAACCTTGTGGGACTGCAACACAATCTTAAATAATATTCTATGTGCTGCTCCGTTTAAGGAGAGTTAAATTTATCAAGTGGTATTGATTTATTTTGAAGACAAATTCACGAGCAACAATACATTGCCATCCAAATGTATCTCTGTAAGAACATTGAAACAAACAAACAACTTAACTAAGTCTAAGCACCATTTGCTTTCATTTTCCTGTATAGCAACCATTTAGGCATGATGATAGTACTTCAACATGCAATATTGCCATTTTTGACAGTGTTTTTGTTCCATTTATTTGTTAATCCTTTGTGGTGGATTTTTTACTCAATCTTCCTGTCTGGACATATCATTTATAGTTGATTGAACAACTTTTAGTTAAGGGGAAATGGTTCAATGTATTGGAGCCAACAGTTTGCATAAATATTTGTGCAAACAAAGCCTGATATGATATCATCATGAAAATCATATCAGGCAAATTAAATGTGAAAGGCTTATGTACATATACTTTTAATTGCAGGACCCCGCAAAATTTGTTTTGCTGTGCCCTATAGTAATCACCTTGTCTGTTCGTCCGTTCGTCCGTTCATATTTTCCATGTTTTTTTCTAAATAACTTAAAAACCATTTTAGGTATCGCCTTCAAACTTTGAACATAAGCCCACAACAACAGTACGCTATTTTATGGCAAGTTACAGTACTCTCGCTATAATATTTAAAGAGTAATGGCCCTTTGTAAAATTCAAATTTTCCTCACTTTTCAGGGTTTTTTTCATTATAACTGAAAAACCATGGTAGATAACAACTTCAAATTTTAAACATAAGCTCACAACAACAGAATACTATTTTATGGCAAGTTACATTACAATATTGGAAGAATTTTGGCCCTTTGCTAAATTCCAATTTTGCTCACTCTTCATCTTTTTTCTTCATAACTTCAAAACCATAATATATATTCAAATGAAACTTACTATACTTATTTCCAGTGGAATAGGCATATCTGTAGCAAAGAGCAACAGCCCTAGCTTTGATAAATTTTGACTTATGCCCCTTTTTCAGCTTCAAAAACGTTTTCCATAGTTCAAAAACGGTTCAAGATATTCCAATGAAACTTGCTATACTTACTGGTTGTGACTACAACTATAAGTTCATGTATGTGTAGCAAAAAACAGTACACACATTCGTAGCAAAGGGCCACAACTCTAGCTTTAAATTCTTTGACTGATTTCTATACTATACTTCATTTCTTTTCTTTCCCCTCTCCCCTCTGCTGGCATGCTACCACGGGGCCCTGCTCACGATAGTGATAATTAATATTCTAGTTTATATTTATATTATTTTCAGTCATGTAGAGAATTTCACTACAAGGGATGATCCCCGAGATGACCCTGATTATATCGAACCCCCTAAACCGAGGGAAGTGGAACTAGTCCGTGATGCGCAGAAAGGGTTTGGATTTGTGGCTGGAAGTGAAAAACCGGTCGTTGTTAGATTTGTCACTGAAGGTAATGTCATGAAATCAATTGATTAGTCGTAATTAAAAGCTTTATCACATGATTTTAGTTTAATTGCTTCAACTTCTAGAATCATTTCTATTGTATTTCTAAAAATAGTATCACGGGTGAATATCGCATGAGGCACAGCAGATTGAGATTGTATTCCTCCTGGAAAATGTTTATTGTGATAATTAATTTGATTGTACTGAAAAAGAGACCTTAAGGCATCACATTATTGTTAGATTTTCATTATTCTGTTCTAAAAGGGATGGGTGAGGGAATCAGAAATTAAAACTGTTTGGTTTGGTATGTCAATTATTGAGTGGGATGGGTGATAATTCAAGGAACTAATACCAGCTGCCCCTTCTGAAGGTGTATTGCTAAATGCACCTGCCATTGAAGGCAGTACATATTTATTCTGACGTATTTATACTCTGCACCTATGGTGGGATTCAAAATTAATACTCTATGATGCCTGATTGCATATGTGAGGTACAAATCAGTGATTTTTTTTTGGCCTTTTTGGGAAAGGGTCTGGGTCCATTCAGATTGGGAATTGTCGTGTCCTGGACAACTTGAAATTGGGAGATTTCATGAAGCAGGAAGGCCAAATAAAACAGAAAAAGAGATTACACGTGACTGACTGTACAGGGAGGCTTTCTACTTTAGTTATTGTCTTTCACATACTAACCTTGTCCAAAGTTGTTTGGTAGGACTTATATAATGTTCAGACAAGTATATGTTCTAACAACTGCTTACAATTCTCAATTCTCATTAGTTATCTATAAATGGTTTCTATCAAAACAACAATTATTCTACTGGTGACTGAACTCTCTATCAATTATTGTAAAAGATGTTGTTGAGATGCCATTATGTGTCTGCATCAATGTTTGATATATATCATTTATGTGAGTATAGTAATAAGGGTCTGCTATACTGAGCATATTCTCTCTGATGCTGGTCAATGATGTTAGCAATTTTGTGTGTTGTCCAAGTAATTATAGCAACACCATTCTTAGAGCTTGTTTAACATGACAATATCAACGAAGTCTGTACTTTAATTCTGCTATAACAATATATTTGGTCTAGTATATGTAAAGGTTAGCTTTAGGCCAGAGTTTTTTTAATTTTTTGTTACTCTGAGTCAAATCATGAAAATGATTGAAAAAATACATATCTTATTTAAATCCAACTTAATAAATCAATATGGCGATGTCTGAAGTGATGTCACATCATTTAATGCGACGTCATGGCACTTTAACGCAACGTCATCGCACGGCTTAGCCTACACATTTATTGATTTATCCCAGGTATGAAAAAATTGCAATAAGAATTGATAGTCTCAATCAGAGACAGTAGAACCTGTCTCAATGCTGCCGAAAACTACTGTCTCTGCACCAGTGTAGAATTCAAACCAGGGGAGCATACCTCTGGACCCACCCTAGAACAATGGTGCCTATTTGTATGAAGACAATTCTAATTAATTTGAATGATAATCAATTTGCCTTTGACCTGTCACTAGACTGAGTCATAATTGGTTAGGATTTCTAGATTGAAAACTGCCCAGAAGGCATCTGCAGCCCTATCAAATTCAAAAATTTCCCTAGGGAGTTAATGCCCCAAACCCCCTTGAATAAGTAGCCAACATATTAATTTTGATCAAGCTACCGGTATGCCCCTGACTATGATTCATGAAATGCCTTAAGTACCGTTCATTAAGTTTGTGTCACCATGCGTAAATAAATTTGCGTCAATTTTGGCTATAATTTTTGTTAGGCAAAAATAAATGGCTATTAATTTAAAATGGCCAGTTTGAGCCCTGCAATGGGTGCTCACGGGTTCAGCTCCCCTGCCTGGAGAATGTCATGAAAGTGCATGTTTTGGAACTAATCGACTCAGTATCAGGATTAAAAATGTGACATGGTAACTATAGTAAACTACCACTTGATATATATTCAAAAGTGACATGGAACCTGACAATGTAAACAAATGTATGATTTCAGGAGGACCAAGTGTAGATAGATTGTTACCTGGTGATCAAATCATCAAGATCAATGGACAAGATGTGAAGAAAGCACCACGAGAATTTGTCATAGATTTAGTCAGGTAAGAGATAAGTACGGGCATACATGCCATGTTTTGCAGACCCCTTTGCGTGAGATTGATGATGGAAATGCAGGAGATTTCATTAAAATTGAGTCAGATTATTGAAGTTTATATGCAGTTGTCACTTACTTTACTGTTATGACAACACCATGCAAGCTTCATGAAGCAATTTATTATTTAAACTAATATTTGTGATCATTTTCATAATTTTAACATAAAATGTCAAGTTCCAGTATGTCCAAGAAATGCTTGAGATTTGATCAATTGGCCTCGAGCTCCGATCATGCGCGAGTCGAGTCTTAATGCATAACAGGCATGATGTAGGAGATCTGGCATGTACACTCAACCACTTTTTTAATTGGTCACTTTTCAAACCCGAAATACCTTAACTGTGATCATATTATTTGATGGTAAAAATGTAAAATTTATCGAATGACTGGCCACACATACTTTGGCACGTGATTTTGACATTTTTATGATTTGAGTGCTAGGAATTGTGCATAAAATGTTTTTGAGCAAAATATCATCAAACATTATGATCACAGTTAAACGTATTTGGGGTTTGAAAAATGACCAATTAGAAAAGTGGTTCAGTGTATGAGTATAGGCATAGGTTACAAACGTCTGTGACATTGTTCAGGACTAGTATCTGATATTGCTGGATGATAATTGGTGCCATGTTTCAAGTATTAGGTAATTGGTAGGTAGGAAGTTTGTATTGTCAGCTGATGGTCATTAGGACGTGATTGAATAAACAGTTTGTTGGACATGACTCTACCCATTGTATCCGTCAGTAAAATATCTGTATCAATATTACATTTTGTCAAATGTTGATAAAATTAGTTTGAACATAGAAACAAGTCAAAACTTTTTATCATGTAGTTGAAAATAAAAAAATGACCAACACTATTCCATTCCGCAGAAATTATTTATGATTTTCCAGTATTCTTTTTCAAAATATGTATATTATTAGTAAGAGTATGTACGCATACACACAATACATAGGATCTCTCGGCAGACACTTTTAATATCCCCCAAATTTTGAGCCTACACTCTCAGCTGCATCTTGGGTTGCCTTAGAAACAAGACATAATGTTGTTAAGTAAGCTGGCAGATTTGGCTGTAACAAACTAACAATACTTTATTTGTTTTAGATCCGACAGTTTCTCACATTATGTTGTAGACTAGACACATTGTCATTTAGTATTTGGAACCTTCTTATTATGAAGTTTGTTTGTCAAGTGTTGCACTGCTGGTAGACCTTTATTATCATGGAAGCATCTTATGAACAGGCCTAGACACTAACTATTTTGGCCACTGGTCCGACAGGGCAAAAGCGCCAAATTTGTAAATAGGACAGTTACTGGTCCTCCAGAATTTTCACTGATTCTTCATGATTTCCACTGGTCCGACCAGTGTTAGTGTCAAGCCCTGATGAATTGTGACTTAGGTTTATCTACTAGTATATTCAATGAAGAAACAAACGAAGCAGCCTGGGTTTAAAAAACAGCACCAACATGTTTCACTGTTTTATTTATTGTTCAATATTTCGACCAATGTGAAAACAGTTCTGGTTTATTATAACCGTTATAGTCAAGAGCTCCAACATTAAATTGTGTTGCAAAAATTTTTGTTTGAGGAGTTAGGGAATCTGAGTGACTTGTTCTAACTTGTGTATAGGTGTAAAGTTCACTTGCATAAAACTTGGAGTCAAACATCTTGCAGTTCATATGTCTTTATGGGTTAATGGTATAATATGTTGGCCATGAGCTAGCTACAATAACCAAACAAAAATATATCTATCAGGCCTAGATTGTACTAATTAAGACAGTTAATTACTATGACGTAGCTGGTGTGTATACCTACGCTTTCTCAGTTGGTAAATGATCCAGGCAGGATCTGATGTCGGCTTATTTGATACAAATGAGATTTTCCACCAATATATATATAATTATACCAGTATTCACCTCATATCTCATTATAAGTAAGTCTAGGTCAGAAAACAACAGTATGTCCTACAATAACAACACTATATCTTCTATCAACAAGAACAAATAACAATTATAACAACTTGTTGGTTAATACACAGCTAGCTGTGTAACTGATCAGTTTGACTTTATATCCCTCACAGACAAAACATGTCACAACTTCACAAAACATGTCACAACTCTGGTGTTGCAAATCTGATCATTCTCCAATATTGGGACTTGAAATGTTGTTTTTCTTGCGTCACCATTCTGCTTGAACTGTCTCAATGTTGTCAGATTAAAATAATTGATAGACCTTACAGTATATATCTATATGCTAATCATGTGAGACACTGTGTGGTGCTACAAGCTATGTCAGTGTGTAAATTAGACCTTCCAGTATATATCTACAGTTGAAACTTGTTGTGTCAACATCGGTTGTATCGACACTTCGGTTATGCATGTCGAAATACTTTCAAATCCCCGATTTGGGTTGCTCTATATTCTATCTTAAATATGATGGTTTAGTCGACATGCCTGTGTCGACATTCCAACACGACTTTTCTGGCCCAAATGATATTTTCGCACCTTATTGTCATTGTTTGTGTCGAAATCGTGTCGACGCTATTGAAATTAATAAGTTGTTAGTTGACTGTGAAAATACTTCTGTTTAGAACCATTGTTTGTTAAAAATTAATGACTTTACGGTTTTCGACGTGTAAGGAAAGGGGTAAAGCCACGAAGGGTAAAAAATGGCCCCATGTCCAGATCCTGTGAAAATGATAAATTTATACCATCAGTTGAAGTATTTTACAAAAACGGTATTTTTTAAGATTTTTTTTAAAACTGTTACCATGGTAACGGGTATAATATTTTGCCAAAATATGGAAAAAAAGCTTCTATTTCCAAAATAGTGAATCGAAATGTAAGTGCGCATCCATAGAGTGATATTAAGAATTGAAACTTATCTTTATTACGAATTTGGTTGCCATGGTAACAGTTTTCAAAAAATGCCCAAAATGCACATTTATGACTCCAAATTAAATAAAATGACGTTTTTATTAAAGTGGGTGGAGTTCTGTGGAGTATATCAAAACAGCAAGGCGTATTTTTTGTAAGTTTTTATGTATCATTGAAGTACTATGTCTAATGATTGTGTACATCATATAAAACATTGTACAATAAGCACTAAATGTATTGAGAATATGGCTAAAAGCGGGGTGAATGTCATGCCTTAGTGGCTCGATGACGAGAAGAAATAACGTTGAAGCGGTACCTAAAATCTTAAAATTTAATATGGGCACAGCTCTCGACCATCATGAATTGTGCTGTAAACAATGTATTATAAAGTACAATTTCACATTTTAGTCATCTGATTTTGGTCGAGGACTGTGCCGATATTCAAAAAATGACTTATACTGGAAAAATATGGACAAAATATGCCATTTTTGTGAAAAATGGCCAAACATGGATACCAATTAGTGGACAGGTGACAGGTAAAAATCAAATTTGATGAAAAATGCTTCCCTATGCAAACAGATAAAGCTATCCACATTACAAAAATATACAAATGACACATAATAACATACTTTGATAATTTAATAATTTTGAGGCCAATTCAGACCTTTCGTGGATCTACTCCTTTGTCAGAATTGTTGGCTCCTGTTGTGTCGACATTTGGAATATGTCAACATAATTTTGAGGGTCCCAAAAATCTCGGCATAACGAGTGTCGACTGTATATGCTAATCATGTTAGACACTGTGAGATGCTACAAGCTATGTCAGTGTACAGTAATATTGTCATGTATTATGTTAGACACTGTGTGGTGCTACAAGCTATGTCAGTGTACAGTAATATTGTCATGTATTATGTTAGACACTGTGAGATGCTACAAGCTATGTCAGTGTACAGTAATATTGTCATGTATTATGTTAGACACTGTGAGATGCTACAAGCTATGTCAGTGTACAGTAATATTGTCATGTATTATGTTGTGTTGTTGAACAACATTGTAGTACGGTAAACCTAGAAATTGTTTTGCGCGATTTAGTTTTGCGGAGTTCGCGAGTTGTAGAATTTCGCGAAACTAAGTCGCCGCAAAAGTGCTAAAAACATTAATATGAACATTTGAGGAAACTTAAAAATGCGAAAGTTTGTAGTCACAAATATGCTGACGATCAGCAAAACGAGAAAGTTAGTATTCTCGAAAGTCAATTAGTTTACAGCATTTGTATATACATGACACTATCGGTCTTTTCTTGACACATCATATCTAGTAGATGTTCAACATCTCTAAAGAAGCCGACTTGTGAGCAAACAACCTCTATTTACTGGTTCTTAGAATATACTATTGACTTCTCTGTATCTATTTGTCTAATCAGATCCCTCTGTGGTTTGGGGATAGGAGTGGGGCTAAGAGTTCCTTACAATTAAGGGATCAGAATGACAACCCCTTGCACCATATGAGGTTACTTCATGCAATCCTTGACATCAGCTGGTTTAGTGTTCATGTGCTGTGTTATTTCTCGCAATATAGAAAGCATTATGGGTAACAAAATTATTTTTATTTTTACATGTGAGGCGCCTATATATGTATTGTTTCTCCTTAAATTCCTACTTAACCCAAGCTATCTATAATAAAGTGGTTGTCTTTATTAGGAACAAAAATTGAAGTTTCCCAGTCTGTTAATTAAGAGATGGCATTCTTTCATTATTTTGATCAATACCGAATATATTGCTGCATCAATACCTCTTTAATTGTTCATTTTGAGAAAATTGCTTGTTATAGAATCAGAAAGTTGGTTACAGTTACATCATTTATACTATAGAATGGAAAATAACTGAATACAAACTTTTGTCTTTATAAGTATGTCTATTTGTTCAGTTATTATATTGTTTAATGACCAATTTTGTTTCAAGCTTTTCCAACTTCAGTATGGTCAACTTGACCTGTTCCGATTTTCATGAAAATAGCCTCATAAGAAGCACCTTGTGATTCAGATTTCAAATATGCATGTGTCTTTAATAATAAGGTCGTAAGAAACATTTACGATCTTCTCATTCTAAGACGGCGATATTTATCCGCTCTGTGTCTCGACAACCAGGATACTGTTTAGATTTCAATTACATGTTCTTACAGAAATCTCCAAGAGATACCCTAGCTGCACTGTTACTATAATTGTCAACATGGACCAGTTCAATCATTCTCTCTATTTGATTATTCATATCGTATATATCACATAAAATGCAAGTTAGAAATGTGCTAAGTGTCACGCTAATCCTAGAGTCGCTGAAGGAAAGACCCATGAATAAATTACGATGAAAATAGCAGCATGGTGTAGGTCACTTGTCAAAAGGTCAGACAATTACATCCATCTAAATTTTTCTTCTATACCGTTTTTCTCGTAGACATGAGTTACATCACGAACATTGCCCGTACTTGTCAGATGGAATCTTATGAATATATTCATGAAGTAAATCTTCACAGATTGCCTGTAATGTGGAAATAGTTGAGGCACCGGTTATAGTTTGATATTTGTACAATTCATATGTCTGTACATTTGGATGTCTGTAACCGTATGGCACAATTTGTATGGTCTGTTTGTACATTTGGATGTCTGTTACCGTATGGCACAATTTGTATGGTCTGTTTGTACATTTGGATGTCTGTAACCGTATGTAACAATTTGTATGGTCTGTTTGTACATTTGGATGTCTGTAACCGTATGTAACCATTTGTATGGTCTGTTTGTACATTTGGATGTCTGTAACCGTATGGCACAATTTGTATGGTCTGTTTGTACATTTGGATGTCTGTTACCGTATGGCACAATTTGTATGGTCTGTATTATGTCCTACCAGCAGTCAAGTGGTGTGACATATTGTGGCTGCTTCAAACAGGACTGGTGTATCAAATATAAATTGGTCAATCAAGTGTTCGCTTTAAGGCAGGTGGTTGCTTAATTAACCCTTGAACAGTATTTACTGGTTAGACTGTATCCGTATGGGTTGTGTTAAAATGGTTCATGAAAGGATAGAGCTATGGTAGGGTAAGGCGGCTATTTCTCAATGGTTGACGTCTGCCAATTACGATAGGAGCACATTTATCACGCTCATACAGTAACTGGCTAACAGATACTCATACAGTAACTGGGAGTAGACACAGCTTATTATTCTCTGATCACATTCTCCTATAATTCTCCTTTAATTAATCTGATTATTTTCTACCAACTTTGAATGAATTACCAAAAAACACACCAAACAATGAGAAGCCTTCTATTTTCCTTTTTTTTTCCAACCAGAAAGTGGAACAAAATCTTCTGATTCAATGAGATATGTGCAAAAAGGCTAATCATTGAAAGCGGAGTTGTCTGATTTATTTGACAATGTCCCCTCTTTTGCTTAAAGCAATTAAAGTTTGTCAGAGGTTCCATTAATTCTATAGAATGAAAACTCATCTGAATTCTGAAGATTTGCTTTTCGGATTATTCTCAGCCATCGTTTGATGGTGAATGTTCATTCAATGCCAGATATATGTCATGTCCTTTCAATGTGACAAAATCATCATGAATATTTTTACACCAATCTGATGCCGTGGGTCTCAAGAGAGAAGTAATTCTTTTTGTACCAGAGATTTTATAGCGCATTATGAATGATGAATTAGATTATGTCCTTATGATTTGCAAATGTGCTCCATTTATTTGTTGATGATTGTTGAGAAAGGATCGGTTACTGCTCATAGATATTATTTGAATTAGGATAAAAGCTTATTATTCCCCTACCGGTTTTTGACCGGAGGGGACTATAGGTTTGCCCTCCATCCGTCAGTCCGTCCGTCAGTCAGTCAGTCTGAGTCCGTCCATCAAAATATCTGGATCCTGACATAACTGAAACAGTTTCCAAGCTAGGTTTATGAAACTTGGTCTGTGGATAGGGGGCAATAAGGGGATAATGCACGTCTAAAAATATTTTGATTCCAACAGAAACATTAAAAATGGCTTCAAACCGGTAGTGGACTTCTGTATTGCTTGCAATTCTTAATGACTTGTTTATGGTACATTTTGCATTTTTGGTCAACAGTAACTATTACTGTTAATTTCTTAAACAAATATATTGGCTGTACACCACTGTATGATATATTACTATGTAATATAAACTCTTTCAAAAGCACCAAACATTTTGGTTCATTATTCACAGCCAATTAATCAAACAATTTAAACCTTACCTACTATGTGTATACAGTTCAACCTCTTTGGAGCAACCTCCTTTGGGAGCTGCAAATACTGGCCGTTGTTTGGAGGTTGATGCTCCACAGAGGTTTTATTAATAACAGCTATCATCTTAGGAAAAGTTTGAAGGTGTTGTTCTACAGAGGGCTGCTCTGGTGATTTAATCAGCCAATGTCTAGATTAGATGTTTATATAATGGTTTGTATAATTATGATGTTAAATGTTTATAATGTTGTTTATATGATGTTATATGTTTATGATGGTGTATATATAATGGTGTATATATGATTTTAAATGTTCATAATGGTTTATATATGATTTTAAATGTTTATCTATTACAGAGCATGCAAGCAGTCAATCAGCCTCACAGTATGTCAACCATATAATGACAATGTAAGTACTCTCAGTGCTTTGATTATATCTCGGTTCTTATATAGGAAGCTTTTATTGTTATATAAATACCCGGTAATATAATGATTATATAATGCAGTGTTTCATATTATGATAACATACCTGGCGCTGATGTCCCTAAACATCTCAAGTAGACATCTCATCTCAAATTGAGATTTAGCTCGAATCAGAGTTTTAATTTGAGAAAAATCTAAAATCTTTAAATTTTACTGTAATATACTTCTGTTTTGCAATGTGGATTTTGAATCCAGCCTCCAATGAAACTTATCTAAGAAGACATATGAGTCCATTTAGATGAGATTTATCTCAGATTGAGATGTTTCAGGAGATTGGGGCCTGGTTGTATGATGGCTGAGAAAGAACGGACAAGTTTTACTACCCTTCTATGGGAGATTGTGTTGAGAATGTTCCTACAGATACCTTGTACCCAACATTATATTAGTTCTCAGTTAAACCTCACTGAACCACCACCTGTAAATTAAGATCACATGTTAGGCTGTATGTCATTGTTATTCAGTTACATATTAACATCAAAATTGTCAGACAAAAAATTTGATTTTTTGAAAATTTAATTGCCTGAAGTAAGCTGCACTGAGTGTGGTGTTAATTTGGAGGTTTCACTGCAAATCATTATATTGGAAGGCAATGTTTATCTTTACATTGTATGTTATATTACATCCTATGTTTCACAGAGAGCCTTTTGTCCGCGACGGGAAAATCATGCACATGTCTTGAAAATTTTGAGAGTTTTTAATTGAATTCAGACTGAAGTTGTTTTATACATATTAATTGTAGCTTTAAGATGTTCTCTGTATTTGGTAAATTGTTGAGACTTTAATTGTATAGAGATATTTACGTTTTGTCAAATTTGTGTGAAGTGTTAACGATATTTGAAATGTTTACGTTGTTTACGAGATATGTTGCAGAATATTGGGGAAATTGTAATGTATGTAGACAATTTTATAAAACTGGCACAGACCCATGTCTCCATGTAATGAAACGACCAATTTCTCCTCCCGAGTATGTAAGAATTTCAATATGTAATACTTGGTTATATTTAACATGTTTGTTTGTATAATTGTCCATGTCAGTTCTCTACCGACATGATATTTGAAAATGTCTAACATTGATCTTACAGTCAATTCTAATGAATATTAATTATAACTGAAATCAGGAAGTTTACGATTACTTCTGTCTCGTTTCTACTGCATTCTGGGAAATCAGTTTATATGGATATTTGAAATCTGAATCTTCTTTGTGGAGATTTTTTTGTGAATCTTCATGTGGAGGTTTCCTTATTGAATCTTCAATGTGAAGGTTTTTGATTGAATCTTCATTGTGAAGGTTTTTGATTGAATCTTCACTGTGAAGGTTTTTGATTGAATCTTCATTGTGAAGGTTTTTAATTGAATCTTCATTTTGAGGTTTGTTTATTGAATCTTCATTGTGAAGGTTTTTGATTGAATCTTCATTGTGGAGGTTTTTCATTGAATCTTCATACGGAAGTTTTTTTATTGAATCTTCATTGTGAAGGTTTTTGATTGAATCTTCATTGTGAAGTTTTTTGATTGAATCTTCATTGTGAAGATTTCAACATGCCAATGGAGGCAGTAGAAGATAGTGTTATTGTTGCTGCTCCAATTGAAGTATTTTATTTCTTGTATTCAACGGGCATGTGTACAACAACTCAGTTAAAACCAAGACAAAAAGAAATGTAAACCAAAATCTGATAATTAACATACATGTCATTTTCATGTTAAATTTTGTGGATCATCTGAGATATATGCTTACATTGACAAATTTCGTACCCAAACATAATTTTTTTAATGTCAGCTCTTTTCACACTTATTATGAATCTTAATGCCTTGTTGTTTCCTGGAGGCAATAGATGACAAGTTGGTGGTGTTTCTATAACACCAGAGGAGTTCAATCCACTTAAAATCTCTCACCAAAATAATAGCAAAATCTTCTAACAATTCATTGATAGTGAAACCAGTCTGTGACATATCCATAAATTCTGACTGGTCATAATGTGATATTGCATGGTTTATTTGACGATATGTCACAGATTTTCTGTGAACAATTTCATTTGTTCAATCACTTGATGTCAGTAACTGGGTTGTCAATGATGATGGATGTCGGTGTAATTAAGGGGGGGGGGGGATATACAGGAAGGATTGGGGAATGGAATGGCTTGATACTGTATAAGTAGGTCATGTACAGTACAGCTCGCGCAACTTTTGCCTTAATCACAAATATTACTTGGAGTGGAAAATCACGACGTTTTTCTGAGTGATTCTACTCGTCTATTAATCACCCGTCACCGGGATCACCGCGATGCATGAAGCCATAAAAAACGCGGTGATGTCGGTGATTCGCGGTGAATCCACTCGATGCAGGTAAATTCAACTGTAATGTTTGAATTTGATGAACATGTACACATGTATTGTAGAAAATATTTAGAAATCGTTAGTAAACTGTTTTAATTAGCACATGCAAAACCATCTCTGATTAGTTTCATTGGACGCGAAATCGAGAAAAATTCAATAACAATTCAGTAGACACTCCATATACAATACACTTACCTATATAAAAAATAAATCAACGCAACTCACAGTGATCGCCGTCAAATAGTAGGGGTGACTATTGAGTCAAATTTTGACTATTGCAATACTATTGCTATTGCTGAAAGTACTATTGCGATACAATTGTATTGCTGGAAACTATTGCGATACTATTGCAATAGTTATTGCCAAGCTTTGAAAACCAGAGATTAACTTGTAAATGCAATTTTGCACTGTGTAAGATATCATTTTGTTGTACAACATACAAATCTTTTATTTGTGGAAATTATTTAAAATGAATTTGACAGAAATAGATTAATAAAATTAAGGCGATATTGGTCCATTGTGGCTGTTTTGATTCGAAAACGGAAGTTGTTTTACATTAATAATGAACTTTATTTATAAAAAGCAAACTATCGTAACTATCGATAGTTGAGCTAACTATCGGCGATAGTTATTGGATCGAGACTTTTACTATCGATCCATACTATCGGGACACTAGGAATCGCAATGCATCGATATTTCGATGCATCGGCCCACCCCTATCAAATAGCGGTGATTTTCTGACGATCCTTTTCGCAAGCAAGCTCGATAACGTGAGTGAAATTTCACTCCGCTATTTGCTGTGATTTCACTCTGCTTTGATGAAAAATCACACATCGCGGTGATCTTGGGTGACTCAAGTGGATAGTGGATACCCTAATCGCGGTGATGCTCGATTTTAGGCAAAAGT
This sequence comes from Spisula solida, assembly GCA_947247005.1. NCBI lineage: Eukaryota > Metazoa > Mollusca > Bivalvia > Venerida > Mactridae > Spisula > Spisula solida. The sequence goes on from OX365950.1 coordinate 49,933,987, forward strand.
CGCGCAAGCTGTACTGTATATATATATATATATATATACGTCCACAGTTGGCCTGATCTATAAGACTTCTCAGGCAATTCATACTTTTTTTAAACTTGCAGCTTTCAGCCTATGAAAACCATCAATTATACCCAATAGGTATCAAAACACAGGTTTATTATTAAAAGACAATATTTATTTTTTCCAAAATAATTCTAAATAAATACATTCAACAGTTCTCTGACAAGCTAGTGTAAGTTTGGTATGTGACTAACAGGCCCTTCCCACGCTGAGGCACAAACATTTGAGAACTTACCAAAGAAGCATGTGTTATAAATGCCTCAAATAGACACTAGAAATATATTTGTCTTGGTGTTCTTTTGTCTCTAGATAGGGCCCTGTACTAACCAATTGTGACATTCCTGTATTTAATATCATCTGCTATTTCTCTTAACAATCACCCACAGATTTTCAATGAAACTATAAATACGACAAACGTGAGTAATTTATCGGAGATGAGCATATTGTCAACTTCTTCCTATCCAGTGATTTCTAACTTTCTTCCGGAAACATCAATCAATGCTGAATACTGATGTCGATTTTACGTTATCATTGATAATTTCCTCCTAGATATTTCAAACTGATCCAAGATCAGGATTTCTGATTGCCACATGCTAAATTTCAGAATAAAACAAAATTACATGTACATTTTGTATCATATTTTCGAAGACTCACAGACAATTGTTAAAAGGTGGGGGTGTATTGAATGCTGTGCAGATCTCATTGTGTCTTCTAGTTAAGACTAGACCATTCCTACAACTTGTTAATACAGAAACAGTTAAGACTAGACCATTCCTACAACTTGTTAATACAGAAACAGTTAAGACTAGACCATTCCTACAACTTGTTAATACAGAAACAGTTAAGACTAGACCATTCCTTCAACCTGTTATTACAGAAACAGTTAAGACTAGACCATTCCTACAACTTGTTAATACAGAAACAGTTAAGACTAGACCATTCCTACAACTTGTTAATACAGAAACAGTTAAGACTAGACCATTCCTTCAACCTGTTATTACAGAAACAGTTAAGACTAGACCATTCCTACAACTTGTTAGTACAGAAACAGTTAAGCCTAGACCATTCCTACAACTTGTTAATACAGAAACAGTTAAGACTAGACCATTCCTATAACTTGTTAATACAGAAACAGTTAAGACTAGACCATTCCTACAACTTGTTAGTACAGAAACAGTTAAGCCTAGACCATTCCTACAACTTGTTAATACAGTAACAGCCTCACTGAGATGGTAGGGGAATATTACAGTGAGGCTAATCATGACCTGTTGAGGAACCATGATTATTGGATTTGAAGTCATAAAGTTGTAGATTTAAGTTATGACCATCATATAGTGGAATAAAACTGGATGAGCATTTCTGTATCAGAATTTGCTGTATACATTTATAAACTGTAAAATTCTTCATAACATCTGAGTCCTTCAGAGCTGAAGACCTTGGAAGTATGATGTGTGATGTTGGGTTGACATTATGTTTTAATTTATAATCTGTTACGATAATGTAAAGAATTATGATCAGACAGTCGTTGTCATTATTCGTCAACATTATCAGTTACTTTGATGCAAAATGGTTTATTAAATTCTCTATAGGTATTTCCCCGATGTTTGTTTCTAAGTGTTAAACTTGGTAAACTCCAGTCTTCTGACATCTTTAATATCGTCATGGTGATGCCTAAGAGACCATCGAAGAATAAGGTGTCTATTAGAGTTATGAATATATATTGTAGAATTGTTTCCCAGTTCTTATAAAATAAATTGGTTATATATTTCTTATTCAATATTAGGTATATTTATGCCCCCATCTTTGATGGGTATATTGCTTTGCACATGTCTGTCGGTCTGTCTGTCGGTCGTATAAAATGGTTTCCATTCAATACCTCAAGAACGCTTTGACCTAGGATCTTGAAACTTTACATGGAGGTTGGTCATCAATAGTAGATGACCCCTATTGACTTTGGGGTCTGTAGGTCAAAGGTCACAGTGACCTTTACCATTTCTGACTATTTAATTTACTCAAGAACTCTTTGACCTAGGATCTCAAACTTTACATGTAAGGTTGGTCATCAACAGTAGTTGACCCCTATATATTTTGAGGTCAGTAGGTCAAAGGTCAAGGTCACAGTGAACGTCACCATTTCTGACTATTGGGCTGCCATGGGGGCATACGTGTTTTACAAACATCTCTTGTTATTATTTGAACTACATGTAATTAAAATATGTTTATCATTTGTTTTATTTCATTTTACACAGTTCCATTTGGTAAGAATGTGTGGCTTTAAGATACTGATCCTCATATGTATAATAATTGTTGAGTCCTAAACGTTTTAACAAGTTAATGGTGTACGCAATGTTTGTGTGAACATGCTCGTCTGTGTGAACATGCTCGTTTGTGTGAACATGCTCGTCTGTGTGAACATGCTCGTGCTCGTGAGAATGTGTGTTGTCATGTTTTTGAATGATAATACATGTACTATATCTGAAACTGGGTGGAAAGTGTCACTTTAAAGTTCCTTGCTCACAGAGTTTTTTAAAGAAGGTGTTGTATTTATGTTACCTGTAACATTTGTACTTGTTTGTGAGACTGCATGTCATATTGTTAGTATTACAAAATACTGCTGGTACAGTTACTTGCAATCATCAATAAAACAGGGGTGTCAATTTTCCTGATTTATCCGGAATTCCAGATTTAACATTCCTGAAACAGCAATGGCTTCTGATGAAAATAAAAGTTATTTGATGAAATTATCACAAGAAATGGCGAAGATATGATAAATTTAATCTGCTCTGAAGAATTTTCTTTAATACAAACTGAGTTAATTATTGAAAAAAATATCATTGAAGGCCTCTTGTTTGGTAAAAATGGTCTACCACTTACGATTTTCCTGATTTTTAATTTGGCCCTGTTGACACCCCTGATAAAAGAGTCAGTAATAATTACAAAAATAACAGAAAAATAGAGTGGACTAGTATATATAAGTGTATACAGTATAATGTTTCACATAATGCTACTCAAGGAATGTATATCAGTTGAATTGTTTTGCAAACATCATTATCTAAGACTAATGATTTGTTTTGGAGTGGCTCAATTAATGCATCTATATTATACTTGCTTGTTTGTTTGTTTGTTTGTTTGTTGTGTATGACGAGAACATTAAATAATCTCGTAGAGCTGATATCAATTTCATCACTCACTCATATGTTCATTGATTCTGTTTCGATCATCTGTTTCTTAAGTACCTAAAGTATTTTTTACATGAAGTCATCATCATACTAATTATAATAAGGCCCCTTTTCCTGTTCCCTGTAGCCCTTTCCTGTCATTTGTTGTGTCCTTGATTGTATGTATAGTTCATGTTCTAACCAGGTTTTTTCTTCCAAGTAACTTATTGTGTGCTTGAAATGAATCTTTAATTTTCAGTGACAGTGAAACTTGACTTAATGGTCACATGAATAATTAGTCCTCACGTGCGCCTAATTAATGAATGCATTAGGCTTCTTATAGTTTGCTTGTTTCAACTTCAATATTAAAGCGATTGAAAATCATCACAGTGACCAAGAGTCATAGTTTTTTAAGAAATGAATTATGAAAAACCATAGTATATCAGCTCACAGGAACTTGCATAATTTTTAAAAATTTTTTTTTTTTAAAAAATCAGTATTAAAAATATCTCTACAGTAGGCCTAGTGAATTTTTGTTTCAAAATTTTTTTTTCAATTTTTTTTTTCAATTATGCAAGTTCCTATGATCACCTGTAATACAAGGATCCTGTAAGAATTAACCACAAAGACTATAGGACTGAGTGGTTAATAACAAAGCTTCCGAATGACAAACCCTTGTATAACAAAAGGTACCGTATACTATGGCTTTTGAATATTTTATTATAATTTTAACATGTTTTAATACTTTGCAAGAGTATGTTGTGTGTACTTTACTTGTTTACCTGCCTGACAACATAAAAAATGATGTGACCTCACTTTCATCGGTATATCAAGCGTTATACGACGCTGTTCTTGCGCTTTGTCTATATAGGCAGAATCATCTTGTCATATTAGAATTTATGATGTTCTTACATTCCTGAAGAGAGACAGAATGTTATCATGTTCATTTATTTAATTCCGTATTTCATAAACATCTGATCCTCTGGGACTTGCTGCATTATAAATCACAAATTTTGAAATGAAAATACCAAAAAAGACACCCTATATAAGTTGTGAGAAACTCAATCAGTTTTCATTGATTTGTTTTTTGCCTTGAGCTCTCATCAATCAAGATGTACGTTGTTTGGAAGTTTTAAGAAATTAAATTGTCTGCAGATTATGTTCAAGTTTGGTACTCGCAGCTTTAGCAAGATGTATACATACATATATACTAGCTATGTGTACGAATTAATGTAAGATGGATACATAGATGTCCATGTATGTCATGTTGCTACTGATATACAGGGTGTTAAAAAAGTTTGTTCTCAAAATTTAAATTCATACTTTTTTCTGAGCTATGTATGTAGTGTACTGTATGTAGTGTACTGTATGTAGTGTACTGTATGTAGTGTACGATTTTAATATCTTACTCTTATAGCTTCATTTAATGCCAGAAAAATAAACTATTGAAACTTAAACATTGAGAACAAACTTTTTTAACACCCTGTACTTGTTGGCAATAATTGCCATATTGATGTTAGAAACCTGTAACTAATATACTGCATGCAACCAGTTCAATATGTCCCTGTACCACACATAAGGTGTAGATGTTTTATATTGCTGTATTTGCAGACATCCGTAATTGCATCATTTCTGGACATCACATCAATTATTTAGCCTGTAATGTTCTTAAAAAACATTGCATAAATGTCACAACAATTTGTCTTTGTTAATCTAAGAACCGACGTGTCCGACAGTAACTGCCAATTTACTAGAATCGTTAGAATTGTGTGCAAACATGATTTGCATTATAGTGCCAATGAAATACTTATAATGTTTCCGATCAACCAATCAGGGCTTGTCTTGACTTCCGATTGACCAATCAGGGCTTGTCTTGACTTCCGATTGACCAATCAGGGCTTGTCTTGACTTCCGATTGACCAATCAGGGCTTGTCTTGCCTTACGATTGACCAATCGGGGCTTGTCTTGACTTCCGATCAACCAATCGGGGCTTGTCTTGACTTCCGATCAACCAATCAGGGCTTGTCTTGACTTCCGATCAATCGGGGCTTGTCTTGACTTCCGATCAACCAATCAGGGCTTGTCTTGACTTCCGATCAACCAATCAGGGCTTGTCTTGACTTCCGATCAACCAATCAGGGCTTGTCTTGACTTCCGATCGACCAATCAGGGCTTGTCTTGACTTCCGATTGACCAATCAGGGATAATCTTTCTGCAGAAAGTATCAAGTTTGTAACAAAGGTGATGTGGGACAGGGTAATATGTATAATCAGATCTTTGTCCCTTCTAAAACTGTGTCCGGAGCATATTACTTCATAATTCATGAACAGATACCGACATGACACTTACAGGTCAGTCATGAAAATACTTACATATAATGTCCGGACAAATCATTTTTTTACAAATCAACAAAGGGTAATAAATCTGCCGCGAACAAATACAGAGTTATGGTTGATGGAATCTGCACGCTTCACATTGTCTGTGATTGACATCTGTTTAAGATAATTGTCATGCAATGTCCTCTCAAATTAATCTTCGAAGGCTACAAAATTGCCTGTTTACCGAAGTTTATGAACAACTCAGCCTACGGATGAAGCTATTTGCAACTTTGCATGGTGATCGAGTAGGCTGTCTGACAAGATGCTCTTTGTTTTCAACCAATGCATAAAAGTATTTTATAATAAACTGTATTTGTAATCAATTCCGACTTAAATTCTAGATAATGGATGTTATTGCATTTTCATGTTTGATTTATATGTCTGTACATTCCAGATAAATGTCATGCATTTATCCTCGAAGGCTTTAACATTAATATGGAAATTTCCTCAGAAATACAAATTGAATGTTTATTTTATTTATAGGTTGTGTGTGCCTTCCGTGTAATATTGCCACTTATGCATGATAAGATGATGAAATAAATCTGACAGGGAAGGCAACACTCAACTGAAACAACCAAGCACAGAAAACAGAAATAACACAATCACACAGCACTTACATGCCCAACACACAACTGAACGAGAAAATAAATTTAATCGCAAAAAGTCCCAAGTTTCAACAGTCAAAAGTTGAAAGTCCAAATCCCAGCTGTTAACTACCTTACAATATATCCACTGCGTTTGAGTCATGTCACCAGGGGCAATATTACACATTTTGTTTTTTCAGGACAATCTTCACCACAGTATTTTTGGATTACCAACAATGTTTTTGACATTCCAACATGACTCTTTTTGAGACAATCCTCAACATGTCATTGTTTGGACTTCTTAACGTTACACCAGTATGTTCTTATATTGGCGACAGTTCACTCTCCAATTCTGGACAGCCCACTCCCCAATTCTGGACAGCCCACTCCCCCATTCTGGACAGCCCACTCTCCCATTCTGGACAGTTCACTCCCCCATTCTGGACAGTTCACTCCCCCATTCTGGACAGCCCATTCTGGACAGCCCACTCCTCCATTCTGGACAGCCCACTCCCCCATTCTGGACAGTTCACTCCCCATTCTGGACAGCCCACTCCCCCATTCTGGACAGCCCACTCCCCCATTCTGGACAGTTCACTCCCCCATTCTGGACAGCCCACTCCCCCATTCAGGACAGTCCACTCCCCCATTATGGACAGCCCACTCCCCCATTCAGGACAGTTCACTCCCCCATTCTGGACAGCCCACTACCCCCTTCTGGACAGCCCACTCCCCCATTCTGGTCAGCCCACTCCCCCATTCTGGACAGCCCACTCTCCCATTCTGGACAGCCCACTCCCCCATTCTGGACAGCCCACTCCCCCATTCTGGACAGTTCACTCCCCCATTCTTGACAACCCACTCCCCCATTCTGGACAGCCCACTCCCCCATTCTGGACAGCCCACTCCCCCATTCAGGACAGCCCACATCTTTCTTGCCACACACATTATATTGTCTTACAGCAGTGTATTGAGATCGAAGATTTTGTAAGAACAAAATAATCTTTACATGATATGATCGATCATTAAAAATACACTTTCTTTGGAAACAGCTGGCTGTATAAATGAAGTAGAACTAGAATAAATTGTTTCTAAGGAGGGTGAATATTTAGATTGATTTTCCTAGGAGTTTATGTTCCAATTTGTTAGCAATCTGTCAAGAATTTCTCTACAATTATACAGTGATTATATCATTTAAACTTAAAAGCTGTTTTTGTTCCGACAGCTTTAGGAGTAGAAATGTCATTCTGTCGGTACTGAATACTGTATAGCGGGAATATTTCACGGGGGTCTAATTTTCGCTATATTCGCAGTCAGCATCCATTGCGCGAAATCTATACCCAGCAAAATATTCACCTCGTAAAGATTCAAATTTTACAAAGGGAGACAATTCATGATTAAAAACATGTGAAGGGGCAACACGAAATAAACCAACATTGACACAATGACTTTGCAAGACGTACGTCAATTTAACAAAACATGGTAAAATACTGCAATAAGACACGACTAGTGCCTTCGTGATTAATTCCTACGCATATCACTGGTATATCACGCAAAACTGCGATCTATTTCCTAAATATAATTCGAAATTAGATCTGTAAAATGTGTGTAAACTCTATGCATCTGTATCAAATATCATAATTATGTGCATCATGATTTCTCAACGTTAAATGGTGTTAATTATAAGCAAGTGTACCAAACTTGTTAAACTTAACGATTTTGTTTGCAAAACGTGTAAATGTTTGCCGAAAAAGTATTTGTTTGTGTACATTACTGGACCATCGAACAAACCGTTCAAAATAACTGTCGAAATGCAACGAGCAATTTATGAATAAAATGTGTAATTTATAAATCCCGTAAATCGTTTATAAATCATCAATTTGGAAGGACAGAAGCACGCGCCCTTGTATGTTATACCGGTGGGGAGCATAAATAAATCATGGACAGGGGGGTTAAATAGTCTTATAAATACAGCTAACTTCTTATTAGACTCTAGACTATGATAGCAATATGGGACTTGTGAAATCGTAGGTATGTTCGCAATTAATCAACACTTAATGAACTTGATTGTCATTACGCATGTGTTTCTTACGATATTGTATTTAAGCTTTATAAATTGCCGTGTTCAGAAATCAATTTGCTTTTTCTTTTATTTTCCAAGGTGTAACTTATGTAATATTGACCTCCCATTTTACCAACACGGTTTTTAAATTCGGGGTCGAGGTCGTTTGCGCGAAATCAAGACACAGTGAATTCAAAAGGATCCAGAAAACGTGAATAATGGACCCCGTGAAATATACCCGCTATACAGCAATCTGTACAATTAAGTATCGTGCAATGACACCAAAGCCTCTGTTGACCTTTACTAATTGAGGTATTATACTTGGGTGTTTTAGCGTAGGCGGTCTCAGAGGGTGTTACATATTGAGGTTACTAACTGTTATACTTAGGTTTTAACGTAGGCGGTCTCAGAGGGTGTTCTTAGAATGACATATCATTTGTAAACACTTGACATAAGTACGTCTATAAGGTATTTGACACGTTTTGTGTGAGGGGTGATTCAGAAATCATAGGACTTTAGACATAGCATCTTGTAAAATCAGAAATTTAGAAAACTAATTAATTTTCTAGAAATAATTTTTCACCTGTCACTAAGAAATAGCAGTGTTACCCACATAGACGATACATGGTTTCTATGACAACGCTTTGTATGAGTATCAGCAACAACAACAAAAATCTGTTGCTGTCAGTACCCATATAAATAGAGCATAAAATGCTGCGCATATGAGTGAAATTAAAGTGTAAGTGTTGAGTAAGAAGTTATTAGAAAAGTCCTTATTATTTCTGGATCACCCCTCATACTGTATATCTAAAAAGGAGTAAGTATTAAACTCAATCTGTGCTTCTGTAGGTGACCCGGCCCTCCTCCTGTTACTTAGTGACCCTTCCTTGTGATTCTAAGGTTCCAAAGGTGTATAGTACTAGTGTTAGATGGAAAATTCGGTGCAATATGTAACCAGAGTTATAATTTCCCCTTGTTGGACATTTCCCTCATTCAAATCATTTTAAATTACCAAAAATTGTGTGACTCATGTCTGTAAATTATTTACGCTTTGGTTCATTTTAACCTTCAATATAATTATTGACTTGTGTTTTATTTGTTCAGGCTTTAAAATCAGACAAAATCTACAAATCACTAATGCATGCAGCAAGTTGTCAGTGGTTGGGATTCAAATATTGGTGAAAATTGCAGCGAATGCTCTAAAATTGACTTTAGGTTGTTGGTTTCCATCTTCAAGTGCAATTTTCTTCAGAATTCCATTTTAGCTTCACTTAAACCCTCACAGGCCCGAGTGCTTTCATTCAATTACATTAAGTCCTTGCAGATTTACCCACTCTGTTATTGATCTGTTGAAGCATTTTATGTTCTTAATTCAATTGTTTTATTCCTCTCACAGAGTGTATATATATCCAGCAGCATCTGGAACCACATAAACTGTTTACCCTGCACTTGTCTTCCTTCAAACATACAATCAATTCTCTCTTAACTTATTCTCGGTTTCAATTTTCAACCTGCCATTCTTGTAACTCATTCATTCAGGACTCCCAGTTTGTCATGTTGGACTCTGAATATCAATAGTTTTGGCAGTTTTACGGCCTATGTTTGCAATATGACGATCACACAGTGCATTGGCATCAATACTTTATATCAACAGTTCAGTGACATGTACTGCTCAATAGGGCAACAAATATGGCAACAAACTCAAAATGGTTTTTGTAGCATGTATGTTAAATTCATGGTTGTCAGTATGATCAAATGTCAATGTTGTCCTGCAGTGAATTTATATATGGAACTGTTGTCTAGGAACAATCTAGGAAACAAAGGAAAATCACTTGTTGCATGAAACGTAAGAGGAAGACATGCTGTGCAGTAATACATGTAACGTTTGAGTGTCCATCATAATTATAGCCTTGAATAATGCTTGTTAAGAAAAAAGCTTAAAAGCTAGCGCATCAGTTCAATCCATTGTTGTATATTTCCATGCTCTGTGAGGAAGAACATTAACACAGTAGGAATCCCGATACACTGCTTCTCAGTTTCGTCAGAGAATTGTTCTGTTTTCATACAGCTCTGACTGAACTGACAACCGATGTAACGCTCGGAGGGAACTCAGATGTCATGTATCCTGAGTTCTGTCAGAGTATTACATCGGTTTTCAGTTCCGTCAGAGGTCTGATCGAGCCTTATGAAAACAGAACAATTCTCTGACGGAACCTAGAAGTGGTGTATCGACATACCTTGATTATAAGATGCGGTCGTTTGTCTGCCCAATGTGAATGTGCATCAGCACTATGTTACCATCATACTTGTATACACTTAAAGAAGGCTGCAGTTATGTGTTCCTGCATGTGTATCAGCACTATGTTACCATCATACTTGTATACACTTGAAGAAAGCAGTTATGTGTTCCTGAATGTGTAACAGCACTATGTTACCATCATATTTGTATACACTTGAAGAAAGCTGTTATGTGTTCCTGAATGTGTAACAGCACTATGTTACCATCATACTTGTATACACTTGAAGAAAGCAGTTATGTGTTCCTGAATGTGTAACAGCACTATGTTACCATCATATTTGTATACACTTGAAGAAAGCTGTTATGTGTTCCTGACCTTAAAACTGTTGTGTCGTCTCTCTGTAGATATTTGGTGCCACGAATATATCAATATATGCATTGGTGTCAATATTCCTGATTAATCTGGAATTCCAGATTTATCATTCCTGGAAGAGCAATGGCTCCTGACCAAAATAACAGTAACTGTTATTTGATGAAAATATCTCAAGAAATGGCAAAGTTATGGTCAATTACACTGCTCTGAAGGATTTTCTTTAATACAAACTGAGTTAATTATGGAAACGATGTCATTGAAGGCATCTTGTTCGGTAAAATGGTAGGCTGCATACGATTTTCCTGAATTTTAATTTGGCCCTGTTGACACCTCTGATATATGGTGATAATCTATTGCATGTAAACCATGGCTAACCATGTTTGATAACCTTGACTTGGCCTTGGTCTCTCCCCTCCAATCACTCCCTACATTGTTTTACGTGTATTTGATGTCATCATACTGTCTGTGATTGTCTCTATACTTCCATCAATATTTACACCTAGCCCTATCCAATGTGTGCAAACTGTGAGACTTGACTGACACATTTCAGACATTAATGTAACTAGATTCTCAGATTCTTGTGGACATTAAAGGTCTTATTTTATCCATACATTTTGTAAAGGTCGTTGGTTTCATGCGGAGAAGTTGTCATTTGCTTGTACAAAGCCAGCAAGTAATGGTGTATCATTTAATTCCTGGAAAGCTAGGGCTGAGCCAATTATTGCCATATATTAATATAAATACCCCGTAGTATAATTTTGTATTTTGGTACTTTTGAAATAAATTATTTGATGCATATATAATCATAAATATGGCATTAAATCACACACAAACATTTTGTGAAAGTGACATATCAAACATTAAGTGTTAAGAACTATTTATGCAAGCATCATGATTACTGTTCATCATCATGTCATCGGTTCTATAATACTAAAACACTGTTATATAGCCAGTGTCACTGTGACAACTTAATTGCTATTGTAAAATTGTTATGCATATGTTTCCTGTATTTTTTACATTGCACTAACCGGTGTGTAGCAGTCAGTTTTCCTCCCCTCTATTTTTTCCCTTGGAAGAAATTTACATAGTCATTTTTTCCACTGAATAAAGTGAAACTGAATAGCAGTGTGAGATAGTTTTGAGGATCTGTTTAAAAAATAAGCCACAATTATTTGTTAACATTGTATGAGTGTGAGATGTATAGATTGTCTCCCTTGGCAGAGAGTCAGATGTATAGATTGTCTCCCTTGGCAGAGAGTTGTCACCCTTGGCAGAGAGTCAGATGTATAGATTGTCTCCCTTGGCAGAGAGTTGTCACCCTTGGCAGAGAGTCAGATGTATAGATTGTCTCCCTTACCAGAGAGTTGTCACCCTTGGCAGAGAGTCAGATGTATAGATTGTCTCCCTTGGCAGAGAGTCAGATCTATAGATTGTCTCCCTTGGCAGAGAGTCAGACTGATGTGATCATGTATAGTTTACCTCCCTTGGCAGACATGTTGAAGGTGCAAGGTTGGCTATCGATTTAGTATGTAGGTGCTTGTCATTTGGAATGCTCTGATTTTACGAGTCCAAGATGGGACATTAAAATTTCGGTCTTTATTAAATAAAACAAAATGACTGTCATAATTCAACCACTGCAGTGGGAAAAGTTAGTGTAAATGAATTAATGCAACCGCCAATTAATTATTTAAAGTGATTATTATGGTTGTTGAATATAAGCTTGAATTTCCCAACAATATTAACAGGGATAAAAGCAGAGTAATCCAAATGTTAGGACCTAACTTCCTGTAAGAGAGTATTGAGGGCAGATAACTCTCTTATAGTAATGAAGTTAAAGACCATAATGGAAATAAGAGGTATCTCTTTTTTTGTGTAATCCTTATTGTTGGTGTGCCTGTCATGGTTATTTATAAATGCATGTATGTAAAAGTTGTTTTATTATACATGTTGTTTTTACATATCCATGTATGTACATTCAAAACTGAATAAAATCTATCTACCACTCCATTTTTTATGAGGGGGAGATAACTCACTCATAGTAATGAAGTTACTCCATTTTTATGCTAAAGACAACAGGTTGGTTGGATATGTTGCGGGACATTATGGCCGATATAACAGATGAGGTAGGGCCGGAGAGAATGTTAGAGTTGTAGTCCATGATATTCACAACCTCACTAATTATCATAATTACGTAACCAATCAATTAAATAACCAATCAATATTGAATTATTCAATAGATTAATTACAACATAATGGGTTATTTAATGGCTAAATTTGAAAACAATCTTGACATAAGTTAAAAAAAGTGAAGTTATTAATATTTCGAGGGCTGCTAAATTCAGCAGTTCAGCCATTCAGCCGTTCAGCCATCGTTTAACATATTAACTTTTGACATGTTAGATTCGATCTGTAAGATTTCAGTTGGTATTTTCCTTTATAATTAATTGCTCTCTAGGTGAATGGTACAATTATACTGTTTAAGGAAAGCTTCATTTCATTTTAATTGTTTTCTCAGAACTTGTACCTATTGTATTTCATGTAAAATGATCCACTAAGGGATGTGATAATATTTGCTAAAATACCCATCATTAAAATTTTACAAATATGTATAGGGAAAGTATATATGTATACCGGTATAATGAAATTATCTGAATGCAGATGAATAAACACACTTTGTATAGCAGAAAGTATTTAAAACTTACACAGTTTGTATAGAATGGCGAATATCTGGAATAACATGCATGAACCTTATTACAACTCTAAAAGTTTTGGTAGACTAATAAATAATCTTACAGAAATGCAAGTAGCTGTATACTTGTTTGCCTTGGAAAAGTCATCAATCTCTATTATATTGATAATCCATCAATGTCAAACATAATTTATACATTTAGATAAACCTAATAATTTGAGACTGTAGGTATGCTCTACTTACTGGGTGCATGTTCGGGGGTAAAGTTAAATTGTTGGGTTTATAAGTTAAGAAATACAAACACTGCATGATTATCTACTTTCATTCACATATCAGATCTAGACTAATGAGGAACTTTGAAATTAATAATTTTTGACTATCAGATTAAGGCTTCTGAGACACTTTGAAATTAATAATTTCTGACTATCAGATTAAGGCTTCTGAGAAAATTTGAAATTAATAATTTCAAATCAAATAAATTTTGCCCTTTCCTAACTTAATATTTTCATTCCATTACAGTCATTATTATCAGAAAGTGTAAAAAAAATTAGGCAAGAATACTTAACTTATAAGATTACTGAAAATATCCGAGTATAAATGAACAATTATGAGGTTTTGATTTTCTATGGCTACAGCCTGTCTATATGATATATGGTGATTGTTTTACTTTACATTTTTTTCTCAGCTGAGAGCTTGAGACATTTTTTGCACCGATAACTGAGAGAAAGTACGCAATGATAGCATGTTCAATGTGCATGTTCTTGATCATTATTCACATTTATGCCTCATTTGGGTGATTTTAGCATTTCAATAATTTCAGGTTTATTTAACTGATTTACAGGTTGATCAATTTACGAGTGTTTGCATGTACCGGTAGCTACTACTCCGCATCATAACATCTCTCTTAGAGTTTAGAAATTTGTTGATGAATATAATATTATTTTGATAAAGTCTTCTAGACCAAAATTTAATATGTTTTCGATGTTGTTTATTTTAATGAAAAATGAAGTTGAATGATATATAACAAGTAGTTACATTATAAGCAAGACTTTCTTACTTTTTACTGAAACTTTTCTAAGGTATGGTTAATATACCTCATGCAAACTGTCTGATTTGTTATTATCTTTGCCCTGTTAAAAATTTATTTAATGATTACATGCAATAAATTAAATGCCTGCAAATTGTAAATTAAGTAATTTATTGATACATGTAGTAGGTTTCATTTTGTAGAGAATACTAGAGATGTTATGTTGCTGCATATGTGCATTGTTGTTTTGTGTTGTATTGTGCTGATATGTTTATTCATGACTTAAAATAATATACATAATTTATATTATATGGTAAATATATTTGGTAATGCATTTTGAACTTGATACTAATTGTCATTAATTTTATTGCTGTATGAAATTGTGTTAAATTTTGATACCAATATTAACTTTTTGGTTTTTATGACCTTTCTATCAAATTACCTTGGTAACAAGTTGGCTTGGGTGTGAGTTTTTCTTGACAAACCATTACTTCATACCAGTAATATTTCTGCATGTTATGTTTGATATTTGACTTATATATTGGGAGTGTGTTTTTACCATTTTCACAACATGCAGCTTTGTTACCATAGCAACAAGGGGGCTTTCCATATATGGTATTGTGTCTGCTATGATGGCGGTCATTGTTACCGGTGGGCTTGATCAAATGCTTTAATTTGTGTATACAACCAATATTATTGCTTACCAGTATTATAGATTCAACTTAGGACTATAATCATTGCTGTAAATTATAAACAAAGTCTCTCAATATAAACTATATAAACTGTACACATATGATGTTACCAATGCCAAGCAATTTAAGCCTTTTATGTACCAGTCAGATTTCTGCTAAAATATGGTAGGCATATGAGTGCCTTGCTCCACCTGTATTTGAACCTGGGTCGCCAGATTAGACATCAAATGGGCTAAACATTGAGCTACGGCTCAGAAAAGGGAGAATGCTACATATTGCTTTACAACATGTTCAACCTTACGCCTGTTTCACAGTGTAGCAATACCATGGGACTTTTGACTACAGTTACAAGAAGAAATTTGTAAAATTTGGAAAATAAAATAGCCATAAGTATTTCATTTCTTCATCGATTTCTATGAAATATACGCCACGCTAAGGGGACAATTATTGCTTTCCATAAAATATATAATCTTTTTCAGCGGCTGTGCTGTTTTGTCCATTACCTTGTGAAACCTAGGAACAAGTAGATTTCACAGGTTAATGAAAAAATCGGTAAAACTGCTAATAAAGATCTTATATTTCACGGAAAGCAAACACTTTTCCCCTTAGTGTGGCGTATATTTCATAGAAATAGATGAAGAAATAAAATACTTATGGCTATATTTGTGTTCCCATGTTTACAAATTTCTACTTGTAACTGTAGTCAAATGCCACGTGGTATTGCTACCCTGTTTCATTTGTTCTATTATTGTTCATAAATCACTGTAGTATTTTTTGAACGTCTACCATCGACCACACACACAGCCACAGCCACATATATCTAGATGTAGATTGTATTGTCTGACACCAGATTAGAGATCAACCATTTAGTTTCTGATTCATATTCCCATTTCCATATGTTTTCAAATAGTTATAATTATATAAAATGCTAGAAAGATATACTGTATACTTTCACATTGTTAATTTATCTGTAAATGGTATTATATTGATTTCATGTGAAAATTATTTTCAGTCGTCACGCAAATCAGCGCTACTGACAGCGGCTAAAAAGGATAGACTGAAAAAGAATCCGTCTCGAGTGAGATTTGCCGAGGAGATTATCGTGAATGGAGCGTCAGTGCCATCTGTGAGTTACTACGATATTATCTGTATTTCCTGTCACTCCTAGTGTGTGATATCACATTTCTAAGTCACCATTCATACCCTGCATTCGATGCAGAACATTCAACCCGATGTTAATCATTCAAATGTCAGTCAATGAATCACAAGTTCATTCTCCATTTGGGTTTGAAATATGAGTTTTGTCACACTTTCCAGCAAATATCACATTGTTGTTGTTTTGTTATATCTAATACTGATCTATAGTCCAGTCAGGATAAAAATCCAGTGACCCAGCGGTTGAGTCCACTTTAACGGTGTAAAACCAATTATAAAGGCTTATACTGTACAAACAACTATAATTTCAATACTAAACTTAACACACTTAACTTTACTCTACCTGTTTAGACATTGGTTGTGATTTTTTGCGTACACATAAATTGCAACGTCACTGTCACAATATCCTAACTGGACTATAGTTCAAATGTGCATACATGTAAAAGCTGGTATCAATCATTGTTTAAATGTTCAAGTAAAAGTTGGTATAGTTCAAATATACCTGTATGTAAAAATTGGTTTGCCCACGCGATAATTGTTTAAATGTTCATGTAAAAGTGTGAATTATCACCATGATTATATTGCAAAGTTATGTTCCTTGTAGAAAATGATTAGTCATTATGACATCCATGTGTTTCATATTTGGTTAGTAGCTGGAAACATTTTAGAGGGATGACTTAAATTGAAATGGAAAAAAATAAAAACTGAAGTATACACATTTTCCAGCATTGGACTTTGTTCATTTTTACACTCATTTGGGTTAAAATAAATTTAGTATATTTGTTGCTGACCATTAGGTTTGTGTAAGTTCTTATAAATTGCACTTATAAATTCTAATAATTTTCACAACAGCGTAATAAAATGATGTATGTACAATATATTGTATTGCTGTTTCAGAATTCTCCGGAGGAGAGTTACGTCCCTTTTATGCCAAATGTGCTCAAAGTATTCCTCGAGAATGGTCAGACTAAGTCTTTCAAATATGACAATAAAACAACAGTAAAGGTAAGTTTAATTATTGGTATCATACAACACACTGTCTTTATATATAGCCTAAATAATCACTAATATTTCACATTCTACCTGTTGTAAGCCATAACTCTGCATTGCATACATGCCATGTTTGGTAGACCCCTTTGCGTGAGATTGGTGATGGAAATGCAGGAGATTTCATTAAAATGCAGGAGTTTTTTCTTGCTGGAACTTTAGACTTAAAGTATTGAAGTTCATATGCTGTTTTTACTTATCTTAATTTGATCACAATACCATGCATGCTTCATGTAGCAATTTAAACTAATATTTGTCATCATTTTCATAATGTAAACAAAAAATGTGAGATTCCAGTTTCCATGAAATGCGTGAGATTTGATAAATTAGCCTCTGATCATGCAGGAGTAGAGTCTCAAATGCAGGAGACTCACGCATGATGCAGGAGATCTGGCATGTATGGCATTGAATTGACCATCATGTAGGCCTACATTGTATATGCCTGACGTAAATTCAGAATTCAATTGACCAATGAAAGAATTTTCTTTTCCTTGTGAATACATTGGAAACTTCGAACTTGTTTAATCATTGGATTCGCTTGTCAGCCTTGAACAAACAATTGATCAAATAAATGGGCGAGAATTCTCAACATTAGAGTCTGGGCAAATGGATTAACAAAGAATAAAAAGGAGCATTCTTGCAAAGTGGTTACTGCATGAGTTCACCAACTTTAAAATCAAGTCACTTGTCACACATGGCTGTGGATATATGCATACTAGTTAGCTAGATGTTTGATGGCTATTGGAACCTTCGAAGAGCTCACTAGCAGACTCACTCATAAGTTCACTGCTCGCCAGACTGAACAACTATTGCTTTCTTCATATATTTAGGTTTCCATAATGTACTTATTAAATACCAAACATCAGATAATTATTTCAACAAGATGCAATCAGATTTCGAGCATATTTCAATGAAATAGGAGAAATGACTACCAATTTACTGGTGATATGGTATAAAATAAATTGTAACAAACTGCTAATGTAACAGAGACATCGGTTGCTATGGGGATATTTTTAACAAGGCAAATCCATGAGGAAGTGGCAAATTGTGTTCGTGATTTAATATCATCAATTCTAGCAGACTGTGATTTAGTACTATCAATTCTAGCTCCCGGTTTACTGACCTTTACTTTTACAAGATATTCATTTCATGAACAATTTCATTGATCACCTACTTCCTGTACATCATATCAATCCACTGCTGTCTTAACACACTTGTTTTGCCAGGGGTGTCAATTTTCCTGATTAATCCGGAATTCCGGATTTATCATTGCTGAATAAACAATGGCTGCGGACCAAAATAAAAGTTATTTGATGAAAATATCTCAAGAAATGGCAAAGTTATGGTAAATTTAAGCTGCTAAGAAGGATTTTCTTTAGTACAAACTGAGTAACTTATGGAAACAATGTCAATGAAGGACTTGTTTGGCAAAAATGGTCGGCCGCATACAACTTTCCTGATTTTAAATTTGGTCCTGTAATATTGCTTTACATTTGTCAGACCAAAATTATAATGTTTTCCATTCAATAACTCAAGAATGTTTTGCTCTAGGATCTCCACACTTTATATGAAGGTTGACCAGCAACAGTAGAAGACCCCTATTGATTTTGATTTCAAAGGTCAAGGTCTCTGTGACCTTTACCATATCTGACCTGGGGCTGCCGTGGGGGCAACATCTTGTTTAAACGTGTATTTTATATTTTGTTTCAGGATGTTGTGAATTCCTTACAAGAAAAGTTAAGCATAAAATGTATCCATCATTTTAACCTTGTATTGCACAATATGAAGAGTCATATGCCGGGACGTATGACGTTACTGCAAGATCATGAAACAGTATCAGAGGTATACCAGGCCCTGATATCACAAAGCATCTCAATCTGAGCTCAATCTCATCTCAAATATGTGTCTTTATATTAATTTCCATACTAGGACTCAAAATTAGCATCACTAAACGGAAATGTTATTCTGATTTTTATAACAGTAAAATTTCAAGAGCTCGAACTTTTATACTCTGATATTAGCCAATTCTCAAGTTGAGTTGAGATTTCTACTTGATCTCCCGAAACATCTCAAGCAGAAATCTCTGCTCAAATTCAGATTTTGCGCACATCAGATATATCTCGAGTTGGAGGTCTCAAACTTTTGCTGTATTTAACTCAGAATAGTGTTTCTGTTTTGTAATGGCAATTTTGAGTCCAGTACCCCGTTGAAATTAACAAAAAGAAACATGGCAATATTTTAGATGAGATTTGGTTCAGATTGAGATGCCTCAGGGATTGTGGTCTGTATTGTTATACTGTATGATCTCCTAACCTTGGTGTTTGGCAATATCTTGTACTTTTGATATCAAGATTTGGAGTATTCGATTGCTGTATGCTTTCAGATATTGCCCATACTTTTATCAACCTAATCGTTTAAACAGCAGACATTTTGTCCGATGATCTTTATTATAGATGCCTCATGATTATTGTACACAGTCTTGAACTAGGCTAGAATCTTGTAGTGCCTGTGTACCTAATGAACCATGTGTTTGTATTCACAAACTCTCCGAAATTACTGTTCTAAATCTTCAATATTTCCTTTTATGGCCGTCAAGTGATGACGGCCTGCGATTTCTAGATCTCGGTATAAAGCAATAAATCAGATAGGATATTTCAGCCGAGGCAATCATTTGATCATTACTGTTAGATGTATGGCAGAAACGGAACAGGAAATTTCTTGTGCATTTAATGATTTACTTCAGTTTGTATGGTGGGTTTGAGCTAGAAATGTCGACTGTGATGTATATAGAGTATTATATCTTGTGTTTACAGATTGCTAGCCGACCAGGTTCCCGACATTTTCGGTGCTTGTTTCGTGTTGCTTATGTCCCCAAAGATTCATATGACTTATTGAAGCAAGATCCTATATCATTTGAGTACTTTTATACACAGGTAAGAACATGAAGTCTTTGTTCGCTATTTTGCAAATGAAAGCTAATAATTATGGTGTACTAGATGCAATAGTTCCCCATTATGTATGCACCTATAAAACAAACCTTGCCCACTCTTTGATTAATGTAGCATTTTTCTCAAAATATATCAATTCAAATACCCTGATGAAGGTTTGGTGAAAGCCTAAATGTAGGTCTGTGATAAAACTATGATAGCCTTAACCTGTGTTGATCGTGTATCTACATTTACACTTCGGTGTCTTTAGTTAACAGTTCAAATAAAGTAACAATATTTGTCTGTGAGAATTTTTGTACATTTGAGTATGAAAATAGCATACGTCGATGTCATCAAAAAAGCAAATGTTCTGTTGATATTCAAAATATTTATAACAGCATGGCTGAGTGGTAAACACTCTCTCTACCTATCCAAATGTCCCTCGTTTGAATCTCGGCCAGGGCACTGGAAATTTCAGAAACACTTTTCAGTGTTTCCCTCTCAACTAGATATGAAATGGTTGGTAATCCAGAGGTAGTCTTGAATGAAGTGGTGCTATACACCGGGTACGTTCAAGAACCAAGGAGTCTGTTCAGAAGGAGCTTTTTCTGGACCACATGCTAAATAAGTGCTTGCACTTTTATAGGTTATCATTGAACGAAAGGTCTAAATATTTACACATATAATCCAGTTAGGAACTGGTGACAGTGACATATCCGTTTATGTGTACACAGAAGATTACAGCCATTGTCTGAATAGGTAGTGCGAATATAGTTTGTTAGTTTAGCATTGAAATTATGGCTGTCTGTTTATTAAGCCTTTATAATTGGTTTTAGACCGTAATAGTGGACCCGACCGCTGCGTCACTGTATTCTTACCCTAACTGGACAATACACAATAGAACATACTTAATCAACTGCATTTTCAATTGTTGTTGTTATTGTGGAGTCTGAAGACTGATGATACAATGAATACCTAATGATAAATTTATAGCTTATCAGACTTATTCTGATTATCACCTGTCTGGCTTCTCTCTTCTATTGCTTTCATACAGTTCAACATTTCGTCCTAATCCTACCATATTATTGAATTAATTAAAAGTGGCTTAATACTTGAAAAATACTTAAGTCCTGGCTGGAAGTATTTTTTCAAGTTTACGGTCCAAGTCTTTTATATTCATGAACGTCAAAGTCTATGGATTATGGTTTAAAAGTCCTTAGGTTAGTTAATGCTGGGATTCATCATTTCACAGAAATAGAAATAAAATTAATCAGTTTGAATACAAATCTTTAGAAAAGAAGGAATCTAATTTTGTGTATGGTGTATATTGAATTTTGCATCGAAACTTTTCTTCGTCAGATTCGCATTTGGCGATTTCGAGCATTTTCCATTGAATAGTAACGGGTATTGGTACCTGCATTACATTATAAACTTATCAATTTCCTTGTTGAATAAAGTATGTTGCTTAAAGAACTAAATTATATTAAGTAACTTGTTCAACATAAAATCTAATTTGTTAATTTCTTGGAGCTATGGATCACAAGCATAACCTTGAAGAAAAATATTATATTAAGTTAGACAGGGAAGGCAGCACTCAACTTAACCTCCTGAGCACAAAAAAACATACAAAACATTAATCTTGAATCTGATTGGTTGAATTTTAGGAGGTGGAAGAGTACCTAAAGCTAACATATTCAAGTTAGTCACACCTATTGTCTGTCAACTCTTTCCTTTCTGGAGTTAAGAAAATCAAATAAAACATGATTGCATTGTTGATTGATTGTCAATTTGTTTATTACAGTGTGTGAATGACGTCATACAGGAAAGGTTTGCATCGGAGATGAAGACGGACACGTTGTTACGTCTGGCCGCACTCCATATACAACAACATGCCATGAGTAATAATGTCAATGGAAAAATCAACATTAAAACTGTAGAGTAAGTGTTACCATGGCAACATGTTGTTGTTGTTGTTTGTATGGTATATAATGATATTGTGAAGTGGGGATGCTTTAAGGTGCACCTGTCCTAACATATTCAACTGGTACTTGTTCCAAACACGGGGACCGATTTCAAGCACACATATGGGTTCTGGCAACATGGACTGGGTCAGAGCTCAAGGACTGGTTTCGATCAGAGACTGGTTCTGAGTTCAGAGACTTATTTCAAGCATACAGACTGGTTCTGGCAACATGGACTGGGTCAGGACTGGTTTCGATCACAGACTGGTTCCGAGTTCAGAGACTGGTTTAGAAAAATAACTGCTACCAGTAGATTAGTAGATATATGTTGCATGTGTTCTATATGTATGATCAGGCGTAGTATTACAGTAATGGCATCATCAATCTAAGTGGATTTTATAGAATGTGAAGCTATGGTGTTATGTAATCCTTGAAATTCACTTACCGTGTTATAGATGGATGTTGATGCCGGCAAGTTTACACTGAACAAACCCATTATGTTGTCATAACTAATTTCCTAGATTTCTTAAAAGTTGTAGTATTATCTCATATCCATTATTATCAATTGGCAATGTGTCATTTTGTATTTTGATAGAGAGATAAAGCTGTTATAGATTTCTGTCGGAACAACAACATGGCTCTGTATCAAATAATAAAATTGTTATTTGATAATGTACTGATATTTATGAATATTCATGAAGTTTCAGATAGATATTGTATGACTATAATCGTACAAATCTTGTTAAATTGTGTATATAGTGTGGAAATCTTAACCTGAACCTCATAAACTCTTGTTAGCATAATCATGTCTCCCCCATACGATATTGTTTTTGTGCTGGATGTCTGCCTGGATCTCTTCCACACTTGTTCTCCTTAATATGACCAGGACGATTTCAATATTTTGAAACCGGTAAATCATTGGTATGAAATCGAATCGAACCGGTTAATCAGCTGCAATGTTGAAAATTATTTTTGTTTTATGATGACCATATCAATGTACTTGCATGTGTTTATTTTATCCTTCGAGGCATTCAATACCAAAATAAAATTAGTATATGTTAAATATGATCATACATGGATTAATGTATCACATGTTACCCAAACAAACCTAACTAGTTTGCTTGTTTATGTGTCGATCAATACATTCAGGCATATTGTTGTCAAAGATTTATTGTATGCATTAACATACAATTTAATGGCATTGTAGGATGTGTTTTGTTTTAGAACAATTAGCAGTTTTGTAATATTGAAACCAGTTTCACCTTGCTATCGAATCATATCCGATTAACCAAGTAATCGTCCCGGTCCTACTCCTTAACCATTGGTCTAATGTCAAAGAAACTTCACATGAATAGTTGGTACCAAACCTAGTTGTGCATATTGTCAGGAATATTTGGATGATTATTGCCAGAGTTTTGTCTCTTAGATGGTAAAAAATGAGGTCCCATATTTTTGTCTGCTATTCAGTCTGTATGCTTTCATAAAAAGAACATATTAGGAATATGCACAAGGTGTAATACAAACACAAATCTTGAGGACCGATGATGCATGATATTCGTGTAGAAATTGATGTATTCTTGACAATTCATACATAAAGGTCAGGATTAGGTTAATATCTTAGGACTATGCTAACAAACAGCTGGTTCACTCTATTATTTTCTTTAAAACTGGTGGTTGGATAGAAGATGATTGCTATCACATGTTTGACTTTTCTTGTAGGAAAGAGTTTGGCTTTGAGAAGTTTGTGCCGCCCAGTATACGTGAGAACATGTTTAACTTTTCTTGTAGGAAAGAGTTTGGCTTTGAGAAGTTTGTGCCGCCCAGTATACGTGAGAACATGTTTAACTTTTCTTGTAGGAAAGAGTTTGGCTTTGAGAAGTTTGTGCCGCCCAGTATACGTGAGAACATGTTTAACTTTTATTGTAGGAAAGAGTTTGGCTTTGAGAAGGTTGTTCCGCCCAGTATACGTGAGAACATGTTTAACTTTTCTTGTAGGAAAGAGTTTGGCTTTGAGAAGTTTGTGCCGCCCAGTATACGTGAGAACATGTTTAACTTTTCTTGTAGGAAAGAGTTTGGCTTTGAGAAGTTTGTGCCGCCCAGTATACATGAGAACATGTTTGACTTTTATTGTAGGAAAGAGTTTGGCTTTGAGAAGTTTGTGCCGCCCAGTATACGTGAGAACATGTTTGACTTTTATTGTAGGAAAGAGTTTGGCTTTGAGAAGTTTGTGCCGCCCAGTATACATGAGAACATGTTTGACTTTTATTGTAGGAAAGAGTTTGGCTTTGAGAAGTTTGTGCCGCCCAGTATACATGAGAACATGTTTGACTTTTATTGTAGGAAAGAGTTTGGCTTTGAGAAGTTTGTGCCGCCCAGTATACATGAGAACATGTTTGACTTTTATTGTAGGAAAGAGTTTGGCTTTGAGAAGTTTGTGCCGCCCAGTATACATGAGAACATGTTTGACTTTTATTGTAGGAAAGAGTTTGGCTTTGAGAAGTTTGTGCCGCCCAGTATACGTGAGAACATGTTTGACTTTTATTGTAGGAAAGAGTTTGGCTTTGAGAAGTTTGTGCCGCCCAGTATACGTGAGAACATGAAGGTGAAGGATCTACGGAAGGTGTTGGCACAATGTCTGAAGATGAACCAGAACCTGACGGCCCCGGGACAGAAACAGCTGACAGCATTACAGGCTAAACTACATTATATGAAGATTGTTAGTGAACTTAAAACGTTTGGAAGTCGAGTCTTCATGGTCACATTGTTGGTAAGACTTCAGCTTATTCGTAAAAATTATTGCTCAGTCTTGTCCTAAATTTGACCAAACTGACATAATTTTGTCAAACCAACCTAGATATGGTCCTACCCATAATAAGTTTGCCATAAGCCCCTTTAACTTTGACCAATCCACTTGAATTTGGCTCAACATACCTATGTTAGGCCAAGTCCCATTTCAAACATGGTTCACAAATAAGTAACTTTACACTGCCTTTTAAAAACGTCATGCCTATCACAATTTTCCTTGCAGTCTGCTAATAAATCCTTTGAAAATATGTCATGTTTAGAAAAAAATAGTGTTTAAGCCATATTACGACGATTCATTACGTAAATCCTTCCCGAAAATCATGATGATTTTCATACTACACTGTCGGAGTTTGTACATACATACATTAATGTAAAATGTGAGTGTGTAGCATGAATGCCATTATAATACACTGCCCACCAAAAATAAATATACAGATGTTATTTGCCCACTTACTTGCCTGTAATAATACTATTTGTAGAACAGTGAAGCAACAATATATTTGACGAAAAGGAATATTTTTGTTTATTAAATGGAAAGGCCATACATTGGTACCTTGGGTGCAAAATCTAAAGTTTCTTTGTCCCTCTTGAATGGTAATTTTGTCTCAAAAAGATGGGAAATTCAGCCTTTATAATCACATGGTTATTTTAGTTCTAATCATCTTCATCTTTATTTCTATCTCTCTTTTAACTCATTGAGTAACTGTAGTTTCAGAAACTAGTAGAATTGTGACTGTCTGATAAACAGATATTGAATAATTTAACCAAGTTTAATTTGCAACAATTATTTACTGTATACTTATTTTTGAAGGGCACTGTATTTTGAAAGATTACATGTAACTATGGGTATTTCAGGACAAGAAAACAGAAGCTATGGTACTGGTAGGACCTAAGTCAGGAATCAGTTTGGTGACCAATGTCAGGTTTTACACTGTAAGTATATCTATCATGTTACCATGGTATTATATACGATTAATAATCATACCAGGATAATCAGTCAGTCTCTGTTCTATTATATACACGGAAGATCAGAATCACTCAATATCTTATAGTTATCAACATATCTCGGACAAAAAAGGTTGCTCTGAGGTCGATCTGTGAGTGACCATTTGTATAAATATTCAAGTCAAGTATTTAGCTCTGAGATGATGCCACTGACGTGGTTTATAAATATTATATGACATAATGTACGGTTGTTACTGCAAAGTCTAGGGTTTCAGCTTAAAGCATACTGGGATGTTTTATGTTTGGACTGTTACAATTATATTGGAAGTTGGATTATATTGAATATACTGTGCAAGCTAGTCTGTTACCAGACTGTGTATATACTGGCAACTATGGATTGCCACTAATCTATTACAGACTGTGTATATACTGGCAACTATGGATTGCCATTAATCTATTACAGACTGTGTATATACTGGCAACTATGGATTGCCATTAATCTATTACAGACTGTGTATATACTGGCAACTATGGATTGCCACTAATCTATTACAGACTGTGTATATACTGGCAACTATGGATTGCCATTAATCTATTACAGACTGTGTATATACTGGCAACTATGGATTGCCATTAATCTATTACAGACTGTGTATATACTGGCAACTATGGATTGCCACTAATCTATTACAGACTGTGTATATACTGGCAACTATGGATTGCCATTAATCTATTACAGACTGTGTATATACTGGCAACTATGGATTGCCACTAATCTATTACAGACTGTGTATATACTGGCAACTATGGATTGCCATTAATCTATTACAGACTGTGTATATACTGGCAACTATGGATTGCCATTAATCTATTGCAGACTGTGTATATACTGGCAACTATGGATTGCCACTAATATATAATCTACTGTCTACGTTTTAAACATCAATGAGCTTTACAATGGTGTTTTGCCAATATATAAAAATATAATATTTTGTAAATATTGCTACAATATAAGTTACATGTAAGTGAATTTCATGAGAATGTTATTCTTACACTTACACACACACAGCAAGCACGATGTGCTGAAACTGTACGTAGATATGTTTGCGAGCTTACAGTAGTATATATGTAGCGACTGTCTTCATTTTGTGTACAATGTTTGCATGCAAAGTACTCCTACGAGCTAGGACATACATTCAAACTTGGCTTATAGATCAGATTCAAGGGATTACATCAAATAAAGCCATAAGGGGTTGTTTGCTTTGGTCTTCCAGTATAAAATTGATTCCTTCGTATTCATTAAAATAGCTCCTTATCACAGATGGAAGCTTTATTTTTTCTAAGAAAAATGTTGATAATTGTACTTTAAACGGTAAATAGAATTTAAAAAAGCGCATACTATTTATGGTTGGTAGGGTATTTTCTGACAGCTCTTCATGTATTTGTACAATCCTATGTCCATAACTATGTAACAGGCTTAGTACCATTACTAGAACAATTGAGTAAAATTATTAAATTTTTAATTATCTAAGTTAATCAATAAAACTATCTTGTTTTGGGGAGTAAGGTTTACATGTATACTCATGAATGAAGACAATCACTATGCATATGAGTGTATATTCTCAGCTGTTATTACTACTGTCCTGATTGTATGTGTCGTGAGATCTAGTGATTATTGCATGGTTTGTCAATCTGTTCTCTACTGTATATATTCTATATCAGTTCTCTTCTGTGTCACATCCAATAGGAGAGATCACCGTATTCATATGCGAAATGCCCACCAGCAATCTATTGGATGAATGAACAATAAAAACCTGTCATTCACCAATAGCTAGCTGGTGGTTACGAATGCCTTTGTATACAAACTTGATCTCTACTATACTATTTCTATACCTTGTTTTCATTTACTACATTCTCGTGTGTTGAACATTTTAAGTTTCTCCCTACTGCTTGTGATACTGGAGTGCTCATACTTGAACTACATGTAGCAACGTTCTTGTAACATAATAATTATATATTTGTTTACCTAAACATTCACAAATTATTTTGACTCTCATGTGATATTCTTGTGTAAGTGTTATGTGTTAAGATTTGTATTGGTTTCATATGTTGACATTGCATGCAGTTGACATAACTGTGTTACTATGTCATGTGTTGTTATCTAATGTCTTGTGTCACTTGCATGTGATGTTGTGTAGTAAATTAGTATGAACATGTTGTATTGTTATGTGTTCATGATCTATCAATTAAACCTCGGAACAATGTCATGTGTCCATTAAATAATGTGTTGCATAGAGTTACATGTTATATAAAACATTTAAGAGTCTTGTACATCTTTAAAGCACAATTCCATGTAATAGTAACTACTTGAGATCAGATATAATATTAGTCCAGTCAAAATAGACCAAAATTGGGCCAAACCCACAACAAATTGCCACAGAAACAAATTCACCACCTATGTCAAGTTTAAACCTTGGCAGACTTCAGACAAAAGTCTAATATGTTTAAT
Organism: Spisula solida; assembly: GCA_947247005.1. Classification (NCBI taxonomy): domain Eukaryota; kingdom Metazoa; phylum Mollusca; class Bivalvia; order Venerida; family Mactridae; genus Spisula; species Spisula solida. The sequence continues at coordinate 49,962,599 of OX365950.1, forward strand.
GCTGTGTTAAGTTGAGTCATAAATTGTCACATGTGCACACTCAGGAATAGAGTTATGGGATTTAAATGATACAGTCATGTTTTGACTGAAGTAATGACTGTTTTGACTGAAGTAATGACTGTTTTGACTGAAGTATGCTTTGTGAAGTCATTATGATGACCAAATTATGAGACATGTAATCAGGTTGACCGTATCATGAGCCCTTTATGGTTCTCGGCTGCTTGTTTGGCAAGCAAGTTGGTAGAACGCTCGGTCGTGTTGTTTAGGTTATCAGGTATCTTTTCTGACATTAGCTACAATGTTCTCTACATGTGGACAATATGACAGTACTGTTGCTTATAGAATAGCATGAGGTACTGATTGATAATTATACCCCTGCACAAAGAGTTGTAAGGGGGTTATACTGGATTCAGCTTGTCTGTCCGTCAGATTGTCTGTCCGTAGACGCAACTCCTCCTACAGTTTTGGCAGGATTTCGCTCAAACTTTCACAGATGAACAACCTCAACATATAGATGTGCATGAAGAAAGGAATTTGCGCTGCAATGAATTTTGGCAGAATTATGGCCCTTTACCGGTGGGGATATATTAGTCTGCCAAATGGCAACAGCTCTAGTTAATTTCAGGACAACTGGTTGGCTCAATAGCTGTCTACCATATCATTGAAAGCAAATGGTTTAAAAATTGTATATGGCCTAAGGCTACAGTTATTTTTGCTCTATGTTCTATATAAACGTTTGTCATGATGAGACAATTAATCTATAATTCAGCTGAAAATTCTTACTTTAATCCTGTAGAACTAACATAGAGACAAAATTCTGACAAAAAACAGGCACCATAACCTGCTTGTTTAAAAGTTATTGTTTATCAATCGGTGTACCCCTGCGCAATGTGTGCTATTCGGCTCATTTTCAGAAATAGACCACTGTACACAAACCACTGATATATAAAATCTGGCATTCAGATTTTATTAAAAATCCTATTTTCTACTTATTTTACAAATTCTTTATCTAAAATTCACATTACATGCATAGTGATCATTCAACTTGCAACCAATACTCACCATCTAACAGGGGAACTATTTTCTGTGTAGGCACTTCCTTATTTTGGGTAACGAGAGCCTATTTACTGTAGTCTTAGGCCATATAAAGCCCCAATGAAAGGGCAGATTATGACGGTCAAAAAGTGAAATGCTTTTCAGTGTTTCCCACCTAACATAACTAAACTAACAGTCTTTCGGACGAGACGTTAAGCGAGGTCCCGTGTATGATGCTTTACATCGGCACGTAAAAGAACCAGGGATGCTTCTGGAACTGGAGCATCTTCTGTATCATGCACTATCCCCCAAACACAGCCTCTTCTGGGGGCCTCGCCCATATGGATTATCCGGTGGCGAGGATAAATAAAAGCAAAATAAACAAAAGCAGATTATGAGACATGTTAGAGCACGTTTATGAAATAATTTGACACATTTTGCTATGTATTATGTTGTATTATGTTCAATTGTTATTATGACTATGACACTTAAGATTATCTATTTTAATTTGTAGTTTCATTGTAACTTTGCAAATTCTATAAGTATAGGAGCTGTTCTCTAGGAAAACTGGGCTTAGTGACATTGTATGTTGCAATTGTTGGGTAATGTTTAGGAAAGGCTCTGAAACATGAAAGATATCATGGTCTTTGGTTTAACTTTAAATAATTCTATGATATAGTTTTATCTCTTAGAGAAAAATGAGGGGTAAGTGGTTAAATATTAAGTGCTTTTTTCTGAAAGAAATCATTCTCAATTTTAATATGTTTTATTAAAATAAGAATATAATTCTCAAATGTGATGCAACTTTGAAAAGTTTACATCAAGACATTATCAAATACTGAAGTAGTGAAATGCTTGATTAGGTAACGTCAAATTCTAATTATATTGTGTATATATGAAGGATTACAGTACAGAGACCCAGGTAAGAGTTTGGTCAGATTCCAGTGTTTATATTGATGAGAGTAGACTTTGCTATCACCTCTTGCTTACTGACGTGTGCTTGGTTTAATTGATATTTGATTGTGATAGATGTTCTTGCTAGATTGGATTGTTTAGATCAAATAATTATGTAGATTAAAGTAGAATTATTAATAACGAAATCACGAGCTGTTAGGCTATAGTATTCCAATAAATTATTATCCAACTATGCAATTTCCCAGCTAAGCAATTTTTACAAACATAGCTATTTCCAACAGGTGTATAAATATATATTTAATTTTACTAAGTTGATTCAATCTTTAACTATAATGTATTAAATGGAATTGATTGTAGATTTTAATGTCTTTTAAATATGGTAAAAATCTAGATCTTGTTGTTTTTCTACATTTTGTTTTGGATAAATTTTGGTTTGGGTGTAATGAGCTGTAGTTACCTCCCTTGTGGGTATTCCTTATTTGGTATGATGATATATTCTAGTCGTATACATGTATATTATAGTTCTTGTTACTTCCCCTCATACTGATGTGAAACTCCTTTGTGTATATACATTGTATCTATTTGGGTGGAGAAATAATGTATGTATGATTTGTCCCAGTAATTGATAGAGTTAGAGATTTTAGAAGTGAATTATTTTTGTTGAGCTTTAACTGTCTGTATTAGACACTATGGTATTTTAGATACCCCATACCCCAATAAACACATATATCACAAATATCTGGTTAATGTTCCATATTTTACTTCAAATTAAATATACCGGTATTGTATTAATATTACATCCCCATTGTTTCTAATTAATAGATAGTAACCTATTGCTGGTCTGTATGGAAAAGATCATTGTTAAAGTGACCTCAGTTAGCAATCTCTTAATTTTATAGTAAAATAAGTTTAACTTCAGTTTTTACTATCATGTAATGTACATTAGCTGTATTGTCCATTCTTGCATAACATTGCTTAAAATCAAGTCTGTATGGAATAATGTTCTCTTAAATCTTAAGTTTTCCTATCATAGAACCAGTCTGCAGGAAATTTACAAACATTTTATGACACTAAACCTCCTAGTTTGTCAGAAAACCAGTCTGAGACATTACAGTTGTGAAATTTTTAGAAAACAGTTGTGAAATTTTTAAGTTTTCTGAAAGGCAATTAATTATGGGATTAGAAATTTGTAGAATAGATAATTTGTACTGATTGACAGACTGATATCCAACGGCACAATTGTCTTGCAAACTACTGGCACGATTGTCTCACAAACTACAGGCACAATTGTCTCGCAAACTTTCACCGGCATTATTGTCTCGATTGTCTGCAAACTAGGAAAGCTTAATACACGATGATTGGATTGCAGAAGGAAACACTCTGGTACAACATTCGTTTTCTATTTCCATCATTAATTCGAAGTTTGCAGGGACAAACTTTAAATTGAGTTAAAAGAATTAACCTTTATTTGATGTGAAATTAACTTAGTGATATTGTTTTTCACTCTTGATTGTTTTAAAATTGCATTAAATGTGCTGTTTGAATTGAATTTATTTCAAATTGAGGTTACTTAGACAGTTTTTGTGTGTATTGATAATTGAAACATTTAAATTATTCCATATCAAACATGGGAAATCCTTTAAAACATAAATATAGCCATTTTGATTTGTTGATGAGGGGGTATATTGCTTTGCACATGTCGGTCCGCCGGTAGACCAAATAATTGCGTTCAATAACTCAAGAACACTTTTCGCTGAGGGAACTTCAAACTTTACATGGAGGTTGGTCTGCTACAGTAGATGACCCATATTGATTTTGAGGTCAAGGGTCAAGATCACTGTGACCTTTACCATTTCTGACAATTGGCTGTCAGGGGGCATACGTGTTTTACAAACATTTCTTGTTTCATTAGTATCTTTGGTTGTATTACAATTAATGTTGCATTGTCAGGAATTGAAAGTTTTTATGCCCCCGTATTGATAGATCGGGAGGCATATAGTGATTCATCTGTCCGTCCATTTGTCCGTCCGTACGAATGCACCGGTAGTTGTGGGGTGTGGAACAATAGGCTATTTTTAGATTCCATTCATTCCGTCACTTGTGGGGTGCAAAATGCTACTTGTGGGTTGCAACCAAACAAAAGAAAGAACAAAAGAAAACCCCACAAGTACCGTCTCATGAGTATGTCCGTCCGTCCCTTCGTCCGTCCGTCCGGTTAACCCAAATTGACCGTTTCTTCTAGCATCATTATGGCTAGCTACAAAGCTTCCATACTTGCATGGATGTTGTATATGATCACTCTCCACATGCCTGTATCACTGGACTCCATTTTAACCTTCACCTTGACCTAATTTTGGACTTAGACTTATTAAAGGGCCAAATTCTTGGTTAACCCAAATTGACCGTTTCTTCTAGCATTAATATTGCTTGCTACAAAGCTTTCATACTGGCATGGATGTTGTATATGAACACTCTCCACATGCCTGTATTGCCTAACCCCATTTTGACCTTCACCTTGACCTAATTTTGGACTTAGACTTATTTATGGACAAGCTTCCACAGAGGGCATAAGTGATTATTGAACGCAGTCTTGTTTGTATTACTCTCGTTCTTTCTGACTTTCTATCCCGTCATCACATGTTATCTATCCCGTCATCACATGTTATCTATCCCGTCATCACATGTTATCTATCTAGAAGTTCTAGGTCACTTATCTGTCAGTTTACATGTGTTTGGTATTTTTGCAAGAGTAGATATATTAGTACAAATAACATGATTTATTGGAATCAAAATCATCTTGCCTCTGTGTATATAGTGTCACCTAATGTTAAGCAGCCAATCAAGGAATGCACCTGATACAGAGGAAATTTAGAGCAGGTTGTTATTTACTTCAGCCTAGTTGTTGAATTTTGTTCGGAGTGTGGGTTAAATAAATGTAGGGTTAAATGGCTTCATCATGCAAAGTCAAAAAACAAATGGTACATAATTGTTTTTCCCTTACTTGGAACTAATGGAAGCTGGCTTCTGATGCAATACCCTCATGGCGATAGACAAAATCAGGATTGAGATGTCAAGTGTTATTGATATAAATTGTAGAACATATAAGTTGTAGAACTTACTTTATAATCGATCTAAAATAAATTAGTATATTTACCCAATAAATAGAAAAACTGTTCTCTGGGATTTATTGATGGCTGCTAAATTCTGGTGACCACTGACACAAGGTTAACTGTATTCTGTTGTTAAGTGTATGAAAGTCACAAAATGTTACATTTGACTATAAATTGACTGAAGTAATTCATACAATATCAGATTAGTTGTTGCTATTTCTTAACATGTTTACTGTAGTGTTAAACATTCAGCTTTCGTTCACAACTTTGGTGCAAATTTTAGAAGAATATAATTGCATGAATTAAATTATTTGTTCTTTATTGTTAAACATTCATTAGAGAAATGTGTGATATTGATTTTCTTTCAGTACGGTGTTCAAAGAAGTGAATGAACTTCAATGCTTTATAGTCGTAATTGAATTGTCTGTTATTTTATACAAATAATTAGATTGTTTTTCCATTGCTGTTTCTTTTATTGCTCATTCTTTGTGTTATTATTACAGTTATCAATGTTGGCTGACTTCAATGAAGTACAATGTATTAAAGTGGCTCGTGAGAAAGATAATATGAACAGAGTGGAACTTTCTGTCAAGGGAGATGAGCCTGGAGTAAGTATTTGAATTACCTCCCTTTACCCCTCTCCAGCTTGTTGCACAGTTTATTGTACTTACCTCCCCTTGTGTGCATATGTGTCAGTGATGTTATACATGCATGGTTGTGTGTTTTATTGTGAAACTGTTATTCTCTGCTCCACTGTCATTAGATCAACATAGTATCATGCCATACAAGCTAGAAAATTGAACCCTGCAACATGAACATCTTTAGCTAGGACTATGTTATATAAATACAATGTATGGCGTATAAATATCTAAAGAAATATATCAATCTGCCTTATATCCCTCAATCTGGCGGGCACAATTTGGTTGAAATGCCATAAACTCCGCAGTTACATCCATTCAGTGGTATGTTCCAGAATGCCATATAAAGCACAATGCATAACTACACTGCAGTCTGCTTGTTTATAAATCCCCCTCCAAAAATGTTGATTGATTTTCATCAGTAAGATTTATAGCTTGGATGACCTAGAGGTCTGAATAATGAGCTCTCACTCAAGTAGAGATTTGTTTTATATGATGTATCCAAATTTGGGAGACTTCAGCCTGTCTATATCTTAAGAGATCACCAACTATACTTCGTGACATTGCTTTATTCACACGCTTCGAGTAGTATCTGTTAGAATGATTGAAGCATGAAGCATCCACCAAAGGAGTGGCTGGTCAAAGGTTCCATTCACCCATGAGTCTGTTCTGGCCATAGTTCATGTACAGAAATACATATCTAGTCTAACTGTTATCTATGCACCCATTGCTACAATTAAGAGAGCACTTGCGCAAGCCATTTGTCACGGAATATTACCTCTCCTTATCCTATGATGTTCACTGCACATATTCTCCCTTATTTCACAATGTGCACCTTGCTGTGTTTCCTTTTATATCACAGTGTTTAGCTCCACTTATCTCACTCTATTCACCATGCATTGCCTCCCCTTGTTTCACAATGTTTGCTATACATTACCTCCCCTTGTATTACACTTTTGTCCATGATGATCTCCCCTTATCTCACAACATTGCATTATTCCCCATTATCTGCTAATTTAAACCATACATTAACCATTGTTTCCCCCTTGTTTCACAATGAAAACAATGCATTACCTCCCCTTATCTTACAAGTTTACAATGTAAACAATGCATTACCTCCCCTTTTCTTACAATGTAAACAATGTATTACCTCCCCTTACCTTACAATGTTAACAATGTATTACCTCCCCTTATCTTACAATGTAAACAATGCATTACCTCCCCTTATCTTACTATTTGTAAACAATGCCTTATCTTCCCCTATGACACAATATTTGCTACATATTACCTCCCCTTTTATCACATGGTTTCCATGCATTAAATCCCTTGTTTATTGCAGCTTTTTAAAAGGGAGACAACCAGTTATCAATCCAGTTATTAATACATTTTTAATTGATTTTTATTGATATTTAATTGATGTTACAGCTATCTGGAGTTTTGAAGAATCTTATAACTCCCAACAATAATAATGATTCACTAAAGGTACATTTATTAGAATGAGTTGAAATCGGCTTACTTTACAATATAGCTTACTTATGCTTGTTACTACATATAGATTAGTTCTATTTATAGATTACTCAATGCTTTATATTATTTCCTGATATGTTACTATATTTAGAATTCTCTCTTGCTTTGATCTATTTATAGACATTCTTGCTGTGGAATTTGACTGAACTATCTTAATAATCTAACAGATTTCATTATCAACATTTAATATTTCAATAAACATTTTACTGTCTTATACAACTAAGTTATAGTGTCATGTAGACTAGAAACAGTCTCCTTAACAAATAGAGTATTCAGAAACTTGAGAAAATTAAAACATGACAAGGAGGGTATAATAGGTATTTTGAGTCATTTAACAGTTTGAGTTAGTCTGCTACAGACAACTCATAGCTTAAAATTAGTGTGCTGTTTTAAAAAGTGCCAAAGAAACTTCATATACAAATTAAATTATGTCGAGCATCAAATGTGCATTGTTTGACATGTACATTGATCCTAAGACAACCTAGCTAGTCCATGGACTTGCCTTCATCATATTTAAGATGGCCGACCAGCAGCCATCTTGGATTTTTTCAACACTGTGTGTGACAACTTCGTTGAAAGTGGTTTTCTTGGGGGGATAATACGAGACAGTATTCATATTCAGTAATTGATAGCTCTAGTTTATTTTCAATAATAGATAGATGAAATATGCTTGTGTTAGAGATTTTGATTTGAAATTCTAATTACCTAGGTTAAATTATGCATATAAACTTTGAAAATACTTTTGTTTGAAATAGAATTAGAACCACATTTATTTGGTGCTACATTTGATAAATGGGTGTTATTTGTTCTTTCTTTCTGTCTATCCTGCTATTCTGCTGCAGTACCAAGATGATGACAATATATGGGTATAGTATTATATGTTATATCATCAGCTGCTACATACATGTATTGTATATTATACTGTTATCGACTTATGTTGAGGTGAATATGATGTTTTGTTGACCTGAAAAAAGTGATATTGACCGATGACGAAGTCAGAGGTCAATATCACTTTTTGAAGGTCGACTAAACATCATATTCATGGAAACATAAGTCTACAACTGTTATATTGTATACCATGCCATAAGTCAAGGACATAAAACCTATTGACTCTTTTTAAATTATAACAACTTCAGCCTCTCTTTAGGAAAGTGTATGTAATAGAAACAAAATACGACTCTTCAAATGTCCTTCTGATGTATATGTATGAGAGAGTATCCACATATTTATTTACGGCATTTATCATTAATGGCTAGGTTAGAGCATATAAATATGTATAAGCAGCTGTAGGCCAAATAATATGGGAAATAACGTTACATTGTTTAGAACGTTATGTCGCATGAATGACGTCACGTCATATAAAAGTGATATCCACCCCAGCCTCGGTTTTGGGAGGTGTATATTGAAATATATACACCTCTCGTGCAGGCCGTCTAAGCCAATCAGAATCCTTGTCACATAACAGGTATACAATATTATATGTTATATAGCTACTATATATAGTCTGGTATATGTGTAGTAGTGTTGATGTAACATTGTTCTCAAATATTTAAACAGAAAATCTTTAGTTCTTACAGTTTATTTTAATACAGTCATCTTGTATAGTCAGGAGATATTTAAACTTAAACATGAATCCACATTCTAATATAACTGATTTACAAGATTTCTTAAGCATAATACATGTACATTGTATATCAATTTCCATGAAAAAAACATTAATTATGGGTTCTTTAGATTCATGTTTGTGGTGCACCTCATATGACATTTTACTTATGTATATACTGAAAGTTGAAGTTAAATATATAAACAAGTAGACAACTTATTTTCTAACAGAATTGCATAAACTTTTTATGCAAATTTAAGCTTCAACTGGTACACAAATAGAATGCACTATTTCTAACTTATTACACTCCTATTTATAATCAAACCTCTATTTCCCCTCATTTTATGAAAATGAATGAATATTTACTGTTTATTATATTTGAGAATAATGTGATAGTTGGATGTAGTATATTTATGTAGTGTATTCTGATAGTATAATCTAGATGTATCTGGTGTTGGGTATATTGATTCATTTGACTTGCGTAATGACAATCTGTACAATATCATTCGGTTGACCAAAATAATTGGTTCGAGTTAATACCTCAATAACGGTTTGGGCTAGTATCTTAAAACTTTATATTGGGGTTGATCCTTATGTTTGTTACTGTGCATTTTTTGTAAATAGGTCAATGAAAGTTAAAACTTATAGCTCACCATTGAATCCAAATTACAATATATTCTGCTGAGAACTTTTAGGGACAATGGCTCCTCTTATTGCTCAATTGCAGTTTAATTATGCAGTCTATTAATTAGGCTCCCAGCTCTTTATTGCTTAAACTTTGATTGGCACATTATTCATTTTACACGCTGAAATGTGGACCTTCTATATCCTTGCTGAAATATCCATGCTTAAAAAGAGGAGATAGTTGTGTTTTGTTTGTTTGGTCAGGTCTGTGTTATGCTTCTGTGACAGTATGATATTCATATTATAAAAGTCTGATCCATATTTTCTATTGAGTACAGGAGTAATTCTTCTTTTACTATGCAGAAATACATTTTATCACATAACCTGCGGTCCAGCAGTGCCGTAAAGCCGTGCCGTAAATATCGTTCGGCACTCCCAGAGTGTGCAATAAATATTTAAATTAGCCTGACGCGACGTAAGCCAATCCATGCATTGATTGGACCATGACGTCAGGATAATACCAACGTCGCCATGACGTCGCGCTCCTTGTACCGCTGAATTTTGTCTGAAACCTATGCAGCGTACATCATGATTTTGAACGATATTGAGCGTTCTACAAGGTTATGTGATAAATAGAATCCTACATTCGTGCTCATTACATACAAGTTTTATTAAACTTGTCAACAAAAACAATATGACACTCGGCAAAGCCTCTTGTCATATTATTTTGTCCACTGGTTTAATAAAACTCGTATGTAATGAGCACTCATGCAAGATCCTCTATATATACATGTATTTTATTGTGAATTTTGCTATGTAAGGTTTGCATATGGACATTAACAAACATAGGGGAGAAGTGATACTTTGATAACTATCATTATTTGACATGTTGATGATTTATAATCTACAAATGTATCTTATTGTGCCCCCACACTTATTTATAAGTGGGGGGCATATAGCATTGGTGCTGTCCGTACGTCCGTCCCTACGTAACACAAATCTTGTGTGTTGAACTCCTCATAAACTACTGGGTAGAATTTCTTCAAACTTTCACAGATAAACAACCTCAATGTATAGATGACTGTAAAGGAAGGAATTTTCACTGCGTCAATTTTGACCAGAGTTATGGCCCTTTGTTACTTTTACTATAAACCCTATAGTGAAAAATCTTGTGTTGAACTCCTTATAAATGGAATTTCTTCAAACTTTCACAAATGAACAACCTCAATGTATAGATGATCGTAAAGGATGGAATTTTTGCTGTGTAAATTTTGACCAGAGTTATGGCTCTTTGTTACTTTACTATATACCCTATAGTGAATAATCTTGTATGTTGAACTTCTCACAAACTGTTGGATAGAATTTCTTCAAACTTCACAGATTAATAATCTCAATGTATAGATGACTTTATAGGATGGAATTTTTATTGTGCCAATTTTTACCAGAATTGTTGCCCTTTGTTACTTTTACTATATGATGGACCTTTGTTAATTTTTTTTCTTAGAATTATAGTCCACAACGACACAAGGCTAAGAAATTGAATAATGATGTTACCTCAAACCGCTATTTCCTCTCCTTCCCCATTGTAAATGATATGTGCTATAATTGGGGCACCCGTGTCATTTCTAGTTTAATAAACATTGTTACAATATTTTTCTATATTTCAAAATCAGTTTTGGATATTCACATCTTTCATAACTAAAGCCCATTACTCCATTGTCTGCTGTTGACATATAGTATCTTGTTATGAGACTGATAAGTTATAAAGTATATAATAATAGTGTACCTCATTTGAGGGGATAAATTGATGAGGCTATAGGAGTAAAGTGTTAACAACCTCTTATGTTCATATTGAAGTTACAGTTAAATCAGCAGCTGGTCCGCTCAGTTAGTAGAACACAGCACTGCCCATCGGAGGTGTTACAGTTTTGTCAATTCCTTTGAACAACAAGCACAAATCTCTTTTGCAATCACAGGTTTTTTTAATTCTCGTTTTTGAAGACCGAGGCTATTTTCAAATATAAATATTATTCAATTATTCTTAATTGCTGACAGTGAAATATTGCTTTAGGGTTTTCAAGACAGTGTGACAATTACTGATTTCCATGTGGTTTATTTTCAGACATTGAACCTAGGGTTATTGAAAGAGGATGCTATGAACTTTACAAGTATGGTGAATGGTTACTATAGAATCTTCGTGGATCCTAACGGTAACCTCATACAGAAGAACGCAGGCCGGCAAAGTAACGATCCAGATAGTAAGTCAAGGTTTATTAGAGTTTAATGCCATTTCTAAACAATTTTTCAGTTATAAACCATGGCTGATTCATTTATTTAACCATTCATTCAACCAGTTTTCCTGGACTGTATCCTAACCAGTACTTACTCTTTCCCCTTCCATAAGAAACCAGCAACTTGCCACACATATATATATGGAGGAAAATCATCATTGTTGCCAAATTTACAAGGAATAAGCGAGAATCAAACTCAGATCACCAAGTTTAAAAGCCATCGCACTAAACTTTCCAGCACGGCTGAGGCTACAATGACAGTATAACATATAATAGGCAGTCAGTCAATATATTGGTTAATGAGCGCCATTGTAATATTTCATTTTATGCTATTTATGTGATATAAGTCATTATAAATTTCAAATGGGCCAATTGCAGCCTTTTGAATTTTTTGAAAATTTTACTTCTACGAACCTCGAGCAATCTAAAATGATAAATCTTTCTCTAATTTTTACAGTTCCTATTTATGAAAGTAAACATGTAGTGATAGCAGCCCCTTGGAGTTACCCAGAAGATATTGTTTCTATGGCGATAGAGGAAGGTGAAGGGGACAGTGACGAAGAGACGTTGCACTTAGTGGACCTTTCTAGGGGTCCACCAGGATACGAGGCAAACAAAGACTTCATCAGTAAATTAAAACAGGATTTGGGTATAAAGGTACTGTTTAAATTATACAGGGGTGTCAGTTTTCCTGATTTATCCGGATTACAGGATTTATCATCATAGAAGAGCAATGGCTTTTGACCAATATAAAAGTTATTTGATGAAAATATCTCAATAAATGGCAAAGTTATTGTTATTTTAATCTGGAATTTACTAAATACAAACTAAGTTAATTATGGAAACAATCTCATTGAAGGTCTCATGTTTGGCAAAAATGTTCGGCCGAATATGATTTTCCTGATTTTTAATTTGGCCCTGTTGAAACCTCTGATGATACTAAGTGTGCAAAACGCAACTACGAGACATATCTGAATAATTAATTAAACAATTTGTCTTGTCTGCATGTGTCATCGCATGTCTCATACATATGTCACAACAATCTTGTCATACCCACTTCACTTATTAGTTTAAATTTGTTTTATTACCAAAATAATATATACAACTTATTGATCCCAAGAGTCACCACACTTCACAATCCCAAGAGTCACCACACTTCACAAAATGAAAGTTACATTGAGATGACATGTTCTGCTTATAGATTTCCCTTGTTACATTGGAATCCATGAAGGAAATGATGTCAAAAGTAATGCAATGCCTATAAAGGCCTTTTATTGTTTAATGTTGAGTTTAAATCTGCCACTAAATCCTAAAACGGACAGTATTCAAATACAAACAAAGGTGACTTTCATCAACTTTCGCCATTTGAGAGCCACTATCACTGAGCCTTGCTCATACACCTGTATTGTATGTATAATATCTGTTATGGTATACATTGTTTATATTATGATTTGTAGGCGGAGCAGACGTCCAATCTTCGTGATATTACTGAGGAACAGTCAACTAAAGCAGGTCAAAGTTCAAAACCTTCAACCACTGTGAAGGAACCAATGAAAACTGTGATAAAAATAGAATCTCCGCGGCCAATGAGGCCGGACTCGGACAGTGATACGTCCAGCAGTTTGTCGCAAACATCGGACGCAGAGTTGTCTCCCTTGAATAAAAAGTCAGCAGACAGTAGCAGACGACAGACTAGTTCTAGTGCAGGGGAAGCAACTCTTAATGACAAAAATCTGAATATTGGACATAAAAATACAGGACAGTCTAAAACAAATCCTGTAGAATATATGAATGCTGGTAAGAACAGAAAGTCGGAAACCAATGGTAACGGTTCTGATACTGATAGTGGGGTGGGTGGAGAGGGAGACAGGAACCTGAATGTTATACACGATGATGCTCGCTCATACGGTCGGAGTAACGGACACCAAACAGAACGTGTATCAGATGATTGGGACACACCTCCAGACACGCCCACTGACACGCTTACAGGTTCACAACAACCAGGTAGTCTAGAACTTCCTCGTCAATCTGAACTTCAGTTAGATCTCAGTAAGTACTAACAACAATCCTAATCCTTCTGCTTTCTTAATACATTAAAACAGCTGAGGTTAATACAAAGTTCCCTTTACTTACATAATGCTGACTGACCTATATTTTATACATATGCAAACAATATTTATACTTGTAATGTAAGATCAATAACTCTTAAAAAGATGGATGAATTCATCATGGTATTTGTGTCAAGTTTGTTGTCCTTGACAATCTACTGATGTTGGATAAATTAGGAGCATGTTAATAATATTACCATGTCTTAGTCGGTCTGTACCTAAAATCTGTTTCTTATTTTATCTAGAAAAAAATCTTCACCCACATGCTCAATATTTAGACTCATTATTTTCAATGTTTGAGCCATTGGTGCCAACAAATAATAAATCTCATTGCCTTATTTATTACAGATACTAAATCCAAAGCATGTAATGATATAAGTTTTGTCAGAATTTGCTTCAAATTATATTCAGTTTTGTTCTGTCCTGTGACTGATTTTCTCAAATTTCTTTTCCCCCTTTTAATGATTACATTAATTGTGTCTGCTGTACTTAGTCTACTTTATCTTTAAACAATATTTCTTCCTAAACCCTTTTATAAAATTTGATCTTACTAGCTAGAAATGTTCTTTCGGTGCCATTTTAAAAAGATGTTTTATGTTTGCAAATTATTACTAGGTCATTTGAGCTAAAAATAGATTTTAAAAGTGAAGTATACAGGAGTGTACATTCTATAACAGGGTACCGATGATTTTAGTGCAGTAACAAAATCTAATGATAGTTAAAAAAAAATGTTGAATAAATAGATTTTGCAATGTATTAGTTACTAGTACTATTTTTATACCTCCACTACTAAAGTCACTTTGTCTGTCTGTCCGTCCGTTCGTCTGTCCCAAAGTTTGTCCAGGCTGTATCTTCTGTATGCATTGAAGGATTTTTTAATAACTTGGTACATTTGTTCGCCTTGATGAGACGGTGTGTCATGCAAAACAATTACGTCCATATCTCAAAGGTCAAGGTCACACTTGGAGTTCAAAGGTCAAAAATGGTCTTAATTTAGCTTGTCCTGGCCGTAACTATGACATTTATTGTGGGATTTTAAAAAAATAACTTGGCACCATTGCTCACCCCTATCAAACGATGTGTCATACAAAACAATTATTTCAATATCACAAAGATCAAGTTCAAAGGTCAGAAATGATGGATGTGGTTTACCATACGTCTCTGACAAAGCGGTATGTGGGGGTATCATTAGTCACTCTGTGGCAGTTCTAGTTCTCTTAAATTATGTTAATAATCCCCCGCCGATGAAATCCGCCAGGCCGTCTGCAGCCATTACTCTGTAACTAGCTGGAAGAATTTCATGAAACTAAAAATAAATATGAACAATCATACTGGAATGATGCCCTTCAAGTTTTTTTTCTGATCTATAAATAACTCTGGTTGCCAATGGCAACCGATTGGAAAAACTAAAAAATCGTAAGAAATCACCAACGGGCCAGATTTCAAAATAATTTTATAGAAATAGTTGTTGGATGGCTCTCTCACAAAATTAAAATTTTGGTCATGATTCATCAAAAAACATGGCCCGTTTTTCCATATATATCTAGTAAAATCTTTAAAAATCTTCATTCTCTTAAAGTACTGGTTGGAATTCATTATGAATTGGTAACAATGTGCCTTTGGTGTACCATTATAAAAATAGCTCAAAGAATTGAAATGTCTAAATAACTCCGGTTGCCATGTCAACCAATTGGGAAAAAAATTAAAAATCAACCACTTGCCAGATTTCAAAACAATTTTACAGAAATATTTGTTGGGTGACACACTTTCTAAATTGAAGTTTCTGTCAGGATTCATAAAAAAACATGGGTCGAGTTTGTTGTTTATTGGTCAATTGTCCGTAGAGTTATTGTCCTTGATTTATTGAACAATTGTTATCTGATGGAAGCTTACATTCCAAAACTGTGCAATAATACTGAGCTTACATTCCAAACTGTGCAATAATACTGAGCTTACATTCCACACTGCGCAATAATACTGAGCTTACATTCCAAACTGTGCAATAATACTGATAACCTGTAGGCAGAGGAATATCAATTCAACGAATTTGCTTGTTTGATTCTGTATTCTCTGTACAATAAAAAATTATATATATGAGCCGTTATCCAGGAAAACCGGCTTAGTGACAAAATTATGAAAAACATGGTAAAATAGTGTAAGAATGACAAAACTCTAACGAACAGTTTCTGAAAATTTGAGCTAAATCTACAAACTACAAAGTTACATACCTTTAAAACAGACCACTCACGCCTTTTATTTGTGTGACGTCGCAAACGTCATGCAAACGTTATTTGACGTTACCCAACCAAGCACTTCATAAATTCAGTATTTGATAAATTTTTGATGTAAACCTTTCAAAATTGTATCACATTTTAGAATTATATTTTTATTTTAATAAAACATATCTAAATCGTGAGTTTTTGCTTTTAGAAAAAAGAAGTTACTGATTGTAAACACTAGCCATCGTTTTTCTCAATATGGATACTCTTCAGAAATTAGTCACCATAGCAACGACAGGAAATATTTTAACATAATTCATGAGAAAAAATAAATCTAAGACATAGTACTATGTTATCAAAGTACTTAAAATTAAATTAAAAACATGCATTTTTTCTCATTAAAGACACATTTTCGAAACCTCACTACATAATTACTATCAAATGTCACTAAGCCCGGTTTTCCTGGAGAACCGCTCATATATAACTGCACAGATTTTGTATTTGCTGATCACAAGTTGTACATAGAAATAGATACTGTATTTGTATAATAATGAACTCTAAGCTGAGACATGATTTCCTCACTGAATTACATGCACAATATGTATTTTATGATTTTTATCCTATTAGAATTTTCTAATTAATTACTTGAAAATAATCTTTTTCAACTCAACATTTTCATAAGTACCATGCACTAAAAGAATTGTGCAAACTTGTATAGTCATACAAAGTTGTATACATTTCTAAATTATATAATATATTTATTGTTTAATAATTATTGAAATATAGAATTATCCTGTGTTATTGGTAATTAATTGAGTTAATCTTAAGTGAAGTACCCATCCAATATTTCTGTAAGGTGTCTTTTTCTCTCTTTCTATATAGAAAACCAAACAGCAAGGGTAACAACTTCCTAGTTCTCTCCTTTTATATATACAAATGTACAGCGTACAGTAAAGATGCTGAAAAAGCAAAAAATAACATGTATCAATTTCATATTTCTTGGGTATAGAACATTTTTCCAAAAGTGCTAAAAATACCGTTCATTTTTCAGGTACCTTGATGGACCCTTCATACAGATTTGCTGCAGCCCAGGAGTCTCCAAGCTCTAACGCATCAGCTGACCAGGAGGGGTCCAGTTTTATGGGGCCATTTGACTCTGACCAGTTACCGCAGGAAATACAGGATGCTGTTTATGATCCTCGATTGTTCTCACGCAATGAAATATACATAGATCCAGATATTATAGGTAATGTTAGAATTGTTTTATTTGGATTACAATAGAAGTATTTCAGTCATATCATCTTGTATGAAGCACTCGAAGAACTATTTTATACTAGTAAGGGAATCGTATCAGTCTGTCATCAAACAAACAACAGTACTTCTCGCTTGTCAGTCTTAAGCCTTATATAACCAGTAGACCATCAAAAAATGTGAAATAATTAAATGTCATTGTTTCAGATTTAACTTTACTACCTCCTTTTCCTCCAACTGAAGAAGAACTTTCATCCAATGTTCCCGCCAATGGACATCCACCATTGTTGAAAACCACCAGTATTGCAGGAAATGTGTCACCAGGGCATGACGCACACGTAAGTATGACTACTTGAGTTAAGTTCAAATATTTCACTCAAGCTTGTTGTTTTGACATAAATAACTTTATTGTAACTGTACAAAAGTCATGTTTTTTCATGAGTATAAATTTTGGTAGATTTTTGGCAGTGATGCTAGATATATAAGTAAGAGTGCTGAACTTTGAAAAAGAAAAAAAACATGTATATTTATTGATCGAGGATTCAATTTTATGATCAGGATTAATTCCTTTGAGATAAACCTATTTTATGTGCCTTTTCAGCTTTTTTGCTTTGATCTTCATAAAACTGGGTTAGTAGTTGTATCTCAATGAAATCTAGGTCAAGTTTGAAGTTGGGTCATATCGGGTCAAAAACTAGGTCAAAAGGTCAAATAATAGGAAAACCTTGTTAACACTCTGGAGGCCACATTTTTGCTTTAACCTTCATTAAGTTTAGTCAAAATGTTTATCTTGATGACCTTAAGGTCAAGTTCAAAGTTTGACCTTGTTTGGCAGGTGAGCGCCCCAGGATCTATGATCCTCTTGTAGATTAATGTTGTCGAGGTTATTGAATAAGTGTTGATTCAGTATTGAAATTAAGGAACAAGTTGAATAAAAAAGAAGCCTTGGCCAAGTTAAATTGTTTTCAATTAAGCTAGTGAATAATTAGGGAGTTCTGACCTTGTATTGTTGATTAACTAGTATAGTTTGGAGAATTTGACATGACTCTCAACCACCTATTAGCATAATTTAACAGCTGATATATTGTCTATATTTATAATCCCGGTTGTATGTTTCCATATCGTGAAGATGCTCGAGGTGTAATACCAACACAAATCTAAAGGACCAATATTGCACAATTAGCTCGCTGATGTTTATATATTCAACGCAAGAACCTTGTAATGTATTCATGCATTAAGGTCAGGATCATGTCAAATTCTCTGTGCTATACCATGCTTTGGTATTGTTGATTAACTATGTTTTCTGCTTGTTCCAGGCACATTCCAAAAAGTTACAGAAATCAGTTAGTGTCGGATATTGTCCAGATTTTTTGGATGATGACATTGATGCTATCATTGATAAACTTACAGTACAACCTCCACCCACCTCTGGTCAGACCACACAGAACCAGGAACCAGATGATCCTGATGTATTGGGAACCAGCTGGAATGGACCTATAAGGGAACAGGATAGTGGAGGACTAAATTTTGAAAATCCAGAAATGAGTAGAACTATAGATCTGGGTTGCCTAGCATTAGAAGATCAGTATTCGTCTCTTGTTATACCTCCTCCACCAGAGGAATCATTCGCTGTACAGGATATATCTATTGTTCCACCAGTGGAGTCAGTGAGAGAGAAAAGAAAAATGTTCCAAAAATCAGACTCTGAGGGATATATGAAGCATTTTGGAAAGAAGGAGACTCCAGTGACTACTCCAGTGACTACACCAGGTTCACAAGATAACAGAGGTGTTCATGATGAGAGTGTGAAAGCTGGTGATAGTGAGAATAAAACTGTGAGTGATTCTAAGACAGACACGTCGCCAGCATCAGTATCAGAGAAACTGAACGCGTTACTGAAATCTCTGTCTGTACATAACCAGGAGGAAGAGGACTCCCTGGGGAACTTTCGTAGAACTTCTTCTCTTAGACTGGGAAGGAGTTCCTCTGTGGATCTATTGGATAAAATTCAGAAAGGTGAGCTCCCTACAAAGAATCAGGATTTGGTAACTGGGTCAGTAAGAGTAAAACCTAAACTTCGACCTAAGCTTAGTATAGAAAGGCCTAGGCATAGCGATCATGTAGCTATACCTTTAAAAAGTGGTTCATTAGAAAGAAATATTCCACCAACAAACCTTGAACTCGAACCTGACACAAATTTCCATCGAGCTCATTCCGTTGATGTGTTGCATCCTGGGAAATCCGACAATTCTCCTGTAGACGATAATTCTGTTAGTGAAAGTTTTGCATCATTGAAAGCTAAACTTCAATCATACAGAGACAGTTTATTAAATCGAAGCCTTCGTCGTAAAAAGAAAGTGGAGGCAGAGAAGTTGGAAGGTGACAGGGTGTCCCTGGATGGTGACCGAGTAGAAAGGAGAAGTTCTTTAACTCGATCAAATTCATTCTCATCGTTGATACGAAGGTCACTCGGACGTTCCGCCGGTAAAGATTTCAAGAAAGCAGCCGAGGAAGGTCGGTCGTCATCGGCAACAAGAGCTGGTGAAACTGAGGATGGTAAAACAGACGGGAAAGAAAGTGGAACTCTTCTCGCTAAAGATAGAAAATACTGGAACACTCTGACAACTACAAGGTCAAATTTCCGACCAAACACCGGGACTTCTCAAACGCAGGTAATTATACTAAGACACATTATCATCTTATTTTAAAATATCAATTTACTCAATATATAATTCACATACTAGTATAGACCCATGTTGAATTAGTTGCATCCATTTATTCCTTAAAGTGGGACAGTGGGGGAGAAAACATTTTTGTTTTGTCTGACTTCCATGAGCTTTTGTAATTTCTTAGAAAGTTCCCACTCAGCATGAACTATGGGTAATAATTTTAGTGGTATGTAACTAATTCTTGTGGTCTAACGCAATCATCATTTAACTATCCCATGTATGTATCTACGTATACTCATTTCTTTTTACGCTAAAATCTTAATGTATTTCTTTTATTTCATAAGCATCATTTTTCTAGTCTTGTTAATCGTGGTAATA
This sequence comes from Spisula solida, assembly GCA_947247005.1. Taxonomy (NCBI): domain Eukaryota; kingdom Metazoa; phylum Mollusca; class Bivalvia; order Venerida; family Mactridae; genus Spisula; species Spisula solida. The sequence continues at coordinate 49,982,967 of OX365950.1, forward strand.
TTTTCATACTTTTTTCTTGCCAGCACAATAGTATAGTAACATATTTATATGAGTAGTACATCTTATAAACTATTGCAAGGAGTAACTGTGTTTTGCAAGCATTGTGTGTATGTGCCAGTTGTGCTCCAATCCATGTGTGCATTGTTTTGAACATGTTTACCCCCAAGCATGATTTTTGTTGTTCATTCACCCAAAACTGTGTTTTTTTCTATAATTTGAGCATTATTTTAGTGATGACCCTCCTAAATTAGAATTTCTAGTCAGTTGATAAGAAAACCCTTTTATAGTGACGACCCTTATAAGATGTGTGATAAGAAAACCCTTTTTTAGTGACGACCCTTATAAGATGTGTGATAAGAAAGCCGTTTTTTAGTGACGACCCTTATAAGATATTCTAGTTGACCATGATGAAAATTGTATTTGACGTATACTGTGAAATCATTTATTTTCATGATTGATTTTATTTTTGTGTTGTTTTTTTCGGAATTAACCTGACACATAAATGGAATCCCCACTATTTATTTACCCCAAAAATAGATACAAAAAAAGTTATGATGAATTTACCTTTTAATATTTTTTATTAATCCACAAATTGAAACCTTACAAAACTTTATCAAACTCCACAGAATGTCATACATGCCTATGAAAATAAATGATTTTACTATGATGGTACATGTACCTTGGAATTATTGCATGGTCAATTATCATAGAATAATGTTTTCACCTGCTTGAAATCCAGTGAACATTTATTTTGACAAATAAAGTTATAAAACAGTGATCAATTAACCGTCACAGTTCAATAATATTCATCACGTCACATTATGTATCAGCTGATATGTTACGTCTGCTTCATATCGCTTTCACCATCATTCCACGTTTCTTGTAGGTTCCGTATTTTCTATTCTCTTCAATGAACCCATTTATGGTGAGCGAATTAGGGGTAACAAGGCTTTACTTTACTTTGGTGTCCTGTCTAGTTTGTATTCAATTTATGACAATAATTGTTCCTAGCTGTTATAGATGGTAACATAAGGTGCTGATTGTTAGATGTTTTATACGTAACTGAAATAGTTTGAATTTTATATATAATTTATTTATATATGTGGACATGGCCTTTCCCCTTTATTTGTCCATCTATTCAGTCTGTCCCAGCTAATTTGGAGACTAACAAAGGGGCCATGAATGAAAATGCTACCCATTACTGATAAAGTTAATTTAAGAAGCAAAAACCCAACTCTAAAGTCTAAGGGGAAGCTCTGACTCTTATTTGCCTAAATTCAGGTTTCCTGCAATAATGCTTGTAAAGCTCATACCCAGGACAGCTGTGTCCTTAAATTGACATCTTACCATCTTTACCCACATTCTACTACTTTCTTCGAGCAAACTATCATTCCAAGGAAGATGTTTACAATTGTAGTTTGAGCATGTGAGATTTGATATACGGTCCGTCTAAGTATTGTTGTACATCACCGATACATGTAATGCTTCAATATTCACTTTTTGATATCGAGCCATAATGACTGCTTTTGATTCAAATACAGAAGGTTCTTACTATAACTATATAGTATGGTACAGTGTGTTACTGTTCGATTTATGTTTTTTCCTCATTCTCATGTATATATATGTCAATAAAAAAATAAAAATAAAAAAAAAAAATAAAAAAAAAATAGCACTGTTTTCAACTTTAAAACATGAACAAAATTCAGCAAAGTATAAAATGATAATTATTTTTGTTAACCAGTTCTCTTGTTTGAACATATAAAGTGAATTTATTTCCGTATAATAATTTGTCACGCACTGTTTGATGCATTAATGAGTGATTTATAACTTGAGGCGTCTTTCATCTTGTACAATAATTGATGTTTTATTTTAACGCATTCTGAATTTGAATAATAATAACATAGTTAGTGCGATGGAGTATGGGACTTTATAACAGTTAGTGATAAATTGTGATACAAAGTGAATTTTATTTTGGCTGTGTGGTAGATTGTATGTTACACTGTTGTTGAATTCAATTACTGTGATACAAAGTTATGCTTACTGTGGCTATGGTAGGGGGATCTTATACATTGTGAATTTACAACTTTGGAATACTGAAATCCTATATACAGTGAATTTGTGTTAGCTCGTTTAAAAGAGCAATAAACAGTTGGAGAGGCACATTGCAGCTGTTGTTAAGAGGCTCAGTGGTTCAGCATGCAATTAGGTTAATGTGCTACTGTCTGTTGCATGGAGGTTACGTTGCTCCCGAATTGAGTGCTACATCGTATATAACTGATTGACAGATATTATCATATTTTATGGTAATTATATGACATTATTGTTTTCATGTAGAATTACTAAATGCATCAACATTCAATTACATTATAGATCATATTTGTAAATTATAGAATTTCAATAACCAGATTTGTGTGAATATTGAAGCATTACATCATAATGTCTGGGCAAATCTTGTAATAATGTGGCTCTTGGATTGTTTTCAGATTTTTTAAACTAATTGTTAAAATTGTGAATGTCAATATAACTCATTTTTCCTTTAAATCTAATTAATGCTCCTTTAAATATATGGCAAACACAATGACATTCTACCTCCGTAGTTGTGGATTAAGTTTAAATTGGTGGTTTAAGCTAAAGATTTTAAGTGTTAAATGTTTCTTTTATAGTTTTTCTTATAGTTTGTAGCTTATTTCTGATTTTGAATCAAATTTTAAATACATTTTTCATTGTTTTATTTTTTATCTTTCCTTCAAATATTTTATTCCTGTTTTGTAGATAATTACTCTCAATCATTTCAGATAACTCTTAAATACTTTCCTAAACTTTGTCATAAATGCATAAAACTACACAAAAACTCTTTTTTCCCCAATAAGAGTCTGCTGAAAATTTGAAAAGACCTTGACGAAGCTATTACTGGCTAGCTATAAATCATGTTTCCAGTTATTGTTGGTTAACCTACAATGTTCACATCTAGATGTTTGTAGTTGCTATCTGCTGCCGCTTTATTATAACATGAATTATTTAAATTCTTCATTTAGGATGATTTCTATGTCGATTGGTTTGATGAAATGGTAGGTTTGCTTTCAAGTATTATATACACGCGGGTGTGGAGTGCCAACAGCTTTAGTATTTACCCGTAGCACTGTGCAACAATATAGAATATAGTACTTAACTCATTTAGTTACATAATATATATACATGTCTATCATTGAAAGGTTGCAAAGGTAATATTCATATTAACTGCATGTGAATTAATAAGACATGCTAATGTGTATATAACTATCATATGCATGAGGCGATACTATTTTTGTCTTACACTTCCATTTTACTGACATTCCGGTATGTCTTATTTCATGATCTGACCATTTGAACATCAGTATAATTCCATAAGCCAAGTACAGCAGGCAACATAATACTAGTTGAACTATTGAATTCATAGGTAAATGTATCATTGATAAAGATTCTTTTAAGAAATTGATACATACCAAAGAATATATATTTGGTTTTTCAATGATACAGTTACCTGTGGTTAAACACAAAACATAGTTTTGTCATAGGGATAACTATTGCTACATTTCTATTTTGCCAAAAGTTTGTTTCTTTCCTTATGTTATGTTAAAAGTATGTTTGTATATGAGTAATTTTGTGGCCGTGTCATTACATATACTGCATGGGAATGTGCAGACTCGTATGCATCACATTCAATTGTGGCATTTACAAGTGACAAATTGGCCTTAATAAAAAAATTCTATTTGATCTAACATCAGCTACATTTGCAACAAGTTGTCTAAAAATGACAATTACGACTGTTTGAATGATGATTTCTTGATAAAAACATAATTATGGTTATACATTAAATTGCACCTGTAACAATGAAAGGTATGCTTATTGTCTACATGTCGGGCATCCTGATGGCTGGGTATAGGTTTTAACATAATATAATGGGGTAAAAATGTAGAAATATGTGTGTGGTAAACCTGTCTGTTTATGTTTTAATACAGGATCATTCAACTTCGTAATTTATGTTTCAAATTATTTGTAATATTGGGACATACTATAGTCGTTAGCCTTGTAGATTTACAAAATAACCAAAGTAATAATGTGTGAATAGAATACCTTAGCCTGTTGTTGTTGTTGTTTGAAGTTAACTAGTCGATAGAAACATGCAGGATTTTGTAGGTTTCTAGTTGTCCTAAAATTAATAATCATCAATCATAGTGAGCCCTTGTTTGGTGTTTTGAAGCTATAACAGTTGGTAATTTTGTTATATAATTAGAGCAATGTGTATAGTTCTATTTTGTCACCGATTTAAGTTACACGCCCTTGACTGGTGGTTGACGCAATTTGTGAGTCATCATCTCTCACTTGTAGTACTGGACCCTACTTACTCGAAGCTCTGTGTCAGTCTCTTATAGGTTATAACATGTTTATTACCTGCTTAACCCTTTACTCTATAAGGACGCATTTAAGCAAATTACTCCATCTGCAAGAAGATACAATTTTGATACTATAATGGTTTTGAGGATATGTTCAAATTATCAATTTTACTTTCATTATTTTAAAAATGATACACAGATTACAATTACAATGTAACTGATCTCTTATTACCTTACTGTGGCCCTTGTAGAAAAATGAATTAGGGGATCATGGAGTAAAGGGCATGAAGACCTAACAGAGCTTTGAGTAGGGCCGGGCCCTGGGGAATTAAGACAATGCATGCTGTTAGTACAGATATTGATGTGTTTATAATGTATCTATTGTATGATTGTGACGTTTGTTACATATACACCAGATTGTTGTGGTCACTGAGTACTGTGGTGTGATCACTGCATGAGACCAGTGTTGTTGTTTGTGTGTTGTCGTGTTGCACATTATATAGTCTGGTTTGTGTGAGTGTGTTGTTTGATTTCAAATGCACCGTTATATCATGTGCCGTGTGTGTGGAATATTAGTTTGATCATTTGTTCATATTTCCATGTACTGACATGTCCATTGCTCTGTGCGTCTGTTCATGTGGCCGCCTATGTGTCCATTATGCTGTGCGTCCGTATATGTGTCCATTGCTCGGTGCGTCCCTCTATGTGTTCATTGCTCCATGTGACCGTATACTGTATAGAGGGTATATTTCACGGGGTCCATTATTCGCGTTATCTGGATCCTTTTGAATTCGCGGTGTCTTGATTTCGCGCAAACGACCTCGACCGCGAATTTAAAACCTTGTTGGTAAACATGAAATAAGAGGTCAATCTTACGTAAGTTACACCTTGGAAAATAAAATCACGGAAATTGATTGCTGAACACGGCAATTTATAAAGCTTAAAATTTACATGCAATATCGTAAGAAAACCGTAAAACACAGTAAGATTATTTATTTTGTTCATAAATCGCTCGTTGCGTTTCGACGGTTATTTTGAACGGTTTGTTTGATGGCCGAGTTGACTATCATTAGAACAATTACACAAACAAATACTTTTTCGGCAACCATTAACACGCTTTGCAAACAAAAGCGTTAAATCTAATAATTTTGATGCACCTGCTTATAATTAACACCTTTTAACGTTGAGAAAACATTATGCACTTATGATATTTGATACACATGCATAGAGTTTACACACGTTTTACAAAGATCTAATTTCGAATTATATTTTGTAATTTATTATAAGTCGAAGTCTTACTGCCGTATTGTACTTAATCGACGTACTTCTTGCAAAATCATTGGGTCAACGTTGGTTTTTAATCATGAATTGTCTCCCTCTGTAAAATTTGTATGTGTACGAGGTGAATATTTCGCTGGGTTTAGATTTCGCGCTATCGATGTTGACCGCGAATATAGCGAAAATTAGACCCCCGTGAAATATACCCGCTATACAGTATGTGTCCATTGCTCTGTGCGTCCATCACTGAATCATCATTTATCTCATCAAATTGCTTGTTTTTCAGATTCAATATGCAGTCACATATTCACAATGTAATTTCATCCTGAAAATGATATTCCAAATAAAATATTTTTGTTTGGAAATCTTCCTTCAAATAACTGATAATCAGTTAATTTATATGTTCATTAGTTGATAAGCCCAGTTCTACATATAGCATGTTAGCTAACAGGACTGTAGCAGTATGAAGTTTCATTATCATCTTGGTCTATTATTTCTAAATTAATACATCCATATATTTCAGCGGTACACATTCCCTATTAAAGTCAAGGTTGGTTGATAAAAGTGCTGTGTGCAAATTTCTAAATGTGTGATACTAAAATCTGTTATAACTCAGTGATTACGTTTTTTGTTGAATCGTTTTGTCTTCACTCTAAATTTTGTTGAAAAAAATCTGTGTGTCGTTTTGTTTACAATTTCTTACAAATCTTTGTTGTTTTTTCGCTCTCACTGTTGTGAAAGCTGTACTTGATTTGCTGTTTTCACTGTTATGTAGACTGTACATAATATGTTGGTGTGTTACAATAATAATTTCATTGAGCATTATGTCAGGTTCTCATTTCTCTTAGTTCTTATAAGTCTGTGAAGATTGTTCAAGTTTTAGTATTCTATGCATCCCAACAGGCACATAGCTCACCCTTTCATCCCATCTGTCCATATCTGCCACCGTGTAGGACACAGTTTCTTGTAAGTGCTATTTCTAAGCAACCACAGACAAGAATTCAATGAAACTTGTTGGGAAGTCTCTGAAGATTATATGTTTATATTGGTTAGATGATTTTCAATTGAAGTTCTTGTAGCTATTACTCTTATATTTACTCGTCCAAGAAGTAACTGATTTTAATTGAAAGATGGCTGACATGTGTTTCAGTTATTAATGTATATTTATAATGTTTCAATCATTTAAGACCCATTTGCATAATTTATTGTAATATTTTTCTTGTAAATTTTGTTCATGAACATCTAAAAAATATTCTAATTTTTTAAAGTGTTTTTATATTGTATTTGTGAAAATTATGAGTATGATAACGTTTATTTTAGGAGAGCTTTGCACCGAATAAACCTCCACTTCCATCACCAATATCAGCTAGAAAAGGGGAGGTAATTCAGAGTGAACAAATTGTCACGTTTGTCGCGTCCAACAAGTCACGATTCCAGTATAATAATCTGTCTACGTCCCAAACTAATCTTGCTACCTTTCTATAGCACTACTGTGTGTTGCTTCATTGCGTGTTGTCATTTTTTGATTGTGCGATTGTGTGACCTTGAACCTGTTAGCTTGGTCCTGCACTCGCTCATTCTCGTGTTTGATATTGGGACAAAATGTTAAGGACATCAAAATGATCTTTATGATATCTACAGTGTCCATATATATTGTTATACCTCTTAGATGCTGATTGCACACATAGGATAGGAGTCCCACTGATTATGTGCTGAATATGTCCCAAAGTTTGTCTGTGCTAAAGTTCTCCTTAAACTCTGGTCGGATTTCAATGAAACTCCACATGAATACTTGGTATCAAGCCTTGTTGCACATATTGGCAGGAGTTTTTGATGGATGATTTTGGTTGGGAGTTTATAACGGCCTTTTGTGGGAGACGTACATTTTATGTCAACAACCCATCTAGTTGTTAATACGGCTTTATTTCTGTTCTTTGTTGTTTGTGCCTTGTGCTTGGTGTTTGCAAGAAATTGTTAGTCAGGTGGTTTACCGTTTTCAAAATATATTATATGTCATACATTGCAACCATATAAGACTTTGTACACCTTTCAGTGTTTTTACCTTTAACTTTATAGCAACAACTATCTACGAGGTATGTAAGGTTTTCAGTGTTTAGCTTGTTAGCTTTCACGTGGGTAGCCATATATTATGTCTTGTTTATGTTTTATTATGAATGATATCAATACTATGTGTTAACTGTTTTTAGTTCCTTCTGATGGATGAAATACCATTCCAGTCTACTGACACTAAATGTGGTTGTTCTTTTCTTTGACATTTACCTGTACAATATTACTGTTAAAGCATGCATGACCTTTGGGTTCTTAAAGATCTAACCTTTCCTTCGTTTCTGGCACCTTTGGGTTAAACATGAGCACTTGTATGTATATATCGAACTCGGGTACCCTGGTGTCGTTTTATTCATTGTAAGACTTTGACATGGGTACATGTTTGTCCTGGCTGATAAACCATCTTACCCCTGCTGTCTGAAACATTGTATCCTTTGAAGTAAGAATGACTTCTATGCATACATCATTAAATTTAACGCACTAATAGCATTGTTAAGGTAACCCAACAACCCTGGTTGGAATCCAAGGAACCCTTGTTGGTGTATGAGGACTGCTCTTCGGTATCCCATAAACACAACTGAAATACTCCCAAATGCAATTTTAAAACATTCTGTGATAAAATGTAAAATATGGTGTTCAAACCCTGTATAAAGTCCTACCTGTTCTGTGAGCATTCGATCAGCATGTTGAGCAAAACTTGTTTGTACATAATTTGGGTACTTTTCTTCTTAAGCTTCATTAAATAAGCTGTTACTAAAGATTGCATATGATTGGGAGATGTGGGGTATTAAACTGTAGCCAAGAACCACTGAATCTGTGTAGTCATGTACAATTCTAAATATATTATTACCTAATTGTAGAAAGTTTATATCACAATATTTTGTCTACATATGCATCAATGTTGTTTTTATTCTGTGATAAGAAGCCATGTTATATATAAGTTGTGTTTGGACTGCTGTTCTGTTTCAGTTGGTTTGAATTTTGAACATTTAACTGTGTTTTTCTATGAATTAAACCTTATGTCTGTTTGGCATGCATCATGACGTCTCAGGCTATTATTGACTAACCTTGTTGATATAATGTAAGTCCCCAGCCTTGTAACCAAACAGCCTGTTTATGTTTGATTATCGAGTCATGTAATTGCATGTTTCTTAGCTATTTCTTGCAGGTGTTCTCAATCTTATTAAATTTGTTAAGTCTATAAATTTGATTACTTTAGTCAATAATACAATATTGTCTATTTTGTTATAATAATTTAAGTCATGTTCAGTTGGAAATATAGCTAATCTAATATATCATTATTATAGTAAAATGTATTTGTATCCCTCACAGGTAATAACCTTAGTAATAATAAATACTAAATTGGCTTAAAATGAAGTTAAAAAATTAACTCTTTGTAATCAATGTTTGAATTTTGACAAAGTACATGTAGTCTTCTTACAATGGTATCATTAGAGGATCGTCATCTTTCTACATTGGTCCTAATTGTTTCATTGTGTATTTTTCAGGCAAACAAACAAAAAGCCGGCCCTATAAAGGCTTTATCTAGCGTGTTTGATAAACCTACAGCGGACGAAACAAATAACACATTGGGAGTACCATCTTCACATCGAAGAGAGAAATCACCAAAGCGTATGGCACCACAAGTACCACAGGCATCTTCAAAAACCTCGTTAGCTGCCTCCACTGCGGCACAATCTTCTAAGTCTGGTTCACAAGTTTTAGCATCAGGTCTTACTAAACCTCTGACTGTGCCACAAGCTCCACCAAGGAGAAAACATGTAAATCTAGATAAATCAAAGACTCAGTTAACTGAGAAAAAGAGCCAGGATGATTCTGTGATCCATAGAGAATCCCCAACAAAATCTCATGTCAAAGCAAGTCCTTTTGCGACAGTGGGGAAAATGTGGCGCCCGATGTCTATGGCAAGTAGTGCGTTACCAAACGATCAGGAGGAGACGTACCAGACTTATAATAACTTTGATATTCTCCGAGATATGACCGGTGTGAGTGTACAAACACCTGCTGAAGCTAGTCCCAGTAATTCCAAGGTTAATGGTCACATGACCCCGTCTTCTCCGAGCAAGGATCGCGGCAAGTCAGTTTCTGAGAAAAGTTTTGCTTTATTGAAGGAAAAAGTGAGTGCCAGTCACACTAACACTGTGAAACAAGTTCTGGACACTGTGTACACATCAGAGGACTTTGTACAAGCTACAAATGATGTTGATCGTTTATTGACTGAACTCAAACAAACGATGGAGTCTTTGAAATCCTCCAGAATTGATAAAAAGCCAATACAGTTTAATATGTGCAAGGATGAACTACAAACTCAAGTTCGACAGTTTGTGACTGATGCTAAGTTGTTAGTTAGCAATGCTACTCAGACCAAAGGGAAACTTGCGGTGAACATGGATTCTAGTATGCATTCACTAGCCAAGATATTTCTTCATGGCCAGGCAACTATGTTTATGATGGAGGCCATTCACCAAGCTCAGCATTTAGGATCAGAGGTTATCAGAGTTGCTAATGCTTATAAAAGTACTTTGAATGCTGCCCATGCTGCTGTTGGGAAGCCATTGGCAGATCCTCATATGAAATACTTAATGCGCCAGGCAACTAATTTAGCATCACTATTGAGTACTTTGTTGAAAAGTTTAAAAACCCTGGAACAGAAGTAATATGCAATCAGTGTGAATTAGTGAATGAATCATAGTGTATAGTCATGATATATTATAATTCATTGTTAGTGTAATAACAACGAAACATTGATGCTTTAATCAAATATCAGATGTTTTACCTGACACAGGGTCACACATATTGTATGACTTCCTTCAATGTTACAGATATTATTTACTGGTATATTGATGTGGTTATATAGTGAATGCATATTTTGCCATCTGTATTGTACGTCTTCCTTGTTACAGTGTTTGGTTACTGGGTTGTTCCACCTTAAACATGTACCATGCAACATCTTTAGAGCAAAGTAGTTTTTCTGTTAACAGGTTGGTGTGGTTGAGGGGTTTAATAAGTTACTGTTGTTAAAGAGCTTACTGGGTATATTAGAGAGGCCCTGATCTCGAGAGGTTGCACTGTACATGTATTTAATGACAACCAGTGTCCATTGAACAAATTTCTTAAACTTACTTATTGATATTATCATCATATGCAGCTCTTGTAGTTGATAGGTATCTGTCCATTCAGTAGTTAATTTACAAGTGCTTCTGACTTTATTCTATATATTTATATATCAGTATTATATCTGCTGTAGATTAGTATGTTAACCTTACCAGTTTATAACATACATAACTTTTATATCAACACCGAGTGGTGACGGCCAGTAAGTCAGTGTGTGTACCATGTGTGTGCTATAGAGAATAGATTAATCACACTCCAAATTCTGTATATAAATGTGAGCATATATAACATGGTATGTCTACCCCTAAATGCTGCCATGAATTGTGATAAAGTTATCAAATTTGCAGTGACTGATATAGAGCACTCCCTAAATAGTACACTTTCAGTGTTAAACACAATTGGTTTTCCAACAGAAAAAAATCTAATAGTTTTTGAAATTGATGTGAGCTCAAAGTTAACAAACCTGGTATTCATGAGATTTACAAATTGTGATGTTCTCTGCATAGTGCTAATACGATACTTACATATTTGAAATGATGCTGAGCAATGGTGTACATTTTGTTTTATGCTCAAGTTTATTTCTATAAAATTTTATGACACCTTTCCATGTTCACGTTTTTCATATGAGTACCCCTTGAGTTTGATGATTACCCCTTATAAATCTTGTTAATTTGGGGATTATTTGCCAAGGAAGTGTACATGCACACAACTAGACACCAAATTGACTTGACATTAACAAACGTAATTGCATACCCTTTAGTCCTGCTATAAAGGGGCCAAAATCTGGGATCTATCTGGATTCCTGATTATAAAGCAACAACTACTTGCATGGTTTTAGACCATGCATACATTATCATTCATGTTTAACTTGCCATGACATATCAGTTAGAAAATACATGTTAATATTGATTGTCTGGTAGATATAGTTGCGACATTATTATCGTCATATCCGTGTTATTATTCATTTTTGTGTGGTACAGGTATTAAACTTTATTGAATTTGATTAAGAAGGAAATTCAATTGTTTGGTTCATAAATTCACAAATTTAACACATTGCCAGGAAGACAAAACTTCCTGCACACCAATTATGGCCAGTAAATCAGGTTATTTAAGTTCCTGAGGCCCGTTCCATAGACATATAATATCTTAGCAAAGATTCAACTTTTTTTGTACGTTATTTTAAGTGAACTAAAACAGCCAATAGCCTAATACATTTAACAGAGAAGTTTTGTGTACAGGAATTATCAGAAATAACTACATTGTATATAAACGTCATGACCATGTATGGGTTCACATTGTTTGCTTTAAATCATCTACCGTAAAGTCAAATGTCAGAAGTAGTTTAGCAATCAGTCAATTAAGTTCACTTAACTTTTCTGTGCATTATTTAAAGTTAATAAAAACATTCCACATTGAATACTGGTATATCTACTTAACTCCCAATTTAACCATTCAAAATATTTATTACTTTCAGTATACGGAGCTCACAATTCAACCTTCAACACTTAGTATATATATGTAGAGGATATTACATGAGTGTCTTTCCATATTGAATTTATTAAACAAGTTGAATTAAATAATAAAATGCGAGGCTCTGCCGAGCATTTTATCGATTTTTACATCGAGTTTAATAAATTCAATGTGGAAAGTCACAAATGTCATGTTCTTTTTATCAAATCTTAGCCTTTTCCGGCCGAAACATAAAAAACTACTTATTTTTCACTATAATAAACGCGCAACTTTGACGACGTCGCCTATCCTTTGAATGACGTCGCGTGATAGCTTTATTACACTTGTGTATTATCAAAAATAAATAATGGCTTTATTACGCTACCGTGACGTCAAACATGTGATAAATATATATAACAGAAATCCTTGTATTCACTATGCAGGGCTTATAGTGTAGTTATGTAGTGACGGTTATATTGTGTCAAATTAACTTAAACCTACTTTTATTTTCCCTCAGGTAATCTGTGCCAAATGTTTGTGTACCATACTAGTGTAGTGGCCTATAATTCTTACAGCAGTTAGAAGCTTTGATATGAGTGAGCACAGCTTACCTTTTAACATTCCACAATATTGTTCTTACATCGGATACACACTCATACCTCTGTAGTATGTCCATCATTGGATATGTAGGCAAGATGGACTTAGTTATGAGGTGGTCTAAAATTAGAGTTTTATGTATTTCAAATCAATTTAAATATGGTACGTTGACGTTGATATCTGGTCAAGCAACACTCATTTATACATACTCATTATGACTGATAGCAACTGATCACATGACATTTTGTGGACTTGTTGATTATACATTTAAACCATGACGATATCGTTCTGTATCTGTGATCAAGATTTAGTATTTATGTTATATACTTTACATACAAAATATACCTTATATTGTGATTTATGTTTCGACATCATTTATTTTATTGTTTATACCAATATGAAACATACAATTTGTACATTGACTCATTATAAAGAGAATCTATCAGCAAAAAATGCTTGGTGAACTAAGCATATTACTAGGTCATGTGCGAATACAGAGGGCAGCCTGGATTGTTTGTAAAAAACAGGTTATCTTATGAAATGAGACAAGTATGTCAGGGGTAATTGAGTCTATTTAGGACCCACTTAGACAAAAAAAGTGTTTCTGATGGCCCCCAAAGCAAAGCCGTTTGGATCCTACCAGAGCGAAAATACTGGATCTGTGCATACAGGCTTAAGAAATAACCTTGAATAAACAATTTGTGAAATTGGTGCATTGACCTTAATCAAATGAACAAATGTATAAAATATTATGATAATTTCAAATCTTTCCTATATTAACTATGTTCCCGTTATTTGTTATCAGATGTTTATATCTGTATATATAGCAGCTGGATTAAAGTGTTACTGTTGTTTTATTGACCATTTATCATAGTCTACATGTATACAGAAATGTGCTTTGAGTTTTGTTATGTAATATTCAGATATTTTTGATCATCAAAATCTGTAAATATAATCAGATATTCAACTTTACCTATACTGTACAACATACAGGACCTTCTAAAGAATTCAATCACCTACTTGTAGTTTCTGATCAACCTTCTTGATATTTTTGCACGGTAGTTACAATAGATGTTTCTTCTATCATGGTCAGTAGTGTCATTTTAGATCTATATATTCATACTCAACTTTTCAAATATTATGAAAAACTATCCTCTGGTAGTTTTCACAAGAAATGAAGAAATTCTTGTGTAATCCTATTTTACCTCATTTGAAAATTCATACCACCTCCCGACATCCATGGTACAACTTGTTAACTTCCTTGATCTCGTATCAATAACTACAAATGTACGTGTCAAATTCATAAATAAGATTTTGATATTTTAGTTCTTATTGTAACTTTGTTATAAAATTTCTGTTACAGTTATGTTACAAAATCAAGTGGTTTGTGCTCCTTTATGGTAACTATCTTTTCATTTCGCATTCAGTTATCACATGTTTGCACACATCCCTTGGTCTATGTTAGAGAATACAACTCATCTAATAACTTGCTAACAAGTACCTTGTGTTAGCAAAATATATCTAAAGATGGCATATCAGTATTTATCTGACCATTAATTGATGTATTGTTGAACAGTTATTGTCCCTGATTTTGTTTCAAAATATTTTATTTACAGGAATTTGCAATTAAATATTCAAAGCTAAGTTAGATACAGATAATACAGTTCTTTTGTAAATGTGGTTATTTATTCATCAAGGGAGATAAATTCATACTGATTTCCTCGTTTATAAATAAACCCAAGGGAGACAACTATTCCATACATGTGATTATATAAAGGGAGGTAATAATGTGTGCAACTTATTCTGGTGGTTTTCTCATACTTACCTGATTTTATGTTAAATATTCTCTTATTGTATATAGTTATATAGTATTAGACTTCATATTGATAACAGAAAGAGAAATGTATCAAAATTATTTATGGAATTTATTACTTGTAAAGTTACTTGATTAAACAATTGTTAACAAACAATCTCTGTGTTGTGGTGTTATTATATTTGGTCCCCAATTTGTTATTATATTTGGTCCACACTTCTTGGTTCATAGTCTGTTTTTATTTGATCAACATACCATGTCATATTTGGTCATAGTTTTGTTTGCAAAATCTTGGTCAAGTTTACAGCTGCGCATCATAGAACACGGAGTGTTTTTTAAAAACTTTGAGGTCCAAATAGACTAGTCTACGTACTGAGAGAATTTAAGGGCCAATGGCCTTCTTATTGTTTTAGCTCGTGAGCTGTTTTGATCTTCTGATATCGGCAAAATTTACACTGCTAGCATACTCGGAGAAGTTTTAACTGAATCTTCATGAACCTTCCCAATGTTTCTCACCGATAATCCAAAGATCATATAAACATAGTGTCAAATTATTTGGATAATTCATGACTTGAAGAGTTGTCCGGTAGTAAATATAAAAGCTCTGCAAGTCGCATGTGTCGCCTGACGACATGCACATTTGTCATGGAAAACTATCCAGTATTGGGCTACATATCGAACTCACAAGAGTTCTCTAGTCATCTGAACTAAAAATGACAGTTATGCTCTGGACAAAAACATGTCCTGATAAAATCAATCAAAGGGGAATCATTCCAAAAACTACACTAGGTAGAGTTATGATTCTTGCGAACTGCATTTCATGTCACAGCAAGAAACATGCATATCAATTTAGGAGTCATTCATACTTATAGCACAGGCCTAAGAAATTATATCACAAAATACCGAGTTTTGAAATTCTATATATATAGTAATGACGGGAAGATGGGGAATTTCAAAACTCGGTATTTTGTGATATAATTTCTTAGGCCTGTGCTTATAGTGACAAAGTTATGCTCCGGACTATAAAAGCTCTAATAAAATTAATCAAAGGAAAATAATTTAAAAAAGATGCAAGATAGGGTAATGGTTCTTGCGCACTGCACTTTGGCTTATTGCAAGAATCATCCATACCAAATTTTAAGTCATTTGAAATTTAGGTGACAAAGTTATGCTCCGGACAAGAAATGCTCTAATAAAATCAATCAAAGGGAAATAATAAAAAAAACGATCCCAGGTAGAGTTATGGTTTTTGCGCACAGCACTTCGGCATATTGCAAGAAACATTCACAACAAATCTTGAGTCATATGAACTTATGTTTAGTTGGGCATTGTGTTTTGTCTGTTTTTAATGTTTTCTGTGCTCGGCTGGTTAAGTTGAGTGCTGCCTTCCCTGTCTGACTTAATATAATCTTTTTTTTATGGTGACAAAGTTATGCTCCGGGCAAGAAATGCTCTCATAAAATCAATCAAAGGGAAATAATTCAAAAAACGATGCAAGGTACAGTTATGGTTCTTGTGCACTGCACTTCGGCTTATTGTAAGAAACATGCATACCAAATCTTGAGTCGCTTGAACTTAAGGTGACAAAGTTATGCTCCGTACAAGCAAAGTCGGACGCCACCGCCGCCGACGACAAAAGTAATCCCTATATGTCGCCATTTCACAAGTCGTGCATGCATCAATTCTTCGTCCTCGAACTCTCGTCTGTCTACGCAGCCACCGGTAATCGTCTGCAATCGAGCTTCTGCTCGCGATTTGAAGCCTTCTGGGTAAAATGGACGATCTAAAAACCGTACCCCGGGGACCCCCGTTATTCAGCCCTTAAACCCGGAATTCGTTGGTTTCGCTATTTTATTTACAGTTGTACTTATCCAACAAACTGTCCATGTTTTTGTCACAGGTAACTGTATCATTAATAAACAGTACCTAAAAAAATTTTTTTTGTTAAATTTATAATTCTTATACAAGGTATATTTCCCGGAGAAGTGATCGTACAGTCACTGGGTGTATTTTTTTTTTTCATAATTTAAAGCATTTACGGCATTAATCATCTATTTAAAGCTGTGGGTGATCAAAAACATCTTTGTGAATCGAAAGCATTCGAAAACATGCTTAAATTTACCTTCGTACGATATAATTCATTGTTTAAACTTTGATTTTATTTTTCGAGGGCGATAAACGCTGTAGGAACGGCTGTAGTGGTTTTTAGTGTGTCTGACGGGTATTTCGAACGTATTTTATAACGGTCGTTTTCATTGGCGTAGTATACATCGTTTGTACGCTGGTAACCAAGTCCTGGGAAACCCCAATGAAATCAACCAATGAAAATCGTTGTTACAAAAAGGAAATCACGCGCATCATTCGGAACGTTCGCACAAACATGGAGTCATTTTGACATTTAAATATGCAAACGATTCGTTTTTCGGCCTACACGTATACATTCACTGAAGTGAACATGTGTCAACCAGGTAAATCTGTTCCAACTTTTTCGTTCTTTAATTTTACCGCATTATTATGTTTCTACACAACGGTAAATTCGACATATGGTGGTGATTTCCTCAATATTTCCGTTTTTTTTGTTTTTATTGAGTCCACCCTAGTGATCGGGTGGATACCGTATTACGTATTTATGGCATAACTGTTTAACTACTTGACCAATTTCGATGGGATTTCGCATGAAAGTAGTTATAGTCATGTTTTTTACGAATATAATTACTTTATGAAGATATCGAAAGCCAATTCTTGTTTTTGATACCTGGTCAATTCATGGAAATACACCTTGTATAAGAATTCTAAATTTAACAAAAAAAAAAATTTTTAAATTTTTTTTTAGGTACTGTTTATTAATGATACAGTTACCTGTGGTTTTTGTTGCAAAGAAATAAAAAAGTACTTAAATAGTGCAATACATGTATTTCACACAGTTCAACTACATAACTTACAAAAGGACTTCGAGGAGATACAAAAAATGTAGATTCCGAGGAAATACTGATCACTATATATTGTACGTCCGTGTTGAATCACCATGTCTATGTAACTTGCATTAATTAATGGCATCGTCTGATTACATTTGGGTAATTATCATTTGCACAAAATAACAACAATAACATGTCAATGCACTTCAGAACAAATTATAACAATAACACACATAAAATTAAATATGCAAAAATAAGCAAAATGTTCGTGAAAATATATAATCAGTCTTTGAATTGAATACTATCAGTCCATTTTAACCAAGGAAATCAAACTTGGCTTTTGTCTTTTTCCCAGTTTTAGTTTCGGTGGCTGTGACATGAAGTTCTGTGTCACTAAAGGTCATTTGTACAGTTGCTGAACGCTCTAATCCAGACCCCTCCAAGTCGATATTGAGTTTACCAAGCAGTTTACATTCTTTGTCGCTGGTGTACGTTGGGTCTTTTTCTGTTGAAATATACACCTGGAACATAATGGCGTCTTGGTCATCTAGTGTTGGGTTGTAAGCTTTGGTAACTTGGCTCTCCCCGACTACAACCGGCTGACCTATTTCCACATGTTTGCTGAACATACCGGTGCAAAAGACTTTACCATCGCTGGCAGTAATTTTCTTCGATTCGGGATGCTTCCCTTGTTCAAATGGGAAAGATGTGCCTACCCCGTATGTAAACCGGCATCTTCTCTCCTCGATTACCGTCGGATCGTGGCCAAATATCACGGCGCCTTTCAGGACGGCAAGTCCGGGGTCAGCCGGTATGATGACCTTCTTTTTAGGGAAGTTTTCTTTAATCAACGATTGCAACATTGGCGACTCTGAAAATCCGCCAACCATCAGGATTGTCGAAACATCTTTGACAAGATCTTTTTCGAAAAGCGATTTCAGATGTCTGGTGACGTTTTCGCAGGACTCTTTAAACAGGCCCTTTGCTACGCTAGCTTCTATCCTTAGCTTGTCAGTTACCCATGTTACACGTCCACGGTACTCGGGGTTTTTCTGGATGTTTGCCTCGATCTTTTCCTTGGTTGATGTGTTGAACAGAGCAATCGGGACCTTGATAGTGATTTTGTCTGTATCTGTCATGTCTGCCTTAAAGTTGCGTTTCTTAACTTCAAATTCGCGGAATAAGCTAATGTAGTCTTCCATCGAATCTTCTTGGAAACCATCCACTTGCTGGTTTCCAATAATATCGGAAAGCATGTCTCGGAAAGCCTTGTCGATGTAAGTGCCACCCCAGTTTCCACCATTGGCAGCGTACAGTTCTTTTATCGAATTGTTGGCTTGTACCTCGTGCACTGTGATGTCCACCGTGCCACCTAGCAACAAAAGAATATGTTTAACTATAATGCTTCATTGTGAATGTCAGTGTTTCCAATAAAAGTCAAGCATCCTTTTGGGTGCTGAACATGTTCGTCCAAAACTCAAGAAGTTCCAATACGAAATTGATGAACTGTACATATACTCCATGATACGCAAACATAAAACGCTTTCTAAATGACCTAATCATATGTTATTGTGTATTTAATTTCCAGTTATCGTTGGCGACATTACATACCAATATTCCTACATTTAGATCAGATTTCACGGATGTGGACATCAATCCGTTGACTGCCTTTATGTGTCTTATATACAGATATTTATTTGGTAACAACTGGTTATATTGTTGCAACATTGTTGCCCAAGAGAATGTCCTTCTGGAGAGAATCCTCATACAGCGTGTAATTTATTTGGTAACAACTGGTAATGTTGTTGTAACATTGTTGCCCAAGAGAATGTCCTTCTGGAGAGAATCCTCATACAGCGTGTAATTTATTTGGTAACAACTGGTAATGTTGTTATAACATTGGTGCCCAAGAGAATGTCTTTCTTGGTAACAACTGGTAATGTTGTTGTAACATTGTTGCCCAAGAGAATGTCTTTCTGGAGACACACAGTTCAACCAGGAAACTAAAGGGACAATAATGTAGCCTCACTTACCACCGGCGTCAAACACCAAGTATTTGGACTTGGGTGCGAAGGGAACGAACCCACTACCACAACCTTTGATGGTGCTCATCGGTAAATGACGACAGCAAAGACTGGCGGCCTCTGGTTCCAATGCCAACAGTAAATGTTGCTCCGGAATCCCAGCCTTAATCAAACAAACAATGATAGATAGTGGTTAAAATAGAATTTAAGTTTATAATACTAAATTGTAGAATCTAACGCGTTGTTATCTTTATGAAAAGAACAACCATTGATGAATATGTAAGCTGTGCTTGTGCTGTTGACAAATTCACAAAAAGATAATTACATTGTACTAATCAAACAGAGAAGGGAGAACGCAACAGAAACAGCAGGATATGAAAGGAACGGATAGGAACACGGTGTAAATTGCTAGCTCTGCATAAACAAGGTCACTTAGAAAATGACGAATACTAATATTTGGTTACTTTTTATTGATTTTTAGGTTAGAGAAATACAATGAATCGTTTTTGGTGGGTTTAGAACTAGCACCATTTTTAGCTCACCTGTGACAGAGTGAGCTTTTGTGATCACTCTTCGTCCGTCGTCCGTCCGTCCACAATTACTTGTGTAGACACTAATGGTCACAGTTTTAGCTTAACCATTATGAAACTTGGTCACAATGATCATCTCAACAAAATCTAGGTCAAGTTCGATATTGGGTCATCCGGGGTCAAAAACTAGGTCACAAGGTCAAATCATAGAAAAACCTTGTGTAGTCACTAGAGGTCACAATTTTGGCCTAATCTTGATGAAACTTGGTCAAAATGATCTTCTCAACAAAATCTAGGTCAAGTTTGATATTGGATCATCCGGGGTCAAAAACTAGGTCACAAGGTCAAATCATAGAAAAACCTTGTGTAGTCACTAGAGGTCACAATTTTGGCCTAATCTTTATGAAACTTGGTCACAATGATCATCTCAACAGAATCTAGGTCAAGTTCGATATTGGGTCATCCGGGGTCAAAAACTAGGTCACAAAGTCAAATCATAGGACAACCTTGTGTAGTCACTAGAGGTCACAATTTTGGCCTAATCTTGATGAAACTTGGTCACACTGATCTTCTTAACAAAATTTAGGTCAAGTTTGATATTGGGTCATCCGGGGTCAAAAACTAGGTCACAAGGTCAAATCATTGAAAAACCTTGTGTAGTCACTTGAGGTCACAATTTTGGCTTAATCTTTATGAAACTTTGTCACAATGATCTTCTCAACAAAATCTAGGTCAAGTACGATATTGGGTCATCCGGGGTCAAAAACTAGGTCACAAGGTCAAATCATAGAAAAACTTGTGTAGTCACTAGAGGTCACAATTTCAACTTAATCTTTATGAAACTTGGTCACAATGATCTTCTCAACAAAATCTAGGTCAAGTTCGATATTGGGTCATTCAGGATCAACAATAAGATCACAAGGTGAAATCATAGAAAAACCTTGTGTAGTCACTAGAGGTCACAATTTTGGCCTAATCTTTATGAAACTTGGTCAGAATGATCATTTCAACAAAATCTAAGTCAAGTTTGATATTGGGTCATCCGGGGTCAACTAGGTCACAAGGTCAAATCACTTCTATATGTCATTGGGTCTAATTGTGATGCAAATTATAAAGCGTAAGGCAATATGAAAACCTTGTACATGCAATAGAGGCTACCATAAGGGGTGCAAGAACTACTAGGACAGGTGAACGACCTATGGCCCTTTGGGCCCTCTTGTCTAGTAATTTATGTTGAAATGCGAAACTAGGGATTGGTAAGGGACGCAGCACTCAGAAACAGCATTACACGAAAGACACACAAAATAACAAAAGGGAAAGCACAGATAACAATTGCAAAAAGATAATATCAAAGGGCTACTACAAATACGAAATGAACAAGAAAAGGGAATATAAACAGTTATGTATATTAAAAGGCAACTACAAAAATGAACAAGAAAAAGGAAGATGAACAGCTATGTATATCAAAGGACAACTACAAAAAGGAAAAAGAAAAAGGACGATGAACTGCAACAAGAACACAACCACTTACTCCGACAGTCTGCCGCTTAAGTCAGAACAACACAACCTGATTAAGAGCCAAGCACACATCACATTGACAGCCACACAACACAACCACAGCTCGCAGAAAACAATCTATAGAACAGTATACATGGATTTTTGGAAAACTAAGACTTTAGTGTATACCTTTTCGGCGGCTTCTCGCATAAACTGTTTGGACGTGTCATTCCAGATAGCAGGAATAGTTAAAACCCATCTTATGTCTTTTTCTGAAATTTTCGTCACTTGTTTCCGACAGTGTGCCAGTAGGTTATCGCGCAGGTATTTGATACATGCTGAAAAAACGTCCAGAGCTGGCATCTTCTTCATCATCTCGTCGTCCACCATAAACTTTCTCTTTAATCGCTAAAATAATGAAATTAGGGACATGTGTAGCTGTGGGAAACCGGAAGTTGTTATGTTTATTGTGTATGTGACTTGTACATGCATGTAGACTCTTCATATATTTAAACAATAACAACTCTCATGCACGTCAAAATTGAAATCATACATATTATTCGAAATCGAAATTATTATTTTTTTACCCGATGGATGCGTTCCATGCCAATGGTAGGTTGTTTAAAAATACGTAAGTAACACTCATTGTTTAAGTTGAAGCAATATATGCTAAACACTATAAACAAAACAAGTTGTACTGCCCTAAGTATTTCAATAAAAATACGTAAATAAAGGTTCTACGATTATTTAATCATTGAATACATTTTAACATAATCTTACTGTTTGATCAAACAATCTCATTTTGAACCTTCGGAAGAAATAGTAGGATTTGTGTTCTGGTGGCCTCTTAAGGGCTAGCTCCGCGTACTGATCCTCCGCCTCAAAACCAAAAGATTTCAGTTTTTTGTCCTTGGTGAAAAGAGCGCATGTCGTAGTTTTCTGTGACATCAACGCATCTCCTTGCCAAACGTTAGCAACTACCTATAAGTGGGAATAGTTCATAGTACGTATGTATTTTAAGCCGTTATATAGGGAGAGATCAACTCCATATATTGTATTCAAAGTGCCCACCGGTAATCTATTGAATGAAAGAACAATAAAAAACTACCATTCACCAATAGCTAGCTGGTGTAGCTGGTGTTTGTATATGAATACCTATGTATACAAACATGATCTCTCCTATTCATGGGTTTTGTGAGAGTTTTATTATTTAGATGTATTTTGCTTGATACTAGTAAACGTACATATTATGTCATGTACTGTAAATTTAAAAGAAAAATTGACCCCTTCTACGAAACACAAAGTGATTTACATATTCAATGGTTTCTGTACAACGCTGACAAAATGGGTACTTTCCATTAATACGTTTAGAAATGACTGCTTGGTCTGTTCCTTAGAATCCTTACCGCTTCGGATTTGTGATAAGCGTCCTTGGACCCTATTTACAAACAAGATAAAAGTTTCATAAATTCTGAACCTAAGTCATTCTTTCAATCTCAGTGTCTTATATTGTGAATGAAGCCCCTTTATTCTATGAATGAAGTCCCTTATTCTCTGAATGAGTCCCTTATTCTATGAATGACCGAGCTGTACTGATTATAGTTGGAAGGGATCAATAATGACTTTATAAGTACATAATATATGCATATTAGAACAGGATTTGTACAATCATATAATATGTTGTAATATACATGTATGCTGTTCACCTTCAATGGATCCTGCAGGAAGTCATTGCGCATTGAGAATGCATATCCAGAATATGCTGTACCAAAGTCAATGGCTGCCACCATTATATACGCATTGCTGTCTTTGTTTGATTTCGTCATGCTCGAACCTGGTATGATTCTTGCGCAGCAAAACCATCGAATTATATATACACAAGTCTGTATCTGTAAGCTAAAATAAAGGCATTATTTCATATGCAGCCATATCTCGATACAACGACGCGCTTTATCTCGATACAACGACGCGCTTTATCTCGATACAACGACGCGCTTTATCTCGATACAACGACGCGCTTTTTCTCGATACAACGACGCGCTTTATCTCGATACAACGACGCGCTTTATCTCGATACAACGACGCGCTTTATCTCGATACAACGACGCGCTTTGTTCTCAAGCAAAATGTCGTTATAATGAATATGTCAATATACTGAATCAAAGAAACATTTATACCCATAAAATGAAGTCAGTGTATGGATTTGCCGAAATGTCTGATGTCGTTTTAACAAGATATTTGTATATTGTACTCCAATCTTTTGTCTAACCGCTTAAATAATTGGGTGGATGATGGATCAGGCTACATTTCGTCCTCGGGGAGGATGTTCCATTCACCACTGACCCGGTCGGTCCGTCTACGATGTACAACAGCGATATTTTAAACTAACTTTGAACCCAACTTCATGCATTTAAACTACGCCAAATGTTTTCGTCAGTATTAACAACTGATAATGTTACAAATAAAATCAATCACAACCCTTGTATTTGTATTGACGCGGAAGTTAAATTATCCACAAAAGAGTAGCACGAACATTGTTAGCTCATTGGACGAAACTAAGTATTCATCTTTATATAATTTATATGTATTGTTCTAGCTGTTTGTCATCGTTATTTGGACGGTCATAGGGATGTCCTATATTTTAAAATGCAATATGTAATCTAGTGCTATAAATTTTAAACCCATTTTCTGAATTTGTTGAACACTTGAACACTTGAAGTTGATCATTGAGGGGATACACCTATCACTCGACAGTTCAAACAGTTTAATAAGTAAGGTGCATGTGATTCAGGACAGCATTCATCTAAAAGATAATACGTTATTGATATCTAGGAATCTGGTATCCGTTTCATAGACATATCTTAGCTAAGATCATTTTTTCCATATATCATTGAGAGCATACTAAGTGAACACATACATTTTAGTATAGTTAAAATAGTTCTTTATGATCATTCTAGTTCACATAACTTTGTTTGAAGGTACAAGTTATCTTAGTTTGTTCAATAGTCGCATCTTAGCAAAATATGTCTATGAAACGGATCCCTGGAGAAGTTAAATGCCAAAGCGAGGCTGAACAGTTGAATTGCTTAAACGGGGCACTGGAAAACTGGTAACTTAACTTGTTTTTTACACTTAACATATGGCGTTAAATATACAACCTGCAATAATTAGTTTAAATGCACTTTGAAATAGAAAGTACAGGGTGATCATTAATATATGGTAACATAAATAAAATGTAACTGTAATAACTTTGTCAGATTATATGATAGAGAAGTGGTTTGACCCTTGTTATGAAGATAATGACCCCAAGTTATTTTGGATATGAATACTAAATGCATGTGGTATAAAGGTGACGACCATATGTTGTACATTTTCAGTGATTTCAAGAAATTTGGCCACTGTATCATTTCGCCGAAGACCATACATTTACTTGGCCTCTACACTCACCAATAGAAATAGAAAGTACAATGTAGAAAATATTTTAAACAATTTTTGTTTTACAATCCCATCATCAAAGACACATATTCATCAATAATAAACAAAACAAACGTCATTTAATTAATTACATGTAGAATCTAATTAATACAAATTCTGATTTAATAAACCCAATCATATTTACCTGTTTGGTGATCGATTATAAATTGTATTCCGTCACATTGAATACACCCTTCGTTCGCCGAAAGGAACTAAATTAATACATATCTCCTTATATGGTAAACACCTTCCTGGTTGAGTAACGTAGTCGGAATATTCAACAAGCAAGCCTGTACTTGATAATGAAGACTTCTATGTATACAGAAAACACTTCAAAAATGAGACCACCATTGGGACCCGTAATTAAAGTTTCTGTCTAATATTGAGTTTGTATAGCGAAACAGTGGACACGAAATTGAATATTGTGCTGTTAACTGAGAAGCTGAGAATCAGATGGTATTATTGTAAAGGTTTATTTAGATGGTTTTGATGTAAATAAAATACCGAAATATACGCACAGGACAATACGTTTATTTTATAAAGATGGAAGTGTGCTTGCAATATAATTATGAACTGTAATAATAAACTTGCCTCGGCAGTGGAGAACTAATATAATACGCTATGTAATATGTTATTAACACAAACTATACATGTATAAGAATATAACAGAATAGAATATAGTTTATTTTCCAAATTCTGGACCCTCTCGGGTATACAATTTTGATATTTACATAAAAGACAATCCAAAGTTTAAAAAAAACTAATCAAAGTAAAAGAGAAAACATATAAAGAAACATGTAAATAATACTGATCAGAAAATACAAAACAAAATAAATAATAAAACAATAGTGCTTTCATTGACTAGAGCACAAAGTTATTGGAATATCTAGCACATAATTATAAGTATAATATTAAAAATAATTCAAACAAGATCAAATAACAGCACGGTAGCATGGTATACATATTATAAGACATTATTTTTCAAGTATATTGATCTTCTAAGCATACATTGGTGTATAAATTTTCCTGTCATGTTTATTGTTTCGACATTTTCGCTGGACATTACATATTGGAACTTCTCTGAATCTGTAAGGTTCTTAAAGGCATTAACAATATGTGATATGTTTGACAGGTATAACAGTCTTTCTGATTTATAAAGATAACATTTTAAAAGAAAGTGTTCCTCATTTTCAGTCTCATTTAAAGTATAATGTACTGGGAGCAGAATCTGAAGATGGGTACCCTAAGTGGGGTCCCGTTTTTACTTTAGTTTGATCTTGCGTCTTTATAAATGTTGTAGGGTACGGTACTTTCGTGTCTACGATTCCACGAAGAAAGTTTTGCGTCCCGCAACGTGTCGCATTTCAATGGCATTATTTAGCCTTGTAGCCTCACAGTATTTAAGTTGTTTGTTTGAATATGATGTAATTGATTACTACCTTTATTTTAAAACCACTGTATGATTTCTATAGATATTTTGAAGCAATTAGAATTCTTGATAAAATTCATGCCATATGTTTTCGCGATTCGCTTTTCGTACCAGTAAGGTTTCGTACCATTGATTTAGTAAACTTTTCGCTTACTTAAGTCTTCATCTTCATCGTTTGCTGACTGTTGTTGTAAAACATATCGTTTTACTAGTCTGTATCCATGTTGAAGAGTTATTTTCATTATGACCGACACGGTCTCCCGAATAAGCGACAAGGACCGAAATGAACATACTCGGTCTCTCTAATTAGCGACAAGGACCGACACGAACACGTGAAGGTTTTGGGTTGAGACATTTGTAGCATGTTTGTGTTGGAATTACATTAAATGATGCCTATGTGACTTTTTCCAACATGTTTATGTTTTCTTAAATTCTTGATGATATTTATGTTAAGTTTTACAGTGTAATCTTACCTGTCTAGTCAGTTACTTATTAGTCTTATTTCTATGTTTCAGTCTTTTACCAAATGTACCATATGATGGGATAACAACCACACTAAAGGTTAAAACTTCTTGCACGTTTCGTTTTCGATAATCCGAAGGCAAGATATATACTATTTTAGATATAGAACGAGGAGGAGATTCGTTCCTTACATCTCTCGAATAAGGGAGAATCTTGTGTATACCCAGGGGCGTAGCCAGGCTTGAATGGATGTTACGCACAAAAGCCTTGAAGTGGGTGAGAGGGATGGTGAGTGCCTCATGTTCGTTGAGATTAGGGATAACATGGAAAATGGAATGATTTGTAGGGTATAATAACCGGGTAGCTACAAATATTGTATCGTAGTGGGGATAATTTGGGAGGGGTGTCCCCTCCCGTAGAATTTTTTTTCAAGTTTTGAATAAAATAAAGCAAGAGAAGAGCAACAAAGGGAAACAATCACTTTATTTTAAGAATAAAACGACACATGGATTGCTACCCTTGTTTCTTATAATGAAACATAAGCACTTATCCATGTGCTATAAAGGGATTCAATCATGCTACCGGTAGTTATCAAAACGAGATATGGTCGATTGCTTACCCCGAGTTGAATATTTTCGCCTTAGAAGAACACTATATAATGGCTATGCAGCATGGTACAAAACCAGAAGTTTATTCTCTTTTGTATGGTTTTATTTAATTCTCAAACACCAATCCACGCAATTAACAAGGTGGACAGGTGGTCTAGTGGTAAGGGCTACTGACTGCTGATCTGAAGGTTGTGGTTTCAATCCCTACTCCAGCCAGGTCAAAAACAGAAATGCATTTCAGTGTTTTTCACCTAACATAACCAAATTACTAACATTCTTCGGACGAGACGTTAAGCGAGGTCCCGTGTATGATGCTTTACATCGGCACGTTAAAGAACCAGTGATGCTTCTGGAACTGAGGCTTCTTCTGTATCATGCACTATATCCCAAAAACTAAAGTGACTAACATCTTCTGGGGGCCTCGCCCATATGAATTTCCGGTGGCGAGGATAAATAAAAGCCAATAAACAAAAAACATGCAATTAATTCCACATAGGAGTAGTACTTTCATCTTAAGTAAACGTGTATATAGTATACAACAAATACCATGATCAATGCTCCTATATCTGGAACACCTCAGGTTCATGGTGTGAGAACCTCAAAGTGAAGTCATTCATTTTCTCAGTAATGAAGATCGTGGTAATGTTATGCAGACATTTTATCGAAAGAAACATATTGCTTGTGAAACATTGCAAATGGGTGATTGTGTCATCAATAAAAACAAAAAGGGATACTTATTTTTTCAAAAATAGTTTACATTTATTGAATACACTCAGCACAAAGCACATGAATACGAAGTACAAACTACACATGTAATTACATAATACATATAAACATATGACTGTTGATCAAATTGGTTGACAATGACAATATACATGATATGAGGTTCGCACAAGAAGTCGTTTTGTTTCTTTGGTCCAAATGTTAAAGATTCGTTAACAGTTGTTTATAATGCCACATGTACACTGTCCATGTTTTTAAAACAAACTACTTTTCGCTATTTTATAACTATACACCTATACAGCGTCGAGATGAATATTTGAGTGTTTCTTGAGTACCACCTTGTCGCATTCCTTGAATAGTGAATACCATTTTCCAATTTAACCCAGAAAATCAAACTTGGCATTTGTCTTCTTCCCAGTTTTAGTTTCGGTGGCTGTGACATGAAGTTCTGTGTCACTAAAGGTCATCTGTACGGTTGCTGAACGCTCTAATCCTGAACCCTCCAAGTCGATATCAAGTTTTCCAAGCAGTTCACACTCTACATCGCTGGTGTACGTCGGATCCATTTCTGTGGAAATATACACCTGAAACGAAATGGCTTTTTGGTCAGCTTGTGTTGGAGTATAAGCCTTCTCAACTTGGGTCTCTCCGACGACGACGGGTTGTCCTATTTCCACATGTTTGCTAAACATATCGTCGCACAATTCCCTACCATCGCTTGAAGTAAATTTCTTGGATTCGGGATGTCTACCTTCTTCAAATGGAAAAGCTGATTGTACCCCGTATGTAAACCGGCATCTTCTCTCCTCGATTACCGTCGGATCGTGGCCAAATATCACGGCGCCTTTCAGGACAGCAAGTCCGGGATCAGCCGGTATGATCACCTTCATGTTAGAGAAGTTTTCTTTAATCAACGATTGCAACATTGGCGAATCTGAAAACCCGCCAACCATCAAGATCGTCGATACATCTTTGACAAGATCCTTCTCAAATAGCGATTTCAGATGTTTGGTGACGTTTTCGCAGGCATCTTTAAACAGGCCCTTTGCTACACCACCTTCTATTCTTAGCTTGTCACCGACCCATGTTACACGTCCTCGGTACTCGGGGTTTTTCTTGATATTTTCATCGATCTTTTCCTTTGTTGATTTTTGGAAAAGAGCGATCGGGACCTTGATAGTGATTTTATCTGTATCTTTCATGTCTGTCTTAAAGTTCCGCTTTTTAACTTCAAATTCGCGGAACAAACTGATGTAGTCTTCCATGTTCTTTTTTTGGAAATCATTCACTTCATTGTCTCCAATTATACCGGAAAGCATGTCTCGGAAAGCCTTGTCGATGTAAGTGCCGCCCCAGTTTCCGCCATTGGCAGCGTACAGCTCTTTTATCGAATTATTTGGTTGTACCTCGTGTACTGTGATGTCCACTGTACCACCTAACAGCAATAGAACATTGTCTGAATTAACTACATGACTAGTTTATGATATGGAAGTATAAAGACTAGCAAAAAGATATACCGGTATCAACCCGTTCATGTTTACGAGAGTTTCCATGAGCTGTGACACATTACAGGTCAATAAATATTCCGAGATTTTTATAATGTTTTTGCTCCAGAGACAGTTGCAAGATTGTTGCTCCAGCCTTTTTGGAGAGAGTGCTTATACATGTTACATGTACATGTATATACATTTACTAAAAAGTTTTTTAATAATAATCTTATCGAGAAATACAAAATAACGGACAATTCATGAATGTTAATCAATGCGTAAGCAGCACTTACCACCAGCGTCAAACACCAAGTATTTGGACTTGGGTGCAAATGGGACAAATCCGCTACTACAACCTTTGATGGTGTTCATCGGTAAATGACGACAACACAGACTGGCTGCTTCCGGTTCCAATGCCATCAGTAAATGTTTGTCCAGAATCCCTGCCTGAATAAATAAAACCATCACTTAATCATTCAGCGTATGTACAAAAAGATATTTAACAAGAGTTGCTCTCCGATGGATATGTAAGGAAAAAGGAAAAGAGGACGCCCCAAAACAGAGAGAAATTGGTTTGACTTGGGGAGAATTGGGAATGGTTTCAAAGAAAAGAAAGGAGTGAAAAGCTCTAGTCCTTGTCCAATGTGCCTCCGAGTACACAAGGATAAGGTAGATAGTTAGATGTACCAATAAGTCATTATAGTTAATCTTTTTGCAGTCCAGCCTCCGCGATGTCATTTGCATACATGTCTCTCCTGGTTGTGTCTTCTGCAGAAATTGCTTCGTCTCTGGTCGACCTCGCAGCATTTCCAGGAGTAATGTTCCCATTCTATGATCATGTGTGTATATACATAGCTTGTTGTGTCCTAGCTGTCCCAAAAACAGTTTTAGAAGATGGGTTGGAAGATAATACATGTATGTGTTCTGTCTTCGTATTGTGAGTAACAATCAACTACAATATACTGATGCTCGTCATAGAGGTGTACTTTATATACAATTTAGAGACGTTCGCCGGGACTTTGAAACTTCCCTGACATAGGCCGGGTGCTCAAAATAGGCCGGGTGCTCGACATAGGCCGGGTGCTCGACATAGGCCGGGTGCTCGTAATATCGATGCTCGACATAATGATGTTTTACTGTATATATATCCAATACATTATGTTATCAGGTTGTAGATCGAAAGATGTTCTGTCCTGGATTATTGATAACAACATTGTATAACTAAGTTATATTTCGTACTGGACAGAAATATCTGTCAGAACAGTACTTGATGTTACCGACGACAAATTCACAGAAATTAAGTATTATGTACCTTTTCTGCAGCTTCTCGCATGAACTGTTTGGACGTGTCGTTCCAGATAGCGGGAATAGTTAAAACCCATCTTATGTCATCATCCGGTATTTCCGTGACCTGTTTCCGACAGTGTGCCAGTAGGTTATCCCGGAGGTATTTGATACAGGCTGAAAACACGTCCAGAGCTGGCATCGATTCACCCATTTCGTCTTCAACCATGAACTCTCTCTTCAATTGCTAGAATAATGCAAACGGAGAAGTTTTGTTGATGGAAAAATATTTATATTTTAATACCGAATATTGTCACTTTTTACAGTTTTTAGTATGCACCTGCCCGGTTATTCTAGCGGGGGTATTTACAGTGTTTCTTAACTTGAAATGTTTTGACACCTACAATTAGGACCGGAAGTAGTTAAGTTGTCTTTTCTCGTTCAGTTTTGTGTTAGGCATTGTGGCGTATGCTTCTGTAATGTTAATTGTGTTCGTGTTCATGCTTCTTCAAGTTTGGATTGCGAATTTACTGGCACTCGTCCAGACAAACAATTCTATTAATATTTATACTCTTCTGGTCGAGTTCCAGTGAGCGCATTGGACTAATCTAGACAGTATATGTTTACATGTCTTTTTTGTATCGGTTCATCCTAAAACATCAGTGGTTACTGGTGAGTCAAGTGCCTGGATTCAGGTGGAGAATACGCTGGTGAACGAGGATGTGGGTGTGTCCCTCAGCATATGGTCAGTTTGAATACATCAGTCAGTATTGGGTTTAATTCATACACAAAACGCACTTTTTAACTAATCTTAAATGTACATTTGTATAATTGAACGTTAAATCAATATCTCAACATGTACTGCCATATTGCAATGAAAATACTCTGACGTATGAAACGTAATTCAAGTTTTGATTTTCGTTTAACATTGATTACTAACTTAAGCACCAGACAATTGAAACCACGACCCCAAAACCCGGGGAAGAGCGGGGGAACTGTCATATGGTTCTACCTTTCCGATGTCCCCGCACAGCTTTTGATTCGCGGCAAAAAAGCGGGGAATATAGCCGTGACTACACCCGTGAGATACTATTATAGGACGGGGGCAATTTGCTGGGTTTTTACCATCTGTATGGCCCGGGGTACATGTATTTTACCAAGGGTTTGAAAAAGCAAAAAATAAAAATCCCCGCCATTCCCCGGGGTTAGGGCGTGGTTTCAATTGAATGGTACATAACGTCTAGTACATAGTATATATAGGAAGGTAGTCTTACTGTTTGATTGAACAATCTCATTTTGAACCTTCGGAAGAAGAAGTAGGATTTGTGTTCTTTCTTACGAGCCAATTCAGCATATTGGTCCTCGGCCTCGAATCCAAATGATTTGAATTGTTTGTCCTTGGTGAAAAGAGCACATGTTGTTGTTTTCTGGGACATCAACGAATCTCCATGCCAAACGTTAGCAACCACCTTTTAATAACACATTACATAGTTTTTATGATGGGAGACTCAAGCCATGTAGGAATTTATGGTTTTAATTTACTAAATACGTTGCAGATGTACCTAAGTTGACCCCAGTACACCAAGGGGTGGATGAGATTACAGTAAATGTAATATGAAGCTTTTATAATCATTAACGCCATGGATACTGCTTGTACTTAAAGAAAAAATGAATGTGCAACTCGGCAAAAAACGTTCAAACTATTAAGCAAAAGGTTAGAAAAGCTACATTGATGTACCATTTGGAACGTTTGGTGTATATTAATTCCACTAAATGATCCAGATGTTGCGACTGAGGCATCTTGAAGAAAGCAACAATGATATCTACAGAAATTCAAAACATTACACAATAATGGTATTTCAGAAGGATATGTGTTTTATCGTTGATAAATATTTTCAATATAATATATGTTGTGTACCTTCAATGGATCCTGCAGGAAGTCATTGCGCATCGAGAATGCATATCCAGAATACGCTGTCCCAAAGTCAATGGCTGCCACCATTATGTACGTTTTACTGCCTTTGACCTGTAAACTCATGTTTAATTGCGGTGTGATCGACACGCTGCAAAACCGTCAAATTACAAATATGCCCGTAACATATGCACCTGAAAACGAAAATGCATCATTGGTTCATTGTAAATTTTATTGTTAAAATTTGTTGAGATTTGATACAGAGTCATTATTGAATAAAACTATTAACCTCTTGAGGTGCCGTTTCAATAAACTGTAAGCAAAAACATCAAGTTCAGGTGACACGGTGGCCAAGTGGTTAGCGCTCTCGACTACCAACCCGGGGTCTCTGGTTCGAACCAAGGCCGAGGCACTGAAAACACTTCAGAAACGTTTTTTCAGCGCGTTGCATGTCTGTTAACCGACTCTATAAATTAAACATACTTGACGTTACAATTAGGATTAATTCGAATTACCGACACACCTATATTATTACCAATAACGTCTATATTTATATGCTGTTCAATAGCCCTGTCTAACTGTGTGTTCATAGAATTTTTACAAACATTGATAGACGCGGAAGTAAATTTTCCACGAAAAGAACAGACAGATATTGATTATTGGGTGTTATTGATACGTACGGTTATTGTAAATTTTGATAAATTATCTACAATATTGAAGAAATATACGTTCCTGAGCGATACATAGTACTGATAAAATTAGACACACTTCAGAGTTATGCTCTTTTAATATAAACTTTGAACGCTATGAACATGTTTTGTTGTAAAGTTGTTAAAGTTAGTCGAGGCGGTGTATCTGTACATGATGCAACGATTTAATGGTCGGGGTACATATGGTATTAAAACTTATATTTATATAACTTCTATGGTCATGTTTGATCACAGCACATACGAATATCGTAACATTACGTTAAAATTTAAATGTTTTATGGCTCTTTAACATACTAATTGTGATACAGGGCTGTTCCACTATAATTCAGTCATTCGACCCATAAAACCATAAAAATTTGTCCCCCATGTTTAGGTCTTAAAGAATAATTAAGAATTTAAAATTGAACGTGTAATATTTCCGCTTGTGCGTTGATAACACAGTACCCAGATATATAAGAAAATAAGCTACGTGATAAGAAGGAAAGACAGATGGGACTATTGTTACACCTGTACTGGTATCACACCAGTCACATGCTTATTTGGTCGCACGATTACTCCCGCCAATAAATTTTAAGCTACGTTCATCCCGCAAACCTAATCGCCTACATCCTGACAGATTGCAGACATCGCAATTCTGTCGTACGACTTAACTAACACAATCAAAACACAGAAAAGGTCGACCAGGAGTTCGAATTTGGTATGCGACGTTGCGTTCATCATTTGCGGCGCTGAGAATTCGTATGTTATAACGATCGCAGGACAGTTTACGACTGTCGCAGGAATCACCAGGGCCCCCACCCCCAAGGTGATCGTTGACACGCGTATGGCTGTCACAAGGTTATAACTTCCGGTTTTAAGTTATAACAATGTAGTTATATGAACTAAATCATCGAAAATTATAAACAATTAAATTGTGAATAAAAATATTCATTCGTCAGAAATAAGATAAACATAAGATATTTGATTAATTAATCTATTGGTTTATTTAAGTTCTAAAATTTAATCACCTTACCTGTTCGAAGATCGATTGTTGTGTATTTTGTCACCGTGCGAAACACTTGCTTCACAGAATGGAACTATATCAATAACTCCTTATATGGTTATATACCTTCCTGGTTTATCTATATAGTTGGTATATTCCACTAACATGTCTGTACCTGATGCCAAGGTGACGTCCACATGTTCTTTAATAAAGACTTTTTGTACAGTTAAACTTCGATAACGAGACCAGCATTGGGACCTTGAACTTGTCTTCTGTTTGAGTATGTACAGTATAATCTCTCTAGAGAGACCACCTCTACAGAGCAACAACTAACAACCAACAACCTCTCTATAACAAAACCTTCAAAATTGCCCTAAGTTTATATTTACGTTACAGTTAACCTCTGTACAGCAACAACCTCTGAGCAACCAATATTTGCAGCTCCCAAAAGGTGTTGCGCTACAGAGGTTACATTGTAGTTGAATCGACAAAGGAAGAGTAAAGCAGTACAAAATGGACCTGGAATTGCGTTGACAATTAAAAGGTGGTCTTATTATCTATGTGCTTATTAAAACAAACCGATTTACCTGACGAACATATGAACAATTTTGATGCTGTAAACCTTAATGAATCGCGGGTAGATATCAAAAATGGTTAAAGCTAGCTAATGCAGATTGATTCAAACTTTGGTATAGTTCAAACTGACTTCCTTTGAATTAAATTGGAGTATACATGTACTTACTGATGCTTTTTTAGCTCACCTGAGCACGAAGTGCTCAAGGTGAGCTATTGTGATCACCCTTTAGTCCGTCGTCCACCGTACGCCGTCAACAATTTGACTGTTACCACTCTAGAGGTCACAGTTTTCGTTTAATCTTTATGAAACTTGGTCACAATGTTTGTCCCTATGACATCTAGGTCAAGTTTGTAAATAGGTCATCTGAGGTAAAAAACTAGGTCACTAGGTCACATCAAAGAAAAACCTTGTTAACACTCTAGAGGTCACATGTTTTACCTAATCTATATGAAACTTGGTCACAATGTTTGTCGCTATGAAATCTAGGTCAAGTTCGTAACTGGGTCATCTGGGATCAAAAACTAGGTTACAAGGTCACATCAAAGAAAAACCTTGTTAACACTCTAGAGGTCACATTTTTTACATAATCTATATAAAACTTGGTCACAATGTTTGTCGCTATGAAATCTAGATCAAGTTTATAACTGGGTCATCTAGGTTTCAAAAACTAGGTCAACAGGTCACAGTGAAGAAAACCCTTGTTAACACTCTAGAGGTCACATACTTTACCTAATCTATATGAAACTTGGTCACACTGTTTGTCTGTATAAAATCTAGGTTAAGTTTGTAACTGGATCATCTGGGGTCAAACGCTAGGTCACAAGGTCACATCAAATAAAAACCTTGTTTACACTCTAGAGGTCACATTTTTTATGTTATATTAATGACACTTGGCCACAATGTCTAGCTTTATGAAATCTAGGTCAAGTACGCAACTGGGTCATCTGGGGTCAAAATCTAGGTCACCAGGTCACTGATTCTGCCTAAACTGCTAGTCATCAGGTGAGCGCTATAGGGCCAATGACGTTCTTGTTTAATAATAGCACAATTCGACGACTGCTTCAATGGAATGCATTTGCATCAATCCAATACATACCATGTCCCAGTTTGTTAAAACACCCCTGACCTTTTAGACAATCTATGTACATACTAGTAAGCGATGTAATAAACTCGATCCTCTTCAGGGTCATTGTTGAATGATGCGTTCCCTCCATGGTAATTCCTTAACAGGTGTCAATCGCATTTTTCCAAAGCAAATATATGGAGATTGTGTACACAATGGGAACCGTACACAATGACCTGTCTCTAATCAGATGAGATAAACATATTGTAAAGAGGTGTATATGGAATTTATTAAGGGTGGAAACAAGGTCATTCAGCTAGACGGCATTCAGCCTGTTGAAACTAGGGCATTCAGCTTGTCAAAACTATGTAATTCAGCTAGGGCATTCAGCTTTCTGATTGCTGAAACTAGGTAATTCAGATAGGGCATTCAGCTTGTTGAAACTATGTAATTCAGCTAGGGCATTCAGCTTTCTGATTGCTGAAACTAGGCACAAATGTAATTCAGATAGGCCATTCAGCATTCTGATTGCTGAAACTAGGTAATTCAGATAGGGCATTCAGCTTTCTGATTGCTGAAACGAGGTAATTCAGCTAGGGCATTCAGCTTTCTGATTGCTGAAACTGGGTACAAATGTAATTCAGATAGGGCATTCAGCTTTCTGATTGCTGAAACTAGGTAATTCAGATAGGGCATTCAGCTTTCTGATTGCTGAAACGAGGTAATTCAGCTAGGGCATTCAGCTGTCTGATTGCTGAAACTAGGTAATTCAGATAGGGCATTCAGCTTTTTTTATTGCTGAAACTAGGTCGTCATTCAGCTTTCTGACAGCTAGGCAGTTTATTTTCTCGTTCAGTTATGTGTTGAGCATTATGTCGTAGCATTGTGGTATGTGAAGTTGTTATGCTTTCTGTGCTCGGCTGTGTAAGTTGAGTGCTGCCTTTCCTGTCCAACTTTCTAGCATCATTTTTTAAACAGAGAACAACAACTAACTAAATTACATTTTATTAACACTTACATCACAAGTACGTGTTATATCACGGATTTCGATCAGTAAGAAAACATACACACGCGCATGTCTTCAATCTACATGCAGGTAAAATATAGTATATAGTGGTTCTATATAACAAGTTTATTTCAGTAATTACATATAAAATTAAAGTTATTCAGACAAGTTTTCAATCACATTCCGTATGATCGATAAAAACTAAAATAATTTCTATTTAGATTATCCTCCTTATAATCAACACGTGTTTGGATCTTCAGGTTTTAAAATAAAGAAAATAAGGAGATATTCAAGCATGGCCAAGTCAATCAACTACTTAATGTGCTCCTTCATCGACTAATCTAACGATATTCAACGCAAACTGTTTAATATAGTTCAGCAAATGATGATTATATATGTCTTGAAGCAAATAAGAAAGAAAACATTGAACGCTAAAAAGTCATGCATCTTTCAAACATGTCTACATCAACAACATTAAAGGTTTATCCCAAAAAGTCAAACTTTGCATTTGTTTTTATCCCCGTTCTCCTCTCAACAGCTGAAACTTCAAGTTCCGTCCCACTAAATGTCATCTGTACACTGACTGACCTATCAGTGCCCTTGCCAGCTATATCAACTGACAACTGACCAATCGGCTTGCAGCAACTGTCTGTGACGTAATTTGGCTCCTCCCCCTCAGACGCGTAGATAGAGAACGTCATTCGAGACGTTTCCTTAGAAGTTGGACAGTACGATTGTGTAACTTGACTTTTTCCATACTCCACAGGTTGGCCTATTTTTACGTGTCGGTCAAAGATGTCTTTGCATAGAACTTCATCATCATCGTCAACAAACCGCTTATCTCTCGGATGGACTCCTTCTTTGAACGGAACTGATGTTCTTACACCGTACGTAAATCTACATCGCCTCTCTTTGATAACTGAAGGGTTGTGACCATATATGACAGCTCCTTTTAGAACAGCCAACCCGGGATCCTGTGGGATGATGATCGTCTTACCGGGGAGGGTTCGCTTTATGACTTCTTGGAGATACGGTGATTCTGAAAACCCGCCAACCATGAGTATAATATTGACATCCGAGACTTGGTCCTGTTGAAATAAAGATTTCAAATGACGTGCGACACTGTCACACGCACCTTTAAATAAACCCTTGGCGACGTCAGGTTCAATCCGCATCTTGTCGGCCATCCAATTCAAGCGACCTTCGTATTGGGGCTTCGTCTTGATGTGGTCTTTGATATCCTTGCCTTTTAATCTCTTAAAATCATCATGCAGACTAACTGGAATGGAAAGGGTGAGTTTTCCTGCCATTTCGCTCTTCACATCTCGTTTCTTTACTTCAAAACCTCGGAACAAATCAATATAGTCCATCATCTTGGTTGCTTGGAAGTTGTCCATGACGTCATTACCGACGATATCACACAGTAGATCTCGGAATGCTTTGTCGACATACGTACCGCCCCAGTTACCACCATTAGCCTTGTATAACTCCTTTACTGTGTCGTCCCATTGTACCTGATGTACAGTAATATCCACAGTACCACCTGGAAACATGAAAGTATAAATCGATGGCTTAGAAGAAGAAGATCGTAAGTACAAAAACGCCATTTTGAGAAAAGAAGAAAAAAACTGCCTGAAAAGTACTCATTACTTATGGAAAAACAAGCTTCAGTTTGGTCAATACATCCTCATACATGAGTGGTTAGTCAAGTTCCCAGACTATGTTTCGGACGAAGAATACTCTGGTGAACGAGCATGGGTCAATATGACCTGTTCTGATTTTCATGAAAATAGACTCATAATAAGCACATTGTGATGCAGATTTCAAATATGTAGGAGTGTTATAATAGCACTTACGAACGATCTTCTCATTCTACACCAGCGAAATGAACGTTAAGACAGTCAATCTGTGGTTTCAGGAAGGTCAATGCTAATAGGTACCCATACCAATGCTTCGATGGAAACAATGATACTTCTAACACAAAATTACCTAGACGTCTTATGATTTTATTCTGGCTGTTTATGCGACTCAAAGAAAAAGATTACCAAACAGCTGACGAGTTGATACTAGTTATTTAAGACATAAGTGGTATACGTTGGCAAGTCGGGTGATGAACGGTACTGTTTCAGATACCATATACAGTAAAACCTCGTTATCTCGAGGACCCATCGGGACAAGCCAAATGCTCGAGTTAAGCCAGGTGCTCGAAATATCCGAAGTCAATGATGAATTGTTGTTATGACTAATTGTAGCTGTGTTTATAACGAAAATACGTTTGAAATTTGCTCGAATTAGGCCGGTTGCTCGAATAATCGCTGCTCGTATTACCGAGGTTTTACTGTATGTGTAATATTTAATTACATATGAACAACTACAACATGCATGTAAATAAAATAACAGTGACTCCCGACCGGAATATCAAGATTTTAATCCTGCCATATGAGATTGAAACTCGCACTTCACAGTATCGCCAAGCACTTATGTAGTGCATCTATGCCGAGGATAGGCTTTATTAACCAGTCAGCTTTCTGCTGAGACATGGTAGGCATATTAGCGCCTCCACCCGTATTTGAACCCGGGTCGCCATATTAGACGACAAGCGCTCTAACTACTGAGCTACGGATGCAAGAACTGATCAGTAGTCCATGAGACGATTAGCTTTACTTACCACCGGCATCAAACACCAGATATTTTGAACCTGGAGCAAACTGTGATAATTCACTGGATGATGCCTTCACTGTGTTCATACGGACATGTCTACAGCACAGACTAGCGGCTTCTGGTTCAAGTGCTATCATTAAATGTTGGTCCTGTATTCCAGCCTGAAACAAAGCAACTTCAATAGTTTTGATGTAACAGTATTTTCTTCACACACGTCGTTAAAGTGTAAATTTAGTAGAAAACACAAGTCGATCGGTCGATCGGTCGGTCAAATGAGAATACGCCACTTAACCCTAAACGTTTATTGATTTTGTTTAGCCACATAAAGTGGATTTGTGGGCGCGGACGGACGATCAGCCATGGCACTGATGTGTGCAAATAAACTGAACATGGTATAGCCCAGTATATTGTTCACAGTACGGTTGGTTGAAATAGGTATACTCCAAAACACATTACGCTCTAGGAAACAATATAATTGCATTCCCAACTTTCGGGTCATTTTTGACACAATTACCTTTCCTGGTTGCCACTCTATTAGTAAAGCCGATATTCTGTCGATGTGGTTTCCCTTTACTTCAAACTCAGATAATAGATTATTTACCCACTGGGTTTATTAGTAGTGAGATGGGTTGCTTCTACTGCTAACATATTGTGAATGGTGTTACCTTGGAAGCTGCTTCTCTCATGAACTGTTTGGAGGAATCGTTCCAGATAGCAGGGACAGTAAGGACCCATCTGATATCATGGTCCTTTACATATGTGACTTGTTGTCTACATTTCTCCATTAGATGATCATGGAGATATTTGATACAAGCAGAGAACACGTCCATTGCTGGCATCTTCCTCTCCATCTCATCTTCCAACATAAACTTTCTCTTTAGATGCTTCAAAATAAATATTTGAATGCATTATTGTAACAGTCAGAGTAACCACACATTTATTCAGGAATATCGAAATAGTAAATGATATCATAAATTGTTTGGTAAACTTAGTACTTCAGACAGCTAAAACTAGGTTGTTCAACCTTTTGTAGTGCTGAAACAAGATCATTCAGCTAGGACATTCATCTTTTTGATTGCTGAAACTAGGTCATTCAGCTAGGACATTCATCGTTTTGCTAGCTGAAACTAGGTCATTCAGCTAGGACATTCATCTTTTTGATTGCTGAAACTAGGTCATTCAGCTAGGACATTCATCGTTTTGCTAGCTGAAACTAGGTCATTCAGCTAGGACATTCATCTTTTTGATTGCTGAAACTATGTCATTCAGCTAGGACATTCATCGTTTTGCTAGCTGAAACTAGGTCATTCAGTTTTTGACAACATGGACTTGGGCTCGTTCAGATATGTGTTGGACATTGTGCCGTTTAATTGTGGTATGTTTTCTGTGCTCGACAGGTTAAGTTAAGTGCTGCCTTCCCTGTCCGATTTTCTATTATCTTTTTTAACTCAGGCTGATTGAATCTTCTTCGTACTGCGATGTGAACGTATGCCTATGTGTTTGATCGTTTTGTAATAGGCAGGTATGTCAGTGGGTTGTTATCCAAAGCACAGTTTGTTAAATTCTAATCCATTTCTTTGCGTCCTACGACATACTAGTATATCAAAGAAGTAAAAGAAAATGGCTTTACACTTTAATAATGATCGTATTTTCTTATTTTCAAATTGCGTGCAAGTTTTGTGACGGACAGTGATTTGATGTAAAGGGTGACATGCGACGTAACGTCAACTTTCAAGCTTACCATGCGATCAAACAGCATCATCTTGAACTTTCTGAAGAAGTAGTAATCTGTGTGTTCACCGTCTAAGGCTTTGTCTGAATAGATATCTTCTGCTTCAAACCCGAAGGAAACGAATTTCTTCCTTTTGTCAAATAATACGCAGGTCGATGTTTTCTGTGACATAAAGTTGCCTGCTCCCCATGTATGAGAGGATACCTACAAGTTATAAACAATATGGCGATGATAATACATCGAGGGGTTAGAGCAAGAACCAGTTACCACCGATTTTTGAAAATGTTCAGGAGAAACGTTAAATGTCATTAAATGTGTTCTACATGGACTTTTTAAATATAATTACAAATTTATACTTCTTTTATATAGGAGTAACTAATGTAAAGGTTTCAAGGTAAAATCTTTCTTCCTCTACGAGAAAAAACACAACTTCTGTTATTGCATGCACAATTTATTGATTATCTACAATTTCTTTACAGCAAAAACAGGTTATCTGGTGATGGCTGATTTTTTCACAAACGTTTTTGATATTTCATTTGAATAATGTTTCTGCAAATAAAGGTTATCTTGAAGTAGTTGGTTTTTCCATAAACCTAGTCAGTTTAATAGTATGATATTGCTCCTGCCAAAACAAGTTACATGGTAATAGTGTTTTTTTTTCACAAACAGTTTTAACAAATCTTTACAATATTATTTCTGCAAACGAAGGTTATCTGCTTATAATTGGTCTATTCATATACATTGTCAACTTCAAACTTTGATAATGTTCCTGCAAAAACACTTTAGCCAAACATACACTGTTTTTGTTTGCAACAGCAAGAAGCAAGGCACCATCTTTTTACTGGTAAAACAATTTATGAACACATAATAACTGATTTCAGGCAACATAACTAACCACAAATATGACTATTTGACTTTTTGAGCCAAATAATGTCATATTAAGATAATATGTCTTTGCAGATAATGAAATATACTAAAATAACACAAAATACACCACATCTGTCATTAACAGTGTTTTTTTTATGAAATCAGTTTTCAATTCATGTCTTTTGCAAGGTTTGAGGTATAATAATAATTAAATTTAGTAGGAGTAGCAACAGCAAATAAAAGCTACACAATATGGTAATGTAAAGTTTATGGTTTGTTTTCATTTAAGAAAATTATTGCAATAAGAAACTTGAAACCATACTACAATATTCTAATGTGCCTTTATGTTATAAATGATACTTTAGATTATAACAACTGTTGGACAAATTAGGATAAATAAATTTTTAAACTAAGGAGTAAGATTTTAAGAATATATTTACAACCTGTACATTAACATATCTTCCCTTTGACATTAACATTTCATTAAAATACATGCTCTGCTGGCATGTCATCATATTGCACCACTATTCACATTTTTATGAATCTTAAGATAAAACAACTAGGTACATTAAATTAAAGAACATAATGCCGAATAGTGATTGTCATACAGTATTACGATACAGAAATTCCAACAATTTCAACATGTACTTGTGTTGTTGCTTACTTTTATGGGAACGTCATCAATTCAAATAGCTTGTGGAAACTATTACTAGTACTTGATTTGTTTACAAACTAGTTAGTGACTCTGAAAATATATCATTTTGACCGTCAGAAGCGCAGTTAATTCCTCTGCACCTGGCTGTGCCAATCTGTCCACAACGGAACAACAAGGAAGCCAGAGTTTGTAGTATTCACAAGTCTCTTTCGCAATTATTCCACTCTTGCATAGCGAGAGGAGATCTTTTCTCTTAGCTACTGAAATTGGAAGCTTCTGTTTATACCTTGGTTTATTACTTCAATAGCGATTCATCCATTGTGTTTTCATCTGGAACACTTGTCAATTCATTCACAGCATTGTAATTTTCAATTTTGGTCAAGTATACTTGTCAATTCATTCAATGTACTGTCATTCAAATTTCTATCTATAGTCCAGTCAGGATAAAAATCCAGTGACGCAGCGGTCGAGTCCACTTTAACAGTGCTAAACCAATAATAAAGGCTTATACTGTTCAAATACTATAATTTCAATGTTAAACTAACATAAAATATTCGCTCTACCTGTTGAGACAATAGTTGTGTTTTTTTGCGTACACATAAACTGCAACGTCACTGTCACAATATCCTAACTGGACTATAGTACACTTTATGAGCTATTTACAACATTGCCATTTCGATTTCTTTCTTGTACACTTGACGACCCTGTCATGACATTGTCCGTTTCATGTTGGTCTTGTACACTTGACGACTCTGTCATGACATTGTCCGTTTCATGTTGGTCTTGTACACTTGACGACTCTGTCATGACATTGTCCGTTTCATGTTGGTCTTGTACACTTGACGACTCTGTCATGACATTGTCCGTTTCATGTTGGTCTTGTACACTCGACGACTCATTCATGACATTGTCCGTTTCATGTTGGTCTTGTACACTCGACGACACATTCATGACATTGTCAGTTTCATTTATGTCCTGTACACTTGACGACTCATTCACGACATTGACAGTTTCATATCTGTCCTGTACACTTGACGACTCATTCACACCATTCACAGTTTCATTTCTGTCTTGTACACTTGACGACCCATTCACAACATTGTCAGTTTCATTTCTGTCCTGTACACTTAATGACTCATTTACGACATTGTCAGTTTCATTTCTGTCCTGTACACGTGACGACTCATTTATGACATTGACAGTTTCATTTCTGTCCTGTACACTTGACGACTCATTCACACCATTAACAGTTTCATTTCTGTCTTGTACACTTGACGACTCATTCACAACATTGTCAGTTTCATTTCTGTCATGTACACTTAACGACTCATTCATGACATTGTCAGTTGCATTTCTGTCCTGTACACTTGACGACGCATTCACGACATTGTCAGTTTCATTTCTGTCCTGTACACTTGACGACTC
Source organism: Spisula solida (assembly GCA_947247005.1). Lineage (NCBI taxonomy): Eukaryota > Metazoa > Mollusca > Bivalvia > Venerida > Mactridae > Spisula > Spisula solida. The sequence goes on from OX365950.1 coordinate 50,027,702, forward strand.
ATTCACGACATTGTCAGTTTCATTTCTGTCCTGTACACGTGACGACTCATTTATGACATTAGAGAGGTTGCGATTTGAACGTGTACGACTACGTGTACGTGTAGCTACCCGTACAAGTATACGTACGCGTTGTAATTAAAATTGGCTTGCGAAACACAACGTGTGCGTGTAACATCACATGACATTGTATCATGATTTCTTCGTGAATCGATAATGAGTTTTTATATAAACTCACAGAGACCACCGGCGACAAAATCTTGGGTTTCCCGTGCATACGCATACCTGTGTGACGTAGTACACATTATATTTTCGTCTGTCACACGTCCGTTACTTGTAGAAACTACACATACCTGGATGACGAAATAACCCAAAATAGTATTCACGTACACGTTACACGTTAACTTTCGCAACCTCTCTATTGTCAGTTCATTTCTGTCCTGTACACTTGACGAATTGCTCACGACATTGTCAGTTCTGTCCTGTACACTTGACGACTCATTCACGACATTATAAGTTTCATTTCTGTCCTGTACACTTGACAACTCATTCACGACATGGTCAGTATCATTTCTGTCCTGTACACTTGACGACTCATTTACGACATTAACAGTTTCATTTCTGTCCTGTACACTTGACGACTCATTCACACCATTAACAGTTTCATTTCTGTCTTGTACACTTGACGACTCATTCACGACATTAACAGTTTCATGTTGGTCTCGTACCCTCATTCACAAGATTGTCAGTTTTATTTAGGCCTTGTACATTTGACGACTCCGATTCACGACATTGTCGGTATCATTGATGTCTTATACACTTGACGACTCATTCACGAGATTGACAGTTTTATTTCTGTCTTGTACACTTGACTTTGGCACGGTGTTGTCATTTTCATTTCCATTTAGTGTGCTTGATGATACCTTCAGAAGGTTGTTCAAATTTATGGATAGAAAAAGCTCATCTTCTGTATCTGACAATATCTGTAAAATAAGATGGGTAACCATTCGATAGACAATGTTCATGTTACCCGAAAGCAATGTAATATTTATACAATTTCAAAGAATACAATCTTCAAAATGTTTTACTTTAGTACTAGTCATTTGTTTTTTCCTTTACAGCTAAAATGAAGAAAATATTCCGAATCACATCTGTTTTGCTAGTCATTTAATCAATAATGGTTGCAAGTTATTTATTTAAAATATATGTACAGTAAAACATTAGGAGACCATAGTAATTAGTACATAAATTTGTGCTTTATTTAGAATAAAGAAGCTGCTGATGATTACATAACTATAATTCTTTTGGCTTTACTATACAGATTCTGCTATTGTTGCATTTTACGTGACGTTAGCATACATTTATGTTTGTGTAATGTAACTATTTGTTCTGGCTATACTGAATTGCTAACCCTTTTTGTTAACTATTCAAGATATTTATATAGAAAATACATTTTGATTTATAATATTAAGAAACAGTATTGATAAATAAATCAAATAAAAACATACTTACGGTTCACTATTTAGCATCGGAATCCAGTTTTGAACATGAACATTCTTTCTCTAATAATTGTTTTATGACAATGAAGTTTCAACAAAGGTGTTAGAATTCTTCAATGCATGGTTTTTATCACTCAACAGATCACATTGGTATCATTACACTCCCTGGTAAAAGCAATTATAACTCGGTGCATTGTTTTTGTATCTGAAATGCTTAAGTTACAGACTGGACGTTGTCTGGTAAAACCCTGCATCAACTGATAGCCTGTTTTACCTCTAAAATTAGATGACAATATTAGGCGTCTGCTTTCTGTATCTCTCTATAGCATGTTTTTGTTGGTAGATAAATTGGAATTTATTAGATTTTTGTACCTGCAAAATCCATGTATAAATCGATACATGGTTTTTGCAGAAACGGTAATACGAAGAACAACAACTAACATTTCTGCAAAAATAAAGTAGTGGCACCTAACTTGTTTTAGCTCCACACAGTACCAGTGTTATAATTAAAACTTGCAAGTTATACTGCGATACCTGGTTTTAGCTTGAACCAAAATTAGTGATAATCGATAACTGGTTTGGTCACAATTCAATAACTTTAAAAGTACTTGCGTTATGGTAATGATTTTTTTACACATTATGTATTTCCAGTAACGGCATCAAATTCAATGAAAAAGTCATTTTCGTAAAATTGGCTCGATAACTGGTTCTTGCTCTAACCCCTCGACATGTAGTAAGTCGTTCGAGGTATTGTTTCTTGTGGACCGCAATTTTGCTCTTTATTTTAATTTACTATCATCTTGTTAACACAAGGAAAACAGTTGCGTACGAAGGACAATGTACGTTTTAGGACGTAGGCCATTGAGCACAATGCGCTCAGATAAGCAAAATTTATAGGGGATAATAAAATCAGCCATTGGTTTAAAACAGGAGTCGACTCTAAACCGCGTGCGACTAGTCTAAGTGCCAACCTATTATACTATGTTTAATTTACCTTCAATGGATCTTTCATAAAATCATCCCTTGTAGAATAGGCATACCCAGAGTATGCTGTACCAAAGTCTATAGCTGCAACAATCAAATAATTGTCCGCTTTCCTTCCCGGCACCGCCATCTTGTCTCCAGTCACGTGACGCACAGATCAATCTGTAAGTTATATATTTATAAACTTTGTACTACGTGTGTCATCGTATTTGGTGCAACACACTTGTATATAAATCACACCATATCCGTTTATGCCTTTTTATGCACCTCGAAAGCTTCAAAGTTAAGTTAATATGTAGTGCCATAGAACCATAATCTCTTTTGCATATTTTGGAGTATTTTTTCTGTGACAACTACCCCACGGGGAGCATAATCCGCCTGTTACGGCTCAAAAACGTTGCCAGCTGATCGTACCTGCTTCCTGGGGGAAATTGTAGTAATCTAATATACTTTCTGCAAGGAACTGTTCCTCGTTGAATACATTACTGTAGCTGATGTAACTGTATATAATCTATCAAATCTAAACCTCATACACTAATGCTCATTGCTTCTGTGGTGAAAGCAACGAACAACACATCTGCTAGGAAATTGGTCGAACCCGAGTAACAGACATTTACTCTGGTTCCCAGCCCAAATCTTGCAGTAGTTTGGGTCCCAATCTAATGTAATGTAAGATTTGGGACCGTGAAACAGATTAACGGACCTATACCTATTAATCAGGTGAGAGCCTAGCACACTACCAGCTGAGCAGGCGGGATACATGCTACAACAGCAATCGTGAAAGCTCGGTCATTTCTGTTTTTCTCCGGTAAATTATTGCAATGCATAAATAGCACGACGTTTGGTTCACGTACAGTTGGACCTGTTACAAACCTTGGTCTACTGATAACATACACTTTAGTTAGGTCATCGTATCATATAAATACAACATTATCTGATTAAATATGTCTGTATCGAGCATTGTACGCATATAAACATCCTTAAAATAATGTTCCTTTGTCTCGTCCATGCGATAAAATTATTAGTTTAATTGAATTAAAAATACGAAAACTATGGGTTTGAATAATCATTTAGATTATAAATTATGATTGAGACACGCTTATATGTCACAAAAAGTTTTTTATCAGATAGGCATACTAGTACCCTATAAAGAGTCAAATAAGTTATATTTTGCTACATCTCCATTGTTTTTTTAAAGCAGATTTAATCATAGACTTTCTAACCCAGGTTTCTGAGTACATGTACATGTATAATTTTTATGCATGTCCCATAACCAACCTGAGGTTATAAATACATGCATTTCGATTATTCTACTTTTGTTTTAACATAAATTCAATATAATGAAGTTAATGCGGTGCTTTACTGTTAGAATTTGTGAAATCGAAAGTAGAAATTATTTCCTAATCAAATAAAAACCATTGCGTTTTAAAACATCAAACGTTAAAAACAAAAAAATGAACTTTTTGTTCAATATACCTGACGGTAGCGTAAGTTAAATTAAATAGAACTTACCTAAAGTTATAATTTAGTGCAGTTTACACCACCAAAAGATTATAACAATATCGTCGTTTTTCCAAGAACGGAAGTTAGAAAAGACGGTAATATACTTCCGGGTTTACGTAGTGGTACCCACAATCAACTATTTATATAATAAACATCTTGTCTGAGGAGATTAATAATTTAAACTGAAACAAGACTTTAAATTATACATTTGTTGATAAAAAGTGGAAAATTGTTTGAAAATGTAGCACTGTATAAAAACTGTTGTATGTGGAACTACCTAGATTTCATATTGTGTATTTTTAATATCCCAACTGGAAAGTTGTTCTCTGCTGAGATTTATACCACAACTACATGTTGTTTTACTACACCAACCTGCTTGAATGTTGACACTGTGTGTGAAAGTTGGTCTCTGTGGAATTTAATACTCACCTCTATTACTGCACCAACTTGCTTGAATGCTGACACTGTGGGTGGAAGTTTTTCTCTGCTGAGATTTATACCAACTCTATTACTTCACCAACCTGCTTGAATGTCCATTTCTGTTTAGCATAATTAACTGCCTTATCTTCACATCAGAAAGACACAATGAATGATTTGCTTTAAATTAACCAATAAATCTCGAACGTCAATGAGGTGGATTAAATGCTTCAATGGATGAGAATGAAGCGCGGGCAGTGGGGTGATATCACATGGTAAGGGTCACAGTGAAGTTCTCAACCCACAAAGACATGGTGTTCATATCATTCACTAAGATGTTTAGAAAATGTACCCAATCTCGCTTCAAATCATGGAAAACTCTTGAAACTGAATTAGTTCGTATACAACCTGCACAGTCATATTAGCAAATTATTCAATGGTAAAAGACACAGGAATGACGTAAAACAATTTCAACATTGCTGCACCCCGTTGGCAGTATATTCATGCGAGACTGGACTCATAATCTGTCTCAGAGAACAGAACATTGACCGGAGTTTATCACAGCAACGTCCAAAGGCCTCCAAATCGAATTTTGAATTGAGGCTTTTTATTTAAGCTGTATTCCGAGATTTCGATCAGGCTATGGCATTTGCCAGAAAATCTACTCGCTCAAAACTTGATAAAACAAAACAAATTTTTAGGCGTTTTTCGTTTAATGAAAATTAAGTATACCAGAGGACGGGACTTTAAGATTGCAGTTCGAGACGCTGAATAATGATTATCATTGAACTATTTTATCCTCATCCATCGAAAATCCGAACTCAGTGATATTGGATATTTTATAACAATTATATTGTGAATTGATAGATGAAACCGTCGAATTGTATCTACTAGTAGATCTACTGATTGATGAAAATGCATTTATAAATTAGTACATATTACTGTAGCGAACCCTAATTTAAAATTCCATTATAACAAGGCAATGTAAATAAACTCGTGTTTGAGGTGAATGGGTTAATTCAAAATACAAAGTTGATGTCTTTATCGGGTTTAAACAGGGAGTACAGAACAGGTCCTGGTTTAAACTAGATCTGTTTTTGGACATAAAAAATGTCAAAATTGTGTCCGTGTGCTTGTGTAGGATAAACACCTAGAGTTTCCGATCAAATATCCACTCTTAAGTACTCGATTGAACAGTGGACTACCCTTTGTGAATGGACGAATTAAAATTGTATAAATCAAATTAGCAATAACATTTAACTTTAACTATGCACCTGCAGTCGTCTGTTTAAATAACTTTCACATTTGGTTGATTCCTTTCATCCGGATATGTTCTCTTTTCGCTAATAAATCACGCCTCCGTTCGGGGTACCTTGGATTTGTACCCACAATACTGCTACATAAAACTTTGATTGATCCCGTTTTTGTTACGAGAACTTGCGAGATTTACAACATTATTAGAGTATTCATGGAGCAATAAATATCTAATATGTTACTTTAATCAAACCAGAATCAAATGTTTGATTCTATACTTTCATCTATTTAAATCTGGTGTATAAGAACTGTGTTTTAAAAAACTTACGGTAACTGCATATGTTCGGCGTTTGTTACATTGTGTGTAATCAGCAAAAACAAGAATCCTTGAGGCAATCACGTTACGTTATGAACCCAAGATTCACATGAAGTTTTATTTTGAGATTTAGTTTTTAGTATTGAGTTGCCTCGCCGACAGCCAAGTATGAATGACAGTGACAGTAATTATCCATTTGGTATTTTAAAGTTGTATATGAACCCTCAATCGACAGGTCGTAGGTTTGAACCTCACCCACCGGATGATTGTTCATATATGACTTTTATTTTGAAGAGTTGCATGTAAACAGAACATGTAGCAAATCAATGTTTGCATACATGTACATATATGGTGTTGTTTATTTTAGTGCAATCATTTTATAAGAGGTCAGGCAGTTTGACATTTGAACCATCTACCTTCTGATTATAAGTACATGTACATATTTATTGCACGGCTCGAATCATTTGTGAGGTCCCATGTGATAATTCTGGTGGCTCACCAACTGATATAGTCCAGAGAATTTGACACGACTCTTGAACTTCTATTTGCATAATTTAACAGCTGATATATTGTCTATATTTATAACCCCGGTCGTATGTTTTCTAAAGGACCGATATTGCACGAAATTTACATATTCAACGCAAGAACCTTGTAATATATTCATGCATAAAGGTCAGGATCATGTCAAATTCTCTGTGCTATACATCGTCGGAACCCACGGTATCATAATATTCCGTTTTACTACAATTTGTTCAGAAGCTTAGTGTGGGTCATTTGATTCCATCGGCAATACCAAAAACGGACCCTGTAACACATTCTCCCTCAATGCGGGTGCATCTGGAAATGATATTTCATAAAGAGTTAAATGAATGTGTTAGTTAAACATAGTGAATGTTTAAGACAATATGCTGATGAATGTGTTATTTCAGAATGTATACAATTGAAAAAAATACTATGATAGTACTATGATAGTAAGGAACAAATCATGTATGATGAGTTTATTTGAAAATCATACATTAGCGCAATAAATATTTGAATTTGAATGTACGCTCGTACATGTACATCGTCAACGAAATATACAATGTACATTGTATCTCAATTGGCAAAATGCATCATCGGAGCAAACCAGTAATTAATACTATATTGTGTATTATATTGCAATAAAGTTAAAGTCAAATACATGTAAAGAATGCATGTCCGTCTCACGTTACCTTTATATTAATGAAGTTACCGTTGTTTCAAAATATATTAGAGGCCCTCCATAAATCATAAATATGTATAACATGGTTTAAAATGAGGGTTTTCGTTCCAGCTACACACACTCGCGTTTTCACTATAATCCAGTCGACTGTTCTGAGCACAGAATGTTTGTGGGAATCCAGGAAGAATTCCATTGGTTAATTCAGTCACCTGACTCTCAGAAATGACGTCATTATAGAAGAGATCGTGTTTTTCATAAGGATCGTTCAACAATGGTAAAAATCCATCCATTTTGGGTAAAGATAACTCTAGATTATTCCCACTATCTGAAATGCTGACATTTGTATGTTCTATATAGTTTTGATATAATGGCGATTGAGATTGTGATGATAATGGCGTCATCATGGCGTCACTTGGTAAAGTATCTAGGTCACAGGTTGGAGCGTTAGTGTGCGTTGTTTGACATATATTCATATGATAAGGGGCCATTGTTTCAAAGGAGTCCGGGGACAAGCTGCAACTCCCTTCTGAAGAATCAGTATAAGAACCCGGACTTGTGTTTCCACTTGGTGCAGTATACGCGGAAAAGGCCGAAGAATCCCGAGTGCAATTTCCGTCATTCCATGAACCAATCAGAAGATCGTGAAAGTCAGCTTCGCCAAGAATGGACTCGATTGTGTCATTTGGCAGAGAATGACTATTTTCTGTCGTAATTTCATTAAAATTGAATGGATATTCGGTAGTTGAAAGGTTAATATCCAACCCGTCATGAAAATTATGCGTTGGTTCTTTGAAGAACGATGATGGGAGGTTCCGGTTTCGTAATGGAGGTTTGGTTGCTGATGATGTACTTTTGGTTGATTTGTCAGAACAACATTTTTCATGAAGAGTTCTAGGATCAAACAATGCTTGTAGAGATTTTATCTGTAAACCTATCTGAGACGTTTCTCGTCTGTGTGGTTTCTGGTGAGTTAGATGACTGTGGGAGTCGCTGGTCTGAAATAGTAACATTTATTAGTGTAGTACTAGACGTTACTTAGAGGTTAAATACCCTTTTCAAAATACTTTTCTAAGAAAGGGTTTATTTTATTTTTTTAATCTTATGCAGTATATACGTCAATTTACTTATAATTACACGGAATGTTCGACAAAAACAAGCAGAAACGAGGGATGACCATGTGTATTCATCACATGATTTAAATGAAAAAATATCTACATACACTGTCCAGTTAGAATAATGTGAGGGTTACGCTGTATGGTATGTGTACACAAAAGATTACAACCATTTTCTGAACAGGTAGTTATTTTAGTTAAGCGTTGAAATCACTTTACACTGTAATTATAGTTGGTTCAACCACTGGGTCGCTCTCTTGGTATCCTAACTGGACAGTTCACTCAAACTTAATTGTATTCATTTAGTAAATTTCTTTATGTCCAATGTAAATCACAGGTAACTGTATCATTAATAAAGAGTAAAAAATATAATATTTAAGATAACATAAATTTGATAAATATGTTTTTTACTCTGTATCAATAATACAGTTACCTGTGATATAAATCGCAGGTCACTGTATCATGATTAAGAGAGAAAAAAAATTAATATAATAAAAAAAAATTTTTGTAAAATTTATTATTCGTTATGAATATATAAATTTTACAAAAACATAATGTTTTTATTACTCTTAATCAATGCTCCAGTTACCTGTGATATAAATGACAGCGTAAGTAAAAAATTTCAGATTTTCGTATTCAAGAGTAGAGCACTACCTTAACGTCTTCTGTTCCATTGTTCTGTGAATTGTTGCATCTTTTCAGTTGTTTCTGTAAATATTTGCGATGATTCACTTTCCTCTTAGATTTGATAGGTTTGTCTAGCGCCAGTTTGATGTTACTGCTTGCCATGTCAACAAAACTGAGCAGATGTCGGGCTTCATTGTTGTTATTGTTATTGTTGTTCTTTCCATTCATGGAATCAAAACGTTCATATTCAACTTCCATAATCACAAGTCTATACTATGCCTTCGTAAATTATCTGAGCCAAAAGTTTGTCTTCTTTTATTGCGAGTATTCGAAGGTTGACTAAATCTCAGAATAGAGTCCAATTAAGGGACAATTATTTCATAAATGGCACTGTTCAATTGAAGACCGAGTGTAACATTAAACTGTGTAATTCGTAAGTTATTAAATTAATAGTTACTTCATAATGGTAAACTCCTTGTAGATTCATCGTTAATCATATATGATTTAACAGTCTATCCAGAGTTCCAAAGACAAGCTGATGGTTATTGGTGTTACCAAATTACGTTCCGCGTTTACAACTAAAATGTTGTATAAATGTATTTTCAGATTATGTACAACACCTCCGTTATTAATTGCAAAATCCAATCGAATTCAGTTATGAGTATTTAATCTCCAATATTTGTGAAATACTAGTCATCTTTATACACACATGTATGTATTTACAAATGTATGTATTACAAACACAGTTCTTTCAAAAGTATGACAATCGCGTCCGCTATTAATAGTAAAATCCAATCTAAATCAAGTAGTATTAGCTCTGAACTAATCATCTTTATAAATATATAAAAGTATAAATGTTATGAACACAGTTACTTCAAAAGTATGATAATTTCGTTGATTTACTTTTTCACACGATTTTTGTGTTAAAGTTTTTCCATTCACAAACCCTCTTCAGTGTCAACTGTTGAATCCACCACTCACTCACGAGTTGTCAAACGTCCCCCATCATTTATAGTGAAATTGTTGAAAGTATGGTGTACATAAACTGACATCGCGTACATGGGCAACAACCCATGTAGCATGTACTCTTAAGATTGATGTTTTTATCAACGGATATCAGACAAGCCATTATATGATAACGTTGCCGAGTTGTTAACGCTCCCGACTACCAGTCCGAAGGTCACTGGTTCGAATCTCGACCGTGGCACTGGACATTTCTGACGGTAACACGGCGGTAGTCTCGCGTGTATCGGTGCTACACAACGGGCACGTTGTAGAACCAAGGAGTCTGTTCGGTAAGACTTAGGGTATCTCACTCGTAGTCCTTGTTTTACACCACTGTCTCTTCTACATGCTGTCCCTTCAGAAAATTACAGGACCCGATTGGAAATAAGTGCTTGTACTTTTATGGGTTATCTTTGACCGAAAGGTCTAAATAATTACACAGATGCACATGAACGTAATGGGCGAATGATATAACATGAGTATAAATAAAATACATTCATCAATGATTACAATGATATTCTGTTTAAATGTATACTCAAATCGAAAATGGCGAAAAAAAGATTCCATTTGTAAACTTTATTAATACCTATGAACTGGATCAGAATTTGTTGCTAGAAGCATTACAGCGTAATAGTGATATGTAGGTAAAAAGTCATTTGTAAGATGGTTACGTTATGTTGCATACTCGTAACTCGCACGTACGTCTAATTATTTCGCTTTATACACTTTCCAAACATGGCATCAACACCACACCATACTAAACCAGGGATCATAAATCAAGCATTTAAAAACAGATTACAGATCGACGTAAAGTTGGAATGAACGACTTTGAGGAGTTACGCTCAATCAACACTGGATTGTTGTGGCACGATCAAACATGTATGCGATCTTAAGTCCTCATAGCTAACTGTTGACGAAATGTTCACCTTTGATTTCGTATTTTATTTATAAAACATTCTCTAGTATAAATAAACGTATTTCATTAGGCATGAAATGGTTGTGTGGTTTCATGAAAAAAAATCAATACTTATATAAATTTGTTTTAGATGCCATATGGATTCTGAATATAATTCAAACAGTATATCAAATGATAATTATGTCAATGCATTTAATTCTGAGATCACGAAAATGACAATTCATGAGGCCCCACACACTGAGAGCATTGTGCGATCTTTGAAAGCTCAAAATAAGCTTAACACGTGTACACGAAGTCTTGCAAACGTCGTTTCTGAGTGTTATGCTTTGAATATCGTAGAACGCTACAAACTTCTGTTTTTTTTTCAATTTCCATGGCCATTTATATTTTATATACGAGTATGCTGCATTGACATCAGTTGGCTTTCATTCTGATTGAAACAACTGCGAGCTTTGGTAGTGCCCATGCATTGTGTGTCAGGAAAAGATCAGTGAGAGACATGTGTATATTGCTAGGTACAGACAATGTATAAACCTCATCGATCTCTGAGAGAAAGGTGAAAAAAGATCGCTGAGTGACCACTTATAGTTCGCACAGACGAACGCAACTTCTAAATATAACAAGCTCGAACTTGTCACCGTACCTTTTGGTTGTTAGAACATTGTAAGAGGTTACCCATTGCAAATGTCGGGACAATAACGTGGACGCGGTTCAATCCTGAGATGTCATACTTTAATGCCGACACTAAACTTTTAATTGTCTTACTATATTCCACAGAATTAGTGTCCATACCTTTAACGTTTTTACTGTAATCCTATCTTCTCTATTAATGTCATGAACACCATTCTACGATCACATGTCTAAGTCTGATTTATGTCCCTTTGCATAATAAAAATCAGATTAGAGACAGTAGCGACTGTAGCGACACTCATTGACAAGCAAATTTATTCATCAGTTAACAGGTGAAATATAGCCCCTACCATCCTTCACAAACATAAAACTATAAAATACCTGGGAAAACACAGAAAAACAAGGAGATTGTCTCTGTCTGTAAATTGATTTCTAACATTTTATTCTTGTAATAAAAACTATACTGCCAATTGAATTTTATGCAAAAAACTTCTAAAATTGAAACAATGTATTACTCAATCACCGTAACATCTGTTCGGTTTAGCAATATGTACATTGTTGTATTGTTATGATTTGTAATTTGATTAATATATCTAGAATTAATAATTCTTCAAATCCGCAAAAGCTACATCGGATGTAGGGACAAACTTTACGCTTAACATGTATAGGTGTGTGTGTGTGTTTTCTATGCTGCAAGTAGTGTCCAGTCGGGTTATTTGTTAACTGTTTCATTTCATCTAACTCTTCTTCACCTCCTTCTTCTTCTTTTCATCTTCTTCCGGTTTAGTACAGGTTCCACTCTGGGGAAATATTGCACTTTATATTTACAAGATCGTGTGAGCGGCGCACAAGTAATTACAGTGGAGAGTTTAAACGGTTAAAACCCGCAAAATGCTGATTATTCTCTGTCCAGACCCCTCTTGAAGCAATGAAGGGCTTGAAGCAATGAAGGGCTTGAAGCAATGAAGGGTTTGAAGCAATGAAGGGCTTGAAGCAATGAAGGGCTTGAAGCAATGAAGGGCTTGAAGCAATGAAGGGCTTGAAGCAATGAAGGGCTTGAAGCAATGAAGGGCTCAACACTGTCAATAGTACGATGATTGAGAGGAAGGAGTGCAGGAACATATCGGTGCGGCAGAAGGGGAGCAAGTAATTGATCGAGTGGCCCCGAGTGTTGATGGATGCTGGGTATGGGTGCTTTCTTCTGTACTGTTTCTGATGAACGTTACTGTCCGTGTCTGCTTTACATATACTTTTTGTTTACAGCTTCAAATATTAGTGAGTTGCTACAACCCATAGGAACTCATAAAACATCTATTTTATTGTATTCTGAATATTTCAAAGTTATGTATATGTTTTATGATATGTCCGTGGACATGTTTAGACATGTAATTGAGTCATTGTGAAAGATTCAACTCCAACATAAAAGTCAAGCGGATTACATTAAAAATGTAAATTGACGCACCTGTTTTGAATAAATTACCAATTTTATAACAGCTAAGATCGCTATTTGTTATTTTCAATCTATTGTTCAATTCTTTAAAACCACAATTCACTTTGGGTGGATCTGTATATGAGGATTAATCGGTTGGTAAAATATATTCAAATACGAATATACGCCGCAGTAAATTTTTATTAAAATTACAAAATAGTTTAGGATCAACATAAACCAGTTTACGGTAGCTTTCATTTTCAGATACCCTGTTTTACGACATCCAAACATTCATTCTTCTCAATTTTTAAAGTTGTATTAAATGTGATTATTTAAATTTATCAGAGAGCGTAACTGGTTGACGTTTGTTTAATGACATGATAAAACAAAGTATAACTTATTTTGCGAGCTTCTCACGGCTATGACACAACATTAGACTCTTTGATAACAAGTTTGGTAAAAAAAAGTCCAATCCATGTTTAACATGTGTCATTTATCAAGTTAGCTCAACAGACCACCTAAAAATGATGTCAGTGTCCTTAAAAAATCTATAATAAGACAATTTCATTTTTTCGTACATTGTTTCGTACAATTTTGTATTAATATTAGAAACGCCACAAGTTGATAACGATTGGAATTAGCAACTGGAATCAATCTATGTGACCTTCTCTGTCTTCTTTTTCATTTTGTGATATGCAGTGTTCTTCCAGTTTTTTCCTGGAATTAATTATGAACCAATATTTACGGACGAGTTCTCCCGGTAGTAATGTAAAGACATATGACTGTATATGTTGAATGTTCATAGTCAATCACGATCATAGAAGAATCTAATTTACCCAACCTAGAACCTGGTAATCGCATCCAAAACGATGTTACATTGTATTTCATAAAACACAATGATAAAAAAGCTTGTACCCGCCAGACCGACCACGGATTCTTCAGTATGACGCAAATTAAAAGAAATGATGTGTATGCGCAGTGCCATTAAGGTAACGGGAGGTAATTTTAACCAACCTTTATTATGTCTCACTATCATGATTAGCTCCCTTGTTTGGACCAGTTTTTACAAGAAACTGCGGAGCACTAATGACACAAACCAGAACTAAGTACAGAAACGACCACACATCTCAAGGACAATACACAAAGCAATACTCGACAGAACCAGAATACATGACTTTCTGAAAGAAACGAATCAGCCTTAGCTTATGCATGATAACGCAATTGCAAAACGGCATACAGCAACCGTCTATACAGATATTACCTATATATGTCGACATGTCTTAGACAGACCCGATAGCTCTTATTTCACAGTTACTGTTTCTGTTGATATGGTTGACACTAGCCTGTTACACATCTATCTTGGTATTAAATACCAAGACAACAAGTAAAAAACAAAAGTTTGTTTATGCATTTATTTTAAAATGTAAACAAAAATATCACATGAAAATTGTAGTTTCTCCAATATGGATGACATACGCCATTATACATGTACATGTATATAATATCAACATACAATTATTGTAACAAAATATTGGTGTGTATGTAAAATATGTAAACCAGCTACATATAACTATGTATGTGCGTATTATGTACACATCAATTGTATAATAATAGACTCTTAACATTTAATTGAGTGCATACAGTATCCCCAACATTATTGCGTCGTTCCCGCATAAAACAGTCTAATATTACTGTAACAGAAGGTGGTGTATATTTCTTCTTTACGTCGAGAATTGATTGAATGCGAGAGTATTTAAGAATTCTCTATTAAACATGCATGTATAATAACACAGAATTCGAAAACCGTTAAACATGAGTGATAGAAACAGTAACATGTTTTATCATGTATACCTGGTTGCAATAAAGTTCTGTTCTGTTATGATTTGCAATTATAAAAGTACTTCAAAGTACTTCAAAAACAAATATTCAATTACCAATGGCGAAAATGCAATCAACATAAATAGCCAACGGTTTTCTAGTTTTGACAAGATTGAATCACACAATAAACTGTACGTTAGTAAATTCATGGAATTGTCTACAATCAACAAGACATTGTCTATATACGTCACACTATCATGTACATATGCTAGGACGTTATCTTTGGTACTAATTATAACGCCGCACTAATAAATGATTTTATAAATCCAAGAACCTTGTGACCTTTTAAAACGAAATACGGGAATACAAAAAAATTCAAAAACCTTTAACCACTCATTCGGTGGATTCATTGGCGACAACGTCCCAGAATGGGCCCTGGAAATAACTCGGAAGACGAAGATTCAAAAGATGCCTTTGGTGACGTGAAAGTCACGTGGTTTTGCTACACTATAATTGAGGTACATGTATTTAGAAATATCATATATTTTTAATTGAAGCGCGATAATTTATTAGTCTATGATTTAACTTCATGCAGGATAACCTGCCTTGTTTCGCCATGACTTTTTTTTGTTATGGCATTCTTGAACAATGTCCGATAAGACTTTTAACCAAATAGTACCTAGACACTAATGCACCAGTCAATATTTTGCCCGCCCGGATGGGGGGGGGGGGGTACCCAGGGGGAATTAGACATTTTCAATTTTTACATGTCTAAATCCCCATCCAGGAGACAATGATTACTGTCTATATCCCCATCTTGGGGCATAGTTTTTCATCCGGGTACTTAATTAAAAATACGAATACAAGTCTATTCCCCGGGACTCGAAGTCGATAAGGACGGGCTAATCCCCCGGGCGGGCATAATATTGACTGGTGCATTAGGTTAAGTTATTTGCAGCAACATTACGCAACGATTGTGACGGTGATATAAAGGTACATGGTATAGATACATGGTATGGAAAATTGCGTAAAACTGATATGGCTAATAATATGAACATAACTATTTGAGAAAAGAGTTGTAAAGATCTGTAAATACTAGTTTCTATCCAGATTTCCATATTCTATTGTCCACTCTGTGTTCTCGGTAATTTGTTGACACCACGGTATCATATTTTAAAACCTATCAATTTTACCTGATTGTCATTTTAGCAGTTGCCAGAGAAGAATTTTAGAGAATGTTCTATTCCAATGACAAAAAATATGCATGTACATTCTGTTTATATGTACGTACATGTATGTTATAATATATTTAAATGTTAAATACTAGTAGCTTGATTGTCCGCTTTGTTGACGTTGAAACTACCGATTTCCCAAATATCAGAGCGTGTATTCTAGCCAGAAAAGATACTAACTGGTCACTATACGGTGAGCACATTATTATTGTGGTGGATACGCGGGGTCTGGTTGTGGCGGATACTGTGATGCAGGCGGGTATGGATACTGCGGTGGTGGTGGGCCTTGTGGCTGATTCTGGAATCCTGGTTGATACATGGGTGTTGGATGAGTCTGGAAACCCGGCTGGGTCTGATACTGTGTTTGGTATCCGTGTGTAGGTACATGCTGTATGGTCGTCACTGAAATATATAATACAACATGATGTCAGTCAAGTTATCTTGTCTCCATACTAATGTAATACAAATCAACACAATAGTATGATAAACGAGTACCTGCAAATGCAGCATTATCATGTTGATTATACTGTACATTGTAGTCATCATTCACTTTACACCTCCGCGATAACCTAGTGGTAGAGCGTCTGCTTCGAGTGTCGGAGGTCTCGGGTTCGATCCCTGTCCGTGTCATACCAAAGACGAAATAAAAATGGTACCAGAAATCACCTTGCTAGACGCTCAGCATCATGAATAGGGAAACTGGCTTCTCTTCGCTCATACCCTCGTGGCGATGGATAACACCAACAATGAGGTGCAGAGAGTGATTAATATAAGTTGGAAAAACTTGTTTCACAATCGACCTTAAATAAATTACATGTAGTATAAAAAATCCACTTTACAGAATTCATTATTGAAACGTGTATAACACATTCTGTATAATCGATGTATGTCGCATGATGATGTATGCTATGTTAGAGACATGTGACCGGACACTCGTACACAGCAGCCACCTGCTAGGTTTTGGCGCTTACTTTGCTTACCATAGTTAAACTATAGAGACCGCGAAAACCAGTGGAGAAACTGTGCTAGAATATCGGTAATTCGCTTTTAAATAAAGGCTATGCATGGTAATTCGCTTTTGTTTTTGTTTAGTCTGTGCCATCTTGAAACTTTTTAAACGAAAATGAGGGGTTTTGGCGACTGGACGAGCCAGATGATAGAACCAGACCATAGTTAGAGCCAAAACCTATAGTCATCAATCAGCCAGTCGTACACACCAAGCAACATAGATCATAGTTTATAATTTGACAACATTATTTTATTACACTTTTCAATACATCGCCTGACATTGTCAGACATGTTCCGATTCCAAACCTGCATTTTAATTTTTATTGTCATTCCAATAATGTAATTATATTTTACTATGACACAACTGAACTGCATTGATAGGGGAACACACAATTTAATTTAAACCAAGAATTGCTTTAGTACCGTT
Source organism: Spisula solida (assembly GCA_947247005.1). Taxonomy (NCBI): domain Eukaryota; kingdom Metazoa; phylum Mollusca; class Bivalvia; order Venerida; family Mactridae; genus Spisula; species Spisula solida. Next base: position 50,045,077 of record OX365950.1, read on the forward strand.
TAAAATTTAAGTACAAGAAAGTAGTGTCATTTTATGAAAGACTGTTGCCCTTGTACAGTGTATAACACAAATCGTTGGCTCAGGTTGTTTCATTGTTATGTCAATTTCAATCTTAATCAGGTACGCCGAAATAAAAAAAACTTCGCCATTGAGAATGTTTTGGATGAATTTTTTGGCATACGAATATACAGAACCTAGTAGATATATACATTAACGGCGTAACAACACAGGAAATTGCTTAAGGTGCATCTAGACAGTACATTTTGGTGTATAAGTCTTGGATGTTCATTTCACAAAAACGTACATCAAGCCTAACATGACGTACAAAGCGCACGATAGTTCCCTCTAAACCAATGGAGTTGTACATCTCCAAAAATGTGTGGTAGAAGTGTATTTCACGTAACTACACAGTTCATTTTGATTTATAGGTCAAAATGTATACACCAAAAATGTACTGTCTCGACGCACCTTTACAAAAGTGTTATAGTGAGCTTGTATACCTTGTTGTGTTTGTCCGTTAGGGTTGATGACTCGTCCTTTGTGAGTTTTCTTCTTGTAAACAACACAAACGATGACGACAATCACACTGACCAATATAATGGTGCCGATAACAGCCACTGCGATAATCCAGGTGTACACTCCACAACAATACTCGTCACCGAAACTTCCACAGCAACCATACTCACAGTAGAAATAACCATCATAAACATCATAACATAGCTCGTCTCCAACTACAACACCTGAAATGTACAGAAAGATAATAACTAATCGAGGTAGCAGAAACCACAAAGCACGAAATGCAAACAATGAACACATGGTAATTTGGCTACCTAAGAAAACCTGCGTTCGAGTCTCCCTGTGGAGACTATTTCTCTCCTGGTTGGTGTGCAGCCAACATTGAGATATGGCGCCCAGGAATATTGAACATATACATACACCGCTCACTCACAGGTACCAATTTACACCTTGGTCGAGTGGAGCATTGTGAACTATTCTTGCACAGAGTAATTGAGCATTGGCGCAGATGAGCATCGAACCCGGGACCTCTCGATTCCAAAGCACGCATCCTACCTCTAGGCCACCGCTCAACCCGTATATGTTTTTCAAAAACGGTTGCGCAATTATTTAGGCCTTTTATTTGGTCAATAATAATCACTAAAAGTGCAAGCACTTATTTCTAGTGGGGTCCTGTGTTTTTGCTGAAGGGACAACATGTAGAAGAGAACGAGTTGCGATACAAGGAATCCGGATGCGTCAACCTAGCTCGTTCGAAAAAAGACTCCCTGATTCGTTAACGTGCTCGGAGTACAGCACCGATACACGCGAGACTACCTCTAGGATTTCCAACCAGTTCGTATCTATTTGGATGGGAAACACTGAAAAGTGTTTCAGAAATGACCAAGGGACCTCGATCAGTAGTCACGTGCGTTATCCACTCAACCACTGTGCCACTGTGGTATGTCGTCTGTAAGACTTGGGCAATATTTATGAATATTAAGTACTAAGTGCATTTCATATTTATACATATGACCTCAATGTGACGCTCGATTTTTTGGTTCATATTTCAAATAATCACAAAATCAATATTTGTACAACTATTCAAACAATCAGTAATTGCTCACTGACTGGGTGGGTATAGTTCCGACACATATCAATACATGTTATGTGAAGTTATACTGTAAAATCACATATTTTCGTGGGTATTGAATTTCGTGCATTTTGATAAAGATGTATTTCCGTGAGGTCTTCATTTCGTGAATTACAAAACATGGAACGATTATCCCATGTACTGTAATCAGGAGGTCGATTAATCGTGGGGATTACATTTCGTGGTTGAGTTTTACTAAAATTCAACTCCCTCGAAAAATAATTATTTAACAGTATAATTGTATTTATTTTACCAGTAACCATTAAACTATTATATCTTTTACCGTATTCGTGAAGCCAGTATTATGTATCATTATTCTATGTGAATTATTGTTTGCTGTCCATTATACATTATAGTATTACCACAGTCGACTGTGGGCTACACTGCTTAACTTATTTACATTGTGGCATGGTCTATCAATGCTATAGATGATCGTGCTCATGGTTTGAATATCGTTTAACGCTGTGGGAATTGTCTCTACTACTTTGATGTTTTGTAAGTATTCCCTCATTGCAAAAAATGAATTTATATTCTCAAGTCTCAGATCAGTTTTATCGATCAATACAAGAGAATATAGATAATAGTCTCTGTCAATACTAAGCCTTGGTCAACCTTCCTCTATGTAGGTATTGTCCACTTTATAGTAAAAATACAAAATACAAAAATATTTCGCCTTTGTGCCTTTTTGTTGAACTTTGTTCATTTTGTATGTGCCATTCTGCAATTTCGTTGTCCAGCACAAGGCTGCTTCTTTCAAAATTGCATGTACACTATATCTATGTTGTAGATTGTCCTTGTGGTGTGTGGTGTCCGGTTGTTGTTTTCTCGTCACATACTGTCATGGCTCTCGTTCCGTTTTAGTGGTTTGACTGGCTTAGGCAGCAGACGTTCGGGACGGGATGCCGTGTTTTCAGTGCTTTGTGTGTTTTTAGTGTTTTCTGCGCTCGGCTGTTTAAATTGAGTGCTGCCTTCCCTGTCTGACTTAATATAATCTTTTTTTTATCTCGATTAAAATTTATTATTCCTCTCTCAGATAACTTATACATGGTGAATAATACAATACACGGACAATGCATTTATACGTACTGATTGTAATTGCGGTAACAACGTAAACCTACAATAAATGATATAATTGATGTCCCGTGTAAAAAATAATATAGGGAAATAACTTGACCCGACGTTTTGTTTCCCGGTTGTTTCATGCAACGACCCTTATTCTGTTGATATACGGTACTATCAGATATTTTTCGCAAGGGTTAAATTTTCGCTAAATCAGTAAGTTGGAGAAAATTTAAGTTCGTGAACTAAAACATAGACGGGAAAACAATAGAAAGAAGTCAGTCTTTCTGAATTCTAAAAGTCGCGAATATTATCTCGCGAACTACTTAAGAAAAACAAAAGTTCGCGAAATCTTGACCTCGCGATTGTATCGAACTGTTGACTAAAACTATTAAAGGAGTCTGGTGGAAGTTTTAGTGCAAATGTCTCGTGTCTTTGAGATAATTTCCAAGGGAGACAAGACTCTGAAAGTTGGCGCCTTAAAAAAGATACATTATTCTGAGTTTATTACAGTAAATATTTTGAGCATAAAACTTAAGAATGGTCTCATATTAAAATTTTATACTCTTGACTTGAGCAAAATCTCAATTTGAGTTGAGATTTCTACTTGAGATGCTTCGGGAGATTATGGCCTGGCATAAGTCAGTGGTATGCTCACTATTTGCTCAGGCTATACAACATACTCGTACCGTGAAGTATTATGCGCCAGTCAATAGTATGCCCACCCGGGGGTGGCGGGGATACAAAGGGGAATTAAACAGACAAGTTTTCCCGACAGGCGGGAATTAGACAACCTTATCGACTCCGAGTCCCGGGAATAGACTTTCGACCGTGAATTTCGACACCGCGAAAGACGACAGTGATACTATTATTCGTGTTTTTATTAAAGTACCCGGATGAAAAATTATGCCCCGCGGTGGGGATTTAGACAGTAAGCATTGTCTCCTATGTGGGGATTTAGACATAAAAAAAATTGAAAATGTCGTCCCCCCACCCCGGGCGGGCAAAATATTGACTGGTGTATCACGAAATACAAAAGGGCGTATGTAGGGAGTTCGATAAATAACGTACGTTTTGCGTAATACTCATTATGTTGTATATACATAGTTAATATAGTTCTCTATATCATGAACAAATGTATGTCACGTGATATAAACTAATCTAGAACTCAGGACATTCAATAATTCATCATTATACCGTTGCTAATGTAAATATACGACTGTTGAATCCATAACAAAATATATAGTATTACAAAAACAGGACTAATATCAGAGGATACCAATAACAAAATTAACTTACCAATACACAACACCAACAGGAAGAGAATCAGTTTAATAACGTCCATTTTGGTCAACCGAAAATACGAAAATATGTTAATCAATAAAACAATTGACTATCAGCCAGAAGAATTGTGGTACTACCACCCGGTATATTATTTCTTCCTATTTCAAAATACCGCCTGGTTTTAACCAATACACTGGGGTATCTGTTTACAAGAAAGATCAATACTTGACTATTCAATGGAATAAGGATTTAGTTTCCAACCACTTTTTTATTTGTAAAGTTAAGTGTCCCCGTAGGTTAAAAATAGATATAGGTATGTATTGAATTCGAGTGATTAACCCAAGATTATGTACATACACAAATCTCTTAATTTGTAAGACACGTACGCATTATGGCTTATATTAATATAGACCGCCGATGATAACATTAGCCTTTGTTTACAAAAAAAACTTAAGATTAAATGCATTTTCGATGTCCTTTTGTTCAAACTTGTGAATAACCACTTTTAATTCATATACCGTTTCAACCTACGTGGATGACAAGCGGTCAGTCGACGTGCAGTATTTATATTATCAATGTTTGTTTATTGAAAGACTAGAGTTATCTCTGGCGAGCTTATACTCTGTGTCCAGTTTAATGTATCAGTGACATTGATTCAGTTATTGACTGATACTGGGACAACCTCCTCCTCGATAGCCCTTTGGTAGTGCGTCTGCTTCGAGTGCGGAAGGTCCCGGTTTCTATCCCAGGCCTCGTCATTCCAAAGACGACATCAAAATGGTACCAGTATTTCCCTTGATAGACGCTAGGCATAAAAGGGAAACTGGCTTCTCTTCTCTCAAATATACTGGTGGCGATGGACAACACCAGGAATGAGGTGTCGAGAGTAATTAATATAAGTTGGAAAACCTGTTTCACAATCGACCTAAAATAAATTAGTATAAACTTATACTGGGACAACTAATCCTCGAACTAGTTCTATACGCCGAGAGACCAAACAAATGAAGTGCATGTTTACTACTGAATACATTTGCACTATTCAAATGACTTTTATAATAAGTGTTTATCGTGGTTTCTGGTTTAATTTATCTCCAGCAATCAAGGCTTACTATATGATGTTAATGGCGGAACTTTTCTTGTAAATCTATAAACAACATTAAAAAATGTCAGTGTCATCTGAACGAATATTGGCAAATGTCGTAGATTAACAGGCATGTTTTTTATAAATTAATAGATCAATTGAAATCATCATTTCAGAACCAATTCTTATTCCTTCTGTGTTTTACTTTTGTATATGAAACCAGAGACTATATAGAGCAACTGTCGCGTGACGTAATCGATTAGTATCTTGATTCTTGATTTACAAGCATTTCCCATAATTGGATGTATGTAACTCTGTACAATTAGCCTGGGCTGGTATTCAATATTGATCTTACTTGACTTAAAGATAAGGATAGCCAATCATATCGCCTGTTACTGACCAAGAGTTTAATATGGTGTGACCTGATTGGTTGTCCTTATCCTTAAGTCAAGTAAGATCTATATTGAATACCACCCCTGGGCGTGATACTGGATGCTGGGTATGGTTAACTCAAAAAAGAAGTGCAAAAACTACAATCAAATTATCGTGGCGCACTTAAAGATTACAAAAACAAACTTTGTGTTTATACCGAAATATTGCATGGTATTTTAATCCTTTGTCATTGTGCGGGAATCAGGATGACGCGGTACACATAATGGATTATTATTCTTCATTCCGCAAATTATGTAATAACAAAACCTTAGACAAAGATGGGTGTCACCTCAATACTAATATGAAATATAATTACTTATCCCAATGTGGAGGAGACCAGGGCAAGATGAACCACCTTTGGGTTTTTTTTCGTTTTTTTTCTCGTTAATAACAGTCCTTTCCTATGGTTATAAGTGCGAAAATGTAAAGAAATACATGTATAGATATGTTACATATTATCCATTAGAAAACAGTGTGTCTCCCATTATTCGAAGCATGGGGGAAAAAATTGCGACCGGTGGTTAGGTGGATCATCTTGTCCCTACCCATTGCTTATAGCAGCCGCAATATATTCTGCTTTCTTATTTTCACATCAAACATGTATAATTATAATATTTAGATACTTTCAAGTTATATTTTCGAGAAAGTTCTGTTCTAACTTCTAATCCATGAAACCACAGTCTGATATGATTAATTTACATATATTTGTTACAAAAAACCGTCTGTTAATCATTAAGGAACATTTTTATTTACTGTGATTGTAGGCCTGCAGTTGCAATGACTAATGCTGTAACAAAGTATGTTTAAACACCAATGGTGATCAGTGCATATTAATGATTTAATCAAAACAATTAAGCCTTTTGCGGACGGGTAATTATATAGTTAGAATATGTTTATTTTGCGTTAAAAAAGGAAAATGCATGTCTGTGGGCACCGTACGATTTTCACGGAGTGTTATTTTTACGACGGATCGGAAAATAAACTTCCGTTGACAGCGAAACACGAAATAAAACCACTAATTACGAAGTAATGTTGTGTATATCCTGCTATAGTTAGGTAAGGAAGCAATTAATAAACATTCATTTATCGACCAAACTATATTTTGCCCGTACTTATTATTTAGTTGATTTGCAACGGACTTTAAGAAAATTGCATATATTTCGGACATATGGATTCGGATAGACATATATTTAATTAATCATTTTTATTTATACTTATAGACACTGACAGTCTGACTCGCTGTATATATTGTTTACCTATTTCAACAAATATTACAATACTGAGACATTAAAAATCGAATTTAAAGTTGAAACCTCTGACAAATCCCTGCATGTCAAATTTTGCAGTTCTGTAATTTTTTATGAAAGGCGGTGAGTGTTTATATTTTATATTATAATATACCTGTAGGGTGATCTTGACTCTGTAGTAAGACCAATCTTAGGGCCAGTTTGATTATGGTTATGTAGCTCTATCCTGTGAAAATGGCGGTACAGGATAGTGTCGGTAATCATCTGCATGCTAGGTTCTGTTCTAGTTCAAGTAGTTGCCACTTCCAATTAATTAAACTTTAGGAATCTATTATTCTATAGGAGGGTATCAGACCTTCAAAATACACTTTGATGTAGCTCCATGGACACTTGAATACAGACACCTAAGGCCCTTGCCTCCAAGGGTAGGTATGCGATAGATCATAGAATATTCTGACATAATTCCGTGGCTACAAGTATTGGTCTTCTATTCGGTACACTACTGCACCTCTAGTCTAACTTCCAATAGTACTACCATAGGGCATGCACTTTGGGATCGAGAGGTTTCATCCCCTTCTGTTTCACTGTACTTCAAAGAATAACCCACAATGCTCCATTCGACCAAGGTGTGAATTGGTAGTTCCCCCTACTTGTGAGATGGTGTCTGTACATGTTAGATAATCCTTGCATGGTGCCATATCTCAATGTTGGCTCCACACAAACCCCATGGAGACTCAAACGCAGGTTTCCTTAGGTTGCCCAATTACCAGGGGAAGTTAAAAGTCAACGGGTGGTTGAATTGCTGACATTAGAAATTTTTCTCTAATCTCCAAGTCCAAGGCTAGAAGTTCAAACTGTACCACTACTCTCACTTACTACAGATCCATACTTCAGTTCCTAGACCTAGTCTACCAGGCTAAAGATTCAAACTGTGCTATAGTAAATATTTCGTTGGTAAAAATTATTATTCATACTTGCATAAATGTGGAGTTAAAAGTTGCATGCTGTGTTTCAGTTTTGTACCATATTGTTAGAAGATGACCAGCCAGAGAGACTCATTCAGTTACCGGAGTGTATCACCCCCTATGTCGCCACAGTTGTCTCCTCCGACTTCACCATTTCTATCAAAGAACTCAGAAGATGGACAGCCAAAACATGAACAGAGACTTTCAGCTACAGCTAAAAGACAAAAATATCTTAGAAGATTGTTCAAATTCAAGCAAATGGATTTTGAATATGCATTTTGGCAGATGGTGTATTTATTAGTTGCTCCCCAAAAAGTGTAAGATAAATTAATAAAAACATTGTCTTTTTAAATATTTTTTGTGGATAACATAATTGGCAAACCAATTTTCATTAACGTTCCCACTGGTCCAGTTTACATACCTGTATGTGACGCACCAAGTATTATTGCGCAAGGTAGTGTGTGCGTAGGGACATACATGTATAATATGGATATTAAACTATGATATGAATTCATTGTCAAAGCTACTTTGCTTTGATTTCATTCATGATCCTGAGAACTGATTGTCGTTACCGTTACATATTATTTATTATGTAATGCCTACATATTCATATAATATTTGAACTGTTTGTTTTAGTATTTTACTCACAATCAGACATTTCTTTCCTTTGCAGGTATCGTAACTTTCAATACAGAAAAAGTAAGTACATTTAATTATGAAATATGTTATCAAGTTAACAGGAAATTGAAGGCATTCCTGTTTAGACTAATTCTCTGAAGCTTACTACACCCCTTCGAAGCATTGCCGTTGTAACTTGTATGTGGGACCAAATGGTTTCCCATCAATAACCCAAGAGTACTTAGGCTAGACTCCTTAAACCTAACTAGAGAGGTTGGTCATCATCAGTTGATAACCCATATCAATTTTGAGGTCAACGGTCACTGAGCTTCAATTGCAAGACAGACAGTTTCAGATCTATAACTCAAGAACCTAAGATCCTATAAAATTTACTGGAAGGTTTGTCATTATCGTTCACGAGGACAGCAACTTTTCCATATGTGGAGGAAAATCAACATTGTTGTGAAATTTGACAATTTATGACAGGTAACTGATTAATATTGCATGAAGACGAAGAAGAATTATGTTGGTTTATATTGTTTCAGATACTAAAGATCAATGGGCGAGGGATGATCCAGCATTTCTTGTTTTACTTAGCTTTTGGTTGTTAAGTAAGTACATGTATTCAAGTAATCAGTGATATCTACAAACTTCCTAAATACCCCTCGTTTTATCAACATTTTATTATACTATTCTGGAACCTGTAGCAACATTACATCCTTAATATGTCTCATCTTAAAACACCAAATTTTACGAACTTCTCAAGAACTGTCTTGTTCCAACATTCCTGCTGATCTTGTTCAGATAAATGAACAATGACTTTACATGGACTATACATGTAGTGTGGGCTATATGTGAACTATAATAGTTTGTACCTACAGTGGGATTCAAAAGGAGTAAGAACACATTAGACCCCTCGGTTATCACAACAACCCCATAAAAACGTTGAGCAATTAACCAGTATCAATGTGACTACATCACACCACATCAGTAACGGGTTGATATACGGATTTAATGTTGACTATTTATGAACTATGATAGTTTGTACCTGTTGTGGGATTCGATATGCCGCCATCGCCTAGGAATGCAAAGTATGAACCCATTAGACTACTGGGCTATCACAACAACCTATAAAAAGGTTGGGCAAATAGTCAGTATCATTGTAACTACATCAGACCATACCAGCAATTGGTTGATATTTTGATAATATGATGTTGACTATAAATGAACTGTTTATATTCCAGTATCGTCAGTTGGTTTCGCTTGGGTTCTTGGTTTACATTTTGTTGGATTTCTCAAGTTTATTATCTGGGTAATCTTCGTGGATTGTATTGGAGTAGGAATTCTCATTGCTACATTATTCTGGTGAGTATATACAGTAAGCTATAACTCGTTTAATCAGGTTAGTCACCTGTGTAACATTGTGTATATTAACATTGTCATTTCTCTTTTTATATGGCTTGGTGCATAAAGTATTGATTCTCACTGCTGTTTATCCAATTAAAATGTTTTAAACATTAAAACTGCTTTGTTTTGATATTACATTCTTTGTATACAAGTGACAGACCTGAATAAATTGACTGTATATACATGTAGCTTCAGTGTTTGTAGTAGATAGTTAATTATTAAAGTACAGTCATAATAATTGTTTCCCAATCAGTCAAGTATCCCAACCATCATTGTTTGGGTGTCAATAAGTAAACAGTGAGTTGAGTATAATTTACGTATACATCCATATAAGAAAAAAATGATGTCCATCCCCAGAACATATATTTAAAAAATGATGAAAAGAGTAACATGTTCAAAAGTAAATTATGACTCACTCAGTCTTTTTTCTTGTTGTTTATCTGTGAAGGATTTATATTGATGCTGTGATTAAGAAATAAAATATGAAAAACAGTAGTATACCGGCTGTTATACAATGGTTGTTTACTTTACTTGTTTACCTGCATGACATCATAAATGGGCGTCACTTTCATCAGTACATCAATGGTTTTACAACACCATTCTTGTTCTTTGTCTATAAATGCAAAATCATTGGTCATGTTAGAATATGGCTTGTAATTAAAGTTATCAAAGTGCTTGTTTCTATGTATAATAAATGTGCTTATGTCTATAATTCCAGGTTTGTATCCAATAGATATATGTTGATAGCCCCACCCCGGGGACAGGATGTGGAGTGGGGTTATGCCTTTGATGTACATCTCAATGCATTCTTCCCACTACTTATGATTCTACATTTCTTTCAACTTGTATTTCTACATTGTAAGTAACAACACATGATTCTACACTTCTTTCAACTTGTATTTCTACATTGTAAGTAACAACACATGATTCTACACTTCTTTCAACTTGTATTTCTACATTGTAAGTAACAACACATGATTCTACACTTCTTTCAACTTGTATTTCTACATTGTAAGTAACAACACATGATTCTACACTTCTTTCAACTTGTATTTCTACATTGTAAGTAACAACACATGATTCTACACTTCTTTCAACTTGTATTTCTACATTGTAAGTATTCAATATTACAATACAATGAGTATATAAATCACACTGAAGAATGGAAGGAGTTTCCCGAAACATGTGATGATGTCTGGGATGTAATTGATAAATTTCAAAAGTTGTGACTGATGTTATAATTAAATACGTTGTTAGTAATGATAAAAGCTTGTCTGGTATCATCATTATATGTATTTCAGGGGTTCCATTTGACTCGGGAGTAAGGGTTTTGCCCCTAGAAATTTCCAAAAAGCCACATTTTGACCCTCAAGATTGTAGCTGCAATTTTCCCTAAAAATCATGGGTATTTTGCCTATAAAATTTAGTCAAAAGTATCAAATTGACCCTTCCGATTCAGGAGCTAGTGGAACCCATGTGTTAAATATAATATTATTAAGATTCAGAAATAAATTTACTATCAATATGAATAATGTGTTCATACAATGATATATATGATTAGATTAAATTTGTTGAATATGTAAGTTACTTAACATAGAAGTGACCATTATAAGGCACTCTCTTTACAAAAAACATATTTGTTCAGTTTTTATGCACTGGCATTTTGTGATTGTCCTGTCCATTAGTTCATCTAATTGAAAATGTTACCCAAAAAATTCACAATTTTGAAAATCAAATATTTTCAATGTCGATCAAGGCGTTGTTTTAACTGAGCATACTTGTTAACACTCATAAACACCTAACACTATCCAACATTTCAACAGATTTATGGCCCCTGATTGACTGGACAAGGTTTCCAACAGGGCATAAGCGTTTATTGAAAGCAGTCTTGTTGCTCAATTTTTTGTTTCAGTTGGAACAGACTAATACCGGTACATAATTATACAGACCATAGCCAAGATTTTTTTAAGGTGCTGTGGCAATACTGGGATTTAGGTTAAGGAGATCCAAATGAATGGCTAAAAGGATCTTAAAGAGAAAACTATCCATGATTGAAAGGCTAACTTAAGCATGTTTTTGCATAACACAGCCCATATTCACTAATAATACTATAGAGGCCAAAAAAATGAACATCCACGGTAATTAAAAAAATTATACTTGGATTAAAGGTGTAGGGGTACCACAGCACCTCAAATCCAGATTTGTCTTTCCCCCAGCGCCTTAAGTCCTAGTATGGCATCTTGAATCCTCAGAAAAGGCCTAATTTAGTTTGACTTTTGCTATCATAAAACGTGTGTCTATTTCTACTTTCAGCTGTGATAAACCAGGAATGGTTTCTGGGACGATTGTTTGGGAACTCGTTATGGCTGATTGCTATAAGTTACTACATATATATCACATTTCTTGGTTATAGTGGTAAGCAAACACTTGAAACATATTATGAGGAAATAATATTTCATACTTTATATGCTCTTTTAATCATACTTGTTAAAAATGCATTATAAATACGTCCTAAAATGTTGTGTCAACTAGTGTACACAATAAGATAATTTTTTAATCGTGAAATTAAGTGTCAAACTATATAAAAGTTTAATATCTCTGCACTTTACAAAACCACAAATTTGCCTATTTTATAAAAAAGAAATTTGAATTTCAATGAAAATCAATGATTCTACAGTGATTTTTGAAAATCCCTGGTATGTCACATAATGTGAACCAAACAAATGTTTCTATATTTCAGCGTTGCCTTTTTTAAAGAACACAAGAATGTTGTTATTTCCTGTAACAGCAGTGATCTGTGTGTATGTATTATCTCTTATACTAAACTGGAACTTTAGTTGGCATATGTGTACATTCTACAGATTTCGTGTCTTCTAGAATCTTCCAGAATCTTCTAGAATCAACTAGAATCGTCGGCCATTAACGTGGTAGATTACTGTGAAATGGACCACTTTAAATACTGGTGTATATATGTAAATAGTTCTCACTGTTTTTAATTGCATAAAATGTGCATATTTGGGAATTCGTTGTATTGGATATATGAATTGTTGAAGTATATAGTATCTATCTATGAATAGCTTTTCATCATGATCTGTATAGTTACATTGATTGTAGATATAATATTGTTGTATGACTTAATGCTGAACCTTGTGGTTGAATGTGGAAATGTGCATTTGAGTATCTACAAAAGATGGGAACACTTCAATTACCCTTGTCCTTGGTCTTTCTAACTTATATAATATTACTTGAATCATATTTCGATACGTTTGACCAAAAGTTGCAAAACACGGTAGAATGTTATCATCTTGTGAAATAATCCAAGTTGTTGTAAGAGTTGTTCCACTTGATTAATTCTTGTAAGAGTTGTCCCCCTTGGTTCAGTATAGTCGGTAGGGGCACCTGTGGATACATGAGTAAAGTGGAGGCACTTGTGTACATATGAGTTGTTTCGCAAGTACTATATTTGATAGTATGTTTGAGGGTATGAGATAATGTGTATGATAATGTATCTACATGAAGTACAAATGTTATACATGGTATAATATAGCTCTGCTCGTCTTAGAGTTACCGCATGCTACTTACATGTATGTCATTGAAATGTTTTATCTGTGTACATGGTAAAGAATAATATATATTCACAAAGTATTCATAAAATGTCTCTAGCAATTCCATTGTAATAAAACTTTACTGTTTATAAATCTAAATGGTTTAACACATTATCCCTGTGTTGGATTACAGGGACTGCCAATAGACGGCAGCTGTTAAATGGTTCATGTTCATATAATGATGATACAATTGCCAGTTTTATAAACAAGTAAAAAATCATGCTTTTCAGATTCGGATGGGATAAAATTTTGAGAAATATGTTAATTTTTAGTACTTGTATTCTCAAAACTTTTGAATTCACCAATATTGAGACTCATTGTTTAATGTTGGTTTATGACTTTGTAGCTCTATGTCTAGTTGCAGCGATTTTTCTTGCTTGTTTGGGAAAGGTACCGATACCAGACAAATTGGGAAAACTTGCGGCGTTTTTTTCTCAAATTGGAAATTTTTGTGAATTCTTAAAAAAACGACATCTATCTTAATGATGATAGAAACTAACATAAAAGCTTGTGCATGATATGCCTTGCATTTCCTCATAAAATGCACAAATTTTAACTTATGGCATGACTTGCGCAGCCAAGATGCACCAGATTGGGAATTATTTTCCTCTGAAATTGGGAAAATGGATACTTTTTCCAATTGGGAAGCTACCTTTTAGGGGTACCTAACAAAGAAGGGGGAAAATCGCTGAGTTGCATATATTCATCTTCATATTGGTAGAAAACAGTCGAAATCATGAAGTAATTAGATCACTAACATTGTTCTTCAATCATGATAATAGATTACATGACGAGAATAAAGATATGTTGTATTAGGGAATAGAGATGTTTGTTGCAAGTAGCATAGTTTGCAGATGATATTTCTAGCCTTGAATTATTACACTTGTATACATTTAAATGAAAACAGAAACTTACTCCACTGTTCAACATTTCGACATTGTGTCTTCATCAGGAAAATATATAATTTAAAACTGCATACAGTTGTATACAAATAAAGATCAATGATTTAAAGATGACAGCCATTTTGTTGCTTCTTCAAAGTGTAGTGTAAATGATAATGTTTGGAAGTAGCTATGAACAAGATTGTACCACTATTTACATCAGAATGCATTTATTTGTGAAGTTTTATTTGTGAGCATGGCTAGTGATATCATCATTGGACTATAAACTAGTAAACATAACATTAATATATCAACATTTTTTGTCAGATTATATTTTGGGTGAGTTATGGCCCATTGGTAGTATTGGGAGGGAGACAAACTCTATTTTTATGCCCCCCTATCGATAGATGGGGAGGCATATAGTGATTCACCTGTCCGTCCGTCCGTCCGTCCGTTCGTCCGTCCGTCCGTCCTGGTTAACCCAAATTGACCGTTTCTTCTAGCATTAATATGGCTTTCTACAAAGCTTTCATACTTGCATGGATGTTGTGTATGAACACTCTCCACACGCCTGTACCACCTAACCCCATTTTGACCTTCACCTTGACCTAATTTTGGACTTAGACTTATTGATGGACAAGGCTTTTACAGGGGGCATAAGCGTTTAGTGAACGCAGTCTTGTTCCTGTTTGTTTTTATGCCCCCGTATCGATAGATCGGGAGGCATATAGTGATTCACCTGTCCGTCCGTCCGTTCGTCCGTCCGTCCTGGTTAACCCAAATTGACCGTTTCTTCTAGCATCTTAATGGCTTGCTACAAAGCTTCCAAACTTGCATGGATGTTGTATATGAACACTCTCCACACACCTGTATCACCTGACCCCATTTTGACCTTCACCTTGACCTAATTTTGGACTTAGACTTATTTATGGACAAGGCTTCCACAGGGGGCATAAGCGTTTATTGAACGCAGTCTTGTTTGTCTGTGTGAATGTTGAGCATGTTGTTGCAATGCTGACGTTGTTTGTTTATGTCTTAAATATATGTATACTTAAATTCTGTGAGGTATTTATAAATGTATTTGTTTAAAATGAAGCAGTAAAAATTGTATGAATCAACAGTTTGTTGGTGTTTTATGCAAATTTCTCTCTCTTTTGTTTGATATATAGTCAAACCTGTCTGTGAACCTAATTGGAAAAGACAAGAATTGGCTTTTGTTGACAAGTTAAATATAGTTGAACATAATAGCACTGTCTGTTAAGGCTTTTATTGAATATATCACGCTCCAGAAATATGATTAACATCAATAAAACTACAAAGTTGTCCATAGTTATATATAGAATGTTATACAAGTGGTAAATGTGCAAATATTGGCAAAATGTATGAAATTACAAAATTTGCATGCATACAATGGCCTCTAACGTAACTTTTGTCCTACAAAGACACATAAGAGAAATTTTAAAACACCCCATTGTTTCTTCATTCAAAATGTATGAAATTCACTCACAATTTGCCCACTTTTTGAACCGTGGATATATCCAGTTATACAGTATTCCAACACTGATTAGATTCTATAAAATTTATAGCAGCTCAGACTTGAATATACCCCCGAGGAATTGAGGCTCGATCTACCAGGTTAGAATCGAGTGCTTGACTAACTGAGCTTGCCAGATTACTTCAATGATCATTTGACACTGAATGGTTGAAGATTGATGCATATCATTATCAAGCCTGTTTGGTGTTTGATTAAAGTTTGTTAGTATGGTGTTCTAATGAGTTGTATATAATCACTATATCAACAAACATGTGCTGATCCAGGGGGGACAGGCAAAAATATGATTTTCTTATGTATTAATTAACAGAAGTTTGTCAAAGTGCTTACAGTCTGATCAGGACACTGTCTGAGAGGAATAGCTGGTTGCTGAGCAAAATATACCAGAGAAAAAAATAGCATGTTGTAAAAAAAATATACCAGATTTATATAGTGCCTTTTTCATGTGAACACAGGTTCAAAGGCACTTTACATATTGTGTTCCAGCCACTAGGGGGCAGGTGCATCCTCTACCAGGGCAGATACAGCATGATCTGACCAGAGGGACAGAATGAGAGAAAGTCCCTTAAGGGAGAGAAAGGCGTTAGATACAGGCGTGTCCGGTGCTGCAGAAGTGCACATAGCTCTTGTTTCGAATAGACAGCCTGGTTCTTTAATAGCACCGTTACACAGCTTCCTGGCACCTTACCCAGATACTTTGCAGTGACACACGGTCAGTTGGATGGAAAACACTGAAAAGCGTTTCAGAAATGACTAAGTGCCCCAGACGAGATTCGAACCAGGGACCTCTCGATCAGTAATTAAGAGCGTTAGCCACTCAACCACTGTGTCATATTGCATGTTGGACCCCACTGTGAAAAATATAGCATGTTGGATCCCCTTGAGAAAAATATAGAATGTTGGACCCCACTGTGAAAAATTGTTTGATCTGCTCATCATCATGCTAGCCTCACAACTTCAGACCATATAATAGTATTGGAAACAATATGAAACCCTTCACTACAGAACACCTTAATACGGTGAAAACCCTCAATAACTAGACCATTTTAATTAGGGGTCTCTTTAAATCTAGTCTCATTATTAGGGTTAGATAAGATAAAAATATTGAAAATGGATTAATTTAATAGTGTCTTCAGGCGATGTTTAACTGTATTTACACATTCCTTCTAAAATGCACACATCTTTTGTATGTTTAAGATACTTCGGTTGTTTATAACGCTTTGGGTATGTTACTTTATGTAAAAAAGAACGCTGTTTTTCATTGGCTTAATTATTTTTATTAGCCAATCAGAATTGTTGTTACAAAACCTTCACATAATATAAAGGAAAATGGCTGCCAATGTAAACACCAGGAAGTAAAAGTGAAAGCAAAATGTTATAATTGTTCGTATTATGTGATACTAACAATAGTAACATGGCAGAAATTTGTGTATACCTTTAAACTTGTCATACAGGTAAGATAGACTTAAAGATTTTGCTTGACACATCGTGAAATGTTTAATTAAGGTGAAAAAATCCTGTTAAAATTGCTCTTTTTAGGTAACAAACCACCAAATAGATTTGTTCTTTAACTCAATGTAAAGTGACAAATTGCTGACCCAAAAAATGTCAAAATTTTGTCCATGGGGACCTCTCAAAATCCACCAGTCAACAGAAATAGCATATAGCCTAAAAAAAATCAAGGGGTTGCGTAGCATACCGTCGAGTAACCTCAAATCGTGATACCCTAGTAATCGTTATAGTGGAACTACTTTCAATATCTTTATTGATAGTTTAGTTATGATGTCATTAGCGGGAAAACCGAATGAAGGAATGTCAAAGTTGACCTTTTAATCTATAAATGAAACAAATAGCACTTCATTAACGTAAGAAATAAGATATCCCTGATTCTCGTCGTCGTGCTTTCTCGTATTTTCGGCAAGCATCAAAACTTCGTTTCTGAGTTATGATTTTGATTTATTTTGATAGTTTTAACATATTTTAGTTGATTTCCTCAAAAAAATAAATCAGATTTGGGCAAAAAACGAAAATTTTCGAAAAAAACTAAAAAATGGCGAACATTTCAAAAAAGGGAAACAACCCATATTATTCTTGCTCAAACTTTTTTTTGTATGGTTTTCAACCACAACTGAGAATTTACACGTGTGGTTGAAGGACAATATTACAAATTGGGCCCAATATAAAGTTTGTAAGAGTACCAGTCGAGGCACAATACGAAAATGACGACTATACGAGAAAGTTCACTTGAACTCAGATTATGGAGGTCACGTGATGTGATGCTAAAAATAGACCATAAAAGTTATTTTTTTCGTGTTTTTTTTTATTGCATGTTTTGCTTAAGTGGTTTAGTCATATTTTCCTCTAATTAAAAAATTCAAAAAGTTTTTTAAAATGCTTTTTAAATCATTTTTGTGCTTAGATGCCCGAAAATAGGGAACAACAGGATAATTACCGATCCGACTCAAAAATGTGTCAAATTTTGTAATGCCAATAGTTCCAATCGATTTACATTCAAATCATGCCGAATGATCGATTTTGCATCAATTTTTTAGCCATCGTCTGTTTGTTTACGGTTTTCCACTAAAGGTCATGGTCGAAATGGACTGGTTCCTCAATATGCAAATTAAATCAAGGGAGTCAAATGATGACGTAATCTTATGCCATGCGGGCCAAGAACAATTCATTTTCACGATTAATTTTCCTTGGAAAATCTTTGTATCATAGAAATATTTGGTAATTCACAATATCGTTGCTGATTTCAGTTGTAGATCAGATATTTTCGAACGTCATTCGGCACTCAAAATTAATTTTTTTTGCTAAATTGTTCGTAGATTCTTGATTTACCTAGCCTACTACGGATCTATGTTGTGAAAGCGCGTAGTGATACACTTTTCTAGTGCGGTCTTATTTAGTTCCTTAATTATTCGTTAAAATTTGAAATTTGTAGCAAATTGCACTTTTAATGACATACTGAATCTTTTAAGTTTCGAATTATGCTACGTTCAAAGTGAAAACTCGATCATACGTGATTTTATGACACTAAGTTCAAAGGTCACGATTTCAGGTATACGAGTGTTATTTTATGCAAATTCTAGTGACGTCATTAAATGGGCGGCATTCGCGATAATGGTTGAACAATTGTTGTTGAAACTACTTGTTACTGTTTTCTCAATATTTTGCCTTCATTTTGATAACTTTATAATCTCAAATTGATTTGGAATTGATCATTTATCGCCCGTTATATCCTTAACCTAACGAAAACCGGTGATTCCACTGTATAGCCTCAAGAAAATAAAAAAGGGGGGGTTGCGTATCGTATAAGAAAAATTTGGTTCGTCAAACGCGGTGAACATATTTTCTCACACGCGCGGACTGATTGGAAGTCTGTTAGCCACAACCCTACTTTCACTTTCATATTTAAGCCAGAATATCAAATTTTCTAAATAAAATAGTTTCACTACATCACATACATGTGTACAAAGCATTTAAGCCCAATTACATGATTCTAATGCTGATTTGTCAACACATACCACCATTTCCAGCCAAATCAAAGTTTTTTACAGGACTACTGATTTTGGTTCGCGTAGGCATTTGGTGGTTTGATACCTCCACTTCCAGTTTTTTTCTGGATATTTTTTAAGAGGATATTTTTACGAATAGTGGAGCTACAAAGTAAAGAATTGTTGGAAAACATTAAAGTGTAAGATAGAAGCGGTCTAGTGAAATGAGTAGAGTTGCAAAAAGAGAAAAAATATAGGTTCAACAACTGCACTCGCCAGAGAGTTTGTGCGACCAATCCGGCTTGTACTAGGAAACTAGACCCTGCCAGCGCAGCTCACTCTCATCAGAGTGCAGCAGTTGGTGGATTGTTTCCCTAAAAGGGTCGGGTTGAAAGCTCCCTCTACAGATGCTGGCAGCTTATTCCATGCAGTCTGAAGAATATAAACTATAAAGTATAATTAAGAAGTTATCAGAAAGGTACTTGACATCAGACTCCCATCTTCTGAAATTTGATATTACTACTTTTTAAACCTATCTTTCTTCTTTTATCCTTGTATTATACTGTTCTAAACTTAAGTACCATGCTTTTATTCCTCTTAGCAGTTTGATGCGTGAAAATGTCTACATCCCCGTAAGGGGTTCGACATTAATGGAAGAATTAGATAGATACTAAGATAGGTAATTAGATACTAAGATAGGTTATTAGGCCTATATATATAGTAAACCATTTACCAAAAACAAAACGCTGTATAAAATCAATTTACCGAACTGAAGTATTTACTCTATAATATCAATTTTTGGAATTTGTTATTAACCAAACAGACTGTCACCCACCACAGCCCCTTGTTAGCTATGTTGGGTGCAAAATGTCACAGGGTGAAAAGATGTGCAGCTGACTGGGGCTCAAACCCAGGACCCTTTGCTTAAAGGAAGACTGCTCTCCAAACCATAAGTAAACTATCTGTGATCATGCGTGTACCATTAAAATATCTGCTGTTTATCTTACTGTAGTCAATCAATATTTGTTACATTTTGAATCATAATAGTGGTAATTGTCCATTAGTGTTGAATTAACAGTGTTTGTTGTTCATAATTTCCTGGTTTGATTTCAGTTAAAAGAATGAGGTTTAACAATAAAGAATTAGCCTATCTTGCTCAGCAAGATTCTAGCAAGTTTGATAGAGAAGGTTTCCTGTTTATCAAACAGAAACATGATAAATTATTCAAAAAAGGGGAAGGTAAGTAATGTGTAGGAAATAATTGAAATACATTTGTATACCATGTATTTATAACAAATTTCTCTGATTGAAGACTTGAATTAGTATTGCCTGTTTTGATCAATTATTAAAAAATTATAGCTGATTCATTTTCATATATCTTTAAAAGTGCGACACTATTCACTAGCTTCTGAACCCAAAGGGTCATTTTGATAGTTTTTGCTAAATTTTACCATTTGATAGGCAAAATACCCATGTTTTTAAAAGAGAAAATGACCCTTCAAATAAAAATCCTGAGGGTCAAATTGTGGCTTTTTGGAAATTTCTAGGGTCGAAACCCTTACTCCCGAGTCAAATGGAACTCCAGTTTTGAAATTCTACTCTAATACATGTAGTTAAAGCTTACAGTGAGTAACAGTTTAGATTGGCTATTGTAAATATTTTGTATGGAAATTGCTGACAAGCATGCATGTTTTATCATTTCAGCTTTTGTTGAGAGATATTTCCGTCTGAGAGGAAACCTTCTGTTTTACTTCAAGACAAAAGATTCCGTAAGTGATTGAACTTTGTAATGGTATACATATATTATCTGGACATTGTTGGTTAAATAGTTATATACATAGCCTGTTAACTTGAGAACCAATTAGTCTAAATAAACTTAGATGTTATTAGTTTTGGCTTATGGGATACCGAATATAAAACAACTATGTTTAGTATGTTTAGTTTCCCATTTCTATCCTTTAATGCCGGCACTGGACAGGTAGGCACACAGTAACTATTAAATTTAGCTCAACTATCTGCACTAGAATGGATCACCACTGGGATTTGAACCTTTGACCTTGTACTCTCAAGGTGGCATCGAGAGATGACCAGTATACTAAGTTGATTTGCCTCTATAAACCCCATCTTCCACCATTTTACTGTTTTAATTTATTTTCAGAAATCTGAACCACTTGGTTTATTTGTGTTGGAAAGATGTACAGTAGAGTTAGACATCAATGAACAGCAACATTTCTCTTTTGTGATCGGTTAGTGCAGTTTGGTTTCTCTCTATTCCATGCAGTTATCTGTTTGTATTAATTTATTGAGTTTTTATGTAGCATTTCTGTTATAATGTATCTTTAGTTTATACTTATATATTTTAGGTCGATCTTGAAACTAGTTTTTCCAATTACTGGTACCATTTTTATTTTGTCATCGTATGACATGACCTGAGAGCAAACGTAGGACCTCTCGCACTTGAGGTTAACTATAACTATACTATCTAGTCTGCTTCCCTGGCAACCTTTACTGAACTTGTATTCAGGACCACTAGATTGAGTGGCTGACCTCAGCTCAGTATATTACACTCCTTGGCAAGCAATAAAAATTTGTCTGGTTAAGGCTGATGACTGTTTACTACCTAGTGTATCTTATAGAAAAATGGCTAATCGGGAAATGATGATATTAATTGTTTAAAACAGGTGGTTGCTTAATTGATTTAACTACAAACTCAGATTGGACTTTACATGTATATAATCTGTGTATGTTTTTATTGTTTACAGTATTTGAAGGTGATGACGTGGTGTATACTTTCTCTGCTAAGACTGAAACAGATCGAGATGGTTGGATACTGGATCTACATGTATCAAATTACGAATGTTTAAAGATGCATTATATAATTTGTTTACAGTATTTGAAGGTGATGACGTGGTGTATACTTTCTCTGCTAAGACGGAAACAGATCGAGATGGTTGGATACAAGATCTACATGTATCAAGTTACGAATGTTTAAAGATGCAGTTACAGAGTTTACGAGAACAGGTTCAAGCTAAGACCGGAGAAGATCCGCTCATTCATATGCTACCATCGGATACAGGCATGGAGTTTGAGACGCAAGCTGCAGGCTCGGCTGATGATCCTGCTATGGAGATCAGTGTCGGTAAATATGGAGTGACAGTTTATACTTCTTTGTCTACAGTTAAATAGATGTCTCTTTTCAAAACAACAACCACAGAAATATAACCTTTCCTCTCTACTAGTCTTTTTCTGGTAACATTAAACAAATAAAAAAAACTTTTACCAGTCTGTCGATTTTCTGTTTAGTTACAGATATCATACCCTTATGGTATTTCAGCAGTGATAAAGATGAGTTGAAGGCTTAAAGCTGTTTCCTTATCAACCTCGAATAAATGTGTGTAGTACTAAATACTGTAATTCACTTGCTGTGGTATATATCATTGTTTATATTTCAGCTGTTGAAGGTCTAGCCAACGATAGTAATGGACTAGCACCAAATCCATTTGCTGTGGTGTATATCATTGTTTGTATTTCAGACGTTGAAGGCTTAGCCAACGATAGTAATAGACTAGCACCGAATCCATTTGCTGTGGTGTATATATCATTGTTTATATTTCAGCTGTTGAAGGTCTAGCCAATGATAGTAATGGACTGGCACCAAATCCATTTGCTGTGGTGTATATCATTGTTTATATTTCAGACGTTGAAGGTCTAGCCAACGATAGTAATAGACTAGCACCAAATCCATTTGCTGTGGTGTTTATATCATTGTTTATATTTCAGCTGTTGAAGGTCTAGCTAACGATAGTAATGGACAGGCACCGAATCCATTTGCTGTAGTGTATATTATTGTCCCACCTCAACAACAGAATTGGTTACAACATAATCATACAGAAATGGTCGAGGTATTATATAAATAGTATAACCAATATTGTTTGATACTTTATATTTGATGGCAGATCTAGTTTTGTTAGGCTGTGAAATTGGCTAAAAACTATTGTAACAAGACACTGCTCTTGTAATTATCTTAGTGTCACATTTACCTCTTAAAGTATTTCAGCTATTAAATATTTAAATATGTAAATTTACTACTACATATATTTTGACAGAACATGAAGTTATACACCTATTTAATTTGTGCTGGAACGAAAATTTCATTAGTGTTATTAAAGATCTAAAAATATATAAAATTATAGACCTTGTTTAAAGTTCCAGATTTCATGTATTGTCATTGTTTCTAATTTGTACTACTACTTATTGTTGATATAATTATAGAAAGACAACAATCCTCATTTTCTGAAGACAATCGGTTTTGGTGATTGTAATGGTCTTGAACCTTCAACAAGGGTGAAGGTCACTGTGTATCATGTTAAAGAAAGAATGAGTGGAACGGTAAGTTATTGTGATACTGCCTTTATGTTATTCAATAACCAGCCTCATATCTTACTTGTACTCATCAATTCATTTGAAATTATGTAGGTATAAAAAGTAATGTTTGTTTATTTGTGTTCAACCTGCAGTCATAAGAGTGTGGTCATCCTTTTTCCTGCCAAATTGGCTGATTACCTATGGCTTTGAGGGAGTAAAAAGTACAGTAATAGGTGTTTTATTTTCATATTAATACCTTAGTTAACTATTTATTTGTTATATATTATTTAGTATTTATCACATAATCTGCGGTTCAGGAGTGCCGTAAAGCCGTGCCGTAAATATCGTTCGGCACTCCCAGACTGTGCAATAAATATTCAAATGAGCTTGACGTGATGTTAGCCAATCCATGCATTGATCCGTCAATGACGTCAGGATAATATCAACGTCGCCATGACGTCACACTTATTGTACCGCTGAATTTTGGCTGAAACATATGCAGCGTACATCATCCTTTTGTACAATAATGAGCGTTCTCTAAGGTTATGTGATAAATAGAATCTTACATTCGTGCTCATTACGTACGAGTTTTATTAAACTCGTCGACAAAAACAATATGACACTCGACAAAGCCTCATGTCATATCATTTTGTCCACTCGTTTGATAAAACTCGTATGTAATGAGCACGAATGTAAGATTCTATTTATTTTATTATAACCTTGAGTGTTTTAACTTGGACGACATTGATTAGTTTGAGAATATGAAATACAAGAGAGAGAACTCAGTAATGACTGTAAATGTAGATGACTCAGTAATTAGTAAGTTGAATTGTCTCCCTTGCATGACATCTAGAAAATGTATGAGAATACTTGTAGAGAATTTAATTTCAGCCCTGGTCAACTCAATAATTCAGACTTGGGTATGTTAAGGGCAGTCGTGTCATTTAACAAATTTTGTCACATCAGTCGAGCGTATAGTGTTTATAATGAACTAATGTCTGGTTCCTGGCATCGGTTATAACCATGTTTTATTGTATGCATGGGTGAAAGTTTTCAGTATTGATACTGAATTCAGTATTTTCGAAATTTTATTCTCTATGAATTTACAGTAAAAGTAGCATTTCTGTACTGAAATGAGGAATTTTCAGTATTTTACAAATTTTCAACTTTCACCCATGTGTATGTATTTTGTAGATGACTCAGATTGGTCAGGTGATATTTACACTGAATGATATATTACTGACTCCCAACATGACTCTATCAAAGTCACTTGTGTAAGTATTTTTTTTTAAAATGCCGAGCATAGCTTTTATTTGCCAGTCAGCTTTCCGCTGAAAGATGACAGGCATATATGTATGTGTGCCTCCACCCGGTTTTGAACCTGGGTCCCCAGATTAGACGGCAAACGCGCTAACCACGGAGGCCACATTTTTTATAAGTATTTATATGTTCCTCCTATTTGGCCGTGTTGTTACAGCGTACACGTTGATAGTGATAAGTAACGGATTCGATCTCAGGTTGCTACATACAGGCGCGTAGCTACTTGTACGCAGAATACGCAGCTGCGTACACATGCTTCTCAAAAAGGGAAAAATTAAATGATCGAAAAATGAAATAAAAACTGATGCCTAAGCCCTAAGGGGGGTAATCCTTTAGTATTTTCAGCATTTCTTAGAAACACTTTTAAATAGCTCCATAAAAACCTGGTTTTATCAGTAAAAATAATACAAAAGATGATGCAAAAAACATCCCAGAACGCACCAGACGTTCTAGCGAACACAATTTTTCAGGCGGGGGCATGCCCCATACCCCCTAGCCCTCTTGCGTACACATTCAAGTACCTCTAGCTACGCCCCTGACATACTAAATTGATAAAAATCGTTCGGGTATAGATCTCTTATTTGATGCTTAACATATAAAGGTAGTTCCAGGAAATGGCCTGTTGGTCTGATGTCTGATGATGTGTATGGAAAGTATCTGTGTTACAGGAATACTAATGGTTGGACTGATAACCAAATTAAAAAAAAACATTCATATAATGTTTGTTAATTTAAAATTATCATTCACATAAATTCAACAGGATTTTATTAAAAGTAGCTATTGCTTTTAACTATGAGATGGAAATATTTAAGTTTTGCGCTTTAACTTAAGAACTTAAGCAGGTATTTGAGAAGTGTTTGAGTTTTAATTGTTTTCTACAGTGGAACAGATTCGGTTAAAGTTGGTGGTATAACAATTGTTGGTTGGATGAATGAAGCGGCTGGAACCATCACTGACCTACAGGATCCAACAGTAAGTCATACCTTGTTGACATCATGTGATACCTTGTTGACAGTATGTGTCATGTGATACCTTGTTGACAGTATGTGTCAGGTGATACCTTGTTGACATCAGGTGATACCTTGTTGACATCAGGTGATATCATGTGATACCCTGGTGACATCATGTGATACCTTGTTGACATGTGATACCATGTTGACATGTGATACCATGTTGACATCATGTGATACAATGTTGACATCATGTGATACCTGGTTGATATCATGTTGACATCATGTGATATCATGTTGACATCATGTGATACCTCATTGATATCATGTGATACCTTGTTGACACCATTTGATACCTTGTTGACATCATGTGATACCTTGTTGACATCATGTGATACCTTGTTGACATAATGTGATATCATGTTGACATAATGTGATACCTTGTTGACATCATGTGATACCTTGTTGACATCATGTGATACCTTGTTGATATCATATGATACCTTGTTGACATCATGTGATACCTCATTGACACCATGTGATACCATGTTGACATCATGTAATACCATGTTGACACCAGATGTCATGTATGTGAGATTGTATTGATACAGTATGATAACATATTAACAAATATTTATATTTAAGTGTGTTCCTTGTAAATGTTAGAACATATTAAGTTAATTTTTAATTATTAAAAAGGGCGGAGCGAACAAAGCGTAGTGAGTCCATTTAAGTCATTTAAAATTTACTTAATATGTTTTAACTGGCTTAGAGCATAACAATTGCCAATAGAAATATGGGCCAACACAGGACTTCACGTCTGTTAAGAGCAAAGTTGTGATGATTAAATTTTCATTTAACCACCAAAAATCAGCACTTTCATTGGCTCAAAATGTAGGTTATATTCTAATATGCATTATTGTTCTGTGAAATAATTAAAAAAATCCAAAAGAAACAACTCTGTAACCCTCTGTCTTACACAATATCACTTTAGGTCTCCAGTATATTATGATTTCCATTCACAAACCCAGACGGGGGGATGGGGGGTTGCAACAGGGGATTTGTACCCTCTGGAATTTGGGCAAAATTGAGGTTACCTTACATATTTACACCAGTGCTATAGAATAAATAGAGGATATTTGTTGATTTTAGTGTTTGATCTACTGTAAACCGCTTTACTTTTGCGAATACTAACTTTCGTGTTTTGCCGATCGTCGGCATATTCGCGACTACAAAGTTTCCATATTTTAGTATCCCGGGAACTCCGCGAAACCTAAGTCGCATAGTGACAAATTCACTATTGTTACAATCTATCACATACCTACTAATTGTACAGTATATGATTGCCGCATACTTAATGTTCTCACCTTTGGTTAATCCTTTGTCTCTTTGTTAAGCCCAGTCAAACATAGATTGTTTTTGTCCATTGAATACAAAATAATTGACAATTTATCTAAACTGTCACAAACTGCATCATTACTGCGTTTATTTTCCCATATTATGTGTGTTCAATGACCAAGTAATTATGCAGCAACTGTGAAATTAGTTTAATGGAATTAATTTTCTTCAAAAACATAGTTGTTCACTAAAAAGGAACGTTTCTTACTTGATGTGAAAATCCTGTGACGTAAAACTTGGTTTCACACTTAATACAGCCATGTAAACATCTCACACAAACACTATGAATTTCGTTCAAAATGAGAAACTTTCGCGTTTTTCATGTTCTGAACACTTACTTTTGAGAATTTCTACCACTCGCGAACTCCGCGAACTTAAATCGCGCGAAATAGTTTCTAGGTTTACAGTATTTGATTTCGCTGAGTGATCACAAAAATCAATATTAAAAACATTATTTTGTTGACCTAATAATGTCAGTAATTTTTTCAGGGTACTGGCATGTTACAGGTCCGACCTACCCGACCAGTATCTTATAAACGACGTTCTAAAGGCTTAGATACACTCAAACCTGTCTCGGACAACTTTACAACACGAACATTTAGATTTGATACCAACGATGGTGTGAAATTATTGGTGTATGAATATATGGGAGAGAGTAGATACTCATTTGATATTCCAATGAAAGCATTGTAAGTCTATATCTTATTTCACATTTACCAAGATTTATAAGTCGTATTTAAAACATGAGTGTTTAGTTTATATAACTTTATACTAATTATACCCCCACTACTAAAGTAGGGGGGGGGGGGCTATGTAGGAGTAACTTTGTCGGTCCGTTGGTCGGTCGGCCTGCCCAACCGGTACATTTGTTCGCCAAACATTTAGTCAATATCTCAAAGGTCAAGGTCACACTTGGAGTTGAAAGGTCAAAAATGAGCATAATTGAGCTTGTCCGGAGCATTTAATGTGGGATTTGAAAATAATGTGGCACCAATGTACACTAGTAGTAAACGGTGTGTCATGCAAACCAATTATGTCAATATTTTCAAGGTCACACTTGGAGTTCAAAGGTCAAATGACTATACTATCCTAGCATTGCACTGCGAATAGTGGAGCGCGCTGTTCGTGGACAGCTCTTGTTGATGACATTAATCGCCACGATGGTATAAGAGAAGTAAGCCTTTTGTCTGATGTGTTGCCGTCATAGAGGGAACCCTGGACCTCCTGCTCTTGAAGCAGGCACTCTACCTCTAGACTATCAAGACTGTATTAAAGCATGCTTGCATTTAGTTACCATAACTATCTCCGAAAATGTCCCCTTGATCTAAAATCAAATTAAGATGTGTAATTGGGGAATATTTTAGATTGCCCCTTCTCAATTATTTATCTATGCTGATAAAAATTGTGTTTTCTGTCTGCAGGAAGTTATTTATAGAAGAAGAGAGAGTACGGATGAAACAACTTCAAGATTTGGGCAAGGTAATATACATGTACTGTACTTTGAAGAGTACTCACCAGATTGTCAAATATAAACATGTTGAGTCGTTTTGTCATGTACAAAAACCTCTAAATGTCTTCCCGCCATAAGATATACAATGTATAAATATTTGAGTTTTTACTAATATATATTACTGAACTTGATAATGGATGATGAATTATACTGTGTACTGTATTCGTCCAAGTATTTCTCACACTTGTATCAAAACAGAATTGATTCAGAAACTTGCATCTTCATATATTATCCAAGTCTCTGATGGGCAAATCAGAAACTTACCATTTTATTGACCTTGCCTCTTATTCATCTCATTTAATGAAATCAATAAGTAGAGACACTCATGTTTGAACCTCTTTGTACATTGCATATAATTTGCTGGCTTAGAAGAAGGTCATAAGTACAAAAACGCCATTTTTAGAAAACAACAAAAAAACTGTCTGAAAAATACTCTTTACTTATGAAAAACAAGCTTTTTCCACTTCAGCTTGGTCAATATAACCTGTTCTGATTTTCATGACAATAGGCTCATAAGAAGCGCCTTGTGATGCAGAATTCAAATATGTATGAGTCTTATAAGGTCATAAGTAGCACTTACACAAAATTCTCATTCTAATCTAGCGAATTGTATAGCTAATGATCTGTGTCTTTTGTTATAAGGTAAATATTTATATAGATCTTGTGTCGTCAATGGTTACATGGTATATTTCAGCTTCCGAGTGGTCTGGAATCCTTAGTAGCAGCAGATATAATGTATCGTGCATCAGTTGTTGCCGAGTGTACTGATGCCGTCAATGTGTTGGCGTGTTACCGAGGTTCCAACATGCTACTTACCCCACATACCCAAACACGTACTAACACACCATTGTTCATACTGCATGATATCAGTCTACGATACTTTGATGATTTATCTGACTGCTCTGGGGTGGTATTTAATATTGATCTTATTTAATTGGAGAATAAGGATAGCCAATCATATCGCCTGTTACAGACCAAGAATTTAATATGGTGTGATCTGATTGGTTGTTCTTATCCTAAAGTCAAGTAAGTTCAATATTGAATACCACCCCTTGTTGACTACATACTTCCTAACTTCGTTTTACCCTTAAGAAATTTTTTCTGGTTTCTCTGAAATATTCTCAAGGGGGAGATAATTTGCTTGCAGCAACCTTTTTTACCCTTTTCTCAAGTTTATTGCATAAGTTCCTCTATTTATGATATAATTATACTCAATCTTCTTTCAAGCTTCATTGTGGGTAATTTAATCTGATAATTTGAACCAAAATTTTGACAGGCTATCAAAGTATGTTATCGTTTAAAGAAATTAAAAAGTGGTCAGATTGGCTTGATAACACTATACAGTCAGATCTCGATACAACGACACTGTTCGTTCCCGATCAAAATGTCGTTATAACGAATTTGTCGTTATACTGAATTTCACTAGTGACGGGAATTTTGATTGGGAGATTGTTTCATAAAAATCAATTATTGCTTAACATATAATTTATTATGTCATAAAATTGTCATAATCAGCAAAATCAGCAGTATGAAATTATCATAATTGTATAAAATAATATTTAAAATAAAATACAATGTTTTGAGAGAGCTCCAAATAACGTACGTCCGAATTTAAAGATGTCCGGATACTACTACAGTAAACTATAAAATATAACGCTCTAGAGAATAAATTGGTGATTCATTTTGCTACTAATTATATCCTATCGACTTTAAGAATTGATAAATTAATAAATCATGTCGAGAAATCTCGATTGACATCGTTTATGTCGTGACCCGTATGATTTCTAAAATACGAATATATGCGATGACTTCGCTTAACTCCCTTGATTACGAATGCGCGAGCCCTATTTCACAAACTGTGTTTCGACTGTGAAAGGTTCCACTATTATAATGAGAGCAATTAAGATGATTTTCACAAGTGTAATTACATAAGTAGGCTCCTTGCTTAGACGGCGACTTTATGTAAAGCCGATAAATAGTTCAAGTGTGAAAAATAGTCCCTTGATAGTGTCAGTATATCGAGTATTAATTACTGTGTAAACACTCGATTCGTTCCCATTGTTTTGCTGTCGGTGTCGGTAAGTGAATATGTCGTTATAACGGATACAATTAACGTTGTATAGAATTCGTCCCCACCAATTGGTGTCGTTATGACAAAATTGTCGGTATAACGGATGTCGTTGTAACGAGTCCTGACTGTACTAGGACTCGCAGTGAAGCTAATCAAGACTTGAATGTATTCTGGCTTTAGTTGAAACTAATTGAATGAAATGTTATCATCTCATCTGTTACTAGTGGCTGCTATATTCCTGCTTCCGATCTACCAAAACATCTCAATCTGAGCTAAATATCAGCTCAAATTGTCTCCTATATCTTTAAGGTGCAGTTTATTTTCAAGATTTTAGGTCATTGGCCCATGAATCACATATATCATTACAAACACGTTATATAGCATAATTATCTTCTTTGGAATTAAATCGATATCATGAAATAAAACATATTCAAGAACATTTCAAGATCTCTAATTTGAGATTTGTCTTAATCTTAAACTCTAAAATCTCAATTTGAGCTAAGATGTTTCCTTGAGATATTTCTGTAGATCGGGGCCTGTTTGACCGGTGTAATATTCAGTATATAGTAAAACTTTGATAATAATACCGCACTTTATACCCTGATTTATTGAGTTGGTTTTAAGGTGGAAGGGTACTTTTAAAGAGATAATGTTTGCGATGTCATGACAACGTCATTAATGATGCCAACGGCATACAAGATGCCCCATTGAATTGCAAATAGCTTCTAATTTCCAACGGTACCAAATATTGAAAGAATCCATGATAATTGTTGTTTTCACCTTAAGTTAATACAGAAGTTGAATAAAAACTGAAAATGGACTGAAAAATAATTCTTAATTGTTCCAATGGTCTCATCAGTTAGTTGGTCTTATTACTGAGGTTACACAAAGAGCAAACAGTTGAAAATTTACCTGGAAATTGTGTTCTTAATTTGGAGGTGGTCTTATTATTCAGACGGTCTTTATATCCTTTCCGCTACCACGATTTTTTGGGGGGTTATGAGAAATTCATATGGTCCCTATACCCAGTCCCTGAGACACTATTGACTTGCAGCACTGATAAAAACTCGATACCTCCGGATGCTACACACCTTGCCTAAACCGAAAGTAGAAAAAAAGTCAATATTTCGACTAAAGGTCACCGGAAATGACGAGGTGACGGTGACCCTTGCGCGAAATACTTCTTTTTTTTTTTTTTTTTTTTTTTTTTAGCTTGACAGGCCTACTTTTTGGCCCCTTTAGGGCATTGTTCCTGACCCCTTTGTCTAGCCTTATATTCCTGCTATAGAAAAATAAAAACGTTTTGGCGCTAAATGATAATGCAATTCCACAGGGAATGGTACCGCAATGGCGGGTAGGACCAGTAATTTCAGTTTTGTAAAATCTACGTTCAAAGCCCTCTTTAAAGGGGTCTAGCGGGCCCAAAAACCTGTGCACGACCCTGGGCCCGTAATATCCTGTAGTCTGAGATGCCTGTGTACCCATGACAGCAAAATTCCCGAATTTGGGCATTTAGGTCGAAAACTACGGAAGGCCGAAATGGCCATCTCGGCGAGTCTGCATAAGTATGCTATGGTAGCGGAAAGGATATGAGGTTTAACTGTGTTTAATATATTGTTATATTCACTATACTCAGGGGTTTCATTTGACTCAGGAGTAGGGGTTTGAGTCTTTTGACCCTTGAAATTTAAAAAAAAAAAAAATTGTCCCTCAAGATGTTGGGCATTTTCTTTTAAAAACAATTGATCCTGATGGTTATTTTGTTTAAAAAAAAGTCCAAAGTATCAAAATGATGCTTCAGATTCAGAAGCTAGTGGGACCCCTGTATACTGGTGTATTGTTATAAAGAATCTTGTATTCTTGTATTGATGGGATATTATTGTTTTCTACCCATGTTTTAGTTGCCTGGTGAATGGAATAATGCATGTCAGGAATATATGGATGTGTGCATGTCTACCAATACTATATATACACAACAAATCAAGTATCTTAGCTCACTAAAAGGTACAGGTAGTCTCCAGGGATCCGTTTCAGAGACATTTCTTAGCTAAGATCCAAATTTTCCGTTGATTATTGAGAGCATAGTAAGTAAGGCCGAACTTAAAATACAATGTATTCTTTGTTTCCCCATCCCGACCCTAGCAGATTTAGAATTAGTAGGTAGGTAGGGTAAATAATTTTTTTAATTGTTTCAGTATGATAGTTATTGGTTAAAGCATAAAAATAATGAAATTTAGAATTAACTCAAAGGTGAAAATCAACAATCCTAAATTTAATCGTAAGAAAGAAGCCGGTAAACAAAAAAATAACATTTTCACTTCCAATTTTTAATAAAAAAAATATTATTTTAATTTGGGCAATAAAATATTTTGGGTAGGGCCCTTTTTAATCGGGTAGGTAGGGGATGGGGAAACAAACAATATTTTATTTTAGGCCTAAGCCCATACAACTTAAAAAAGTTATTTATAATAATGTTTGGAACTCTTATAACTTTGCTTTAATGTACTACCTGATGTAGTTTGCTTAGAATAGCATATGAAAAAGTCGAATCTTAGCTAAGATATATCTATGAAACGGG
This sequence comes from Spisula solida, assembly GCA_947247005.1. NCBI lineage: Eukaryota > Metazoa > Mollusca > Bivalvia > Venerida > Mactridae > Spisula > Spisula solida. The sequence goes on from OX365950.1 coordinate 50,078,548, forward strand.
AAACGGGGCCCAGTTTCTTACTAACATTTATTATTCTACTTAAACTATTATATGTACAGTGTATCCTTGCCAGAGCCCACCCTCTGTAGAGCATCAACCTCTCTACAACAATTTCAAATTTTCCTTTAGGTGATATTTACTCTGAATTTAACCTCTGTAGGGCGACAGCCTCTCTAAAACACCTTCAAAATTTCTCTTTGGTGATATTTACTCGCTAAACTTGACCTCTGTAGAGCAATAACCTCTATGCAATGACAAATATTTGATCTCAAAGATTGTTGCTGTCCAGAGTTTGTGCTGTACATGTATTAGGATTTCCAATATAATTATATGTATTTCCAATATAAGTTGGTGTATCAAATTCATACAACTACTTTATCATGCTATTTTGGTGATGGCGCCGTTCATTATGGTTCAAATTCCACTATATGGCTGTGTAACATCTTTCAATACAGCAAGTTGAACATTTGTAAAGTGCTTTATAGTCCCCACTTGTCTGGTGTGAGGGGTACGATTTCCTAGGTAACCATTTTCATGTTCTTTCGTGGCATTGGGTTTTTTATGTCCTCCACATGTGGAGAAGTTGTCAGTTGCTTGCGGAAGAGCAAGTTTGTACTGTTGATAAGTAATTGTACAGTCCAGTTAGGATATGGTAACAGTGACGTAGCTGTTTATGTGTACACAAAAGATTACAACCATTGACTGAACAGGTAGTGCGAATATAGTATGTTAGTTTAGCATTGAGATTATAGCTGTCTGTATAAGCCTTTATAATTGGTTTTACATCGTAATAGTGGACTCGATCGCTGCATCATTCTATTCTTACCCTGACTGGACTATAGGATGACTGGTAAGGTTCACTGTTCATGGATATAGCTGGCAAGTTATTAAACATTACCTGTATTTGGATGACCTGTTCTTTGATGTTATGCAATATCCATATATTTAACTAGCTTGTGACTCACCATCTAGCTATTTGAACCTGAACCTCCTAGTCTAAGTTAGGTACTGTTACAAATACTTGAGCAATGGCCATGGCCTAGTGGTTAATGCATTGAATTTGAAACCCAGCCATCCTGGTTTGATTCATGAAAATTTGACAACAATGTTGATTTTCTCCCTCATGTTGAGAAGTTGTCAGTTCCTTGTTGAAGGGTAAGTTGGCACTGGTTAGGATACAGTCCAGGAAAATTGGTTAGGTGAATCAGCCACTGTATGTTACTGAAAATTGCTGAAGAACTTAGGTAAACCTGAGTAAACCTCAGTATGCAGTAAGCATGCTTCTTCCCTATCTTCCAGTAGATATAATATCCCTGTGTTCAGAGTTCACACAGAAATGTTATACAACATAATGTGCTAATGCATGACAACTCCTTGGTTCTAATATATATTAACACAAATTCTCATGTTTCTTATTACTGTAAACCAACTTAATTTCGTGTGTACAAATTTTCTGTTTTTTTCCGATAGCCGGCATATTCGCGGCTACAAATGTTCTCGTTCTAAGTCTACCATAAATGAGACTTGTTCGTGGTTTTCAATTTCAGAACATCTTCACGGATATTTAATTTCGTGCATTCATACCACTTGTGAATTCCGCGAACTTAAAATTGCGCGAAATCAATTGTTGGTTTGCAGTACTCAGACTTTGTCTTTGACCATTAAGATGAGTCATTGACATATTTGTGCCTGTATCTTTAAGATCGCGTGATTTATCGTTCGCTCCCTCACAGCTTCTGTGTGAAACCTTCCTGTTTCTGACTATATATATCTGTTCTATTGAAGTAATATATTAGCTTGGTATTCTAAGTCTATTGATTTTGAGGTCAGTAGGTCAAAGGTCACTGTGCCATGGGGGCATATGTGTTTTACAAACATCTCTTGTTAAGTACATGTAAAAATTGATTTTGTTCATACACTGTAATTTTTTATGGCCCGGCATCTACTGATGCAGGAGGCATACAGTGATTGTCCTGTCCATCTGTTCGTCCGAAAATGTTCACCAAAACTTTCAGGTTGTTGAAACTCAAATAATTTTGAAGTGCATCAAGGCATTGCTGTCAAACTTGGCATACTTGTTTACCATCATAAACACCTTAAATTGTCAACACTGTGTAATACTATCCAACATTGCAACATAATTATGGCCCCTGATTGTCTTAGCTAGTTATTATGGACAAGGCTTTAACCAGGGCATAACCGTTTCTTAAATGCAATGTTGTTAATACCTAATTTAAAAGTCTTTCTATATTGTGGTTTTAACTGTTAGATGTTGAGATATAAAAAAAATTCAGTTTTAACTGAACTGTGTAAGATGGTGAGATTAAGAAATATGTTTTATATTTTAGGTTGTAATTTTAAACCGAGTATTAAGAAAGCGGACAAGGAACTAGAACATATACCAATAAACCTACATATACAACGTATGACAGTACTCAATGAATCTACGCAAACATGTAAGTTATATATACCTACATATACAATGTATAACAGTACTCAATGAATCTACACAAACATGTAAGTTATATATACCAACATATACAATGTATAACAGTACTCAATGAATCTACACAAACATGTAAGTTATATATACCTACATATACAACGTATGACAGTACTCAATGAATCTACGCAAACATGTAAGTTATATATACCTACATATACAATGTATGACAGTACTCAATGAATCTACGCAAACATGTAAGTTATATAAACCTACATATACAATGTATGACAGTAATCAATGAATCTACACAAACATGTAAGTTATATAAACCTACATATACAACGTATGACAGTACTCAATGAATCTACGCAAACATGTAAGTTATATAAACCTACATATACAACGTATGACAGTACTCAATGAATCTACGCAAACATGTAAGTTATATACCTACATACACAACGTATGACAGTACTCAATGAATCTACGCAAACATGTAAGTTATATACCTACATACACAACGTATGACAGTACTCAATGAATCTACGCAAACATGTAAGTTATATACCTACATACACAACGTATGACAGTACTCAATGAATCTACGCAAACATGTAAGTTATATAAACCTACATATACAACGTATGACAGTACTCAATGAATCTACGCAAACATGTAAGTTATATACCTACATACACAACATATGACAGTACTCAATGAATCTACGCAAACATGTAAGTTATATTAACCTACATGTACAATGTACATGTACAATGTATGAGTAAGTTATTACGATCAATATCTGTACTATGTTATAGTTTCAGTATTATCATTTTATGGTGTTTTAAGGTGCATTGTCAGCCAGCTTCATTTAGCACACTTTAGCAAGTTGTAAGATGAGTATTAATAAATACCTACGGGAAAAAATATTAAATGGAGAAATGAAAAAATGGACAAAAATTAATATGACATGAAGAAATGTCTTATCCCTTTTAATGGCCTTTTATGTCGTTCAAGTGTCACACTGTTCTGGCCAGATGTGACAAGTAAGGACTGGACTGCTTGATTTAATCCCCTGGTAACACACAGATTTATCTCCAGGGGTAACGCACAGGTTTAAAGTTCTTGTAGCAAGTTTTTGATTACAACAATCAGTGTGTTTGCAATGTGTTGTAATCCTGGTGAAACTACCTGAAACTTGGTCAGAAGATAGCTTTTTCAGAGTCTCAGATTATTTCTAAACTGTCATAAAATGATGTAAAAGCTTGTGAACACTCTGGAGGTCATTTTTTTATCAAATCTTCCTAAAACTTGTACAGAATGATTGCCTCTATTAAATCTTTGACAATGTTGAAACTAGGTCATGTGGTGTATACCAATACCATGGTTTTACGATTCTAACAAAACTTAATAAAGTGTGTTTATATATGAAGCTAGGTACTGTGTAAGAGAATGCTGCATGTTTACTTCCATGACGTCATCAATAGACGACATGATGTCATAACCCGGGTACCGAAATTTTTAAACAAATTGCTTTGTCTATATAGGTAAAATGGTATACAGGTCAGGCATCAACAAATATTTTTAAACGCACTTGTCCTGCAATATAGACAAAGAAGAAACCCCCAAAATCTTACTCATCCTGCTATATGAATAAAGAAGGAAAACAATTTGCAGGACAAGCAGACGAGTAGATTTATTGCGGCCTGCAGGTGGTTGCTATGATATTGTGTGGTTGCTATGATATGGTGTATTCTATTATACAGGTGGTTGCTATGATATGGTAACTGTTGGTGCTTTTGCTGCACATTCAAGAAAGTTTCGATCTGGCGGATTAGCAGCAATGATACAACGTCAACAGGATCAATATTCTCCCGAGGGCACACTGAGTAAGGTCACAAAGGTGAAACGTGCGTGTGAACTCGTGAATAACTTACATAGACTACAGATTGAGATAATCAAACTATGTGATCAAGTTTGTCAGGAAGCTCTGCAGGGGGATGGACAAAGTTTACTGGCTGTAACATCAACATTATCAGAACGGGTAGGTTGTTGACTATTGAAAATCTATAGAAGTTGTAAGGGACCTGTTACTGTACTTTATTGAACAAGTAAATCTTTGTCTGATTGATTATATACAGCGTAAGAAAATCATAGTAATCATCATCAGTGACTTTACATGCAATGTCATGTAATATTTTAATGCAATTTGTTATAATATGCAATGTTTCTACATTCTTGGTTCTTAGTTACTTATTGGTATTGAAAAATACTGTTACTGTTGATCCTAATAAACATTTGAATGGAATGTCTTCTTTTTACAATTCGTAGAATAAGGGAGCTATTGGTTTAATCCATTTTTTTTTTAGGTCGATTGTGAAACAAGTTATACCAACTTTTATAACAACTTATATTAATCAGTCTCGGCACCTCTTTCCTGATTTTATCCATTTTTGCCACGTGGATATGAGTGGAGAGAAGCCAGTTTCACTTTATGCTTAGCCTCTAGCAAGGGAAATACTGGTACCGTTTTTATTTCGTCTTTGGTATGACGCAGCCTGGGACCAGACCCAGGACCTCTGAAACTAATAGTGGACGCTCTACCACTAGGCAATTGAGGAGTCGAGTCTTTAGTTGACTGTTGTTGAAAAAATCTAGACAGTTGTATACACCTGTTAATACAGTAGTTTATTGTTAATTCTTCTGATTCCTCAATATAAGTTTTTGGGTAGGGTTGACTTTTGCTGGTAGGTGGAGTGAGGGGATTCAAACCATACTTTATATAGCATCATCTGTTTCCTTACAACTGGCAGGGAAAAAACTGAATGACCACACACCCTAATGAAAGTCTGAGTCAAATGCAAATAAACTTACAAGTAAAAGAAGGAAAGTGGAACACACAGGACAGGTCAAGTTGATATCTTTTATTGAGTATATCCAACGTTTCAACTTTTCAATAGTCTTATCAGGAGTTATAATAACCGTACACGTACATCTGTTCAGGTAAAGGAGTTGGTGATGGATTGTGAAAGTCCGATATTACAAGATACAGCAAACAAACTAGCTGATATACATGAAGAGTTTGAAGCCTTAGCTGAGGAGAGAGCAGAAAGAGCCGAGAGAGCTAGATCTAAATATACTGATACACACAAAGAGAAGGACTGGAAATGGACCGGAAGTTGTTTTGTTCGCAGTCCTACAGTAGAACCGTGGGTAAGTAGTCATATTAAATAAATCACAAAACAAGTAATTAAGAATTGCAAGCAATACAGAAGTCCCATACCGGTTTTAAGCCATTTTCAATGTTTCTGTTGCCATAGCAACCACAATTTTGGTCGGAATCAATATATGTTTGGATGTGCATTATACCCTTATTGTCCCCCTATCCACATACCAAGTTTCATAAACCTAGCTTGGAAACTGTTTGAGTTATGTCAGGATCCAGATTTTTTGAGGGAATGACGGACGGACAGAGGGCAAACCTATAGTCCCCTCCAGTCAAAATCCAGTAGGGGACTTAGTCTAATAAACTTTCAATTTCTAAACTCAATCTTTGAAAACATAGAGTGGCAGCTATGGTCAAGTGGTTAGGGCACTGGATTTGTAACTAAGTGTTCTTCGGTCGAAGGAGGTCACACCCTTCAACCTGATGTTGATTTTCTTGCACATGTGGAGATGTTGCTGGTTCCTTGCGGCGGGGTAAGCAGTACTGGTTGGGATACAGTCCATGAAAACTGGTTAGGATACAGTCCATGAAAACTGGTTAGGATACAGTCCATGAAAACTGGTTAGGATACAGTCCATGAAAACTGGTTAGGATACAGTCCATGAAAACTGGTTAGGATACAGTCCATGAAAACTGGTTAGGATACAGTCCATGAAAACTGGTTAGGATACAGTCCATGAAAACTGGTTAGGATACAGTCCATGAAAACTGGTTAGGATACAGTCCATGAAAACTGGTTAGGATACAGTCCATGAAAACTGGTTGGGATACAGTCCATGAAAACTGGTTGGGATACAGTCCATGAAAACTGGTTAGGATACAGTCCATGAAAACTGGTTAGGATACAGTCCATGAAAACTGGTTAGGATACAGTCCATGAAAACTGGTTAGGATACAGTCCATGAAAACTGGTTGGGATACAGTCCATGAAAACTGGTTAGGATACAGTCCATGAAAACTGGTTGGGATACAGTCCATGAAAACTGGTTAGGATACAGTCCATGAAAACTGGTTAGGATACAGTCCATGAAAACTGGTTAGGATACAGTCCATGAAAACTGGTTGGGATACAGTCCATGAAAACTGGTTGGGATACAGTCCATGAAAACTGGTTAGGATACAGTCCATGAAAACTGGTTGGGATACAGTCCATGAAAACTGGTTAGGATACAGTCCATGAAAACTGGTTGGGATACAGTCCATGAAAACTGGTTAGGATACAGTCCATGAAAACTGGTTGGGATACAGTCCATGAAAACTGGTTAGGATACAGTCCACGAAAACTGGTTGGGATACAGTCCATGAAAACTGGTTAAGATACAGTCCATGAAAATGGTTAAGATACAGTCCATGAAAACTGGTTGGGATACAGTCCATGAAAACTGGTTAGGATACAGTCCATGAAAACTGGTTAGGATACAGTCCATGAAAACTGGTTGGGATACAGTCCATGAAAACTGGTTAGGATACAGTCCATGAAAACTGGTTTGGATACAGTCCATGAAAACTGGTTAGGATACAGTCCATGAAAACTGATTAAGATACAGTCCATGAAAACTGGTTGGGATACAGTCCATGAAAACTGGTTAAGATACAGTCCATGAAAACTGGTTAGGATACTGTCCATGAAAACTGGTTAGGTGATTCGGCTGATCATCAATTGCTGAGAAACAACATTAAACCTGAATAAAAAAAATTGAAAGCATATTTTGAAGCATATTTAAAAATACATATGTAAAACAAATATTCAAACTTTTGATATCATTTATGGACGTTGATTATGTGTTAAGCACCAACTACAACTTGTACTGAATGTTATGATGTTATAAATAAAGGGGTTAAAGGGACTGCCTCACATATTGGTGTATTGCAAAAATAAAATAAAATTGTCAAATATTCGCGTAATTTTGGTATAGTTGGCTGTATATCCCATAAACAACCACACTGATGTCTAAAATAACTTGAGAAACTTTGGCATTTGGTAGTTATTTAGTATTTTTACATCAAAAATTCTATAGGGTATTAATACCCTATAGAATTAACACTATCATTACTTAAATTGCCTGAAATTTGTTAGCATTTGATGAAAACGAATTGAAAATCAAACCAAATACCTCACTGATGTTTATGCTGTAGTTTGTTGATGTTACAGTTCGATCACGTGTGAATTACATAATTCACAAAGCAAATTAGAAGGAAATTTAGCACTTTTTTTCAAGAAAAAAATACTCAGTGGGTGATATCGAGAGTTGATAAAATTGCTTTTTTGCACCAAATCTTTTATAAAGCAACCGTCAGTGGCTTTCTATTACATCAATACTTGGTTAGGTTGTAAAATCACGATATACAAAAATTTTAGCCCAATCTGTGAGGCAGCCCCTTTAAAGGTTTTCTTGAACATATTTGTAGGATATGACTCGTGTGATATCTTATGTTTGCAGGATATGACGAGAGTGAATACAGAAGCTTCCTTGGTTTGTTTGACTTCAATGGTTGAAGATCTAATACAGAATAAGTCCGGAGAAATGGATAGACCAAAGTGGCTCGGTGACATCAGTCCTAATGTCATCAAACTGAAGAGTTTTATTGAGATTGTTTGTCAGAAAGCTACACATTTCATGTCCTTCTTAGATCTTATAGTAAGTGGTGTGTTAAAATTTAATTACGTAAGTTTTCTGTTTTTAGCTCACCTGCCACAAAGTGGCAAGGTGAGCTTTTGTGATTGTTTTTTGTCCGTCATCCGTCCGTTAGACATTTCACCGTTAACACTCTAGCACTTTCAATTTTGCTTTGATCTTCATCAAACTTGGTCAATAGTTGTATCTCAATGAAGTAAAGGTCAAGTTCGAAGTTTGGTCATGTGGGGTCAAACACTAGGTCAAAAGGTCAAATAATAGGAAAACCTTGTTAACACTCTGGATGCCACATTTTTGCTTCAATCTTCATGAAGTTTGGTCAAAATGTTTATCTTGATGACCTTAAGGTCAATTTCAAAGTTTGACCATGTTTAGCAGGTGAGCGCCATAGGATCTATAATCCTCTTGTTTATTCTGCTACGTTTTTCCAAAAAACATGGAAAGGGAGTATGGAGGGAGTATGTCACATGTACGGTTGTGCCTGGCCATTAGTGACTCCGGGCATTGTACATTGCACACATGTTAAGTGAGTAGAACCTGCCTACAGCGTACCTTTTCAGCGCAATTGTGTGGAGACTGTACTTACACATGCGGCTCATGTACATTGTCCTACATATGTTTGTACGTTGGCGGTAGAAGGCATGTGTGTTTAACGTACAAGAGTGAATCCGTAGCCCAAACGCAGCTCGAACTCCGTGAAAGATCCTCAAATACAAAAATAGCTATGTTGTGTCTGCGTGCTACCAAATACATACAGGGGCGGTACTCACCACTCACAGATTCCCATGTTTTGTTCGTGTTTTTACACATAGACGGCATGTACTTGCAAGTATGTTGTGTTGTGACCGCCGCTTATGTGAGGTTTTACTGAATACATTTTAACTTGTCTGTAAAGACCCCCAATGGGAACAAAAAAAATGTTATATGTATAGTCCAGTCAGGATAAGAATACGATGATGCAGTGGTTGAGTCTACTTTAACTGTGTAAATCCTATTATAAAGGCTTATACATGTACATACAGCTATAATTTCAATGCTAAACTAATATCACTACCTGTTCAGACAGTGGTAACGATCTTTTGTGTACACATAAAAGACTATGTCACTGTCACCATATCCTAACTGGACTGTATATTAAATTATCATGTGTGAAATAAACTTTCTTCATAAATCTACACTGATGTAATTACATGAATGTTGTATTTGTTGCTATACCAGCCTCTATTAGTAACAAATATTATTGTGATCCCCTATGTGAGATATTTAGTAACAAGATGAATGTTTTGTTTTCTGTTTTAGGAACATAAAGATAATCTAAAAGTGATGCATGTGATAAAAAGTAGAAGAGATTTATGTTTTGCTCATGCAGTAAGTGTTTTATTGATTTACTGGTATATGTGTATGGTTGAAACGCTTAGTTCTTGATTTGGTCCGGAAATACAAATCTTCACTTAACACCGGTCATCTCACAATGTTCATGTCATTATGATATTATCTACCAACTTGGCATCACTGATTTAAAAATGATTACTACATTTTTATGAAACACTGAATCACATTTCAATGATAGCACAAAATAAAAAAAATATTTTTTTTTGTTTGAGGACCCATTTTTGTAACCCCGTTTATTTCTATATCATCATTGGTAAATGACATTTAAAAAATATTTTGAAAATTTGACTAACCCTGGTCAACATGCGGAGTCCATTTCTGTATTAATTTGCGGTGGCCTAGAGATAGGGTGTGCGCTTCAGGATCGAGAGGTCCTGGGTTCCACCCCTGTCTGAACCACTGCTTAATTTCTCAGTGCAAGAATAACGCACATGCTCCACTTGACCAAGGTGTGAATTGGTACCTGTGAAGGCTGTGTCTGAATATGATCGATAGTCCTGGGCGCTGCAGATCGATGTTGGCTGCACACCCACCAGGAGAGAAATAGTCTCCCCAGGGAGACATGAACACAGGTTTCCATAGGTAGCCCAATGACGAGGGAGGTCAAAATGTCAAAAGGGTGGCTGAACTGCCAAAAGCAGTCCTCAAAAATTGGTAACTTAACTTTTTTTTAAGATTCAACTGTACAAATTGAGATGTGTTATAATTATGTATGTCAGTCTGTAAAAATTTCAATGAAACTTTACCTCTGAGTCAATACTTGGTACCATGTCTAGTTGTGCATATCGTCAGGAATGTTAGGTCGGATAATTTTCGCCAGAGTTATTGCCCTTTGTGGGAGACGTTTTTGTGTAAAAACCCTTTAAGTTGGTAAACTGTTGTACATTTCTGTTACAGTTGTCAGCAGTGGTGAGTGGAATCATGTTACACTTATATTCACATATAAACGATGCCACCATCGTAGATCAGTTAACACATATAGGTATACTTGTACAAATGGAAGGATTATTGAGTTGTCATAGCGATGAGATGGGAATGTTGGAGGATATGATAGTTGCTATGGACGATATGTCGACAGTATCGTACAAACTGGTCGCCGAGACATCTCCATCACATTCTATACAACTTACAACAACCAAGTTAGTATATATATATCAGGCCTGGTATTCACAAAGCATTTTAAGCGAAAACTTAAATATTTTGACTAAAGTTAAAAAATTGAGCTGCACAAATTTCCCAAGAAGCAAAAAAAAAACTATATATGAGCCAGTCTCCAGGAAAACCTGCTATAATGACATTATGTAATTACTATATGTAACAAGATTTTGATAAAGCTCTAAAATAAGGAAAAATACATATGAGCCAATCTCCAGGAAACCCTGCTATAATGACATTATGTAATTACTGCATTTAACAAGGTTTTAAAAAAGCTTTCAAATCAGAAAAAATGACATATCTATAGATTCAATGTAAAGTCATTTATCCATATATTACTATATCTTAGCTTTAAAATCTCTTATGAATTATATCAAAATCACATACTTCGTTGCTATGGTGACCAATGCCAGAAATGTACTCTGATTGAGAAAAACGAGGAGTTAATTGTTTAAAACATCAGTAGTCTTTCTCTGAATACAAACACTTCTGATTTTGATACGTATTTTAAAAATTAAAACATAATTCTAGCACATGATACTATTTTGAACAATGTGTGTCAAGAATTGATCAAATGGTGTAATCATGAAACTCTTGTTACAGTGGCGTCGATTAACGTTCCAATGACGTTTGCGACGTCACACAAAAAAACAGCAAATAGGGACTCTACAAAAAAAGCTGTAACTTTCTTAAAATTTCTTTTGCATTTTGCTTTATTAACATTATCCTTAACAGCTATTGAAAATCTCAAATTCAATATTTTTGTCAAAATAGCAGGTTTTCCTGGAGACTGGCTCATATCTATTGATTCTATTTTAAGTAATTGTCCCATATAGTACTATACCTTAGCTTTAAATTTCCCTATGAATTATGTCGAAAACACATACTTTGTTGCTATGGTGACCAATTTCAGAAAAGTACTCCGATTGAGAAAAACAAGGATTTAGTTGTTTAAAACAGAAGTAGCCTTTCTCTGAATGCAAACAAGTTCGATTTTGATGTATAATTTGAAAAGTGAAACATAATTATAAAATTTGGTACTATTTTGAACAGTTTATGTCAAGAATTGATCAAATGGTGTTATAATGAAATACTTATTTCAGTTACGTCGAATAACGTTTGAATGACGTTTGCGACGTCACACAAAAAGCTCCGAGTAGGGACTCTACAAAAACAGCTGAACTTCCTTAAAACTCAAGATATTAACATAATTTATTTTGCAATTTGCTTCTTTAACATTATCCTGTAAAACTATGGAAAATCTTAAAGTCAATATTTTTGTCATTATAGCAGGTGTTTTCCTGGAGACTGGCTCATATATATTATATCATATATATATTATATATATAATATATTCTGATGAAGGCGCAAGCCGAAACGTAAATTATAATATAAAAATACGGAACACGTGTTGTTGTCGAGTTATTTCCAACCAAGAAGCAAAGAATAACCCATGTTTTCTTTTGTGATTACATAATGCTTCTAATTATGTAAAATTGATAACCTTGATTTTGCTGTTTAACTGATACATGTAAGGACATTGTAAGATTTTAAGAAAAAGTTTTCCCTTAAAATGCTTTGTGAATACTACCCCTGAACTGTTACGTTGATATACTTTGGAATATGTTTTATTTGTTTCATGTGGCTAGTTAAACAACATTTAATTTCATAAAAACAATGTAATAATGTCAGTATTATACTCAATAGCTGTTTCTTGGAATATCAACTAAGAATTGCCTAAAGAATGAATTGTTTAATAGTCCTCAAACCTACTCTGCATGGCACAAATCCTACACCATACAGCCTGAGTCCAACAAACTAATAGCCCTGACATGTATGCACATCTTGTTATATAAAGTAACATCAGTACAGCCTCTGTAGAGCAACACCCTTTAGGTGCTGAAAATAGTGTCCATTGTGTAGAGGTTGTTGCATTAAAGAGGTTAAATTTAGAGTGAATATTACCCAAGGGAAAATTTAAATGTTTTGTTGTAGAGAGAATGTTGCTCTACAGAGGGCCGCTCTGTGGAGGTTATACTGTACAATTTGAAAAGTCATAAAGACTGAATATAAAACATTATAATCTTGTCATTCTGGTTGTAGGTTTAAGAAAGCTGGCCTGTATCCAGACTTAAATCGGTAAGTTATTTTCTATATATTTGTGTACATGTATAGTTTGATGATGATAACACTAGCCTTTGTTTGCCAATGAAAATGACAATATAAATACTGTATAGTAAACTTGCTGCTAGCTTCAGGTATAGTCTGAAAGCAAATACTTTAGAGTGATTTTGCACCTTTTCGAACAAAAATCGGCATCGGAAATGCATTTAATTGTTATATTTATTTGTAATTGAAGGCTAGTGCTATCTCTGGTGCACTACACTAAGCTTTGCCTGTATAAACCATAGATAGATTGATAATATGGTAACAGATGTTTGTAACACATATGCCCATGACAGCCCAATTTTCAGAAATTGCCACCTTGACCTATTGACCTTTGTAATGTAAAGGAGGTCAACTACTGATGGTGACCAACATCCCTATAAAGTTTGAAGATCCTAGGTCAAACGATTCTTTGAATATTGAATGAGACCATTTAGTTAAAGGTCACAGCGACCTTGACCTACTGAACTGAAAATCAATAGGGGTCAACCACTGATGGTGACCAACATCTCTATAACACAGTTTGAAGAGCCTAGGCCAGATCATTCTTGAGTTACAAAATGTATCAAACACAAACCATTTGGCAGACACACCTACAGACTGACCTGAGCAGATCAATATACCTCTTATCAAAGATGGTATTACTGGGGAACATAATTGATGGATAAAATGAACATTTGGTCAATAATTGTATCGGGTATTGTAATAATGCCATTTGTAGTTTTTAGTCCCCTACCAGTTTTTGACTGGAGGGGACTATAGGTTTGCCCTCCGTCCGTCAAAAATTCTGGATCCTGACATAACTGAAACAGTTTCCAAGCTTAGTTTATGAAACTCAGTTTGTGGATAGGGTGCAATAAGGGGATTATGCATGTCTCAAAATAATTGAATTCTGACAAAAATTGTGGTTGTTATGGCAACAGAAACATTGAAAATGGCTTCAAACCGGTAGGGGACTTCTGTATTGCTTGCAATTCTTAATGACTTGTTACATTACAAAACAATTATTTGTAATATCTCTTTCAGGCATCATATCTGTGTGGAAATTCCATTGAAGAAGTTAATGTTTGAGACATTACCTCCGAGTCTTCAGTCAGGGTCAGCCATCAAGGTCGTTCCAGTATTCTTCAATATTGGGATCAATGAACAAGCTACATTGGCTGAAAGGTTCTACATTAATTTACTACTTTCTTTCTATTTTATGCAAATTAATTTTAAATGGGTTCATGTAAATTATCAGGGATAAATGGGTACTTTACTTCACTGTGTGATATAAGACACTGAGTCCTTTAGTGATAATTTTCGTCAAGAATAGTAACCTTAATGAAAAGGATGCACCATGTTCCTATCTCAGATGGTGTCAATATCTCAAGGTCAAGCCATAAGGTCAAATGTCCAAAATTACCATAAGTTAGAATGTTACCATAAGGTCAAGGTCAAACCACACTTGAGTTAAAAATGACAATTATTAGTTAAAAAGAAAAAAAGTTACCAATGTTCAAGGGCTGCTTTCAGCAATTCATTCGTTCAACTGTTTAATTTGTCTGGACTGTAACTTTGTCAACTACGGTATTGTGTAATTTGTCCACCACCATGAGACGATTTATTGCTTACAACGAACCATTACAATATCTTAAAGATGTTATTTCTCTGCACCTCAGGTTTGGTAGCACAGGACTACAAGACAAACTGAATGAAGAGAGTCTAGGTCGTTTATACAGATATGTAGAACAGTTTGAAGGACTTGCCAACCTCAAAGGTAATACAACCATTCTATTTAACTAATGCTTCTCGCTTAGAAGTTTGTGTAACCTTTTTATGCCCCCCTATCGATAGATGGGGAGGCATATAGTGATTCACCTGTCCGTCCGTTCGTCCGTTCTTCCGTCCGTCCTGGTTAACCCAAATTGACCGTTTCTTCTAGCATTAATATGGCTTGCTACAAAGCTTTCATACTTGCATGGATGTTGTGTATGAACACTCTCCACACGCCTGTACCACCTAACCCCATTTTGACCTTCACCTTGACCTAATTTTGGACTTAGACTTATTTATGGACAAGGCTTCCACAGGGGGCATAAGCGTTTATTGAACGCAGTCTTGTTTGATCTGAACCTGGGACAGAGGTTCTACAAGCTTCTTAATCTAGAGGCATCGTCTCACAAAGTAGAAGCAGGGGTCCTACTGAGGCATATTGCCCAATCCTGAAAATGAGTCGCAAGTCTGTTTTGAGTGCCATTAGCACACATCCCTACACCTAAACAGTGCCTCAAACATTGTCCAATTGTGCATTCCTTTTAGTACAGCAAATTCCGGATTTTCAGATTATTCCTGAATTGTAGGACCCCTGTAGATGTTCTTGTATTGTGACTATATATCTGCTGTATCATACACATGTAACTATTTCAGAGAAAACTGGTGCTGGCACCATACCAGATCTGATGCAGAAGTTGAGAAACAACGTTTATATGAAGAAAAATAAGAATGTAGAAATCCTGCATTTACCAGCCGAGGTGTGTACTCTTGTTGTATCATTCTGTAATGTGGATGTACAGAACAACCTCTGTAGAGCAACACTCTTTGGGAGATGCAAATATTGACCGTTGTTTAGAGATTGTTGCTCTACAGAGGTTAAATTTATAGTAAATATCAACTTAGGAAAATATTGAATGTGTTGATATAAAGAGGTTGTTGCTTTACAGAGGGCCGCTCTGGAGAGTATTTATTTCATGCAGTGTTATTTACTAAGTTTATGGAGACTATATTTTTTGGATAAGATTAAAGAATATATAATTTCAGGGTATCTTTTCTTATCTTATGCAAAGCAATGAATCTGGTAATATTGAACGACATTCGACCTACAGACAATTTCATATACTGACATCCCGTAGGGCCTTGTACAATTTTTCCTTTATCTCCTCAAAATTCTCCCGTAAACCAAAAAGTAACAAAAATTGGCCCAAATGTAATTATTATATTTCTGTGAGTTAGTAATGACCCATTATCCAGATACTTTTGAACTCTTTTCTGCAAAGCATTTCATAACTCCATACATGTACATGAGGCTTATGATAAAATAGTGTTTGTATTCCCTCTCCTGTGATCCATGCCATTTAGGGTTAGATCATTAGAAATGTAGGGGGGATGTAATATTAAATATTGAACATTTTAAGTTCGAAATCTCAATAAAAAATTTCAGGTAGGGAGATTTTTGGCTGGTAGGTAGCAAAAGTTTTATTTTTGACCTTACAAATTTTTGTATAAAAAATTGATTTGTTTTGTTTTCAGCTCTGTTTGAAGCTGAATGGCGTACGTATGACGTGCTGTAAGAGTGCCAAGGATCGTACTGCCATGTCAGTAACACTAGAACAGGTTCAGATACTTCAACGAGACCATAACCTCGCATCACACGTGTTTGCTCAATCCCTCGACTGTTTCCGTAGTGAAGGCGTTAGACGGGAAAACTCATACAAGAATATTGGACAGAGAAAATATGCTTTCAACAGTTTGCAACTGATGTCATTTCCAAAACAGTATCGACCGCCGAATGGAACTTATGGGAACGTGCAAAATTAGTATGGTGTGGATGGATCAAAATTGGCCATGTGCAAATTTATCAAAATAATGCTCATAATTAGTTATCATGTTTTATACATCATTAATTTAATATTTTACATGCACTTTGTTATTTAATTCTCTAGATCTAGTCATGTGATACACTTGAGAAACTATTGTACGAGGGTTGTTGCGAAACTTCTATATGTGAGGTGTTGAGAAACTGCTATATGAGGGGTGTTGAGATACTATTATATGTTGGATGTTGCAAAACTACTATGTGAGGGTTTTTGAGAAACTGCTATATGAGGGGTGTTTAGAAACTTTTATATGAGGGGTGTTGAGAAACTTCTATATGAGGGGTGTTGAGAAACTTCTATATGAGGGGGGGGGGTTGAGAAACAACTACATAAGGGGTGTTGACGAAACGACTATATAAGGGGTGTTCAGAAACTACAATATGAGGGGTGTTGCGAAACTACTATATGAAGAGTGTTTAAGATACTACAATATCAGGGAATGTTCTGAAACTGCTATATGAGGGGTGTTCTTAATATTTTGAGACTGATCCTACAGAGAAATTTGCTTATACTTGCACTTTAAAAGACTCTCCCTTCATTAACAATAACACAAATGCTTTTTTTACGTCTTAGATATAACCTTGACCAAAAAGCTGTGAAGTAGTCTGTCCTTGAAAACAGAACTACGGTATGCAAACACTGAAATATATAGCACTGTCAAACTGTGATTCTGTAATTTTATGATTTCTATGCTGTGGAAATATTTTAGCACATTTGATGTTGTTATAGGTACACACATGTCATCATGTATCAGCAATTAGTGCTCTAACCTTGAAGCGCTCCTTGAATTTATGCAACTACTCATAGTTCCAATTTACATGTATGACACACGCTAGACAAATGAAATGCTACCTTTGTTTGATGTCCTCTATTTTGTAATAAAGTAGTGAAGGTCACTCCTGTCTGTAAACATAACAGGTACAAAATACTGAAGGTCAGTTTGTGAACACTCATAGGTTTATGCTTTACTGTAAAATCATTTATATTTGTGGAGGATTTAACATATAAGATGATACATATATGAGGTAGTTTCATACATGTTGGATGGCAAGACTTGTCATGTAATAACATCATATTGATAAATTAATGTCCTTAAGTTTCAAAATCACATGATTAAACTTTGTTTTTTATTTTTTTAACCATAAATTAAGTGTTACACAGTCCATCAGTACCCAAGGTAACCATATTTTAAAAAAGTCTTGAATAAATGCACTTAGTATTCACCAAATTTGCCTTAGTTTTAAACTCTTGAAGAAACAGGAATAGTTCAGAAACTACCAGAACACATCTGGTAAGTAACTACCAGAACACACCTGGTAAGTAACTACCAGAACACACCTTGTAAGTAACTACCAGAACACACCTCGTAAGTAACTACCAGAACACACCTCGTATGTAACAATAATCAGAAACTTACGGAACACCCCTCATAAGTAACAAAATTCAGAAACTTACAGAACACCCCTCGGAAGTATCAAAAATCAGAAACTTACAGAACACCCCTCGTAAGTAACAATAATCAGAAACTTATGGAACACCTCTCATAAGTAACAATTATCAGAAACTTGCAGAGCGCCCCTTGTAACAATAATCAGGAACATACAGAACATCCCCTGTTAGTAAAAATAATCAGAAACTTACAGAACTCACCTCATTAGTAACTTACAGAACACCCCTAGTAGGTTACTTACAGAACACCCCTTGTAGGTTACTTACAGAACACCCCTTGTAGGTTACTTACAGAACACCCCTCATAAGTAACCTTACTGAACACCCCTTGTAGGTTACTTACAGAACACCCCTTATAAGTAACCTTACTGAACACCCCTTGTAGGTTACTTACAGAACACCCCTCATAAGTAACCTTACTGAACACCCCTTGTAGGTTACTTACAGAACACCCCTCATAAGTAACCTTACTGAACACCCCTTGTAGGTTACTTACAGAACACCCCTCATAAGTAACATTTGAGTTTTAAAAAATCCCAAGTACATTGCCCCCAACTATTCTGAGAAGAGGTGTGCACAGGGTAACTAGTGTATATTGTATATGTTAATGTGTAATATGTTAATTTATCACATAACCTGCGATCCAGGAGTGTCGTAAAGCCGTGCCGTAAATATCGTTCGGCACCCCCAGACTGTGCAATAAATATTTTAATTAGCTGGACGCGACGTTAGCCAATCCATGCATTGATCCGTCAATGACGTCAGGATAATATCAACGTCGCCATGACGTCGCGCTCATTGTACCGCTGAATTTTGGCTGAAACATATGCAGCGTACATCATCCTTTTAAACAATAATGTGTATTTCTTACGGTTATGTGATAAATAGAATCTTACATTCGTGCTCATTACATGCAAGTTTTATTAAACTCGTCAACAAAAACAATATGACACTCGGCAAAGCCTCGTGTCATATCATTTTGTCCACTTGTTTAATAAAACTTGTATGTAATAAGCACTCATGCAAGATCCTCTATTACAGGAATATAACTGTTAATTGAAACAATCTCTGTGCGAGGAACTAAATCCAGCACCAATGT
This sequence comes from Spisula solida, assembly GCA_947247005.1. Taxonomy (NCBI): domain Eukaryota; kingdom Metazoa; phylum Mollusca; class Bivalvia; order Venerida; family Mactridae; genus Spisula; species Spisula solida. The sequence goes on from OX365950.1 coordinate 50,097,752, forward strand.
TAGCACACTGTTATTTTGTTATTGACATCATTTTATTGCATTTACATATTGCTGACTTAGAATGAGAAGTGCTACTTACGACATTATAAGGCTCATGCATATTTGAAATCTGCACCACAAGGTGCTTCTTATGAGCCTACTTTTCATGAAAATCAGAATGTGATAGGTTGACCAAACTGAAGTTGAAAAAGCTTGTTTTACGGTTGGCGGTTGCGGCAGTTCTTGTCCGGGGCATAACTTTGTCACTATAAGTATGAATGACTCCAAAATAAGTATGCATGTTTCTTGCTGTGACATGAAGTGCAGTGCGCAAGAATCATTACTCTACCTTGTGTAGTTTTTGAATGATTTCCCTTTGAATGATTTTATCAGGACATTTTTTTGCCCAGAGCATAACTTTGTCATTTTTAGTTCAGATGACTAAAGAACTCTTGTGAGTCGGATATGTTGGCCAATATTGGATAGTTTTCCATGACAAATGTGCATGTCGTCAGGCGACTCATCCGGCTCGCAGAACTTTTATTTCTTAATAGCGTTTTTATACTTTCAACCTAATTCTTCTAAGCCAGCAATATATCATACTGTAATGTATAATATCATACGGTATCTGTGAAATGAAGAAATAAATAATAGAAATTGCAATGTTTATGATGTCTTCAATGTTGTAAATACAGATGAACGACCTAAAATAAAACAAGTTACACCATGACATATAATGTTATAAACAGGTTTGTGTTACATATTGACTTCTGTTTATACATTTGTATAGACTGTGTGTGATTAATTGTGATAATTTTGTACGAGTTTTATGAGAAGTGAGACATGTCAGTATACTCCAGCTGTGTCCCTGCAATTATACTCCCAGAGCTCTATTCCCTAGATGTATCGCTTGCTTCAAGGAAAACTGTACACTCCAGCTGTGTCCCAGCAACTATACTCTAGATTTGTCACTTTCTTTACATTATACCAGTTTCCCTGAGCTGTAATCACGAAAAGTCACATATTAGCGAACACAGTTCACTCAAAAAAAAATTTACGAAGTAATACTCAAATCAAGTAATTTTTTTACTTATTTCAAGTAAAATTTCAAGTAAAAATAGTTGTCAGAAAATCAAGTAATACTTAGTAATTAATTACTTATGAATTACTTATTAATTACTAAGTAAAAGAATTACTACCCAAATAATTACTAAGTAAATAATTTACTTAGTAAATGTATCTTACTCAGTTAATTAATTACTAAGTAATTATTTAACTAACCAATTACTTGTTAATTACTAAGTAAATAATTTACTTAGTAAATATAAAATACTTAGTAAAGCAATTACCAGCATCATAAATAATCAAGATACTGATTGATTTAATGTCTGTTGATAAAAACTTCCTATATGTACAGATTCATAAAGTAAAAGAAACATTTAAGTTTCTTTTTTACAATAGCAATTTAAGTTTATAGCTATGTTTTATTAGCTCACCTGTCACAAAGTGAGCTTTTGTGATCACTCTTCGTCCGTCCGTCCGTCCGTCTGTCTGTCCGTCCACAATTACTTGTGTAGACACTAGAGGTCACAGTTTTAGCTTAATCATTATGGAACTTGGTCACAATGATCATCTCAAAAAAATCTAGGTCAAGTTCGATATTGGGTAAAAAACTAGGTCACAAGGTCAAATCATAGAAAAACCTTGTGTAGTCAGTAGAGGTCACAATTTGAACTTAATCTTTATGAAACTTGGTCACAATGATCATATCAACAAAATCTAGGTCAAGATCGATATCGGGTCATCCGGGGTAAAAAACTAGGTCACAAGGTCAAATCATAGAAAAACCTTGTGTAGTCACTAGAGGTCACAATTTGAACTTAATCTTTATGAAACTTGGTCACAATGATTATATCAACAAAATCTAGATCAAGTTTGATATCCGGTCATCCAGGGTTAAAAACTAGGTCACAAGGTCAAATCATAGAAAAACCTTGTGTTGTCAGTAGAGGTCACAATTTTGGCCTAATCTTTATGAAACTTGGTCATAATGATCATCTCAACAAAATCTAGGTCAACTTCGATATTGGGTCATCCGGGGTCAAAAACTAGGTCACAAGGTCAAATCATAGAACAAGAGGGCCCAAAGGGCCCTAGGTCGCTCACCTGTCGAACTTGACCTAGATTTTGTTGAGATGATCATTGTGACCAAGTTTTATACAGATTAGGCCATTATTGTGACCTCTAGTGACTACACAAGGTTTTTCTATGATTGACCTAATGACCTACTTCTTACCCCAGATGACCCAATATCGAACTTGACCTAGATTGTGTTGTTTTGATCATTGTGACCAAGTTTCGTAAAGATCAGGTAAAAACTGTGACCTCTAGTGACTACACAAGGTTTTTCTATGATTTGACCTTGTGACCTAGTTTTTGACCCCAGATGACCAAATATCGAACTTGACCTAGATTTTATTGAGATGATCATTGTTACCGAATTTTGTAAAGATTAGACCAAAATTGTGACCTCTAGTGACTACACAAGGTTTTTCTATGATTTGACCTTGTGACCTAGTTTTTGACCCCGGATAACCCAATATCGAACTTGACCTACATTTTGTTAAGATGATCATTGTGACCAAGTTTCATAAAGATTAAGTCAAAATTGTGACCTCTAGTGACTACACAAGATTTTTCTATGATTTGACCTTGTGACCTAGTTTTTGACCCCGGATGACCCAATATCGAACTTGACCTAGATTTTGTCGAGATGATCATTGTGACCAAGTTTCATAAAGATTAAGTCAAAATTGTGACCTCTAGTGACTACACAAGGTTTTTCTATGATTTGACCTTGTGACCTAGTTTTTGACCCCGGATGACCCAATATCGAACTTGACCTAGATTTTGTCGAGATGATCATTGTGACCAAGTTTCATAAAGATTAAGTCAAAATTGTGACCTCTAGTGACTACACAAGGTTTTTCTATGATTTGACCTAGTGACCTAGTTTTTGACCCCGGATGACCCAATATCGAACTTGGCCTAGATTTTGTTGAGATGATCATTGTGACCAAGTTTCATAAAGATTAGGCTAAAATTGTGACCTCTAGTGTCTACACAAGCCAATTGTTGACGGACGGACGGACGACGGACGGACGACGGACGACGGACGAAGAGTGATCACAAAAGCTCACTCTGTCACTTTGTGACAGGTGAGCTAAAAACCTTGTGTAGTCACTAGAGGTCACAATTTGAACTTAATCTTTATGAAACTTGGTCACAATGACCATATCAACAAAATCTAGGTCAAGTTCGATATCGGGTCATCAGGGGTCAAAAACTAGGTCACAATGTCAGATAATAGAAACACCTTGTGTAGTCGCTAGAGGTCACAATGTTGGCCTAATCTCTATGAAACTTGGTCACAATGCTCATCTCAACAAAATTTAGGTCAAGTTCGATATTGGGTCATCTGGGGTCAAAAACTAGGTCACAAGGTCAAATCATAGAAAAACCTTGTGTAGTCACTAGAGGTCACAATTTTGGTCTTATCTTTATGAAACTTGGTCACAATGATCATCTAAATAATCTAGGTCAAGTTCAAAAACTAGGTCACAAGATCAAACCACTTCAATATGTCATTGGGTCTAAATGTGATGTAAATTATAAAGCATAAGACAATATAAAAACCTTGTACATGCAATAGAGGCTACCATTAGGGGTGCATGAACTACTAGAACAGGTGAGCGACCTATGGCCCTTTGGGCCCTCTTGTTCTTCTATAGCATGGAAAAGATAAATTATTAACTTGTTTGAATGTATTTTAAGTGTGCTAAAGGCAATTTAATGGTATAATTTTAAAATAACCTCCCTTTAATAATAATAAAATAGCATTAATATAATATCTCAGATATATATTGTCCATCAAAATTTGCTTTATTAAGTTTGGCTGAGAAATTGTTAACAGACTGCATGTATGTAGTCACTACGGACAAGCAGTGATCATGGTCTATACTCCTCAAACTGGGTGTGGAGGTTGGTGGTGACCAGTAGATGACCCTATTGATTTGGACCATGGTCTACCATGGTGGACTGAATTGAAGTGCTGTGTTGATCATTGTTGACCCTGGTCAACAAAATTCTTTACAACTGTCAACCATGCAAGTTATATTGCCAGTGTCGTCTGTTCACGTTAAAGTTTATGACGAGTTTGTATTTCAGAGTATACATGTATCTTAACATACTGTTCAAGGTACACCAATAAAAATAAAGTAAATTGGTATACACACGGCTTGTGTAAAGATGCTGTACGTCTGCGATTGAAAGTGGCGGTGATGTAGTCAATTAAGGTTGCTATTACTAAAATGGAAAATCATTTTCCGCTCAACATTTAAATTTTAGTTAGGGGTCTGAGATATTGTGATAAAATTGCCCTAACTTATTTTACTGGGCTGTATACTCTGATTGCAAATTCTATACTGTACAACATTATTGTTCATACAAATTTTAAGTAATATAAAAACTTAAATGTAAAAGTTCCCCTCAGATTAAATTACTTAAAGAAGCATAATTACTTCAAGTAGTATTATATTACTATAGCTTTAAAAGTTAGTAATACTGAGTAATTAATTACTGTAAGTATTACTGAACATTACTTGAAATACTAAGTAATTTTTTTTTTTGAGTGTTAATATTTTGACTTATTGTAAGACAGGACATCATTTAACTAGTGCCGATATTTGACAGGCCATCACTGACTCATGCTGATATTTGACAGGACATTACTGATTAATGCTGGTATTTGACAGGATATCACTGACTAATACCGATATTTGACTGGACATTACTAATACCGACATTTGACAGGACATTACTGATTAATGCTGGTATTTGACAGGATATCACTGACTAATACCGATATTTGACTGGACATTACTGACTAATACCGACATTTGACAGGACATTACTGATTAATGCTGGTATTTGACAGGATATCACTGATTAATGCTGATATTTGACAGGATATCACTGATTAATGTCAATATTTGACAGGACAGCACTGATTAATGCCGATATTTGACAGGACAACACTGATTAATACCGATATTTGACAGGATATTTCTGACTAATGCTGATATTTGACACAACATCACTGACTAATACCGATATTTGCAGGACATCACTGACTAATGCCAATATTTGACAGGACAGCATTGATTAATGTTGATATTTGACAGGACAGCACCGACTTATACCGATATTTGACAGGATATCACTGATTAATGCTGATATTTGACAGGACATCAATGACTAATATTGACAGGATATCATTGATAAATGCTGATATTTGACAGGACATCACTGACTAATATTGACAGGATATCACTGATAAATGCTGGTATTTGACAGGACATCACTGACTAATATTGACAGGATATCACTGATTAATGCTGATATTTGACAGGACATCACTGATTAATGCTGGTATTTGACAGGACATCACTGACTTATGCTAATATGGCAAATTTCCCAAATTTCTACAAAAACACCACTAACAAATTTTTTTTCAATTGTTTATTTTCACTAAAATATTCAACAATGTAAACAACAATTTCAGCAATTTTTACATTTTAAACAAGTTTTTTTTTAGTTTTGTTTTAACATTAGAACAAAATATCTTCAAATTGAATACCGAATTTTGAAGCTTACATCTGAAAGATTTGACAACAAATTTAACAATAATGAATGATATAATATACCCGGATAGTTGACTCAAGAAAAGTAAATAAATGGTATAAAGAATGTAACTATGGATACTCGGTGAAAAGATCAACAGATAAGGTGGGAATGATAGCCTTACGGATGAATTTAGTCAGGTCTTATGTGTAATGAGATAATTCTCATACAATACCAAAGTAAGGCAGAAATAATTGAAATGATTTTTGATAAAACAATTGAGCAGGACTTTGTATAAATTTACAATTTATCAATAATGAGTTGGTCTAAAATCGTGCAGACACGAAAAGGAAGTAAAAGGTCTCCAAAAGAATAGAATAATTTATTGGAAATAGAAGATTCAAGCAATCAACAGACTACAGATGAGTGTTTCAATAGAATCAAGAATGCAAAAAGGGGACAAAATGCCTCCAAACTTTGACAATGTGTAAACCCGACCAAACTAGACCATAATTTTAATTATCCTACACTATTGTGCCCAATATGAGTCTGTTCCCCTTGAACAAGTTACAGAGAGTGCTAATCAACAAACATGTCAAAAATGTACCGAGGTAGATAGAAAAATCTATAATTATGCGATCAAGGCATAAAATAATGAACAAGTTCCAATGTTTTAATACAGACCAATGAATAGCTTGGTCTGTTGTCTGATATTTAACAAGTGTCACTAAGGTAACAACAAGTGTCCCTATGGTAACAACAAGTGTCGCTATGGTAACAACAAGTGTCACTATGGTAACAACAAGTTAAGGTAACAACAAGTGTCGCTAAGGTAACAACAAGTGTCGCTAAGGTAACAACAAGTGTCGCTATGGTAACAACAAGTGTCGCTAAGGTAACAACAAGTGTCACTATGGTAACAACAAGTGTCGCTATGGTAACTAGTGTCGCTATGGTAACAACAAGTGTCGCTAAGGTAACAACAAGTGTCCCTATGGTAACAACAAGTGTCGCTATGGTAACAACAAGTGTCCCTATGGTAACAACAAGTTAAGGTAACAACAAGTGTCCCTATGGTAACAACAAGTGTCGCTATGGTAACAACAAGTGTCACTATGGTAACAACAAGTGTCGCTATGGTAACAACAAGTGTCACTATGGTAACAACAAGTTAAGGTAACAACAAGTGTCGCTAAGGTAACAACAAGTGTCGCTAAGGTAACAACAAGTGTCGCTATGGTAACAACAAGGGTCGCTAAGGTAACAACAAGTGTCACTATGGTAACAACAAGTGTCGCTATGGTAACTAGTGTCGCTATGGTAACAACAAGTGTCGCTAAGGTAACAACAAGGGTGGCTAAGGTAACAACAAGTGTCACTAAGGTAACAACAAGTGCCCCTATGGTAACAACAAGTGTTGCTAAGGTAACAACAAGTGTTGCTATGGCAACAACAAGCGTCACTATGGTAACAACAAGTGTCACTAAGGTAACAACAAGTGTCACTAAGGTAACAACAAGTGTCACTATGGTAACAACAAGTGTCGCTATGGTAACAACAAGTGTTGCTAAGGTAACAACAAGTGTTGCTATGGCAACAACAAGTGTCACTATGGTAACAACAAGTGTCACTAAGGTAACAACAAGTGTCACTATGGTAACAACAAGTGTCGCTATGGTAACAAGTGTCGCTATGGTAACAACAAGTGTCGCTATGGTAACACAAGTGTTGCTAGGGTAACAAGTGTTGCTATGGTAACAACAAGTGCCCCTATGGTAACAAGTGTCGCTATGGTAACAATAGTGTTGCTATGGTAACACAAGTGTTGCTATGGTAATAAGTGTTGCTATGGAAACAACATGTGTCACTAAGGTAACAACAAGTGTCACTAAGGTAACAACAAGTGTTGCTATGGTAACGAGTGTCGCTATGGTAACACAAGAGTTGCTATGGTAACAAGTGTCGCTATGGAAACAACAAGTGTCACTATGGTAACAAATGTCATAATGGTAACAATAATCAGCACAATAAGGAACAATGATGTAGACTATAAGTATTTAAAACAATACAACATAATTCAATATTTACAACCATAACTCAATACTACAGGGGGTCCTAGAATCCCGAAGTTAATCAAATTTTAACAGCATAAAAGTTTGAAAAAAGAGTTTTTTAGATAAGGGATATGTGCTAATGGAATCAGAACAGGATTTAAAATTGTGCCTCGGTAGAACCCCTGAATATAACAACACTGCAAGAACCAGTACACACATGGATTATATTGAACAAATCATTTGATATATTCTGTCAGTAAATGCCAGCATTTCCTGGATTGTTCAGCAAACTTTATAACCCATGTACCCTACATTCAACAATACAACTCGACCTCCTGTTAATCTTTCTCAGTCGTCACCCCAATTAGACAACCAGCTGTCTAGAGCAACATAATGATTCAGGCCATCTTAAAGTCAACATCTGTACTCAACAGTCATCCGTCGTCAGAAGCCATCTGATTGCTTAACAAAGGTTAGGCTGCATAAATTATATGAATGTGTTGTACTTATTCCTGCAATGTTGATCAGTTATGTTAAAGTCAACGACACTAATTGCGTACACCCACACACACATAAACACATGACAATCATGTAAATCTCACTATCATATCACAAAGCCATTAATAACAACTACATGTACTAATATATTAATACACCCTGGGTAATGTTCTACTAACAAACTAACGCTAACATAGCTAAGAACTTTGTGCAGATCGCTAAGATTTGTATAAATGCATTTTACTATTGAAAAATATGGATCAAGTGATTATATTTGAAACCCACAGGGCCAGTGAAAACTACAAACAAAATATCTACTCCTTAATGTTAAGATTAGGATTGACAGTGAATATATAAAAATTACACACATTTTTGTATTTCGAAAGAGAAAAAGAAAGTGTTATACAAATATATACATACACCAAAGTAACACAGTGTATTGTAATGCCATAGGTGAGTCGCTGCAAACTGTACAATATATCACGTAATCTAACACCAGAAATAAGGCAAGTCCATCAAAACCAAGCTGTTTCAAACAGTACCAATATAACCATCATATGCACCACTTTACATACTTGTAAATCTGTAATCTCTCATGACAATAAAGAAACTTTTAAGATTAAAATGTAACACATAAACATCTGCCAAAATTTAGCAATTGAAAACCGTTTTTAGGATTGGAAAACCTTGCTGTCTGTTTATCACATAAGACAAAAGACATGATCAGGTGACTAAAGTGCCTCCCTTGTGTTACCCACTGTAAGAATCAATATCGCAGTTCACACATTCTACAAGACAAACATACAGCTTCTCAAAACATGACAAACGTAATATCAAATATACAGAAAATTTATCACATACAAGTACAGGGTTTCCGAACACTGAAAAAAATCACAAAAGTATTGAAAAGACCAGTATCATGGATGAAAAAAAGTGCATTTATTTTAATAATGTTAACAATTAACAAGGGTTGTTTTATTCAAGATATACACAACAATTTTAACAACTGAAGGCACTTAACACAGGAACAATATATATGATTATTAACTGGTATAGTTCATTATAATAGGAATTGTGTTATAGTTAGTTGCTAATGCTAATATATCTTGTATATATAGACTTGAATCCTATTCCACCGTGCACAGAAAGCAGCCCATGCCATATACAAAATGTATAGCTACAATAGAGTACTGAATATAAATGATTATAATTTGTTATATGGTCATGTACAATCACTCATTCTCGCATGGTCAGATTGACGAGACATGTAATAGCGATAATGTATGAAGTATACACCTATACACATGGTGTACTAGCTATATGAGGCATGAACCTTCACAGCGATTATACAGCTAGATACACAGAGTATGTGCTATATAAACCAGCATTATATCAACTTGCACAGCTACATATTGTATGATGTCATATAGTACATTAGTGACGTGACTATATAAATGTCAATGAACAGTGTACATGATAAAAGGTTTGTTGATATCAAACACCATTCTACCAACAGTCACAGTTTCTATAGTGTCTGAAGTTCTTGTACGCCGTCTGCAACAATGGTGCCTCAAATATCTGATACTCTTAGCACTGTATAGGTGATACAGTCTTGTATTACTGTCAAACATAGCAGATGATTTTGGACAGTTTTAGATCTGATATTAACACTAACCACTCTGATCATGTTATGAACTTTAAAGTTGAACTACATGACTGGTACTGTAAATAATCACCCATAAGTCAATTTTGCCTATACAGACGAAGAACAAGAATAGCATTGTATAACGTTTGATATACCGATGGAAGTGACATCACATTGTGCAGGTATTCAATTAATGACGTCATGCTGGTAAAGTAAAGTTAACAACATATTCTCGCAAAGTAACACTGGCTCAAAATATAATTGCCCATTTAAATTGTTTTAGAATCGAAATAAATATTCAAAAGCCTTAGTATACCTTTTGTTTAACAACAGTTAGTCATCCAAACCATTGTATAACAGCCTGTATAGATCTACTAGTTTTTCATGTCTTATATCTTGATAAATACACAATGAGAATGATAAGGATAAACAACAAAGGCAAAGATTACGCTACAGACTAATGCACAAATGAAAAATGAGCGGTACAAAATAAAAACAATTATTACGAAAGATTCACATTTTAACGTACCATTGTCACTATGGAAACAAAATGAAAGTCGAAGCAATGAATACAAATATGATAAGTTCAATGATCACATGATGTTTGACACACCTACACACTACACCGTTTCATACTTCGACAGACGCTTAATAAGTTCTTCGTTTTCTTTTTTTATTTTGTCAAATTCAATTTTGAGGTCATCATTTTGTGACTCCAAGTACGATGCTCTCATAGCAATCTGATTTTCTTTCACTCTGCGCGCATCTCGTGAACGTTTAGCTGCCACGTTGTTTTTCTTTCGTCGTTGCCAATAGCGATCATCTTTTGCTGAATCGTCAACAAACGTCTGAAACATTTTAAATGTCAAAAATTTAATTCAAACATTAAGTTCAGATTTATAAATAATTTGCTAAATGGTAAAATGCTTGGGGGATTTAATTTATGGATTTAAATTTTTACAGAAAATAACACAAAACTACTGAAATTTAATTTTGAGACACATATAGAGCTTATCCATGAAAAAATATTTCCCAATAATCTGAAACAATACATGAAATAAGCGTTAATTAAGGTGTATTTGAGAATAGCAGAGAAGGTTTGGTACTGGCTACACAATGTCTCGGCGCAGCACTTAGTTGTTAAACTAGTTTCGTGCAGGATTCCACTCTTCAGGAATATCTTTTGAATCCGTTGTTCTCTATTAACAAGTTCTGTATGTATATTATGGGCTGATAAAATCAACTACTGGTAGAAGATGTTACCTTTCGTGACTTTTTGATAATAGGCTGTGGTTTAAGTTCCTCCTCCGAGAATTTCCGGCTTGTGGGATCAAAGTTTTCTTGCCCTGTCAAACAAAAGTATATTTTGTAAGTTCAAACACATCAGTTAACTTATTATTGAGAGTAATACCGATTTGTATGCTCTCCCAGAAGTAATGAGATAAATTAAACACTGTATTATGCAAATGACAAACAAAACTTGATATATATTATGCAAATGATCAACAATAAAGAAAATCAAGTACTTTAGTAGTATAAGGTGATTTAGAACAGTACATTCAGATACTGTCTAATCTTTTTTTTCGCGGGGTTTGAATTTTTGTTGATTTTGTTGTTGTTAAACTTGACCATGAAATATACCACCCACGATTAATTGACCTCCCGAATACAGAACATTGGTTGACCCGTCCTTGTTTTGTAATCCACAAATTTTTGACCCTACAAAAATGGCTTTTTATCGAAATTCACGAAAAATATGTGATTTTATAGAATACTGATATACTTTTACATTATATCATGTACTTTATAATTCAAGATCTTATAAAGAAAATTCAAATGTGCTGACAAAATATAAATGTTCAGCTTGAATACAAATTAACAGTGTTTGAATTCATGAAGTTCAACGTTTTTTCTATACATTTTTCTAGATGTTTAGTTATTGTTTTGTTTCTCTGTATAAACATTGAAGGCAGCTGAGCAATGAACAGATAGGCAGGCCTCAATAAATCCACTCGTCCACTCGTCCTGCATAATTTTTTCCTTCTTTATTTATATAGCAGGACAAGTAAGATTTTGGGGTTTTCTTCTTTGTCTTTATTGCAGGACGAGTGTTTTTAAAAATATTTGTAGAGGCCTGATAGGCAATACATAATGTCAATGTTTTCAGGGAATGGCTAAAATGAGCATTTGCATTGCATATCTTTGTCTTTATACATTCAAATGATATTCAAGCAGTGTTCAACTACATTAAGGAACAAGTTTACTTATCACCACTTATGCAAGCTAGGAAATAAGGTAAGTATGGTTAAATCAATATATTTCACAACTCATAAAATGGGTGTGAGATGTTAGTTTAAAGAAATGTGAACAACATAAAAATCAATCAATCCTAACAGGTAACTAACTATGAGCACAGTACATGCATGCATGGGTGAAAGTTTGCAGGCACATGAACTTCACATATTTTTTTTTTTCTTTATTTTACCTATATAAATTGTCAATTTTTGAGGATTTTTAGATTTTTTCAGAATTTTAAACTTTCACCCATGCTGAGATGTATAGGTCTACTAACGTTATTACCCAGAAAATGTTTGCAATCTATCGAATATGAATATTTATAGTTAAACAGTAGTCTAGGGATAACAGTTGAAGTACTTTGTATCACACGATTAGTGCTGAAAAAAAGCCCAGATTGCATTGAATTCAGAGATAATGTGTTCATTGGAAATAAAAAAGCAAATATATAAAGAAAATACCCATTTCTATCAAGACTACAAAAAGCTTATATATAATATTGATTTTCATTTGTGTAAAAAAACCTTATATTATCAAAAGGTCGTATGGGCCATTACAGCAGGTTGGGGAGGGGCATAACTGACCACACAATACCAACATGTGTGACCTCTACACAGTGGTCATGGTACCTATACACAGAGCAGTCATGTGACCTCTATATAGAGACTTTATATGACCTCTACACAGAGGTCAAGGTCAGTGTGATATTCATCTGGGAAAGTACCATAACAGCTGGGTGGGGAAGGCATAACTGACCAAACAATACCAAAACGTGTAACCTCTACACAGACAGGTCATGTGACCTATACAAAATTAGGTCAAGTGACCTCTGCACTGAAAGGTCATGTGACCTCTACACAGAGGTCAAGGTCAGTATAATATTTACCTGGGAGAGAACTTTGGGTAGCAAGAGTTTCACTATTGCTATCTTCACAATAACTACCAGTATAGGAATCGTCTGATATATTCCACTCATCATGGGGTGGAGTTATGTAATCAGACACTCTGACTGGTACATTCTTGTTCTGTGAGTATTGTACTACAATAACGTAAAGTCAATAGTTTATACCTAACACCAATCATTACACACCAATAGATCGATATATAAGCCACAACTTGTACAAGAACTGAAGAAGCCAAACATGTTTTATCTAATATTGTGACAAGCCTAATATTGATAAAATCTCAAGGTTCCTGTATATGTTCAAGCTGAAAATAACATACACGGTGAGTGTGACAACAGTAAATGAGACAACAGTAACTGTGGCAACGTAATTAACCCAGCAAGTCTTCCTCACATTTACTGCTGCTAAAAAGGGATAAAAATCTAATTAAGGTGTAGCACTAAAACATATAGTGATACAATAACCCTGAACTTGACTTGGAAAGTGGTGTGCGAGTTACACAGGGATGGGTTTATTATCACATGGATATATAACAACCATCCAATATGCTCAAGATGCCAGGAAGAAATCAATCCCATCCAATATGCTCAAGATGCCAGGAAGAAATCAATCCCATCCAATATGCTCAAGATGCCAGGAAGAAATCAATCCCATCCAATATGCTCAAGATGCCAGGAAGAAATCAATCCATGTTCACAGTAATATACCACTACATAATATATACATCTGGGTACTGTTTTCTGTATACGTAACACTAAGTTTTCCGTAAATGTTTGCGCAAATGTGTTTTACTAAGTTATTTTTTCTTATGTTCTGTCGTAAGTTTTGGCGTAATTCTACGCAAGGTCAGAGTAACAGTAAATAGCAAATATGAATGAAGTGAGAAGTTTTTGCCATGCAGTGATGATTTTCGACCGTCACTTGTTGTTATAGACAGTGATTAGTAATAAAAACATGTTTAATCATCAAAACTTAATTTTACTTATCAAACTTTTATGTATATTCATTCATTCTGGTTCCCATTATATTGGTAATATTGTGGCCCGGTCTACACTCAATATTCAATATTTTTATGTAAATGTATGTAACAACTTGCGATCAGTTAAGTAAAACCCACTTAAGGATTTGCGTAAGTGACAAACTTACGTGACATTTACGCAATGTTAGAAAAACAGTACCCTCCTGTTTTGGTCAAGTATCAGAAAGAAACAAAGGTTACAATAAATGGACGTTTATCATGCACATGTGACCAAATAGTGGCAAATACCTCATTGCACTGTGAATGTCAGATTCACTATGTATTATAGTACATTTTGTATATACTTTGTACATTGCTACATGGAAGTAAATAGAAGGTCAACCAAAGAAACATCTCAGTGAAATTGTAATGAATTGAGATCAATAGTCACAGTGCCTTAGCTTAACTGACTTAAACACTTTCTATAAAACCCATTATGTTCTACAGAAATAGAAACTAAGTTGTGGTTACCATGGTTATCAGGGAGTGATATTAGTTTCTGCCATCATATGTGGCATGTTTCTAGAACTTATAGAAGAACTTTTAAATTAAGTATGGTATCACAAGAAGTAAAAGTTTATAGCACTTTTATTCATTTTTTTATATATAGTGCCAATAAAAGGGAGTATTGCCAAGCTCAGGTGGGAAAACCTGAGCAGTAAATACTCCACCAACCCTGATCTAGCCTAGCCACCTGGCCCCAATTCCACGAAAAAACTTAAGTTATTGCTGAGCTGAGACTGTTATTTTTAATTTATTATATGGCTACAATTATAGTCTTGTGATGTAGATACTATTTGGAACTGTGTATTTATTGCTAAATAATGATATAAAAGGTGATTTTTGTATGGAATGCTCATGGAAATCCAACAGTAATAAATAATAAAGAATCTCATACTTGAGCTTGTAATAGCAGACTTAAGTTTTTGCTTTAGATCTTTATAACTTTCAAACCCTATTTTCGAAGCATACATCTGAGTCATTTAACCAACAAAATATGTTTTTAAAACAACAGTCTCAGCTGAGTTTTTTTTCGTGGGATTGTGGCCTGGCAAGTTACTTCACCGACCCTGATCTAGCCTAGCCACCTGGCAAGATAAGTTCACAGTGGCCTAGTGTTATATGGCTTGAAAATGATGACCAATAATGGATGCAGAGCTATTACTATAGTTAAAACAATGGTTGTTTGTAAAACATGTATGCCCATGGGGACAGCCTAATAGTCAGAAATGATAAAGGACACAGTGACCTTGATCAATTGACCTCAAAATCAATAAGGATCATCTGCTGTTGATGACCAACCTCCATGTTAGGTCTGAACATCCTAGGGCAAAAACATCTTAGAATGGAAAACATTTGGTCTACCAACCATGTGCAAAACAATACCCCTCATCAAAGATGTGGTGTACTTACTAAGGAACTGCATGCTAAGGTGAGCTAACTAGTAACAGGTATACAACACATACAAATATATGTGCTTCAGGTACCGGACAACAGACCCACAAATTTTCCATGCCTAACAAATGTTTCCTGCAGCAAGAATTTGAAATTATTCTTAAATTTTACTCAAATTGAAATTTCTGTAATAATTAAAATGGCGTAGATCTACTCCGAATTTTGTTTTGTATTGGCCACAATGTAATTACAGAATAAACTCTTAACAGTCAAATTTACTTAAAGTTTAATGAAGCTTAAATTGCTTAAGTAGCATCATGAGGCAGTTTGGGGTCGAATATTACTTGCTAGGTTTAAACAGATGAAATAACAGTTATTTTTCCTTAAAGAGTAGTCATTGCTCAAACAAATGATACCAAAATTGTACAGATCGGTCAAAAAATGATGGATTTATAGATATTGTTGTATTCCTATACAAACAAATTCAATTGAGAGTAAAAGAACTTGTAGTTTTTAGAGTACAATAGTTTTGCCGGACCCTAAAAATACACAGAGAGCCTGTGACCAGAAGCACACATATTTTTAGTTTAACCACAAAACTAACCAAACACTATGGTTATAGTTAAATACATGTTATATGTTTGTGTTAGTACAGGAGAGTACAGAGGACCCACTCCCAAGTGTCTGTGAGATGGTTACCTGGGATGGCAATTAGAGAATCGGTCGACTCGGAATCGGATAATTCATCCTCCAACCTTCTCTTCACGCTTGATGCAGAGGTCCCACTCCCTGTGAGCGTTCTAACAGCAGTACTTCTAACAACAGTTTTTATACCAAAATTATCATCCATAAGACCTGTCAAAGAACATTTAAACCAGACATAACAACATAGAACATACAACACTGTGACACAGATATAGTCAGCCCAGGATAATGTGAAAGTTTTGGTATGACTCACATATTAGGGGATGATTATACACAATAATGTCATGATTTGATGAACAGTAAAATAAATATTCTTCGAGGGAGCTGAATTTTTTGTTGATTTCGATGTTGAACTCGACCAGGAAATCAAATCCCCACAATTAATTGACCTTAAGAATTCAGACATGTTTTTTTACCCTTTTATGTTCTATAATTTACAAATTTACGACCCCAAGAAAATGCATTTTTATTAAAATCTACAAAATTTAATACCTACGAAAATATATGATTTTACAGCATGTTTTTTTTATTTGACTGAGACAGTTGCAATTGCCTGGTCATTCATTTCTTTACTGCCAGATTGCCCAATGACCTCAGACTTTGCAGGAGGATTTGTTGTATATAAAATTGACAGTAGTAGTGAGTACATGTTCATTAGCTAATATTAGAATAGTAATAATGCACCAGCGGAAAAATCTGTTGTATATTTGTAAACATCACACTATTCTTGGCTGACTATACCAAACAGGATAAAATTACATTAATACATCTGACCAGTAATCCATGCTAATATTGTCAATATTACCAACAGGAAAGGGTTCCAGTTGACCCTTTAACCCCTGAAATTCCAGACAGGGGATCTAGTTAGCCCTTTAACCCCTAGGGGATCCAGTTGACCCTTTAACCCCTGGAATTTCAGGCAGGGGATCCAGTTACACTTTAACCCCTGGAATCCCAGGCAGGGAATCCTTTTGACCCTAAGTTCAACACCTAGAATTCCTAAATGTTACTGGATTGTCAATCGTTCTCTAAGCCAGACACTAGTCTTTAATGTTTCGTCTTCATTCAATTTCAACTTTTCAAGACAAGGTTAACATGATATGTTTTCAAGAAACCAAAGGGTGATCTCAATACATATTTTGTATTTCAGTTTCCTCTAGTTCCAGTCATTTTGACGATAAAACAATAATCCAAAACAATGACTCTAAAAGATTTGTTAATATGGTCTTTAAGTGTTTTATAACGAAATCTGCAGTTCTAGTTTTATACTTAAAACTGGAAGGTTGCAATTCCTGTGATGTCAGTGGGAAATATCACGTACAAAGGACTGAAAGGAGTGACGATAATATCTAACTTGACATTTTCATACAAGCACTCATTAACGAACATATAACATAGTTAAACATACACAAAGAAATATGTTTTATTGTAAACCAGGAGATATCACCAGTATCACCATAGCAACGTTGAATGTAACAAGAGGAATAATAGATATTTATGACGGCTGAGCAGGAAGGAACTTCCAATAATTAGCTTTAAAAAGACAGATAAGTACATGTAGCCTATGTATGTCAACATGGTCAAGGCAAGGAACTTGTTTCATAATTCAAGGGTGTCAACAGAGCCAAATTAAAAATTCTGAAAATCATATGCGGCTGACCATTTTTGACAAAATGGAGGCCGTCAACCATATATAACTCAGTTTTTCAAACTTTTTATTGAAGAAAATCCTTCAGAGCAGATATAATTGACAATAACTTTGCCATTTCTTGAGATATTTTCATCAAATAACTTTTATTTTGGTTAGAAAGCATAGATCTTCAAGGATAGACAAATCCGGAATTCCGGATAAATCCGGAAAATTGACACCCCTGATAATTAGGGCATATACATTAGGCCTAATATACATGTAATTAATTTCTTCAATAGGTAGACATTAAATTTGGCTGTTCTAAGACTGATCTCACAACTTGGTTCTATAAACATGTGTTGTGCACAAACCTAACATTCTGAGTGCAGAAAAATTTACTGGTTTTGAAAATCACTCAAATAAATGTCAAAACATTTGTCAGTGAAATACCAGATCTGATTATCTTGTGACTTACTTTAATTCAGAATTTCTCAAATTCTGTCAAATGTACTGCAACTGACATAGATTGCAGGCTAGTATGTTGGCACTGTAGCTGTTCAGTTTTATTAATTTTCACACACATTTTATGGTTGTCCTAGTGCCCTGGACATGATTCCGCGATTTTTACATTTTTGTGTACTCGGGGGTGTCAACAGTTTTAAGGAAAAACGTATGCAGCTGACCATTTTTACCAAACAAGAGGCCTTCAATGACATTGTTTCCATAATTAACTCAGCTTGTATCAAAGAAAATCCTTCAGAGCAGATATAATTGACCATAACTTTGTGCCAGTTCTTGAGATATTTTCATCAAATAACTTTTATTTTGGTCAGAAGCCATTGCTCTGTCATGAATGATAAATCCAGAATTCCGGATTAATCAGGAATATTGACACCCCTGTGTTCTTTTTTGTGTCTTTCGTGTTTTGCTGTTTCAGCAGCAAGCTGTCTTTACTGTCCAATTCAACTGTTTGACCTTTTACTGTAACAGCAACTAGTTGGAAATCATTATTTTTCAAGGGAGTTAATTTTTTGTTAATTTTGTTGTTACACTCGACCACAAAATCTAATCCCCTTTATTAATCGACCTCCTGAATACAGATAATTGGATTGCCCTTCTATTTTTGTAATCCACGAATTGACAACCCCCTGAAAAATGCTTTTTTATGAAATCCACGAAATTTGAAACTCACGAAAATATGTGATTTTTACGGTAGTATAACTTACATTTTTCAATAGCTGAAGGTTGTGGACTGAGTGAGAGCGGCGAGATTGTTTGTTGACAACCGGGGCTGTCGGGTATATATACACCCAGGTTTGATGACTCATTCACCACCTCCTTCCCTGACATCAGTACTACAGGATCCATGTTAGGACTGGCTGGACCAATAGCAAGATCATGGCCAACATTCGGTGACCTCGGTGGCGTCTTTGCCAAAGCACTAGCCAGCAAACTGATGGTCTGAAATTATTAAATAGTCATGTATTGATGTAACAATGTTGCAATGTCAAATATGAGGTTTATTCATATCAAAACTATGCTTAAACATTATTTGTCTTACAAGTATAAGAGATACTGTTCAAATCTATTTAACTGGGAACCATGAATATTCATCATATCAGATTTAACTTTAACAAGTCAAAACACTCTTAATATACTATTACAAAAACACACAAAGTTTTACTGTTTTTAAAATTAGTGTCACATAAAAAGATTGCAATGTCAAATTAAGTAAAAACTTGTTATAATTTCTCCTGCACTACAAACCTCCGATTCATCATTTTCCTCCAAGTTTACAGGAATACCATTCTCTGACAAGAATTCATCCAAGTCCATATATTCAAGGTCAAATCCATCTTCACCGTTGGGTTTTTCCCATAAATTGGAACCCAGAAATGCAGAGTTGACATTTGGCATTGGATTCCCGCCATTTTTAGATCCAGGTTTCTTCACATTGAAATTACCTATAATAAGAAATTGAGAATTTGCTTTTAACTTGTCTTAGTAGATCTAGTAGGTTTATTACAATTTATTCTATTCATTATCTCAAGACTTACAATTACGCTTTCTGAAGCTATCAATTAAATATAACAAGGCGCAAGCTTCTAACCGATTGCAATAAGTATTTACTAAGAAATGCATGAGTAATAATTGAATAACTAACATGAAGGAAGCGCAGAAGGTATATCTGTTGTGTTGCCGTTTGTAAGTATAATAGCTGGAAATCAGAATTTATTTTAAAACATTGGAACCATCTTGTGCAATCTGTGTATTCTGACTCTGAGATATCTAATCTGGTATTAAACAGGACAGTTTTACAGCAAAATCAGACAAATTTAAGTCCTTATATTGTCATTCGTCTTACTTATTCTAGCACAAGTGCACGCTTTATCAGAGACTCTTGATGGGAAGGGGTTTAGCAAGAACAATTTAACACAGCAGTGGTGAAGAGCAATATAAGACTAAGAGTTCATGCATACTTTATCTGACAATTTCTTTCTCTTATAATATAAGTGCATAGCTCCTTTAAGTTCAACAGGTAAGCAAGTTGTGAAAACGTCTTGTTTTATTATGTTTAAGTTATTTTGCAAGCTATGCACAAAAAACGCACATTTTATACTTTGTCACCATGATAAAGTGTTAATTACCAGACCTTATAAAAGACAGACTTTTTCAGGCCAAAAATTATGAATGTGGTTTGAATAATTGGGGGGCCAAGCGATATGTGGCTATGCCCAGGATTCAGACAGTGAATATTAATCATTTAATTAATGTTAATTGTTCTTCTACAATTTTCATTGTGCCTTATATATTGTTCATGAAATGAATGTATAGGCCTACATCAATTGTATAAAAAATATACTTATACTTTGATATAGTAGACGAAAATGACAATCAAGCTTACATATAATGCCCATTAACACAAACATTGTCTCTTAAGTTTGAAGATGATCAGATAATGAAAACTGATTGACTTAGGAGTATAACTTCGTACTAGACTACTACAGACAAAACAACTGGACGTGGCCACCTGTCAAACCACCACATAACATGTCCTTGATTTCAATCCATGGGCGTATATAAATTGTAGGCCACACGCCTACAGGAAGATACGCGCATGTTGTGTGTCCGAGTCTGTGCTGGGCACACTTTTCCTGACAAGTTAAACACTCAAAGGCCTTATGAAATTAATAAGTGCATCACAATTACTATCGTGAATTAAACAATAGCACTTCTAAATTTTAACGAGCCTGCCCCAAAGTTTCTGGACGAAAATTTCAACGTTCCTCCCTGACCCTATATCCACACCTGCATTTTTTCCTCCAAGCCTGCACCGAGATTTTTTTTCTATGTACAAATAATAAATATGAAAATAATTACTCTTTTTCTTGTTGCATTCAAAATTTGATGACATACATTTAGAAAGCTCCAAAGCCCTCTTTAAAAGCGTCATTTCCATTTCTAATCATTATTAAAATGATTAATAGTCGTATGACCTATTTACTCACCCGTGTGTACATGTACAATGCTTAGTACACTTGTACCCAAACATACGTTCGCTCGTGCGTTTCAAGTAGTAGACAAGTACACAAACGTCCGAGTTGTGATCACATATTTAACACGATTAAAACACATATAAGACTTACCACAGTTAATTGATGGTGCAGTCTGTAAGTCAGGATTCTCGAGCAAAGCCTTCAGTGAAAATCCGTGGCCTGCAAATCCGTAATTCGACATTTTTCTTTCCTGTTCAATAAGTCAGTGTGCGCAAGTAAACATCAACACAGCAAGTGCCCGTACAGTGTGTGTGTGTTAGACTCTGTCGACCAATCAATAACGTGTTCTATATTTAGAATTTCTGTCCCGTGTTTTCATTGGTTAGCTGTTAGGTCATACTTCACAAATGTCACGTTGTAGAAAGCGTGTTAATTGCCTGTCCGCGACATAACCCCATATTTTAATCTGTATCGGATCAAGGTCGGAACGGACACTATGTAGAACTATTTGATAGTATTTTATCGAGCATAGTATTTTTACACGAAAAATCGCAGAATTGCGCACACATGAAATAAAATATATATATACAGAATTAATTTATATAACTTTCCTATATACAATCAAAGCACTGAGAATGCTGTTAAAGGGCGAAATGCAATGTGGGTTACTGGATCCGGGATTTTACTTTAACTATCATATTTATAGAACAGCTACTGTACTAATATACTAATTCAATGTATGAATCAGAGATTTTAATATTTTATGTTTATAATCATGACAGTGAAGAGAAAAATCCACCTTTGGAAAAAGGCCGACCACACTTGAATTCAAGAAGACCTTAATTGCTAACCTTACAAACTGTCTCGATGATTGTGAACAGGACATCAATGTACTATGGATCAACAGCAAGAACACTATCCTGGACATTATTGAAAGAAGGGTCCCTACCAAAAATGACCACTATTTACAAGACATACCAATCCATGGATGAATACCAGGATCAAACAGACTATCCGCAGAAAACAACAGACATTCAAGAAAGCTAGCAAAACCAACCTCAAATGTGACTGCAACAGATACAAGCGTCTTCAGAAAGAGGTCCAGCTTCTTGTGAGACAGGCCAACAAACTGTATTTGAAAGAAACAGTAAGCAGGGACTACAAGGATAACCCCAAGCGATTCTGGTCCTATGTGAAGAACAAGGGATTAGAAATCATAATAGTTGCTCCCCTCGAGAACACCTACGGTTTCATTCAAAGCGATCGATCCAACCACCCAAGCCAACATCCTGAATGACCAGTTTAAATCAGTCTTCACAAAAGAAAACCTCACAGACATGCCAGATATGGGTACCAGCTCTAGAGATTGTAGTGAACTGAAAAGGGGTCCATAAACTACTGACCAACCATCGACCGCACAAGGCAGCCGGGCCTCAGATTCCTTCCCATCCTTCATTGTGAAGTCTGCTGCATCAGAACTTGCACCACAACATTAATTTGTGTGTTGGCTTAATGAAAGTTGTGTGCAAATGCCGAGTTCTTAAATTACCTTCCTGTTTATTCAAATCAATACTTGTGCGAAGCATAACTGAAGAAGTATGACAGATATTTAATAAAATATACTGTATATAGTGTATAAACTGTATATATTTAATTGAAACTTGATAATTATTATGATAAAGACCTTTGACAGGAAGTGTGCAGTGTCAAAGAACCATAACTTTATCTTACCTAAATTTTTTTAATTACCAATATCCCCTTTATTATACAAAACTATGCATATTCAGAACATGGCTTGAAAATTATAAAAACACATTTGGTTTAAACTTTGTATGATAATAAAAACCATAAATAGGAAGTGGAATATAAAAGAATGATAATCCTTCTTAATCTGTTGTTTTAATTATCTCCCTTTATTATACCAAATCTTTGAAAGAAATTAAGTCAGGCCTATACATACCATGCAAGAAAAAATTCCCTTTTATGATCTTATATGTCCCTTGCTTTAGTGAATTCCCTTAATATTTAGTTTAAACAAATCTCAAGTACTTGTATCTATAGTTATTCCCCATATTGGTACACAAGCACTATGAGCACAGTCATCCTTTTGGGGAGCATCATTTTGGTTTTATCGATTTCTTGTACTATTGTTACATTTTATTTACCTATAAATGTGCAAGTTCTAAATTGTCATTAGTTAAAATGTCAAGGGTGGCTGAATGGCTGAATTGCTGAAAGCGGCCCTCAAAAACTGGTAACTAACTAATTTGGAGTTATTTATTTTTAGTTACTATTATATCAACTTATTACATTACTATTACAATCATTTATAAAACTTTTTTGTGTATAAATTAAACCTTTCTATTGATATTTTACTGTTGTCTGCTGATAGTCATTGTCCCTGTCAGATACAAATACCGTAATTACAATCTTCTTACATGGCAAATGATTGAGCAGATTAACAAAGTGTTTTCTTTACATTTGTACTTTCACTTGATAAATATTTTTTGCTTGCGTTATATAGGGCTACTTTCTTCCAGAGAATAACAGATATAGACAACTGCCTCAGTCACCTACCTAATATCACCTGTGTAACATTGACAATTTTGTAACAAATAAGACATTCAGTTTTAGTCCTACCCAGCACTAGCTTTGGTTTTTCTGTAGACTTAATGTGTGCTTCATTTAAGTCTGTTCTTATTTGTATCCATTTATTTTGTTTGTACCTGTAACTTGCAAAACACAAAGGCTGAAACAACCCATTTATTCAGCCAATTGCTACGTTTTCCGATTTTAAGGAATTATCAATATTAAAATATTCTCTGGATAATACAAAATTTGTCCATAATTGTCTGAATATGACCATTCCAATGTGGTAACTGTTATTGTGTGTAAATATTACAAAACACCACGGATATACACAGAATGTATTTCCGTGAAAACACCCTATAAGTAATAATCACACCATATAATATGATACCATGTCACACTATGTAGATCAAATAATAGTACATTTGTTACCATAGCAACGGAAACCTTAACCATACATAACATGATACATTTTTCATCATAATTTACAGATATATTTCAGTCATATCAATGGGTTTGGTTAACCATGACCTTTGCATCTCATTTGTTATAGGTCACATAAATAACATGACATAGTCCAATATCATACCTACATGTAGATAATTAGAATTATTATATACTAGATTATTAGCTAATAATCTAATTACATCAGCATAAGATATGCAATGTTTTCCTGTATTTGTATAATATTATGTTTATTGTATTCTGTTGTACAAAGATGTCACATAAATAAATATACATACAATTGGGTGGATTGGATCAATTAAATCTTAATGCATGTTTTTGCTAGTGTACTTAGAAGAAAGAGAACATTTTACAATTCAGCCTTCAAAGGTTTTTGAAAAGTTCCCACATATACCGGTGTCAAGAGTAACCAGAGTGCTGCGTTGCGGGTGAAGACACTCATCTTTTTGTCACTGTAAAAAGCTGTGTGTCTTGTTTTACAGAGTCAGATATTGATGATGAACAAGTGTTGCCAGGTTCAATGCAAAAGCTTTGATTGTAAAAGAGATAAGTCGACCTAAACATAAAATTTAACCAAGATATCTTGTAAGTGTAAAAGGGGTATTGTTTTGCGTCAACAGAGGCAGTCGTAATGCGTAGCCATTCAGCTTTATCCCAGCCTAATTGGCCAATGACTTTTGAGGGTAAAGGGGCAATTATTCTTGTAAAATGCGGAACAGAGTTATGGGTCTTGCTTTACAGGGTCAGGCGAACTTGGTTGCAAGTTTCAAAGCAATAGCAAGTTGGCCTAAACATAAATCTTAACCCAGCAATGCCGACAACATTCAATTGATGACAGTATCTCTTCTTTTTTCCCAAAAAATCAGATCAGCTAAAAAGTTCCTAGTTAAAGGCTGTCCAGGTAAATTCATTATTAATCATTATCACATACCCCCCCCCCCCAAAAAAGCTGAATAAAACACAAAATAATAAAATAATTTAGTAATATATTTTTATTTTCTTCTGAAAATTTCTACAAAGTTTGTGAGTTATAAATACAAATGAACATGCACCAAGGAAAACGACATTTCACATTACAGGTACCATGATTTATGGTTAATAGAAAAAAACAACAACAAAGGTTAGATATTATCAACATTCAATTATAAATAATAAAACAAAGAACACAACAGGAAATTGTAAATGAAAATAAGACTTTGACAGCAATTATACTTCATTTCAGCAAACAACCTTTATCAATACCATGATGTATATTCGATTTTTTTTGTAAATTTCACCCCTAAATCTTTACTTTTTGATCTGAGGTCACATCTGAGGTCACAGGTTTCTGAATCATGATGTAGGCCATTTTACTATAATATAGGTACATTATATTCCCTATATTATACCAATAGGACCTACATCACTATACAGACACATGCGGTTGAAGTTTGCATTTTTTTTTAATTTGTTAAATGTCAAGAGTCCTTTGGTTAAAATCATCCAGAATGAAGTATACAAATATCCCTATCATTCACATACATTTATACTATTGTTGTGTCATTTATATCCAATAAGATAACTGTCAAACATGCAAAAATGTAACTCATTTACGCAAATAAACAAATAACTTCCAACCCTGTTATATAGAAATAAATATTAAGCATTTTACTACACTGTACATTCTTCATCTACATAGACAATTTACACCATTCCATTTTTTGGCCTTAAATAAATAAATTCTCGAATTATTTTTCATATTTGCCTTGAAAAGGTAGAGGAAGTAATCAATTCATTTGAACTTTGTAATTTAAATAAAAACTTTTTTCGATTTCCTGCCTCTGAAATATTGCAAAACATTCACCAGATCAGCATCTCAATTTTTTGAAACTGGAAACATATCACACACTTGGATGACTTAAATATATTGGAATATTTATAAAGGTCCACATTAAGTCACAGCAGCTCAATTATGTGGGGGAAGGGAGATCACCTAAGACACAAGACTGCATTCAATAAACGCTTATGCCCCCATTGGAAGCCTTGTCCATAATAACAAGCAAAGTCAATCAGGGGCCATAATTCTGTTGAAATTTTGGATAGTGTTAAATGACGTTGACAATGTAAGGTATTTATGATGGTTAACAAGCACGCCAAATTTGAAAGCAATACCTTTGAAAATATTTCAGTTTCAAGCACTTGAAAGTTTTGGTTAACATTTTCAATGGAACGGATGGACGAACGGATGGACGAGACAAACAATAAATGCCTCTCGCATCAGTAGATGCCAGGGCATAAAAATGTTATGGCATTATACATGTATAAACAATTATACATCTAAAGTAATGCATTAATCTGATTACATGTGTGTGTGTGACTCTGATTATTTATATCTTAAACAAAATACAATTTATACATTTTCCTAACTTCTGTTTCTCTTGTTGGCTAGCCAGTTGGATAGATTATACACAACACACACAGATAGGCATCTGATTTCTAGTCGGCAACAACAAGCATTGGACCAACAATATTCTTAAAGATTCAATTCCCGTGACAGCAACGTCACAACTTTTGACCTTCTGGATAATTTTAACAACAAACTTTTGACAGCAAGGGCTTGGACTTTCGGAGGTTGAGTTGGTTTTCTCGTTCGGATGTGTGTTGGGCGTTGTTCCATATAATAGAGGTCTGTGTTGATTTTATAGTTTTCTGTGCTTAGGTGTTTCATTTGAGGGCTGCCTTTCCAGTCCAATTTACATTATATTTTTTATAGTAGTTTGTTCAAAGTAATAACAGAAATCAACGTAATAAAAAGTTGCAAACAACATGAACAAAGAGTGATAACAACAGCAATGGTTTCAAATGAAATGTAAGAACTGATTCAAGTACTAGAAAAATCTATCAAAATAGGAAACGCACAAAATGACAACATATAAAAATTGATACATTATTGTCAACAAGTGTGACATAATTATGATTATGATATACATAAATATACAAAACAACAAGACTGTGGAGTATTCTGACCATGTATCTACTGTGTGAAGTATTTGTGTATATCGCTGGCTTAGAATGAGAAGGTTGTAAGTGCTACTTACGGCCTTATAAGACCCATACATATTTGAAATCTGCATCACAAGGCGCTTCTTATGAGCCCTTTTTCATGAAAATCAAAAGCCATGTAGACCAAACTGATGTTGAACAAGAGATGTTTGTAAAACATGTATGTCCCCATGGCAGCTCAATAGTCAACAGGAGATGTTTGTAAAACATGTATGTCCCCATGGCAGCTCAATAGTCAACAGGAGATGTTTGTAAAACATGTATGCCCCACATGGCGGCCCAATAGTCAACAGGAGATGTTTGTAAAACATGTATGCCCAACATGGCAGCCCAATAGTCAACAAGAGATGTTTGTAAAACATGTATGCCACCATGGCAGCCCAATAGTCAGAAATGGTAAAGGTCTAAGTGACCTTTGACCTACTGACCTCAAAATCAATAGGGGTCATCTACTGTTGCTGACAAACCTCCATGTAAAGTTTGAAGATCCTAGGCCAAAGCGTTCTTGAGTTATTGAACGGAAACCATTTGATACAACCGACAGACATGTGCAAAGCAATATACCCCCTCATCAAAGATGGGGGCATAAAAAGTTTTTTTCCATACGTAAAGAGTAGTTTTCAGACAGTGTTATCTTGTTTTCTCAAAATAGCGTTTCTGTACTAACGACCTTGTTCTTCTAAGCTAGCGATATGTATCTATGCATGTGTGTGCGTGCTTGTGATTTAAGCAACATGAGCCAGTAACTACAGATGACAATGTCTATATATTATTAAATGCGAGTCATTCCTTCCCTTTTTACTGTAAAATATGGTAATTCATTTTCGTGGGTATTAGAGATGAGCTATGACAACATGGATGGACAATCAGGCATCACTAACATAGGATCATCACTATGAAATGTCCCAATGCGCTAATTTAGCTTGGTAAAATAACATACATTGAACTTTGTCAACATTTTACTTCATGGTGTGAATTGAAAAATTGTAAAATAAATTGAAATTTAAACTCCTGCGTGAGGTCATATATTTACTTTCACTTTACATATAATTCAGGATAAGCTTCGACTCATTAATAGGGAATGTCACTGAACATGAGTGGAGAAATGTTGCTGGATGTGAATAAAGAAATGTGGTTGAGAGTGAGTGACTGCTTGCCGCTGATCTTGAAAGTACTGATTTATCAAAGCACTTACGGAAGTCTCAAACTTACGCTCAATTTGAAATTATTTATAAATCTATGGATATGGTTTATAAGAGTTCACTAACAGAAACATCACCACAATTTGTTGTTATTAACAAATTACAAAGAATTTAAAATAAACTTGTGCGTAAGTTTAAGATTTCCGTATGCGCTTTGATAAAACACTACCCAGATCTCATGACAAGATTTATCAAGATAATGACTTTGATCAGAGTTAAAGACAAAACAGTACACAATATATTATCCCTGCTGTACGTAGAGATATAATTATAAACAACATGACATTGAGAACATACAGCAAAGACCTATACAATACATAGATAAGAAACTCCCGTAAGAGCCTGTAGAAATGCTATTTTGTATCTTCAATAGAAAATGAGCAATTATCAAACATGATTTTGCGAGATCTTGTTAATCTGCCGCGTGATTTCCCGAGATTTAAATTACTTGCCAATCATTGTAATGTATAGGTCTTTAACATTCAGTAATGGTGAAATGATACCAAGGTCAATATAAAGGTCAGTATTTCTCGAGTCAATACCCTGTTAAGTACATGATTTACTGCCCCGCCACCTGTGGTGCTAGTCTCGAGATAAAAGCGATGGCTTTAACACTCATATTTCTAACAAATGCTGGACATTGTGGTTTATTGCACACAGATTCCACGGTTATACGGAGTTCATAGAATAATGTCCTGAAAATACAGAAAGTAAATAGCGATCAACAAACCACTCACCTCAGATAGAAATTCATAAACATACAATACAGTTTACTTACATACATTTTGTTACAATATAAGTACGGTTTACAATACCGGTATAGTATAATACATGCACCACTAAATATTTGTTTGCGTTTCACTGAGACCGTTGGGCGTGGTCATCAGATAGAGTTTCATCAAACTTGGCACTCACCCGAAGGCCATTGACAGTAATTTTTTGCTCATTTGCTGTTTTATAGCGAGTAACTTTTTCCTTAGAACTAGTTACTTTATGAAGGTTTCTCCCCTGAATGGCAGGCCATATTTAAAAACAAATTTAATTGAATGGGTTTTTATTCACTTAATTGGCCAATGACCTTTGGAGAGAGAGTAACCCACTCAACCACCATACCACCCAAAATATCATTATAAATAATAATGAACTACATACAAGAACTGTCACACATCACTTTTCACAGGTAATGTAAAGTTATAATCATACATCAGGGCTCGACACTAACACTGGTCCGCTGGTCCGAGACCAGTGAAAATCCAGAAGGACCAGTGAAAGTTCTTGAGGACCAGTATCTGTCCTATTTACAAATTTGGCGCTTTGGCCCTGTCGGACCAGTGGCCAAAATAGTTAAGTGTCTAGGCCTGTACATGTAGCAGCATGTATTGCATTTTACCCAACCAGTCATCCATTAGATATGCCAATATTTCTATACATACATAATACAATCTTAGAGATTGAGCATTATACACAATTACGTTGCAAGCTAGTTTCTGTACATTTTCATTTGAATAACAAATATATTAAAATATATTTGATACCTTTACAACTTTACAGGCTTTAATAAAGCAATAATATTTACCTGCAATATGGATTTCTTCTAGAAGCATATCTCAACGTTAGGAATCGGTAATAGATAAATGGATGGAATATAGTACACTTGCCGCTGTAATATATAAACAACAGAAGTCTAGTGTTCATAGTCACAGTATTCTACCAAGCAGAATTGTAATTGTCATTATTCAAAGTTTGAAATGTATTATTTCTACTTTGTAATCAAAATAGTGAATTAGTATTTAACAATGCTGCATTCAGTAAACGCTTATGCCCCGGTGGAAGCCTTGTCCATAATACCTAGCTAAGTCAATCAGGGGCCATAATCCTGTAGAAATGTTGGATAGTGTTTTGGCTTTATCAATATAAGGTATATATGAAGGTAAACAAGAATACAAAGTGTGAAAGCAATGCCTTGAAGGAATTTGGAAATATTTGAGTTTCATGAACTTGAAGGTTTTGTGTAACATTTTTAAAGAAATTAATGGGCATTAGTAGATGCTAGGGCATAAAAAGAGGAGCAGTCCTGTTTCAAAGGCTTCCATGGTTATGATCAATGACTTCTAACCAAATGTCTACAGTTCGGTTGTGGGAGGTTTGTGGTTTCTATCCTGGCCCCACAACTCCAACATTTACTGGCATAATACTAGTATTAGAAACATGACATGTTTAAACAATTCAAACAACCATAAATATGAGGACGGGAATCAGGATTATCTCAATAGAAAACAAAAACAATCATAAATCAATTATAAATCAATTATAATACAAAACAGGGGAGGTAAATCTTGCAATACATACCTGAAGCTCATGAATATAAGTGCAGGCATCAGGAATATCTCGGTACAGGCAATAAATCAATTATAATAATACAAAACAAGGGAGGTAAATCTTGCAATACATACCTGAAGCTCATGAATATAAGTGCAGGCATGAGGAATATCTCGGTACAGGCAATAAATCAATTATAATAATACAAAACAAGGGAGGTAAATCTTGCAATACATACCTGAAGCTCATGAATATAAGTGCAGGCATGAGGAATATCTCGGTACAGGCAATAAATCGTAGAATGTTTGTTTGTTGTGCTTGAAGTTTGGCAATCAAGTTACGAATAATCATAAACGATTCTGGTCCAATAAACTAAACAAAAGAAAACAATTATAAGTCAATTATAATTCAATTATAATTCAATTATAAGTCAATTATAAGTCAATTATAATACATATATTATAAATGGTCTATTATCTCACAGTTTTTGATTAGCAGACAGGCTTGTAAAGACTAAAGTAGCATTTATTGCATGTTGTATTAAACATATTTTAATCTGTGAATGAAATTAATGAACATACAGTGATTTTAATGAAATGTACCATACGTGTTGGACGAACATATAAATCATGCATTATTGAAGTCTTGTATGCAAAACAATGTAAATTGTGCATTTTAAATTTTTATTTTTTTTTGTAAATCAAAGACAAAATAGAGGTCATACTTACATTGAGTAAATTTTTGGTATAAGTACAGGCATGTAGTAGAGCAAACAGAAACACAGGAACTAATACCACTGTATCATGGTTAAGGTACAACATCATACAAGTAGGTTTGTTCGTTTGCTACCAAATTTCAACATAGTTACAGTGATCATTTACAAGTTGGTAAGTTTGTTTGGGTTTTTTAGTTAAAACATATTTATTCCCATTATTTACAACATATTATTAAGAAA
This sequence comes from Spisula solida, assembly GCA_947247005.1. Classification (NCBI taxonomy): domain Eukaryota; kingdom Metazoa; phylum Mollusca; class Bivalvia; order Venerida; family Mactridae; genus Spisula; species Spisula solida. Next base: position 50,129,627 of record OX365950.1, read on the forward strand.
TAAACTATGAAAAAAAGTTGTATACCAGCTGTTATACAATGGTTTGGAGTTCTGACGCCTAGGCATTAACCTCGAAGGCCGTAGGCCTGATTGGTTAATAACAAGCGTCAGAACGACAAGCCATTGTATAACAGCTGGTATACAACGGCTTTTGAATATTTTATTTCGACTCTAACATGATTTAAACTCGGAATTATATATTTAGCCAGTGTAATTTTGCGAGATATATGTTGTTTACGTTACCGTAAAATCCCATGTAAAAGTCGAGGCCGTGTATTGCACGCAGGTAAAAAATGAGAGAAGAATCAGAGGAAAAAAAATTTGAAGGAAATCGAGCAATAATTGTGAAAATACGAGCAAAAACAGTAAAAAAACATATTTTCGGCCGCCATTTTCGTATTTTCGGCGCGCCGTAAAAATTACCAAATTGTGATAATTACTAGTTAACTGGTGTCAAAATAAAACAGAAAAACTGCAATTGTTTTTATTTATTGACAACCAAGAATGGTGAATAGTGTTGTTAATATATTGACAACAGAGAAGCATGTTTGTGACATGTGTCAAAAGTGTATGAGTAAGCATTGAAATCTCCACTCTATAATCACAATGGGTCACAACTTTTCAACACAAGTTTGCAAACAACTTCTCAACATCAATTTCATCACAATTTCTTCCGATTTCAAAAACTGTTTCATGACTTCCTCGAAGCTTCCCGTAGACCACGAGGAATCTGTTCCCGATGTCCTGATACAAATGTAGCTCATAAATTTCAATTGGTAGTACTTCGCCGAGGCAAAAAATGCAAAGTGGGACCTAGGCTTAATTTAACGCATTTACAAATGCTTGCATAAATAAACCAAAGGATACTTGTTATAGGAGAACTGTTGAGAAATATAATGCTGAACATGAGATAATGACAGCTGTCTTCAGCAAACAGGATTCCCATAAACACCCGACTGAACTGAAAGTTGGGTAACCTCTGATGTAGGCGTAAGGCACTTGTTGCAGCATTACTGATGAGTGCTCTCTGATAGTGTGAGTATGCTGATCCACTGAAAGTATACACATTAAATATATTACTGATGAGTGCTCTCTGATAGTGTGAGTAGGCTGATCCACTGAAAGTATACACATTAAATATATTACTGATGAGTGCTCTCTAATAGTGTGAGTACGCTGACCCACTGAAAGTAAACACATTAAATATGGTCATTAAGGGTAGAACAGTGGCACAGCAGGGCTCGACACTAACACTGGTCCGCTGGTCCGAGACCAGTGAAAATCCAGAAGGACCAGTGAAAATTCTGAGGGACCAGTAACTGTCCTATTTACAAATTGGGCGCTTTTGCCCTGTTGGACCAGTGGCCAAAATAGTTAGTGTCTAGGCATGCACAGTGGTTAGTGCTCTCTGAATAACCAATCTGGAGGTCCCTGGTTCGATTCTTGACCAGGGCACTGGATATTTCAGAAACACTTTTCAGTGTTTCCAAACCAGTTAGAGATGAACAGGTTGTGTGTATTGATGCTATACATCAGGCAAGTTAAATAACCAAAGGGTCTGTCTCATTTGATGCCAAAATTAACCATTTAATATATGATAAATGAATTTAACTGGTCCTCGTTACTTCTATTAGGATAATTTAGCAGTTGATTTCTTGTCTTTTTTATCTTTAGTCTTTATTTTCGTAAGCTGGCATAATTATGAGTAAGAATATGTTGTACTCAAGGAAAATGATATGTTCTATACAAGAAACCTGTTAACATACGTTTGCAGTTAGGTTGCAAACCATGTTAATTTGTTCACACTACTGTAAAATCATGTATTTTCGAGGGTATAAAATTTCATGGATTTGATAAAAAACCATTTTCGTGGGATCGTAAATTCAGGGATTACAAAACATGGGAAGGTAATCCTATGTTCCATATTCAGGAGTTCGATTTAATTGAGGGGATTATATTTCAGGGTCGAGATAAACAACGAAATCAACGAAAATTCAACCCCATCGAAAAATACTGATTTTATAGTATATGTAACATAATTTAAATCACACAGTTGATCACTTTATAAACATTTCTGGAGGTTTTTCTTATGGGCTGAAAGGCCATCCTGTATTTACAAATCTTACCCAAATATCGGCAGAAAGAACATGAAGCTACTGATGACTGTGAAGATTCTCGTTAACCATAAACCTGCTTCCACCTTGTTACTCAACATAAACCCCTGAAATCATACAATATACCGCTATATCACATAGTGAAATCATACAATATACCGCTATATCACATAGTGAAATCATACAATATACCGCTATATCACATAGTGAAATCATACAATATACCGCTATATCACATAGTTAAATCATACAATATACCGCTATATCACATAGTGAAATCATACAATATACCGCTATATCACATAGTGAAATCATACAATATACCGCTATATCACATAGTGAAATCATACAATATGCCGCTATATCACATAGTGAAATACACATCCTTCCAGTGACAGGATATTCAAATTCTTTCTCAAACATAGTTCATACAAAATTCTCAAACTAAAATTCAAGGACTATTCAAGGTAGAATATGCATTTTCAAGGCGTTTTTCCAAACAGTCAACATGGTTAAATTGTACGAAAATGCAATAATTCACTGCCACTTTATACTCTATTTCTAGTCATACCCGAAAGTGCTCAATTCATCAAATAACAGTGACATTCACACTCATACATTTATGTACTTTAATTTATGAGAAAAAGAGCGTTTTTTTTCTATTTCTTTTTGAAGCAGATAATAAATGAGCTACTTTGACAACATCAATAAGCTTTTATGGATATTCAAAGCTGTTTGCCTGGATTCAAGGATGTTCAGTTAATTTCAAGTACCATTTTGGCATTTTTTCAAGGTAGCAATAAATTTAAGTACTTTTCAAGGTAGAAACCCAACTTCAAGGACTTTCAATGCCTGTACAAACCTTGTCAAATATCAAATTAATCAAATACACACTAGGGATTACACTATGATCGAGTATACTCAATGATTGATCGAATGACACGGACATTGTTGATCATCGTTTCCACCTGACCATAATCAATCATCACTATTTCTCAAGGGAAGTAATTGGTTGAACCCAGATGTAATAGAAAATGTTCTTTCTTGAACTACAAGAGCACACAACAAAATACTTTAGGTAACAAACGACCAAATGCCTATGCGGACCAAAATCAGATACATTCAAGTAGTCCTGTGAAAAACTTTGATTTGGCTGGAAATGGTGGTACGTCTTGACAAATCAGCATTAGAACATGTTATTGGGTTTAAATGCTTTGTACACATGTATGTGATGTAGTAAAACTGTTTTATTCAGAAAATTTTGTTATTCTGGCTTAAATATGAAAGTGAAAGTAGGGTTGTGGTTAACAGACTTCGAATCAGTCCGCTCATGTGAGAAAATATGTTCACCGCGTTTGACATACCATATTTTTCTTATACGATACGCAACCCCCCCCCCTTTTTTTATTTTCTTGAGGCTATATGCTTTTTCTATTGATTGGTGGATTTTGAGAGGTCCCTAATGGACAAAAGTTTGACATTTTTATGGTCAGCTATTTGTCACTTTACATACCCTAATGGACACTTTAACACAAACAAGACTTACCAGTAAACTATTATTTGGTGGTGGTGGAGCCTGTTGTTGTTGTTGCTGTTGTTGTTGTTCACCTCCTGTGTCGGCCATTTTGTCTGCTGATTCGTTAACTGATGAAAGAAAACATACATACTTATTAAAGAACTTCATACCAGTCGCGCGTCTTTGAAGATGATAAGCATTACCTTTCACTAAAAGGTCGATGTGAGACCATTAAGTTTTGGTAACCAGACCTAAAGTAGCCTGTCATATGGTTGGAGAGAAATTACTAAGTCCAGCTAATCTTGTATTAGACAGACTAAATCTCTATCTTCTGGAATAGCGCCTGTGTGGTATCCCTGATTTTCCCATTGCCGGACTTTCTCCTATTTCTGGCACACATCATAACTTTGTTTTGTTGAGTGTTCCAAGTTAATGCATCAGTCAATTAAAACCATGTGCTTCACCCCAGGTGAACTGTCCCATGTTTTTACAATTTCGATGCCCCAGCACTGCCGTGTGAGTGCGAGGCTTCTGTTTTACGCCAAAATAGTGGAGAAAAACAGTCATGACTATACCCGTAAGGTACAAAGCGGCAGCAAATTGCGGAAGTTTTACCATCTGTATGGCCCTGGGGGACAGGTATTTTACCAGGGGTTTGAAAAAGCGAAAGTAAAAATCCCCGCCATTCCCCGCGGTTGGAGGCGTGCTTTCAATTGACTGTTGCATAAGGGGCGAAACACCTGATGATGGATGGACACTTTTCTGAGATATGCAATTACTGAACTGCAGAAAATGGTGATGATCATCATGAATAAATTTATGAGAATTGTGTCAAAATGAGGAAAATGCTGAAGACAGGTTCTGTTATAATAATCTGATAATAACCATGTTGATGCAGAACATATATTATATAACTAATTTGATTATCTACATTGTAAAACATTATCATCACCTGTCAGTAATCAAAATCAAATATATGATTTATTAATGGGTTAAAGACTGAACAAGTGTTATCCGAATATCAGACTATCCGAAATACTGGGCCAGTTCAATATTTCTAAATACAACAGAAGTTTCCACGTGTGTGAGATTGTTAAAAAGAACCTTTGATTTTAAATATTTCTGTACATAAAGGTAGTCTTAGTGACAAATGAGAGTTTACCCTTATTCTAGGAAAATTACAACTTGCCAGAACGTTCGGCGATTTCTTCTAAATGAAGAGTTTCCAAAGATTTAAATAACCCAAAGAAATGTAATGAGACTAACTAAGTTTGTAGCAGTTGCCTCCCTCATACTAAACATTCTTCTCCACTCCAGGCCTACTCCAACTCCACTCCACTCAACTCCTAATCCACTCTACTCCTCTCCTACTCCTCTCCTACTCCACTCCTACGCCTACTCCTACTCCTACTACTCCACTCCTTCTCCACTCCACTCCACTTCTACTCCACTCCTACTCCTACTACACTCCACTCCTACTCCACTCACTCCTACTCCACTCCACTCAACTCCTTATCCACTCCACTCCACTTATACTCCACTCCTTTTACTCCTAATCCTACTCCTACTCCTCCTACTCCACTCCACTCAACTCCTAATCCACTCCACTCCACTCCTACTCCACTCTTACTCCACTCTTACTCCTACTTCTACTCCACTTCTACTCTACTCTACTCTACTTTACTCTACTCTACTCCTACTCCACTCCTACTCCACTACTACCCCTACTTGTTGTTGTTGTTGACGGCTATAGAGCCCGAATATCCGTTGCTAGTATGGTCTACGCAGGTAAACGGTTTCTCATGATGGCACACAGGTAGCGTTTCAATACATTTTAAAGTGAAGTTCGGTATTTGAAAATTTAAATATTTAATAATAAATAAATAATGAAAATTAAAAATAAATAAATAGTAAACTTTGTTTCTAGAATCTTAGTTTTAACAATAAAAGCACCCAAATGATTAATTATGGTTGACTTGAATTCAATCCAGGATGCTTCCTTCTCACAGGAGAATAATAAGGCTGGGGAGATCTGTGTGTGTCTCACTCCTATTTCATTGAATAGCTGTAGGTTCATCTCTTCTCTATGAGTGTTATAGCCAGGACAACTCATCACATAATGTTCTACTGTTTCGGGTTCACTGCAATCGCACGCTGGACTGTCTTCTATCCCAACCCTGTATAGGTGTTCTTTCAGCTTGCAGTGTCCAGATTGCAGTTGCAGCAATATCCTTTGGACAGTAGAACCATCGAAGTCCACTTCTAAGACGTCAATCTTCTTCTTGTATGTGTACAGTGCCCTACCCTTTTCTAAATTGCCCCCCTTTTTTGCCATTTCACTTTCATAGCGTTTAGTGCTGCTGTCTTGACGTCTGCCTGGGAAATTGGGAGTGTTGACTCTGTGCCATCCATTTCATACGCCATTTGGGCCGGTTCTTTCGCCAGCTTATCCGCTATCTCATTGCTTAGTATATTTGCATGACCTGGTGTCCATTCTGCGGTCAAATTATCTCCTTTTGCTTCTGCTGCATGCCAAAGTTGTTTGATGTCTGAAACGAGTTGGGTATGTAATGTGCAGTTCCATCCAAGTGTAAGTACTCCTATGGCTGATTGGCAGTCAGAAAGAATTTTCAATTTAAGTATTGGTCTCTTTTGCATTTCTTGGATGATGAATTATATTGTGATTTTTATAGCTACCAACTCACCAACCAGGATTGACGCCAGCTTTGAGACAGGTTGTTTAAGGTCCACTCTTTCCTGGTTAGGAAGAAAGACAAAAGCTCCAGCTCCATAAGCACCAGGGTCGCCATTGCATGATCCATCGGTGAAAGCTATGATGGTGTTTGGATCTTCTCTTTGCAGTATTTCCTTGATATGTGTAACTGCAGCATGTGCCTGTTCTTTGGTTCTATATTTAGAAGATCCAAGGTTGTTCCAGTATGTTGGCTTCCTTCTGCATGGCTGCAAGCAGTCAACATATGACTCTTCTGGCTCAATACATTTTGTGTCAATTTCTGTGATTGCTTCCTTGTCAGCCACCTGTTGTATCATTCTATGGAATGGCGTGTCTGAATGTTGGGAGAACTCCGGGTCATTTCTGCAATTGTTTAGACTCGCTTTGATCAAACATTGATCATCTTTTGCCATAATTTTGGTGCACTCCCTTATGCTAATTTCCTCCCTCCTCAATTCCAATGGTTGAACATTCGCTTGAACTTCAAGGGCATCGCAACTATGTGTGTGCTTTCCGCCAAGACAGAGTCCCAGTCCTCTTCTTTGTACAGAGTCTAACACAGGTACGTTTCTACTATGTTGCCAAACAGGTGCTGCGTATTCGAGGTGAGGTAAAACTATGTTTTTGTATAACTTGACCATGTTGGAAGGAATAATTTTTTCAGACTTTGCCAAGGTGGCTAAGGATCCCAATGCTCTAAATGCTTTTGATTCAACATATTTGATATGCTCCTTGAATGTCAGTTTCTGATCTAGTATGACGCCCAAAACTTTGGCTTGTGATGCTATCTGTAATGAATTTCCTTTACTGTTTGGGACATTATCCTTTTTTCTGTTAAATATGCAGACTTTTTTTTGCAATGACCTTTCTATGGCATGAAGAGTATCACCTGATTCCAAATTGTGCCATCATCTGCAAATTTAACTTTCTCATTCTGTACATTGCTGAACTCCTACTCCTATTCCACTTCTACTCCACTCCTACTCCACTCCTCTCCTAATCCTACTCCACTCCACCTCCTACTTCTACATACTCCACTCCTACTCCACTTCACTCCTACTCCACTCCACTCCACTCCTACTCCAGTCCACTTCTACTCCACTCCTACTCCACTCAACTACTACTACTACTCCACTCCAGTCCACTCTTACTCCATTCCACTCCTATTCTACTCCACTCCTTCTCCATTCCACTCCTACTTCCCTCCACACCTTCTCCACTCCACTCCTACTCCACTTCACTCCACTCCAACACCACTCCACTCTTACTCAATTCCTACTACACTCATAGTCCAGTCCACTCCTACTCCTATTTCTACTACATTCTTACTCTACTCCTACTTCTACTTCACTCCACTCCTACTCCACTCCTATCCACTCCACTCCTACTCAACTCCTACTCTACCTACTCTACTCCTACTTCTACTTCTACTCCACTCCACTCCTACTCTACTCCTACTTCAATCCTACTCAACTTCTACTCCTATTCCAACTCCTACTCCTAATCCACTCCTACTCCAGTCCACTCCTACTCCTATTCCTACTTCTACTCCACTCCTATTCTACTCCAACTCCACTCAACTCCTTCCCCACTCCACTCCTACTCCACTTCACTCCACACATTCTCCACTCCACTCCCACTCAGCTCCACTCCTACTCCACTTCACTCAACTCCTACACCACTCCACTCCTACTTCACTCCTATTCCTAATCCTACTCAACTCCTACTCCACTTCTAGTCTTACTCCACTCCACGCCTACTCTACTCCTACTCCACTCCACTCCTACTCCACCTCACTCCACTCCTACACCACTCCACTCGTACTCCACTCGTACTACTACATTGTCCTAATCCACTCCAATCCACTCCACTCCACTCCACTCCACTCCAATCCAATCCAAACCAATCTAATATAATCTAATCCATTGTATCATGTTGTATTATATTCTATTCTCCAAAAATGTCCCAAATGTAAAAACATGCAATTTGGTTAATTCACATACTTACATTGCCTTTGGGGGTCTGCACATTATTTGGGGATGTCACTTTTCGTTACTTAATTTCGTTTGGGTTCTTACATTATTATTCACTTCTCTAATGGGGAGGGCGAGCTAGAATTAACTTCCTGTATGAAAAATTTATTTATTTTGCAATTTTTTAAGAACATTTGGTGTTATTTCTACGCTGTTATAGAACAAGACCGTACTAAATTGCGTGCGTGAAATTGGCCCTTCGTACTGGTTTTATAAGGTGATGTATGTTTTGTATTTTATGTGTGATAGCTTAAAAATATCGAATTTGTCATGCATGTGTGGCCGTCTCAATTATGATTTGTTTACCTACAATTTTGTCAATAAATATATGATAAATATAGGTAAAAGGTCATACTTTGTTGGTGAATAAAGCTGTGAACATTATTATTAATCTGCGCAAATGTTACGGAATGACAAGAAATCATTGACGAAAGAAACTCAACCATATGTTTATCATTATGTTCAATATTTACCTGTTTACGCCCACCCCCACAGATCTAGCTCTCAAAGGGTGTCAGACTGCATTTTTCATGAAATGAAGGTGGGTGGCACAGTTGCTGGTGGACGATCTGCCAGGGATAACCCAAATGACAATTCACTTATATATAAATAACTGTATCACTGTGTATTGCAAACAAACTACATGAAATAAACAGGCTGACGAATATTGCCGATCAGGCTATATAGCTTGTTCGGGCTATCTTCGGAACAAAATAATTTATCATAAACTTAAATCATGAGACAGTTCTCTGTAAGCTACTGAGTACTGTACACAGTTGTTGCAAATACAATCAGCCTCCCAAAATCTGTGCTTAGAGATGCTGGATGCAGCAAGGAAAATTGTACCAAAAATACCTTACAAATAAAAAATCAATTGTGTTTTCATTTCTTTTATAAATTCTGCTGCAAGTACATTTGAAAACTGTCCTGTTTCAATGACTTGTAATGTGACTTTCTCTGTTGCATTCAGCATCCCTGAGCGCAGTAACTGGGAGGCTGCAAAAAGATTATATTAAGTCAGACAGGGAAGGCAGCACAAGTATTCACAAGTATGATGTATCAGAAGGTTGAAGTTACTAGTAGACTTTAAACATACTGCAAAGAGTAGCTTCTGGATAATGCTCTCCTTATTTAGATATGATGAATTCTTTTGTTCTAAAGATAGCCTGATTGAGCTATAAGTTAGTATAAATAATGATAAAAAAGTATAGTAACCTGAGCAAGCTATATAGCCTGATTGGCATATATCCCAGCCTGATAAAGGAGAAACTATAGACGTCCATGGATGAATCAGGGGTTCCTCTAGCTTCTGAATCTAAAGGTCATTTTGATACTATTGACTTAATTGACTTGTGAGTTGGGGTTTTGACCCTTGAAATTTCCAAAAAGCCACTGTTTGACCCTCAAGATTTTTGTTTGAAGGGTCATTTTTGCTCTTAAAATCATGGGTATTTTGTCTATAAAAGGGCAAAACTAAGTAATGAGTATCAAAATGACCCTTCAGCTTCAGAAGCTAGTAAACCCCTTGACTGGTGCATTTAATTTCTATAAATCTGCTTTGGTACCCATCTATCTATGCTTTGCTTCTCTGGGACTTGTGACTGTTGATATGTTAACCCTTATCGTGCTTAGCGCGACTCAGAGTCGCGCTACACGATACTTTCCACCACTGCGAAGCGCGACTGTGAGTCGCGCTATTCAGTTGCCCTAGTGGGTTTGGCGTTTAAGCCCCGTGTCACCTTGCTTGTAGTATTCATGAATGAAATTTAACTATTATTTATTCAGTAGTAAATTACGAAACTATTTCTAAAAATAATATCAGCCAATCAACTACCAAATACGTTAAAATTACCGTCTAACATTTATTGGAAATTCCGAAACTAAAATGGCTGACGATCGGCTATGAATGCGCAAGATGTTTAAGAATGAATATATAAGGATAATTAACATTAACTGTATTTTTTCCAATGAAATTTGAAATATTAATAATTGAAATAAATGCATCATTAAATTCTGACAGTTTTAGTCGGAATATTCAATTCTGCGATTGGTATTTATCATTAGGCCTGCTTTATAACATAAGCATAGCGTAATGTATGAATTGCATGGAAATATTTCGCATTGCATTGACATACTGCTGAGTATCATAACGTGTGAAATACCAATAATTATCAAAAGTATGTCAATGTGTAGCTTATTTCATCTTCTTTGTATAAAGTTTAAAGGGTTTATATCAGTATTTTGATAATTAACACCATTAATTAGATACTAAACAGAGTCACTATGAGATGAGATTTTTATCTCAAGTAGACTGCTAATATAATTCAGCACTGGCCAGCTGATAAGCCCACTGGGAATCTAGCACGATTAGGGTTAACAGCTGGTATTTGATTGTGTCCTCAAATTTGCTACTGATGACTTAAAGTTTGTACCAGTTTTTTACTGTGAAATACTAGTCTGAACGAGTTAACCTTGTCCTCGACCTTTAGGAATGAATATTGCGCAGAATGTGTCATCTACAAGTGCTTTACCAGTCATTTAGATAAACCTTGTGCATATCAGATACTTTATTATCTGACCTCTTTATTAAAACATTGGCCAAATATAAACATAGACAATAAATCAACTAATTATGCTAATAGAAAGTAGAGGACCTGATTACTTTGTTAAAGCTGTTTTACATAATGCCTTGCTCCATTATTATATTTATAATAAATAAATAGTTGATAAAAAAAGCTCAATCCTAGTGGAGCAAGACATTGGTGTAAGTATTATGAATGAGTTATTTAATATGGTGTTAAGTATCAACCTCTGAATTGATCTTAATCTTGCTAGTGTTAAGTTCTGGTAATTCAAATAATTCCACCTGTGTTTTCCTATTTTCATGACCCCGGGAGCATTTTGATAATAATTAAGGTAAGAGTGTCCATTCTGAATGTTTTATTTTATTTACAATTTCCTATCTCCTTGCTTTTCAATTTTATTTATCGCCTGCAATTTTTGTATCTTGTGGCATGGTGTATAATTATGGTTGTTACATGTTGTATTATCGATACTTGATGTAGTGCTACTATGTCATTGATATTGTTGATTATTGTTTGTAGAAAATTAAAATACAGTAGTATGAAAGTTACCAATTTTGCACAACATAACATGGCTGGTGGATTTAGGTAGAATTATCTGATATCTAGTACACATGATGACACATATCAAAAACTTGGAACATTTGTAAATGTTTACTGTCTAGACTAAGTTACAAATTCAATGAATCACAATGTTTCAAAGTGCATACCGGCATACCTGCCAAGTACTCCACTTAAAGTGGAGTTGCTCCACTTTCTATTACATCAATACTTGGTTAGGTTGGACAATTACGATGTACAGAAATTTTAGCCCAATCTGTGAGGCAGCACCTTTAAAATCTTGTTTACTATAAATATAGTATTTTTTTTACACTCACATCAATAAGTGACAGTGAAAATGATTCCTGGAACAAATATAGCTAGATCCTAGCAGCATGTAGTTACACAAAATGATACTCTTCCCAGAATGGATGTCTATTCAGTATCCAAATCCCAGTATGTATACTGTAGATAGATCCAATCATTGTATTATATATATTTTTTTGTACCTGACTATAACCATGGAATATTATAAGCCAGATTCCCAGATCAGAGTTTTCATGATTGTTATTCAAGGAACTTTGAATGCAAGTAACATATGTTTATATCATTTATATGTGCTAATTATGGCCATTTAATTGTTAAATGATACATACTTTTGTACAGTAGAACTTTGTTGCCTCAAACAGTTTTGTCTCAAAAACTGTAGAAAATTCAAACAGATTCTTTTAAGTTCCTGCAAAATGATGACGTTTCAAACTAGTATACAGTAGATGCCTAGATTAGGTAATTGGCAGTTAGAGGATTCAAAGTTCTACTTTATTAAATTTGTTTTGTGGTATCAAAATCACGACACTCTAGACTTAATTACTAAATCAATGTACATTGACGGTCAGTTGGTATGATCAACATTGTAACTCTGGGATCTCTCAATGTGCGGCTTTGGTAAATTGCTGTTTGTCATTCATGTCATTGAAGTATGTTCCTGTATCAAAACCAACCAATCAAATCATTGCACTTGTATGTGCTAAAGTTTTGAAGTTTGTTACATTTTACCACTTATTTCGTTACATTTTACAGATTATTTATTATTATCCAACTAACATTTTGCATCAAATTGAAAGTTTGGCCAGTATATGCTTGGTGTTTTGGATGGGATGTATATTTTGTCATTGAGTTTCTTTACACTAAATTCACTTGTATAAAGTTTTAATATTAAATTGGCAAATTTGAAGTTAAATCTGAAGACATTTATGAACTTTAAAATCATATATTTGTTGGGGATGAGTTTTGTTGAAGTTTGTGGATAATTTCAATCCTAATATGAAATGCCCATTTGCCATATTTTTTCTTGAAATAAGAAATTTTATCTCTGAATTTATTACTATGAAATTGTCCTTTTTATAGTCCAAGGTCTTTGACGATGATCATTCCATTTCATCGTCAAAGCCGTTTGTTCTTTGAAACCTAACAGCTCTACGTCTCAGTTTGAGTCGCGTTCGTTTTATGACAAAACGCACGTTTTGAACTAAATAATCATTGACACCCTATCAATTGGAGCATATTCTATCAGTATACCCCCAAAAACAAAATGTTTTGCAAGAAATACCATTAATTCCGTCGATTGTTTCAAACCAGTACAATTTCACTTTTCGTTTACGATCGCCATTTATTTGAATGGGATTATAACAAAAGTGTTCCGAAACGAACCACGTGCTCAATGTTTTGATTGTCGGCTGCGTAAATTGCAATATTTATTTGTGTAAATGGGAGTTACATGATTTATAGCAAAAATAACGTGTTTGTTTCTTATGTAAAGGTATATCTAAAGGTTTTGTTTAATTTTAAGACGTTTTCGACCATGTTTCAAGAAATAACGGATTTTTCGAAAACGGCTCTCGCACGCACCTGCGATAAATTAATTATTCAAAATGGCCGCGGGAGCTGATCAAACCCGGAATTAAATAAACTTTAAGCAATATATGATTATCAGTAGGTGTTACATTGACTGTTTGAAGACAAAACACTTGAAAAATATTACATTTATTCGTAAATTATAGTTTTTGGGCGATTTTTGAACAATGAACATGCATTTTAGGCGTTAAGCTTAAACAGTTGATTATTGAAGAGGGTAATTCCATAACTAAAAGGCCGACACGTCAGTGTAAATAAAAGACCATTTAGTTATGGTATCCAGAACTATCCTTTTTACTGAAATCAATTTGAAATTTGATTAGAATAGTTGAATGATATTATACTTTAAATATTATATTTTAGATATTGTTGTTTGTTTAATGAGAACATTTTTGTAGTTTTTGTATGATATTTTGCTTGTGTTTTTTTCTGCCAGTAAATTCAGTATGATAGATAACTCTTGGGAGTATTTTATCTTTAAGTTTGCAAGAGTTGTCTATCTTACACAATGTAACTCAATTGCTAGAGAAATATATGGTCACATCCAATATGGGTTTGAGCCAATGTGTGAGGGAAAAAGAGATGATACAGTCAAACCTGTCTGTAACTACCACCAATAGTAAAGAAGTGGTCTTTGTTAACAGGTGGTCCCTCTTAACAGGTTAAATATCATTGAAAAAAGTCTACTGGAAGATAATCATTTGGTGGGTGGTTTTTGCACACAGGTTTTATAATAGTGGTCTCTGTTTGCGTGTAGTCTTTAACGCATGTTTGACTGATTTATGAAGTTATAGAATCCTTCCTGCCAGTTGAATCAGTGTTGAAGCTTTGAAGTAAATGTCTTCTTGTAAATGTCATTGTTACTTTTAATTGACCGGTGTAGAAAACACCACTAAATTATTGTTCATTAAAAGTTTTGTTTTTGTTCAATGGTCCATCTTGCCAGGCCTGTCTGTTTGTATCGCCTTGCCAGACCTGTCAGTTAAACATTTTTGATAACCGTTTATTTTGAAACAACCTGATATATGATGAATGTCAGTCCAATTAGTGATTCAATTACCTTGGTACTTTCATTCTGTAAGCAGGTACCAGGTGAATGATAAGCCTATACAGTGAGCGCTAATGATATGCACTATTCAATTTACCAGTAATATATAGATACAGTTGCTGTTGTCATTGTAAAAATATTGTTAATGAAGTGAGTTAAAAAAACTGACTGAGCCAGCTATACACATGTTTTTCAATAATAAATACTGATATAATAAATTACAGTAAAACCTTGTTATCTCGAGGACCCATCGGGACAAGCCAAATGCTCGAGTTAAGCCAGGTGCTCGAAATATCCGAAGTCAATGATGAATTGTTGTTATGACTAATTGAAGTTGTGTTTATAACGAAAATGAGTTTGAAATTTGCTCGAATTAGGCCGGTTGCTCGAATAATCGCTGCTCGTATTACCGAGGTTTTACTGTATGTGAATGAACCATATTGAGCTGAGACTTGTCAGATTTGAATGAGCATAGGCATGGAGTCTTAGTTTAATCTGGTCAGATCATATGAACAAATGTTTTACATTTCTGTTTGATTATTTGTGTATACATCCTCGTTAATTGGATTTTAATTAATACTGATATAGTAAATGTATTATGTTGATTATAAGATAAAATGTTCATTTTAATATACAACATGTAGTAAATAATTTGTGTTTTTTTTTATTTGCTTATTTCAGTTTGGTTGAAGATGAGGTTAAGCTGAGAGGTGTATGAGGGTCGTTGTATGAGGGTCGTTATATGATGTATATATGTGTATAGCGATCTTTCTTATATCATGTCAGAATTTGATGACTATCCGTCGGAAGAGACCGAGTCTCTACTGCTAGATTATCCCTCTATGGATATACCGCCGGCCCCTACGTATAACAGTCGGGGAGGAACAAACGGGGCCACCTTCAGGAACACACGTCAGAGCAGTGACGAGGAACTGCTGGACTCTGTCATGTCTGGGGAGAATCTAAACAGATCTTCAGGGTTTGCCAACAAGGATTTGGATGCAAGTCGAAGTCATGGTAAGTTAAATGTGCAGTCACCAGCCTTGCGTTTGAGAGATTACGTGACACACATTTCGTACCTGTGATACCAGGCCCTTCCCCAGAAATTTTTTAAGGCAATTTAGGGCAATGCTGGGATTTGTGCTAAAGGAGATAGACAAGAATCATTGAAATGTTTTAGAAGAGAAAACTGCATCGGTATCCATAATTCAAAGGCTAGTTTAAGCACTTTTTACATAGTTAAGCCATTATCTCTCTAAAAACACAATACTGACCCAAAATATCAGCACCCATTGTGATTTAAAGACACCACACTAGGATTTAAGGCGCTGGGGGAAAGCCAAATCTGGATTTAAGGCGCTGGGGGTACCACAGCGTCTTCTGCGTCTAGGGAAGGGCCTGGATACACCTGGTATGTAACAGATACGAAACTTACATCATGTTATCCTTTGTTGAACACAGGGCTGTATCCGTATATTGTCATGATGTTGTCTGTATCTATACAAAATTTGCTTCCAGTATTTTCACGCCCCATGGTCTTATTGTTGGTCTGTCTATCATTCATGCTGTCCTTCCCCCTGTCCTGTTCATTCTGTTTCACCATTTGAAAGATTGTAGAATTTCAGAATTTTGGCCATCTTGATTGCAATTTGCAAGGTCATGGTCATATGTGTGGAAAAAGGTATTTTGGCATTTATCTTCCCCTGGTCATTGAGCTACCTAAAGAAACCTGCGTTGTACTTGTAGTCTCCATGCAGCCAACGTCAAGAGACGGTGCCCAGGAATATCAAACATGTACAGACACTGCCCTCGCAGATACCAATTCACACCTTGGTCGAGTAGAGCATTGTACACACCTTGGTCGAGTAGAGCATTGTACTGGAGGTTATTCTTGCTCTGAGCAATTAAGCTGTGGCATAGACAGGGATGGAACTAGGGACATCTCAATCCCAAAGTGTGTGCCCTACCTCTAGGCCACTGCTCGACATAATGTAGGATGTAAATAATATATTATTCTTAGGACAAGAAAAATGATTAAATAGATTATCTTGATAAAATGTTCCTTTTTAGAGAGAAAAAGACAATATTCTACTAATGAATTCATACTGGCTTTTGAGTTTTTGCGAAAAATTGCAGGTTATAAATCTAGAAAACAATTTTCATTGCATAAAATCCGATTGCTTGGTAAAGGTGTGGCTTAATATTACAGTCATAACTTTCTACTAGGATAGAATTCCTTCATGTGGAAGCCCATAAATGTCAATAACATCGCGAGAATACACTAATGAAGGATGCGATTACTGAAGATGATGATGAAGAATCAATTATCTCTGTTAATTGGTAGTAATGATTTAAATCTATCATAAAATCACATGATAGATAGCTCTTCTTGTTTCGCTGCCTTCCTATGTATTTAATGATTAACCAACACTGATAAACTCACTCCTGTCTGCACTATCACATGCCTATAGTTTTAATCCTAATCACATTGTTTTAATCAGCAGGTATGTGTATAGTTTACGTGCACAGATTCAGAGGGGGTACCAGGGTGCGGACCCTCTGGTATTTTGGCAAAAATATGGTTATCTTACATATCTGCACTAGTTTGTCAGGGCTTCGAGTCTGATCAGGGATGGTGTTCAATGTTGATCTTTTTAAATTGGAGAATAAGGATAGCCAATCATATCGCCTGTTACTCACCATGAGTTTAATATGGTGTGATCTGATTGGTTGTCCTTATCCTTAAGTCAAGTAAGATCAATATTGAATACCACCCCAGGACAACCTTCTAAGAAAAAATAGCTGGCTGACCCTTCCTGATAAAATTTAGCAGGAAAGAATTGCAGAATCTGCACACAGGTTGATATAGTACCAGAGCGGGTATGTGATATGTTTAGTACCACAGTCTGTGGGTATGGGGAGTTTTGTGCTGTTACTGCCACTGTAGATTTCCTAGTTCTTATGTGTGATGATATAATACAGGGGTTTGATCAATACAGCTTATCTACTTAATTAACCTGAATAAAATGAGACAAATATCAGTCTTCATTATATTAATCTCACCTTTGTTGGTATTCTTGTTTTCCATGTGACAGGAAGATACACAAGTGATTGATAAGTGCATGAAAATATCATTGTTGTCACATTTTTGTGTTATAACTCCAGCGCGATAAATTGCAATACAAAAACAAACACAAAATCCGCTATATTTATCGTTTCTGAATATTTAGGAGCAAGAAAACTTTATATGTTGTGCCAAATGTTTGAATGCTTTCATTGGTAAGTGTTACGGTCCTTGATTGTAATCCATAACAATAATATAGGCAGTATTGTGTTTGTTTTTGTACTGCAATTTATCGCGTTTGAGTTATACCAGATGTGTGTGCCAAGTGCCCAGATGAATGTTGTGGCTTTCTCCTCACTGCCACTGACTTCTGATATTTTGTCCCAGTAACTCATTGAAAAGTCCTTGAATTTCATCGTCACTTCTAGAAAAGTCTTTGAATTTAGACCTTACTCCTAGAAAAGTCCTTGAATTTCATCGTCACTTCTAGAAAAGTCTTTAATTTAGACCTTACTCCTTGAAAAGTCCTTGAATTTCATTCTTACTCCTTGAAAAGTCATCAAATGTGAAATTTCGCAGAAGTCATTGAAAATACTTTTTGTCAAAAAGGCCTACAAAAAGTTTCCTACTAATACAAAATGGAGAATAGTAACAACTCTGATAAAGAATGAAAAATAGATAACAGATGGTTAACTAATATCAACTTTTTACTAACAGTTACGGGTGGAAGTGACCACAGTGATTATTTGAGCATCTGATTACTCAAATCTTCTGAATCTGAATTTCTACGTTTCTTCCAGTTTTGGCTTTTATTCAACGGTATCATGATTTCACTTGATTTTAAGACGCATATTGCATGTTTTTGCCATGACAGACATACTAAGTCATTGAAAATGGTGAAAATGCACTATAATTTTATAGGGGAGTTCTGTGTGAACCATGGCGAATGCTTGACACATTCATTTAACATTTAATGATAATGTGTAACTTTATTCTCCTTATAATTTACAATAATGGCATGCTGATAGCACAGCTTGCTGTATACATGTACTTATATAGTCGTATTTACTGGATAATACTATGGTGACTCATGTCTGGTGCCCTCACCCTTCTTTTACATGGGTCTTAACTATTCCAGAATATCCGGAAATCTTCACTGCACTGTAGAAAATAAAAGTTATTTGATGAAAAAATAACAATTATTGACTGAGTTATGGTCATTTGAAATTTCATATGCTGAATTTAACAATAGAACAATGTTGTTTTGCTGTTGTAATAACTCCCGAAACAGACTTGTTTCACATTTTCAGGATTAGGCACAATTGCTGACTGATGTCCTCACCCTTCTTTTAGCAAAAAACCAACACTGTACACCTGTATAAATGTTACTTAATGTTTAATTAAAATGCTAATATGAACTAAGGCACAGCCTATTTGGGGATTTAACTTAGATATTGAATAAATGCTCAGCAATATTTGCAGATACATGTACGCTGAGTAAATTACATTTTGAAGGTAAAATTAATGTTATATAGAGATTATTATCAGCCATTAGTTAAAATCGTCTGATTTTGAAGTAGAAAATAGCAAAAAGGAAATACACAATTTTGTAATGCCCTCCTGCTTTTTCCCTGTTGTCACAGGTACTATCTGTTGTTTTCTCTGGTGGGCATTGACTGCAGTGGTTGTGTCATGTATTTATTTGATGTGGGTATTTGTTGGGATTGTAGTATCTCCGTATAGTATTCATGAGGTCATATATTGCATGCATAAATAAATCATTGAAAAGTCTTGTACATAGATTGTCCGGTAAATACTGTAAAATGTTCAATGTATGTAATGGTGGTGATTTAACAGTGCTGCAGAATTATTTGTACTGGATTTGTCATATATCTCTGGCTTAGAAGTTTGAATGAGATGGTCGTAAGTACAAAATACTATTTGGAGGCCGCAAGAAAAACTGTCTGAAAACTACTCTTTACTTAATATGGAAAAACAAGTTTTTCAACGTCAATTTGGTCAACATGACCTGTTCTGTGATGCAGATTGTGATACAAATTTCAAATATGTACGAGTCTTCTCATTCTAAGCCTGGGATATATTTATAGATATCCTGTGTGGGGATCCAGATATTTTCTCAGTGTTGAGGGTCTGATCAGTTATTTAACAAAGATGCTACCGTAAATGTTCGTCAGTTTAACATATCCAATCTAAGAGTTTCAACATCAGGTCTAATTGTTTGAGTAAAATGATGAAAGATAATAGAAAGTCGGACAGGGAAGGCAGCTCAACTTAACACTCAACTTAATCAGCCAAGCACAGAAAACATGCAACATGACATATTACACGGCACAATGCCCAACACATTAAACGAGAAAATGAACTGTCCCAAGTTCCAGCTGTCAAAATTGTGGATCTGTTTATATGAGGTATAATTTACATAATGTCTGTGATGATTAGAATACTAATGCACACAGCTTACTGCCACGATTATTCACTCTATGATTCCCAATTTCCCAGTATGTGTAAAAGTTGTGTTTCTCTAAGTGCTACTATTTTACGACACACCAAAGATTGCCTAAGCCTGTCATTTACATTTATATAGGAAGTGTTCGGCCTGTCATTGACAAAGATGAACTGTTGTCTTGGTGATGAGATTCTAATGGAAATGTCTATTTCTCCACGACAACCTAGGCAGGCTAGATTCTATACTTATATTATAGTAGAACTACATGACGCTGCACTATGTAATATAATCATAAAACATTGACAGGTTTTCCTGGTTGTGATGTTTGTACTAAAGTCTTGAATTCACCACAGTTTCTTGTTTACTTTGATTATTTTGGCATATTTACTTGTATCTCCCTTGTTTGATGCTCAGCACAGTTAGTTCCAT
This sequence comes from Spisula solida, assembly GCA_947247005.1. Lineage (NCBI taxonomy): Eukaryota > Metazoa > Mollusca > Bivalvia > Venerida > Mactridae > Spisula > Spisula solida. Next base: position 50,150,068 of record OX365950.1, read on the forward strand.
GTTACTTCAGGTTTGGATAGTTAGTTCCAGGTTACTTCAGGTTTGTCTGGTGGACAGTTAGTTCCAGGGTACTTCAGGTTTGCCTAGTGGATAGTTAGTTCCAGGTTACTGCAGGTTTGCCTGGTGGATAGTTAGTTCCAGGTTACTGCAGGTTTGCCTGGTGGATAGTTAGTTCCAGGTTACTTCAGGTTTGCCTGTTGCATAGTTAGTTCCAGGTTACTGCAGGTTTGCCTGGTGGATAGTTAGTTCCAGGTTACTGCAGGTTTGTCTGGTGGACAGTTAGTTCCAGGGTACTTCAGGTTTGCCTAGTGGATAGTTAGTTCCAGGTTACTGCAGGTTTGCCTGGTGGATAGTTAGTTCCAGGTTACTGCAGGTTTGCCTGGTGGATAGTTAGTTCCAGGTGACTTCAGGTTTGCCTGTTGCATAGTTAGTTCCAGGTTACTGCAGGTTTGCCTTGTGGATAGTTAGTTCCAGGTTACTGCAGGTTTGCCTTGTGGATAGTTTAGTTCCAGGTGACTTCAGGTTTGCCTGTTGCATAGTTAGTTCCAGGTTACTGCAGGTTTGCCTTGTGGATAGTTAGTTCCAGGTTACTGCAAGTTTGCCTGGTGGATAGTTAGTTCCAGGTTACTGCAGGTTTGCCTGGTGGATAGTTAGTTCCAGGTTACTGCAGGTTTGCCTGGTGGATAGTTAGTTCCAGGTGACTTCAGGTTTGCCTGTTGCATAGCTAGTTCCAGGTTACTGCAGGTTTGCCTTGTGGATAGTTAGTTCCAGGTGACTTCAGGTTTGCCTTGTGGATAGTTAGTTCCAGGTGACTTCAGGTTTGCCTGTTGCATAGTTAGTTCCAGGTTACTGCAGGTTTGCCTTGTGTATAGTTAGTTCCAGGTGACTTCAGGTTTGCCTTGTGGATAGTTAGTTCCAGGTTACTGCAGGTTTGCCTTGTGGATAGTTAGTTCCAGGTTACTGCAGGTTTGCCTTGTGGATAGTTAGTTCCAGGGTACTTCAGGTTTGTCTGGTGCATAGTTAGTTCCAGGTTACTGCAGGTTTGCCTTGTGGATAGTTAGTTCCAGGGTACTTCAGGTTTGTCTGGTGGATAGTTAGTTCCAGGTTACTTCAGGTTTGTCTAGTGGATAGTTAGTTCCAGGTTACTTCAGGTTTGCCTGGTGGATAGTTAGTTCCAGGGTACTTCAGGTTTGCCTGGTGCATAGTTAGTTCCAGGTTACTGCAGGTTTGCCTGGTGGATAGTTAGTTCCAGGTTACTGCAGGTTTGTCTGGTGGATAGTTAGTTCCAGGGTACTTCAGGTTTGTCTGGTGGATAGTTAGTTCCAGGTTACTGCAGGTTTGTCTGGTGGATAGTTAGTTCCAGGGTACTTCAGGTTTGCCTAGTGGATAGTTAGTTCCAGGTTACTTCAGGTTTGTCTGGTGGATAGTTAGTTCCAGGGTACTTCAGGTTTGCCTGGTGGATAGTTAGTTCCAGGGTTCTTCAGGTTTGCCTGGTGGATAGTTAGTTCCAGGTTACTTCAGGTTTGTCTGGTGGATAGTTAGTTCCAGGGTACTTCAGGTTTGTCTGGTGGATAGTTAGTTCCAGGTTACTTCAGGTTTGCCTGGTGGATAGTTAGTTCCAGGGTACTTCAGGTTTGTCTGGTGGATAGTTAGTTCCAGGTTACTTCAGGTTTGCCTGGTGGATAGTTAGTTCCAGGTTACTTCAGGTTTGCCTGGTGGATAGTTAGTTCCAGGGTACTTCAGGTTTGTCTGGTGGATAGTTAGTTCCATGTTACTTCAGGTTTGCCTGGTGGATAGTTAGTTCCAGGTTACTTCAGGTTTGCCTGGTGGATAGTTAGTTCCAGGTTACTTCAGGTTTGCCTGGTGGATAGTTAGTTCCAGGTTACTTCAGGTTTGCCTGGTGGATAGTTAGTTCCAGGGTACTTCAGGTTTGTCTGGTGGATAGTTAGTTCCAGGTTACTTCAGGTTTGCCTGGTGGATAGTTAGTTCCAGGTTACTTCAGGTTTGCCTGGTGGATAGTTAGTTCCAGGTTACTTCAGGTTTGCCTGGTGGATAGTTAGTTCCAGGTTACTTCAGGTTTGCCTGGTGGATAGTTAGTTCCAGGGTTATGCAGGTTTGCCTGGTGGTACTGGGTAATCTCCATATATAATGAAATACTGTTGACTAATGGGATTTCCAACAACATTGAAAAAAAATATGATTAGTTGCCTTAATTGCCTTAAAACATTTCCCTATAGTATTATATCTAATACATGCATTATGATTTCTATTTGTGTTCATTTGCTGAACATATTTAGAGATGTTCTCATGTATTGGCGTTAGATTTAGAGATAGCTGAGTTCTCTGCAAATAGTTTTATGGTATTTCACTGAGTGTATAGAATATATTCATGGCCACAAATGGTTGTCGTTGCCTCTGAATCTGTGTGAAGTCACCTCGTTAAATGCCATCCTGTATAGAATATATTCATGGCCACCAATGGTTGTCGTTGCCTCAGAATCTGTGTGATGTAACCTCGTTAAATGCCATCCTTAATTTCTGCTGGCAAGCTGAAACATTGTAACTACGTGGTTAATCATTAGTTACATACAGCTGCATGGAATCGACCAATCAAATCACAGTACTGGTTTGCCTCTTACCGGAACTTTTACAGTCCATTATTGTCTCATATTTGCTAGAATTATGTCTTAGATTGATTCACACAATTAAATGGTCTCAGTATGTTATCCTAAAAACAGAAAGTGGAAATTCTGAATCTGTGTTTTATTCAAGATTTTTACGTTAAAAGAAACACAGAAATTATACAACAATGGTATTGCTAATGGATTTGTTGACACCTTGAGTATTGTGATTCTATTCTATTCAATAGAATTTATTCTGTATGAAGTTCTACATTGATTGTATTGAATGATGAGTTGCTTGTAAAATCTTCCAAAATGATAATAATATAACTGAGGGAAAGCAGCACTCAATAGAAGCAGTAGAGAATGAAAGGCACACATAAAGTAAGATCACAGACTACAAGGACAAGCCATAAGGAAAAAACATAAAAACATATTATAATAATAGGAGAGATCACCGTATTCATATGCAAAATGCCCACCAGCAATCTATTGGATGAATGAACAATAAAAACCTGCCATTCACCAATAGCTAGCTGGTGGTACTAATCCCTTTGTATACAACCATGATCTCTCCTATAAGAGGCGACAAAGTTCAAGGCAAGCCCAGTTTTCTCTGTGAACCCCTATGACAAAATCATATTTACAGAAAAAGTATGACATAAACAATCAACAGTCACACTAAACTGTTGCTTTTGGTCCGTCAGGTCATGTAACTGCATTTGTCAGCATTTTCAAGTTGTGTGCCAGGGTTTTCAGTTAAGCTCGAACCAACATGCTGTTATGGCCCCTTCAATGATCATTTGAAAATTTGATTTTTAGGAAATCTAAAATCTTTCTGTTATGTTAATTTCCTATAGAATAATTATAGATAAAAATAATAATGACTTTGTTTATAGAGGCAACATAATCAGGCGTGTGCCAAATCTTCCCTATAAGCCTCTTATCATAGTGATCCCACGATAATGAGAAAGGCGGGAAATTTTGGTATACTCTACAAAGGTGGATTAATCAGATGTGCACGATTAATCTGTGATGTTTTAAGTAGAAAATGACCATATAAAATTATGTTAACATAAGTAATTTGCAACAGTTGACCAACCCCAGTAATGATTACAAATATCACATTATCCTGGGCGCACTATAATATGAAGTTAATATTATTAAATTTAACAACAATGCATGATTGATTGATCTTGATGCGGTATAGTTCTACATTGTACTAGGATATCGTGATTCGTGACAGAATATATGACAACAGGAGGGAGTGGTAGTAGCTTGCAATATCATGAAAATAATTACATTTCCTCCAGTATTGTACTGTTCCTGCCTTTCAATACCGTACTTTTCTGGAAAAAATCTTGTTAGCAATAAAATGTGCTTTCACTTAGAACTCTTTACTTGAGAACGGCTATTTTCTGAAAAAAATCTTGTTAGCAATAAAATGTTCTTTTACTTAGAACTCTAACTTAAGAATGGCTAGTTCACTAATGGAACATTAAAACGTAGATTGGCTGTATTAGAGTGTTAGAGGGGGGTCATTGATTGTACCATTTTCATAGCAGTGAAAAATTGATTGTCTTGTGAGGTAGCAAGCGTCTGTGGCACTCGGAGTAATAATTAGCTGTGAAAAAGCTTTGCCGTGACTCGGATTACGTGAACAGACAAGTGTTGACTGGACCAAATATTTGTATGAAGTGTTATTCGTATTTATTTCAGGATTAAAAGTGCAAATAATGATAAAAATTACAAAACCAACTTGCATACATTTTTAATGACATTGATTAAGATTATTTTGCTATTTCAAATTGATCATTTATAAAAGTTAATTTAAGCAATATTTCAATAATATTATATTGAGTTACCATAATGATTGTAGAATTATTTGATTACCAATAAATTACCAATAAAGAAGTTCTTCATCTGACTGCTGTAGTATTTAAAGTTTGTTTAGTATCATTATTGTTACAGAACTGTTGCATTAATAATAAAATTGTTCATGCTGTTACTGATTACACCAATATTGTTGCTAAATGCAACTTTGCTGTTTTTGCAAATTATGTTACATTATTAACATATGATAATATTTTTACCCCCGTGTCGCATTGTAACATTAAGCAAGCATGTGTCAACCATTCAAACATATGGTGATATGATATTATACTGATTTATTAGCCGCGTAATGTTTTGTAGAGAATTTTTACAATATGAACATTTATATCATTTATGTGCTATAAATCTTGAATGTGGAATATAAGGTTTTGTAAAATCACATATTTTCGTGGGTACTCATTTCTAGGATTTTGATAAAACCTCATTTTCTAGGGGTCGTTAATTCGTGGATTACAAAACATGTAAGGGTAAACCTATGTTAAGTATTTGAGAGGTTGATTAATCTTGGGGATTATATTTCGTGGTCGAGTTTAACAACGGCAATCAACAAAATTTCAACTCTCTCAAAAGATAATGATTTAACTGTATATTATTTAACATAGGATTATTATATGTTATCTTGATTTGTTTGGATTTCAATAATATCATATGATATAGACAGATTACGGAAATAGAATTACGTAAAGAAATAGAATAATGCGCTATGTTTGTGTAGTTATTTTTAATCTCTTAAAGAGTTGAATTTTTAGAATCATCAGAACTGATAATACTCTGTTTTATCAAAGCAATTATGGAAATCGTAAAATTACGATCAAATTTAAATTCTTTGTAATTCTTTTACAACATAGTACAGGGGGTTCAATTTTCCTGATTTATCCGGAATTCCGGATTTATCATTCCTGTTACAGAGCAATAGCTTCTGGCTAATATAAAAGTTAATTGATAAAAATATCTCAAGAAATGGCTAAGTTATAGTAAATTTAATCTGCTCTAAAGGAATTTCTTTAATACAAACTTGAGTTAATTATTGAAGGTCTCTTGTTTGGGAAAAATGGTCGGCGTCATATGATTTTCCTGATTTTTAATTTGGCCCTGTTGACACCCCTGTTAGTAGTTGCAACATGTGCTAAATGGATCTTGTATACTTACAAGGATTCAGTTAATGAACTCCTGCAAACCATATCTGTCCCCGATTTGCAGTTGTAAGATAGTCAATTTAAAGAGTTAAAATCTGAATATAAATTTACTATTTACGTAAGTGCCTCGATAAAACAGAACCCAGATCTGTCCCCAATTTGCAGTTGTAAGATAGTCAATTTAAAGAGTTAAAATCTGAATATAAATTTACTATTTACGTAAGTGCCTCGATAAAACAGAACCCAGATCTGTCCCCAATTTGCAGTTGTTAGATAGTTATAAAGAATTTAAATCTGAACATAAATTTACTTTACAACTTCTGCAAGTGCTCTTATAAAACAGAACCCAGATCTGGAATTTTCTTATTTAATTTTAAAGTATTTTTAATTAGCTGATATTTGTTTGTTTTATGAATACAGAACACACATTTGATTAGTTGTTTTATGAATAATTAATGGAAACTTGTCATCCAGACATTGTGAATGGGATCTAATTATTCATTGGGATAAATGATTGGGTAGAATATTGAATTTTGGTATAACGTTGCTATTCATTGATTGAGAATTCATAAGATTTTCATGTTTAACAATATAAATTATTTTAGTTTAAACATATTTAATATTTCCCAAATATTATACAGTTTACATACAAACAATTATATAAACTATAACAGCTGTTAATGGAAAAGTGGATCAGAATGAAAACACTTTGTCTTATATTTAAATTCTTCTCCTTAATTTTTTTGGTCGGGTAGAATTACCATTTTTACAATAATCTAAAATACTATCTTGTATTGATTTTATTTTCATTCATTTAAGGTAAAAGTCTTTGTTATAATAAAAATTCTACCTTCAAATTTCCCGTTGAATGACTGTTGTCCTTGTAGTAGTGTCTATATCAGTGTACCGACGTCGTGTCGTATAAAGCTGACATTGATTTTGAAATTTAGAATAATACACAATGTAGAATGATTCACACTGCAGGCTTGAAATAAAATGTATTTCAACAATAAAGTTATGTATAAATTGTATACATCTGTCTGTTAATATCAGGTAATATACAAAATACAACAACGGGATTGCCTGACTGCCGAGTACATGGACTTATAGTGTAATATTGTGTGGATTATTTCTATATTTGGAAGTCTGGAATCTTGTGATATGATTCCTGTGTCAGGTTAGCTTGGTTATTAAAACAATACTAATTCTTCTTGTGTACAACATCCTGATAGTTTGACTTCCGAGTACACGGACATAATAAAATCTGACATATACACAGCGTTGTGTTCAGCTTGTTTCTATATTCGGAATTCTGGAATCTGGTTATATGAAGCTTGTGTGAAGTTAGCACGGTCTTTAAAACAATACTACGTCGTCTTGTGTACAGACATATACATATAGTGTTGTTTGTTTCTATATACGGAATTCTGAAATCTTGAAAGTGTAGAATCTTGCAATATGTATCTAGTGTCAAGTTAGAACTGTCTTTAAAACAATACTTACCTTGTCTCTTGTGTAGAAGAATGGATTCCAAGGCTGTAGGAAAGATTAAGAGTATATATAATACTATACGACATAATTACGAGGATTTAGATGGAGTTAAACATGAAGAAAATGGTAAGATACTCTTGATATTTCTCATATTGTATAATATAATATAAGTATAATACGGCACTTTTACATTGAGACCTAAATTCTGATATACATTGACTTTACTTTTGAATCATTAGTTTCTGAAGAATAAGTTTAGATGTTGGTACTTATACACAGCAGCAATAACATAAGTGCTGATCCACAGGCCCTCGATGCGATTTTATGGTCCGGAATATTTATTTTCAGGACCATAAAATCGCATGGAGGACCTGTGTGCTGATCAGGGTAAATAGTACAAACTTACAAAGAATCATTTCTGAAGAATACCTCAAGGTTCAGATTTTGGTGTTTTAAACAACATAAAATTAATTATAAACTTATCTGAGTAAGTGTTTGCAAACTTAATCAAAGCACTGAAAGTACGGATGTGTGGCGTACTGATGCCATTAAATCCAATATCGAATCCAGGTTGTATCATAATTTTATGTCACAGTTCTGATAAGCCCACCCTTACTCAAACATTTGCGACCAGTGTCAAGATAAGTGACTGTTTATTCTCCGTATGACCACGCATGTTAATTAAATGTATATGACACTCTATATTAACGTATGTAAAAGGGGTAAACATGGTGTCGCTCACACATATCGATCGGCCAATTAATGCTATAAAAACAAGTTTTACAGTTTATAAAACCTTAAAGTATTAGCTTTTAAAACAAGCTTTAATGAACAAAATCGATCGAATATTAAATTAATAATTGATGATTTTCGACCGTTGATTGAAATTTTATTTGGTATAAAAAGGGATATTTTAAACTTACTTTTACCCGGAACGGATTCTTACTCGTCGCCGTGGATTTAATAATTAGGGTATCGTGTTGATTGTTGTCTAAAAGAGAGACATATATCTCTGCTTCATTACAAGCTTTAAATATTCAAAATCGGATAATAGATACGAAAATTATGAGGTCTTATATAAAGCAGGGTAGAAATTGACTTGTGCGTTTAACGCTTACCGCAGTAACATTGTTAATCGGCCGATCGATATGTACGTAGAACTATTTTAGTTCCCCCCACCAGCTATATATAGCATCAATGTTTGTATACAACATAATTAGGTCATCGTCTGCAATGTGCAGCGGCGGAGTGATTTACATACGTTACAGTATACGATTGAAAACCGTGTGAACTATTTTAGATTCCCGCCACCAGTGAGAACATTCTTTGGTAGTAAAAATATAGTCTGTTGCGGAATGATTTGCTATAAATATCCTCTAAAAATAAAGGTCTGATATAATTGTTGGTCTTAATATAAGTAAATGTTGGTAATGTAAACAAATCAGGTCCAATGATACGTGTAACCTGTGTTGCATGCTTGTAATATTGTTCAAATCATAGAACTATTTATTTGCAGGGGCCTAATGCATTAAATTGGTCGTAAGCTGAAAAGTGGTAATATCATTGTGTGGCGTTACGCCACACAAAAACATTTGGCAAATATTAAACATTCTCAGTTGCTCTGTATATGGTGTGTACTGGTCACTTGTGATGTTTGAATGATGACCTTGCATTATAAACAGCTGCTCAACCAGGATGTTGTATTGTTGTAAAAATGTAACCTATTAAAACATAGCCATATTAGTTCAAGCAACCCATATGAAATGGATCATTAATTGCTGACCATGTCCAGATTTGAAAATACCTGGTCCAACATGATCCATGTTCGAACATGGTGAACCATGGATTGTTGACTAAGGTCACACATATTATCTTAGAAGAAATATGATCTATTTAAGTATTGTATTGTAGATATTTGATAGAAAGTTTAAATAATGTCTCCACTAAATTTTAAACTTGTGGTAATGATGGTAGGCTCGGGCAAACATTGGTTCCTGTCCCTCTTTCCATTTAAATGTCCGAAACTGCTGTAAGACTTACCGGTACTAGTTGACCTAGATCGAGTCAACTAACTTTACCGAAGTAACTCTTTTAGTACAATAATTAAGGTAGCAATTGGAACCACACAACCAAACAACGGATGTATTTATCTTTCTTGTTTGCTTGTAAATTTAAGGACAGATTTGTATATAATTGCGAGCCTGTGGTTTGTACTGGTATAATGTTTGTGTATTGGATTAAACAATTTATTTATATATTGTAAGGTTACAAAAATCAAATGTATTGTTAATGTTCTAAATGTATTTAACGTATCTCATTTTGTGTCTATATGAATTAGTTTAAGTATTTAAAATTACTTATGACCTGGGTTGGGTCATTGGGTCATGTTATGTTATATTATAGAGGTCAATATACATGTTATACACTGTTTGCGTTATCTTGTTATCTGCCAGCTGTAGCACCTGCTGGCCTGCCAATTATACATATTTAATGAAGCAAACTGCATATATTGTACATCAGGATCTTATGAGGTGCTGTTACATTATAATGTTCTGAGTGAAAGTAAGGGCAGGTGTCGCCGTAAAAAAAGTTAAGTTAGCAATTTTCGAGGACTGCTTTCAGCAATTCAGCCACCCTTTGACATTTTAACTTCCCCTGGTTATAGGGGCCAGGGCTACCTAAGGAAACCTGCATTTGAGTCTCCTGGGGAGATTATTTCTCTCCTGGTTGGTGTGCAGCTAACATCGAGGATTCGAGGTACAGCACACAGGAATATCGAACATGCTCAGACACCGCTATCACAGGTACCAATTCACACCGTGTTGGTCAAGTGGAGCATTGTGGGCTATTCTTTCTTAGAGAAATTTAGCAGTGGCACAGACGAGGATCGAACCTGGGACCTCTCATCCTAAAGCGTGCACCTGAAAAATACCTCTAGGCCACCACTCCCCATGTGGCCTTAAAACCAAAGTTGAACAGAATCCTGCTTGTGTTTTGCTATGATACTGAATTTAACATACTATGCATGCAAACGAACAATCTATATATATTTCATTATTATATTCTGAGAGGAGATATACATGAAATAAAGAATATAGGTTGTATTAATCTCAGTACATAAAATAATTTTAGATAGTTAATAATATGAGTCCATATATTTTGCTGAGCAGGCTTGTTTTAGATTTGAGGTGGTCACAACAGTTATTTCGTCTGTTATAAAAAGTGTATTATCTAATTAGTAATGGGGCAGTCAAATTTTGGCCTTCAGTTAATTGCCTCTTAATGACAACTCTGAGTCTGTATTAATGCCCATCTATAAGAAAAAAAGTATTGTTGGCCTAGTTTTATTTTACATATACAGTGTAGCAATACCACATGACTATTACTTCACTTAAGGCTACAAATCCAAAACCAAATTTGCTTCACTTCGAGAACAAAAATAGCCGTAAGTATTTTATTTCTGAGTCTCGTGGTATTGCTACACTGATAAAGAATACAGTAAGTTTAAAATCTGTCTTGTAATATTATCTTCTTTTTCTCCTCTTCAGCTCAGACAAGAAAGTATATTATAACATTCATTATTTCACACTTATTGTCAAGGTTTGAAAATTAACCCCTCATTTGGGTGTTATATATATATTTCAACTATTTTAGTTCAAGATGAGTTATCGCTATTGCCTTTTACCCAGCTAGGTAACATCTGTAATATAATCAGGAAGTGTCATCAACAATTTAGCTTCGCAACATATTGGTAAAAAATAGTGTTTATTGTATGCAGCATTAATTTTAGATTCCAGATAAATAGGATCCGTTATGAATTGTCTTCGGAGATCAACATTTCCTAAAACGAGTCTAGAAAACACTGGTTATTTAAAGCAAGCCTTTGGGGCGACATTACCTGTTCAGGCCAAAAAGCTGGTGGCGTCACGCATTTGTTATTGACATAGTCTGGAGAACATTGTTTTGTGATTTGTTCTCACATTGAAGATCACAGTATTTATATGATAAATTAAAGTCTGACCATTACCATGTAAATCTAGTATTGTACAGTTACTACAGGCTTCTTACCACAGATCAAGAAATTTGTCTCTGGGGAGTCTGGGCGAATTATTTTCTCTCAGGACGGAAAAACTTCGCTAACATGTGATAAAAAGAACATTACATTTGTGACTTTCCACATTGAATTTATTAAACTCGATGAAGCATGTTATGTAGTATATATATAGAGGATATTACATGAGTGTCTTTTCATATTGAATTTATTAAAGGAGTTGAATAAAATAATAAAATGCGAGGCTCTGCCGAGCATTTTATCGAATTTATTCAACGAGCTTAGTAAATTCAATGTGGAAAGTCACAAATGTAATGTTCTTTTTATCACATGTTAGCAAAGTTTTTCCGGCTGAAACATAAAATAGCTACTTATTTTCACTATAATAAACGCGCAACTTTGACGACGTCGCCTATACTTTGAATGACGTCGCGTCAAAGCTTTATTACACTAGTGTATTATCAAAAATAAATAATGGCTTTATTACGCTACCACGACGTCAAACATGTGATAAAAGGTTATAATCAGGGTTCTCAACAGTTTTAGTCACAGGGATGTTGAGAAAACTTGGATTTTTGGAACCTTACATATCCTGCATTCTGGTGCACTTTGGAGTTAGTATTCGTAAATTAACTTTTTTAAAATATGTGTATCAGACTAGTGAGCTAGGGTTAAAATGTGTGAGTCTCACGGCTAATGCGTGAGACTTGACATGTTACATATATAATTTATAATGTTTCTCACAGATTTGAAACCAAACTTTCACATAACTTATGATATAAAAATATTTTTTGTATTCAATAATCTTTGGTACGATTCGGGTTATTTTCCCTTCGGTAGGGGATATGGCTGTCTGTGACTGCTTCTTGTTAAAACACGTTGTGTCTGGCACAAAAGGTTTAACACTCCACAATGACTGTCTCAGAGCAATCTACAGAAGCTGCAGTAATAAGATGACACCATATCTAGCTTGCTGTAAATGTTGTAAAATTCTCTATTCTTCTGTCAGAGATTTTATTGTAGAGATCAAATTGTTTTCTTCTGCATCTATTCATGTGAGTTGTCGGTTCCGTTTGAGTATTACATCTTATACAACATGTTAGGTAGAGTATTACCTTGTATGACATTCCGTTTGTACAATAAATACTGGATAGTTATAGTCCAGAGAATTTGACATGACTCTCGACCTTCTATATTGTCTATATTTATAATCCTGGTTGTATGTTTTTATAAGCGGAAAATATCACAAAGAATCACAAGGTGTAACATCAACACCAATCTAAAGGACCGATATTGAACAAGTTGCTAGCGGCAATTCGTATATTCAACGCATGAACCTTGTAATATATTCATGCATAACGGTCAGGATCATGTCAAATTCTCCGTGCAATCAATGGACCAGCAAAGATCAACCCGCTAACAATCAATAACATGTTAGGAAACGACACTCTATTCCCACCTGTCTTTTATTAATTTGATTAAGACGTTTCCTAACGTATTGAGTATTGATATGTAAAGTTATAGTTGTTCCAATCAACACGATCACGATATGTTTGAGAGAAGATATTGTTTGAACAATATCTGGCTAATGAATGGTTAAAGGTTTGTCCATTCTAGGCAATGAAAGGTTATAGTTTTGTCGATTCAAGTTTAGGCCAAAAATAAAATATTGTTTGTTTCCCCGTCCCTACTTACCCTAGCAAAATGTCCCCTGCCCATTATTATTATATTATTATCCATGAAAACAGTAGAACTAGTTAAGCGCACAGGCAAAACAAAAATTATTGACAAAAATATATTTAAAAAAAAAAAAATTCAAAAAAGAAATATTTTACCTACCTACCTATCTACCCAACCCTAATTGGTCAGGGTCAGGAAGGGGGAACAAACAATATTTTGTTTTTGGCCCAACTGTTTGTCGATTCCAAGCAATGAAAGGTTATAGTTTTGTCGATTCTAGCGTATTTATGAAAAGCAATGAAAAGAACATATTGATTGGTTAATTTACCACATTTTTTGCCTCGATGTGTGAACTTTACATTAGGACCGTGTGTATGGATGTCCTCATATATTCTCATTAGTAAAACAGTGGAGAACAAAGTCTCCTATAGATATATTGGTATCTTGGCCTGTGACAAATCACTGCCAACGTAAATTGTGGAAGGTTTTTGTTTGGATTTGCATAGAAATAGGAAAATATTTGAATTGCCGGAGAAAAACAGTTAATTATTTCAGGCCAATCTCATGCATACTAATGGTGACATTTAATTATTGGTTTCAAATCGTCTTACGTTATATTGCATGTATTCCCCGCCCACCCATCGTGCCCGCTTTATTTCTCGATGCAAATCAGTTTGCATAGCTTTAATGTTAACCCAACATCGTAAACAGCTGATTAACTTAAGATCCTTTTACCTCAAGGCTTCCTGAAATCAATAATTTTAATTCTAAAGTCATATCAAGACTATTACTCGTAGTTCCATTATCTTGAGACTGGACTAAAGACAGTCATTGAAGTACTCTTATACAAGGAGTACCCAATAATGGAGCTAATTCTGGTATCCTAACTTGTTACCTTTAATGACTTTGTTTTGTGATAGTGCATTAGATATAAGGAACCAACAAACTACCCAATCAAACTCAAAACTGTTGTGGTTGAAACGGTCCTGTTGTGTGTAATTGTTGAGGATATATTGTGTCATTGTTTGTGGAGTGCCTGTCACAAAATAATATGGGTAGCGCAAAAGTTGAGTGGTTCATCTTTAGAGATCTCGACTACCAATCTGGAGGTCCCTGGTTCGACTTTCGACCGGGCATTGGAAATTTCAGAATGCTTTCCAGTGTTTCCTACCCAACTAGAGATGAACTGGTTGGTATAGTCTTGCAGGTATAGGTACTGTACACCAAGCACATTTAAGAACCAATGAGTCTATTCGGAAAGATCTTGAGTGGTGGACCCTGGCTCCTTGTATCACACAACTGCCTCTCAAAGAATTCCTCAAAGTCTGAGGTCATTAGCCACTCTGGTAGGGAAAAAAACAAATGACCACACACGACTTTCTCAGTTGATCACAACATGTGTCATAAAAATGTTGAAGACATGGTGAATGTCATCGCTGGAGACATGAAACTCTTTGGATGAGATTTCTGTAAAGTGTTGATGTGATTTGTTGTTTTACACATTCCCATGTTAGGTTGACATTACGAGTGAATATACTACGATAAATCAATGAAATATCAACATGTTCATGCCGTGATACATTATGTTACAACACAATACTCAACATTCTCATACATTCTCATAAATTCACGTACACACCGATATTCAATCTAAAATACAAAACGCAACAAATCTGCATGTTTTTATAAAGGAATATAACAATTAAAGTTGTTTGCACAGCGTGTGGTGTATGAGTTGATTCCACTTAATGATTGAATGTATAGCACGGAGAATTTGACGTGATCCTGACCTTTATGCATGTATATATTATAAGATTCTTGCGTTGAATATATCAATTTCCATAAGCAAATCATGCAATATCGGTTCTTTAGATTTGTTTGTATTACTCCCTACTTATGAAAACATACAAGCAGGGTTATAAATATAGACAAGTTATCAGCTGTTAAAATTATTCTAATAGAAGGTCGAGAGTCGTGTCAAATTCTCCGGACTATAATGTCTTATTAATATTATAGTTAAGGTTATTCTGTTCATGAATAAACCATGCCATCATTTGAATTAATGAATATGTTTTATAGTGCAAAGTTGATAAACTGCAATAACCTTTTAAGTAGTAAATCAATTAACAATTTTATTGTATATTTATGATGTTCTTATTATGATCTAGGAAACACCAAAGATCATTCCTAGATCATGCTGTGTGCTTTAAATCAATATGGGTCGCCATTGTCACTGATCTTTTACACCCAAATATAAAATTTAATCGTAAGTCAATTAATACTATTGTCATCGAGCTATATTCTACAAGTTTGATTATTGCAATTGCTGCTCATTTGCTAAAGTTAAAAGTTACGTAATGTTCAGCAATTCTGTTGTTCAGCCACCCTTTGACATTTAACTTCCCCTGGTCATTGGGCTAGTCCTAAGGTTTGAGTCTCCCTAGAAACATTGTTGATTTCTTGCTCAGAGAATTTGAGCATGATTGAACCCCGGTGTAACGGTCAATTTTATCCCCCGCCCAGTTTATCCCCCGGGGGATAAACCGGGCCGGCCCAGTTTATCCCCCGGGGATAAAACGGGCCGGCCTATTTTATCCCCCGGGGGATAAACTGGGCCGGCCCAGTTTATCCCCCCCCAGGCCTATTCTTCCCCCACCCCAGGCCTTTTCTTCCCCCATCTAAAAAAAATAAAAAATTTTGCTAATGTGCTAAAAATAATATTTGTGAATAAATTAATGATGGTGAATTTGTTTATGAAATAAATAGTGGTAAAAATGTATTGATTCCATCAATATATTATGTTTTGCCATGGGGGAAGAAGAGGCCTAGTCTATTTTATCCCCCACCTGAGTATAATTATAATGGAGATGGGGGAAGAAGAGGCCTAGTCTATTTTATCCCCCACCTGAGTATAATTATAATGGAGATGGGGGAAGGAGAGGTCTGGTCTATTTTATCCCCCACCTGAGTATAATTAATATTGAGATGGGGGAAGAAGAGGCCTGGTCTATTTTATCCCCCACTTGAATAGAATCATTATGGAGATGGGGGAAGAAGAGGCCTGGTCTATTTTATCCCCCACCCGAGTATAATTAATATGGAGATGGGGGAAGAAGAGGCCTAGTCTATTTTATCCCCCACCTGAGTATAATTATAATGGAGATGGGGAAGAAGAGGCCTAGTCTATTTTATCCCCCACCCGAGTATAATTGATATGGAGATGGGGGAAGAAGAGGCCTAGTCTATTTTATCCCCCACCTGAGTATAATTATAATGGAGATGGGGGAAGAAGAGGCCTGGTCTATTTTATCCCCCACCTGAGTATAATTATTATGGAGATGGGGGAAGAAGAGGCCTGGTCCTTTTTATCCCCCACCTGAGTATAATTATAATGGAGATGGGGGAAGAAGAGGCCTAGTCTATTTTATCCCCCACCCGAGTCTAATTAATATGGAGATGGGGGAAGAAGAGGCCTAGTCTATTTTATCCCCCACCCGAGTATAATTAATATGGAGATGGGGGAAGAAGAGGCCTAGTCTATTTTATCCCCCACCTGAGTATAATTATAATGGAGATGGGGGAAGAAGAGTCTATTTTATCCCCCACCTGAGTATAATTATAACAGAGATGGGGGAAGAAGAGGCCTGGTCTATTTTATCCCCCACCTGAGTATAATTATTATTGAGATGGGGAAAGAAGAGGCCTGGTCCTTTTCATCCCCCACCTGAGTATAATTATAATGGAGATGGGGGAAGAAGAGGCCTAGTCTACTTTATCCCCCACCTGAGTATAATTATAATGGAGATGGGGGAAGAAGAGGCCTGGTCTATTTTATCCCCCACCTGAGTATAATTATAACAGAGATGGGGGAAGAAGAGGCCTGGTCTATTTTATCCCCCACCTGAGTATAATTATTATGGAGATGGGGGAAGAAGAGGCCTGGTCCTTTTTATCCCCCACCTGAGTATAATTATAATGGAGATGGGGGAAGAAGAGGCCTAGTCTATTTTATCCCCCACCTGAGTATAATTATAACGGAGATGGGGGAAGAAGAGGCCTGGTCCTTTTTATCCCCCACCTGAGTATAATTATAATGGAGATGGGGGAAGAAGAGGCCTAGTCTATTTTATCCCCCACCTGAGTATAATTATAACGGAGATGGGGGAAGAAGAGGCCTAATCTATTTTATCCCCACTTGAATATAATCATTATGGAGATGGGGAAAGAAGAGGCCTAGTCTATTTTATCCCCCACCTGAGTATAATTATAATGGAGATGGGGGAAGAAGAGGCCTAGTCTATTTTATCCCCCACCGAGTATAATTAATATGGAGATGGGGGAAGAAGAGGCCTAGTCTATTTTATCCCCCACTTGAATAGAATCATTATGGAGATGGGGGAAGAAGAGGCCTGGTCTATTTTATCCCCCACCTGAGTATAATTAATATGGAGATGGGGGAAGAAGAGGCCTAGTCTATTTTATCCCCCACCTGAGTATAATTATAACAGAGATGTGGGAAGAAGAGGCCTAGTCTATTTTATCCCCCACCTGAGTATAATTAATATGGAGATGGGGGAAGGATAGGCCTAGTCCTTTTTATCCCCCACCTGAGTATAATTATAATGGAGATGGGGGAAGAAGAGGCCTGGTCTATTTTATCCCCCACACGAGTATAATTAATATGGAGATGGGTGAAGAAGAGGCCTAGTCTATTTTATCCCCCACCTGAGTATAAGTATAATGGAGATGGGGGAAGAAGAGGCCTAGTCTATTTTATCCCCCACCTGAGTATAAGTATAATGGAGATGGGGGAAGAAGAGGCCTGGTCTATTTTATCCCCCTCCTGAGTATAATTATTATGGAGATGGGGGAAGAAGAGGCCTAGTCTATTTTATCCCCCACCTGAGTATAATTATTATGGAGATGGGGGAAGAAGAGGCCTAGTCTATTTTATCCCCCACCTGAGTATAATTAATATGGAGATGGGGGAAGAAGAGGCCTAGTCTATTTTATCCCCCACCTGAGTATAATTAATATGGAGATGGGGGAAGAAGAGGCCTAGTCTATTTTATCCCCCACCTGAGTATAATTATAATGGAGATGGGGGAAGAAGAGGCCTAGTCTATTTTATCCCCCACCTGAGTATAATTATAACAGAGATGGGGGAAGAAGAGACCTGGTCTATTTTATCCCCCACCTGAGTATAATTATAATGGAGATGGGGGAAGAAGAGGCCTAGTCTATTTTATCCCCCACCTGAGTATAATTAATATGGAGATGGGGGAAGAAGAGGCCTAGTCTATTTTATCCCCCACCTGAGTATAATTATAATGGAGATGGGGGAAGAAGAGGCCTAGTCTATTTTATCCCCCACCTGAGTATAATTATAACAGAGATGGGGGAAGAAGAGACCTGGTCTATTTTATCCCCCATCTGAGTATAATTATTATGGAGATGGGGGAAGAAGAGGCCTAGTCTCAGGTGGGGGATAAAATAGACTAGGCCTCTTCTTCCCCCATCTCCATTAAAATTATACTCAGGTGGGGGATAAAATAGACTAGGCCTCTTCTTCCCCCATCTCCGTTATAATTATACTCAGGTGGGGGATAAAATAGACCAGGCCTCTTCTTGCCCCATCTCCATATTAATTATACTCGGGTGGGGGATAAAATAGACTAGGCCTCTTCTTCCCCCATCTCCGTTATAATTATACTCAGGTGGGGGATAAAATAGACTAGGCCTATTCTTCCCCCATCTCCATATTAATTATACTCAGGTGGGGGATAGAATAGACTAGGCCTCTTCGTGCACCATCTCCATATTAATTATACTCGGGTGGGGGATAAAATAGACTAGGCCTCTTCTTCCCCCATCTCCATAATAATTATATTCAGGTGGGGGATAAAATGGACTAGGCCTCTTCTTCCCCCATCTCCATAATAATTATATTCAGGTGGGGGATAAAATGGACTAGGCCTCTTCTTCCCCCATCTCCATATTAATTATATTCAGGTGGGGGATAAAATAGACCAGGCCTCTTCTTCCCCCATCTCCATAATGATTCTATTCAAGTGGGGGATAAAATAGACTAGGCCTCTTCTTCCCCCATCTCCATATTAATTATACTCAGGTTGGGGATAAAATAGACTAGGCCTCTTCTTCCCCCATCTCCATATTAATTATACTCGGGTGGGGGATAAAATAGACTAGGCCTCTTCTTCCCCCATCTCCATTATAATTATACTCAGGTGGGGGATAAAATAGACTAGGCCTCTTCTTCCCCCATCTCCATTATAATTATACTCAGGTGGGGGATAAAATGGACCAGGCCTCTTCTCCCCCCATCTCCATATTAATTATATTCAGGTGGGGGATAAAATAGACCAGGCCTCTTCTTCCCCCATCTCCATTAAAATTATACTCAGGTGGGGGATAAAATAGACTAGGCCTCTTCTTCCCCCATCTCCATATTAATTATACTCAGGTGGGGGATAAAATAGACCAGGCCTCTTCTTCCCCCATCTCCATAATGATTCTATTCAAGTGGGGGATAAAATAGACTAGGCCTCTTCTTCCCCCATCTCCATATTAATTATACTCGGTGGGGGATAAAATAGAACAGGCCTCTTCTTCCCCCATCTCAATATTACTTATACTCAGGTGGGGGATAAAATAGACCAGGCCTCTTCTTCCCCTATCTCCATTATAATTCTATTCAAGTGGGGGATAAAATAGACTAGGCCTCTTCTTCCCCCATCTCCATTATAATTATACTCAGGTGGGGGATAAAATAGACTAGGCCTCTTCTTCCCCCATCTCTGTTATAATTATACTCGGGTGGGGGATAAAATAGACTAGGCCTCTTCTTCCCCCATCTCCATATTAATTATACTCGGGTGGGGGATAAAATAGACCAGGCCTCTTCTTCCCCCATCTCTGTTATAATTATACTCGGGTGGGGGATAAAATAGACTAGGCCTCTTCTTCCCCATCTCCATTATAATTATACTCAGGTGGGGGATAAAATGGACCAGGCCTCTTCTTCCCCCATCTCCATATTAATTATATTCAGGTGGGGGATAAAATAGACCAGCCCTCTTCTTCCCCCATCTCCATAATGATTCTATTCAAGTGGGGGATAAAATAGACTAGACCTCTTTTTCCCCCATCTCCATAATGATTATATTCAAGTGGGGGATAAAATAGACTAGGCCTCTTCTTCCCCCATCTCCATAATAATTATATTCAGGTGGGGGATAAAATAGACTAGGCCTCTTCTTCCCCCATCTCCATAACAAAAAAAATCATAATTTTAGGTGGGGGAAGAATAGGCCTGGGGTGGGGGAAAAAGAGGCCTGGCGGGGGATAAAACTGACTAGGCCTCTTCTTCCCCCGGGGGATAAACTGGGCCGGCCCGGTTTATCCCCGGGGGATAAAACTGACTGGGGGAAGACGGGGCCTGTTACACCGGGACCTCTTGATCCCAAAGTGCGCGGCCTACCTCTAGGCCACTGCTTCCCACAGAGGTCTGTTTGCTATTTAACACTTTTGCTTGGTTCGCTTACTCGAGCATCATGCTCATGTTCCTATTCTCATCTTGACAAAAAGTTCAACCTAGTTTGATCATGAATTGACTCGGTGATCTTCAGATTCTAACTGGACAGAATTGATGATCATAGACATCTAAGACAATTTGTAAGATGTCCACATTATCTGTATGTAGTAGAGTCTAAGACAATTATTCGCAGATCCATTTACCTCAAACTGACAGATCACGGCTTACAGACTGTCCAATTTATACAGTATGCATTTACCATGTGATTGATGTTGGTATTTGATCTGATCCTATTAAAGCTGTTTGTGAAACCAAAGATCCCGAAACCAATTATCAACCTCTCTCTGTTAATGTCTCACAGATACTTGAAGGTAGCAGGTAGAGATCACTCTATACAGTCAATCCAGGTTCCTTCTATGCCCTTATCAGTCCGTCCGTCAAAAAATCCGGATCCTGACATAACTCAAACAGTTTGCAAGCTAGGTTTCTGAAACTTGGATAGGGGGCAATAAGGGAAATATGCATATCTAAAAATATTTTGATTCTGACAAAAATTGTGGTTGCTATGGCAACAGAAACATTGAAAATGGCTTCAAACCGGTAGGGGACTTCTGTATTGCTTGCAATTCTTAATTACTTGTTTGGCCCTTTTTTAACATAGATATTTTTATTAGAAATGGCAATGAGTACTAATATCGGTACTCGGTCATTGTTCCGATCGAGTACTTGGGTACTCCGGAAACTATAAATGTGCATAATATTTGGGAAATCGAAACGTTGTACTGAAAACGTGCATGTTCAACTTCAGTAGAACATCATGTTTCCCTGCCAGTTTTGAAATCTATTTCGGTAGAACAATGTTGAAACAATAACAAAAGTAACAAAAAGAACAACAGTCAATAGAACTTTTAATCACACTTATAATACAGTCAATCCTTCTATGCCCTTATATGGCCCTTTTTAACTTAGACATTTTGGTTACAGTTTTTAATAAAGTTCAATATTTTGTGTGTGTCATAATTTTGCTGAGGTTTGCAGCAGTGTTAAGTAGGCCCTATATATTGCTAAGCTTATTGTGATGGTAGTTTTGGAGACAAAGTTTGGAGGCTGTGAGAATATATGACAGGTGGAAATGGTAATCAAACAGTTCATATAACATAATATGATGACCTTAGGTGCTATACCATACTTAAAACATTTATATTGCTGTCTTTAAGGTCTTAATCTTAGTGTATATTATGTAAGATTCCACATTGGAAAATATATCAGAGATTATTTCATTCTGCTGTAGGCGCTGTGACATTTCTGGTAGGATTGTAAAAATTCCATGTTTTATAGATGGAACAAACTAAAGTCAGTGAACTTTAAGGCCACAGTTTTTTTTCTTGAGGTTTACAGGATATTGTTGAAAATATTGCTGACAGGAGAAGGGAATTAAAGAAATATTCACAACCAAAAACTGCAGCGTTTCTATAATTTGCTGCAGTAGGAAGACTGGACTTTTCTGTAGAAAATAAAAGTTATTTGGTAAAAATATTCAAAGTATTGACCATGGTAATTGGTCATTTGAAGTTGCATAAGCTTAATTGTAACAGTAGAACACTCTGTGTTTGAAACCTATTTTAGTTGTGTGCTAATGGCACCCAAAACAGACTTTTATCTTGTTTTCAGGATTGGGAATAATGTCTCAGTATGAATCCAGGATCCCTAATTGGTTCAAGTGCCAATGTATGAGCGACATAGGTCCCCCTAAGGGCCTCTTGTTTTTTTCCCACTCCCTTGTCAATTGACAGCAGTAAACCTAAAAATAACAAAACTGTGGCCTATTGTCTCCTACACAGATTATTATATGGATTCTCTCTCTCCTTATTTTTTAATCTCTGTAATGATTATAATTTTTATAATTCTGTGTAAATGATGAACCGAATCCTCTTATCACCAGACAAATGTCTCCCCAAATCTTCTCCAGAAATCTTCCTGAATTTCTTATCCATTCTACGAAAAATTTAACAAATTAACAATGGTCTTATTATTTACGAAGAATTTATTGTGAGATTTAAAAACTAAACTTACAGCTATTCCTATTCTACTCGAACCAAATTTGTATTTCTGCATTTCATCAGTTGTGAGAACAAGAGTTTTCTTAATCAAGGGATTTCCACTGGCACCCATCCCTATGTTATCAAAATCAATTTGTTTTTAAGACAATTGCAAGCAAAAATGTAACTAAACAGTCCAAAATCGGACAGGGAAGGCAGCACTCAACTGAAAACGCCGAGCACATAAAACATAATCAAAGCGCTGAAAGTCCTGGAGTTGTTTGAATGAATACCATTCTGATTACCTCGACCTGTATGCATCGAAATATTTACCAGAGACAAACAGAAATGGCCGAGCTTTCACAGTTGGAATGAATGCATACAGGAAGTACAAGTCGAATAGTTTCTTGCAGCCAGATAATTTCTAGTGTTTTTCTGCAGTTTGGATACTGATCGAATTTATTCCGGTGTTTGTTTAAACGATTAGTCCAAAGAATCCAGATACCTGAAACATCAGATACTACTGTTTGATTCATCTAACCTAACCATAACAGTTTATATAGAGTGATACTCGGAGTTATGGATATTCCGCGTTCCGCTTGTTGAGAGTAGCTAGATTGATTACGCAATGGAACCATGGCCTCGATATAATTAGAAATACTGGGTCAGTACCACAGTATATGATTACGTAACAGTTTATGCAGACTAAAAAGTTACGGAAGGCAGTTTACAGAAGTGGTTATTGCTTTGTAAATACAAAGAAATACTGGAAATATGTTTAAATTATTTATTTGGACATCCAACTGTCCTATAGATCTAGAAAGAGGAAGTAGCTTTGTAGTATATATGCTGCAATTGATGGAACTATTTTGCATGATGGTTTACATCCGTGTTGTAGTTGTGCAATTCTGGCTGACCGGTTTACAATTATTGCAAAGGTGGTGCCGCCTAGCAGCGGCGTAGGAAGAAAAGTAGTTTCATCAACTAAAGTATAGTCAATTTTAGAAAAGTGTGTATATAACTATAGTTGTTGGATATATCGAACAACTAAAATCAGCACAGAACACAACAACACTGCACAATGCCCAACACACAACTGAACGAGAAAATGAACTTGGATTTTCAGCTGTCAAAAAGTTGAAGTTGAGATCTTTAGTTGACAGTTTGGGCTCTGAAATTGTTCATGTTTGTTTACCACAGTGTACTATTTAAGTATTCTGGTATTATTATCAAATGAAGTCCGTGTAAATAACTGTTTGATTGTGTTTTATAATGACACCAGGAACCACTTATCTCATTTCTCAGACCCCTGTCCAATTCACACACTGTGGTCCAACATAGATTCCCTGTCACAGTAGTGAAACAATGGCAATACACCAGGAATCATCATTTCTCTGTCATATCCACAAACTGCTGTCCGATACAATAGATAACCTATCACAGCAGTGATCGAAGCAGTGTAAATCATAGCAAGCGGTAAAATATGATTGATGTCGATTTGTTATGTAGACAGAATCATTTGTTGTTTATTCTTCCTGCCAATTACAGATGATGATTGTTTTAGCCATAATTCTATTTCCATCTCATCGTTCCATTGTTTGCTGTAGATTATATACACTGTCATTAAATGGTTCCTTGTCATAACTGTTATAGAATCAGGGTTCCGGGCTGGTACATACAAAGCATCTTTAGCTTGACTTTCCGAAGAAAAAAAGTCGAGCTATTGTCGTGACGGGATCGTGTGCGTGAGTGTGTGTGTGCGTTGGTTAAGTTAATTGTCAGAGTCATTTTCTCTGTCAATTACTCTAAGACTATCAAAGGTATCAACTTTAAACTTAACATAGTTATTCACCATCACAAGTGGAGTCCATACTGACAAGGCTGATAATTAAGGAGTTATAATTAAATAATTGCTCTTGTTAATAAGGGAAAACCTAAATATTATGACTTAAATTAAAAGTTGAGCTTAACTCATATTTCCCAATTTTCTTTGTGATTATTGTAGCTCTTTACATAATGCCTCTATAAGCTATATAAAAAAATGATAATCTTGGGTTTCGTGTTTAGCTGATACACTTAAGGAAATTTAAAAATTTTAAGAACCAACCTCTGACCTTCTACATGTGCCAATTAGGGAAATTCTGGGATCCTATCATTGTTCAATTGCTATATTCAGTATTCAGCCAGAATAATCTAGACATTTTCTATGTGCAAACACTTAAAGACAGTACTTGGCTGAAGAAATTACTGCATATATTAGGCAATAAAATCTTTTATGTCCCCACCAAAGTGATTTGGGGGCATACTGATTCGCCGTTGTTTTAATGTAGTCTTATTTCTTGCATATTTCTTGCAAAAGAAGCTAGATTTCTGTTGTTAATGCTGGCTGAAAGTATGGTGCCTTAATTTAATGATCATTATTACCCCTCTATACATGTTACGATGATGTATATACAGGGTGGTAAAAAAGTTTGTTCTTAAAATTTAAATTCATACTGAATTTTGTCTCGGCTATTTAAGCAGTGTTCAGTTTGGATTTCGTACTCGAATAGCTTCATTTATTGCCGGAAAGATTAGAACAATGGTAGAACCCTCTGAAATTTAACCTGAAAATGTTGTATTCTTACAGCGTCAGAAAAATAATTAACTATTGAAACTGAAACATGAGAACATTGAGAACTAACTTTTTTAACACCCTGTATATAGTCCATTAGACTTCTCCTGAATAATCTCTGAACAGACAATTAGAGAATTTGTCTAGACCTGAAGTCAAACTGGATAAAAAACTTCTTCCTTTGACCTGTCTCCATGCTAAGAGGAATTTTCCCCCACAATGTCATTCATTGCTCTATTTCCATTAGTGGTTGAACCATTGACACTCATTAAGATGAGAACATTCTCACCGGTCAATTCCTGTATTAACAGTGAGACGTCGAGATCTAACGAGAGAGTCGAGATCTAACAGAGAGTCTGGATCTAACGCTGTTGTTCTCTTAGTTTTATGTCACAGAGAAAATTACCATACAATGTTATTTGAGTAATATATTGTGTGGTATTGTCACAGAGCTTTGTGGATTTATTTTACCCCATTACTACAAATATGCAGCATAATGCTAGTGTTACCCTGGGTAAGCCAAGATGCACATAGACAGTTGATAACATATCACATTATACCCAAATTGTTACATGTATGCATACAGCTCCCTTGCATGACAAGCTGAGTCATGCTCTGTTTTTATGCCCCCCTATCGATAGATGGGGAGGCATATAGTGATTCACCTGTCCGTCCGTTCGTCCGTCCGTTCGTCCGTCCGTCCTGGTTAACCCAAATTGACCGTTTCTTCTAGCATTAATATGGCTTGCTACAAAGCTTTCATACTTGCATGGATGTTGTGTATGAACACTCTCCACACGCCTGTACCACCTAACCCCATTTTGACCTTCACCTTGACCTAATTTTGGACTTAGACTTATTTATGGACAAGGCTTCCACAGGGGGCATAAGCGTTTATTGAACGCAATCTTGTTAGTTTCTAGTTTGTCTAGTGTTCATGTAGTAGGGTACTGGGCTTTCTTTTGACTCATTCATTCATTTTTGGAGAATAATGAACGCCGTGGCCGGGAGTCTGACTGACTGGTCTCCATATGGCTGATATACAGTCAGATTGTGAGCAGAAATAAATGTTTAAAATAATACATGTTATTTTTCAGGCCTGTATCTGATTTCAGGTTTTCAAATCCAAATTTTTCCTTCTTTGTTTATACTGAAAAATAGAATTTCAGGCTTTGAAATTGGAATTTTTAGGCCTGAGAATGATTGCTAATAACCAAGTCTGATTAATATCATTAATGTACTATATAGCTTTATAACTTGTGTACTTGCAGGATCTACTCTTATGGACACATTGGATGATCTGCCTCCTGGTATCGGACAGTATGAAGATTTCCACACGATAGATTGGTTGAGAGACGTCGCACGAGATCGCACGAGACATCGACAGGTTGTGAAGAAGAAACAAGAAGGATGTTTTGAGTTCCTACAAGGTGCACATGATGCCTGGTCAGGTTGGATGTGTGTACTGTTAGTTGGGGTATTTGCAGGTAAGTGTCTTATCATAATAATCAGTAGGGCTTATGAATGTGTGTCTCCTAAACGGTGTTGTTTGGAATAAAAATGAGATTGCTTTTTTGTACTGGTTGTTGAAATTTGATAACATTGTCAATTTTCCTCCACATACGGAGAAGTTGCTGATTCCTTTTGAAAGGATAAGTTTATAGTACTGGTTAGGATATAATCCAGCACAACTGGATGGATGTACTGTTGGTCAGCGTATTTGCAGGTAAGTTAGTGTCAAGAGGGCTCCTCAATGTTTACTGTATAGCGGGTATATTTCACGGGGGTCTAATTTTCGCTATATTTGCGGTCAACATCGATAGCGCGAAATCTAAACCCAGCGAAATATTCTATTTACTAGAGAATTAGTAAAATCTCTAAAAACCTTCTCCTCTAAAACTACTGGTTGAATTTCATATTAAATGGGTATCAATATTCCTTGGGTTATCCATTCTAAAAATAGCTAAAAGAATTATTATCCATGCAGAACTGATTGAAAAAAACTTTTTTAGAAAAAACATGGTTTTACTTTATCAATGTTCACAGGTGAGCGACCTAGGGCCCTGCGGGCCCTCTTGTTTTTATTTTCCAAGGTGTAACTTACGTAAGATTTACCTCCCATTTCATGTTTACCAACAAGGTTTTAAATTCGCGGTCGAGGTCGTTTGCGCGAAATCAAGACACTGTGAATTGAAAAGGATCCAGATAACGCGAATAATGGACCCCGTGAAATATACCCGCTATACAGTATCTCCAAAAATGAGTAGTTTGGAACAGATTGCTTTATTTGTCGCAGTTGAATCGCAGCTAGAAAGAATTGCCTCAGAAATCACAGTAGTCTGTGTGAATTTCTTGTTCTGAAGTAATGAATTGTGTATATTTCTGGTGCATTAGCAGGATTTATAGATATTGGTGCATCCTGGTTGTCTGATATTAATGAGGGTATATGTCGTGATGCATTCTGGTTAAATAGAGAACAATGTTGTTTATGTGTATATTACAGGTGCGTTAGCAGGATTTATAGATATTGGTGCATCCTGGTTGTCTGATATTAAGGAGGGTATATGTCGTGATGCATTCTGGTTAAATAGAGAACAATGTTTATGTGTATATTACAGGTGCGTTAGCAGGATTTATAGATATCGGAGCCTCGTGGTTGTCTGATATTAAGGAGGGTATATGTCGTGATGCATTCTGGTTAAATAGAGAACAATGTTTATGTGTATATTACAGGTGCGTTAGCAGGATTTATAGATATTGGTCCCTCGTGGTTGTCTGATATTAAGGAGGGTATATGTCGTGATGCATTCTGGTTAAATAGAGAACAATGTTGTTTATGTGTATATTACAGGTGTGTTAGCAGGATTTATAGATATTGGTGCCTCGTGGTTGTCTGATATTAAGGAGGGTATATGTCGTGATGCATTCTGGTTAAATAGAGAACAATGTTGTTTATGTGTATATTACAGGTGCGTTAGCAGGATTTATAGATATTGGTGCCTCGTGGTTGTCTGATATTAAGGAGGGTATATGTCGTGATGCATTCTGGTTAAATAGAGAACAATGTTGTTTATGTGTATATTACAGGTGCGTTAGCAGGATTTATAGATATTGGTGCCTCGTGGTTGTCTGATATTAATGAGGGTATATGTCGTGATGCATTCTGGTTAAATAGAGAACAATGTTTATGTGTATATTACAGGTGCGTTAGCAGGATTTATAGATATCGGAGCCTCGTGGTTGTCGGACATCAAGGAGGGTATATGTCGTGATGCATTCTGGTTAAATAGAGAACAATGTTGCTGGTCCGCTGATGATACTACATTAGACGAGGAAGGATGCTCACAGGTACGTTACCAAGGTTACTTGTAAATCTCATGTTCTCTATCTAGGTTAAATGATGCTCTTTATATTGGTTCCTTGTAGCTAAGATATATACATATAACACATATGTTACTATAAATAGTAACAGATTTGAGCTGTTTTCTTCTGATTATTTATTTTGCCGGGCCATTATAACCTAAATGGTTATAACCTTCACATGAGGGCCAATTGCTGATAACGGCCCTAGAACAAAATAATGTGACGTAAAATGGCGCGCAATTGACAATTTGACTTCAAGTTTAAGAACGAGTGAAACGTTTCTTAAGCAAAAACAGACACAGAAAAAGGAAAAAAACATATTCTGTATGGTTTGGGAAAAATGCCTTGAAATTGAAGTAAAATATGTATTAAAAACAACAATGCACGATGTGGTGGGCGGATGTCTTGATAATCGGCACTCAGTTTGCATAATTACCCTCGGGCTAAAGCCGCTCAGGTTATTATGCTTCCTGTTTGCCGATCATCTAGCCCCAGCCCTACACAGCTGTGCATTATCCTCTAAATATTTTATTTATTGTGGACCATAATGAAAATTGCTTTGCCAATTATGTTATCCACAGAAAATAAAGACGTTATTATTATTATATTACAGTGGTATTCCTGGGCGGAGATGGTGGGTCTCCAGACAACAGGGGACAGAGCTTACATTATCAAATACATGTTTTATATTACAGTGGTATTCCTGGGCGGAGATGGTGGGTCTCCAGACAACAGGGGACAGAGCTTACATTATCAAATACATGTTTTATATTACAGTAGTATTCCTGGGCGGAGATGGTGGGTCTCCAGACAACAGGGGACAGAGCTTACATTATCAAATACATGTTTTATATTACAGTGGTATTCGTGGGCGGAGATGGTGGGTCTCCAGACAACAGGGGGCGGAGCTTACATTATCAAATACATGTTTTATATTACAGTGGTATTCCTGGGCGGAGATGTTGGGTATCCAGACATCGGGAGGCGGAGCTTACATTATCAAATACATGTTTTATATCATATGGGGATGTATGTTTGCTCTGACGGCGGCCATGTTTGTGCGAGTCTTTGCACCATATGCTTGTGGATCTGGTATTCCGGAGGTAAGTCATTCATGTGTTATATGTAGTATAATGTCCACTGCATAAATTCCAGATTTATCATTCCTGAAAGAGCAATGGCTTGATGAAAATATCTAAATAAAATGGCAAAGTTATGGTAAATTTAAGCTGCTCAGAAGGATTTTCTTCAATACAAACTGAGTAACTTATGGGAACAATGTCATTGAAGGACTCTTGTTTGGCAAAAACGGTCAGCTGCATATGATTTTCCTGATTTTTAATTTGGCCCTGTTGACACCCCTGCTATTAAGTGGTTATGTTGAAATTATTGTGCCTCCATTTGAAGAAGATTGGGTGTATTTGTTTTGCACATATCTGGTGGTCCGTTGGTAATGAATCAAAATGGTGTCCATTTAATCTCTTAAATAGATTGGATGATGGAATATTATCATTATCCTAACTACTCAATGGTCAACATAGTTCATGTTTTTTTTGCTGATCTGGTCTGGTACAAAACACATGTAGTTGTCTCATTCATTGATTCAAAGGTAAAATATACCATGTTACAGACCAGCATGCTTCAGTTATAATAATTATGTTTTGTGAGTATGGTTTATAGTTTATTACAATCTGCAATTGTTATGGAAAATAAAAATACAAAAAATGTTTTCCACTAGCTATATTGAGAGTTTTGTATAACTAGCTTGTCAGACAGGGTTATGAGACAGCAGTATGATCCTACCAACATCAGAGATCATTGTATCAGCATTTTGTTCCATTTTTTGTCGTTATTTTATAATGAAGCAGAATATCCTTTCTCTGAGATCAGGAAATTGTCATTCAGACTGATACGGTAGTCTCTCTGTTTCCTGTCACTAATTAGCATATGATGATAGTTCAGTTTCTGATAAACATTTTTTGTCTCAACATTAGGTCAAATCAATGATACTGTGGTTCAGGGTACTGTTTTATCAAAGCACTTATCGAAATAGTAAACTTTCGTTTAAATACAAATTCTTAATCATTCTTTAAGACATACACGTTGGTGGACAAATATGGTTTGTAGGCATTCCTTGATTGAATGGTAATTAATATTAATACACTTGTTATTACCTATTGTAACAAAAATGAGCCTATTTGCGTCTGATTATGGCCATCACGTGATTGATTATCGCCTATCCGCCCAGTCGCAATCTCATAATCAAAATCGGACCGGTTTAACAGACGCACATTACGTAATCCATGTAAACATGACATCACGTTTGAGCCAAAATAACGTATATGTTGTCTAAATGTATGATTTCTTCACAATTTTATTGACTGTTAGTGCATTTTTTTGGTTGCATCCTTAGCCTAGTGTATATCTACATCAGTAATATTTACTCTATTTGTTCTCCATAGATGAACTTTAATACACTTTAGAGCCTTGCCGTGAGGTGATAATCCACCCGGAATGAATAATCACCCTCAAGCTGAAGCCCTCGAGACGATTATTCATTTTCCGGGCCAATTATCGCCTCCCTGCCTGGCTGTGTCGTGTATTAGCCTCTAATTGAACTACTCTGCACCACAATTTGTATTTAAGGGCTATAAAGCAATTAAATTTGAACGTTACCTTAAGATTTCCGTAAGTGCTTTGATAAAACAGTTCCCTGGTTTCTCTACCTACCTAAACATTTCATTAAAACTGAAGATATTAACTGCCATAAAAGATGGAACACAAAAGAAGAAAGAGAAGAAACATTTCATTGGCATTTAATGATTTTTGCTGGAAGTCCCTGAAGATTGTTGAGTTTTCAGCGCATAAAATCAATTAAATCAATAAAAAAATTTCCTTCCTACCCTATTTTCTTTAACCACAATATTGATTTGTTTAGGTAATATGTTAAAGTTGAAATGTGAAAGGGTGGCTGAACGGCTGAATTGCTGAAAGCAGCCGTCAAAAACTGTAACTTAGTTTAAAATATATTTATTTGTTTATCAACATATGATAAACATTCATTTACACATATCAAGGATTGAGTAGAAAGCTAAGCTTTTTTATAAACTCATTCCTTATGAATAGGTGGGAATAATTGGTAACTTAACTTATGTTGGTTTTATATTTTCAGATAAAAACGATATTAAGTGGTTTTATAATAAGAGGATATCTGGGCAAGTGGACGTTGCTGACTAAATCTATCGGTATGATGTTATCTGTAGCGGCCGGTCTCAGTCTGGGGAAGGAAGGACCGTACGTACATGTGGCTTGTTGCTGTGGTAACATATTCTCGTACTTGTTCCCCAAGTATGGCAGTAATGAGGCCAAGAAAAGGGAGGTAAGTGATGATCAATCTTACAGACAATCGTAACTTATCGGGTCTTTCTGTCATGAAACTGAAAGCTCCCTCTGATGTATTAAGTGTAATGATGGAGAAGCATATTGTTTATGATAGGCTACCGGCAAGATACGCAAGATACCATCAGGCGTAAGAAAATAGACATGAATGTTTAAGATGAACAGAAAGTTATTTAGGTGAATATACAGTACAACCTCTCCAGAGCAGCCCACTAAAGAGCAACAATCTTCGGGTAACGACACCTTCAAAATTTCCCTTAGTCACTATTTACTATAAATTTAACCTCTGTGGAGCAACAACCTCTAAACAATGACCAATATTTGCAGCTCCCAAAGGGTGTTGCTCTACAGAGGTTGTACTGTAATTGCATGGTTTAGTTCATCATTGAAAACTTTAATAATCCTCAATGATTTTCTGTGTAATAGGCCTACAGGATTTACAAATATCTCTTTCTAATGTAATTATGTTATATTGTTGATTATGTAGGTATTATCTGCTGCCTCGGCTGCTGGTGTTAGTGTTGCGTTTGGAGCACCAATTGGTGGAGTACTCTTCAGTTTAGAGGAGGTAATGTTGTTCGACATTCATTTATTGTTAAGAGAATGGTAAACCAGTGTGAAATTATTATAATGCCACCACAATGTAAAGTTAAGTTACCAATTTTGGAGGGCTGCTTTCAGGAGTTCAGCCACCCTTTGACATTATAACTTCCCCTGGTCATTGGCCTACCTATAGAAAGCTGCATTTTAGTCTACCTGGGGAGACTATTTCTCTCCTAGTGTGCGTGCAGTCAACATTGATCTGCGGCGCCCATGACTATGGAACATGTTCAGACACAGCCCTCACAGGTACCAATTCACACCTTAGTCGAGTGGAGCCTGTGGGTTATTCTCGCTCAGAGAGATCAAGCAGTGGTCTAGACGGGGGTTGAACCTAGGAAGTCTCGATCCCGAAGCACGCGCCCCACCTCTAGGCCACCGCTCACCACTAATATTTAGTAAAGCTAATATGACTAATGATACATATACTTCTAAGCACATTGAGTATCCATCTACTATAATTCTGAGTTATGTATTACATGATTTTAAAACTATTATATGTTCTGTATATACAGGTCAGTTATTATTTCCCATTGAAGACGTTATGGAGATCATTTTTCTGTGCGTTAGCTGCAGCGTTTGTACTACGTGCCATCAATCCATTCGGCAATGATCATCTTGTCATGTTTTATATTGAATATAATGAACCATGGTATCTACAGGAACTTGTGCCATTTGTCCTGATAGGAGCGCTCGGTGTAAGTATGACTCTCTCTATACTTTCTTGTCATGTTTTATATCGAATATAATGAACCATGGTATCTACAGGAACTTGTGCCATTTGTCCTGAGAGGAGCGCTCGGCGTAAGTATGACTCTCTCTATACTTTCTTGTAATGTTTTATATTGAATACAATGAACCATGGTATCTACAGGAACTTGTGCCATTTGTCCTGATAGGAGCGCTCGGTGTAAGTTTCTTTCCTCTTCTTCTTACTAGCCAGGCACCCTGGTCCTATACTAGCTTACTACCCTTCTTGGAGCATAGGTTGTTGCCACTGGTTCTCAAAGCACCCTGCTCCTATACAAGTCTCTCCTATCCACTTCCTTCATGCTCTTATTATTGTGTGTATTTTAGATGATTTGATGCTATATTGTATTTCGTGTACATTATGTTATCCTGACAGAATGTCAATCATTTGCAGTCAAATTATCCTGACCTCGGGTGAACCAGCAGTTACCTTGATCTATCTATGCAGCTATACCAGTTCTGTATAAATGACTATGGTATAACACAGCATGGGATCAAACCACTAAACTGTTGAGGTGGACAATTACTAGACCAGTGAGACCTGTCAGTGGGAATGGCCGAGAATGATTAAACAAGATGGATTTCTTCAAGTTATTACTGAACACCACTAGTGAAGATATAATTTTCTGTGATCATGAGTCAAATAAAATTCAATCTATCATCATTACAATTATCAAATTTTCTCTGTATTTTATCATTCTGTTTCATTGAAAGTTGCTGGAATTGAATAATTCATGTGTCAATTAGAGCACTAATGATAGCATCCAAGAAAATAATTGTCAACTTTAGGCCGGTATTGTTGATTCACGTTCACAGTGTTGGTGCAAGAATCAGTATCTAAAGTTGTAAAATAACCAGAATAATAATTTCACTGTTTTAAACCAGTGAATTACTGATTTTATTTCACGATTTTATTATTTCTTGGAATACCATAGAACTGATAGCCTCGTGGTTGAGCGTTTGCTTCGAGTGCTGGAGGTCCTGGGTTTGATCCCAGGCCACGTCATACCAAAGACAAAATGAAAATGGTTCCAGTAATCCCCTTGCTAGACACTCAACATGAAAGGGATACCGGCTACTCTTCTCTCATACCCTCGTGGCGATGGATGACATCAGGAAAGAGATGTTGAGTGTGATTAATATAAGTTGGAAAAACTTGTTTCACAATCAACCTAAAATAAATTAGTATAAACTAATTGATGGCTGTGTTTGTATTTTACAGGGTTTATATGGCAGTCTATTTATATGGTTAAATATTAAATGGTGTCGATACAGAAAGTCCTCAGTGTTAGGAAAATATCCAATTATTGAAGTAAGTCATTCTTACACATTGTACATGTAAAATTATTTTGATTTTTTTGAGGATTGATTTTCGGGAATGAATGAAATCAATTCCTGAACAATGAATCAGTTCTCAAAATTTGCTATATTTTTATTTGCGTTGAAAGCATGACCTGTTGAGTGAATACCATTGGCTGGTTGGCCGGTGTACTGGCAGGCAGGGGCGGTGTTCAGTAATATGTATGTTAATTTGCTGTCAATGCATGTTTATTGACTTTTTTTCATTCTCATTGACCATAGACCAGAGGGGCATATTTTGTGACATTTTTGCACTGTTGTTTCAATTTATTGTTTGGTAGATATAATGTATGATTTTATTAATTTATTTTGATAATTACTGAAATAAAAATTATTATAAATTATTGTATATGTTTATATTGACAGGTTCTGGTTGTGGCATTTGTTACTACATTATTAAGTTTCCCCAATCCTTATACAAGAATGAATACCAGTGAAATGATTCGAATGTTAGTGAGTCGATGTGGACCCGAGGATACGTATGACTTATGGTATGTTATTAGATTCAGGGGTCCTATTATTCCCGAAGAATCCGGAAATCTGGATTTAGTGCAGTAGATTGAATGAACTTTTTTGCAGATGATAAAAGTTATTAAAGAAAACAATTCAAGAATTGACAAAGTTATGGTCATTTGATGTTTTATAAGCTGAAATTTGACAATAGAATTATGTTTGCAAAACAAGACTTGCGACTCATTTTCAGTATTGGACATTATGCCTCAGTAGGAATCCTAAAGATTAAGCTTCCATCTTTGATCTGCAATGGGGTCATACATGTTTTACAGACATTTATGTTTATCAATGTATAACCTTTTGTTTTCAGTGATTATAAGAGAAATTTCACAGTTCCTAAATCATTCATGTCTAGTACATACGCTGGTGACGGTGTAATACGTGCTTTGTGGATGTTGTTGTTATACAATCTTGAACAGATATTTATCAATGTATAACATATTGTTTCAGTGACTATAAGAGAAATTTCACAGATCCAAAATCTTACATGTCGAGTACATACGCTGGTGACGGTGTGATACGTGCTTTGTGGATGTTATTGTTAGCGTTAATATTCAAAGGAATTATAACTGTGTTCACTTTTGGTATGAAGGTGAGTAGAAATGTTATATATAGATACTTGATTCTCAGCGACCTGATCCTTCTCATCGACCCGAGCCCTTATTGCTTTGACCAAAAATACACATGTGCCTAGATGTATCCTATCCAAAACATTTGCAAGTTTGCTAGTAGACTATTTTCTGTTGCTGCAGCAAAAAATGTATATGAAAAGCACATGTAAACAATTTTTAGGAAGTGTGGTTTGAAAACTTTATTGGTTTGAGTTATAAGTTTTAATGTCATTTTAAACCGATCTAAAAAAATTTTGTTTCAATATTTTCCCATGTCCCACAGTCATAGGGTGTCTACTCAGCCACATTATCCTGAGACTGGGCAAACCAGCAGTTACCTGGCACTAACTATGCTCAGCACCAAGCCAGGGAAGTATACTAGTACCATTTTTAACTACTTAGGTATGTTGCTGCCAGGATTGAACCCAAGATATTTTGCAATTGAAGTGGATATTCTAACACTAGGCTATCAAGGGGGTGTCATCTAAAAACAAGGACGCATTCAGTAATCTGCAAGGTATTTCGGTCAGCCAGTGCAGAAGTGTTTAGAAATACTTGCCCAATAGACACTGAAAAATACCTTTAGCTTATAGTGCTTTATACCAAATTGTTACGCCTCTGACTTTTACTATTATGGCCCTCATGTTATAAGCTATGTTGATGTATAAAGTTATCATATCTAGCTATGATACTATAAGATAATTTATGTTTTAGGTACCATCAGGTTTATTTATACCCAGTATGGCTGTAGGTGCAATCATGGGACGAATGATTGGTATTGGAATGGAACAACTTGTAGTGTATGTATCATTATTCTATATAATCTAAATACCATCCTCTGATAATCTGTCCTCCATATCCCTAAGCATCTCAATTTGAGCTCAATCCATGTTCAAATATTTAAGGTATCTTTGAGTCCATGCAAGACCAAACTCAAAAGTGGTATCACAAAACAGAAAAATTGTTCTTGGTTTATTGCAGTAAAATTTCGAGAGCTCAAATTTTAAATTTGTCTTAAATTCTTGATTCTCATTTGAGTATCATTACAATTTGAGATGAGATTTGTACTCAATATGCTTTAGGAGTTTGAGGCCAGAGTTAACTGATATAAAGTAAAGAATAGTGCTTCAATATCATTTGTTAAAAAAAAATACTTAAAGACTGTAGTCAAGGAAAAGCTGTTTGAATCCATTACTAATTAATAATTGATTGGTTGGAATATATTCATGTCATCAATACTTTTAGAAATCTTTATCTTATAACATCTCATGTAGACATATGGAGAATTCTACTTTGCTCACATTTTACTCATAATGTCATAGCTTTGGCTGCACAATGTATACAGCCTGTAATATGTATAGAGATTGAATATTATTGTCATTGCCATTTTACAGGGCTAATCGTGATAGTCCATTGTTCAAGAATATGTGTCAGTCAGAATGTGTTGTGACCCCTGGTTTATACGCTATGGTAGGGGCTGCAGCAGCCCTTGGTGGGGTCACTAGAATGACAAGTAAGTTACATTATATGTGTACGGGTTGTTTTAACTGCTGGTCAATGTACAGACATATTGGTTACATTAATGATTTGTTAATTCGAAAATCAGGGGTATCAATGCAATTAAAAGCACCCTGAGAAACTTTTTGTGTGTAAAATAATCCATAATGAAGTAATTGTTGAGTTATGGGCCTTGATTAAAATTCTGGTTTTCAAACGGTTTTCATGTTCTTTTGTATTTATGTATATATGTAAGTGTCAATGGCAGATGATATATAGTATGCTTGGCAACTTAAGTGAAAGTAAAGTGATGTATTGTTATAAGCTATATACATTTACCTGTATGATGTGTATTTCAGTATCGCTGGTGGTGATCATGTTTGAGCTGACAGGAGGTTTACAATATATTGTACCACTTATGTTAGCTGCTATGTTACAGTGTGGTATATAACTATATGATGTGTATTTCAGTATCGTTGGTGGTGATAATGTTTGAGCTGACAGGAGGTTTACAGTATATAGTACCACATATGTTAGCTGCTATGTTACAGTGTGGTATATAACTATATGATGTGTATTTCAGTATCGTTGGTGGTAATAATGTTTGAGCTGACCGGAGGTTTACAATATATAGTACCACTTATGTTAGCTGCTATGGCCAGTAAGTGGGTCGGTGATGCTTGTGGTAGACAGGGAATGTATCCTTTGTTGCTGTATTGTCTACATAAACCAGACTAGAGGTGTAGTGTTTATTTGACAGGAAGGGGATGTTCGATCCCAGGCTGCATCATTCCAAAGTGATGTAGTTCCCTGGCTGAGTGCTAGGTCTCACTGGGTTGTTTTAATATAAATCATGTATTACTGCAGGCAGGACTTAAACCAAAAGAGGTGTGGACAGAAACATGATCATCAGTTGACTATAATTGATATAAACAAATATTAAACAAGTTTCGGAAATTTTATTAATGCTAAGGTCACAAAGCTCGTACGATATCTGTACGAGTTTATCAACTCGTACTTCACAACTTTTGAAATCCTAACGTTTTTAGCTCACCTGTCACAAAGTGACA
This sequence comes from Spisula solida, assembly GCA_947247005.1. Classification (NCBI taxonomy): domain Eukaryota; kingdom Metazoa; phylum Mollusca; class Bivalvia; order Venerida; family Mactridae; genus Spisula; species Spisula solida. Next base: position 50,188,310 of record OX365950.1, read on the forward strand.
GAGTGAGCTTTTGTGATTACTCTTCGTCCGTCGTCCGTCCGTCCGTCGTCCGTCAACAATTGGCTTGTGTAGACACTAGAGGTCACAATTTTAACCTAATCTTCATGAAACTTGGTCACAATGATCATCTCAACAAAATCTAGGCCAAGTTCGATATTGGGTCATCTGGGGTCAAAAAACTAGGTCACTAGGTCAAATCATAGAAAAACCTTGTGTAGTCACTAGAGGTCACAATTTTGACTCAATCTTTATGAAACTTGGTCACAATGATCATCCCAACAAAATCTAGGTCAAGTTTGATATTGGGTCATCTGGGGTCAAAAACTAGGTCACTAGGTCAAATCATAGAAAACCCTTGTGTAGTCACTAGAGGTCACAATTTTGACTTAATCTTTATGAAACTTGGTCACAATGATCATCACAACAAAATCTAGGTCAAGTTCGATATTGGGTCATCCAGGGTCAAAAACTAGGTCACAAGGTCAAATCATAGAAAAACCTTGTGTAGTCACTAGAGGTCACAATTTTGACTTAATCTTTATGAAACTTGGTCACAATGATCATCTCAACAAAATCTAGGTCAAGTTCGATATTGGGTCACCCGGGGTCAAAAACTAGGTCACAAGGTCAAATCATAGAAAAACCTTGTGTAGTCACTAGAGGTCACAATTTTGGTCTAATCTTTATGAAACTCGGTCACAATGATCATTTCAACAAATTCTAGGTCAAGTTCGATATTGGGTCATCCGTGGTCAAAACCTAGGTCACAAGGGAAAATAATAGAAAAACCTTGTGTAGTCACTAGAGGTCACAGTTTTGGCCTGATCTTTACGAAACTAAGTCACAACGATCATCACAACAAAATATAGGTCAAGTTTGATATTGGGTCATCCAGATCAAAAACTAGGTCATTAGGTGAAATCATATAAAAACCTTTTGTAGTCACTAGAGGTCACAATATTAGCCTAATCTGTATGAAACTTGGTCACAATGATCATCTCAACAAAATCTAGGTCAAGTTTGACAGGTGAGCGACCTCTTGTTTGTATGTTTGTAGCATATGGTCACAGCTCGTACGGACCACAAACGTTCTATAGAGATGCACAAGTACAATATCCGTGCGATGCTCGTGCGAGTTAAGAAAATTTGTTTGGTGCTCGTACGAGTCTTCGGTGTCAAAATCAACTCGTACAGAGCTCGTAAGGAACTCATATAGCTAATGTGATCTTAGCATAAACGAGCCTCTGTCACTAGAATATACATACTCGTTATACTAACCTGGATACAAGGAAAGTCATGTGATAAAAAGGGGCCATTATATCCGGTGTACAGTTAGCCTTATGTTTATAGTCTCTATTCTGCCAATAAACATAAAATAAATGAAGCACAGTTTCAGCATTGATTTATAAAACATAAGTTCATAAAGTATTCTTATGTCTCGGTCTCATCTCAGTATTAATATGTTTATATGTGATCTATAATCTTATGTCTAGGAGTTTGTAAGATAACATGATATAGTGATAAACTAATGTCTTAGATTTTACAGAGTTAGAATTATAAGATTATTGTTTGCTTATGAACAGTTGACAGAATGTAGAGAGATATGGGAGACCTGAAGATACGCAAGCACTCTTGATAGATATACTGTACAACCTCTCTAGAAGGGTCCTCTGTAGAGTAACAACCTCTATATACAGTACAACCTCTCTAGAGGGGCCCTCTGTAGAGCAACAACCTGTATATACAGTACAACCTTTCTAGAGGGGCCCTTTGTAGAGCAACAACCTCTCTATAACAACACCTTAAATATTTCCCTAAGCTGATATTTACTATATATTTAACCTCTGTATAGCAACAACCTCTAAACAGTGGCCAATATTTGCAACTCCCAAAAGGTGTTACTCTACTGTATAACCTTACTAAGCAGACAGTCTAGGAAAAAATAAAATGAGACTGTTTAATAAAGGTGCCTGTTTAATACAATTAAATTTAAAAATAAACCTGGCTGATTGGAATTTAATTACGTTGACAGATGGTTGCTTAATTCAGGTGTAAACTATAAATTATGTAAGACAGGTGGTTGCTTAATTCATGTGACAACTTATAAAAATTTGAATGTTGTTTAGTGAATACAGTACAACCTCTGTAAAGCAACACCCTTTGGGAACTACATATATTAGCTGTCATAGAGAGACTGTTGCTCTACAGATGTTAAATTTATAGTTAATCTCTGCTTAGGGAAATTTTGAAGGTGTTTTAATGGAGAGGTTCTTGCTCTACAGAGGGCTGCTCTGGATTGTTTGTACTGTAATTGTCAAGACCATAATGTAAAATGAAGTTTGTAAGTAACCAAAAACTCTTCCGTCTCCTGTCTATTAAATACACAGAGGATATTACATGAGTGTCTTTTCATATTGAATTCATTAAACGAGTTGAATAAAAAAATTAAATGCGAAGCTCTGCCGAACTTTATCCATTTGATTCGAGTTAAATAAATTCAATGTGGAAAGTTGCAAATGTAATGTTCTTTTTATCACATGTTAGCCTTTTCCAGCTGAAACATAAATTAGCTTCTTATTTTCACTATAATAAACGCGCAACTTTGATGACGTCGCCTATACTTTGAATGACGTCGCGTCAAAGCTTTATTACACTAGTGTATTATCAAAAATAAATAATGGCTTTATTACGCTACTGCGACATCAAACATGTGATAAAAGAGATATAAAACCTTGACTCTATGTACAGATATGATGCTCATATCAGATTGAATGGTTATCCATATCTTGATAACAAGGAGGAATTTACACATACAACTATAGCTGCCGATGTGATGCGACCAAGGTAAGTCTGATATATCACATATTAACACATACAATATACAGGCTGTTAAATAAGTTTGTTCTCAATGTTTTTAATAATTATTTTCCTGGAGCCGGAAGAATGTACAATTTTCAAGTTAATTCTATCAATGTTCTACTCTGTCAGGCATTAAATGAAGCTATTAGAGTAAGAAATTGAAATTATAAAGTGCGTATGTAGCTCAGGTAAAATTACTATGAATTCAAATTTTGAGAACAAACTTTTGTAACACCCTGTATAGTATATTGTCTCTGTATATTATGTATACTCAGCTCTTTTTTACTGTCTAATCATGGATTTCTTGTTGTTGATATGAAATTTCATGTGTTATAGTATAATTCTGTATTTCGTGCTGTCATAAATTTTTGATACAAAGCTTCTGATTGGCAATCTCTAGCTACCCCTAGTTACATATGTTGTGATCCATTAAATTAATATTATGGGGTTTCGATCTTTCGGTTAATCATCAAGGAATGCAACGAAAAATTATGACTTTACCGTATGACTGTGGGTGGCACGGTGGTTGATTGGGTTACACTCTTGACTATGGTCCCTTGTTTCATTCTTAGCCTGAGCATTTTGTCATTTCTGAAACCCTTCTCAGTGTTTTCAACTCAGATAAACTTGTTAGAAACCCAGTGGTAGTTTCATTTGTATCGATGCTGAATTCTGGGCACTTTCTATTAACAGTTAAAACTACATTTTCTGTGTATTCTTTGCATACCATTTTATGGCGTGTTTCTTCAAGTATCTATTTACTATCTGAGTGTTGGTCATCAAATTTGAAAAGTTGTTGACTTTAAGCAGTCTATGTTCTGATTGACATACATGTTTGCTTATCACACGGTAAAATCAGACAATTGCTGATAAATATCGCATGAATTACGACAGCTTTGTCAGTTAATACTCGGATATGGTGATCGTCCCTTATAATTATTCATGTACAAAATCTTGTACTTGGCAAGTTGATGGATTCTATCTTTCTCAGCCTTCACCGATTCTATCTTTCTCAGCCTTCACCGATTCTATCTTTCTCAGCCTTCACAGATTCTATCTTTCTCAGCCTTCACGGATTCTATCTTTCTCAGCCTTCACAGATTCTATCTTTCTCAGCCTTCACAGATTCTATCTTTCTCAGCCTTCACAGATTCTATCTTTCTCAGCCTTCATCCTGCAACCCCAGGCATCTGAATATCTGTATGCTAATTAAATAAAAATTATACAAGGTTCAAAGGTGACAAACATTGTGGTTAAGTTACAGTAGAATGAGTTTCAGGCTACCAAGACATGTATATGAATATATTGTTCAAGACTACTAGTATATGTTGGTGCGTATCTGTTTATATATTGTGATGTCTTATATTTTTACTGTAGGAAAGTACATTTAAATAATCCAAGAGTTCGAAGGTACATAGTGTGCTGTGTATAATATTATAACATACAAATGCTAGTCTTAGTTTGAAAACATTCATTTCAAGACCATTTGTATTTACCACTCTTTTGGTACATATACATGTGTTTGTCACAGTAAATGGTCACGACTTTCCTTTAATCCATGAAGTAAAAATGCATTAAAATATTTCAAAATTCACTTTAAAAAATGTTTTCAATTTCTGATAATTAACTCTTTTAAAAAAAATTTGTATTTGTGGTTAGTTGTTACCAGTTGCATAGAACACATGTGTATAAACATACACAGTAACACTTTAATAGAAATGAAATAACTGTTAACATTATGTAGTGTTCCTGCAGGTTTTGGTTCTTAAAAGGGGTACCGGTAGTTTTATTTGAGAGTGTTTAACTATTCATTGTGTGTCATTTAACTTACTTCTGGTCTGTTTATGAATATATGGTTGAACATCTACTATAAGTGCATCCAGGAGGAAGTGCCATGTGATACTAAAGAAAAAATGAGGAAAATGATACCACTTTTTCCTATTTAGGGAAAATACCCCCCTAACCCCATTAAAAAGAGAGTTGTCAAATATGTAGCATTAAGAAAATAATAGTAATTGCTTTAAGTTTCAAAAATTGTTTCACATTCAACCTAAAATAATCTAAATCACTCAAATTTTGATTTGGTTGGAGTTTGTAAGTTTTTCATACAGTCCCATACCTTTCATTAATTAGAATTTCTTATAGATTACCTGTAATCAGTAAATATGTCTGGTGTATTAATGCTGACCTCTTCCTTACTGTGTATATCCAGAAACCCTGCGTCTCAGTTCTGTCAGAGAAATGTTCTATTTTCATATGGCTCTGGCAGAACTGAAAACCAAAGTAATGCTCAGACTCACAATTCTTTGACAGAACTGAAAAGTGTTGCATTGGGATTGCTACTTTTTTCCTTCATTCTCACCCATTTCCATATTGGTACTCTACAATGCTCAGGTGTCAGGATCACAATAGACCTGAAGTTCATTCTGAAATAAAAAATTAAGTCAACCAATTTTGAACTCACTTGAGTTAGAACTTAGAAATTCTTTCGTGATCTTGGGACCTGTTAACAGCCACTGTTGTATTAAAAAAATATGGCTGTAAACTTTTTGAATCTGTGAGAATTTGACCAATAATTGTCTAGATCAGAAGCTGTCTTAAAGTTTGTATTCAATGTAAGTTCTTTATACCGTATAGTAAGTTCAATGTCTGGTGTAGGATAATTATAGTCATCCAGACAACTTGATTACTAATCAATAATCTAACTATAGGGTGGTAATTGTTTCAGGCATTCATACACTGTAACGTATCTGTTTACCAGGAGCGACCATTTCTCTAGTCTTGTTACAGACATTCATACACTGTAACGTATCTGTTTACCAGGAGCGACCATTTCTCTAGTCTTGTTACAGACATTCATACACTGTAACGTATCTGTTTACCAGGAGCGACCATTTCTCTAGTCTTGTTACAGACATTCATACACTGTAACGTATCTGTTTACCAGGAGCGACCATTTCTCTAGTCTTGTTACAGACATTCATAGACTGTAGCGTATCTGTTTACCAGGAGCGACCATTTCTCTAGTCTTGTTACAGACATTCATAGACTGTAACGTATCTGTTTACCAGGAGCGACCATTTCTCTAGTCTTGTTACAGACATTCATACACTGTAACGTATCTGTTTACCAGGAGCGACCATTTCTCTAGTCTTGTTACAGACATTCATACACTGTAACGTATCTGTTTACCAGGAGCGACCATTTCTCTAGTCTTGTTACAGACATTCATACACTGTAACGTATCTGTTTACCAGGAGCGACCATTTCTCTAGTCTTGTTACAGACATTCATACACTGTAACGTATCTGTTTACCAGGAGCGACCATTTCTCTAGTCTTGTTACAGACATTCATACACTGTAACGTATCTGTTTACCAGGAGCGACCATTTCTCTAGTCTTGTTACAGACATTCATACACTGTAACGTATCTGTTTACCAGGAGCGACCATTTCTCTAGTCTTAGTATTCTATACAAAATAAACTACAACTTTTCGAAATTTATTAATTACACCACATGACTTAGTCTTAGTACCAACTCTATTTTCGTAACTTTTGTTAAATTTATTATTGCTACAAAACAGTTAACAGAATGATGTAACAGCTATTATGAATATCTTACGCCTCAGTTTGACTTACTTAAACTGCCTTTGGACCCAATTACTGTTTGAAGGTGTATTGATACTACACAGGAAAAATTGCTGCATACACAGTGCGCTTGAAAAACATACGCCTTTTTAGCGTACACATTTTACACACCTAATAAGTTATACAAAAATCGTACAAACCTAAGCGTAATCAAGGCGTACGCCGCAATTGTTTCTGTGTTCAATAGTGTGCAGCATTCTATAATGAAATGAAGTGGTTTTTTTTACACTTTGGTGGGGAGATATTTCATCAATTCTATATGTTTAAAATGAATTGTTTTACTTATTGTCTTAAATATGTGATTGTATATATAGTGGTATATGTGTGTATTCTCACTGTATTTCTGATACACTATAACCTGTCACTATAGCTGTCATATCTTGTTTTGTTTTATCTTGTGAAGATGTTGGCGCTATGGTCTCGAAGTGTAAGTCATGTTCACGTAATAATGTTGTATGCTCAATGTGTCTGCGACATATTTGCTGTATGCTCGATGTGTCGGCGACATGTTTGCTGTATGCTCGATGTGTCCATGACATGTTTGCTGTATGCTCGATGTGTCCATGACATGTTTGTTATACACTCAATGTGTCATGACGTGATTGTTGTATGCCCGATGTGTCCATGACATGTTTGTTATACGCTCAATGTGTCATGACATGATTTTTGTATGCCCGATGTGTCGGCGACATGTTTGTTGTATGCACGATTTGTTGGCGACATGTTTGCTGTGGCTTTATGTATAGTCCCCTTCACCCTATCTCAATATCCCAATACAAGACTCTGGGACTGAAATTCTAGACCCTCTGGTTAGCATAGAGTTGTGACAGTTACCTCGGGAGCTGATTGACACATACTATTCTTTCACTCTGTATAATAGCGAGCTTATTGTATAGTGCATGTAACTGGGATCCTACAAAGTTTGAATAATCCTGTAGCCTGAATTTGCTGTCTAATCTGGAGACCTGGGTTCTATCCTGGGTGGAGGCTCACATATGCCTGCCATGGTTCAGCAGAAATCTGACTGGCAAATAAAGGTTATGCTCGGCATTTTTATGCTCAGAAACACACTTTTCTGTAAGGATGTGAGCTAATGGCACCGGGAACAGACTTGCATCTTATATTCAGGATCGGGCATTATTCCTCTGTAGGGCACTTGCTAAATATACAGGAGGGGTGAACAACAAAAACATGTATAATGTTCTTATTTGTTATTTGATGATTCAACTTTCATAATTAGCATGATGATAGCATGATTATTTCAAATTGATCCATCGTAAAATTGTTCTTATTGACAGGAGTATGAAGAACATGCTTTTTTCCCGTCAAGTAGTCAACATTTTGCAGCCATTTTTAGGCACCTCTAAAAATTAACTATACAATAAGCCTATAATAAAGAGATAAAGTTGTAGACATGTGTCCAGGCCTGTATGGTTTGTTCCTTGTGAGCATGTAGTTCGTCCAACCACTAGCGAGAAATGGGTGAAGGGGTTACATTGTTTATGTTTCTATTTACATTTGTTTAGAGTTTATTTGATAAGATTTTATTTCAGTTACATATTTTATTTGACTAATATATGCACATTTAAACACTAAAACCACCAACAATTTGAATGTTACGTTTATTTTGTCATGTTATTTTTGTGTTTCGTTTTTTTGCATTTACAAATTTTTCCATATTATAACAAGCACCTTTTATGTACTACTGCACTGCGAAAACTGGACTTGAAATTTTATAGTACAGATTGTGTCTTTATGGTTTTTAGAGTATTTTATGGTTTCTAGTCTAGAGTATTTTATGGTTTCATGAGTTCATGTCATATTTCATGTCCACTGAAGTATAGTGTAGCAACATTTTACTGGAACTAATTATTCTTTCGTGTGTTTCAAAATTTTATATTGTACTATATAAGAATGTTTTAACTTGTAAAAATATTAACCAATCTTATAGGACAACAGGGGTCTTTTACTTAAGCAAAGCGTTACTGAGTGCCTTATTAAGTTACCTCTGATTTGATTAAATGTACACTCAACCACTTTTTTAATTGGTCACTTTTCAAACCCAAAATACCTTTCACTGTGATCATATTATTTTATGACAACGATGACACAATGCAATCCCCTCTGAAACATTTGCAAGACGGTATGCTAAGGGATACATATAATAACCCCATTACTAAGCTTGTGTAAGCTGGATTCCATAATAACAAATGCTATAGTAAGTTAAACTCGATGTTATTAGCTTCTATGCAAATCACAACACATGGCAAACAATCTTAATTCGTAAAGTAACAATTTATCATAGTACTTAAAGTTTGTGGAAGTAATTGATCGCAATGCTTATTCTCCCTCCAGGTGTTGCCTTTGGAGGGAGGGAAAAATTCCAAGCGGCAGATTCCAGTTGGCCTTAAACCCCTATGCATTAATTGTATAACGTGTTCCTGTTAGTATCGCCGTTTCTAAGATAGCGCGCATGGCCCGCCAGCCGGCGGGCCATTTCTAACATATCGCATGTGGCCTGCCAGTCAGCCACAGCATTTCTAGCATATCAGCGTGTGGGACAATATTATAGCGCGGCCAATTGGCCAATCCGCGTCACTGGGACAATTATAGCGCGGCCATTCGGCCATTATGCGTCCCTTAAATTTACAGAGCTCTGTTTTCATTAAAGTAGCGACACAGGAACCGTTCTTTTTATTCATATCACCATCTCAAAGCGCACCAAAGAGCTACTGTTACACAGCAATTTATGGGATGTGCAGGTAAACCTAGCCAAAGGCTGTAAGGGCTTAACCCAAATCTCATATGTCAACAATTTGAAATTCGGAGATGGTGATTGTAGACCACTCAACAAAACCATCCCACCTAGGTGCTACCAAATAGACAAGGGAGGTAATTGTGAGTGTTTATTGATATATGCAAATTATTTAGTCCAGGTAGGTGTTGCCATAGCCCCGACTTTTATGAATTTATTCTTTAATTACTGCTGGAATACTGCCGCCTAGAATTTTCCGCATTGCAACATTAAAATGTCTTCGTTAAAGCCATGTCCTCATAACAGAACTATTCAGGATAAAAGTATTTGTAAGATGTAAGGTATGAACTACAATGCTGCCTTTGTATAGACATATAATAGGAATGCACAGTATAAATAGTGAAAGTTTTTGGGGAGGTTTGTATCTTGTATATATGGCATCACTGATTTGATCCTTTCATATGATATCTGGAATAATGTCAAAGTTAGGGGATAATAATTTTAAACACTATTGGTCAAATCAACGAGTTTGTTGTAGATTATCAGTCAATGTGTGCTCCACATATTTCTCTCCATCACATCTGTAGGAATATACATGCTGTTTCATAACAAATAAATGTAACAAGGTTAGGAAGGAGATTTCACTTTGAATGAATAAGTCCTTCATTGCACATTCTCCTTTCGAATCAATGAAACATGTAGCATGTTTGCTATCTAGAGTGAACTTCCAGAAGGCGACTGTTTGGATCACTGATATATAAATCTCCTTCGTAGTATGTCCTCTCTTGTTATTAAATGTAACACGGGACAAAGTTTCGCGATCCGAGTAAAATTCTGGAAAGTGGAGCTTTGATCACTGTAATGAATAGTTCCCCTACATCGCACCTCCATAGACCTAATTATTACTGTATAAATGTCGCATGTGGACACAGTTTTGTGATCATGGACGAAGGCCTTGATTGCGTATAATGAATAAATCTCAATCATCGCACATTCATAGTCTGTACTGCGTAAATGTTATATGTAGACAGATGTAGCTATCAAGAGCAAAGTTCGAGAAATTGGAAATGGCAGGTCCCTGGCGAGATGTTAATCGCAAGTGAGGTATATGTCCCCCACGACCAGTCTTCCTACCCATCAAACTGTTAGATGTGAGCATAATTACCAGTGACACTCCCATATGCGGTATAAACTGAAATGTAAAAAGCATATTAATAACCATTATCAGTGAAAATGCCCATAAGCGCTGGATAACTCATACAGGGAACTTTTTTCAGCATTAGAGGTTAACAAAACTTATCACCTCCACTTGGGTATGGGAGGGTGGGTAAATAAATATCAAATCGGCTGCTCTTTTCCGATGGCAGAAGCTGAAGGAAGTTGCATCGGAATACCTTTGACTTTTTCGTCTAATTCGTACCCGAAATTATTCGTACTCAATGGTTTCGTACCCGAACATATTCGACCCCAAAATCCAATTATCGTTGCAAAATAAATATAATTATGTTTAATACATAATTTGTATTATTTTATGACAACGATGACACAATGCAATCCCCTCTGAAACATTTGCAAGACGGTATGCTAAGGGATACATATAATAACCCCATTACTAAGCTTGTGTAAGCTGGATTCCATAATAACAAATGCTATAGTAAGTTAAACTCGATGTTATTAGCTTCTATGCAAATCACAACACATGGCAAACAATCTTAATTCGTAAAGTAACAATTTATCATAGTACTTAAAGTTTGTGGAAGTAATTGATCGCAATGCTTATTCTCCCTCCAGGTGTTGCCTTTGGAGGGAGGGAAAAATTCCAAGCGGCAGATTCCAGTTGGCCTTAAACCCCTATGCATTAATTGTATAACGTGTTCCTGTTAGTATCGCCGTTTCTAAGATAGCGCGCATGGCCCGCCAGCCGGCGGGCCATTTCTAACATATCGCATGTGGCCTGCCAGTCAGCCACAGCATTTCTAGCATATCAGCGTGTGGGACAATATTATAGCGCGGCCAATTGGCCAATCCGCGTCACTGGGACAATTATAGCGCGGCCATTCGGCCATTATGCGTCCCTTAAATTTACAGAGCTCTGTTTTCATTAAAGTAGCGACACAGGAACCGTTCTTTTTATTCATATCACCATCTCAAAGCGCACCAAAGAGCTACTGTTACACAGCAATTTATGGGATGTGCAGGTAAACCTAGCCAAAGGCTGTAAGGGCTTAACCCAAATCTCATATGTCAACAATTTGAAATTCGGAGATGGTGATTGTAGACCACTCAACAAAACCATCCCACCTAGGTGCTACCAAATAGACAAGGGAGGTAATTGTGAGTGTTTATTGATATATGCAAATTATTTAGTCCAGGTAGGTGTTGCCATAGCCCCGACTTTTATGAATTTATTCTTTAATTACTGCTGGAATACTGCCGCCTAGAATTTTCCGCCACAGCAAAGGCCGTGTTGTTACCTGGCGCTACTAACATGGGCTTTGTCCTCCAAAATTCTAGGCCCTCATACTGCCATGCCAAAGGGTTCCCATCCCCCTTATCCTGTACTTTTCTCAACTCTTATGTGAAGTAATTCAATGGCCTATACTATGGCAACCGTTCCAATTAACAAGCGTCGAGCCAACACCATATGGTCAACAGCAGATCACAAGGCTTTCAAAATATAGGCTATACTATAGCTCCGATCATGATAACACATGGAAAGGCCCTTTTAACTCTGACATATCATTTTCCTAATATCCATGAGGTGCACATTTAGCAGCACCAGCACTGGTACATACCATAAGTCATTACACTATAGCTTCTATCATAACTAAATAGAAATTGCTTTGTCTCACACCAACACTGCCCACATTGGTGCAAGTAAAATATTCTGAAAACCTGATACCTTGTAAAATTGTCCATGTATGTAGAGAAAATAAAGAAAAACAGACTATTTGGTACATTCAAAACCTGAAATCCGGTATATACCTGTAAACTTGCATCCATGAGCCTAGGAAACAATGTCTAGTGACTAAGGCCATGTCAAGTGACATGCTATTAACTATTATACAGTAAAGTTCCGCTAATAAGACCACTTTGATCATTTTGAAATCATGCAGATTTTTGCCAGTTTACGGTCCCGAAGTAATAAATTTAGAACAAAAAAGGTCCGCTAATAAGACCGATTCGCTATTAAGACCACCTTTTTGACTGGTCTTATTTGCGGAACTTCACTGTAGGCCATTTAACTCCTTAAGATATGACTGCCTAATCAAAGTTGCTAAAATTAAACAAGTAACTGATCCTCATGATTTTGGGAATGCCCCCTGAATGGTAGTCTACGTTACTCATGCCCCAACCAGATTAGACAATTGATGCCTGAATATCATAATGGTACTCGCCAAACCATGCACACATTGAACCTGCCCCCTGAATAAATTTGTACCTGCACCATACCAAGCGCACTGATATAATGCCGAATGAGCCCCGTTAACGTTAATCTACTAACTAAATGCTCAGCCAACTACACTCTGCAACTCTGCCTTCATCAAGATTACTCACCAACTACAGCTTGTAAAAACCCACAGCAAGGGCCTAAATGTTCATATAACCATGATTCACCAACCCCACTGAGACATGATGCACCATTTCAAAATGAAATGCCAGCCACTGTATCATAAACCAACACGGCCAGATGTATTCAATCCGTACACCACTCACCACGGCTGAGCAGGACAATATCATAACATTTCCGGAACTGTGCTGACAAACTTCTAAACACAAATAACATCCTAGATAGGATACAATATTGTTTATTTACCTACATGACCCGTACCATAGTCGACACTAAACCTGGTAACATCACAGATTGCATATAACATTTTTACTAACAAATCTTAACCATATATGAAAATCGACAATACTTTAAAATAGCGATCTACAAGCTGTACCGGTAATTACCCAAATATCTCAATTAATAGGCTTAGGTAAGCCCATCGCATACCCTCAGACAAGCAAAAGCTAGAAAAATTACGTGTAGCCTCTATTCCTATAAGTTCGTGCATTCCTACAAGTTTGTGCATTTTAGTAAACGTTAGTGCTTTGCTAAATATGTCATTACTGTGCCCCAATTTATTTTAAGTTATAAAGAAGACATTTATCCAGCCGAATAAAGCAAAAAATCGACAAAAACAGTTTTATCAGAGCAACAATTTCACTGTTTCACCGCTTCCGGTCGCAAAATCTGGAGACATTCCATAGGTCAAAATTTTCATTATATACAATATGTTTACGAGCGGAAAAAGGTGCCAACTTACTGACAAAATATCAAACTTTATGTTACAAAACTTTTTATTTGCCAAATCATTCTCGTGTGCTTCTTATGACGTCATCATTTTATATGAACGAACTTACAGGTCATAAATGTTTATATCAAGACTGCATGTAACATTAAGGCTGATTTTTCAAGTTTTTGTAGTTTGAAAATTCAATTTGGGTTTGAATTGTGTTTATAACAGATAATTGATAGTTTATCACATGGTTAATGCCAGTGCATTTGTTTTTGTGCAGATATATCCATTTCAAAACTAAGATGCGCCGACTTGCAGGTGCAGAAGCTACCTGTATATACAAGCGTGAATATGTATGCTAGGGATCAAGGAAAGAATAGACTTTCGGTTTACTCGAGAAACCAAATATTGGGCTCTCAAAAACGTACAAATTTACTTATCATAATCGATTACACCAGCTTTGAAGTACGCTACCTCGAAAAACTATTTGTTGATATATTTTAATGCGGCCAAATGTGACAATAATTTTGCAAATCCCTGCAATGCCACAACTGTCAACTGAAACATGATAGCACTTTGACATACTGTACTACTATGTACAGTCTTTTAATATTCCAAGGGAGACAACTGCAGAATGTATTCATACGCAGATTATATGGCAACCTGGCAGGGGTATATAAATGTTTTCATGCAGCCAGTTAATCTGCGAAGGTAAGCCGCGTTCTGAAATATTGCCCAGAGTAACAAAGAAAATGACAAAAAGTTGCCAGCAAGCACGGTTGCCCAGTGGAATTTACACACCTGGCTCATTTCTACACTCCTGTAATTCATATAAATTGACCCCGCCGTCAACAAATTATATCCAAAAATTTGCAAAACAGATTAATGGCAAGTTTGCAATGCGGAACCTAGCTCAACCACAGCAGCACAAATTATGTTTCTCTGTGTATGCAATAGGGGATTACATAGTTTAGGTATGACTGGGTTTCTAAACAACCAACAGTCTTATTTGTAGGACTAAATCATTTCAATCATTTATTTTTTCCAAAGTAGAATAGCAAGGCCTGAAATACGAATATTCCACATGCATTAATTCATCAGATCATGCCACTGAGGTTGAACAAGATGTTGTTTACAAGCTTAAATTATGATTCAGTGTCTGACTAAAATAATTTCCCAGGTTCGCCCCTGTATCTCAGAATGGCGAAACCATCCGTTTGTAGTAGCCTACATAACGGAACATGCGGGCCGAATTGAGATCTTACAGCTCTCGAAAACGACGCCCTAGCTGGGTTAGCCAGCCTAAAACAAGATTTTATATCATTTTTTATCCCGATCGGTCAGTGTCAATATTTTCTTCTCTCGGCGAATCATCCTCAGTGTTTACACTCAATATGCCGTTCATTAGCCACTGACACGGTCCATTTTATGTTTTGCCGGCCTTTCCTACTTCGTAGCGTCGTCGATAATGGCGATTAGCGGCGATTTCAGTTAAATAAATATCAAATCGGCTGCTCTTTTCCGATGGCAGAAGCTTGCATCGGAATACCTTTGACTTTTTCGTCTAATTCGTACCCGAAATTATTCGTACTCAATGGTTTCGTACCCGAACATATTCGACCCCAAAATCCAATTATCGTTGCAAAATAAATATAATTATGTTTAATACATAATTTGTATTATTTGATGGTGACAATGCAAAATTGATCGCATGACTGACCATGCATACTTTGACAAGTGATTTTGATTTTTAATGATTTTAATGTTAGGACAATTCCATAAAACATTTGTATGCAAAATATCATCAAACATTATGATTACAGTTCAACGTATTTGGGGTTTGAAAAGTGACCAATTAGAAAAGTGGTTGAGTTTAGAAGGCATGGATTACCTCAGAAGGCATGGGTTACCTCCTGTGGAAAGTGCTACGTAGCGCTCGCCTGTGTTAACAGCCTTCAGATAAGCATGAAATATTTATTAGTGTCAGTTGAATGTTCCCACTTCACTACCATAAGGCCATCATCAAATTCATTGCTAGAATATCATCCAAATTTTCTTTCAAATTGTGGGATAGGATTTTTATTTCGAAGAGTATTTGGACAGTTTGCTTTCTTTTGGTAGTTTCTGAAACATTGTTAAAGTCTGATGTTTGTTTTCTAGAAAATAAAAAAAACATCAGGATGGAATGAAAAATTAGTGTATAGGGTATCCCATAATGTTAGCTTTTCATTGATACATGACAATGCCATATGAGATCAAGTAATTTCAATGGAAACACATAATATGGGACACCCTGTATATATAATACTGTTAGAATTATTGTTGCTGTGTGGCCGTGTCATTCCTGCATCAGTCTTTTCAGTTCACTGATATGCCTGTCCAATCATTTATGTTATATGATACCATGCAATGTGTATGTCCATGAAGTGCATGCCAGCTTGCTTGTAATTGATCTAATATAGATTTGTAGTTAGTGTATAATGTATTACATACCACAATGTGTTAGTTCATGAAGTTTGTACATTTATTTATCAGCTGACAGTTCCTAATTGGTAAAACATAGACTAAGAATGATCCGACTTGTTGGCTTTCTTCCCTTAGTGGTAAATCACCGCTTCGAGTGCGAAAGGTCTTGGGTTCAATCCCAGGCCACAACATACAAAAGTTATTAGTCCCCTACCGGTTTTTGACAGGAAGGGACTATAGGTTTGCCCTCCGTTGTCAGTCAGTCCGTCCATAAAAAAATCTGAATCCTGACATCACTCAAACAGTTTCCAAGCTAGGTTTATGAAACTTGGTATGTGAATAGGGGGCAATAAGGGGATAATGCACGTCCAAAAATATTTTGATTCCAACCAAAATTGTAGTTGCTATGGCAACAGAAACATTGAAAATGGCTTAAAACTGGTAGGGGACTTCTGTATTGCTTGTTAAAAATGGTACTGGTACTGTATGTCTCCCTTACTTGATGCTCAGCATTGTTAGTTCCAGGTAACAACTGTGTTGAAGAGTATAATGTTAAGATTTCTCAGTGTTGAAAGTTGATTACAATCAGAATCATAGATATTAACTACATGTATCATGTTATCATTGCAGAATACTACCACCTTATTCAGTATCGTACTTGTCAGGGGTGTCAATTTTCCAGTTTTATCTGGAATTCTGGATTTATCATTCCTGAAAGAGCAATGGTTTCTGTCCAAAATAAAAGTTATTTGATGAAAATGTCTCAAGAATTGGCCAAGTTATCGCAAATTTAGTTTGCTCTGAAGGAATTTCTTCAATTAATTAAGGAACAATGTCATCAAAGGCCTCTTGTTTGGCAAAAATGGTTGGCCGCATATGATTTTCCTGATTTTAAATTTGGCCCTGTTGACAAGCCTGACTTGTACATTTCTGATATATTTCTTTAAGCTTAAGTCTGGTTATAATATTGAAGTGTTTACTTTATGTATTATTTCTACTATTACAGACGTAATGATCCACCATTGTGTGTGATAACACAAGAGAGTATGACACTCGAACAAATAGGTGAGTCACATTTATAATAATAGTAATCACTTTTAATTAAAGAGGCAACACAGTTGGGCAAGCCCAGAATTCCCTGTGAGTCTCTATGGCGAATGATTTGTACATATACATGTTTACTGGAGCAAGAGAACAAAACATAAATTAATGATAATACTCCTGAAAAGACAAAAAAACATTTCATAATATGTAATATGTATTTAACGAACATGTGACATAATTCACAAACTGACATAAAAATAATATATGTGATACTTCATACATTATTCTTATACACTGTTACCATGGTTATAATTCTCAACACTTCATCAATGTAGTACAGAACAATTTAACGTCTACTTTCAAATATGCACGTCAGCTTACCTGTACAATAGTAAAACCACTTTCAAAACTTTGTGTATATATCTATATACATTAGGGGGTCTATTCTAATAGTCAGTGATTTTTTTTCTTTGTTTGCTACTGGTAAACGGTACCTTTCTAATTTGAAAAAGGCTATAATTTTCCCAAGGGAGAAATTCCCAATGAACATTAAAAAAAATAATTCAAAATCGGACATAAAAATAACAAAGTTATGAACATTTTTGACGAGAGGTCAAGCATAAAAATGTAAAGAAACCAGTAAACAGTCACATGTAATCTCTTTTTCTGTTTGATTTGGCCTTTCTGCATCATGAAAATTCCCAATTTCAAGTTGTCACGACGCGAAAATTTCCAATCTGAACGGACCCGGACCCTTTCCTAAAGAAGAAAAAAATATCACTGAGTGTATACATTTACCCATGATCATTGAGTAGCAAGTGGACTGTTTTACTTGGCGCAGTTTACAGCCACTGAAAATTGGCTTTTGACCATTGACCTTCTCAGGTACCAAAAATGCTAGACCTTCAAAGTTGGTAAAGTGGCGCATTGTGAGTTATTCGTGCTTAAAGGAATTAAACAGTGACACAGACAGGGAATGGACCCTAGACCTCTTGATTCCAGAGTACAAACCTGTAGATCACCTCGGTTCTCTCCCCACAGTACATGTTAGTGTTGTTTATTTAAGGTAACTTCATGTATTGTATATTTACAGAAACTATATTAAAGGATACAGAACATAATGGATTCCCTGTTGTAGTATCGTTAGAATCTCAGTATTTAGTGGGTTTTGCTACAAGAAGAGATCTGCAACTTGCTATTGGTATGTGTGTTATATCTTATACGTTTTTCATTACTATCAGCAAGGGTTCTACAATTCCAGAATATTCCGGAAAAGTTGCACTAGAATGTTTGATCTTTTCTGCAGAAAATAAAAGTTATTTGATGAAAATGTTCAAACAATTGGCTTCAAGTTATGATCTTTTGAAATATCATACGCTGAAAATTAAAGAAAGAGCATGTTTTAGACAGTGTTTTGGTGTTGGAATGTGTGCTAATGGCACTCGAAACAAGACTTGCATCTTATTTCTAGGATTGGGCATTATGCCTCAGTAGGACCCCTGTATCAGACATCCTATATCAGTTTGCCAGGTTTGAAATTCACTAGGTTTCAGGCCCGATCTCCCGTAGCATCTCAAGTAGAAGTCTTGGCTCAAATTGAGACTTTGCTCAAATCCAAGATCAAATATGATTCTGTTTGTTTGTGTGTATAGACTATTGTTACAGAGAGTACTTTGATGTTTGAGTGTAGAGCACTGTATAAATTGTACCTCTATTCCTACAAATTAATTTCTTCCAGAGTATAAAAGTCTAAAAAAATAAAGGTGTCTGGTTAATTTGCCAGCTGTGCCAACATGTATATGGAATTTATTGCAGTGATATCAATAACTTTTTAGAATAATTTGAAAATTGGAAAACCATTAATGTAATGAAATTGTGCAGTTTATAAATCTGCAAGAAACATCATACTGGCATTATACAGTAGGGCTGCGTACCGGTTTCCGATATAAATCGAATACCGGTTTTTTGCGTTCGATCGATACATCGTATCGAACGTGCCCGTATCGGTATCGTATCGGTAAAAAAATCGATCAACAAAAATATACATGTAAATCAATAAAATACCCATTTTCAATCAAGTTGTCCGTCGTCTATTTGTTTCGTCTCAAAATGGTCAGGTCGTCGAGGTAGTGTATGTCCGAGTGAATCTAATTTTCAAACCAGAATCTGCTATGTAAACCACTTATGCAATTTAAAAAATATACAAATAGGTTGTTTATCACATCTCAGGTCTGGCTTAATTGTGTTAAACCCCTACATCACGTGCATATTTACAGTACAATGTATTTAGATGTTTTATTGCCAAAATAATATATCATATGATATATATTGAATATCGATAATTTTGTACCAATACAAGTATCGTATCGATCATTCCAACTGATACCCAGCCCTATTATACAGTATGAGAGTTTGTATTGTAAGACAGTAAAACCCTGCAATGTTCGATTTCTGGTTCAAATTTTCAAAATTGGTCAGTCGGTAGATCAAAAAAGTTTCTGTTCAATAACTCAAGAACACTTGACCCTAGGATCTTCAAACTTTACATGGAGGTTGGTCATCAACAGTAGATGCCTCCTATGGATTTTGAAGTTAGACACTGTGACCTTTACTATTTCTGTCTATTTGTCTGCCATGGGAGCATATGAGTTTGACTAACATCTCTTGTTAAAACAAAACCTGTAGTAATAACTAATAATTACAATCATTATATATATATCTACAATTACAGCTAATGCAAGAAAAAATATAGATGGAGTTGTGAGTGACTCTGTAGTGTATTTCACCAACCAAATACCAAGTGGTGGATCGGGTCCTGCTCCGCTAAAACTTAGAAAAATATTAGATCTGGTGAGTAGTTGCATTCATAATTACCTCCCTTTATGGTTAATTATGCACGAAATGAAAAGTCTGCAGTGTGTAATTCATTGCGGAGTGAGTATATAGGCTTGCTTGAAATATCCATTTTCTGGGGATATGGATTGTTAGTTCTATGTCTGACTCGTGCGTAGATGGCTAGGAGCTGCTGTCGTTTCTTTGTGGCTTTGGATTGCCTGTGCACTATAGTATTTATATAATTTTAAAACTTTACTTCCTGTATTGTCACCATGGTTCGGTCATATGACTTTACCTGTATTTATGATGCAATCAGGCAAATGGTTGCTATGGGAAATTTGCTTCTTTTAACAAATACAAAATTAAATGTGTCTGGTACTTATTATTCCAGCTGTGCTCAATTATAATTGCAACTTATTGCAACAACATCCATAAATTTTGAGATTAATTAGAAATGTTGAACACTGTAACATTTTCATTGGAGAAAACATCGGGGAAATTTTTGTAAACTTTGTAGATAGTATTATTATTATTTGATGTATGATATATGGTAGAATAACGCATTGAGGATAATTGTGTTGAACATTCAGACTCCGGTCACAATTAATCACTGATCAAACACCGATGGAGACTGTCGTTGAAATGTTCCGTATTAGTCTCATTGTTTGATGTATGATACTGGGTAGAATATTGTATTATAATTATGTTGTACATTCAGGCTCCAGTCACAATCACTGATCAGACACCGATGGAGACCGTCGTCGAAATGTTCCGTAAATTAGGATTGAGACAAACTCTAGTCACAGTCAATGGGTAAGTATCTTGTAAATACAGTAGAACTTTAGATACCTCAAACTGCCTTCAGACCGGGAAATAGTTTTAGCCGTCTATATGTTGGTACAATCTACTGTACGTCATCATTTTGCTGGGACTGACAAAGTTGGTCCAGGTTTGGAATGTGTTCAAGCCAAAACTGTTTGAGGCATCAAAGTTCTTGGTCTGGCTGTACTAAACTACTCAGATGAAGATTTTATGCCAGTCAATTACTAAAGGCTGCTATAACTATGTAGTTCAGCAGATTTACTGTTGTTACTAGGTCATTCAGCGTAGGCATTTCGCCTTTTGGTTGCTGTATCTTTTCTACTGGGTCATTCAGCTAGTTATAATTTATTATACTTTTCGACAGCTTGGACTTGGGCGGATCTGCGCTTGTTTAGTTGGGCATTGTGCTTTGTGTGTTTTTAATGTTTTCTGTGCTCGGCTGGTTAAGTTGAGTGCTGCCTTCCCTGTCTGACTTAATATACTCTTTTTGCCTAGAATGGAAATGATGCAGTTTGGATGTTTGCTAAAATTGGTATAACTGGTGTTGACATACTAACTCCTGTGCTTAGTTATGAGTCATTTACTCATTTTACAATTCCACTAGAGATCTCATAGGATCTTAAATGAAGTTGAAGGCATATTGGTCAAGATTTGGATGATCAAACTTATCAATCAGAAAGATTTTGAGTTTGTGCCCTGTTGAGATGCGAGTACTGGTTAGCTGGAGTACTGATTATAAGTAACCCAGGAAGCGCTCAGAGTGCTTAGTAGAATTTGTGAGGTCTTGTTCTATAATAAATGCATAGAAATAAGTTAAAAACAAAATTATTAAAGTTTTCTTCTGTTAAGCGAGTGGTTCTATTACAAAGATCACTAAATAATGTAATCATGAATGGGGTCATTTTAGCTGGCTTAGAATTAGAAGGTCGTAAGGGCTACTTAGGACCTTATAAGTCTGATACATATTTAAAACCTGCATCTCAAGGCGCTTCTTATGAGCCTATTTTCATGAAAATCTAAAATGGTCATGTAACTCATGTTGACCAAACTGAAGTTGATAAAGCTTGAAGTAAAGAGTAGTTTTCAGACAGTTTTTTCTTGTTTTCTCAAAATATAAATTTTGTACATGTATTTACGACCTTCTAATTCGAAGCCAGCAATATATGTACTTACAGCCTTCGTTAGTGTATTTCTTTTATTTTATTGATTTATGATTTAATTTTACTATGTTTTTCTTTGATTTTCAGCCAAAAGTTTATGTTTTACATGTATTTGGTTAATGGATCTTGTGTTCTGTTTGTATTATCATTTTGGTTCCACAAGGCCTTATACAAATTACTTTATTTTCTGGCACTTTAATACTTATTTATTTGTGATTCATGTTAAGTTGTACTAAAATGTATTTAAATAAAACTTTACATGGATTGTACACATGAGCCAGGTGCCTTTTTCATAGACACATCTTAGCTACGATTTGACTTTTTTAGACATAAAATTTTGAGCTACCAAAAATAACTAGTACAATAAAGCAAAGTTGGAATTATCATAAATAATTATTTGAACTTGTCCAAAATGTATGGGTTGACTCAGTATGCTCTCAATAATGTATGGAAAAGTCTTATCTTAGCTAAGACATGTCTATGCAATGGGCCCCAGGTATGTGTCCCATCGTGTGCACAAATATATTGTCTGTTTCAGGCAACTGCTTGGTATCATAACTAAAAAGGACGTTCTACGACATATAATACAGCTTCAGAACCAAGATCCAGACTCCATATTGTTTAACTAAATATATCGCTAACTCTATACATGTATATATACATACATTATCTGTGCATTCTCGTGTAAATATTGTTTAACTAAATGTATCGTTAACTCTATACAGGGTGTTAAAAAGTTAAATTTTCTGACTTCAGAAGAATAAAAAATTCAGGTTAAAATTCAGAGGGTTCAACCATTGTTATAATCTTCCTGATATTAAACGAAGATGTTACAGTAAGAAATTAAACTTGAACTTTGTGTACATAGCTCAGATAAAATTTAGAATGAATTTAAATTTTGAGAACAAACTTTTGTAACACCCTATGTTCATTATCTGTGTATTCTGGTGTAAATCTTATTTCAGTCGATTACTTGGCATCATTACAAAGAAAGATGTACTCCGCCATATTGTTCAGCTACAGAATCAGGACCCGGACTCTATATTGTTTAATTAATACTTGTGTTACCATGGTCACGATAGTGATACGTGTTTGTGTTGTCATAGTAACCGTGGAATATATGATGCAGCAATTTGTTTGAGCTTACCACATATATTCATTGTATCGATATTTTATACTATAATTACTACAGTAACATAGCAGGGCGGTATCTAGAGACAAAAAAGCACCAAGGCTAATATTTTCTAGGGTCTATTTGAGGCATGTTATTTTTCTTCAAAAACATGCTTATTTCGGTAATTTCTCAAATTTTCACCTTGGCAAGTGCCTCCGCCTCTGCTTCAGCGTGGCTACGGCCTTGCAGAGTAAACTAATGTGTCAACTCTTTATCATTTTCCAATTTTATATGTTAGAAGTGACTAGGACCGATAGTAAGTTTCTGCATTCTTGTATTGAGCTAGTATAGTTTCCTGGGTACTGTTTTATCAAAGCACTTACGGAAATCTTAAACTTACGTCCAAGTTTATACTATTTATAGCTCATTAACGGCTACAAATCATGGTAAAGGATTGTACAATATTATTTCGTCTTTAATACTGATGATTTTGCAGCTAGATATTCAAATGAGAGTCTCTTACATGACATTGACATAAGTCTATGAGTTCCTTTCTATCAGTAATGTGTGATCATGTATGGTAATTGATTTTAAAATATTTGAGAATTTTTTTTCATACATTTGGCTTTAGTGTTAAAATTTCTTAATTCTGTAGCTTTTCTGTAATTTGTAAACAACATTAAACTGAGACTCAACTGACTTGAACGAGGATAAGCTGGGGGTCTTATTTTAATCTGGTCAGACAATAGCTGACATGTAGTGAATGTTACTTACAAGAACATACATAACAAAGTGTCCTTGTTAATGTGTTGCATAGCTGTGTGTATGTCGTTTATAACTGGACTACATTTTACATGGGTCATAGTTTCATTTAAAACTTGAAATATAATCAATTTATGCTCATTTATATATTTTCGTATAATCAGAACTTGTTTCAAGTCTTGCATTGTTCGTTGATTTAGTTTGTGTTCTATGTATTGTTTGAAACATGTTTATAATATACATCATGTAATGGCACACTCAATTTTTGTTCCTGAATTCATAATTTATATGAAGCATTCCATTTAAGCACCATCTACCTTTATTATGCCCACCCCATCTTTGATGAGGGGTATATTGCTTTGCACATGTCAGTCGGTCTGTTGGCAGGTCGGTAGACCAATTTGTTTCCGTTCAATAACTCTAAGAATGCTTTGACCTAGGATCCTCAAACTTAACATGGAGGCTGGCTTAGCATCAGTAGATGACCCCCGATTATTTTGAGGTCAGTAGGTCAAAGGACAAGGTCAATGTGACCTTTACCATTTCTGACTATTCTAATGGTTTAAGTTCAATAACTCGAGAACGCTTTGACCTAGGATCTTCAAACTTCACATGCAACCGTAGATGTCCCCTATTGATTTTGAGATCAGTAGGTCAAAGGTCAAGGTCACTGTGACCGTCTCCATTTCTGACTATTGGACTGTCATGGGGGGGGGGGCATACATGTTTTACAAACATCTCATATTTTACTGTTGTTTTTAACAACATTATGTATTACTCTGTTGTTGCTCACCATTAAGTTTGTTTTATTTTATCTTCATTTCTCGTGTCATTTGATGTCTTGTTACGTGTGTTACCCGAGATTTAAGAGTTACGCTGACGACTGTTGAAGTCTACTGTTGTTGTGGTATCAATATTATGTATATTGTATAGCGGTAGCTTGATGCATTTCTATCATAGCTTTATATATACCATATGTATCTACCATATGTACAGGGTGTTAATAAAGTTTGTTCTCAATTTTTAAGTTTCAATAGTTTATTTTTCTGAGGTCGAAATAATGTAAAATTTTCAGGTTAAAATCCGAAGGGGTCTACCATTGTTGTAACTTTCTTGCATTAAATGAAGCTATTAGAGTAAGACGTTAAAATTATTCAGTGCTTACAATTAGCTCGGGTAAAATTAAGTATGAATTTAAATTTTGGGATCAAACTTTTTTAACACCCTATATATCTTGTTCGTTGAATAGTGCAATGAGTCTAAGTGCTGTACTGTAGTTGTCCTAATTGATGCACCATGCATTTTAAAACTTACTTCATTTGTCAAAAAATGGCCAAACTATAGAAACTTTGTCTGAATAAATACATGATTCACTCACATGTTATACTGCATACAGAAGCTACTGTGTGTATTGCAGTACATGTATATACAACATGAGGTGCTTGCATACTTAGTTGATTTGGCCAACTGTACTTGATAGATCAGGAGATTGGACTGGGACAAATAGGGTACTGGTATAGACAGTCTTGTATATTGTCATAGTGTTCATAATACATACTTTATATTGTGTATAGACTTAAACATGTTATACACGTTATACATGTTATGCTAATATATTCATGGGACTGATGTGTTAGTATGAATGGCGCTGATTACATTACTTGTAAACAACAAAATCTGATTATGAATAAGTAAATTCTATATGAATTTAATTAGTAAATTATATATGAATATTAATGAGTAAATTAATTAGTAAATCATATATATGAATATTAATTAGTAAAAAGTATAGGAATATTAATTCGTAAATTATATATGAATATTTATTTGTAAATTATATATGAATATTAAATTAGAAAATTTATGTTTGATTATTAATTAGTGAAATATCATATATGCTTGAATTTAAATATCAATTCATAAATCTATTTGAATATAAATATTTATGAGTAAATTATATGAATATTTGTACTAATGAATAGCTATGTTTAAGCTTATATGGAATACCAACTCAATTAATTTATGCAGATCTTTAAATTAATTTATAAATTATTATTAGTCTAGAATTATTTGTTTTTATTGGATTGTGTATGGCATTATGGATAAATGTGATTTATTTATTATACCGTTTCTTGTTGTCATAATAGCATTTATGTAAATATTCTCATATTTCCCCATGATATTATTTCTACTGTACAATGGATTCTATGTTTTATCCCAGGCCCTGATTCCACGAAAAGACTTCGAGTTGGTTGTTCTGCTTAGCTAAGCTACTATTTTGAAAACATATTTTGTGGGTTAAATGACTCAATTGTATACTAGTATATATTGTTTTATCTCAGTGAGATGCCAATTTGATAGAGCAATACAGAAAAAAGTGTTTTAAAGTTATTACAATCTAAAGAAAAAACTAAGTCGGTTATACCAAGCTCAAGTACGAAGTTCATTATTGTTCATTCATGTTAGATTTCCATGAGCATTTCATACATAAATCACCTACTATTATTATTATTTAGCAATAAATACACAATTTCTGGTATCAATCTACATCACAAGACAATAAATGTAGTCATATAATATATTAAAAATTACAGTCTTAGCTAAGCATTAACTTGAGTTTTTTCACGGAACTTGGGCCTGTATGTTAACTATATATGCTGTGATAGATGATTTCCTGTGTTACCCAGTGTATAGTAAAGAGAATTTGACTCGATTCTTGACCTTCTATTAGCATGATTTAACAGCTGATATATTGTCTATATTTATAATACCGGTGGTATGTTTTCATTATTGAGATGTATCACGAAGATGCTTGAGGTGTAATACAAACACAAATCTAAAGGACTGATATTGCAAGAGTTATATATATTCAGCCCAAGAACCTTGTAATATATTCATGCATAAAGGTTAGGATCAGGTCAAATTCTCTGTGCTATACCAATATGATCAAAGTTCAGTTATAATGAATAATATGTGTAGTAATTTTTGAAAGTTTTAACATACATAATGATTGTAGTTATTATACCTCTGTATCAAGTTTAATATTGTATCGTGTCAGTGATCTTGTACTGAGAGTGAGATAGATGTTGAAAATACAGGGGTGTCAATTTTCCTAATTTATCCAGAATTCCGGATTTATCATTCCTGAAAGAGCTATGGCTTCTGACCAAAATAAAAGTTATTTGGTCTAAATATCTCGAGAAATGGCAAAGTTATGGTAAATTTAATCTGCTCTGAAGACTTTCTTTAATACAAACTGTGTTAATTATGGAAACAATGTCATTGAAGACCTCTTGTTTGGTAAAAATGGTCGGCCGCTTACGATTTTCCTGATTTTTAATTTGGTCCTGTTGACACCCCTGCAGAAATACAACATTGATTCCTTTCTGTGTAAATCTATTATAGTGCAATTTGCTTGACCTATCAATAAATACATGACCTCTTGGTATGTAGACACTATAGATAAGTCAGTGAGGATTACTCATTCATAGTGTGCAGCTGCTTTATAATGATGTTAATTTTGACACATCAAAAAAGCTTTACCATTCAGATATTGCATAGTAGTATTTCTGCATAATAATCCGATAGCTTGTTTAGCCATATATTATTGTAGTTATGTTAAGTAAGACTGAACTATAAGGCTGCAATGATATAAACTACATAGGCCATAGAACTGAAGACCATTAACATAGGTGAGTGCTACATAGCGCTTTCCACGGGAGGTAATCCATGCCGGTAACTGAATAAGGGCGCTCTGTAGCACTTTGCTTAGGTAACGGACCCTGGTCTGGTCAATGTTCTTAGGCTATGTGATTTACTCAAGTTGTATATATATATATATATACGAGTCAGAGATCAGTTAGTTCATCTGCTTGATTACTGCTAAATGGAACATCCATTGACGTATCATAATTACCATGCATTTCCTAATAAAATACCCCAGGGTTCAAAGCATCTTGTTGAAAGGGCTACTTTTAGGAGGTAAACCTTGCAGATTCAGCATTATGAAATGTGCCCAATTTCAAATTGAACAAAGATTGTGTACCCTGTTACTATGCTCCAAAAATATTATATCAGGTAGTGATTAGTTTACAATAACTATGCTATCAATGTTTGATAAAATATTTCTGAGACTCCAGCTTCGAATTTTTTGTCACCTTTGATGTTTGCTTTTGATTTCGTAAATGGGGGAGTACATGAATACGAATATGTACAAGGTGTACTGTATTCACTAATCTTGCAGAAATTGATAAATTCCATGCAAGAACTTTGTTATACATTCACTTATTCATACATAAAGGTCAAGAATCACAACCAGGCTGATAATTTCGGACAATACCACATATTTCTACTACAGCAAAAAGAATAAACCATAAACTATTAAATACTCATTTTAAGCTCACCAGTCACAAAGTGACATGGTGAGCTTTTGTGATCACTCTTCGCCCGTCGTCCATCTGTCCACAATTTCTTGTGAACACACTAGAGGCCACACTTATGACCCAATCTTCATGAAACTGGCCAGACTGTTTGTCTCTTTGAGATCTAGATAAAGTTGAAACTGGGTCATGTGGGGTCAAAAACTAGGTCAAATCTTAGAAAAAGCTTGCAATAGAGGCTGACTTCCTAAATCATTTTCATGAAATATAAATGATTACTTAGGTCACCATTGGGGCTTGCATGCACTACTACGACAGGTGAGCGACCCTTTGGGCCCTCTCGTTTATGTATTATTCAGGATTTATGCATTGTTACATATTAACACTGTTAGTGATAGCTATATTGTATGCTTTCTGTGTGTCTGTGTCTGCTTTGTCGCCATGTCTTATTGTTTCCTATATACATGTATGTACAAAGCTGTGTTTTGAAAAGACATTCATATTAAAATATTGAAAGAATATTGTAAGTAAACTTTGTTGTTTCTAGTATTTAACCCATTTCTTATTAATTTACTAGCTGCTGAAGGCACAGGTTGGTGAAAAGTGACCGAGCCCACCTATATATATACATATTTAAATATGTGTATATAGGTGGTCTATGACATTTTTCAAGGACCTGTATGTGAAAGCCTGATCAAAATCTTGTTGATTACTAATGGTCCAGATAATAGTCTATGTAAGCACATTTGTTAGTAAGTAACGAGGCTACACATTTGGTTTCCCAATCTTCCATGTGGGTCTGCCATGATCCTCGGGCTATAATGCTTCCAGTGAGATGATTACCTTGACTTTTCCCTGCACAGCCTTGTATATTTAACGCCAAGCAAGAACGAATCAACAACTTGCCAGTTTTGAGTAAGGAGATGGAATATCATAAGTTGATAACACAGGGGTGTCAACAGGGTGTAATTCAAAATCAGGAAAATCGTATGCGGCTGATCATTTTTACCAAACATGAGGCCTTCAATGGCATTGATTCCATAATTAACTTAGTTTGTATAAAAGAAGACTTCAGATCAGACTACATTTACCATAACTTTGCCATTTCTTGAGATATTTTCATCTTTGGTCAGAAGCCATTGCTCTTTTAGGACTGATAAATCAGGAATTTCGGATAAATCAGGAAAATTGACATCCCTGATAACACAAGAAGACAGTTAACAGGTGATCGTTACGTAGCACTTTCCATGGAAGGTAGTCCGTGCCTTCTCTGTTAAATTGAACGGGAGGTAACTAAATTATGGTGCTTGGACAACAAACCCGTGGAAGAACCAGTCATTCTGTGTGTATAGTATGACTTGAGTACAACAAGAACACAGGTTGAGGATTAATTATATATTTCAAGAAGTATATATATATGTATGTTACAATATTTCATGCATTAACAGTATAATATAGACTGCTTTAAACAGAGAGTGGAAGCAAACAATAACCAAGATATAACACTAAGAAGAATGTATAGCTCGTCGGAGATAACTCTAGACTTATCAATAAACAAACATACATAATATAAACACTGCACGGTCGACTGACAGCTTGTTAGTAAGTAAGTAACACCTTTATTTAACAAGGCTGACACATTCGGTTTCCCAATCTTCAATGTGGGCTTCAAATCAGTGTAGATTTATATCATTCAAAGTGAATATGCACATCATTGAACAAAACTTAACATCGAAAATGAATTTAATTTTTATTTGTAAACAAAGGCTAAAGTTATCAACGGCGGACTATAGAACTTATTGTAATGCTAATACAGTATTAATCGATACACGCCGCTTTTAAGTTCCCGTCTGAGAAGCGGTGTATAAGGATTACTACCGTGATACTACAGGTGTTAAATGTCCAACTTATTTATATATAATACTAGATTTAAATGTGTTATTCTAGACAAAAAGAGTATATTAAGTCAGACAGGGAAGGCAGCACTCAACTTAACCAGCCGAGCACAGAAAACATTAAAAACACACAAAGCACAATGCCCAACTAAACAAGCGCAGATCCGCCCAAGTCCAAGCTGTCGAAAAGTATAATAAATTATAACTAGCTGAATGACCCAGTAGAAAAGATACAGCAACCAAAACCCTTGGGTACACACTGCAACCTCTCCAGAGTCACCCTCTAGTGCAGCAACCTCTACAACTTATTCATGTATTATACTAGATCTACGTGTTTTATTCTAGACAAAAACCCTTGGGTACACACTCCAACCTCTCCAGAGTCACCCTCCACCAGAGTAGCAACCTCTATACAGAAGAATTTAATCCAGCCTTAAGCATTTAACATATAGAGCAGCAACCTCTCTACAGCAGTCAAACTTTGTGTTGCCCAGAGATGGAAGCTCTGGAGGGGTTGAACTGTATAGATTAAGAGAATGTTATAATTACTAGTAATTATGTGACCAACTACAGCACACTGCAAGAAAGTAGAACAAGTTTTCTCACATTAAATTGATAATAATACTAGAATTTTTTTACACAAAACATACATCTCTCACAAAGGTCCGTAACTCTTGGCAAAAACCAACCTAAAATTCCAGACAATATTCATTGTGCAACTTTGGTAAAAACTATTCATGTGAGAAAAAGAGGTGACATTATCAAGTAATGACAAGATCTGATTATCATAAAAAAAAACTTAAAATCTTTCCAAACAACCTTATATTTGGTTCTGACAACGTTCCTTACTTTCAAATCTTGAAACCTATGAAAAAGTTTTCTACAAAGTTTCTGCGTAATTGATAATCAACATCATAGACTTGAACAGCATATTCACTGGATAAGTATAATAACTGACTTCAGATTATTTCAAAGCAAGCCAGCATGAACAATTCAGATGGATGGAGATAATAATCTAGGAAGTAATTGATGCTGATCTAAGACTATATGAATTTATATACTATTAAGTACATACACCAGAATGAAGGCGATGTATGTTTAATAGAGTACTTACTCTAGTGTAAGAGTGATGTATGTTAGCATAAGTGTAAGAGGGATGTATGTTAGCACAAGTGTAAGAGTGATGTATGTTAGCACAAGTGTAAGAGTGATGTATGTTAGCACAAGTGTAAGAGTGATGTATGTTAGCACAAGTGTAAGAGTGACAGGTCTCATGATGAGAGGTAGTTTATGAGATCATATTGTTATATAAATCAGTTACAACTACATTGAGTAATTGTAGAAATAGAACTATCAGTATGCTATACACATTGGATGCCATAGCAACACATTGGACGCCATAGCGACACATTGGATGCCATAGCGACACATTGGATGCCATAGCGAAACATTGGACGCCATAGCGACACATTGGATGCCATAGCGACAGAATTTAAGCCATAGTGACACATTGGGTGCATCTTTAGTCCCAAGCAGACACGTTAAAAGCATTTAGATGAAATTAATGTTGAAATGATCCAAATTGCTAACTTTGCGCTTTTTGTGCTAAGATGAGCTTAAACTTGAGGCAATAAATGTTTCTACACTTTGAGCATATCAAAATGAACAGTTTTAAACACAATCAAGTTAAATGAGACGTTGCAAGGCTAAAATGTCAATTATATTCAGGAGACTAGTCGGTGAATAATTTGGCAATATGAAATGTGTTTACTCATGCTATCTTGTAGTTTATAATTATGATTGTTTATTTGCATTCAGTAGCCTGGCACTTATAATCTTATACAGGCATTGGGATAAATTGTAAGAGATCAGTAAATTTGACACATGTTCAGAAACAGTGAAAGAATATCCGGTATCAGTATAAGATTGTATGTATGAGTCTTGAGATGAAACAACATAAAACATACACCAGCAGTAAGAGCAATACTTCATGTAAATGTTGGATAACATTTCAGTAACATATACAGGTCAGAATATCAAGTATGTATGTCCCCACCTGTCAGCCACATAGTTATTAATGTTCCAGGACACTGTGACCTTAGCTGCTGAACTAAACACCTGAATAGTTTGAATACAGTAGACTATACGATATCATCAATAGGACAGAGTTAATGGTCAACCAACAGACTGACCAGCATGTGCAAAGTAATACCATCATACCCATAATAATACTATCAGTTGAATGAACACAATAATGAGACCAACCATTGCCACTCTGGAATGTTAACATAGAATTCAACGTGAATATATAAGAATGAAAACAGTGATGTTATAGACTTGAGCTAATATGTTCTATAGTACTCTTTACAACCAACATCTAGTTGAAAATATGGGTGTAAGTCAATTCAAGTATATGTGTTAATTGTATGTGAAAAGTTTTAGATCGACTACAATACATTTAATGACTCCTCAGGTCACTGTTATCATGTTCATAGCATGTAAAGTTTACAAATGGAAAAAAACTTCTAATTCCACACCATGATAAATGAATGAACATGTGTTTGATTATAAGTTTAGTTTTAAAAGTGCTCACTAACTAATATGTTTATTACAAAGTCATGAAAATGAGAAGAAAGTTTATTTTTGCTCCTATGATTGTCCAATGCTGTATATGAACCATACACGTATACAACTGAAAATATTCCAACAGATAACATGATAGAAAACTATTAGCACTTATACCATTGCAGTATTTCATTCCTATACCATTATTATATATTGTCATATATATGTTTAAACACTTAAGTCAGATATAAAGTTGCGTCAACAAAAGTCCATCAAGGAACAATGTTAAGGGTGCAGATGACTCATAAAAAGTCATATGCCAAATGAGCTTGCCCTATTAATAGGGTGACACTATAACAATGAGCACATTTTGTAATGGGAGACTTACACTTTTAATTTAACACTGTAAACAGTAAATGTATAAAGACATTGTAAGATAGAATTCAGACAAGAATTGAATACACACCATTACCCTGATCTTCTACGACCTTGTTCACTCATCATTATAAACAGGAACTCTGATTTGGGACTTAAACTTTGTAAAAGCTATACATGTTGTATCTATTAGGCTTTACTAGCAAATCATTTCCATTTAATTCAATTCAACAGAACTATGTTTGAATAACTGAAGTAATCCATTGTACAATTTTGCTAATTTGTATTAAAAATTGGAACTGATATAGCAGTATGAGAGCAAAGCACACAGTATATATTTTTAAAGTTTTAGTCTGAATTTCTGTCTCAAAAATTTGCTGATAAATATCCCTTATCCGTAACATTACAATAAATAAACAGTACATTTTTCATATACAGTGTAAGTTCATGAATACAATAAATAAGTATGTGGAACTAAACAAGTAATAGTGTAAGTTCTTATCAAATATAATAATGATCATAGGTAAAATATTGCACAAATCAATGTTAAGGTATCGTAACATACCTAAACTTTGTGTAGAAACAAAAGGGGCCGAGAAAAGGACTAGCATAAGTGTTTAATAGAATATAAATGTATAAAGAACAAACAAAAAATTGAACAAAAAAATAACATGGATTTCACAATTTTTGAGTCAAACAAAAGAAGATAATACAATTGAGATTACCAGTAACATGGGGACTAGAAAGACAGTATAAGTATTACATTATATATATAAATAGTGATGCTTCATCGATATAATGGTAAACAAGACATGGTCATTCCATGAAAACCAGATTTTTTCAAGTTATAGGGTGGAAACATTTTTCTATTTTTAGTAACAGTGACCTTGACCCCACTGGCCCCACTTTCAATCCCAAGCAAGGTTGTTACATAAATGACCTACACAGCAAGTTTTATCATAAAATCTCATTGCTACCTAAAGTTATCAAACGGAAACCAATTGTGGACACCCGCCCATCTGAATCGCCAATCTAATAACCAGTTCTTTTCTGTTGGAAAATCTGGGTTAAATATCAGCTGGCCAACAGAATATACCTTAAAGCTTATGTCAAACAAACTCCATAGACTTCAATGTTTCGGAATGTTATAGCTTTACACATGGATGTGTATGAAGGTCATATGGAGATCATCCTACCAGAGGAAATTGCATGTATACCATAAGCATGGAATGTGTCATTATTGTGATACATGTGCATGTATTGAAGAATTCATGAAATTCACATGGAAAATTGTCATGGAATGTTACCATGGATACAAAGAGATAAGAGATGTTTAAATTTGGAATGTGTAAATGGAATCATCATATGCAACAAGGCTGGTATTCACAAAGCATCTTGAGGGAAAACTTAAAATTTTCTTTAAATATTAAAATTTCCTTAAGACAGCATATAAGCTAAACAGGTAAATCAAGATTATATATTTTTAACATATTTCAGACTGAAGCATTACGTAAAGAGCTACCAGTAATCACATAGAAACCATAGGATGTTCTTCGTTTCTTGGAAATACGTGCAGCTCTACTGTTTAACTTCAGTCAAAATATTTACCTTTTCCCTTAAAATGCTTTGTGAGTACTATTCCAGAACTATAAAATATGATAAACTAATATTGCAGTAAATATGTCATGTACTAGTAGCTAACATCAGCTAAATTACAAATAATAATAGCTGAACACACCAGAGCACACCCATCTAGGTTACATTGAAATGCTAATTGCACACTGACTATCTTACACAAATTTGGCTAATTGCCACAAAGAACACCAAAAAAGACTTATCAAGAAATTGTTTGAAATTAACAAATTTTGAACATGATAGAATCTACATGTACAACATTTTGCGTAATTTAAAGGAAAGCAGCAACTAGTGGACAATATGTGTAACATTTTGCCTAATTTAATTAAAATTAAAGCAGCAATTAGTATATTACAATATGTAAGGCTAGGATTGTCAATATGTGTTATAAATACGAAACAAGAGATGTTTGTAAAACACATATGCCCCCAATAGTCAGAAATGGTAAAGGTCACAGTGACCTTGACCTTTGACCTACTTAAAATCAATAGGTGTCATCTACTGTTGATGACCAAGCTCCATGTAAAGTTTGAAGATCCTAGGGCAAAGAGTTCTTGAGTTATTGAACAGAAACCATTTGGTTTACCGACCGACCGATAGACATGTGCAAAACAATATACACCCTCATCAAAGATGGGGGGTATTATAATAACTGGACAGAATAATTATAATACAGCATCTACACACGGCATAAAGATAAAACAAATACAATGTGTTGAAAAAGAAGCAGTCATCAAAAGGTTCGGATTCTTTGTTTTAACTATTTATAACATAAATTTTAAGCTGAACATTGAGACAAGCTACTTAAATAATCTACTCATTAGTAGAGACAAAAGTACACTACACACAATGATCTTGTTTGTCAACAAATCCACAGATTTACAATATCAAACTGAACAATATGTAAATAAAAAAACATCAAAAACAAATGAAAAATGCAAGCAAAGCCATACAGCTGAGAAAAAAAACTTGCTTGGAAAACGAAAAAACAACAATAAAGTAAAACAAACATAATTATACACATACATAAGAGACCAAAGAAATGAGAAATCTGAACGCAATCAGGATACAAAAACACCTATATAGCTGACAAAATACATAACATCAACTCTTTGTGTCACAAAGTTTGATACATGACACATCTCGGACCATATAAACAAGTTAACAGCATTAATAGTATAACAATATCGACATGATTATATAGAACCACATCAGAACTTGGGAGAACAATGTTCAACATGAACCATACACATCCATTAGAATCGCAGAATATGTGAAGTCACAACCAGGAACAATAGGCCTTTTTCAAGTGGGCTGTTTTGTGGAACAGGTTATAGCCTGGTTCCCGTACCCAGGTTTACAGCACTACTATAGTACTACAACTGTAATATTGGGGATGGGAACCAGACAATAACGTGTTCCACGAAACAGCCCAGTCAAAAAGGCCTAATGTGTACTAAAATTATAACAATATCATATCGTCAGGTGACCAGTCTATCGAATTATCGGTCATATTGAAGTTACTTCTCATAGCCAACCAATCAGATGCCTTGGTTTTTTGGACTGTTTTAAGAACTAACCAATCAGATGCCTTGGTTTTTGGGACTGTTTAAGAACTAACCAATCAGATGCCTTGGTTTTTGGGACTGTTTTAAAAACTTCCCAATCAAATGCCTAGGTTTTTGGGACTGTTTTAAGAACTAACCAATCAAATGCCTAGGTTTTTGGGACTGTTTTAAGAACTAACCAATCAGATGCCTAGGTTTTTGGGACTGTTTAAGAACTAACCAATCAAATGCCTTGTTTAAAACAGAACTTACCAACCAAACCAGTCTCCCAAGGAAATTAACTCAAAAGGTATGAGAACATTTCTGCTGAGATTTAGCTCAGATTGAGATGCTATGGGAGATCACGGCCAGATCGTTTTCGAAATGAATTAGAGATTCACGATGCAATTTAGGGAAGAAATTCATGCCATTAAGACGACAACTTTAACCCGACCATAAACAGCGGAGAAAAACATAAATAGAAGCTTTGAACATTTGAATATTATTTACCATATAAACTACAAACCTAATGCACCATACTAAAACCTTAACAACTTGTATCCTATATAATACAATATGTAAAACAACAACAACTTCACACTGAGATTCTTAATATACTTGTAAATAACTCTATACATGGAAATTAACTTGTAACAATCTCATTAATAACTCAAACCACAACACCCAAACCTCTACATATAAATCTCCCCACACAACCTCCATTAAACCTAAACCTCCATGCACACACCTCCACATATTAACATTAACACACCCGAACCTCGACAAATATACCTCAACACCCAAACCTCCAAACTAAAACTTCTTCACATTGAACCTCCATACACGCGAACCTTCACACCCAAACATCCACGCACAAATCTCCAAAGATAATTCTTTCTTGAAGATATAAAAGCATTTTTTTTCCTCTTGACAAGACTTACATAATTACTAGATCTAATAATTACATAACAGGTTAATTGCATATAAATGCCAAATAACAAAATGCATAACAACATGCCAACAATATGAAAAGCATGTAACAGTTTCCATGACAACGGAATAAAAGTTTAGTATTCTAAAAGAACATGTTTGAGACATTGCACCCTTTATAAATAATAATATAACAAATGTTCTATTTTTGGCAAAGTCATGAACACCTAAATACTAGAGATGGGAACGAATACCAAAATCAGTATGCGAATATTCAAAATGCCTATTCGAATATATTTTAATATTCGATACTCTTTCAAATCTTATTTATTTATCCTCTTCCATAATCTCACAAACAGACAACCATTTTTTATTTACCCGTTTTTGACAAAAACAAACTTGTTGGTTAATAAAACTCAAATATTCGAATAAACTTTGGAT
This sequence comes from Spisula solida, assembly GCA_947247005.1. Classification (NCBI taxonomy): domain Eukaryota; kingdom Metazoa; phylum Mollusca; class Bivalvia; order Venerida; family Mactridae; genus Spisula; species Spisula solida. Next base: position 50,225,829 of record OX365950.1, read on the forward strand.
TCGAATATTCGACCGGTTTCTGAATAATCGAAAATTTGGGTATTCGGTCCTGTCTCTATTTCATACATCTTTAAATCAAAGGATAATCTAAATTATTATGCGGTTACAACATAAAATAAGAAAACAATAATGTAATAATAATATTTCATAATAATAATTCAATATGGCCGACACTATGATCTATGACATCATCAATCGTTCATATAATCATCAGCGTTAATATCGCCCTCCTCTATCGCACTTTCATCGAGAGATACGGACGATACGCCAGCTGTGAGTGGTTTAATCTGTGACTGATTCAAGCGAGGTAATGTCATCTGTTCGGGAAACAACCATGGTTTAAGGTGAGGATTGTTTTGTGATTTCCAGCGTGGATAATTCTTACAGGCTTTGTGTATACGAGATATAATCTGAAATACAGTAACAGGAAGTTCAAATAAATTTGTAATATGTTTTAAGTCCCACTGGACAACAATATATCAGCCATATTGAGACTAACCTGTTTACCTGTTTATCCTGACATCAGGTGGATCAGCAGTTACCTGGCATCAACTATATTGAGTGCCGAGCAAGGGAGAATATACCAGTACCATTTTTTACAACTACGGAATGTCGCACCCTGGGATCGATCCAGAGACCTCTTAACACTTGAAGTGGATGCTTAACCACAAGGCTATTGGAGCAGGGTTTTAAGTACATTTGTTAATTAAATATGTACTTTATGTAACACAAAACAGCCCAACTTGAATTAGTTAGGGACCAGCCGTCCACGTCTATTAAGCAACCGTTTTCTTAAACAAGTGGACGGCGTCTATTAAGCAACCGTTTTCTTAAACAAGTGATTTTAGCGACCTTTGTCTAACGAGCCTAACAACTACTGTCAAAACTACTGTTAAAAGTTTGAGGACTCCTGACAGGTAGTGTTCTCTGATTATTAATCATACATGGTTTGGTAGACCAATGTATATACCGACAAACTGCAAAGTAACCTACCCACAATTGTTCAATGATGCCGCAATGATGTGTAACAAATAACTAAATTTTCTTACCTTAGGAGCTAATATCTTTGTGACTTTATTCACAACCCATACTGGTAACTTTCCTGAATATCAAAAAATTTAAATAACGCATCAACTGCAAATATTCTGGGTATAACTATGCTGCCATTGATTTATGATAATACAAGATACTTGAAATATTTACTCAGTATGGTAACTAAGTATTATGTTCATCAGAATGCATCAACAAGTCACAAATTTTCATGAAACACTCTAAATGTACAGTCTAGTTAGGATATTGTGACAGTGACATTGCAGTTCATGCGTACGCTAAAGATATCAACCACTGTCTGAGCAGGTAGAGCGATTATAGCATGTTAGTTTAGCATTAAAACTACAGTTGTTTTTACAGTACAATGTATAAGCCTTTAAAGTTTATAATTGGTTTGACACCTTTATAGTGGACTCGACCGCTGCATCACTGGATTCTTATCCTGACTGGACAATAAATTGTTTATGTGATACAGTAATACAATATTTACTTTATTACATACAGAGATCACTCAGCCTTATTGTTTGTCAAAGTCTTTCAAGCAAATTCATAGATCATGTACAGCTTATAATTTACCATTAAAATGTATTTAAAATTAACTGTTTGACACCTGGCACAATCATTCAATGCCAAGTGGTTAACAAACAAAGAACAGTAGCTATGTACAAATATTGATAGGCTTTAGTATAATGAGCTTGCTTCACTAGTAAGGTATAAGAAATGCATCAACTAATACTTACCTCTGGGATCCGACTGTGCTACATATGTGAACTGGCATTTATTATCACCCTGTTGTCGTATCAGATAACCGGTCAAATATGATATACCTCGTATATAACCTTTCCTTGGTGGGCAAGACTACAAGCAAAATACAACTGCATATATAAACTTAATTTATCAAGTATAGGTTTGGCACAACGTAATTTTATCTAAGTACTACCATATTTAGTAATTTACAAGTACTTTTTAAGTTCATGAAGGTTTTACAACAATGTCAGTTTTCCTCTACATGTGGACAAGTTGCTGGTTCCTTGTGGAAGAAAAGCATAAGTTAGTACAGTACTGGTAAGGATACACACCGAGAAAACAGTTTAAGTGTATTTGCTGTCATATGTAACTGAAAAATTGCTGAGAAACATGTTACACCTGAATAAACAAATTGGGAAAAAAAGAAAAAGATTTAAGCCTTGAAAGTCAATTACAATTTTAACATAAAGTTCTTGGTGCAATGAACTTTTTATGAAGTGTATGAAGTCTCTGAGGTTTCACATGTCTATAACAGTTTAACAACACCAATTTTGTAAGTGTAAAATGTAGAAAGATAATTGTTAACTAGAACTGTGCTTGACACAAAACCTACGTCTCACACAAAGGGGCAATAACTCTTGCAATATTTATCAAATACAAGATTCCTAACAATATGTACCAAGTTTTCATGCATAGGTAAAAGTTCAAAATTTACAAAATACTGAAAACTGCTTGTCAACGTACAGAACAAGATTTTTTTCACATAAATTGCAATGCACAATTATTTCTAAAATCCTGAAATCAGTATTTAGACTGAAAACTTTTACCCATGTTCATGTGAAGTTTCATGGAAATCTGACCAGTCTATATAACATGTGAGCGGACATAACAAGGCAGCAATATGCTTAGAATATATATGTACGAGGGTTGTTAGGAAAGTTTTGGGGCAAGTGCCAAACTTTTCAAACACCCCTCATAAATACCTCATGATTGACAGAATGATTAAGAATCCATTTTTCCTGTCCCATATCTAACCATGATCTCTGTGTAACAAAATCTCTGTTCCTCAATGGAGGTGGACTTCTTACTATAAACACAAATCAAGATTTTAAAGAATAATCATGTCGGAAAGTATACACAAGTTTGATAGTACAGAATAATTTATTCAATAAGCCTTTTAATGAAAAGAAATACGGTATATATGACAAACCAACCATAAATTTTGATGGTCTCACCCATTCTATTACTAAGTAGTAAAGATTATATGCCTCGGAAACAGCAACATGGGTGAAAGTTTGAAATTCTGAAAAACCTGAAATCCTCAAAAATCAACAATTCATATAGGGAAAATAAAGAAAAACAGCCTTTTTGGTACTCTCAAAAGCCAGAAGTTCAGGCATGTGCAGCAATGACATGTCAAAGCTGCTAAAATTGGTTGAGGTATAGCAGAATCTCCCATGCTGGATGCTCAATATAGAAGGCTGCTCATCTCTCTTGCTAAACGCGTAATATACTAGAAAGATACTTCTATAAGTTGTTGAGATAATGGCAGGATAGTGATACTGGACAATCTCTATATGACTGATTCACTGTCAGTGGCGACTGTGGGACTTGAAAACTTTTCCCCCCTATTTACTTCCCCACCATGCTAGAACACAAAACCTAACTTACAGGGATACATGTAGTATCCAGACCAATATCGTTGTTGCACATATTTCATACAAAAAACTAACTTACAGGCATAGTATCCAATATTGTTGTTAGGATTGATTGCACATATTTCATACAAAAAAATAACTTACAGGCATAGTATCCAATTTTGTTGTTAGGATTGATTGCACATATTTCATACAAAAAAATAACTTACAGGCATAGTATCCAATATTGTTGTGAGGATTGATTGCACATATTTCATACAAAAAACTAACTTACAGGCATAGTATCCAATATTGTTGTTAGGAATGATTGCACATATTTCATACAAAAAACTAACTTACAGGCATAGTATCCAATATCGTTGTTAGGATTGATTGCACATATTTCATATCCTTCCACCATAGAATGATCCCAGGTCTTCCTGTAGTCAGGATCATGTAAAACATCATACAGCAGGTCCCCGGGAACATCTTCAAATGTTGTACGTACCTAGCAACATTAAGAATTTAATTAGGAAATAAATCAGAACCAAGTTCAACATGACTGCGTTCAATAAATGCTTATGACCCGATGGAAGCCTTGTCCATGTAAACTAGTTTAGTCAACCAGGGGCCATAATTCTGTGGAAATGTTGTATAGTGTTGTATGGTTTTCACAATGTTGTGTTTATGATGGTTAACAGAAAAGAAGCCAGTTTCCCTTTTTTGATGAGCGTCTAGCAAAGAAATTACTGGTACCATTTTTATTTTGTCTTTGAAATGATGTGGCCTAGGATCATACCGGAGACCTCCCACACTTGAAGGGAACTCTCAACCATTTGGGCTATCGAAGAGGCGATACTTAGGTGGAGATGCAAGGTTTTGTTCCGGTCAGTAATTCACTTTGTTACTAAGTTACTGATTATACATTATAGGTCATGGTTACAAGCCCAACATTGTGCACACTATTACAAAGAATAGATTTCATTCCGAGCAAAACCACAGTCATTATGCACCTCTCAATTGAAACACGCCCCCAACACTGCGGAATGGCCGGAATTATTACTTTTCAACCCCCTGGTAACATCCCTGCCCCTCCATAGGGCCATACAGATAGTCGGCTCTAAACCTTGTGGGTATATTCACAGATATATTTCCCCATTATTGCGGCACGAAACAAAAGCCCTGCACTCACACGGCAGTATCGGGACATCTGAACATCTGAAACTTGAAAGGTAAAACACGGGAAAGTTCCCCACTATCCCCTGGGTGGGTGGACAGTGGTTTCAATTTACTGGTGCATTAATTTTAAGATAACACTTAACTTTATACTGTCTGCATGTACTTTAATTGTATTTATGTACCTTTACTATTTGAAACGACGAAACATCGTTATTTTTCGTCCAAACCATAGTTGAATTTTTCTGATACTCGAGTTTCCAGTCCACATTTTCGTCACTTAACGCTTTCAGTCTACGGAAATCCGAGTCATCTGCAACTCTGATCTCACCAACCTTTAATAGAGACAACATTTGAGACGTGGAAGAATTCTAAGAAGAAATAATTCTAATTTCTAAAATCTTATCTCGTTCGTGTCAACATTATCGTAAAGCGGCACCGGTAAAAACTAACCCAAAGAAAAATAAATACATGAAAGGAAGGTATCCGACCAACTCACCCCCCTACCAACTCACCCCCCTACCAACTCATCCTGGATTTGGACAACTCGCCCGATGTCAATTTCGAAATGTCCAACTCACCCCCCCCCCCATCAATTTTATATGTAGAATATTATATTTATTTTTAAACTTAGTGTTAATTCATGATAATAAAGTGTATTTATACACAAATAAATTAACAGATCTCTGCTTTCTCGAATACTTGCGAGTTTGTTAGTTATTTACCTTCGTTATTTTCAAAACTTGATCGTTCGGAAACTATGATTTTCTATGCAAGTTATCTAATTTTCCAACGTTTTTAAACAAGGTATTTGTCTATTGACAATTGATATAATAGATCTTATTATAGTCCTAATTTTTTCAATCATAATGTTTTTTGACAAATTGTTTTATTTTTTTCCTTTGTTTTTTCGCTTTTTTCACTGTCATTACTAGATATGTCATGAATGCTACAGATTCTCCCAAGCATATGTTGTTTGTAACCTGGGATACAGGTTACACATATATATATAATGAAGAGAGGAAGGAATACCAGTGAGGAATACATGCAGCGAATTTCAGTATATAGACCAATGTTTTTAGTTTACAGGTTACAAGGGTTACACAAGGTTAAATGGGGTTACATTAGGAATAAATGTAGAAAAACTCAGAATATAGACCGATGTTTACAGATTACAGGTTACAAGGGTTACACAAGGTTAAATGGGGTTACAATAGGAATACATGTAGAAAAGCTCAGAATAGAGACCGATGTTTTCAGTTTACAGGTTACAAGGGTTACACAAGGTTAAATGGGGTTACATTAGGAATACATGTAGAAAAGCTCAGAATATAGACCGATATTTTCAGTTTACAGGTTACAAGGGTTACACAAGGTTAAATGGGGTTACAATAGGAATTCATGTAGAAAAACTCAGAATATAGACCGATATTTTCATTTTACAGGTTACAAGGGTTACACAAGGTTAAATGGGGTTACAATAGGAATACATGTAGAAAAGCTCAGAATATAGACCGATGTTTTCAGTTTACAGGTTACAAGGGTTACACAAGGTTAAATGGGGTTACATTAGGAATACATGTAGAAAAGCTGAGAATATAGACCGATATTTTCAGTTTACAGGTTACAAGGGTTACACAAGGTTAAATGGGGTTACATTAGGAATACATGTAGAAAAACTCAGAATATAGACCGATGTTTACAGTTTACAGGTTACAAGGGTTACACAAGGTTAAATAGGGTTACAATAGGAATACATGTAGAAAAACTCAGAATATAGACCAATGTTTACAGTTTACAGGTTACAAGGGTTACACAAGGTTAAATGGGGTTACAATAGGAATGCATGTAGAAAAACTCAGAATATAGACCAATGTTTACAGTTTACAGGTTACAAGGGTTACACAAGGTTATATGGGGTTACAATAGGAATACATGTAGAACAAGACTGCGTTCAATAAACGCTTATGCCCCCTGTGGAAGCCTTGTCCATAAATAAGTCTAAGTCCAAAATTAGGTCAAGGTGAAAGTCAAAATGGGGTCAGGTGATACAGGTGTGTGGAGAGTGTTCATATACAACATCCATGCAAGTTTGGAAGCTGTGTAGCAAGCCATAATGATGCTAGAAGAAACGGTCAATTTGGGTTAACCAGGACGGACGAACGGACGGACAGACAGGTGAATCACTATATGCCTCCCGATCTATCGATACGGGGGCATAAAAACTCAGAATATAGACCGATGTTTTCAGTTTACAGGTAACAAGGGTTACACAAGGTTAAATGGGGTTACATTAGGAATACATGTAGAAAAGCTCAGAATATAGACCGATGTTTTCAGTTTACAGGTTACAAGGGTTACACGAGGTTAAATGTGGTTACAAGAGGAATAGGGACATATCATATACGACTGCACCTAAAATTAACTTTAGTACATTCACCATATCGACATTACAGGTTAAAATCCGTTTTCCGGGATAACGGAATTTATTGAGCGACAATGTGCGAGATATTCCGAATGTACGTTAGGGGGGAAAATGCCTATAGCGTATAGAGCAACCAGGTACAATAATCGCGATTATTTAAGCCAAATGATAACTAGTAAACAATGACAACACCATTTTACGACCTCGCTGACAATTTTTTTGCCAAAATAATATGTTTAACTTGAAAAATGCGTATATTTTCTCGCCATCGGTATCGAGCTACGGAAGCGGCAGTGTAGAATAAAATGCAATATTTCGAATATAAAGCATTTTTTAGGATAATTCTTGCTAAAGTTTAAAAACAAAGATGTTTAATGATAATGTGTGATAATTGTTTTATATGTTTTTAATGTTTAAACGTTCAAAAAAGAATAATTATATACACTCCCGCTATACCGCTTATTGCTCGCTAACCCCCTGACCGTGAAATTTCGGGTCCGGAAAAACGGGTATTATTGGGTAATGTCGATATCGAGAATGTATACACTGTTTTTGTTTTAAATATTAGGATATTTAAACTAAATTTATAACGATTTTTATGTTATAAATTTGTAAAGGTGGTGATCAATGATTTAATTTAAGTTTTGTAAATATAATTCCAAGATAAGGTGACAAAAATCAAACTCATAAATAAAACCTAGGCCAGTACTGTGTTGCACAATTGTAATAATTATAATGATACTCTGACAATTAACAACAAAGATCCCCTGTGTGCAATATCATGATCAGACCCTAATTAGTTTCACAGTGGGGTACTAATATACTATGGCGTACCATTTGAGTCAAAAGTCTGTATGGTAAATGCACATATAAAAAATATACATGCCCCTATGAAGTTATACGTGCGAAATTGTATGTACATTATAACATGTATACATGTACATATAATATTGTATGTGTATGTATATATTGATATGTGTACGTATAAATAATATACTATGCGATGAAAAAGCCTGTTTCATCGCGGTCTTTTATTTACCAACCTCACATTGTTTTTCTTTTATAAATTTTATAATTGAGCATGCTCATTGATATTCCTGTTGTGCAATTTGAATTTAATTTAGAAATATTAGGATCAAGAGAATAGATGTGTTAAATGATAAGCGATACATGCTGTTAGATTTACCGTTTAAAGTAAAATAAAGAAAACTTACTATGGTATATATAATGTATTGTATTATAATGCTGACCTGTATATAAAATTAATTCCAATTCAAATATAATGTCAATTAAATAATACCGAAACACTTTCTTAGCCTATCTATACACTGTCCTCACTTTAAAATACATGGTTTTCTCAATGAAATATAGAACACCTGGTCTTAAAATAAAACCCATATAACACCCAGTAAACCAATTTATAATTATTCATAAATGGACTGTTAATTGTTGTGTACATTTTAAGAAAGTGATGACAAGTGACACATGTCCTTCCTGTATATGACAGCAACACGAAGGTCCCTCATCACAGCAAGCGGTCTACAATGTACCCCCAATTTGTCAACATATATGACCCTTATGAAAACATAGCCTTGTAAAATATGTTAATTTGATATATTATGATCTGTTTTGAGCAGCCTGTACATTGCCAGGTGATAATAAATTAAACTATCAATAATCATAGTATCTTAACTATTTCCGTGTCTTTATACATTTCAAAAATATTGATTAAATCATATGTAAGATGAGGTTGTGACTGGTTGATCATAAAATAAATAAGGGTGACTATTAGAGTCCTTTTTTGACTATTGCAATATTATTGCTATTGCTGAAAGTACTAATGCGATACTATTGTATTGCTGAAAACTAATGCGATTCTATTGCAATAGTTATTGCCAAGATTTGAAAACCAGAGATTAACTTGTAAATGCAAATTTGCACTGTGGAAGATATCACTTTGTTGTACAACATACTAATCTACAATTTGTGGAAATGATTTAAAATGAATTGGACAGAAATAGATAATCATTAATATACAAGTGTATTCATGCTTCTTGTTATATTAATAGTTGAACATATTTGTCCTTTGTGACAGTTTTGATGCGTGGAATATTTAAAATCAGTTTTTTTAACGAGAACGGAAGTTGTTTTAAATTAATAATAAAGTTTATAAATTTATAAAAAGGAAACTATCGTAACTATCGATAGTTGAGCTATCAAGACTTTTAATATCGGGACATCTCGGGATCGCACTGCATCAATATTTCGATACATCGGCCCACCTCTAATCATAAATAAGCGTTTGTGTCAGCGAAAATGTACGTACACATATCAAATTATACATGCACGTACACAAAAAGCTGAATGGAATAGTTTCAGTAAACATAGTCTGATCACAGGCATGGTTAGTTCACTCGGCTGGGAGACTCTGGTCGACCGCCGCCGAGTCCTACGTCTGACCATGCTATTCAAGATCAGGCACTCCCTGGTGGATATCCCAACAGCGTCCAGCATTATGCGATCCAGTGACAGCAGGACCAGAGGGACCCATAGGCTATACGTACCACCTGCCAAAGCCTCGATATACAAGAAATCCTTCTTTCAAAGAACCATACATGACTGGAATAAACTCTCAACTACCATCACAGACATTACAACCCTAGAGGCGTTCAAGATCCCAGGAGTAGGCAGCCACAGGGTGTACATAGTTTTATTTTGTAAATACCGGAACGTTTTAAATGTACATGTACATGTATAGAACAACTGTCAAGCGGTGACAGTCTTGCTCAACACCTCACCCTGGACGTAGTACAATCAAGCTGACGGATTCCTGTCCTGTATACAGAAGAAGAAGAAGAAAATGTCAAATCAAGTTACATGATAGTCCATTTGAATTAATATGCATGCTCTAGTACTCAAACTTATTTTAAAATTAGTCTTAAGTAGATATACGTACATGTAGCGGCCTTCGTTCTTAACCGTTATTTTGATATCCTTTCTTCAAACTCGAGAGATAACGAGATAGTGACATGTGTGACATTTTCGTCATCTTGAGTTAACCCTGCAAATTAATCAGACGAAGAAGGATTCAAAAGAAGAAAAGGAAGAAGATAAACTCCAAGTTCTATCCGGGGCTTTTCAAGACTCTGACTTAGGTTTTTGTCTTGACATACACGAATGACCTACGAGACGGTATGAGTAGATACGTACACTCGTGTGCGTTTCTACACCACAAAAGATTAAGAGGATGCACACACTGATCGACATTCCTCGTAAAAATAACACGGCCATACTATTTATACTACTCGTATAATTAAGTGATTGGATACATTTCACAAGAAATGTATGGTGGCAAGAACAATCACATGGGAAAATTGAACCCAACTCAACAGTGGCTAAACAATGATAAAGGCAATCTTTTTCATACACAGTATCACAATTGGTTCTAAAGGTCAAGCAGACAACATAGTAATGTTTGCACCACCATGCAATAAGAGTTTCATGGTGAACTTGGCTGAGCTTTTACTGAGGTCATGTAATGTATTTTTAACCACATTATGCAGTTACAAAATTAGCGTTGATTTACGTAGCATTGTGAACAAATATTGTGAACAAGTTTCATAAAGATTACGTAAAACATATGACCTATTCATGCATGTAGGTCAAAGTTTTTCTTTGTATAGAGAAAATAACATATCGGACAAGGAGGGCAGCATATAACAGAAACAACAGAGCCAATTATGTTACCAATATTGTGTCACCGACCAAAAGCAGACCAATGCCACTGTCCTACTCAGCTTCTTCTGACGTCTTCAGCTTTTTCCTCGTACTAGCATTTATTGTTGAGGTCCATTCTTTGGCATCCTTTAAAGGGGGTTTTCATGCACAGTAACAAAGTACAGCCATACAATCAAATTTATATCAAAACAAACTATTTTTATTTTTTCTAACTTTTTAGAGGGATATATAGTTCGATTTCGGGCATTGAGCCGTGACTGCACTTTTAAGGTTTTAACCACTAATCGATATAGGTTGGTATAGGTTTTGACCAGTACGATAAGTAATACAATTAAGGCCAAATATTTCAAGTGTCTGGTTGGTCGTGACGGTAAAGCGCTTGATACCTTGTAAAATAACTTTTGTCCGATCAGGGCGAGTTCGAATCCCACCAAAATAGTTTTTCATTTTTATTATATTTTTTTTAATGAACACAACTTGTAAAATCCGTGTAATACTAGTTTATGTGACAAACCATATTTGTTACATGTATTTGTAGAACGTTATGAAGGCTAATCAACCTAATATAGGATGTCAGTAAGGTCGAAATACACCAACGATCGAAATGAGTGAAAATGATAAATATATTGAATCGACACCTTTTAATGGATAAATTAAAAATATAAACAAAACCTTTAACTTACAATCTCTTGTAAACAACAAATTAAAAAAATGAGCGAATCATGGGATCGAATTGAACCACCGACTTCTGGGTTAGAAATTCTGAACGTTGCCGACTGCACTAAACTGTAATCTGATTATAAACAGATATCTGTAAGAATCATATCATTAAAAAATGCGCTCCGAGCGTAATAAATGATAGTCTACCCGCCAAAATGGACTAGTCGGATAGGTCATGGCTCAGAGTTCAAAATTGAACTATAACGGCAGTGAAGATAAATACCTTATGCACCAAACCATATACTCATCCACACACTATATGTTAAATTAATAATAGAAATTGCAATGCTTATACAAACGTGTGACTGACCTGATTAAACGAGTTATACGAGTCACAAGACATGTACCAGGACATGTTTACATAAAAATAAAGCCTAGATATTTTCAATACTTTCAGTGCTTTGATTTTGTATGGGGAATGTCGTAAAATTCGGTCAAATTATACTAAACCCGTTAATTTTGTTTATAATCAACTAGACTTCGTAATGGAACAATAAAGTGTCCTTAATTTATACAGAATGATGACTTTTGAAACACTTCAACGTAGTCTTTATCAAATTATGAAAAATTACGACAAACAAAAACTGATTTACGACAGAGAAGAAAATATATTTTCATCAGCTGAGAGCTGAGCAACAAAGAAACTCCGTCATTTCTATATTTACGATACATTGCATGTTTGTTTGGAACACGTCAGGTGGGGGAAAATGGTCCGATAGGCTTGTTGGCCAAAGTTACAGATAATGAACGCTAGATCCCATGTATTTGAACTGGTGAGTTTCGTTCTTATTTTGTCCGTGTCAGTGGATTACTCATTGACCGAGTTTTGGTGTGGTTTGTTTATATCCTATATATCAACCATAATCCTAAATTAGGATAATTATTAAGTAATTGCCCAATATAACATGTTACATACAAAACTACAATAAAGGCTGTGGTTCAATCCAATGACTTTTAATTTACAAAATGATTTTTAACTCTGAAAATGTCTGATGACTGCGAGTATGTCATCTTGACCTGCAAGGGCATAGATGTATGGAAGGTGGTAGGCATTTATCATTGGGGTCTGAAACTTCAAGTACTTCATCAGACGAAAGTTACTTAAACAAGTAGATTCCTAAAATAATGATAATTGTTTAGTAAACATCAGGTTGGGGACAAGACTAAATTTAGTAACGCCTTCATGTAACTAAATTTAGTTACATATGATATCCCCGTGGTATTGGAAATGGCGCACTTAACAGTTTACGTCGTTATTTTGTTATAAATATAAAACGTTCATAATTAAAGTGATTGAGCAATGATAGGGCAATTCAATGGGAACATGTTGACACTAAATATCAATAGTCAATCCATCAATGCATGTTGTATGACCATTACAATGAAAGACACACTCAGCTTATTATGTCAAGTCCGCGTGATATGAAATGGCGCACCTATCCTGTAGGTGCCTAGTGGTAAAAAAATAAAAGGATTCATGATGTAGTTGTTTCCAATTTCATTTTATGGCTATATAGTCCATTTTATATATAGTTAGCTTACTTTGTATACTTCGTCTTAGATAATAAATCAATAATTAGTATCGAGACAGAATTGCACTGGTTACTAATTGCCATTATACTTTTTGAGTCACCAAGACAACTTGAAGATGTCCAAACAAGTGTAAAATCATCTATTACTGTCATGTAAGAATCATTCATGGCGTCTGCATAGTCTGATCTGTCACCAACTTGACTTGGGAATGCCGAAAATATCAATGACAGTTAATATTAACATAATTTTCGAAACATATTATTTCAGATTTTGACTAGTATTTCAGTTTTTCTTAATAAGAAAGTTACATCCTTCTGGACACCATTTCCTGTGTTTGACAGTGTGTAGGACATTTTAATCATGTGACATGGTGTTAACATGGATGCCAGGGCTCTTAACATAAAAAAATTTGAAGTTAAAATTTCATTTTACAAATTTGTGGGATTACGATATTTTAGGAATAAAGTGACATAAGAAAATAACAACAAATATGGGTACAGCATACCTTTCGAGTTCTAAAAGCACCAAATTTTACTTTGAACATTGTTTATTTGCATTACAGACCAAAACCATACATCCTTCCAAAATTATACTGGAAATGTATGTCATTTTGGGTCTTAAACTCAAGAAAATACCACTAATCTCAGGTGCGCCATTTCTGATACCGCGCCACAACCCATACCACCACGATATATATGGTGACAAAACTGCATGAATTGTATTGGTTTGATAATTTAGCTTGATAATTGCAAGAAATTGACTGGGCAGTTTTCTTCAGTAACATCTATAATGTAGAAAGCTTACAAAAAAATAAAATTTCACCGTTGCGTTTTTTCCATCAACTTATTTTAATTAAAAGGGAGATAACTCATATTATTTTCCAAATTTTATTTATGCAATAACCTCGTTGTTTTACGTCCGATTTCAATCAGATTACCTGCAAAACATTTTAATTTATTAATTGTAACAACATACACAGCAACTAACTAAATTTTTTTGATAGTGAATGGTAATATCACCTTTTTACAAACGTTACTAAATTTAGCATTGTACCCAACCTGAACATTACACACATCCAGATACATAGCTGAGCGTTGTACCCAACCTGAACATTACACGCATCCAGATACATAGCTGCCTGTAATATGTATGCAATTGCGTAATCTGCCTTGAAATTCTGGTTCTTTCAAATTCCGTTAACACAGGGTAAATTATTGGAAATTTGCGACAGTGTGACTTATATACATGTATCAGCGGGTTATACAGAAAGAAACACATTTAAAATCAAAAGGTGGCGTGGAAAGGTAATTAACACCTTAGGTTAATAGGTATGTACATGTATGCCCCCAAAACAGGCTTTGGAATTTGGACGAGTTCTCAAAATGCATTTAAATTGCCACATTAAAGTCATAAATTTGCATTTTAGTATAAAATTTCACAGGGTATATTTTCCAGACCTCGACCGGTGAGGGGTTGCCTCATTTCTCTACTCGTCTCATGGCTGCCGATTGACTCTTACAATGGTGTCGTCTTGAGTAACATGGAATATTAGCTAGCTATATGCACCAGTCCTTACATCATCGTGTATACGATCTGTGGCCTAGTCATACCGCAGTTGAAATAAAAATTGTAATGGTCAGTGTTTTTGTTGCTTGACACTCAGCTTCAAGGGAAAGCTACGGTCTCTTCTCTCATACGCTTGTGGCGATGGATACCATCCAGAATGAGGTGTCAAGAATGAATGAGTGATGCATATAAGTTACCAGTATAAGATTTTGATTCACAATCAATCTAAAACTTTTAAAGGTCCATCCTTCTAAAGGTAAAGCAGGGGTGTGGACTTCGTATGTCCGACTTGCCCGACTTGAGCTTTTTTGCCTGCGGGCAAGTAGATTTTTCCATCCAGCTTGCCCTTGCGCAAGTGCAAAATTATCATGAGAAAAATAATTTTATTTAGTGCCTTGTTTTACCTTAACAATGATGAATCCCTAAATTACTGACGAAAAATGATTTACTTCACAAACTTTGGATTAAGTCTAGTACTCTAATCCTGCACATGATAAATAATTGAATGAAACTGAAATTTTGTTGCTTTTTTCTGTTTTCCTGGGCAAGTAGATTAAGTTTTCGGGCAAGTGGATTTTTCAGTCCAACTTGCCCATGGGCAAGTGAAAAATTTGGGAATTTCCACACCCCTGGTAAAGGCAGCCAAACCGTAAAGGTCACACTTAGGTCAAATCGTCAAATGTCACCTGTCAAACGTCCTAGGCCTAGGGTGCCTTGCTTTCATCTGGTGTGTTACTGTATAATGTAAGTTAAGGTGCTAAAGCTGAAGCACTGTTATAATATTTGTTATATCTCTGTATTTCAGTCTGTAGAAGGGCGCCAAATAGAAGAGGTTGTTTCCAGTGAGTTATCTAAATATTTATTTTAAAAAAATCATAAATTCCATCTCTTTATTGAACCATCTTTTTTAATTTCTGAAATAAGAAATATGGACAATTTTCTTTTTTTTAATTTTTCACATATTGTCACTTTTGATGTCTTAGTAGTTGAGGTGTTACTGTACTCTTTAAATTATTGCCTGTTATTATTTGCTTTCAATGGATTACGGAGATTTTTCAGTCAAAATAACAGTGAAAATAACAATGAAATTACCACTTTGTTATTTTCACTGTTTTAGAAGCTGGTACCAGTATCGTTCAGAATAAGAAACATAACGTCAACGGCGCCCAGCTTTAAAATGTACGTTACGTCATCATGACGTCACAATTATCACGTCGTGACGTTCCAATTTCGACGTGATTTTTCCAATTAAGCCAATTACGGTACACTTTTAAGAGAAATTAAAGCATATAATAAACAGAAAATTTGTTGATTTTTGGTGAAAGATCAATTTTATTTCACTCGTGATCACATAAAATTATATTTTCACTCGAGGCTACGCCACTCGTGAAAATATTGATTTTCTGTGATCACTCGATGAAATAAAATACGATCTTACACCAAAATCAACAAATATCCTCTATATATTGTGACTGTAAAAATTTAAAATGCTGTAAAAATGATAAAAGATTATTAGAATTTTTTAGGTTCAACATCAGGTGAAACCCTTTAATTAAAACACATGTTGTATGAAAACATACAGTGCAACAGCCTCTAAATAACATCCTATATTTGCTGCTCCCAAAGTGTGTTGCTCTGCTGAGGTTGTACTGTACATTTATCATTTATGTTTAAATTGTATATATTTTCAGCATTGTTCCATAGTCTAATACTTCACAGATCTGTTGGCAAGGTAAGCCTGAAATTAAAGTTTTACAAAATTAATACATTATCTTAAATAAACTACCTGACGTTACATTAGCAATGATACTTGACATCGTGGAATGTTCATATTTTCTTGAGAACGGCTGTGGAGTAGTCAGTCAATGAAAACAATGTTTTACAAATACATTGTGACATAGGGCCAAATAAAAATATTGTTTGTTCCCCTTCCCTAAGCAAAAAGTTGATATCCATCAAAACACTAGAACTAGTAAAGTGCATAAGCAAAACCAAATTATTGGAAATAATATATTAAATATTAAAAAAAAACATTTCCAAAAATTATTTTTTACCTACCTACCCACTTCTAATTGGCCATGGTCAGGAAGGGGAAACAAACAATTCTTTATTTTTTGGCCTTGTGTGCATAATGCCCTGTATTCTCAACTGACATTACACCAGTCAATCCATTATCTCTAATATATTTTAACGCTAAATTATAAGCAATTGGTCGAATTCATTTGCTTGAAATATTTTGACAAACAACTTCTTTAAACAATAAGACGAAGCAATCTCTGTGTAAAGTCATTTGTGAAATAAAAACATTCAGAGAGCTCTCCACAAGCCCCAGCGATCAGTGATTTCAGCGACTAATGAGGGATTTAACACCAGCTACTTTTCTGAACTAGTTTGAATAAGTTTAAAATAATAAATTGATGGTCGAATGACATGTTAACAAACAAATCACATTTAATGCACCAATGACTACTTTGTCACAATTACTGGCTACATTAAAATTATGGAGAGCCCTTTAAAAGTAGGAATAATAATATTCAAGATTTGCATACACATTGTTATCTTGAACATATACATTATCACTACTGAATTCAATTTACTGTAAAATCACATATTTTCGTGGGTATTAAAATTTGTGGATTTTGATGAAAATGCATTTTCGTGAGGTCGTAAATTCATGGATTACAGAACATGAAAGGGTAAACCCATGTATGAATTTGAGAGGTTGATTAATAGTGGGGATTAGATTTGGTGGTCGAGTTCAACAACAAAATCAACAAAAAATTTAACTCCCTCGAAAAAACTAGATTTGACAGTATTATAACATATATGCATCATTACCTGTTTTATATTGCAGTTTAATTATCAACATGAAGGGAGTTATTCTGTCGGTACACTCGGATTTGTAGACGAAGATTGTGACTTTATTGATTTTACATATGTAAGTTGTGTGACTTTATTGATTTTACATATGTAAGTTGTGACTTTATTGATTTTACATATGTAAGTTGTGTGACTTCATTGATTTTATATATGTAAGTATTGTTACTTTGTTGATTTTACATATGTAAGTTGTGTGACTTTATTGATTTTACATTATGTAAGTTGTGACTTTATTGATTTTACATTATGATATGTAAGTATTGTTACTTTGTTGATTTTGCATTTGTTAGTTACACAAACATGTTATATTATTATACTTTAATACATATATACCTGGTTTATAAAAATTATGTATGTTATAAGCAAGAAATATACATGTGCTTAATTACATATTTTTGTTGGTTTATATTTTAGGTGAGAGTTGCATCAGAATTGTTAACTTCCAATGTGAAGAGAGAAGTTGTTACATTCCGAGATGCTTTACAGCAATCATCTAGTCCGGAGGAATCTGGACAGGTAAGTACAAACATACACACTACTCCATGTAATATTCTGTATTTCTTATTGTACTCGCACATCTGTTATAGTACAGAGAATTTGACAAAACTCTCCACCTTCTATTAGCATAATTGAGGGGTGTCAATATCTCTGATTAATCCAGAATTCCGGATTTATCTATTCTGAAAGAGCTATGATTTCTGACCAAAATGAATGTAATTTGATGAAAATATGTCAACAAATGGCAATGTGATGGTCAATTTAATGTGCTCTGGAGGATTTTTTTCAATAAAAACTGAATTAAATATGGAAACAAAGTGGTTGAAGGCCTCTTGTTTGGCAAATATGGTCGGCCACATATGATTTTCGGGATTTTTAATTTGGCTCTTGTTGACGCCCCTGATAATTTTAACAGCTGATATATTGTCTATTTATATAATCCCGGTTGTATGTTTTGATGAATATATTTGTTATCACACAGATATCGCTAGAGTTTTTCCAGAAGAAGAGAGCAAGATGGCCGTTCCAACCAGAGTGTATACCATGGGAGGTCTGGACGGTCAAACTAGATATTATAACACTCAGCAATGAACATGGTATGCTATCAATATTTTCTAATATTTATTTAATTAGCTTACTGTCACAAAGTGAGCTTTTGTGATCACTCTCCGTCGTCCGTCAACTATTTGCTTGTTTAGTCAATAGAGGTCACAGTTTTGGCCTAATCTTTATGAAACTTGGTCACATTGATCATCTCAACAAAATTTAGGCCAAGTTCGATATTGGGTCATCTGGAGTCAAAAACTAGGTCACCAGGTCAAATCATAGAACAACCTTGTGTAGTCACTAGAGGTCACAATTTTGGCCTAATCTTTATGAAACTCGGTCACAATGATCATCTCAACAAAATCTAGGTCAAGTTTGACAGGTGAGCGACCTACCTAGGGTCCTTTGGGCCCTCTTGTACCCTTGACAGGGCTTACATGAAAACTTCAACTATTCAAGCAATTTCATATGCCCAAAAACACCAAGTGACATTGAAATTGCAGTATTTTGAGAAACATATCATAATTATGTGTCAATAAAATGTGTGTACACAAGGACATATTTTTTGTTGTATACCAAATTTCAATGTAGATGCGTTAAATGACGAGATATTTTCATCTAGCTTATACTCATAATAGAAAAAAGGAGAAACAATACACATTATAAGACTTGGTTTCTGATCAGAATGGTCTATAATGTAGGTTAATAGGTTAAGTGCTATAGCTTAACGGGTTTAACCATTGATTGCATTAGTATTGCACATACAGATAATGTTATATATTTTAGAGAGACAGATATGTCGGGAGAGGGTCGGTGAGATGTTGGCAGAGAAAGTGTTGTATATAGCCGATATCATGAACCGACATGAATACGTTCCCAAAACACCGAACCAATCGGAAGTTGATCTCATATTTGATACATCGTACATAGATGTTCAACCCTACTTACACAGGGTAAAACTTTCCTGCATTCATTATTGTTTTACAAATCAGTAGTTTAAAGTTCTATTAATATGTAACTCTGATTTTATACTTTGTAGCATAGTGGTAGAGTGTCCGTTTGGCCACTTAGAGGTGTGAGGCTTGCTCCTTGACATACCAAATGTCAACACAAAATAAGAATTTGCTTGGTACTCACTATTCAGATCAGTAGGTCAAAGGTCAAGGTCATTGTGACCTTTACCATTGCTGACTATTTAAATGGTTTCTGTTCAATAACTCGAGAAAGCTTTGACCTAGGATCTTCAAACTTTACATGGAGGTTGGTCAGCAACAGTAGATGACCCCTATTAGTTTTGAGATCAGTAGGTCAAAGGTCACTGCGGCCCTCACCATTTCTGACTATTCGGCTGCCATGGGGGCATACATGTACAAACATCTTTTGTTTGATTTTGACAGACTTGCTGTTCATAAAAACAACTTACATAACTGTAAATGTATACAAGTATCCGTTTACTGTATTATGTAGAGCCTTTATTAAGAAAATGTCATTTTTTGCGATTTCTATGGTTAAATAACGTTCCATCTTGCATTTCAGTCAGGATATCGCTGGCTTAGAATGATAGGGTCGTAAGTGCTACTTAAGACCAAATAAGTCCCATACATATTTTTTGAAATCTGCATCGGAAGGTGCTTCTTATGGGCCTTTTTATGAAAATCGGAACAGGACGTGTTGACCAATCTGAAGTTAAAAAAGCTTGTTTATCCATAAGTAAAGAGTAGTTTCCTGACAGCTTTTTCTTGTTTTCTCAAAATAGTATTTTTGTACTGACGACCTACTCATTCTAAGCCAGCGTTATGTTAAAGTTAATAATTAATTCGTTAAAGTAACTGATTGATTGTATGATATTTCAGATCACTCATCAGATAAATGGTCCGTCTTCCAGTTCTGTTTCCACAACAATGAGAAAGTTCATCAAAGATACGTTAGCATTATGACGAAAGCTGTTCACTGTAGGAAACATGTACTTCTATTAGCAATTGTATCAATATTTGTTTAGTTTATTCCTTAATTGTCATATTTTTCTTGTATTATGTATAAATTTAGTAGCTTGGTGTTGATAGCACAGAATTAGGTACTGTATCAAAGCACTTACGGAAAAAATAAAAACAATTACAGTCATTTATCAGCGCAAAAATTATTTAAACATATTGTATTGCGCTTCACAATTACATGACTCACTAGGATTCTAGAGCTTGGATTTAGTTATAAAACACTAAATCATCTGTTAGCAAGAGCACATTTATCAGCGCAAAAATTATTTAAACGTATTGTATTGCCCTTCACAATTACATGACTCACTAGGATTCTAGAGTTTGGATTTAGTTATAAAACACTAAATTGTCTATTAGCAAGAGCACACTCATTGTCCATGAAACCGATTATACAAATGTGTTTTTAATTTTGATTTGAACATGGGTTCGCAGTGAAAGTCTTTCAGGTAGATGGGTAGATCGTTCCACCGCTTTGGAATTTTATAGTTTCACCAGGGGTTCCACTAGCTTCTGAATCTGAAGGGTCGATCTGATACTTTTGACGTAATTTTACCATTTTATAGTCAAAATACTCATGACTTTAAAAGAAAATGACCCTTCAAACCAAAACCTTGAGGGTCAAAATGTGGCTGTTTGGAAATTTTGAGGGTCAATACCCTACTCCCGAGTCAAATGGGACCTCTGTTACTCATTCATTCAAATTCTTTGTAGTTCTTCAGCAACTACAAATTGCAGTAATGGGATGTGCAATGTTGATCCTGTTCACTGAATCAACTCCTACAAACCATGTCTGTCCACAGTTTGTAGCTGTTTGAGAATGGTAAATAATTTAAATATGATTGTAACTTTAAGATTGTCGTAAGTGCTTTGATAAACAGTATCCTAGTATATAGCGATATGTATAGTTGTTTGTTGACCATGTATACAGGGATTCTGTCTCTCTGTTTTGTTATGTACATTGTAATGTGAGTGTAGGTTTGCTTGTAAAATGGTGCTGGTTTGTAAACTGTTCAAGAAATATTGTTCTTCTTTATATAAGGAGTAAAAGTTGAAAGTTCCCATGATTTCATTGTATTAGACAGTGTTGTTGATAGACATATGCAATGTTTGTTGATGTCTCTTGATTCAGTTCAGTGTGTTAGGTTAGATGTCATACTATGTCAGTACACACTTAGCACTGGTCTGATGTTGATGGTTCAGCACAACCTCTGTAGAGTAACACCCATTTGTAATCACCAAAACAAAATTAGCTGTTGTACTGAGGTTGTTGCTATGGAGAGGTTAAATGTATACAGTGAATGTTCAATTCTGCAATTCTTGAACAAAACGATCATTTTACCAAAGATAGGTTGTTGTTTATATAGTCCAGTCAGGGTAAGAATACAGTGACGCAGCGGTCGGGTCCACTATTACATTGAAAAACCAATTATAAAGGCTTAAACAGATAGCAATTATTTCAATGCTTAACTAACATACTATATTCGCACTACCTATTCAGACAATGGTTGTAATCTTCTGTGTACACATAAACAGCTACGTCACTGTCACCAGATCCTAACTGGATTATATATAAGTAAATATTTTAGATGCAAACACTGTATGATACATGTTTATGCATATATTACTTGAATGAATACATGATATATGTGGTATTATAAATCTTTATAAGTAATGCATAGATGCATTGTTTGTATGTTTTTGCTTATAGTGACATATCAGTTATATTCTGGGGCTATTAAAGAAGCATCTTAGCAGAAAACTTCTAAATTGCGTCTGCTAAACAAGAAAATCAAGATGATTCTTTTTTACATAGATTTCAAGCATTATACAGGGGTTTTACAATTCTGGAATAATCCGAAAATCCAGATTTGCTGAATTAGAAAGAATTATCTTTACTGCACGAAATAAAAGTGATTTAATGAAAAAATTCAAAGAATTGACGAAGTAATGGTTATTTGCAGTTCCCAAATCTGAATTTTTTCAATAAAACAATGTTTTAAACCTAGTCTAGGTGTAGGGATGCATGCTAATGTCACTCGAAACAGGCTTGTGACTCGTTTTCAGGATATGGCAGTATGCCTTCGTAGAACCCCTGATTATATGAAGAGCTACTATAACCAATAAGAAAACATAGATTATTCTTCATATTGCAGGAAGTACAAGCTGCCCAATTTTTTAACTGAAGTCAAAGTCTTTGAGTTCTCTACTAAGATGCTTTGTGAATACCAGCCCTGGTTTCCAGAGATTTCAAATCTACCAAATTGTATAATTATGTTTGCAGTCATCAGCGAATCATTTATTTGATAATGAAATCTGTAGATCTATTTTTAGATCTCAAACCAAAAGTTTGTAATTTCCTTGAATACATACGTTGACTTTTCATTATTTAAAATGCACCAATTATTAAAAAAAACTTGATTGATAAGCTAGTCCAAAATATGCTTTTGTAATTTGAGTTACAGTTTATTGCCAGAAGTAAATGGCAAGTTGTTTTGATCCACAAGTTCCTTGTTGTTTTTATGGATTAGTTTATTGTACTTCAGTATGAGGTTTCATGTAAGGTACAAGTACATGTATATAGATAAAAGATTTACATTCATAATTTGAATGATGGTAACTTCTAACAGGGTAATATTTATTCATACACCTGGATTTGTGACCATCAAGCTTTATGATATAAAATAGAGATGGCAACGAGTTCTAAAATCGGTACTCGGTCATTCCTCCATCGAGTACTCGGGTACTTGGAAAACTATAAATATCCGATAATCGGACCTTTGAACAAGTACTACTTAGTAAAAAGAGTGAATAATCAACAGATATTGAATGCATTATTTTCTACAAAAACTGTACTGTTGCTTTCTTTGGTCAATAAATAAAACATTTGTGTAATGAAACTTAGTGAATAATTTTTACCAGAGTTTAAATTGACATGTTAATGAATTCTTGCCATTTTTGTATAAATTTCTTCTAGAAAATTCTTTTAATTCCTCAGTTTATACCTCAAGCAATGATGCTTTATTTCCTGTATTTAGTGTTTTTACCAGCAATTGTCTTTCATATACTGCAAAAGCATTGGTTTAAGCTTATGGTTGCTAGACACGAATGCATGTTGATTCAATCTTATAGTTTCTAGATCGCACTATATATTGATTCAAGCTTATAGTGGCTAGATAGCAATATATGTTGATTCAGTCTTATGGTTGCTAGATTGAATGTATGCTGATTTGAGCTTATGGTTGCTAGATTGAAAATGACAATTTATATTGATTCAAGCTTAAGGTTGCTAGATTGAAAATTAAATCACAATTATGATGATTGAAGCTTATGGTTGCTAGATTGAATGTATGTTGATTTGAGCTTATGGTTGATAGATTCAAGTTGATGTTTGCTAGATAAAAATGACACTATGTGTTGATTCAAGCTTATGTTTGCTAGATGGAATGTATGTTGTTTCAAGCTTATGTTTGCTACCTTAAAATGACAATATATGTTGATTCAAGCTTATGGTTGCTCTGCTCCCTCCTAAGTGCTCTGTTACCCGTATATTATAATCATTTACTGTATGGAAAATGTCGCTTACTAACGTGATTGATGTTGTTTTAATATATAACACATATAGAGTTACCTAACTGTAAATATATGTATATAGTTCTTGTACATTGTTAAATAGAAATATTCAGCGTAACAATATGTGCCCGATGAAAATGGCCTTTCAGTGAACCAACAGTATGTACTGATCCAACATGTATTCAGTGTACCAACATTATGTACTGATCCAACATGTATTCAGTGTACCAACATTATGTACTGATCCAACATGTATTCAGTGTACCAACATTATATACTGATCCAACATGTATTCAGTGAACCAACAGTATGTACTGATCCAACATGTATTCAGTGTACAGAGTTTTGCGAAGCTTTTCAATAAAGCTGCATTAATTCTGTTAACAGTGTAGTCAACTGTTGTTTGAAATTGTGATATGAGGGTAAATTCAATAAATTCGTAGACTGGGTTCATCATATTAATACCCAATAACACGGAAAAATACAAACTACATTAATATGAATGACCCTTGTACAGACTCATTTTCATCTTATTCAAACAACATTAAAACCTATATAATAATGATGATATTGTCGCACATTTTTCGTGCTGATGAGACCTGGTGTTATATTACTTTGTCATGTGACAGTCATGTGATCGATCAGGTTTGTAACGTCTATATTTGTGAAGTAGTTTTATCAATCATGTGATCAATATGTGTTTATCATGTGACTTTGTATTTATAAACATGTTTTATTCTCGATACCGACATTACAGGATAAAACCTGTTTTCCGGAATTTACGGATTATGTTCAGGGGGTTAGAAACACAGATGGGCTAATAAGCTGTTTATAGGGAGTGTATAGAAGTAACAGTTTTGTGAACATTATACCCGTTGAATCTGTGGGTTCTATGGTGATATCCCTGATTTTTACCCAGAAATTCCGTAAAACATGTTTTATCCTGTTATTTTGATATGGTGAATTTGCTTTTCTTATATTTTGTTTGAGTTGTTAAGCTGTCACAGTAAATATGTGTTTATATAAATCAGATAAAAATAAATTATCACATTATTGCTGGTTTCTTTTAAATCATATAATATATATTATAAATCTAACAATGGGTAGCCAGCGATACAGACGTATGCACATGTAAAACATTAATTTGAAAAGTAAAAAAATAAATGTGGCCAAAATGGTATTAAAGTCCTTAATTTCAACAACCATAATGACCCCCAACCATAACCACCATCTTCAAGGCTAGTGTGCGTAACATCAATTCAAGTCTGGCTATGCCCCTGTCTAATATGACTATGATTATAAGAATCCATCATGAGCTTCTATGTAGGATAAGGATATCTCACCCGAGGGGTCGGATTTTAACCAGGGACGAGGCTTGCTGAGTTCCTTGTTAAAATTCCGACCCTAAGAATGAGATATCCTTATACTACATCGACTGTCTCATAATGGATTATTTTTCTCCGATGTAATGTGAGAAAATGGGACTTTATAACATTATTTAGCTTTTATGGCGTCAACATTTTTAAATGGTATAGAGCCTATTGGCGTTCGTCTTCAATAGCTTTATATCGCCATTAACACCTAAATCCCGAAACTAAGGTTGGAATGAGATCATTCTGAATGCAGACTTTTTTCCACCGTTTGCCTTTCACAAATTCATACTGTATTTCCATTCTGTTGTAAATCTATTCCACTTTCTAGCATAGTTTTAGGATGAAACTTTCGTCCTAAGTTCTGTCCTGATGTAGGTCCAGCCTCATTCTCTCCTATACTGGATATATAACTCTCCTTTAATTTGAAATCATCTTTAGCATCAAAATTGTCAATGTGAATGAAGGACAGTGGTTTCTCTGACCATATATCGAGCAGACGAGATTTCCAGGATTCCAAGATGGCGGCACGTTCATCATCTGTCGTATCTAACATGTATGACACTTGAGGTGATAGTATCTGGATGCCGGTCATTCTGAGAGCATTCTGAATATCAAATGAAACAAAGTTACATTTCTATCAAACAAAAACACAAATGACGTTTTTGACCTCGCATGACCCAGTTTAAAAAAAGCCCGATTGTTCATAGTCCTTGCACATAGCATCATCTATAAAGGTATTAATGTAATCAAAGAGTACACCAAATAATGTACTGCTAGCAGAGCACAGCACCGAGAAACGAGTAATTTAAAAAATTCGTTTTATATCGTTATTTGAGGTTTGGGCTTGGATGTTTCAAAAGATGGCATCTCTGAGATTGACAATGGAATCCACTTCATTGTACATTGATTGCCATCAACATGCTCGTGGTCTGTGAGGGAGACATTTTGAGATTACGTACGTGTAACATTTGGCTGCGTATTCTCTGATTTTAGTACGCAGCAAAAAGGAAATTAAAGAAATAACACAGTACGAAAATCACGACACTTTAAGCACTAAATAATGGTTAAATGTTGATAACTTACATGTATAGGCCAAAGTATAACATTCATATCTCCAAACAGTCCAGTATTAGAGAAGTAACCTTGACTACCACCCGTTGTCATTGACAACACAATCTTCTTGTCCGTGAAAGGTCCATGATCAAACCATTTACCAGCTTCCACATCGAACATCACGTGTTCTGCTAGACATCTATCCAACCACCCCTTCACTATAGCAGGCATACCTAACCAATACATGGGAAACTGTAGAATAATGAGATCGGCTGCTAGAATCTTGTCAATTTCAACCTTGACATCGTCTGGAAGTCGTCTGTTGATGGCTGCTTGTTTCAATTCTTCTTGATAGTTGAAATGCTCCTCATTATGAAGTTCTGTGGAAAAGAATGCGACGTATAAATTGTGGCGTTGTTTGATCAAGAGATTTCCGTACCTCAATTTTCTGACCGTGTAGAACGATATAATTTTCGGAATGAACACTATCACGGCCTCGGTCCTGTATTTTTATTACAAAATCGTCTGCATTTTCGAAAAAAGAGCAAAACATGGTAGGAATGTTACGTTATTATTTAGCTGACATTTCCATCTGTCCCACAACCAACTACCGGGCCAGTTTCAGCCAATGCCATATAGATGGGTAGAATATGTATGTATACATGTTAACCTTTGGAAGAAAAACGTATCATTATGTATAGATCTAATTAATGTCAATCTCAGAGACTCGCCATGGAAAAATACGAAATCTAATTTCATAGACTCACTCATTTAAGTACAAAATAGTTTACCTTTAAATGCACATTTCGATGCAGATGGGTTAAAGTTCATTTTGTAAAGATCTGAAATCTCCACGATATGACCTTGACTTTGTAATGTTTCTATGGCGACATCTTTTAATGCTCCGTTAAACGACTTTGGTTCTTGGTGTGCATACACTATCAGCACATTCATGGTACCTGACATGTTTACTGAAAACAGAAGAAAATACAAAAAACGTAGGACTATAATATTATGTACCGCAATTATATACATGTATAACATTTCTAGTAGCTACAAACTTAAGTACATGTACACATGTATTTGCAACAACAAATGTAACAATTATATGATTATTGAACGTGTTACCTGTGCTCGGTAATTGTTCCACATGCAAACAACATTACGTGAGTTTTATACTTATGAAACACGATGTTAACAGCTTTCACTCTCTTTTAATATGACACATACAGTTACTACTCAGATTTATTCAGTCACGTATTGTCTGAGTTACTATAGTACCCAGTACGTCAAAAATACATGAAGGCATTTCGTGTGCTATAGGGCGGTAATTATTGTGCAACATGTATAGGTAACATTCAGGAAAGAGCAAGTTACTCTACAGTATAATCCTAGAAGTATGTATGTACAACGTAGGGATTCCTGCACTGTGCTTTGTTACTGGAAACATATTTTCTGCTGATCATTCTCATAATTTATATAAACACTAAGTAATCGTATATTAAGCATAAAGTAATCATGATTACAGCCCTTTTCAGCATTAATCGAGAAAAATCCATGAATATTGATTAATGATGATTACTTGAAAATAGTAATCGATTATTAATCATGATGATTACTTTAATCGATTAACCCATGTCTGGTCAGGAATACAAGGTCATACATGTGGTAGGACATTATGGTATTATTTTTCATATCTCGGATATGTGAGTGTTCTAACTGAGATCATGAGTAGTGTGGACACCAACGTCGTTTTGCCTCTTTAGCTGGAAAAAGGGTTATATCATGGAGCAGCAGACCATTTTGTCACTGCAGTGGAGACGACTGTGTCACCAGCAAACAACTGTACCTGGGATGGGACACAGATGCAAGACACATACTCAAATTTGGCTATATAGGCCTAATATGTCATACATGTATAAACTTTCTGTTTGTATGACATATTAGGCATATATTGCCAAATTTGAGTCTGTGTCTTGCATCTGTGATGGAACTGTATCAGGAAAATATTTTATATAAAGTAAGAAAAGTAAAGGTACTTGCACCAATCCATGTGACACGCCGGGTGTATACGTGTCAAGAAGCTGATGAGAAGTGACGTCACTACAAATTGTGATCAGCCTATTAATTATGACTAAATGCATAACAATATTTTACTGGGAGCGTGTGTTTTTTCAAAAGTATAAGGTGGTTGACCTTATCAATCGCTTTACTGAAGTCTAATATTATAATTAGATACGATCGGACTGTATTCCTGACGTGAGATCACCAACTAGCTCGCACGCTTGGTCTCACAGGATCGATTTCTTACACACGAACTAAAACTGAAATAGGCTTAGTTATACGTAATTTACTTCCAAATATACTATACTATACTATACTATACTATACTATACTATACTATACTATACTATACTATACTATACTATACTATACTATACTATACTATACTATACTATACTATACTATACTATACTATACTATACTATACTATACTATACTATACTATACTATACTATACTATACTATACTATGTGTCCATGCTAGTACATGTATAGTATTGCTATTTGCTAATGGTACAGTTGGAATATGGTTCTAGTATATGGTTCTACTATAACAGTGGGCACATCTGAGCGATGCAGGGCCCACTAGTTGAGTGTTTTAGGGATGCCTGAAAATAAGAAATTACGGGCCACTTGAAAGCCTTCTAGTGTATAGCTTAGCATTTCTTTAATGTTTAAGATAAAATCCGCTAAATAGGCAGCGCCTTAGTTCATATTAATACTCAATGACAATGGCCCATACGTTGTGTTGTATTGGTATCGACTGAATTCACAGGTAAATGTATCATTGATTGATAATTATTTTACAAAAATTAATGTTAAGTCCACAGGTAACTGTTTCATTGATTAAGAGTATTTTGTGTGTGTAAAATTGATATTTTCATTACGTTATGAATATATAAATTTTACAATTTTTTTTATTTTTCTCTCTTAATCAATGAATCAGTTACCTGTGGTTTAGTCTATTTGATACATAAATTTAACGCTTTTCCTACATTTCTTTAATAATAAATCGCTTTCAATGATACAGTTATCTGTGGCTGTATTATACGTCAGATTATTCCGAAATCATTGAATTTCGTCACTTTTAAACTTTTCGTGAATTGGTAGATAAAATGATGATTGATTAGTGGGATTGTGATTTCCCGGACACAGGAAAGGAAACCCATTTAACATACATCGGAAACCCATATTTCCCCACCATGTACATGTTCTGGGTGAAAGTACTTACAGTATACAAAGAGAAAGTAGAAAACACACGAAAGACGTTAACCGATTAAAGACTGGAACATTCCATGTATACCTATGTACATGTACGTGATATGTAAACGACATGCAATCTTGTTACCTTCACTAGGCAAAAGCTCGGTTTTATTTTATTAGCTATGCTCTGAATATAGAAACACGTCATTAATTTAATAAATAAAACCAAAACTACTACATGTATAGTATTAAATTTATGTAAATCTACTTACCGAGTTGTAATCCAGTCGCTTATATCGTAACTGATGGGGTTTCAAAAGTAACTTGGTACAAAACGTCCCTAGATAAAACACATGCTACAATGACTTTTAGTTCAACATATCCATGAGTGCATTTCATTACATAGTCTATGTATATAGTGCCCAAGGACTGGTTAAACTTCTTATAAAGTATGTGTACATGTAGTTCGTCAACAGGATCTATAATTATCGACGTGAAACTCGCTTGAATAATTTAAGCTGTTAAAATTATTGAATAAATATTTCTATAGCCAACTGCACAATATCATGTTGTAAACAGGACTATATATACATGTGTGTACTTTCATTATGTAAATAAGTCCATAATC
Organism: Spisula solida; assembly: GCA_947247005.1. Classification (NCBI taxonomy): domain Eukaryota; kingdom Metazoa; phylum Mollusca; class Bivalvia; order Venerida; family Mactridae; genus Spisula; species Spisula solida. The sequence goes on from OX365950.1 coordinate 50,256,229, forward strand.
CAGAATTGGTATAATCTGAGGAAATAGTATACCACTTTATACTCAAACATTATTAAGCCACATGTTAAAGCATATTACATAACAATTACCTAATATACTTAAACTATATTCTTTTTAAATGTCCGAAAAGAAGTGGTACATGTGCAACCTATTTGATACGGAATGGAGCAACATACGTTATGATTCCACACATCTCTTTGGTTACTCTAACGTTACATTCTGACATGAAGGTACGAGAGCGCATTCTGTATATTATCGACGGAAAAAACGTACATGGAGCTTCGTTCTATATATCGTTTTTTATAAGGAATATAATATACTATGTTTTAAAGCGAAAGTGACGTCAAAAAAACGGTGTCACACGTTTCGTCCAAAGCATGACAGCTGGATGCATAAACATGCATATAGATACCTGACAGGCATGCCACATCTCTCGTGTGACGGAGATTGCGCCCGGTGGTTACTAGAAGACCATGAAGGGAAGCTGCGTGCTGAATGAAGACAGCATACACACAGTCAAAGTATCATCTTCGTATGTGCGGCCTGCCAAAATGTATGAAAAGACGTAGAGACATCTTGTCGTCAGTGCATGGCATATGAGTAGACACAGTTCCATACACAACATGTACTGTAAACTTACCCCAATTTGGAAAAACACGAAACGCCCTTCAATACCAAGCTCTTTGGAAATATCGGCAACCTACAGAATATGGTGCATGTCATCATCACATCCAGACTAGAAATATAAACGGTCATAGAAGATTGGACGGACGAAGTAGAAAAAGAAGAAAGGTTGGAGGGAGAAAGTTCAAGCAACTTTGTTGCCAAAAATCGACTTCTGTCACATCTACTATTAAAGTAAAAGCATGTCGTCGGTAAGTTTTAGTTTAAACATTACACACAACAACACATTGTAATTGTAACAAAGTGACTCTCATACAAGGCGTTATCAGCGACATGTCACTACCAGGTATGGCAAGCCATTATCAGCGACATGTCACTACCGGGTATGGCAAGCCAATATCAGCGACTTGTCACTACCGGGTATGGCAAGCCGATATCAGCGACACGTCACTACCGGGTATGGCAAGCCATTATCAGCGACATGTCACTACCGGGTATGGCAAGCCGATATCACCGATATGTTACTACCGGGTATGGCAAGCCATCATCAGCGACATGACAGTTGTCACTACCGGATATGGCAAGCCAATATCAGCGACTTTTCACTACCCGGTATGACAAGCCGATATCAGTACATATTGGAAATTATCATTTCCGCTACCATAGCGTACTAATGCAGACTGGCCGGGATGGCCATTTCGTCCCCCCGTAGTTTTCGACCTTAATGCCCAAATTTGGGAATTTTGCTGTCATGGGTACACAGGCATCCCAGACTAAAGGATATTACGGGCCCATGGTCGTGTACAGGTTTTTGGGCCCTCTGACCCCCTTTAAAGAGGGCTTTGAACATAGTTTTTCTAAAACTGAAATTACTGGTCCTACCTGCCATTGGCAATTTGCGGTACGATTCCCTGTGGAATTGCAATAACATTTAGCGTCAAAAATGTTGGACGGGGTATAGGGACCATATGAATTTCTCATAGTCTCCCAAAAAATCGTGGTAGCGGAAAGGATATGAGCCGTTCTCCAGGAAAACCTGGCTTAGTGACATTTGATAGTAATTATGTATTGAGGTTTAGAAAAGTGTCTTAAATGAGAAAAAAGTCATGTTCTTTGATTTATATTTAAGTACTTTGATAACATAGTACTATGTCTAAGATTTATTTTTTCTCATGAATTAGGGTTAAATGTTTTCTGTCGTTGCTATGGTGACCGATTTCTGAAAAGTACCCATATTGAGAAACACGTGGGGTTAGTGTTTTCAAACTGTAGCTTCTTATCTCTAAAAGCAAACACTCACGATTTTTATTAAAATAAGAATATAATTAAAAAATTGTGATACAATTCTGAAAAATTACGTCAAGAATTTATCAAATACTGAATTTATTAAATGCTTGGTAACGTTACGTCAAAAAAACGTTTGGATGACGTTTACAACGTCACTCAAATAGAAGGCGTGAGTGGTTAGTTTTAAAGGTCTGTAACTTTGTAATTTGTTGTTAGATTTAGCTCAAATTTTCAGAAACTGTTCGTAAGAGTCTTGTCATTCTTACACTATATTACCATGTTTTTCATAATTTTGTTACTAAGCCCGGTTTTCCTGGAGAACGGCTCATACACATTAATATGTGCAACGATTAGAACCAATCATACTTGAGGTCCCTTTCTAAAAATCGTCACGTTTATTTAGTTCCGTTAGTATCAGATTAATATTGTTTAAATATTTAATAATTGTCAAGGTGATGAAGTTATGTACATATATAAATAAGCTCGTCTCCAGGAAAACCTGCTATTTTGCAAAATATTGATTTGAGCTTTTCTATAATTTAAAAGAGTAATCTTAATGAAGTATTTTCAAAAGAAATTGTGTTAATATCTGCCTGAGGAAGTTTCAGCTATTTTGTAAAGGCCCTATTCGGGGCCTTTTGTATGACATCGCAAACGTCATTCAAACGTTATTCGACTTTCGGTAACAAATATTTCATAAAAATACAAACTGTCAGAAATTAATTTATATTTCAATACACAAATAAATAAAATAATTATATATTTAAAAGTATATTTATGTTGTTTTTATTCTTTATCTATGATACAGTCACCTAGTGATTAGGTTCATTATGATGTAGGATAAAAAGTTGTTACGCAAGTTCGAACACTCAACACAAATTATCATATTATTATTTGATAACAACAGAGAGATAAAACTAGGGGTATTCTATATACACCATGTGATAATATGATAACAAATTTTATACAGTGTATAATGTATACAGTTATATTGTGTTAATTAACAATTTATATAAGGGTTTGTTTCATAAAAAGGATAATAAAACAAATTTCATGGACGTCGAAGAAAACATAACTTCCATTTTGAAAAACTTGGAATATTACACACACCAGTGAGTAAGTAAGTAGACAAATGTTTGTACGGAATTTCGGACCGTCGTCCTTCATGATAAAAACTTACCACAGCAAGTGTGGTGATTTCATGTTATTTACGTTTCAAGTTACCCCGACAACATAATTTAAGTTTTTTAGATGTCCATGAGGTAGGATGAAATTGATTTCAAATTACTAAGGGGTTAAACTTGATAGTAATTACAAGCTATTCCCTACTATTTCAGTTTATTTCCTCTCATCTACTAGTACATTGTAAGGCGGCACGGTGGTCGAGTGAATAACACTATTACTAGTGACTATGGATTGAAATGTCCCTGGTTCGATACTCGACGACTGGGACACTTGGTCATTTCAGAAACGCTTTTCAGTGTTTCCACTCAATTAGGGATGAACTGATTGGTATAACCCAGAGAAAGTCGGTACTGAGAACCAATGAGTCTATACGGAAAGAGTTAGGATATAATGTCTTTTCCCCTTCGAAGTCGGAAGTCATTGGACATTCTGGCAGGGAAATATTGGATGACTTCGCACTTACGATCTTACACGAACGCGAAAACAATAACAAACACTATCTGATGCAAGTAGTTATGTTTTCATTTAGTAACATGGACTGAGCCAGAAGTTTTTCTTATGGGGTTCCGACCAATTACTTTTTCTTAAGTAGAGTTCCAACTAGCTCTTAGAGGACAATACGCACTTTAAAACTCGTGTAAATGTAATAGATTTGCCATAAATTCAAGGGAGGGGTGTCCGAACAAAAAAACCAACAACATATATTTCAACCGAAGTCGCATACTTCCATGTCAATGAGTTAAATAATACGGTGTTGCGAATGATTAATGTCCTCAAACTCCACAATCAAACTAAAACGTAATGTATATCAAAATGTTTAAAGAGACAAACCACATATGATTTAACTTACGCTCTCGAATATTAAACTTCAATCATAATATCAACTAGTAGCTAGACCCTTTCACAGACCAGTTTCATTGACTTCAATCACATGCATGAAACCATCATAGTAAAGCGAGGCGTTCAGCGAGCGTAGTGAATCGAGTCCTGTTTAGTCATTAAAATTTACTTAATAGGTTCTAACTGGCTTAGAATATAACATTCTGCATTCTGATTGGCCGATAGACGCATGACGTCAAGTCTGTTCAGAGAAAATTTAATGATTAAATTTTCATTTAACCGCCAAAATTTGGCGTTTTCATTAATTGGTTCATAATGTAGGTTATACTCTAAATGATATAACAGAAAGCAGCAAGTAAAATTGGATGAAGTTACCTGAAACACATGCTGATATCCTATATGGATTTCCTCAGGGAAAGATACTACAACATTTTGCTGTTCTAAGAAGTAAACATTTCAGATATACGCCTATTTGCAGATGATGTGTAACTGTATCAACACATAACAACAGAAAGTGATGCTGATGTTCTCTAGGAAGACCTACACCCACTAGAATAATGGTATAAGAAGAACAACCACTTGCTCCTAGAGAAACTCTCTAACCATTGGAAACTCAGTTTTAGTTTGTGACATTACATTCTGACGTACCTGTACATGTTTGTTTATGTCGGATACAAGCTTTACGCTTATGTTATATGACTGTGTTAAATCATAACCGACTTTAAATAACGACTACCGGTATCTTATCGTTTTATTACAGATTTGGACGAATGAAATATGATAAAGCGAAGAGAAAGTACTCCTGATATAATACATGTCAATCCAAATCGTCCAAGGACGCCAGTGATCAGACTAAACAAAGTTAAGCCATCGGTATGCACAGAATATACTTATACTGTGAAATCATATATTTTCGTGGGTATTAGATTTCGTGGATTTTAATAAAAATCCATTTTCGTGGGGTCGTAAATTCGTGGATTACAAAACATGGAAGGGTAAAGCCATGTTATGTATTTGTGAGTTCCATAAATCGTAGGAATTATATTTCGTGGTCGAATTAATCAACGAAATATACGAAAATTCCACTCCCTCGAAAAATAATGAGTTTACAGTTTTCTTTCAATAGCTATGCATGGTTAAGCATGCAAAAACATGCCTGTTTAGCGCCAACCAGCACTTTTTTAAAAAAGATGACTGTGAAGAGGTTCGTATATACATTTGTACATCGGTGTACGTGGCATCGTGGGTCGAGTGGATAACACTGGCATGACAACAGGTCGGGAGATCCCTGATTAAAATCGTCGTCGGACCACGTGGTCTTTTCACCTTTCACCCAACTACATACGACCTGGTTAGTAACCCAGAGCTGAGCTCCTTTTGTGCCTCTTGCTATTCGTCTATTCACTCCTTCAGACAGAAATTTTTCCAAAATCCGTAAACCTAAAACTAATAAAACCCGTGACCTTAGTATAGTCCGCCGCTGATAACACGAGCCTTTGTCTACAAACAAATTATTCACTTGCATATTCACTTTTAATACTATACACGTTGAATCTAAACTGATAACAAGCGGCCAGTCAACCATGAAGTGTTTATATTATGCATGTTTGTTTATTAATAAGTCTAGAATTATTCTTGGAAACATACACGTATAATGGTGTTTTCCAGGATGATACAGCATATGAGACGTTTACCGAGGGAAACCAGTCTGAGACAAAGATGTATAACCGAGGCCGGACACCACAACCACTAGTAGGAGGAGCTGCTGTAGAATCGTCACCACTGCTTACATCACCTGTACTCAACGAACACGGGTATAGTATACAAACTGTACTGTTGAAATGTCCTTGCGATTCACATTGCTTGTAGACGTCTTGATAAACAATGACGATATTCGTATACATGTTTAGTTTGCCGGGGATAACTCTAGCCTTATCAATAAACAAACAAAGCAAATTATAAACACTGCACGGTCGACTGGCCGAATTATCGATAAAACACAGCTACGACTGACCATTGCAAATAAGCCGTTCGAGGAAGAACGTAGTGCTATTGTTACTATGTCTTTTTGTAATATTAAATGCGGAATATTGGCTATATTAGAATGGAATTAATAAACTTGTACCAGTGTTGTATCTATAATAAAGCTTGTTCAGGTGCGAATCCAAACTAGTGACTGTGATTTATTCTACGATAAAACACATGTACACATGCATTATTTCTTAAGTAAAGTTACTGTAGTAAATACTGGTCTGTAAATTATCTGGCCGAGGAAAACTATTTGACTTGTTATATACTTAACGGATTTAAAAACGCGACACATGGGTATGTTGTTTTATAGCTGATAATTCAAGTTTATGCCATATTGGAATACGTCGATCCAGAAATCGAAAGTCGCATTCTGGCCAAATTTTGTTACATGGTTACCTCCCCTTGACCATAAAAACATTATGTAGGTCTATGAGACGACGGTGTATGTTTTGTGCAACAATTTTTCCGCGTCATATAGACACATTTTAAATAAAAGTTGGATATGTCATTTATTATATTCAATTTAATTAAGAGTTTGTATATAGAAGTCAGATTAGCCTTACGTAAACATTTGATCTGTTATACAGGCTTGTCATCTTCAACGATATTTTTAAAACCAATGCGCCGATAAACATGTAACTATTGTTTTCTGGACCAATGTCTTATTCGTGCGATAATTTAGTAAATATTAGTTGGATTTTATTAAGTTTGGTATCAAATTGGTGGCATTGAACTAGCCTTTACGAATATACAAATATATTGTATATGGGAATTTGTTCTCCTAAAATATACCAACATACCAACGTGTCGCGTTTTTAAATCCGTTAACCATATCTGATATTATCCCATACAGACATACACCACTATCCGATGAACCGAGCGATGACGAGGAAAGTGAAGATCTACCATTCTTCAGTAAGGAAAACTTTGTCAAGAATAAGTGGAACTTGTTACGTCAGTTAAAAGTTGTTGTATTGACAGTTGGAACTATGATCTGTATCGTAAGTATCATTCGGTAAACTTCTATAATTTCCGTCAAGTTTAAATGAGTGTGAGATAAGTGTGCTCGGCCAATTCCGCCAAATGAGATAAGTGTGCTCTGCAAGTTCCGTCAATATGAAATAAGTGCGCTCTGTCAATTCCGTCAAGATTGGCAATTCATTTAATATAAAAATACATTGTGTCATTCCTCCTTGCCTTGTTTTGTTTTTCATTCAAGCCAATTACTTCTATTATTATTTAGATGGAATCAGGTACACGCATAAGTCAACATTTACTTGTGTATTGTGGTGTTTTCATTCGCAATGGTATAATTATGTTAATAATATTATGTTGTCCTCATGGGTCTACGATCTTCTGTTGTTTTTTTAAAAGTAAACAATTCTGCACATAAGTAATTAAATTTATCATAATGAAAGTAACAAGTTCTATAGACGTGTACATGATCCGATGTTTTAAGCATATCACCTAAAAAACGTTGGCTGTCATGTTCGGCTTTGACAACTTACACGATATCAATAATTGACCTCGGATACAAGAACAACCATGTCAGAACTGTTATATGTGTTACTGAAGATGGTTATGATAAAAACGAATTTTTTTCAATGACAGATATTTATCATGATAAACCCCGAACATGAAGAACACTGGACTCAAGTATCAGTGGAGCCAAACATGGAGAGTGACTTTCTTTTACATGGTAGGTTCCAGAAAATACACTTACTTATTAGCATCTAACAAAAATATCTATACTTTTTGTAATTATATTGAATGTTAATGATGTGGTACTTGAAAGTTCGTACTTAGCACTGCAAGGCGATGACGCCGTACAGTATAGGTTCGAATCCCACACATATGTCGTATATGCAAACTACCAGTCGTGAAAGCTCGGCCATTTCCGTTAATCTCCGGTAAATAACAGTCTATTGCAATGCATAAAGGCCGAGGTGATCAGAATGGCAAACTATTAATGCTACTTGTAGTGAATACGGCATTAATTACTGTTATACCAAGAAGCCTAAAAAATTCTCTTTATAAATATGGAAAATGTACTACATATGCATGTAACAATAGTAGTTTATTACTGATATACGTTGTTTTTAAAATTGTACGACTTTTTAATACAATAGAAGAGTATTTTAGATGTTCCGGACGGGGTAAAAGGGCAACAAATGGGACTGACGCTGAATGGACCCTTTCAAGACAGCAGCGATAATTCAACATCATTTTTAGAAGTATATATAGGAAAATGGCTGGTAAGTGTAAAATAATATGATTTAATTAATATTGTGTAATAACCCAAAGGACGCTATGTCTCAATTTGAGGAACTGCGAATAACCACGCATGTTAATTAAATGTATATGACACTCTATATTAACGTATGTAAAATGTGTAAACATGCTGCCGCTCACACATATCGATCGGCCGATTAACAATGTTACCGCGGTAAGCGTAAAACGCACTAGTCAAATTATACCCTGCTTTATATAAGACCTCATAATGTTCGTATCTATTATCCGATTTTAAATATTTAAAGCTTGTAATGAAGCAGAGATATATGTATGTCTTTTAATACAATATTCATCACGATATCCTAATTATTACACGGCGACGAGTAAGAATCCGTTCTGCGTAAAAGTAAGTTTAAAATATCCCGTTTTTTACCAAATAAAAAATTCAATCAATAAGTGGTGAAGTTGAAATATTGGCGAATTTCGCAATTTAATACAATCGCTAACATTTCATCAAGCGTAAATTTTGGCGTACAAAGTACTCTAAGAAACAAAAGAATCGCTAATATTTCCGCAAGCATGTCTGAGGTTCAAATTTCGCTAACCTTTAGAACCGCAGAAATTTACACTCAGTAATACATTGGTCATTTTTTGCAGTCGACAAGAGAACATACACATTTTCTTATTTAGTTCAGCGATCGTTTTCATTTCATAGTGCCCAGTCTATCTCAAAACGTCGTGGTCTCCCCAGGTTCCTTTGTATACGAAGAGATAATAGAAAATCGGACAGGGAAGGCAGCACTCAACTTTACCTAAGTCTATGTACTCGTATTTTACAGGCCGCCAATTTAAGTATAGATGTTGATGGTCTCGTCAGTCATACAAGTAAACAAGTTCTTACAGATGTGGAAATAGACAACAATATTGAGATACATAAGTAAGTCGAGTTTCCTTTAACAAAATGTTGCTTGCCGAAGAGCATGTTCACGGTATATATTCCGATACACCACTTTTCAGGTCTGTCAGAGAATTGTACTGTGTTCATATGGCTCTGAAGGAATTGAAAACCGATTTAACGCTCCGTCGGAATTCAGGGTATCCTGAGTTCTGTTCGAGCGTTACATCGGTTTCAGCTCTGTCAGAGACATCGTATACCGTGATGTTAGAACTAGTTGAAAATAAATTCGTTCAGGTGACCCAATTATTAATTATCTTTGTCGCCAGTTTATATTTTGATTATTCAATATCAAATAGACATTGAATTGAATATATAAGATACATGTAGCAGGTTTCATAATTCTGTTACAATGATTGTTACAACCTTTGTCATTAACCTTAAAAACCGACATTTCTTTATTACAGTCATACAGTGGATATGAAATTGAAATATTTGTCATCACCGATACTCGAGTCTTACAGTTTGGAGAATGCATGCTTACCAATTGAGTACAGTTATATATTCACTGCAAAAACCGACAACGAGGAAGTATGTGCTCTGATTGTGTTAATATTAGTTTATGGACTAATAATATTTGATGTAAGTATGATTGACAAAACAATAATTTTGTTGAACCAGATGACTTGTCTTTAAACGCGTCATAATTCCGAAAACGGGGAAAAGTAGTACGAATGGAGTACGGATTCCCAAACTTTGCCTACATTTTTGCCAGCACATACTTGTAAGTACGTCGAGTTGTGACCTCCGCTTTATTGAAAAGTGTTGAACATGATGTTGTCAGAATGTGTTAAATGGCCGATATTAATTATTATATACAATTATAAGATATTGTTTTTAATCTTCCGAATAAACATTTTATTTGGTAGCATATTGTACATCATGCTTACTTGATTAGTTGGGCATTGTGCCTTGTATGTGTTTCATGATTTCTGTGCTCAGCTGGTTCAATTGGGCATTGTGTCTTGTAAACGTTTAATGTATTCTGTGCTCGACTGGTTAAGTTGAGTGCCGCCTTCCCTGTCTGACATAATATTATCTTTTTGCAAGCAACAATACTGATATGTATTATTTTGATAGAATATTACGTCTACATGTATACTTTCAGTTGGTCCATAGAACACTTGCTGCTATTCTAGGATCATTGGCGTCTGTTGCTGTCATGTCAGCTTTTGGCTTGGTAAGTGTAACTCACTAACTGTAGTGTTTCGTTTTAAATATTTAAGTACGTGTTACGCGTATGTAAGTTCTACATCGTATATATGCTCAACACAATAGTATATGCTAGTTGATTAATAGTTTGATGATAAGATACCTGGTTTACTATTATAATATCTGAGGATACAAAATACAATGTAGTTTCATCATTGACCACGTGTCAACATGGAAGGCGTAGAAGTTCTGTTCTCCTGCATGCTCCTATTGTATTGATTTGTCTGTATAGACCATCACTATAAGTGAGACATTGGAGCGTACGTATGGGCATGTCACCATTCTTCTCTTTCATACGAACGTACAATATATATTAGATTCGGATCTTTACAAAACTTGAAGTTAAGAAACGATACGATGTGATAATGCATGACTACTGTATATTATAGCGTCCTACACTGGAGAAGATTATGTCATGGTTAGATGTAGAGACCTTATCACTGTTGTTTGGTATGATGATTATTGTGGCTATATTCTCTGAGACTGGATTCTTCGATTATTGTGCGCTAACGGTAAGTTCTAGGGTCTACACGTGCGTGTGATTCGAGTTAAATCATTATGGACAATGTTCTTACTATACAAAAATATTATATTAAGTCAGACAGGGAAGACAGCACTCAACTTAACCAGCCGAGCACAGAAAACATTAAAAACACACAAAGCACTGAAAACAGGGCATCCTGTACTGAAAGTCTGCCGCCTCAGTCAGTCAAACTAAAACGGAACGAGAGCCATGTGACGAGAAAACAACAACCGGACACCACACACCACAAGGACAATCTACAACATATATATAGTGTACACGCAATTTTGAAAGATACGAAGCAGCCTTGTGCTGGACAACGAAATTGCAGAATGGCACATACAAAAACAAAAAGGCACAATGGCGAATTTTTTTTGTATTTTTACTATAAAGTGGACAATACATACATAGAGAATGGTTGACCAAAGGGCTTCCGCCTTGGTACGGACAGCGACAAATGTCACTGGGGGCTTAAACTTTTCAGTGCACAAAGTCTTAGATTTCGTACTCTGTTGTTTCTGCTGTGTGTTGCCTTCCCTGTCCGAGTTGGGACTAGTATTATCTTTTCAAAAACCTTAGCTTGAACATTTCTTTATCATACCTAGCTTTATATGCAACATAATGGAAATCGTTAGTAATCTATCTAACAAAGTTTACTAACATTTCCACTTAATTTAACTCATGTGACATGACCTTGTTTGTAACCATGACTTTATTAATTTTATAAATAATTATGTTATATTGAAGTTGATAGAATGCCTAAATGTTTTAGTTTGTTCCTGTCGGGATATTCGGCAAAAACATATGCAATTTGTAGGGTAATAGTGTTTTAATGTTATATGTAAATGTGTGTTATCGTTTATATTCCAGGCATATAAGCTAGCGAAAGGTCAAGTATGGCCTCTTGTAACTTTACTGTGTGCATTCAGCGCTATAGTTTCGGCATTTCTGGACAATGTGACAACAATATTATTGCTTACACCAGTCACGATCAGGTATGTATACTGTTTATATATAGTACATGTACATTCACTTTGAGTATAGGGAGATAGACTATGTCATATGAAACTAAATAGTAAAGCGAAAGTCATCAAAACTCAGCAATCGCCATTTTCAGCGGGACCACATTCATCCAAAGCTAGCAATTTGTGTACTGTTTTTTGTGTGTAGTACATGGTCTGCGTTTTTTTGTTGAGTGCTTCATTCGATGTCTGGTTAGTTATTGTCTTTTTTGTACAAAGAACGCAACGCCTGATGATAAGTTCATTTCAATGTTAAAGATATTTCTGTTAGAAATTGAGCCAGATATAATTGAGTCCCAAGGAAAATAGTTGGCTGTTGCATATAGATTAAATTGTTATGTGGTGTGTACGATCATGTTCTACAGGTTATGTGAAGTTCTGAATCTGGATCCGAAGAAGATATTAATAGCAGAAGTATTATTCTCAAACATTGGAGGTACAGCAACAGCCATCGGTGATCCACCTAATGTCATCATAGTGTCAGATAAAGAAATATCACGTAATGTAAGTTATAAGTAGAACATATGTATAGAAACCCGCCACCAATCAAATACAGTTCATGATCTTTCTTAAAGTATCCAGTTCGCAGCGCAACGTCAATCTCCTAACAGGGTTGCCATTCGTTGCTCGCGACATACATAGTAATTAGCGGTACATACAGAGATTGGAGCAGTGTCGCGTCGCGTGTACGGAGGAGCTGCTTTTAATGAGATTGGCATACCACCTTGGTGTTACATACTTATACGTTGTGTCAGACGATTATAAGCCATTTCAGTAATTCGGTAGGTAACGTCACAATTGAATGCTTTCAAGTTTTCTTAAATTTGTAAGCAGTTATTTCCCCTGTTATACGTAACACGCAAATGCAAATGATCTCTAATCTGAAATCCTCTCTTATCCAAACTTTCAAAAAAAAAACCAAACTTTTTGGTCAATCCAGAGGGTGTTCAGATTATAGAGAGTTTCCAGGAATTGGATGTGTTTACGTACATAGTAATTCTGACTCGTACTATATTTGTACAGGAGATACGGTTTGCTAACTTCACAGCACACATGTTTGTTGGTATATTGTTTGTATCTGTGGCGGGGTATGGTTTGTTGAGGTTATTCTACAGAAACATGGAGGATTTAGAGAATAAAGATCCTATAGAGATATCAGGTATGTCTACATCTGTTAGTTTCACATCAATGCTACATGTATATGTTATTCATATTATGACCTATTTTCAAAGTACACGTATATGCCTAATTTAATGGTTTAACTAATTCAATATAGTATTACATCGGTAGTAGAAGTTGAACTAACTTTTGCTTGCATCATCAATAAAATTAAACTTTGGTTATTACGAGCACTCGGTTTATCTCGAGCATTTTACCAGACCCGATAATATGAATTTATGTTACAAGTTGCATTATGTATTGAATGACTCTCGTACATATTAAATATTTGTAATAAACCTGTAGTGACGAGTATATCTTTGTTTCCCATTGACCAGTTACGAATATATCTTTACAGAATTAAAGCACGAGATAGATATGTGGAAGAGAGCTTCATTACGTATAGTACCGATATCACGTGAAGAGAAAGTCATGCAAGCCATATTCTTACAGAAAGTAGCAGAACTGGAAAACCAACTTGTTAAACGCATTTACAAAATCAAGTGAGTTACATACATTCACTACAGATATAGGCATTTACGCGTTGCAATCATTAAATCTATCTGAGAAAACGTGAATATCCGATGATTCACGATTATGAGTTGTATTTACACAAAATCCACAATAAAACTTATTTTCGTATAAAATATCAACAACTAGTATTTACATTCATATTAGTATAATTCTTTCATTCAAATCCATCTCATATGTGTTGATTATTTGTCTTCAAAATCATGTTAAATTATATTAACCATACGAAAGCAATATTATTCTTACACCATTCATGGCTTGTAAACTAGAATCTGTGTGCGCAACTTAACATGCATATTTGAATAACAGAAACTAGAATACTTATTGAGAAATTCGCGACATCACAAAATGTGCATGCTACGTCACGACACAGATTAGAGGTATATCCTAACCTAGCACATATATATATAGAATTGTAACAATACACAATCACTATTGACTCAGTATTGTAATTGCAGGAGAAGAAAACACAAGAATTTTAAGGAGACGCTGGCTGAATTAGAGAAAAAGGTCAGAACTAATTTGTTAATGTTATCTACGTGTTCCTTGCTTTTTTGTTATTATAAGTACAATTTTGAAAGTTTGTTATCTATGTGTTCCTTGCTTCTTTGTTATTATAAGTACAATTTTGCAAGTTTGTTATCTACGTGTTCCTTGCTTTTTTGTTATTATAAGTACAATTTTGCAAGTTTGTTATCTACGTGTTCCTTGCTTTTTTGTTATTATAAGTACAATTTTGCAAGTTTGTTATCTACGTGTTCCTTGCTTTTTTGTTATTATAAGTACAATTTTGCAAGTTTGTTATCTACGTGTTCCTTGCTTTTTTGTTATTATAAGTACATTTTCGCAAGTTTGTTATCTACGTGTCCTTGCTTCTTTGTTATTATAAGTATCTTTTTGCAAGTTTGTTATCTACGTATTCCTTGCTTCGTTGTTATTATAGCCTAAGTTTGCCAGTTTGAAATCCAGCGTAGTGATGCTTCGTTTATTTCAAAATGACATGTCTATTGGGTGCTGCATTGTTTGTATGTTGTCCTTGCCACGTGTGGTCGATCTTGTGATTTGTTGCGTGGCGCTTATTCCACATGCTCCGTTTATGTTTGGTTGAATGAGGCAGCGGAGGAGTGTGTAGGGATGTTTGTCATTGTGGCAAATTGTTTCTTGTAAATATGATTCGTCCACGTGTATGTACAATAATCAGCAATGTTTCTGTTGCTTATGTTATTGTCAAACATTTGCAGCTGAAGATCACCGATAAAGTTCTGTTATTGAAGAGTGGCATCGTGTTAGTGGCTGTAATATTGTTGTTTTTCATGCATTCATTTATCACGGGAATGCACCTTGGATTAGGTAAGTGCTATGCAATAATTGTTATTATTACCTAGCACTCTATATAACGAGTAATTCGTTATTTTTGACTGTTTCATGTCTTAATGTTTATTTTTAGATTCAGGTATGAAACAGTTCATTGCCAGGAGGGCAACAGTTTTAACTGTTACACCCCTGGATGAACTGTTACCTGCGCACTACGATGCGCAATATAAATTCCTGCAAAAACACCCTGCTAGATCTGTAGCGTATTTTTAATATAACTCTTGAACAATGTTTTGTCACTTTTTGCTTTATTACATGCTGATTTTATTTGTCTGATAATAAAATCATGGGGATAATGACAGTCTTGAATTGATAACAAAAAATATCCGCTATTAGTATGACAAAATGTCTTAGAAATATCCTTTTTGTTTGTTGTATAAGTAGAACTTTACTGTAGTTATATAGAGTAGTAGGTAATAAAACAGTTATTTCATGTCTGTTTTGGGTTAACAGTCAAAACTATTGTCCCTCGGTATCGGGACAATAGTTTTGACTGTTAACCAAACAGACATGAAATAAGTGTATACTGAAGAGTGGTATCGTGTTAGTAACTGTAATATTATTGTTGCATTCATTTATCACTGGGATGCACCTTAGACTAGGTAAGTGCACACTCCATAATTGTTATCCTATACATACTTGTAGACATAGCTCAGTTCTGTCTCATAATAAACTGTCGCGGAAGAAACCATGCCCAAATCGGCTGGACAATCCCTAATTGTAAATTTGTTTATTTCTTCTTAATGTGAATAACAGTTGAAACAAAAAATAATAGTTCCTACTAGTCGCCATAAGTGTAACTGCGACTTAAATCCGACTAAATAAAGTACAACGTAATATTATCTTGTATGTACACAACCCTAAGAATTATAATGATGTTATTAACAGGTTGGATAGCTATTATGGGAGCTATAATATTGATGGTGTTGGCAGATATGCAGGAACTAGAAACAATTATACACATGGTGGAATGGTCCACATTGATCTTCTTCGCTGCTCTGTTTTCACTCATGGAGGTAACATCAACACCTTTAACATTTAACATTGTGACAGCAACCTATTATCAACTACAAATACTAGTATACGAGTCCACACTCAGATCCACTTGCAGGTGCCTATAATTACACGTTCATGTATGTTTTGTGACAATGGTACGTATTATCATGATATAAAAAGCACCTAATAACCATTTGACCTGACCTAGCAAGCGTAGAGAACGCTGTGCAACCTTTTTTGTCGAAGGGTTTGGTCTAAGTTTATCAAGTGAATTCATTGGGTTGAAAAGATAAAAAGTTCAGTTACCATTGTTCGACGGCTGCTTTTAGCAGTTCACCCACCCTTTGATATTTTAACTTCCCTTGATCATTGGGATACCTAAGGCAACAGCGATCGAGTCTCCCTTGGGAGACTATTTCTCTCGTGTAGGGTGTGCAGCCTACCTTGATCTGCAGTTACAATCACTGGTACTCGATCAGACAATCACATACAAAAAATGTATATAATAATTTATAGTTGTTTGTCCGGTCGAGTGCCAATGGCTACTCTAAAATACAGGCGTTGAATGAGCTTTGTGTGATCGACTGGATTGGTGGCGGTGTGAAGAATATACTGACCGGTGTGTCCGAAGTACATATAACATTTGCCACATGTATCGTTATAACATGGCTACTGTTTGTTGCAGGCATTGAATGAGTTAGGTCTGATAGATTGGAGGTGGTGTGAAGAATATATTGAACGGTGTCAGAAGTAAATATAACATTTGCCACATGTATCGTTATAACTTGGCTACTTTTTGTTGCAGGCATTGAATGAGCTTGGTTTGATAGATTGGATTGGAGGTGGTGTGAAGAATATATTAAATGATGTGTCGGAAGGCAACCAGCTACTTGTTGCTCTTATCTTGATTATCTGGGTATCCGCTATAGCCTCAAGCTTTATAGATAATATTCCATTCACTACTGCCATGGTACGTTCTTCTTATGTGTTCGTTCGCTGGTAAATACTGTTTATTGTGCACCTGTCTGATCTTAAAATAGTGATAAAAAACTTCCACACGCCGGCTGTAACCCAACCTCATAAGAATATTCTATATCCTATGCGAGAGAATGGTGGTAGAATGGTGGTAAGTGATTTGAAATTCAGTAACCATAGTTACAACGGTCCTTTGTTGTTGTTCTTACACTAGTCGAATGTTATAAGTACATACTTTGTAATTTTCATTTAACTGAAAAAGTATTAGACCTATCAGTGAACCGAATATACCATTTGAATCAAGAAACTATCGTCTATCAAGTTGAGTAAATCACCATTTTGAAATACAATAACAACATAACAGAAAACGACCATTTATTTTACTGCTTAAAACAACAAAATCGCACATCAATAGCATGTATGACCACCGTCTGCCCTGATAATAGCCTGACATCCTCGGAGGCATTGATGTGTACCAATTTGCTGCGGGAGTGCATTCTATTCTAGTAAAGGGTTCGTTGTGAGTTCCTGTACGTTCTGGTGTTGCCGTCGTGCTCGGATGCGTCGCCCCAACTCATCCCAGACGTATTATATCGAATTTAGGTCCGGGCTACAAGGCGGCCTTTCAATCGTGCAACCTAAATGGGAAATTGCATCAAAATCAAATTCCATGTGACGAGAATGTGCTCGTATCTTACAAAAGACAATATTGGTCGAAAGTAGTGAGTTTTGTAAAATTGTAGTAGTAATTCGGATGACAAATGCCAATCGAAAGTTACTTCCATGCTCAACCTCAAATTGCTCCATACAAATAACTGGACATATTCTGTTCAATTCAACGATTCCACATTATTTCACGATCTTTAAGTAATACAGCCATTAGTCAGATGTTGTCATAAACGTGTTGTGACGCAATGAAGGACTATATGTAAATGACGCCATGTGACGTCTCAATTTCAAATCGAGTCAATAGAAACATGCTGTTTTTTTGTGAATCCAATGCAACTACCATAATAATAAGTGTGTACATGTGTTAAGAACCCGAAAACAGCCAATTAATGAATTAAATCTTACCCGTCTTACTGGCATGCCAGTTTCAAGCATTCATATCACAATGACGCACTCCTCAAGCGTCATTTGCGTCATATGATACGAACTATTTGTACGGCTTTATGTTTGGGAGTCGATTGGTAATCGTGTATGAAATAATTTAAACACATTTACACATATTTGAGATGTGTGCCCGAGAAAAATGTGATTTTGTCCTTTTCGTCTCGCTTCAATGATTTTCACGTAGATCTTGGTTTTTCTTCTTTTGTATTAAAGACAATCACCAACATATAATAGCTTAACAGTTTTATTGAGTTTAGATAATTATGTTCTTGATTTATTCTAGTTCTAAAAGCGTGTACTTAGAACATTCGTCAAGTGTATAGTCATATATGAATAACGAATCAGTGCATGAGTTTCATTAATGTACGTAAACGAATGTAATAGAATAGTAATGCTATAATTGATGGTAAAAACTCGGGAAAGAACATGGTTTAGTTGCATTTTCTCGTTCAGTCTTGTGTTTGGCATACCCAGCAGTGACGAATGCTTGTGGTCTATGTTATTTCTTGTTTGTGTGTTCCTTTTCTGCCTTTCATGCTAAGCTGTTTCTGTCCAGTATTGGCTTCCCTGTCTGAGTTTTCATTAACTTTTGGCATAAGTACGTGTATATTATACATTTATTGGGGGAAAACCCCGGTAAACAAGCTACTAAGACAGAACGGAGATATATTATGCATAAATGTATAATTATGTATGTTGTATAATGTTACAGATACCGATACTTCTAAAAGTACACGACGATCTGGGTATTGAACTGTTTCCAATGGTATTAGCGCTAGCATTTGGAGCATGTCTCGGAGGTACGTGTATATACAAATGTACGAGTATAAGAGTATGTATATAAGATATCAGAGTGTCTCACTTGCTGATGAACCATTGACTTCATCATACCAGTACATAATTATCAACATAACTATGGTTAATCCCGTGTTCTTGGCGTAGTCAAAGGTCATAACGATTATTAACACTACATTTATGTCAGTTTTAACGATGGTCATTTAATAATGACATCCAGAACTAGTTCTTTAGGCTTTTTGACAGCTGAGTCTTGGACGTTCAACGGTATAGTTTTATTTTCTCCTTTAATTGTCTGTAAAGTAGTGTGTTGTGTGATTATGCTTAGTGTTATTTCTGTATTCTGTGCTCGCCTGTTTCATTTGAGTACTGCTTTCCTCAACCGATTTTTCTTTATCGGTTTACAAAAAACAAAACAATTGCCGACTTCAATTGTAAACTACGAGGGGTGTTCCATATGTATTGTCACTTGGGTCACAAATCAAAGAAATTCGTTGATATCTTTAAATCTTTATACATTTCTAGAACCATCAAGATTTCCGCGATATTTCGTGAAAAAATCAATAAAATTTAATTACCGGAATGTTGTTTCTGTTGTCTTTTCAAAGGACTAGTAATAGACACTGCGACTTTGTTCGAATAACTGTCGATTAAAACTTCCTTTCGGGAAATATTCTTATTCCGCAACTATCATACCGTAAATATTGTAAATTCCTTCGATAAAAACATGATTTGCTGTTCTTGATTGCCATTCTTAACAAAATAAGAGCATTTCAAAGTCGCGAAAATAAGTGTCAAAAAGCATGCTACTTTTCAATGAAAATTTTCGATTAGTTTAATTGATTGGAATTTGACATATCATACAGGTATGTAAGCCATTGACCATCAACATTGATTTTTGGGAAGAATTTGCGATCGAAGTACAATTGATATGGAGTTATCGGTGCGTGAAACAACAAGCATCATTTGGTATAAATTAGAGTGATCTCCCTTGTTTTGACCGTCTAACTCGTAGACAACAAATAATTTCATTTTGATTTAAAGTTCTAATGGAAGTATTAGGGTCCAGTTATCGTATCGTATGTTGCAGGTTAAAGAATACTGACATTTACTTTTCTAAACAACTACTGCAAAGATGACACAAATTTAGCTTAAAATTAACATAAGGCCAGCATACCCTCTTCTAAGTTCAATAAATTACTTACTTGTTGACGAAAGGCTATGTAATTTTCCAGATATAGAATAGAAACATGCACCTTTTAGACAGTCATCGTAGAATCCTTCTAATATTGCCATAGAAAAATGCAAAGGACAGTGACAATACATATGGAACACCCCTCGTATTTAACGTTGCTTATAATTTATGCATGAAACCTATTCATTATCTTGTTCCCAAGTCATGATAATTGTAATACTTCTACATAATTTCTTAAATTCAAAATAAGGAAATATTTGTGTGTACAGGTAATGGTACATTGATAGGAGCATCAGCCAATGTAGTAGCCGCAGGTATAGCAGAACAGCACGGTTATGGTTTCACATTCATGGACTTCTTCAGGTTGGTCATTATTAGAATTCTAATTTAGTATAAAATCCACCCTACGTTTCACGAGCTGTTGGTGACCGTTTTTTCGTTTGAGCATTGCAGGATCCTATCCACAACAATATGACGGGCTTGGGCACCAACCGTCCATTGGGACTGTGCAGATGTTATAACATGAAAAAGCATGCGTAAACCCTAAATTTGTACATACGTGTATAGGATGTATGTACAATAAATGTGTACATATAGGCTATATGTACAACCAAAGCTCAGCTTAAATTTAAGTTTGAATTTCTCTATTGTTTGTTTGTGTGTACGTAGTGTTAAGTTGCATGACCGGTAGGTTCGGGTTTCATTCCGAAATTGGGCAGGTTATATACTGCTATGACAATGGCTACTATAATGGTGACTACATAAGTGTTGTCAGTGTCGTGTAAGAGACAGTAAGGT
Source organism: Spisula solida (assembly GCA_947247005.1). Taxonomy (NCBI): domain Eukaryota; kingdom Metazoa; phylum Mollusca; class Bivalvia; order Venerida; family Mactridae; genus Spisula; species Spisula solida. The sequence goes on from OX365950.1 coordinate 50,277,075, forward strand.
TTACCATCAGGAGAGTTAAGTGAACTAGACACCATATATACGTACACGACAGAGATTGTTGACTGAAAAAATTACAACTCAATTGAATGTTATTTTATATTTCAGGGTTGGATTTCCTATGTTGGTAACCAACCTGGTTGCTATGGTATATCTACTTTTATGCCATATATTCTATATTTCAGGGTTGGATTCCCTATGATGTTGGTAACCAACCTGGTTGCTATGGTATATCTACTTATATGCAATATATTCTATATTTCAGGGTTGGATTTCCTATGATGTTGGTAACCAACCTGGTTGCTATGGTATATCTACTTATATGCAATATATTCTATATTTCAGGGTTGGATTTCCTATGATGTTGGTAACCAACCTGGTTGCTATGGTATATCTACTTATATGTAATATATTCTATATTTCAGGGTTGGATTCCGAATGATGTTGGTAACCAACCTGGTTGCTATGGTGTATCTACTTATATACCATATATTCTATATTTCAGGGTTGGATTCCCTATGATGTTGGTAACCAACCTGGTTGCTATGGTATATCTACTCGTCTGTCATATTTGGGGTTCATGGGGAAATGCAAGTCTTATAAATCCTGTCACCTGATTGTCCAACATGCTAACATTCTACATGGATAACATTCTACCTGCTATAGCTGTAAATGTTAATTGGGACTTGGGCTAATGCATCTCATTTTAACACGGAAGTGTATGTGCGAACACTGTTTCTTGCCATTCTTGGACACAAAATTCTTAATTTGAGTATTGTTTATGTTCTCGTGGGCCATGCAGCCCTTGAAATAAAACTATTCATCTTCTATCATAATTTCAAAATAATTATTTATATTTCATAATTCAACATACATGCATATTAATTTGGTATTCGATAATAGTGCTGTATATTGTATTTGCTGGTACGGTGGAAAGTAAGAAGTTTTTAAAGTTCTGAATTCCAGAAAGTGTGTCAATATGAATATGGAAACAAGACTGCGTTCAATAAACGCTTATGCCCCCTGTGGAAGCCTTGTCCATAAAGTCTAAGTCCAAAATTAGGTCAAGGTGAAGGTCAAAATGGGGTTAGGTGATACTGGCGTGTGGAGAGTGTTCATACACAACATCCATGCAAGTTTGGAAGCTTTGCAGCAAGCCATAATGATGCTAGAAGAAACGGTCAATTTGGGTTAACCAGGACGGACGGACGAACGGACGAACGGACGGACGGACGGACGGACAGGTGCATCACTATATGCCTCCCGATCTATCGATACGGGGGCATAAAAAAAGAAAACGGAGCTTTTGGGACAATCAAATCCTGGACTTCAGGACGGAATCTGAAAACTCTCACCCATGTTATATTTTGTGTCGTAATCCAGAGATAACATGACTCTCATAAACTCTTGTTGGCACAATAATTATTATACCATATTTATATAGCACTTTTATCATGTAATTAAACGTTCAAAAGTGCAGTGACATGTATAGGCCGTTCATTTCTTGTCTATACGTACAAGACTTTTAGTGTTTTAGCTTCGTAGTCCAAATTGCATGCACCTTTTCAAAATGCGTTGAAAAAACAGGTGTAATCATGAAATCAAACAAGTACATACATGTATGTGTAAAATTATATTTTGTGACAATCATATTGTTTTATAGCAATTTGAAATCAATGAATGAAAATATGCAATAGTATATACAAATGTACTACTAAATTTTGTATTGTATTATATCACTGGCTTAGAATTATACAACCTTATAAGACTCGTACATATTTGAAATCTACATCACAAGACGCTTCCTATGAGCCTATTTTCATGAAAATCGGAACTGGTCATGTTGACCAAACTGAAGTTTAAAAGGCTTGTTTTTCAATAAGTAAAGAGTAGTTTTTTAGATAGTTTTTCCTTGTTTTCTCAAAATATTGATGTTGTACTTACAACCTTCTAATTCTAAGCCAGCGATATGTTACATGTGTTTTGATTGATATTTCATTGTTAGTTTTTTATGTTGCAATATATATATCTATAATTACTTTTTAATTGTGTTCATTGTTAAGTTTACTTGTATTAAAAGTGAAAAATATCTTTGTCATTTCTTTTCCCAGTTTATATATGAGCCATTCTCCAGGAAAACCAGGCTTAGTGACAAACATATGAAAATCATGATAATTTAGCATTAGAAAGACAAGACTCTTTTGAACAGTTTCTGAAAATTTGAGCAAAATATAACATCAAAAAATTACAACGTTACAGACTGTTAAAACTAACCACTCCCCCATACTTTGTTAGTGACGTCGCAAACGTTATTTGACGTTACGTTAACAAGAAGTTCATAAATCCAGTAGTTGATGAGTTCTTCTAAACGTTTCAAAATTGTATCACATTTTAGAATTATATTCCTTTTTTGATAAAACATTTTCTAAATCGTGGGTTTTTTAGCTTTTAGAGAAAAGTAGCTACTGTTTTCAACCACTAATCCCTCGTTTTCTCAATATGGATCCTCTTCAGAAATTGGTCACCATTGCAACGACAGAAGATATTTTAACATGTTTCATGAGAAAAATTAAATCTAAGACATAGTTCTATATTATCCAAGAACTTAAACTTAAATCAAAGAGCATGACCTTTTTGTCATTTAAGAGGGTTTTCTTAACCTTATTACATAAATACTAATACAATGTCACTAAGTCCGGTTTTCCAGGAGAACGGCTCATCTATATATGTGATATTACTCTTTTAAACAGTTTATACACGAAAGAAGGAATATCTGTGACAACTTGATATTTCATTGTTGTCTTATTATGGGGCAATACATAATGTATTAATTACTTTTTAATTATTTTCATTGTTAAGTTTACTTCGTATTAAAAGTGAAAACATATCTGCTTGGTTCCTTTTCCTGTGCTATGTACACTAATCCTACCATGCTTTAGTACTTTTAAAGAGAAAGAAGGAATATCAGTGCAGCAACTTGCCAGCTGTTATTCAATCAAGGTCCATCACTCCGCTCAACCTTGGTTCCAGCAAATACCGGTACACAACTCCATGTGAATACCATCACATATTTTTCTTTTATTTTGCATTCGATTTTATACCTGCCTAATTGGTCAATGAACTACGGTTTCGAGGGAAGAGACAGAAAGCTTGTACGATACAAGGAATCTGGGCGCGCTGTCCTAGCTCTTTTAGAATAGACTTCTTGGTTCTTGAACGTGCCCTGTGTTCAGCAACGATACATGTGAGACTACCTTTAGTTGGGTGGGAGACACTGAAAAGCAATTCTGTAATTTCCAGTGCCCCGGTAGAGACTGCAGTCTGGTCAATTACACCTTTTTATGTCGTAAACAGAAGACGAACATAAATTCACCCGGAGTGTGCATCGTTTATTATAATTACATTTCAAATTTGAATTATTTGATCAATAATTAACAAAACTTGCTAAGCAATAAATCAATAAACTGTTGCTAAGCAATGTATCAATTAACTGTATCACACTTAGAGGTATAAATAGAATACATGTATTATATCAAAGGATAAACAATGAGCCAAGGTACCAGTACATGTATAATACCAAAGGTCTAACAATGATCGAGCCAAGGTACCAGTACATGTATTTTACCAAAGATTTAACAATGAGACAAGGTACCAGTACGTGTATTTTACCAAAGGTTTAACAATGAGCCAAGGTACCAGTACATGTATTTTACCAAAGATTTAACAATGAGCCAAGGTACCAGTACATGTATTTTACAACAGGTTTAACAATGAGCCAAGGTACCAGTACATCTATTTTTTAACCAAAGATTTAACAATGATCGAGCTAAGGTACCAGTATGGTTACCATGGTTATACAATAGCTCTGACAAATCAAGGTACCAGTCGTCGATGTAACATTATCACCATATTCACATGACATGATTTCTATAAAATATTTAAAACATGATCTAGAACTTCCATAACACATAATATCCACCACAATTCAGGACCAGTCAATCAGGGGCATAGACAGGCTTGAATTTATGTTATGCACACAAGCCTTGAAGTTGGTGGTTATGGTTGGGGGTTCTTGTGATTGTAGAAATTTGGGACTTTAATGTCATTTTAGCCATATTTATACTTTTCCTTTTCAAGGTAATGATCTGCACGTGCTAACGACCTTATCTAGCTACGCCCCTATTAATGAATGTGTTTTCATCAACCCTTACACTACAGGCTACACTGTTCCCACAGCCTTCAATCATCTTCATCCCTTCGTCTCACATTACGTGCCCCTCCCCCTAACTTCCTCTTCTTGAAAGCCACAGGACCACCTTTACTTGACCCTAGAGATGGTAAACGTTTCTCTTTAAACTTCACTTTGGGTTCCTCGCTGGGTATAGGTATTGCGATAGTTTCAACAGGGGCTGCAATTTGTGGTAATTGTAAGTCTATCTCTTCTTCTTCCACTCTGAAATGGTAACAATAATCATTATAATGCATGTGTTTATTCTATACTGGAATGTTCAAGGAACTCATCGCTAATTAGATCAGTCCAGAAGATTATCGTAATAGTAAATTTGTCTTAATAGCAGATCTTTTTTCTTCTAAATTTAATACTTTGGTTCTTTAACCCTTAATGATTTTATTAGCAGAATGTTACTGTAAAAGAAATGAAATAAAACAATACATCAAGTTTTTGGCACCTTAAACAAGATTCAGGTTAATTCAGGCCTCCACTAATACAGGCCCTGATCTTTCAAAGTATCTCAAGTATAAATCTCAGCTAAATTTGATTCTGATTTGAGATAAAGCTGAAGTTTGAGCTCGTGAAATTTTATTGTTATAAACTGATTGTAATGTTTCTGTTTTGTGATGCCAATTGTTAAGTGCAGTCTTACATGGAATTTAACATTAAGACACATGACAATATTTGAGTTGAGATTTAGCACAGATTGAGATGCATTGAGAGATCGAGGCCAAGTCTGACTGTACTTACTGTTTCTGTACACGCGCCCATGTACCGTACACTCCACGTGAGCTACGATCTTGTTTACCATCATTATCCTCCTCTGATTCGCTACTCTCCTCAGGTGAAGGTGGAGACGGTGGTGACGGAGGTATATTCTCACCGGGGAGAGGTATAGACTCGATACCAGGGGGTAGTGGTATTTCTTCGACTGTGTTTGATTGCGACTGAAATAGAACAAGAATGTGTTCAATAAACACTTATGCCCCAGTGGAAGCCTTGTCCATAAAAACAAGCTAAGTCAATCAGGGGCCATAATTCTGTAGAAATGTTGGATAGTGTTACATGGCTTTGACAATGTAAGGAGTTTATGATGGTAAACAAGTATGCCAAGTTTGAAAGCAACACCTTGATGGACTTGAGGACAATCACTTTGCGCCTCCTGAATCAGTAGACGCCGGGGCATAAAAATGTAAGTGATTCATGGTAAATAAACAATTTACCTTGTTATAGTTCAACTTTTTACCTGTCACAATAACCATAATTGCACGGTATGTGTACACTATAGTAATTTCATCCCCAGAAAGGTGAGTATTACTACTCTATAGTGGGCAGCTACCATGTAATTTTGTTTAATTTGACAGGTCATTAAAACTGAACAATACATGTGAAATATGCTTAAAAATCTTTGGGCAAGTTGTCATTGTATTTTGGTCATTTTCGCCATAATGAGGTCAAGTTACTGAGGGCAGTTGACTTAACCAATTTCCCAGGTATAAATCATCAACCGAGCATAGCTTTTATTTGCCAGGCAGCTTTCTGCTGAAATATAGCAGGCATATGAGTGCCTCCACCTAGATTTGAACCCAGGACGCCAGATTAGACGACAAGCGCGCTTACCATTGAACTAAGGAGACATTCAACCAGCGTGTACATAGTATTGCTCTTCTACAACAAATGTGAAACAATGCCAACATGCGAAATGGCCATAAGACATCAATAACGTCAAACAGCTAATTCTTGTAAATTACATGTAAGTTGCAAAGGCAAAGTTTTAATTTTCGGTTGACAGATCTATGAAGTGTATCTTGTTGTATGGCTATTTTTTTAGAATTATTCAATGCGTTATATACTATGTGCAACGAATGAGTATGTATACTGTTATATTTAATGACATTCCGATGACATTGGGTCAGTGTAGCCATAGTGATGTTACAGTTTCTATTTTTTTTAAACCAAATATTTCCTCGAGTTTAATATTTTTATAGTTATGAATTTTTAATTTGCCAATCTATTATCTGATCGATTTTCATAAATATTGGTCACATAACAACGATTTCAGAGCATTTTTCCTCGTATTTGTTGATTCCCCCCTCGTACTGTATGTCAAGGAAATATTAAACAAAATCTACACAGGTGTATACTCATACCTGATCAGTTGCAGGATCATAGGCTGGTGTTGCATCAGTGGGTATTTCTAGTTGCTGTGACGATGGTGCAGGCGGAAGACCTTGTTCCGATAAGGAAATATATTTCTCTGGTGCTACCCATAATGATTCTAAAAATAAAACAAGCAATCAAAATAATGAAGTTTGTATAATGATCTTTCAATCTTTTATCACAGAACAGAAATGTTGCATTAGACTTTAGATTGAATACAATAAATACTATAAAGTCAATAGTTTTCGTGGGTGTTAAATTTTTGTTGATTTCGTGGTTGATCTTTGCAATGAAATTAAGTCCTCACGAATAATCGACCTCCCAATTTCAGAATGAGGTTTTATCCTTCCATGATATGCAATCCACAAATTTAAGACCCCACAAAATCGCATTTTTATCTTAATCCATGAAATTTAATGCCCACGAAAATATGTGATTGTACAGTAAGTACATGTATGTGAAACTATGCGACTATAACAAGACTTTAGATTGAATAAACAGTTCAGGTCCAATCACGAGCGAGACAACCAATTAGCGATGTATAAAAAAATATGGGCAACACCCAACTAGCTGGAAGGGTAAAACAACTCATGAATCTTATATTTCAAGGAGATTTTGGAACGGTACCTGAAATGGTGTTTGTAGTCCATTTAAACAATGGAGGCCCCTTCACAGAGTACATAGTATCTTTTATGAACAGCAATGTGTCACAATTTCAAAATCATTCAATATACCCACAGCAAAGTATTAAGTTACAATGAACAGAGCTCTTAAGAGCAGTCCGAAAACAAAATTCTGAATGCTTTTCATTTATCAAAGTCTAGTATTCTTAGATTAGCCTCCAACCAATTTACAACAAAAGTGGAATAAAAATGTTGTCACATAAATGTATGTCTTCCGCAGTTTCATTGAAATCCAATTAGTGGTTAAGGAGAACAAGTGTGGAAAACTTGGTGACATCTATACAGCAGGGGTGTCAACAAGGCCAAATTAAAAATCAGGAAATTTTTATGTGGCTGATCATTTTTACCAATCATGAAGCCTTCTATTGTTTCCATAATTGACTCAGTTTGAATTAAAGAAAACCTTACAGAGCAGATTAAATTTACCATAACTTTGCCATTTCTTGAGATATTTTCATCAAATAACTTTTATTTTTGTCAGAATCCATTGCTCTTTCAGGAACGATAAATCCCTTGACACCCCTGATACAGACAGACATACAGTACAAAATTAACATGTCTCCCCCACTACACAATGACATGTATGAAGGAGACACAATAATGGAACTTACCTCCAGTAGCTGTGTTTTTCAATAAATCAAGGACAATAGCTACAGAAAATTGACAAATAAAAAGCAATAAACTTTAATAAAGGAGCCTACCTCCAGTAGCAGTGTTCCAGTAGTAAGGATATCCCATATCAGAGACGGCCTCAAACCATTCTATGACATCTTTACTTCCTGTTTCATCTACACTATCAGCAGTTTTATCTTCACTACCCGATGCAGACGGTACGTAACCCTCTGGTAGCTGTGGTCCTTCAACAACTGGAAAATCAGTGATTAAAATTAGAAATGTGTTCATGATGTATTAATGACTTGTGTTTTTTTAGCTCACATATCACAAAGTGACAAGGTGAGCTTTTGTGATCGCTCTTCATCCATCGTCCGTTCGTTCACAATTTCTTATGAGCACACTAAAGGCCACACTTATGGCCCAATCTTCATGAAACTTGGTCAGAATGTTTGACGCTAAGAATCTAGGTCAAGTTCAAAACTGGGTCATAAGGGGTCAAAAACTAGGTTACTAGGTCAAATCTTGTGAAAAAAAGCTTGTGAGTGCTATTATGGCCAGATCTTTTTGAAACATTGTTAGAATGTTTGTCCGTACAAAATCTAGGTTTAAACAGTAAGAATATGATAGACCTTACCTTCACCAGGTAGTTTCACATTGTATTGTTTGGCAAGTTCTGGATTTTCTGCTATATCTTTCTTAAATGCTTCCATAGCTGCCTGTAGGGGATACAAATATAGTTACACAATACAACAATATATGTTTTATGCTATCGTTTATCAACATTTGAACTTGATAGATGCATATGTGGGATGTGGTCATATTTTACAGAACAACCTCTCCTGAGCAGCCCTCTGTATATCAGTAACCTTTCCATAACAACCCCTTCAAAAATTCCATGAGCTGATATTTACTCTAATTTAACTTCTGTAGAGCAACAACCTCTATACAACAGCCAATATTTGCAGCTCCCAAAGGAGGTTGCTCAACAGAGGTTGTACTGTAATACTATGCAGACAAGCTGTCGAGAAGTATACACATTTCTTTCAGCAGTTTTATTTATAAGTCATTTAACTAAACAGTCAACAAACCAGTCATATTAACTAAGGAATAATGTCTTGTAAGATTAATGTACATTTGAAGTACCAAAGTAATAGAAATTCTTTAAAAATGCCAATTAATTCAGAAGCAGGTACTGAACAGAATAAACTATAGTGACTGATAGAGTGAAGAAATAAATAAACAAATAATCACCTTTTCCATTCTGTCCATGTAGCCGCTTTCTTTCCTTTTCTTCTTTTCATCTTCAACACCTTTTTTACGAAGCTAAAACAAGCATAAAACCTTAATAAATTTCAAATGAAATGTTAACATCAACACGAAGGCACCGTGCGAGTTGTGTAGCAAATGAATCAAGAATTCACATTATTTATTAGGGGTGAAACCATACGCACAACTCACGAGACGATATGTACCTTTAATTTTTCTTACGCTTCAGTGTATTTCGGTTTGATGTGATATTCTCTTACTGCTCCTTAAAATACTTTGAGTTTTAATTGAGAGTTGGTAAACATCTAGACAATGAGTTTGTTGCTAATATTACAGCAACAATTGCAAACCATAATGTGTCTATCAATTTTTTTAAAATGACCTTTGACAATATGAAGTATATTTTAAGCCAATCAAAACGACTGATACATGATAATTATACACAATCAGTAGGCAGCAGCATGTTTTCGTTGTCAGAATACTATTTAATCTTGTACCGAACTGTATCGAAATTTAGTTATGTTGTACCATGAACCAGTTCACCCATACATATACACCACCATTATTTATTAAATTGTTAGAAATATCTTCATAATAATTAATATCAATAACTTGTTAACAAATCAACAATTTACATGAAATAAAGACTCACTTACCAAGTCAATTTTATCTTTAACAGCTTCTTTGTGTCGCTTCCCCTTCTCATGGAAGTCGATACTCTACAGAGAGAAAAATAATAATCATATTGACATTTTTAATAATGAAAAAAAACGCACTATGTACATGTAGATGTAGAAGAACCACAAGAATTACGGTCAATTTGGGTTAACCAAGAATTAGACGTTTAATAAGTAAGTCCAAAATTAGGTCAATGTGAAGGTCAAAATGAGGTTAGGTGATATAGGTGTGTGGAGAATGATCAAATAGAACAACCATGCAAGTATGAAAGCTTTGTAGCAAGCCATATTAATGCTAGAAGAAACGGTCAATTTGGGTTAACCAAGAATTTGGCCCTTCAATAAGTCTAAGTCCAAAATTAGGTCAAGGTGAAGGTTCAATTGGGGTCAGGTGACACAGGCGTGTGGAGAGTGTTTGTATACAACATTCATGCAAGTATGAAAGCTTTGTAGCAATATTAATGCTAGAAGAAATGGTCAATTTGGGTTAACCTAGAATTTGGCTCTTCAATAAGTCTAAGTTCAAATTAGGTCAAGGTGAAGGTCGAAATGGCGTCAAATGATACAGGTGTGTGAAGAATGTTCATATACAACATCCATGCAAGTATGGAAGCTTTGTAGCAAGCCATAATAATGCTAGAAGAAACGGTCAATTTGGGTTAACCAGGAATTTGACCCTTCAATAAGTCTTGGTCCAAAATTAGGTCAAGGTGAAGGTCAAAAGGGGGTCAGGTGATACAGGCCTGTACAGAGTGTTCATATACAACATCCATGCAAGTATGAAAGCTTTGTAGCAAGCCATATTAATGCTAGAAGAAACGGTCATTTTGGGTTAACCAGGACGGACGAACAGACAGGTGAATCACTAAATGCCTCCCCATCTATCAATAGGGGGCATAAAAAGAAAGAAAAAGATGATAGGGAAATTATATAAAGGGAGATAATAACAAGAGCACGCTCGACTTTCTCGTATTTGATAGTACCCTTGCACATCTGTGAGTGAAATTTCAAAGAGTAACAAGGGCAGATAATTCATAAAAATAGGTGAAAGGGTTACCATCCTAGTCAGTATGGACTCCCCCTGTGAGGGTGAATACTATTTTGAGTTTCAAGTGGATACCTGCGATAGTCATTGAGAAATAGACATTTGTGTGTAAAAATTTAAAGTCAGAAAAGGGGAATAACTCTTATAAATTTCTGGATAGATCATTTCCTCTTGTCGATAGATGTAGGCCATTACATTCCACAAGTGTATTGACTTTCAAGTTGAAACCTTTGATAGTGTTTGAGAAAATTCAGTTGATGTGTAAAATTTGCCACTATTTCTAAGTCCAAACAAGGGCAGATAACTCCATAAATATAGGTAACAAGAGTTATTAATCTTGTCAGTATGGACTCCCCTTGTGATGGTGAATAACTATGTTGAGTTTCAAGTTGATACCTTTGATAGTCTTTGGGAAAATGACTCTGTCAATAAACTTAACCAACGCACACGCAGACGATCCCGTCACGACAATATTATAGCTTGACTTTTTTCTTCGAAAAGTGGAACTAATAAAATGCAAGCAGGCAGAGTTCAAAAGAAGAAAAAATATTTAAATAGAAAATTACATCAAGGAAAATATCATAACTTCTTTGGATAAAGGGAAATAATTCAAGATGTTTCTCAGTCAGAGCACGTCTCCTAGATGCTATCTGCTGATATTTAAAGTTTCAAGTCAATACCTTGTGGTAACCATAAATAAAGTAAGGGATACCGGCTATTGATCTGAAGGTTGTCAGTTCGATCCCTACTCTAGCCAGATCAAAAACAGAAATGATTTTCAGTGTTTCCCACCTAACGTAACTAAAATTATAAGTCTTTCGTACGAGACGTTAAGCTAGGTCCCATGAACATGTATGATGCTTTACATTGGCATGTAAAAGAACCAGGGATGCTTCTGGAACTGCGGCATCTTCTGTATCATGCACTATCCCCCAATAACTAAAGTGACAAACCTCTTCTGGGGCCTCACCGGTATGGATTTCCGGTGACAAGATAAATAAAAGCATATAAATAATATCAATACCTCAAATAGTTTTGAGTTATGCTCTAGACAAAAAGTTATCTTAAAATTAAAGAAAGGGAGATAATTCTAAAACTAGACTACATAGAGTTATGGTTCTTGGTGACCCTGTTAGATATGACAACCAATATATCTATAAAATTTATGCAGCAGTTTTTAAACAAAAGGTTACTTACTGGTTTATTATCTGTAATCCAACATTTGCAGAATTCACAGAATTTTCTTGGCTGTGACTTCCAGTATTCTGACCTATAAAATCACACAAAAATTGTCAAACATTGCACACAATATATTTACATTACACGAAAATACGTTAAAGGTGAGTCATAGTGATAGAAAATGATAGGTAAAATATGTGAAAGAATAATAAATTGTAAATCCTCACGAGCTGTCCGAATAGTTGACATATCCGAACACACGTACATTTATAAATACAAGCCGCACGTGTTTACCCGCCAAAAATGCTACTTACATCGTGATATGAACACTGTGTGGAACTTCTACTGGTTAATGTTATCTTCTGTTGTCACAAATAAGGAGCAACCATTGTTAAAATTATTAATTTGTTCGGCGAAATCGCTTTGTTGTTGTTATTGTTTTCTGAATCATCGTCCTAAAACTTTTCGCTCTTTCGACATCACGCGTTGCAAACTCCTCGCGTCAGTTACTCCCCTTTGCATTTAGGTAAAACAGATACTAGTTATCACTCGGTACAGTTCCAATTTTAAAGAGTACCTTAATGTGATCTTTGACAGATCTAATATAAATAAGTTACAAGGTAAACTAAGTATGTATATATATAGATCAAACATGAGCATCACAAGAAATCCACAAAGGGTCCAATTAAGCCCATTATTTAACATTAACCCCGCAAAGCTCCTGGGGGTAGTATTCAATATTGATCTTACTTGACTTAAGGATAAGGACAACCTATCAGATCACACCATATTAAACTCTTGGTCAGTAACAGGCGATATGATTGGCTATCCTTATTCTCAAATGAAATAAGATCAATATTGAATACCACCCAGCTGGTCTAGATGGCATCAATCCGAAAAGGTGTAAAGATCTCCAATAATCATAATGATATTTAATAAATCCCTTAACAAACATTACTCTTGGCAAAATGTCATTGGACTGGAAACATAAAATTATGTAATTATGTTTATCTTGCTTTTAAGAATGGTGACGCAAGTCTAGAGCTCTTAAGATATTAACGGTTATATAGACTTGTACGCCTCACTCACAATTCAATTATCATGGAGTATGTCATTTCTTGTAAAAGGATGTCATACATGGTTTTAAATCATCACATAAAACGCGAAGCGTCTACTTATTTATCTCATTTATCAACGAATACTCTAGATATTTGCATTTATTCTTCTCAAGTAATTGCCTCACTCCGAGAGGAGTATATATACATGCATATATATACATAGCTATACACAGTATATGATTTTATTAAATTTTAACAAAGCTTTCGACAAAACCCAGGGTCATCTAAAACGTTTATATAATTGGCTTGACCATGGCGTAAATATGCAGCACTGTGCTTTTACTTAAACTAGTGCTCAGATGTGCGTTAAGTTCAAGATAAATGTATTTTAAAATCAACGAAAGAAAACTTCAAAATGAGATACATGTGTAGTGAGAAAGAAATGAAGTGTAATACAATGCGAACATATTTATAAGTTAAAAGCTGGTCAAAGCAACTATTCTGATTCTCAGGTGCGATTTTTAATGACAGTGTGTGTACTATGAATCTTAAACCCCTCTTTAAGTTCTGATGTAGGATATTTTTGCTTAGTCAGATGTTCCAAAGAACGACGGTAAATGGCAAAGGGAGTACATTTTTAAAAACATTAATCCAAGCAATTGACAGGTTTGTTTCAATTTGGCGAAACACCTTGTCTAGGCATTGTACCAGGAAAAGGACATGCCACATTTTTGTCGAAAAAAAAAACATTTAAACATTTTGCATAAATAAAATATGCGTTCACCTTTGTACTTTTTTCAATCCTTTTGAGTTCCGTTTTTTCCATAAGAGCATGTCATGAATGCGGTCGCGAACAAATTAAGCCTACCTAACTTCAACTTATGCCTATCATCAGACCCTTTCTAAAATAGCAGACTTTGTCTCTATATTTGGAGTTAGCTTGTAGGACAGAGGGTGCATTTGGTGCGTCATTCTCACGGATGTCACAAGATGTGATTGAACTGAGACTGACATCGTCCGATTCACACTTTTGTAGAACAGTGTCAGTCGTGCTATGCCGCGTTGGTACGTCTTCCAACAAAGTTCGTGATATGAATGCAAACGAATCATCATGCCAGCTTTACAGTGCCCGGTGGAGGGATGTGATTGAACAACTCAGTGTTTGGATGCAGGCTTTGCAGCTGCCCTGATTGCTGCCCTTCAGATTCATGATATGACAGCCCGTCCTGCAGCGAACCATTTGGCAAGACTCAAATTGGACTCACCAACGATTAGTGCTGGTTGTAGCCCAAATCAATGGTCAGCATTCACTAGACAATGGGATATGTGCACGGTGGGAATGTGTATCATCGTTAATGTCATACACACAGCCCTGTTAGTCAAAGTTAGATACGTTAGATCTTTGCTCAAATTTATTTGTTATGTCTTATGTTTAATATTATGTTTGATCTGTGCTTTATATTTAGAGGTTAATACACGACACAGCCGGGCTGGGAGGCGATAATCGGTTGTCAGAGGTTTCGAGTATTTACTTGTTCGTGTAACTGATAGTTTAGTGCAATCGGTCGGAGGGTTCGTGTAACTGATAATTTAGTGTAGTACAGTATATGTACTGTCGATCATAGGTGTGATAAACTTTATTGTAAAAGGTGTTTTGTAATAAGACAGACGAATAATGACATTGTAGTGTCACATAAACTGTGGAGCATTCACAACAGAAAATATCTCGTTTGACGTAAACTATATATTTTTTGCTGTAAATACCTTGATACTAACACTGGATAGTACTGAGTGTATGCAAATCAATATATAGTTTGTGACAAATGTTTAAAATATAACTAAATAACGAGCTATAAAATTAATAATTTTATATATTTAATTATTTATACAACGTTTTATAGCTATGAGTCTATGACATACATAAATAAACACTATGTGTGCTATTTCTTATATTGTATATATACAAGGGTAAAAGTTATGAAATTTCGAGCTTCTGAAAACCCATAGGAAAAATAAAAAACGGCCCATTTTTAAACAATTATAATCCTGACAACTTTTACCCATGTATATAAGTTTAATACTCCGGATAATATGAACGTATGAGTTGAATACTATACATGCATATCACTAACATTATGCCAAGAAAAATGTTACAAAAATGAGAAACCATCACAGGTTCTGGCACATAATTAAGTACACTGCTCACAACTGCTACGATACTTGTGAAAATATTGATTTATGTGATCATTCGTTGAAATAAAATTCGATCTTGCATCAGACATTTTATTAAGTCAGACAGGGAAGGCAGCACTCAACGTAACCAGCCGAGCACAGAAAACATTAAAAACACACAAAGCACACTGCCCAACTAAACCAACCGAGCACATGAACACAAAACACATACAAGGCACAATCAACAAATATACTCTATTTATGCATGACTATATTACAAGCTTCTTGTGCGGAATATATCGGTTTAAATCCTGAATTTCGTCTATCACACGTCTATCACACGTCTTATACTAATCTTATGGAAGCTACATATATTTAAACCCGGGGTGTTCAATAATCTATGATTGTTGCAGATTCCGTTATTCTTTACCACATCATTGTGTAGTTATTTTAGTACATATACATGTAGTTAAGTCCTAACAATGCCAATCGCACTTGTGGATAACCGTGCATTTCATAATTTATATTTTTTGTCTTCTTCTAACTGTTATAGTGTTGCCTCTTTAAATAAAGTCGTTATTATAATAATTATTATTATTATTATAGTATGCGATAAGCACACTTATCAAATATGCGCCATATTCATACAAATATATACCATAAATTGCGATAACCGTACTAAAATATATCGGTATGTACACCGATATTATTTAACAATCCACTATACAACTTAATTGAATTATC
This sequence comes from Spisula solida, assembly GCA_947247005.1. Taxonomy (NCBI): domain Eukaryota; kingdom Metazoa; phylum Mollusca; class Bivalvia; order Venerida; family Mactridae; genus Spisula; species Spisula solida. The sequence continues at coordinate 50,292,902 of OX365950.1, forward strand.
GACACGCTTTTAACTATCCAATATACAAAGTAATGGGATTATCCGTTGTACAGAAGTTAATTGGTGATTAATCAGACAAAAGTACCTGTCACCAATGTCAGTATTATATTCGTTAATTAATTATCTGCATAAGCTTCGAATTTTTTTATTATACATGTAGTTTCATATATCTTAGAATTAAGATAATGTATATTAATTAGATGTGATATATATTTGAAATGCATGTCTTATGTCACTTAGTATAAGTAATTTATTATAATCCGTACATGTATATGATCAAGCGTCATAATTCTACATCCACTTTATATGATTTCAGTATTCTGTCTAATACCATTAAAACTTACTTATATAAAGCTATATAACTATTCAAAGTAAGCGGATTCCAGAATTTTTCAAAATGTGACAATAAAAACATTCAGTAATTATTAATTTCTGACCAGACTCGTTCACCAGAGTATTCTTCACCTGCGATATCAGTCTGAGAAATTTACTAACCACTGATGTATATAGAATTATGATTAATTAAGAGACTCAATTTATCTGACACTACAATGTCATTATTCGCCTGTCTTATTAACAAAACACATTTTAAAATAGTGTTTATCACACCTATGATCGCCAGTATACTATACTACATTGTACACTAAATTATCAGTTACACGAACCCTCCGACCGATTGCACTATAATATCAGTTACACGAACAAGTAAATACACGAAACCTCTGTAATTCGCGATAATCCGCCCGGAAAATGAATAATCACCTCGAGGGCTTTAGCCCGAGGGTGATTATTCATTCCGAGCGGATTATCAACTTCCGGCCAGGCTCTGAAGTGTATTAAAGTCTTTAATACAATTGATAGATTTCAAATTATCTATTAAGAACAAATAACGTAAATATTACTGATGTAGATATACATTAAGGTTGTAAATAAAATTGGCAAAGAAATCTGGCATAGTTGTTGTTGTTGTAGTTCTATTACGCTATTGCCGTAGCGAAATGTTCTCTCTGTACTTCGGTAATATTCTCTTTGTGCTCTCTCTTAGTGCTTCAGCTCTTGGTACTTCGGTTTCTCTTTACAGTCGGTTGGTGCTAACACTGCTTGTTAAGTATTGACTCGTAGCACCGATAAGTTTGTTCCTTGCCTCGTCCGTAATCTCGTCGATCTCTCCAACCAATACGGATAGGGATAAAACCCCGCACGTTAACTGCTGTCCGTACAGTAACCCCTCTACTGTACGCTCTATGAGATCTCTTTCTACCGCAAATCTTGCACACTCGTATATGTAGTGGTTTACTGTTTCTGGTACCTTGCAAGTGTCACATAGGTTATCATTATTATTCATGATTTTGCTCCAGTGGTCCTTTAACTTCGTTTTCCCACTGATCAATTGATTGATAATGCTGAATGTGTGCCTATTATTTTCGCCACAGCAATTCCTTGAGCCAGGTTTTTTGTATATCTCTTGAAGCATGCCTGTTTTTTCTGAGTTTGAATAACTTGTGCTCCATTTTTTTTAATTAGAGTTTTCATGCTTTTAGTTATTTCTGATGCGTCTTTTTTCTGTTGTTTCCGTATCCTCCGCGGAGCTCATTTCATGGGCTGCAGCCTTCGCCTGTCTGTCTGTCAGTTCATTTCCTTGAATGTCCTTGTGGCCTGGTACCCAATGTATGGTGATTATATTATTTTTTTTGCTTCAAGTGATGCTGCTATTTCTTTGATATTGATGACATTTTCTATTCTGGCTTTTGGAATTTCATTGTTGAATACTGTGGTTATTGCTGATTGGCAGTCTGAGAAGATAAGAACTTTTCTGTTTATTATGGTGTCTAACTTGTTGATGAAGTCTATAGCTAACTCTATTCCAACCACTTCTCCAGCGAAGTTATTACTACATTTGGACCCCCCCCCGTTTCAAAAGAACTGGTGTAGAGTTATAGCCTTCCAGGTACACAGCTGCTCCTGCTCCGGTTGGGCCAGGATTCTGTATGGTAGATCCATCTGTGAAAAGTAACACCTCATTGCTTGTACATGTTGACAGTATTTCTTTGATGTTTGTCACTTGGATGTTTTTTTCGTCATTAAACCCTTTAAAGTTTATGTATTCTTTTTTCCTTGAAAGTCCCATTTTTTTTTACTGTATTCAAACTCTGTAGCTATGTTTTCCATTTGCAAATTGTCTTTGAATTCATTGAACCTGCTGATTAGTAGTGGAAGGTTGTTGGTTTTCCAGTATGCTTTATGCCCCTTTTATCCAGTTGTTCAATTCCATTTTTAAAGGGTCCTTGTTTGATTTTTGCAGTATTCTAACTTTGCAGTATTCTAACTGTGTCCTGTGCTTGTCTTAATCTCATGTGCAAGTGGAATGGTTCTGTGTTGGTGAGTATTTCTAGAGAGTCGGTGCTTGTGCTTTGTAGACATCCACTGGCTTTGAGCATAGCACTTCTTTGAATCTGGTCAAATTTCTTAGCCATTTTGTCTGTGACCGAGACAAGCACGGAAGCACCATAATCCATGATGGGTAATACCAGGGATCTGTATCATTTTGGCGCCAACGTGACGTCATGTTTACATGGATAACGTGCGCCCGTTCAGCCGGTCCGATTATGATTATGAGGTGGCGGACCGGGCGGATAGGAAATAATCAACCACGTGATGGCCATAATCAAACGCAATTAGGCTCATTTTGTTACTATATATAGTAACAAGTGTATTAAGTCATGTTACATGACCCATGATTGGAAAATAAAACATATTTTATTCTATTATATTCACAAGCACCTGTTTAAGAACGTTAATATTTAACATAGGCCTACTGAATTGCATTGTGAAAATGACAAACAACTTAGACCGGGTGATGTTCCTTTCCGCTAGATTATCATTATTCTCTTTTCGTCAATATTGTTTCTTTTCGTGTTTTTTTGTTTCGCAACCGGAAGTTTACGCTTACGTGTTTCACGTTTTAATCTCGCGAGATTAAGTCAGTTGCTACATTAAACAACTGAGAACATGATTGAGGTTGTTTTTCTCAGGTAAAGAAGAAACAATTTGTGTATGATTAACTACTTATAATATAAAACAATGAATGTAAACGAAGAAGTTGACTTCGATTTTTTCGAGACGCCCAGAAATGAAGACAGTCATGGAGGTAAACAAAACATAAACATTGATAAATATTCTCATAGTGATCGCAAGACAGAAAAACATGGCGGTCTGTCAAATGGATCACATTCCCGAGATCGAAACGCGTCTGACTCGAGAAGAACGGAGAAAGGTAGAAATAGATCGTACAGTTCCTCATCAAGTGAATCGGAGACTGATTCAGAAACTCCACGTTACGGAAAAGAATCCTCAAAGTCTACATCTGTGACACGTGAAGTTAAACCAACTAGCAAAAAAAGGTATAAATCTGCGTCTAGTTCTGCAAGCTCTAGTGCATATTCTAACTCTGATTTTTCATCTGAAGAAAGTGGAAGTGATGTCGAGTCCGTGAATAAAGAAAAGATAGATATAAGAATGCCAAACCCACAGAAAAGTGCATGGGAAAGTGAAAGTAGATCACCCGAACGTAGCGATAAAAGACTCATTAAGAGATCACCATCAGTGTCATCAGGTAGTGAAAGTGATTACGAAAGAGAAAGAAATGTAAAGAAGAGTTCAAGTAATCGAGTGAAGAGTGCGAAAAGACGAGATAATAATAACATCAGTAAAAAAACCAAACAAAAATCTTTAAGGTCAAGAAGTAGCTCATACTCAAATAACAGTGATATTACTGACGTGTCTCCTCTAGAAAGCCCTGAGAATAGTCCTAGGTTCTCACGTAAACAATATAATGACAATAAAAAGGACAGACATGTGCAATATGATACACAAGAAGATGATCCAAACATCAAGCTGGAAACTGATCAAATAGATTTAAGTATATTGATGAAATGTATGGCTGACATTGATAAAGAAAAACAACAAAGGATAAAAAATAATTCTCGTCGAGTTGCCTTTGCTTCAACATCTGCTGTGGGAGAAAAACAACAAAAGGGTAATTACACATTCTCAGTTGGAAGGGCGAAAGTTATAGAGAAAGAAAACCAGAGACTTTTAAAACAAATCATGAACCAAATGCATAGTGGCGGAACTACGAAGAATGTTACTGGCAGTGTACATAGAGGCCCTAAACGAGCAACTCAACCAGTGGTGCAAAGATTAACCCCTTCAGCAGTGAACAGGATGAAAGAACAGAGGCGTATAGAAATGGAAAATATGGTAGGTATCAAACAATGTAAAATTTAAAATGCTTCTTCTTTTCTATCCATGTGTCCATCCATGTGTCCATCCATGTGTCGTTCTATGTCTGTCTATGAGTCCATTGACTCCATTCATGCGTCTGTCTTTGTCAAATTTATGTCCATCCATGTGTCTGTTTGTGTGTTTATTCATGTGTTTATCCATGTTTTTATCCATGTGTTTATCCATGTGTCTGTCTGTGTGTTCATCCATGTGTCTGTCCATGTGATTATCCATGTGTCTGTCTGTGTGTTTATCTATGTGTTTATCCATGTGTCTGTCTCAGTGTCTGTGTGTTTATCCATGTGTCTGTCCATGTGTCTGTGTGTTTATCTATGTGTTTATCCATGTGTCTGTCCATGTGTTTATCCATGTGTCTGTCTGTGTGTTTATCCATGTGCTTGTCCATGTGTTATACATGTGTCTGTCCAAGTGATTATCCATGTGTTCATCTATGTGCAGAGGGGTGTGGAATTCCGATGTCCAACTTGCCAGACTTGGGCTTTTTTGCCTGTGGGCAAGTAGATTTTTCCATCCAGCTTGCCCTTGGGCAAGTGCAAAATTATCATGAAAAAAATTATATAAAGTGCCTTATTTTACCTTAACAAAGGTGAATCCCTTAATTACTGACCAACATGATTTAATTAACAAACTTTGAATTAAATCTAGTACTCTAATCCTTGGTATGATAAATAATTGAATGAAACTGAATTTTATTGCTTTTTTGTGTCCTCCTGGGCAATTAGATACAGTTTTTGGGCAAGTGGATTTTATATAGGCTGTATTTAGATTCTATTTATTGTGTTGCTTATGGGATGCAAAATGTTGCTTATATATGGGGTTTTACAGACAAAAGGATGAACAAAAGAAAACCCCAAAATGTCAAGTCAGTGGGAACTTCAGTGTGTCTCTATGTGTTAGTCCATGTGTTCATCTATGTGTTTATCCATGTGTTCGTCTATGTGTCTGTCAATGTGTTAATCCATACATGTGTGTGTCTGTCTATGTGTTAACACATTTGTCTGTCTATGTGTTAACACATTTGTCTGTCTATGTGTTTATTCATGTGTCTGCCTCTGTGTTTATCCATGTGTCTGTCAATGTGTTCACCCATGTGTATGTCTATGTGTTAACACATGTGTCTGTCTATGTGTTCATCCAAGTGTCTGTCTATGTGTTCATCCAAGTGTCTGTCTATGTGTTTATCCATGTGTCTGTCTATTTATTTATCCATGTGTTTATCCATGTGTCTGTCTATGTGTTTATCCATGTGTTCATCCATGTGTTTATCCATGTGTTCATCCATGTGTATGTCTATGTGTTTATCCATGTGTATGTCTATGTGTTTATCCATGTGTTCATCCATGTGTCTGTCTATGTGTTTATCCATGTGTTCATCCATGTGTCTGTCTATTTGTTTATCCATGTGTTCATCTATGTGTCTGTCTATGTGTTTATCCATGTGTTCATCCATGTGTCTGTCTATTTGTTTATCCATGTGTCTGTCTATTTATTTATCTATGTGTTTATCCATGTGTTCATCCATGTGTCTGTCTATTTGTTTATCCATGTGTTCATCCATGTGTTCATCCATGTGTCTGTCTATTTGTTTATCCATGTGTTCATCCATGTGTTCATCCATGTGTCTGTCTATTTGTTTATCCATGTGTTTATCCATGTGTTCATCAATGTATATATCAATGTGTCTGTCTATGTGTCCATCCATGTGTACATCCATGAGTCTGTCTATATCCATCTATCAGGGGTTCCACTAGCTTTTGAATCTGAAGGGTCATTTTGATACCATTTACTAATTTTTTCCAATTTTTTTGGCAACATACCCATGATTTTAAGAGAAGATGATCCCTCGAACCAAACCCTTGAGGGTCAAAATGGGGCTTTTTTGACATTTCAAGGGTCAAAACCCTTATTCCCGAGTCAAATGGAACCCCTGCATCTATGTGTCGGTGCATTTGTTTATGTGTCTGTCTGTAATAATGTGTCCTTCTATAGATGTGTATGCCAAGGTTTCCAGGTTTTAGACCATGATACCTGTTCGGTATAAAGGATGGGCTAGGCAGTTTGGCCTTTCATTCATTAGTTATGGTCCCTCGAAAAGTGGCAAAAAGCAAATAAAGCAATAAGGCCTGAAACATTTTTAATACAGGGTGATTCATAATATCTGTCCCAGTTTCAAACTGGTATAACGTTTTGTCCCAGTACAAGAAATATATGTATATTAATAACTATGTCATTTGAAAGCTGATATATGATAAAGTTTAATCTAGTATAAACTATGGGAATGATGTTGACACCATTGCGTCATAAACAATGTCATAAACAGATGTGTGATTTCCATGATGTTGCTTTTGAAACATATTAAAAGATAGCATGATTTTGATTAACTCTGTTTTGAAAGCTATTTTAAAACTAACCACCAGAACTATGCAAAAATATTAGCTTAATAATGATAAACTGTCTTAGTGTGTAGATGAACGACACACAAGATTAAAAGAGGCTTCTGCAAACTGTATCAATAGAAGATGGTAAGGTTTTAAGCCACATCAAAACAAGCATTGACGTCATCATCTGCAAAATGGACGCCATATAGAATATCTTGCATAAAATATAATTCCGTCTTAAGACTGATATACATAAAAGTATATCATAATGTATGTCAAATAAAGCTTTAAAACATACATGTATGTGTTTTAGGTGTGTAAACTATCAGTGGTTATTCTCAAATATATCAAAACTGTTTTATCTGAAAAGTGTGACAGATTTTATGAATCACCCTGTATGAATTGACAGAATTTGTTTATTTACATGTAGCACACACTATGTTTCTTGTAATTCAACCTCTCAATTGACAACAAAAACATTGACATTGAATTAAATTTAAAGCGCAGTTTGTTAACTAATTGTTGGTTAACTAATAAAACAATTTTGTCAAACAATTCCTGTCCTCAACTTTCATGTTATTTTTGTTTTGAACAAAACCAGAGTTCTGATTAAAGTAATTGCTAATTACAGCGATTTAAATAACACTATGTGTATTATATCCGGTATGTTAATTATGAGCATGAAAACTTAAAATGGTTTAATTTAATTTAGGCAACCATTTTGACCTTTATGCTATAGGTCTAAACATTCATTATTCTCAAGTGCCTGTCAAGTAATACTTATAAGCCTTAATACAAAGTACAATAACAATGTAATTAAATTAAGGTAAGCTTCAATTTTAGAGTCTGAATGTTAGAGCTTATTAAGCCAACTTATAGTAAGTAGATGTTTTTGACATAGCTGACCAATACAACCATATCACAGATACTATTAATGATTACATATGGTTAGTGTTTATTGCAGTCTGCGAGCATTGTGTTTTACTATTGGGTCTTGGGCGAATTCAACCACAGTGTTTTAGTATTGGTTTTTGGGGTATGACTGTATGATTATCACAAGTCCCTGCAGGTATTATTTACATCATGACAGAGATTATGACATGTGATACAATCAGGGAGAATCAATACTCGCAAAATACTAGCAAAATGAATGTCTAGATAGTGCAGATATTTATACAATGAAGTCATTATACCGCAGTACTAGCATCCCCCAGCACCAGGTTACAGTCAGTCCAACGGGTTCATTGAAAAATGGTCTCCATTGCAATTTGCATAAAGACTCTCGATGAAAGCCAAATAAAGCAAATCTGATCTTTTGGCACTATTGGAACAGAGAAAATGCCTACAATACATTTACTACATTGTATATTCCAGGATCACTATTAAATAAATGTTTTACTGTCATATTCTGCACACACTGTCTAGACACCTGTGCACAGTCAACGGGCGTTTGCTCTTGAATTGTCTATTGAACTAAATGAATTGTAATGCATTCATGAAGCATATTACTTTTGTATGGACTAAAATCTAAAATTAGATTGAAAAATATGTTTGGCTTTACATTGTAATGAAATACACCAAGGTTTTATAATCTTAAATCATTCCCCTTTTCATAAAAACAAACAAATAATACATATTTACTGCATTTGCTGAGTGTATTTCAATGGGTTGGCGGAAAAATATTGTAACTCCGGTATAAAACACAGTGAGTTACAATAGTTTTCCGCCAAACCATGGATTGAAGGTGAAAGGATCAAGTTCAACTTGTACGTTGAAATTTACAAGATCTATGAACATTTCATTTTTTTAAATCTTCGCATGTTCATTGAAAGCATTTATTGAATTTGAATATCATATAGATCTAACTAGAGAAATTATACTGAGTCAATAGAGAGCGATATGAAAGTACATTTGTTTGATGCTTGTGAAATCTTTCATCCAATAGAGCCGAGATATAACTTCTTTTCACTTTTTTTAACTTATATAGAAGAATGTTATGTATTAGTGTATACCAGTAATTGGTTTGTTGTTAAGTGGATTTCTTTCATCTATGGTCTCATTTGTTTGTATTTCAATAAATGTGAGCAAATCTGTATATTATTGCATTTATGTGAAAGTTATAAAAAAGTTGAAAGCTTTTAAAAGAAGTGTGTATGTGTGAAGGAAGAGGTCGAAGATGTTTGATGAAGTGCTGGTTGTCCAATAGATCTTTGAAAATAGATAAATAATCTTTTAATCCAATTAAACTTTAATCCACTGAGAGAATTTATTGATTTCTTGGGCGTTTTATTTTAAGTACCTGAGGTACATGACATCTTCAATTAGAATTTCACTATATATGCTTCTTTAGTATAATTAGTCATCTAGAACAAAATTGGTTTCACAATTGCTTCTATTAAGCAAACTGTCCATGAGTACAATTAATATAATACATATATATATATAGAGGATTTTTTTTTAGTTGTCGATTTATTAAAAATTATATATAAAAGTTCTGGAAATATTATTCTAAATGCCGAGCATAGCCTTTATTTACCAGTCAGCTTTCTGCTGAAATATGGCAGGCATATATATGTGTGCCTCCACTCGGACATGAACCCAGGTTGCCAGATTAGACAGCAAGCGTGCTAACTATTAAGCCTTTGGCGAGCTAAATAATATTTCTTGAACGAGCAAAAAACACATATCTGAATATTTAGGAACAGATGTCTAGATGTAAGTTTGGTCACAAACGTAAATCAATTTTTGATTTTAATCTGTTCTTAAAAGGTAGCATTTATGATTCAAGTTCAATAATTGTTGAATTAGCCTTGGTAACGGCTTGGTAATTAATTGCTTACCTTATATCATTAATTGGTTTTTATTCAGTAACTGATATTCTTTGAGTGGACATGTCAAATTGTCAATATTGTGTGCCACTGCTCAGTGAATAAAACATACACATGTGTATTCATAATCATATACCGGTATATTGGAAAATGATACAACTGGAATAGATTAATAATTTATTCTTGATGTAATAATTACATGTATACAGTATATTGTTTGTTTTATGTTACCATGACTACTGTTACTACTAACACCTTATATTGTTGTTAGTTACAATTGAATGTGACAAAATGGACATATTTCTAGGTTACTGTGTATCTGCAGATGGAATTGACTAGATGAGTAAATCTATAACGACAATTTGAATCTCTCCTTTTATAATAATAGCACAGGGAATTTGACCTGATCCTAACATTTATGCATGGATATATTACAAGGTTCTTGTGTTGAATATACTAATTTCCGCGAGCAAATTGTTCAATACCGGTCCTTTAGATTTGTGTTGGCATTACACCTCGAGCGTCTTCGTGATACTTAGCACTTATGAAAACACATGTATATGGAGCAACAACCGGGCTTATAAATATAGACAATATATCAGATGTTAAATTATGCTAATAGAAGGTTAAGAGTCGTGTCAGCTTCCACATTAAACTGTATCAAAGTTACAATTTATTCACAATAAAAAACCATTCAGCTATATATCAATATCAAGTAATACTTGTAATTCATTGTTATATACAGAGAATTTGACACGACTCTCGACCTTCAATTAGCATAATTTAACAGCTGAGATCTTGTCTATATTTATTACCCCGGTTGTATGTTTTCATTTATAAGCGGGAAGCATCACGAAGACGCACGAGGAGTAATACCAACACAAATCTGAAGGACCGATATTAAACGATTTGCTCGCGGAAATTTATGTATGCAACGCAAGAACCTTGTAATATTCAAATGCATAAAGGTCAGGATCATGTCAAATTCACCGTGCTATAGTTATTTTAAATTAATACATAATTGAAAGTTTATTTAGTGAAATCTTTGGGTAGCATACAGTTTATGAATGTCAAAATTTCTTTGATATCGCAATTATTACAGTTTGTTTCATTTTCTTTCTTTATAATGGTATTATGGGTTGAATAGTTTTGATTTGATGTTGTCTCCACTATTGTTTTTGTACTTTGTCATTCACAGTTTCTTTATCCACAATCATATTGCTGACTAAATTTTTGGGGTATATATTTTGTGGAATATATTATGTCTGGGTTTTCTTTAGCTGATATGCCAATACTTACTTGATCTTAAGATCACCTCTAACAATTGATCTTATGACAGATGTTTATACATGTAAAGTGAGAATTCAGCTGACCAATGAAAGGATTTGATTGGAAGAAATTAACCTACCTAACGCGGAAATTAAGCCCAGATTGTCCAGCAGACCAGCACTCTGACCAAATGTTCTAGCTTGAGTAGTGTATCGGAGGTTCACTGACAAACCATGTCACCGTTACCATGTGTCATATTGTCTCTTTTATCATTTCAGCAAATGCTTGGACGTTTATCTACAGTGCGACCTACACGAGGGATGTCACGAGAGGAACAGATTGATGACGCAGATCGTATAATGTCGTACGGTTTACCGTCAGGTACTATGGTCATGCCTGGGGACACATATTACGATCACAAACCTTACCGTGTTACACACAGTTCTATGAGCCACACGGCAGGTTCGACCCAGAGGTCGCGACCTTCCAGCGCCAAGTCCAATGCATCCGTGGTAATACCAGGGAAAAGGTCACGACCTTCAAGTGCTAAATCGAATGCATCAATGGTATCTAACGTCTCCATGAGATCCAACGTTTCAAAGCGATCGACTAGATCTAACATATCAACCGCGTCTGGTGTGAGGAGAATGGCCGACGGCAGAGTTGATCGTCGACCAACCTGGGATGACAGATTCTCATTTGCCTGAATCACTAACATACCAGTTACCTATATGTCATCTGTTCTATAGATGATAGTGACCACAATACTATTGATCTAAAAATACATGTTTTTAGGTCTTTCTGTAAAAAAAGAGATTTTATTCAAATTAAAACCATATCATTGCATGGTTAGAGATTCATTATTTCATAGTAGCTCACATTGTTCTCATAAAGGGGTGTCAATATTCTTGATTATTGGGGAATTCCGGAAAGAGCTAGGATTTCTGACTTAAATAAAAGTTATTTGATGAAAATATCTCAAGAAATTGCAAAGGTGTGGTCAATTTAATCTGCTTAAGGATTTTATTCAATACAAACAGAGTCAGATATGGAAACAATGTGGTTGAAGGAAATGGTCGGCCGCATATGATATCCCGGATTGTTAATTTTGCTCTGTTGACACTCCTGTCATCGTATGTGGAAGAGAGCGTGTCTTTGTGACTGAACCTCGAAAGTGTTGCTTCAAAAATAAATCCAAATGTTGCTTTTTTAATTGTAAAAAGTTGCTCTCAGACCCATTTTCTTCATAAAAATATTTTAAACATTATCACTGGTGTTCAAGCTTATCCACAAACAGACTATTCATTATTCATACATATTTGGAGGGTGTGGTCTCTACAATTGTTTTTTCGAATATTACAAGTGTTAGTATTTCTAGTTTCTGACTGTTATTTGCTGGGTTAGAATGAGAAGGTTGTAAGTGCTACCTACGACCTTATAAGACTCGTACATATTTGAAATTGTATGAGCCTATTTTCATGAAAATCAGAACAGGTCATGTTGACCAAACTGATGTTGAAAAAGTTTGTTTTTCATCAAGTAAAGAGTAGTTTTCAGATAGTTTTTTCTTGTTTTCTCAAAATAGCGTTTGTACTTACGACCCTCTTCTAAGCCAGCATACTGTATTGTTAATATTGTATTAGTTCACTATGACATTTTGTGATAAATATTGTGATATGTATACATTAGTCATTAGATCAGAAAACTCTAGACTTTGTTCATTGTGAGCGATCGATACTGATTATACATCATACTATTTACATTGTTTAAGAGGTTGTAAAGTTATTTTTTGTTTAAAATGCTTTTGTTGTGTTTGTTTTTCCCCCTGATTGTGACATATGTATTGACAGATATTAATGGATCTGTTTTATGTACTGTGCATTTCTTATTGAATTCTATGAACTATTGTGCATTACCAGGGTACTTGTGAATGTGAATGTCTATACTGGTGCAAACTATTTGTTAATGTCTTAAATATGGTTTTGCTAGATGGTTTAATCACAAAGATTAAACTATGTTGCACAAATGTACATCCGGAATTCAATCGTCATTTGAATTTCACCATTTTATAACGAGAATGCCTATAAATTAAGCAACAATTAAACCATCTTTACTTTGTCAGGGAGTATTACTCTTTCTTTCTAAATTATTTAAGGCTGTCTGTTTAACATAATAATATCAGTATAATACAAGACTTCTTTACTGTTTAAAACATTTGAAGTTTGAGCGAAGATTAAACTTGAGCATGAAAAACATTTTATCATCATGAGGCCAGATGGTCAAAGGTCTTATAAAACCCCTGTGTATTCCTATTATTCATTTTCTTTTCCATTTTTGAGGACATATTTTTTAACAGTATCTGAGTCCAATGCCCGACAGCCTTCAATTCATCAATTTCCATTTTTGAGGACATGTTTTATAATCGAATATCTTCATGCAGTTCATCAATTTCGCCAATTTTCATTATTGGTATTGGTCATAACATTTAATCGTTTGTCAATATTATGTTACTAATACAATATATCAGACAGGTCATACAATGGTTGTATACATAATTGCGTCCATGGTTGAATTACCTCAAATATTTGATCAACTATTGATTATTGTGTTTGTATAGACGATCATCTTTCAATGTTAAGCGTTCATCTTTCAATGTTAAGCGTGTATCGATCATTATATTTACATGTATTGGCTGTTTTAATCTTCTTCAAGATGTTAAATACCTGTAGAAGAGATTGCTGACAACACGTATAAATATTTAGAGACAGGGGAGTTAAGCAACCTGTGGTTGTAATTCAATTTTGAGTAAAAACTGCTGATAAAAATCATGTCCATTGAAAATTTAATACCAGGTAATTAATTACTAAATGAAATTTAAATAAGTGACATTCTTCTAAATTCACATTATTAATTTGTCATTTAATTTTTGTGAGGTAATAAATCAGCTAATTTGTAATTCTGAAGTAGTTACAAAGTTAAATGTTAGCAAATTTTAAACTTCAGAAAAATTGACTTCCTGCATTTTAGTGCAGTTGTATTAATTCACAAACAATGAAGGAATTTTTTTGAATTACAGTTACATTATGTCCTTTGTTTTTGTACATTTATTTGCTGTTTTGTTTGATTTAGAATTTTAGTGAACAATTTTGGTTTGAGTTTTGATGCTACTTTTGTAGTTTCCATTTATTCCTTACACTAGACTACCTAATCAGGAAAATGCTCATATTGTTTTACGGTAGAAATGTTGCTATATTTTCTTCGATATTGTTTTATTATATTTATAATTATTTGATTTTTATCTACCTGTGTAGTATTAGGTTCAGGATTCAGTTTTCTATTAGTGTCATTATGAACCTTTCTAAGATGTTATAAATTTTATAAAAAAAGTTTTGTTTTGTTTACTTTTTATTAATGATACAGTTACCTGTGATTGTACATGGTTTCTCATCTCTCTTGTGCAAAGGAAATGAGTTCAGTAAATAAAATTATGTTACCAGTTATGAGGACCGCTTTCAGCAATTCAGCCGTTCAGCCAACCTTTGACATTTAACTTCCGCTTAAAAAGTTATTCTTAGTATTAGTTTATAGCGTTATTCGACTTTAACTTTTGCATTGAACACCATTACACAATCATATTTCTGTCTCTCTTTGTTTATACATGTGTAACACTTTTACATTTTTTATGCCCTGGCATCTACTGATGCGGGAGGCATATAGCGATTGTCCTGTTTGTCTGTCCTTTTGTCCATCCAAGAATGTTAACCAAAACTTTCAATTATGAAAGAATAATGGCCGTTGATTGACTTAATTACTTATTATTGACTAGGCTTCCACAGGGGCATAAGCGTTTATTGAACACAGTCTTGTTTTATCTCAGTTAATTTATTTAATACTTGACCATTTTCTGTCTCAATTTGTTTATTTATTACATCTCCATTATAATTTATTACTTATACAAATGTATTAATAGCATTTTACTTAACTTGCTTTTGTGAAATTTGATTTGAAAGCATTACTAATGACAGGCCATAAGTTATTATTTTTATGCCCCCGTATCGATAGATCGGGAGGCATATAGTGATTCACCTGTCCGTCCGTCCGTTCGTCCGTCCGTCCTGGTTAACCCAAATTGACTGTTTCTTCTAGCATCATTATGGCTTGCTACAAAGCTTCCAAACTTGCATGGATGTTGTATATGAACACTCTCCACACACCTGTATCACCTAACCCCATTTTGACCTTCACCTTGACCTAATTTTGGACTTATTTATAGACAAGGCTTCCACAGGGGGCATAAGCGTTTATTGAACGCAGTCTTGTATATATGTTTATTTGTCTTAATTCAAAATATTGTTATTTGAAAATTTTACTTTAGGTTGTACAAGTAGCTTGTATTATGTCGGACTGGGGTTTGATTTCAAGTAGTTTAGTAGCTAAAGTAAAGAGGCCATAAATTTATACTATTTTCAAACATTCAAAACTGGTCAGTCTGTCTGCTATGATTAGGGCAGTCTGTGATGCCATTGAAAATCTAAACTTGTTTCATTTTTGACGTATGAAAATTAATCGGTGCATTGAATTCATGTCCAATACTATGTAGGGCAAACTAAATTAAAAAAAACTGCAAGGACACTTTTGGATTTCCACTCTTAACACTTTCGAATTCTAAAAGTTTTATAAAATCACTAAAAATTATTTTATTGCAACCTCAGTAGTGAATTGTATAATACATCATGTCTGACTTGGACAAATATTATAATGTTGAAATAGTGCTCCAGGTGCTTTTGAAATTATACATTCCATTTGAACTATTTACTTTGATATGGCATATAGTAAACAAATTCATCTCTTTGGCGCAACAAGGTTGTATCTTACTACATATAGAAGATCTATCATGACTTGTCAATTGATATAAACTTATATTAAACTAGTTCTGGAAAATTTTTATGTGACCCTTTGGCTCTGGCTAATCTGTTGAAAAACCTAGCCCATTATGTAAACGATGGCTTAAATAAAGTCATATTCCAGATATAATGACATCATTTAGGAGATAAAGTCATCATATGAGTAAACATATAGTCAAGTTAGGGTAAGAATACAGTGATGCAGCGGTCGGGTCTGCTATTCAATGAAAATCAATTATAAACGCTTAAACACACAGCCATAATTTCAATGATAAACTAAAAACTATAATCGCACTACCTATTTAGACTATAGTTGCAATCTCCTGTGTACACATAAACGGCTACGTCACTGTCACCAGTTCCTAACTGGATTATAGTTATTATACTTACCTGGATACAAGGGCAATCATGTGATAAATAGTAAGATACAACCTTGTTGCTCCAAGGGACAACATATTTTTTTCTTGTTTTTATTGTAGACAAAAAACTATCTGAAATTTACTGGTTCTCATTGTAGATATGTACCTTAAAGTATTTGATTTGTGTTGTAGATTGGCAATCACAGGTGTAACATATCAGTAATGTTGTTTTAGTGTTGTTTTAGTTGTGAACCATGATATAACTGTAAAACAACCATATTGTTACATGTACTTGTATCATACACCAGTTTTAAAGGTATTAAATATATTTCAACTGTGTGACTTTGTTGTTGAGATTCTTTGAAACCAAAGAGATCACAGCCATTATCTGCCCCTAGTCATTAACCTAGTGATATTTGTAAATGTCTTCAAAATGTAGCTCATGTAAAATAGTTTTCTGCGGCCAGATATTTACCGACCAGCATTACCACCTTTATTACCGGTTCATCTTACCTAATTGACTCTACTTAAAACCTGTATGTAATAGTCATGTACAGTGGTACAAACACAGAATTTAAAGGTATTTAGACTGCAGGTATAGTGAATGGTATGTTACTTTAAAATGACAGTTACAACATGAAAAAAAATACCATCATTTCAGTCTGTTCATTTTCTTCATTTAAACACTGTTGGTCCGTCGTCGGTCGGGATGGTAGTTTGTCTGCGCCTGTTTTCCTGGACCATTTGTCGGATTGCTATGAAACTTTTATTTTTGCCAGAGTTATAGTCCTTTATGGGAGACATATGTACCCTGTTCACAGTCCAAGTGTTTGTGAAGGCAAATGTTTCAGTACTTAGTAAAGGGTGATTACTGAGCAGTATATTGATCTTGATGTATCAGAAACATGACAAATGCGTGTACCACTCATGCTTGTATTATATGAAAGCAATACTTTGCAAAACGTACATACAAGCTAAGAAACAGACTAGCAGCATGACAGTCGCAGTCATAACCTGTCTGATTGATGTACATAGCATAGTTTCTTGTTTTTACAAATGAAAAGGTTTTGTTTTAACAGTATTGCACAAGGGCACATCTATATGACTTCCATATTATTTGGCAGGGGCATAAAACCGCTCTCTGTACATACTCCAAACATGCCATACTGCTTGTCTGTTTCTTAGCTTGTATGTAAGTTTTGCATCATGATGGAGAACGTCATTTTAGGGACACAGTCACACTGATGGCTACAGGTTTTATGTGAGATCATTCTGTTGATGGTGTTCGAGTTGTCGATGACGAATATTGAAACTTGCTGTTGCTGAAGATAACTCAATAGTATGGTACTGGGCCCGGAATTACAACCAATACTTACACTCAACACTCAAATATTGAAATGAATTACAACCAATACTTACACTCAACACTCAAATATTGAAATGAATTACAACCAATACTTACACTCAACACTCAAATATTGAAATGAATTACAACCAATACTTACACTCAACACTCAAATATTGAAATGAATTACAACTAATACTTACACTCAACACTCAAATATTGAAATGAATTACAACCAATACTTACACTCAACACTCAAATATTGAAATGAATTACAACCAATACTTACACTCAACATTCAAATATTGAAATGAATTACAACCAATACTTACACTCAACACTCAAATATTGAAATGAATTACAACCAATACTTACACTCAACACTCAAATATTGAAATGAATTACAACCAATACTTACACGCAACACTCAAATATTGAAATGAATTACAACCAATACTTACACTCAACACTCAAATATTGAAATGAATTACAACCAATACTTACACTCAACACTCAAATATTGAAATGAATTACAACCAATACTTACACTCAACACTCAAATATTGAAATGAATTACAACTAATACTTACACTCAACACTCAAATATTGAAATGAATTACAACCAATACTTACACTCAACACTCAAATATTGAAATGAATTACAACCAATACTTACACTCAACATTCAAATATTGAAATGAATTACAACCAATACTTACACTCAACACTCAAATATTGAAATGAATTACAACCAATACTTACACTCAACACTCAAATATTGAAATGAATTACAACCAATACTTACACGCAACACTCAAATATTGAAATGAATTACAACCAATACTTACACTCAACACTCAAATATTGAAATGAATTACAACCAATACTTACACTCAACACTCAAATATTGAAATTTACTCTTTTGAGGTACATTGTGGCATTTTTTAGAGCAAGACGTTGTAATATTAAATTGGTACTAATTATTGTTTTTTGGCTTACTTCCAAGTTTAATTTAGTGTACATATGTATTTGTAAGGTATAATAGCAATTCATGAGTGCTGAGTGTGGCGCTCAGATTGAATAATTACATTTACACCTCATAAATACATTCTCGTTCACCGAAACATAGTCTGGAGAACTTGACTAGCCGCTGATGTATGAGGATGATGCATAAATAGTAAACAATGGCATAGCATACGTATCAAATGTTATTTTCAACACTTATTTAACAATTCTATATATTTTCCACGTCTAGATTTGCAATCTATGACAAATAATAGCTCATAATATAACATTTTTAATAGTTGAGTATTGAGTGCTGAGAGTAGGTTTTGGTTGTAATTCGGGGCCTTGATGTAGCATCTTACTTGTCACTCAACATTTTAGAACTTGTTAAACAATGTCTGCATGTTTGTTAAACAAACTGTGAAATATTAGTGAGTGCTGTATTGCAAACAGATATGCAGAGGTCTTTCATCTTTTGTTTCGATGGCCGCCAACATAAGCTTTTGGTCTTCTCATGTACCGATGTACCCATTCATACACAATGGATAAAGTGGAGCATACTAAAGCCATGATTCAGACGGGAATCGAGTCGGGGATCTCCCGATGCCATTTTAGCGCTCACACTAGCCCAAAGCCAACGCTCACAACTCAATATTATTTCAATGATGAAACAATAATGCTCAAATTCTGACGCTGTATAAATAAAATTGAACTGATTGAAGAAATATTTGCCCATGACTTCTGATTGTTTGCCTAGGTCTGGAACCTATCTATTTGATGCATGATTTATAGAGTTTCTGTTACTGTCGACGGGTCGAGTTCGAGTTCCGTCTGTAATTGATGTTGCCAGTAACGACTATGAAGTAAACTGTCGTCGAGTTAAGGCAGTGATATTGTCTAATCATTTAACGCATTGCAATCCCGACGACTAATTAGACGCCAGTCTGATTGTGTTCATTTTGGGACAAGCGTAGAAGCATATATTTTAACAAACAACAGTATTTTTTCTCTACTGGGTATTTCCAAGTATACCTTTATAACAATGCACCAATTTCCAGGAAACAATCAGAAAGCAACAGCGATTTCCAAGCATACATTTACAACAAAGCGCCAATTTCCAGGAAACAATCAGAAAGCAAAAGCGATTTCCAAGCATACATTTACGACAAAGCGCCAATTTCCAGGAAACAATCAGAAAGCAACAGCGATTTCCAAGCATACATTTACAACAAAGCGCCAATTTCCAGGAAACAATCAGAAAGCAACAGCGATTTCCAAGCATACATTTACAACAAAGCGCCAATTTCCAGGAAACAATCAGAAAGCAACAGCGATTTCCAAGCATACATTTACGACAAAGCGCCAATTTCCAGGAAATAATCAGAAAGCTACAGCGATTTCCAAGCATACATTTACAACAAAGCGCCGATTTCCAGGTAGACAATCAGAAAGCAACAGCGATGCTGTCACATAGTCATAACCTGTCTGATTGATGTACATAGCATAGTTTTTTGTTTTTACAAATGAAAAGGTGTGTATTAAATGTAGACAAGATGGGATAACTCATACAGCCTTAACAATTTATATGATTTTTCCCTGTAATGTCATCACTTTAAGCGTGTTCAATCCACTTGGCTATTTCCTTGACTTCATAATTATTTAACAGACGTAAATTATCGAATTGTGTGTTTTACCACAGCATTATAACGCAGAATTAGACAAGCCCGTGTCTAATACTAAAAAAAGTACAAAAATTCTACCTAAATATCTCACTTTTAGAGAAGAAATATCTACTAGCAAATACTGTTACCTTGAGGTACCTTGTTACACATGACAGTGACCAACTTGTCCACAACCAACCAACATTAAACCGGGGTGAAAGATGTCCGAGATTTGGCCGGTTTGTTTGGTCTCTACCAAGCAGAGAAGAGGGGTGTTCAAAAGCGAACGGAAGAGGTTGGCTATCTTGTCTTCACTGGATGTTGCCATTTTGTTTTGCAATATCTATTTTGCTCTTACAACCTCTTCCAAATATCGAACGGTAGGGCTTCTAAATCAGAATAAGCCCAATCGAACGAATCGTGAGACTTCCCTTAGCTTTCGTTTGTCCAAAACGAACCGGCCTATGGAAACCTCCCTATTTAAAAAAACCTCCTTATTTCAAAACCAGGCGAGTGCTACGCTTTGAGGGTATTGGAAAAGAAGACAACGCTGGATAGCGGTTATGCCTAATGACTTTTATAGCAACATGGAGTTCAATTTTACAAATGATAAAACATTAACATCTCAATTAGCATGAATGCAAAATCTTGGAAGTAATGTATCACCAGCTAACATAATAAACAATTCAGCAGACATATCCATGTATAAGAACACGCATAGCTATACAGGGTGTCTCAAAAAACACCTCCCACAAACAATGCGTGGAAAAAAATTGAAATTGGATCACCCAGTTCATGAGTTGATTAACTATGCAGAAGTTGAATACAATAGTGCAGAAGGTATATATCCATACTGGTATCACATGAGAACAATGGTCATCGGAATTAAACAGAAAGGTAAATGCATCTAATTCCATGTTATAATTTATTAAATGTTCGTAATCTAACTATAATTATATGCTGTGCTTACTTATATACTGTGCATGACATCAAGTCTGCCGTCATGACGCATACAACCATGTGCGGTGTATTGAATCACGTGCCATTGTACAGGGCCCAAGCATTAAAGTTACGTACTTTTTCAGTTTCCAAACTTGCAACGAAACTAGTTTACAGTGATCTTTGCTGTGCATAACATAATATAATCCTTGCTAAAAATTAAATCAATTAACTTCAAAAGCAGCGTAATAAGTTTACGAAAACGTGACAATCGCACGAATACCGTACCTTGTAAACTCGATGTAAGCACGTACAACTCACCTAACACGTGCTTTATGTAAGTATGCACGGAGCCACTCACGACCAGGAACAACCGTGTGTGTGACATACTCCCTCCGTAATCCCTTCCCACGTTTCTGAAAAACGTAACAACCGTAGCCTCCCCAAAAGACGTATACGTACTAAAGCGCTCACGTTGGGCTGTGACCGGGCCTTTACGTATTGGTAGACCAACAACTGGGAAATACCGAACATACAACAATCATGTATAACAAATTAGTAATATAACGATATATACTAGAATATACAATGTAATATTTAACAAACAAGATCATTTTCTAGCAAACCTGTACGTCATCTTTACTCATTACGTAAATTCCGGTGTATATCTCATTTCGTGTTTATGCATTAATTCATTTTTTGATCACACACCTATTCTGTTAAATGAATGTATAAATGTATATTTTGCTACATAGGTCACTGACCTTCTGGCTGTCTGAAAATAAACTTGTATCATATATAATTCAGAGCATACGAAGTGAACACATATACATTTTCGTTAAGTTGAAATAGTCATTGGTTACAATTCTAGTTCACATAACTTTGCTTAAATGGATTTGCTGCCAGTTTGCTAGAAGCATACGGAAAAGTCAAATCATTGCTAAGATATGTCTAGGACTGGTATTCACAAAGCATCTTAAGTGAAAAATATTTTGATTTAAGTTAACATTTTGTTCAGCTCATATATACCGCATTTGGAAGAATAAGCCGTTTTTACTCAGTGATTACCGTAGCTGTTTTAAACACAATGCTTCAAAACTATGTAAAATATTAATCATTTTCATTTTCTTGCTTAGCTGATACATTTGAGAAAGTTTAAGATTTTCACAATTTTCTGCCGAGATGCTTTGTGAATACCAGCCCTGGAGTGGTATTCAATATTGATCTTACTTAATTGGAGAATAAGGATAGCCAATTATATTGCCTGTTACTGACCAAGAGTTTAATATGGTGTGATCTGATTGGTTGTCCTTATCCTTAAGTCAAGTAAGACCTATATTGAATACCAGCACTGGACTCGTTTTATAGACATATCTTTGCAAAGATTTGACTTTTTCGTACCCAGTAGTATATTACTTCTTCTTGTTTTTCTGATAACGTCTCCAGATTTGAATAACCTCCTCTAGTGGTGGTAACACAACAACAATGATTGTACAAATAAAACAATAAATCTGGAAGGTCTTCATCCACGTGTTAAATTGTTCAAAAGTTAAAACCTCATAACTCAAAGCGATCGATGGAATCACTACGAGGAACAGCAGCAGACTTATAGTGCCACCGACCGCGGCGTAGATCCGAGCTCTTCTAAACACCCGATCCATTGTAGTTGAAGTTATTCTAGTTCCTGCATCAACGTTTCGGAGTTCTTCTTCGTAGACGAGTCTGAATGGATTTAGTGGGTTATCAATGCTCATTGTTTTCGCCCATTCTTTCTCGGAATCTTCGTCCGACTTAATCTTGTGTGTACACAATGATACCAACACGCAGACGATTCCACTGATGACAAATCCACTGACCATAGCTGTAAGTAGCGTATAATCCTTGGCTGTGTTCACGTAGAAGTTGTTCAGACCTTCTTCGTACGTGGATCCCATCACTAACATTCCAGTTATTCCACAAATTGTTCCAATTATACCACCTGAAAATGTGTGAGGAGCCGCATAAATCACATGAACAATTATAGCACTAAATGTTGGCTGAACGTTATAAATCACGTGAACAATTATAGCACTAAATGTTGGCTGAACGTTATAAATCACGTGAACAATTATAGCACTAAATGTTGGCTGAACGTTATAAATCACGTGAACAATTATAGCACTAAATGTTGGCTGAACGTTATAAATCACGTGAACAATTATAGCACTAAATGTTGGCTGATCGTTATAAATCACGTGAACAATTATAGCACTAAATGTTGGCTGAACGTTATAAATCACGTGAACAATTATAGCACTAAATGTTGGCTGAACGTTATAAATCACGTGAACAATTATAGCACTAAATGTTGGCTGAACGTTATAAATCACGTGAATAATTATAGCACTAAATGTTGGCTGAACGTTATAAATCACGTGAACCATTATACCACCAGAAAAGCAAAACAATAAATGTGGACGGAGCGTTATAAATCAATCAAAAAATAAATATGGGCGAAGCTTTATTAATCACATGAACAACTATACTACCTGAAAATCATAGCACTAAATGTGGGCGGAGCGTTAAAATGGCGTGAACAATAATAAATGTGGGCGGAGCATTATTAAACACGTGAACAATTATACCACCTGAAAATCATAGCACTAAATGTTGACGGAGCGTTAAAATGGACTTGAACAATAATAAATGTGGGCGGAGCTTTATTAAACACGTGAACAATTATACCACCTGAAAATCAAAAGCACCTTCCTTCTGGTTGTTTTACGTAAAAAGGAAGGATATGGACCACATATTTATCAACACAGATATTCATTTGTGCGGGAGTTGTACAATATAATCAACAGCCAGAGCTCAAGGAGCTTGTCCATAAACCAAACACAAACTGTCAAAACTCCGTGTCAATTTCTTAAAGTATAGTCCAGAGAATTTGACACGACTCTCGACCTTTAAATTAGCATAATTTAACAGCTGATATATTGTCTATATTTATAACCCCGGCTGTATGTTTTCATAAGCGGAGAGCATCACGAAGACGTTCGAGGTTTTATACCAACACAAATCTAAAGAACCGATCTTGCAGTATTTGCTCGCGGAAATTTATATATTCAACGCAATTACATTGTAATACATTTATGCATAAAGGTCAGGATCATGTCAAATTCTCTGTGCTATAAACTACGTGTACTTTGTTTACTGCCTAAATCAAAGTTGTCAGTGGTTTTATGGTATATTTGCTAACAAAGCCTGCGCTGAAATTATGTGATGACATTATACAATACCTGCAATTACACCGGCTGATGTTGCCTTTGACCACGTGATCGTCAGGAACAGTGGCCACAAAAATGGACTTGTAAGTACTTGTGAACCGAGGGTCGCCCAATTAACGTTCATACCAGTCTCAGAAACCAACAAACCATATGGTACAATAGCAATAATCACCCACAACATACACCAACTCTGAAACAAACAGGACATACGATAAAACATCTGACAACACATACATAATGTACGTCATTTCCACCGTATACTATCCCAATGACCAGTACGTCGAAGACTATAGCAGTACCATTATAGTCAGCAACAGGATGCTCCAAACGTGAACTCGACACCAAGTTGTCACAACGCAAAATTGTAAAACCAGCCGCAAACGACGTCAAAAATTATCAATTGAGTTCTTGCATGTTACACCACCGATGCCACAAATTTCAAAGTGTAATGACGTTTTCAAATCAAGTATTGTTTCTGATTTTGGGGTATATACTCTTCCTCCAGGCATACCCATTTAAAGAAATCCAAAGGTTATAAGTCAGTTTAGTGAAGAGGCCAAGTTAATTTGGTCTTCAGCGAAATGATCCGGTTGCCAAATTTCTTGGAATCACTGAAAATGCACGAAAACACCAAGGTCGTTATTGGCGTCATTTTGACGTCGCATGTATTTTTTATTCATAGCCAGTAAAACCTTGGGCTCGTTAGCTTTGTAACAAAAGTCGAATTTCTCTATATTAAAATGTACATATTTGTAGCAAGTTTTACTATCCCAACCATTATTTAACATCTTATCATACATGTAAAACTGCCAAATTAAACATACATGTACTGATAATAACTAATAATCCAGTAGGAAAATGCGTTAAAATGTTGACAAAGAACGGGTATATTTGCAAGGGCATGTAACAATGTTGGGCATGAATAGACAAGTATATGTACGTGATAGCGCATGTTGGCTCTCGGTCATGCGTGTTGTTATGTATTATGTTTACAACATTTTAAAACATAGCAAACAACGATCTTATGTTGGATATACACTCCTTTTTCCAGGTATACACATGCGGTACGATCACGAATGAATGAATGTGTATTGTCATTCTAACATATATCAAATCACTCACGATCTTATGTTTGTTAACGGATACAGATTTTGTCAACCTAATAATGTTTACAACTTTGCGATACAGTTCTCAAGGATAACAACTTGTTTTCACAAAATGCACTTCTTATTACCTTCTATCAGTTTGATAACATGTTTCAACATAAGTTTGATGCCTGTTTGCGGGGTGATAGTAAAAATATATACTGAACGAAGCTTTGCAATTCTTGCTTCTAACTGATATTATGAGAATTCCATATTAGGTCAAGTATTTTCCCATGGCATTCGCTCGTCTAGGTAACACAAATTATTGGGCCCTTTTCACATACTTACAACAAGGCATGAATTCATGTTCCACATATCATGGTATTTACAATCTTCCGAATGGAGCCGTCCATGCTGATACGGAGAACGCGGTCACTATGATTTGTTTTACTCGCGCATGAAGTCGGTCAATTGGTTATGTCTCCGAGACACCACTCAACATTATTCGTTTATTCACTATCCTTTTCCGTTATCAGTCATATCAGTCTCAGAACAGACAACTCCACTAGTACCTTATATCGCAACACCTCCTAACCCTAACCCTAACCCCACTGGTACCTTATATCGCAACACCTCCTAACCCTAACCCTACTGGTACCTTATATCGCAACACCTCCTAACCCTAATCCCACTAGTACCTTATATCGCAACACCTTCTAACCTTAACCCTACTGGTACCTTATATCGCAACACCTCCTAACCTTAACCCTACTGGTACCTTATATCGCAACACCTCCTAACCTTAACCCTACTGGTACCTTATATCGCAACACCTCCTAACCTTAACCCTACTAGTACCTTATATCACAACACCTCCTAACCTTAACTCCACTAGTACCTTATATCACAACACCTCCTAACCTTAACCCTACTGGTACCTTATATCACAACACCTCCTAACCTTAACCCTACTGGTACCTTATATCACAACACCTCCTAACCTTAACCCTACTGGTACCTTATATCACAACACCTCCTTACCTTAACCCTACTGGTACCTTATATCGCAACACCTCCTAACCTTAACCCTACTGGTACCTTATATCACAACACCTCCTAACCTTAACCCTACTGGTACCTTATATCGCAACACCTCCTAACCTTAACCCTACTGGTACCTTATATCGCAACACCTCCTAACTTTAACCCTACTGGTACCTCATATCGCAACACCTCCTAACCCTAACACTACTAGTACCTTATATCGCAACACCTCCTAACCTTAACCCCACTAGTACCTTTTATTTAATGCTAACTGGTGAGATATGGAGTTCTATCAGTGAAATAAAACCTATATCAGTCACTGGTTATCACCTACAATGTGACTGATATAAGCTCCGCCCCCTCACAGAGACTACATTGATTTACCAAAATCCCAACACTAAAATGTCTGTAACTTTTTTATTACAGAACGTAAACATGTCATGTGGGGGTTTTTATTCTTAGTTAGACCATTATCTACAAGTTGGTGTATGATTTATGGTGTATGGTGTATTTCGTCCCAGCGGTTCGCATCCTACCGGGTTCGTTCATGAGTCTATGTACAGCTGTGGAGTTATGGATGTAGTGTTCTGTCCCCTGTGGTCATTTATTGTAGTTTTAAGTCCCCTACCGGTTTTTGACCGGAGGGGACTATTGGTTTGTTGATATGGCAACATACATATTGACAATGGCTTTACACCGGTGGGGGACTTCTGTATTGCTTGCAATTCAGTACGTCATATCTCGATTTGTTCAATTACGTCATTTTACTTAATGAAACTGGGTCACTCGTTTTAAGGTTTTCAGATTTTTTGTTGCTGAAATCGGGCCTTTCAACGTTTTAATACTGTTACTTAACTTTTAGACTGTAGGCTGCTAAAACTATGTAGTTCAGCAGTTTTACTGTTGTTACTAGGTCATTCAGTGTGGGCTTTCTGCCTTTTGTTTGCTGAATCTTTTTTATTCAGTTTTTAACAATGAGACTAGGGGCGTTTAATTTTCTTGGTCGGTAGTGTGTTGGGCACTTCTTCGTTTTAAGATTTCTTACAGCTTAAGCGGGGCAGTATAGTCCTTTTGCTGTGGAAACTGGATCATTCAGCTTGTTAGTAGGTCATCCCACTATACGGGCCTTTCAACGTTTTAATACTGTTATTTAACTTTGAGACTAAAGGCTGCTATAACTATGTAGTTCAGCAGTTTTACTGTTGTTACTAGGTCATTCAGCGTAGGCATTCCGCCTTTTGGTTGCTGTATCTTTTCTACTGGGTCATTCAGCTAGTTATAATTTATTATACTTTTCGACAGCTTGGACTTGGGCGGATCTGCGCTTGTTTAGTTGGGCATTGTGCTTTGTGTGTTTTTAATGTTTTCTGTGCTCGGCTGGTTAAGTTGAGTGCTGCCTTCCCTGTCTGACTTAATATACTCTTTTTGATGCAAAATTCTCAAAAAATGTCGTTTTCACCTATTCACCATAATCCAAGATGGCGGATTTTGAAGTGAAAATAGGAATGGAATTACATATTCATACGTAGCCTAACCACAGTGGTAATTTGGCATAAAAAGTACCAGTTTTGACATCATATAAGCATTAAATAAATAGAATATTTGTTTATTTTTATTGAATATGTCTAATATCTCATCTTGTAGTGATAAAATTTTAATATTTTCACTCGCGCTACGCGCTCTTGAAAATATTGAATTTATCACTACACGATGAGATATAAACCATATTCAATCAAAACAAACACATATCCTCTATATATCGCAACACCTCCTAACCCTAACCCTACTAGTACCTTATAATGCAACACCTCCTAACCCTAACCCTACTAGTACCTTATATCGCAACACCTCCTAACCCTAACCCTACTAGTACCTTATATCGCAACACCTCCTAACCTTAACCCTACTGGTACCTTATATCGCAACACCTCCTAACCTTAACCCTACTGGTACCTTATATCGCAACACCTCCTAACCTTAACCCTACTGGTACCTTATATCGCAACACCTCCTAACCTTAACCCTACTGGTACCTTATATCGCAACACCTCCTAACCTTAACCCTACTGGTACCTTATATCACAACACCTCCTAACCCAAACCCTCCTAGTACCTTATATCACAACAGCTCCTAACCCAAACCCTACTAGTACCTTATATCGCAACAGCTCGTAACCCTAACCCTACTGGTACCTTATATCGCAACACCTCATAACCCTAACCCTACTGGTACCTTATATCACAACAGCTCCTAACCATAACCCTACTAGTCCCTTATATCGCAACAGCTCCTAACTAAAACCCTACTAGTACCTTATATCGCAACAGCTCCTAACCCCAATCCTCCTAGTACCTTATATCGCAACAGCTCCTAACCCTAACCCTACTAGTACCTTATATCACAACAGCTCCTAACCCTAACCCTACTAGTACCTTATATCGCAACAGCTCCTAACTCAAACCCTACTAGTACCTTATTTCACAACAGCTCGTAACCCTAACCCTACTGGTACCTTATATCGCAACAGCTCGTAACCTAAACCCTACTGGTACCTTATATCACAACAGCTCGTAACCCAAACCCTACTAATACCTTATATCACAACAGCTCCTAACCCAAACCCTACTGGTACCTTATATCGCAACAGCTCCTAACCCAAACCCTACTAGTACCTTATATCACAACAGCTCCTAACCCAAACCCTACTGGTACCTTATATCGCAACAGCTCCTAACAGCTCCTAACCCAACCCCTACTAGTACCTTATATCACAACAGCTCCTAACCCAAACCCTACTGGTACCTTATATCGCAACAGCTCCTAACCCAAACCCTACTAGTACCTTATATCGCAACAGCCCATCCTCGTATTTTCTATATTCCCCATGTACTTTACACACATACGTTGGTAACCCAAGTCTTTCGTTCTCTCGGTTGGCTATATCTATGGCACAACCTTTACACCCGATGGATGACGGACAGTTACATAGTTGTGCGTCGCCTTTCAACATTTCTGGTACCCTCTCCAGTCCACATAACACACAACTTGTCGGATCCAGGTCCTTCCTGAAGGGAAATGTATATGTTTAAGGTTTTGATTAAGCTCAGTTTTTCACAAATGCTTATAAATATAATGATCTCACTTTATTATTCATTGTTTTTTTTAAAATTTTGTCAGCATATTGTTGTTTTAACTTGTTTGTTTATATACGTATGTTAACGATATAATAAATGGCCATATTTCTATTCAATATATAGTTATGTTGTCCAAACAGGGCTCAACCCCTTTAAACTAATGCACACATGTTTATTATCATGACACTTGATTTTGTTGAAACTTTCCATTATGTTTTATTACTATGATTCGTATGCCATTTTGTGTGACCTCTAATTGGTTGGACAAAAACTTTTCTTTGACACCCAATCCTCAGATGGCTGTTTTAGTATTTGCATTTTATTGAAGAAGCAACAAAGAGAAATGAGGTCATAAAATGAAGTTATCGTTATTACGTATACAAGGTTTAATCCGTTCTTTAATGTAATTTTGGAACATTTTAAATATCGATTTCAGCACTAATGCATAAAAACATATGATTACTGAGTTTACTAAAATTACATTCTCTTCTTAAGTTGATAGGCTGAGTTATGCTCGATTGAATTCACGTATGCAACTATTAAAGTACGAGAACCACGTGTATCCATTTTTCATAATGATTGTGCTCTGCTGGTTAAGTTGAGTGCTGCCTTCCCTGTCCGACTTAAACTATCTTTTTGGTTATTGATCAAAGGTATTAAATACGATGTTATTGGGGAGAGCCGTAACTAAGTTTTGAAACTTGTAATTGGACCCTATAACCATGTATATCCTATGTATATTTGTATGATATACATTGTATATATTATTTGGGTAATACAACATGTGCATCGTGAAATACACACGCTACGCACTCGTACCTGTGTTTTATTCTACAACAATGCACAGCTACATATACATTATTTCTTATGATTAAAGTAGCAGAATTATGAATGACTACGAACCTGAACGGGTTGATGTAGGTTTTATATATATCGTAGACAATAATGGAAGATATTGCCATCACTTCCCCGGATCCTGTAGACATCAGCGCCATCATAAGCATGGTCAACAGTAAGTACCCACCAGCGTCCCCCATCAGATAATTCATCACAAACGGCGTTATATAACCTGAGGAACACTCTCATTTATCATTTATCCTACACCAATGGCGAAATAATTTATTATAGTTTCTATTTAAACAAGAGATGTTTGTAAAACACGTATACACATATGACCGCTAAATAGTCAGAACAGGAAAAGGTCACCATGATCTTGACCTACTGACCTCAAACTCAATAGGGGTCATCTACTGTTAGTGACCAACCTTCATGTAAAGTTTGAAGATCCTAGGGCAAAGTGTTCTTGAGTTATTTAACGGAAGCCATTTGAATAGTCAGAAATAGTAAATGTCACAGTGACCTTAACCTTTGACCTCAAATTCAAAAGGGATATCTGCTGTTGATGACCAACCTCCATGTAAAGTTTGAATATCCTAGGGCAAAGTGTACTTGAGCTATTGAACATAAACCATTTGGTTTATCGACCGACAGACTGATCGGCCGACATGTGCAAAGTAATATAGATGGGGGATCATACTATCAAAATGATTGGCGGATTGGCGCGCATGTCATGCACGTGATAGTTATGCTATGTGGTGCAACATGACTAATTAGACCAATCAAAATGCATATTTAGCTGCATTGCCTGTTCATTTATCGACTTTTGAAAGTTTGTATTAATCGTATTTTTGAAATACATGCATTATGTGCGTTATAACAAACTAGTTCGATACGACTTATAACCAACCAATTAGGAATTTGTTTAATGTATGCATATAATCAGGTAGTTCAAACATAAGAATATAAAGTGTAAGAGATTGTTCACCATTGTCAATTTCCGCTTCAGACAGTAAGTGTGAGCCATTCTGTGCACTCAGTGATAGATACCCCATGGTTGCTGTGAGTGATAAGGTCACCGGTATCACAAACCACATGTACGCAGCCAGGAAGAATCCCAGAATACCTTGCGACGGTTTTGCTGCAATCCTACTCTGCCAGTTGGCTTGATCACAGAAACTGATTGACGTTGCCATGAACAACAAGACGACGCCATATATAACACCGGAAGTTGTTCTGAAGGTCAAGTATGAGTCAGCAAAATTGCCATCCGGGGCCTTCAGACAGTTTGTGGAATTATATAACGCTTCTATTGTTGAAATCGACTTAATGTCCTCAGTTGGGTAGAAAGTTGTATATAAAACATACACGGTCACTGTTATAAATGTTAGAGCCGTGTTGAAGTAGGATATATAGAAGGTGGTGCCCAGTCCACCAATCATACAATATGATCCAAACAACACTGCCAGAATGAGGTAGATAAATTCATTGTTTGTGTCCATACTAAGCACTTGAAGTGTTGATTTTCCAGCTAGAAGCATACTTGTGGTCACTATAAGGTTGGTTACTAAGGCCAATACACAGAACAGAATATGAGCAGCTTTACCAAACCTCGCGTAGGCAATCTGTAATATCAATAGACCAATATTAGTGTCATTCAACATTAACTCTGCCATCAATGGGTACTATATATGTATATATATATACGGCATGGCTTGGTGGTGAACTTGAGTCGGTGTTGCAATACAGTGACGTCACAAATGCCCAAATGGTTAGCGCGCTTACCGTATAATCTGGCGGCCCGGGTTCAAATACGGGTTGAGGCACTCATATGCCTGCAATATTTCAACAGAAAGCTGACTGGCAAATAAAGACTATGCTCGGCATGTTACAACAAATACACGTTCTTCCTTGGGTTTCATATTTATGAGGCTTTACATTTCTAATATACCAATCTATTATCAGACTAAATTTCAGCAATACTAGTATTTGTAACGCTATATATAGTCCAAAACACGTATGCCCACATGGCAGCACAATAGTCAGAAATGGTGACCTTTGACCTACTGACCACAAAACCAATAGGGGTCATCTGCTGTTGATGACCAACCTCAGTGCAAAGTTTGAATATCCTATGACAAAGCGTTCTTGAGTTATTGAACGGAGACTATTTGGTCTACCGACAGACCGACCTACCGTCCGACATGTGCAAAGCAATATACCCCGCATCAAATTGTTTATATAATTACGGAGCAGTTTTCTTTTTGATCGCTCTTCTTGGTGACCTTCATTAAAATCAGACCCTAACATTTGCTCCATTTCTTTACGCTGTTGGAGATTTGACTACACTCCGTCAGTGTTCACATGACCTCTCTAGCGCACGTAGCCTCAGCCGTGTTTTACTGCACTTACAGATTTGTGAAAGCAGCGATTTGATTGGATGACGTAAAGTTTACCCTGACATGACCCCACACAGAGTGCCGTCAGATCATATATCAGCGAATAAAGCAATTGTTCGATTACTTGTCTAAAATCTCGCTGTTAAAGTTAATGGTTTAATAGTCATTGTTATGCAAACTCATTTATTTCGTGTTTTCGGCATGGTATGTACTAATGTGAGCTTGGGTTCAAAATTCTTAAAACTAAACTTAAAGCTTTCTGTCGGTAAGTGGTAGATGGGCGGTTTAAACCTGATATAGCTGATTGACGTACCGCCAAGTAGGCCAATATTCATTAATGTGCGCCCACCTACTGTATCTTCTTTAAACGGTACTGAAATATGTTCATTTTCTCGTTCAGTTATGTGTTGGGCATTTGTCGTGTATTTGTGGTATGTGATGTTTATTGTTTTCTGTGCTCGGCTTCCATGTCCGATTTTCTATTATCTTTTTTTCATGTGTGTAAGCCAAATTACTTGAACATTGATTTACGTACGACACAATGAAATACATAAATACAATAATGATATAAATATAAAACATGTATGACCTAAGACACTGCCTATAATTTAGGATTAGTCAATGTCATGTTATAATCATTTACTAGTTTATATAATAAATCCACGATTAATAATTAATTCTCGTGAACTATAACTTGCAGCCAAAGACTGCTATATTACATAACCTGTTTACAAAGACTATGCATTCTATGATATGGTGTTACCTGTGGAAAAGTTTTAGCTCCGGGTGCCCTGGTTTTAAGGTAGAGAGACAGTGTAGGAAACAGGAGGATGTCTACTACAATACCTATCGCCATCCACAAACTGCCACCCATACCTGACTGAAATAGACAACGTGAGCTCGTGTATACAGAGTGGCCCATAATATGTGTTTATATTACAACCGAATGCCATGAGAAAATGCTCGATCTCATATGACATTGTCATATATCAATAGAAAGCTAACATTTCAAAGTTTTATTTAATATATAGCATGAACATATTACTATCAGTACAACACAGAAATCAATATTCTTGCAAAACGTCATGTTTTCGGTAAAATGTCCAAATGACGTTGTAATAGTAACACATATTATTGGACACACAGTACTTTATGTGTTCTTTACCAGGCAGGACTTTCAAAAGCCTCCAAAATGTGAAGATTAAAATAGAATTCTTGGATATGATTTTCAAGAGTCATCACAAGATTTCAAAAACATTTAAATTTGTATAATAAGCACACGAGCAATTTAACATAAAAGTGTTGTATTTTAAAATAATTTTCAAACATACCAAATGCCGAATTAATGCCAAACGGGTGAACACATAACTTTTATACTTACTTTGCTTGTCAGTGTTGAACTTTGCAGAAAGTCAGACGGCCATAATAGTTGTGACGTCACAGTGACGGCGGTAAGACTGAAACTGACGCGACCACCGGCGTCGAACACGGTATCCAAGTTCTGGTCGTCATGGAACACGTACTTTCTGATAGCCCTGTAACCTCCCGCTATGAGTAGTGAGAATCCACCAAACCCTAGCAACAATAACATTGCCACGTGACCTTTCGGAATGGATGGAGAAATACTGCAATAACAAATTTCAGCGGTTAGTTCATTATCTCGTTCAGTTGTGTGTTGGACATTGTGCTGTGTAATTGTAGTCTGTGTTGCTTTTATGTTTTCTGTGCTCGGCTGTTAAAGTTGAGTGCTACCTTTGCTGCCCGAACTTTATTAAGTTATAAATAAACATTCATATTGACGTAGCTATATGAGTATATATATGTGCAATTTTTTATACGGCCGGACTATCCATAAGCACCCAAATATACCACTTCTTGAGAATGAAATGACTCGTAGAATGACAAAACGGAAACCATGTCTGTTAATGAAAGACCAAACTGTATGACTCTCGAATAGTTTCTTTACTGTTTGTGAAGTTGAAGCAACACCACGAGGCAACATGAAACCTCATCAGACTACGCGATACTTTTAAACAAATTGCCTTCATGGTCTATAACTCGGTAGGAAACGGATGTAGAATAGGTCACTCAATGTACTTTTGGGTAATTTTGCACATGGCTCTTACTGAATACAATCTGTCATTCCTTGACGTATTAGAACTTGTATCGCAATGAATGCTGACTTAGTCATTTTTGGTTCATTTTGCACTCGGCTCTTGTTGAATGTTAAGTATTTTGGTGTATTATAACTTGTGTGGCAATCGGTGTTAAATTAGTCAGTTAGTACTTTTGGAAATGCACTCTTGTTGAATATAAAGTTTTTTGGTGTCTTATAATTTGTTTCGCAATCATCGTTGCATTTACCAGTTTGTACTTTTGGAAAGTTTTGATACATTTATGCAATCGGCTCTGACTTAATATGTTCTTATCTTGGTAATAAAACGCAGACATTATGACGACGACTCACTTTGAGTTATCTAAGTACCAGTAAAAAATGTCACTTAAAACAGATTATGTTATAGTTAGAACATATTAAGTAAATTTTAATGACGAAAAAGGGCGGAGCGAGCGAAGCGAAGCGAGGCCTTTTTAGTCATTAAAATTTACTTAATATGTTCTAACTAACTTAGAATATAACATTCTGCATTCTGATTGGCCGATAGAAATTAGCGCCAACGCAAGACGTCAAGTCTGTTAAGAGAAAATTTTAATGATTAAATTTTCATTTAACCGCGAAAATGCGGCGTTTTCATTGGCTCATAATGTAGGTTATATTCTAAATCATAATAAGTCATATTGGAAACCATTCGCTTGATTAGTTTTAAAACTTAATAATGGCAATAAAAAAGCAATCAATCAAGTGTTTTTTTTAAATTCTCACGAAAAAAACCTATCATATACGTCCATAAAATGAATCTCTTTAAGTCTTTAAGATAGATGGGTACCTCTTTTACTTGTCCTTATAATATTTGGTACCATTAGAAACTAGAAGCTGTATGCAATTCAATTATGCCAACGTCATACAAGATGCACAATTTAATAAGCTTCTAATTCCAACTGTACCAAATCTTATAAGGCTATATAGGTAAAAAATTAAAGGTATCCTTCCACCTTAATTTGGGTTTTTCACGACTGGCTAAATACTATGGATCATAAAACAACACCTGTACGCAGTGTTGCGTTCTAAACACGTCAAAATTACATCACCTTTTTTTCTCAAGATTGTATGAATATAGCAATTAGACTAAATGTGAATTGTAAGCGTTTTTATAAGAAAAGCGATTCTGGTTTCGGCTTCATCGAAACAATTTGCAAGCCGTAATCGGTGCACATTTCAGCGCCGACAAAATTGGCGCCAAAAAGTACGCTTCGTGGAAAACAACTTTAATGAAACTTTCATGCACAGTTCTAAACGCTCTGTTGTTAATGAGTTGTCGATACGACTGAACACTGTATAACATTCACCATTTATATTTTTATTTTAGTAAATCGGCATATAACACTATACGTGATTAGCGAAAACATTAATAATTATTATAAATGTCTCTGTTCTTTCAGTTTCAAATGTATGTACATGTATTTATTTGCTGCTAGCATTTGTTTTGGTATGACAATTCTTGCTGTTAATCATGGTTAATGGCCAATAAACTTTGAAAGTTGAAACAAAACAGTTATCCAAACAAATAAGCAATTTTACTTGGATTCTCCAGTGTGGTATTCCAGCGACACTTTGCTGCATGTTTGATCATCTGATGGCGTGTTTGACCCGGTACTCTGAGTACTGACCGACCATACACTGTGTACCACCAATATCACACATATCAACGTCGTTGTCACCTGTATCATAATATCAATATAATATGTAAAAGGTGCTGCCTCACATATTTACAGTGTAAAAACGAG
Organism: Spisula solida; assembly: GCA_947247005.1. NCBI lineage: Eukaryota > Metazoa > Mollusca > Bivalvia > Venerida > Mactridae > Spisula > Spisula solida. Next base: position 50,329,564 of record OX365950.1, read on the forward strand.
TCAACTTCCGGTTATCGCAATAATGAGTACACGTTAAATTGTAAAGTCTTGCAATCAGTCGTACAGTGATAGGAAATCACCGGGTGTTTCAATCACACACATACTAGTAAAAGTCATACAAGTTGAATTTTATAGTATCCTGCAGTGATTTTGTTTATACGCGGTGAAATTGGTGTATTGCAAAAATAAACTACAATTGTCAAAATGGTTGATTATTTGCAACTAATCTTTCATAAAGCTACCGTCAGTGGCTTTTTATTAAATAAATACTTGGTAAGGCCATACAAACATTTAAGCCTGATTGGTGAGTCAACACCTTTAAGCTTTATAATCAACAACATATACCATTGTTTTAGAATATGAATATATGCAACTACAGTGGGATTCGAACCCACACTGTACGGCGCTATCGCCTTGCGATGCGTCAGTATGACAGCATTATACCACTTATCTATCGCATCATACTCCCGAACGCGGTTGCGCAAAAAGTCGAGTTTCAATAATACGTTAATATTTGACGATAAGTGTGGACATACCATGTGGTATGCGGTGTATATTTTGGCTAAGAACGCCAGTAAATCTGTCAACACAAAAATAAAAAAACAAGCGTCTGTTATTGTATTATTTGACTCTTTAACATAGTTGCCCCAATAGTCTTGCCGTAGAGGTTCTGTTAAGAGTGCTGTAAACAATATATATATATACAAAAATGTATATAATAGTTGATTTTGGACTACTAGACTATTTACGGGAGGGCGTAGATAATGAATCATAGCTTAAAGGTGCTGCCTCACAGAATCGGCTAAAATTTTTGTATATCGTAATTTTCCAACCTAACCAAGTATTGATGTACGTGTAATAAAAGCCATTGACGGTTGATTTATGACAGATTTGGTGCAAATAAGCAATTTTAACCACTCTCGATATCGCCCACTGAGTATTTTTTCTTGAAAAAAAAGCGCTAAGTTTCTTTATTCACAAGCTTTGTGAATTATGTAATTCACACGTGATCGAACGTAATAGCAACAGACTACAGCGTAAACACCAGTGACGTATTGGTTCGATTCGTTTTCATCCAATGCGCACACATTTCAGGCAATTTAATTAATAGTAGTGTAAATGCTATAGGGTATTAATACTCTATAGAATTTTTGATGTCAGAATACTAAATAACTACAAAATGCCGAAGTTTTTCAAGTTATTTTTAAATTTTATTTTTGCAATACACCAATATGTGAGGCAGTTCCTTTAAAACAAATGATATACATTTTATAAACGTCTTGTACATGCATAACTGTACACAGAAACCATTCATCTTTTAAATCGGTGTCAACATACACTAAACATAACAACGTTGGTATTCTTACAAACATACTACCTTAAACATAATAATGTCGCAGGATAAAGCTAGATAAGTGTAACGTTCTTCTTATTCTTCTGGTACTGTTTTATCAAAGCACTTACGGAAATCGTAAACTTACGCTCAAATTTTAATTCTTCCTAATTCTTCAAGACCGAAGCATAGGGGAACATTATTTTTTGTAGGGGTTCTTTGACTGAATAATAATTTATATTGAACAACCCTTAGCCACAATTTGTAGCTGTGAAATAATTATAAAGAATTTAAATTTGATCGTAAGTTGACGATGTCCGTAAGTGCTTTGATAAAACAGTACCCTAGACTTTATTTGCATCATTTCATTTAGATAAACGTTAACATCATTGATACATTGTATTCATTTGAACACGTACTAGTGGCAACATGAACAACAATATTCTAATGAATGTCAATGGGCCAATTTTAGACTAAATATACGTGTAGCAAACATCCATATGCTTAAAATATCTACAACATAAAAACCTAATCTCTGTATGACTTTTTGGAATGCATGTACTATACAATTCAACTTGTACAACTTATTGCAAAATCACCCGTGACTTCCGGTAACTATATGACTTATCGGGGGAATATAATAATGCAACGTGTATGACTTCTTGCGATTACCGGAAGTTGACTCGTTTATACACTTTGCTACTGGTAACACCTTTAATCCATGCATTTAGTGGATGTTTTTGGTAGGTTCCAATGAATTTTTCATAGATTTCAAATAAATGAGCTGAAGAATGAAGTCCAGATGAGCACAATGAAATAATAAGACCATAAATGTAGTTTTGGCATTTTTATTACCCATATCCTTTCCGCTACCACGATTATTTTTGGGGGGGGTTATGAGAAATTCATATGGTCCCTATACCCTGTCCCTGAGACACTATTGACTTGCAGCACTGATAAAAACTCGATACATCCGGATGCTACACACCTACCCTAAACCGAAAGTAGAAAAAAATGTCAATATTTCGACTAAAGGTCACCGGAAATGACGATGTGACGGTGACCCTTGCGCGAAAAACTTTTTTTTTAGCTTGACAGGCCTACTTTTTGGCCCCTTTAGGGCATTGTTCCTGACCCCTTTGTCTAGCCTTATATTCCTGCTATAGAAAAATAAAAACGTTTTGGTGCTAAATGTTAATGCAATTCCACAGGGAATCGTACCGCAATGGCGGGTAGGACCAGTAATTTCAGTTTTGTAAAATCTACGTTCAAAGCCCTTTTTAAAGGGGTCTAGCGGGCCCAAAAACCTGTGCACGACCCTGGGCCCGTAATCTCCTATAGTCTGGGATGCCTGTGTACCCATGACAGCAAAATTCCCGAATTTGGGCATTTAGGTCGAAAACTACGGAAGGCCGAAATGGCCATCTCGGCGAGTCTGCATAAGTACGCTATGGTAGCGGAAAGGATATAAGATAAAACATATGATTGGTGCTACTTTAAGAGTAGCTGTTTTTGAGATACTCTGTATTTGTTACTTTCTAATCTATAAATGTGTTGCATATATTATATAAATTTTATAATATGTTATTATAAAATAACTTCGTGTTATTATGTTTATAGCTTTAATAAAAGCCCTTTAACGACATTTATTGGTTGGTTATTTATTTTGTCTTACAAGCTTCACCAACTCTCAATTCTCATAATAAGACCACTTGGTGGCCATAAATGTGATATTATAATTAGATGATAAAATATGATGTCGAAATCAACATTTAACAGAGATGAGAATAATATTCATATTCTTGTTAACACAACAAATCCAAACTGATTTTACCTTTCCAAAGTTAATTATTTCAGATGTAACGGTTGGATTTCGTGTACGTTATTGCAAAGATTTGTATCTGAGTAAAAACTGTCAACACGCGCTTTTTAACCCTACAGTTGAAATTTCTATTTACTTTAATCGCAGGCTAAGATATGCGAATATAAATCATCACATTACGACATGTTTAACACAGCACGCATTGTCTGTACATATCGGTTGGTATATTTACTAAAAAGATGTTTTCGAGTACTACCTACATGTACATATATAATTATGTTTTAAAGCATTCCCTAAAGAGATATCAACTTATATTCGAGATTTACAAACAAGTCCATGTACGTATAATTATGCTGATTGTAAACAAGTTTATCTGAGTCGTTTATATTATGTTTATCACCTTGTATCTACACTGCGTGTACCTCCGTAGCTTAATGGTTAGCGCGCTTGTCGTCTAATCTGGCGACCCGGGTTTCAGTACGGATGGAGACACTCATATACCTGGCATATCTCAGCATAAAGCTGACTGGCAAATAAAGGCTATTCCCGGCAATTTTAAGCCGTATAATTATGAAAGTGAACACTGCTGAGTTGACCTGACATGTTTTCCTTGACTTAATGAACCAACTATTACTAACTTGCTCATGAACATTTTTTTCAAATTCTCCACAAATGGATGCAGCGGAACAGAACATGTCCCGGAAGAAACCAGCCCACCTGTCCCTGTTTCAAACCCCGACAAGCAAATATATCCACTGCGCTAACTGGTCGTGCTCGCTAATTCCGGAGTAAATCAACAACTATGACAATCATTGGTCGAATACGAGGGTAGTTCAATATATTCGCAGACCATCGTTCTCATTTGATTATTATTCTTTGACACTGCGTTGTTTCACGTAATATTTTATGCACTTGTGTCCGAAAGACCGCGCAGTTCAATGTGATGGGGTTTGTTTTTCTCTGTGTCATCGGATTTTAAAATTATTAACACAGTCTACGAATTCATTAAATGTCCCTCGTATGTACACAAACATGCATTATCACTTGTTGAACGTATATACAGTTTTGTTCTATTTTAGATAGGACTTAATCTATAATAACAAATATCTTTTATATAACCTGTGCTATTCAATATACAGGTACATGTAACTGTATCATTGATTCAGAGAGAATTTTTCACAAATATATAAATTTTACAAACAATTTTTTTTTATTCTTAATCAATGATACAGTTACCTGTGATTCAATACAAACATGATAGCAGACTAGTTAATTGGTTTTATTGAATTATAAATAGAAAAAATAAACCCGCACTAACCTTTAGAGACGTCATATTTTTCCTATCAACTTCGCTTGACTCGAGTGTGCAAAATAAAGTGTCGTTCGCTCGTAAAATACGACATCCCAGGTTGTCAGGGAGGTAGAGTATCGAAATTAAATTAAAGCGTCATGCGAATAAAACATTATAAAACTACTAAATTATTGTAGGAATTTTCTGTGACTGTGCATTTTTTTATTTTTAAGAGGCAGGGATTTATTTATGAATGTCGATTAGTAATTAATTTTCGTTTAAATAACTACATTCGTATTAAAGGTGCTGCCTCACAGATCGGGCTGAATTTTCCGTATGACGTAATTTTCCTAACTAACCAAGTATTTATGTAATAGAAACCCACTGACGGTTGCTTTATAAAAGGTTTGGTACAAATAAGCAATTTAAACCACTCTCGATATCGTACATTTCGTATTTTTCCCTTTCAAAATAGCGCAGAGTTTCTTTCCAACATTCTTTCTAAAGTATTCAATTCTTAAATCACCAAATTACAGCATAAACATCAACGAGGTTCGTTTTGAAATTCGTTTTCATCGAATGCCAACAAGTTTCAGGCAATTTAAGTGATAGCAGTGTTAATTCTATAGGGTATTAATATTCTATAGAATTTTGGACACTAACTAACTGAAACATGCCAATGTTTCGCAAGTTATTTTCGAAGTCAGTGTGGTTGTTTATTTCAGGACTCTTAGCCCGACAAAAACCCCAACCGGCACTCATTCTTCCGCGTCCCTCCATTATCCTATTGGGTTTGGTATTGTCACCATTCAATACGCGCTTACGGTGTGTAGTTGTTATTACACAATTATAAATACGAGAGGACCAATGAGTGCCCGTTCGGTGTTGCCAAACTATTATGATCAATAACGACAACCACTTTGTATGATTCATACTGTATAATTCTAGCATTTGGTACTTCTATATAACCAATTGTTATGATAATATATTTCAAATATATACGTATAACAGACGGATTAATGTGTATTTTGGCAGATATGGTCATGGCAGCGTAGAATTAAAACAAGTAATCACTCCGTATTTAAACACTACGGAGTTACACATATGACGAACTCCTCCGCATTTATACACTGCGGAGAAAGATATGCTATTAATGAATTTACTTGGAGCGATCAGGGGCGACATTTTTGAAATCCGAAAACCCTTCCCATGTTGCACGGTAACTCTCATTATGTTGACGCCGCCTGGCGTATGAAGAATATACATGAATGCCGCATGGCATTCAAACGAACCATGGCCGCATGGCCTACCATTTTAACTATTATAAACGCCGCCTGGCGTGCAATAAAACCAGTCAGTCCGCAAGGTACCCGCCTGTACCCAAGTGAATAATCGCCGCATGGCGAGCAATAATCGGCGCATGCCGAGCAATATTCGCCGCATGGCGAGCAATAATCGGCGCATGCCGAGCAATATTCCAATACTAGTATTCGCCGCATGGCGAGCAAGAATCGGCGCATGCCGAGCAATATTCCAATACTAGTATTCGCCGCATGGCGAGCAATAATCGGCGCATGCCGAGCAATAAGTACGCTTGTACATAAATAAACCAGTGCAACAAATAAACCATCGCCGCTTGGCGAGCAAAGATCCTACTCAAAAGAAAGCTATTAAAGAGCGCCTAGTCAAAGCTATCTGGCCAGTTCTTTAATGCTTATTTAACCCAAGCCCGTAGATTAGTTTTAGAAGCTTATTACTCGCTGTTCACCCCACATTTTTCACTGTGGAATAAAGCGATTATAAGCATGCAATGTAGTCAATGTATAAAAGTTATTCTATCCACATTGATTAGACCCATGTACACCCCCGATCGCTCCTAAATTGAAGAATTTTCCGCCACAAAATAAAATAATGATTTTATTTCCCCAAAATTCCTATACTATTTTCGACAATAATTCTCTAGAGCTATCTAATTCGGTCTTGAAATGTAGCACCCGTCGGCCCTGTGGAATCCAGTCGTTGTAATATCTATATCTACTGTTAAAATGTAATTGTTTTAATTTTGAATATGTTTAGGCCCAAATTGATTAATTATCTTCTTTTCAATAGCTTTGTTATAACATTCCTCTACCACCATGAAATTATCTCAAGTATCTCAATTCAAATGAAACATGACTCCGGAAAAGGCCCCAGACAAATATTCGATGCTTCATGCATCATTTTTAAAATGTATACGTTTGATAAAACATTCACATCATTTCAAACATGGTTTAAGAAATATGCGATAAAGATCACCTCGTTTTCCCCGAGTGTAGTATGTGGGACCCTTAATAAGACCGGAAGTTGGGCACAGCTTTAAATCTCGTATGTTTCTGAATATTACCCTCTGTCCAACCAAGTAAGGGATTGAATCCAAGTAAAAAATTGAAAGACTAAATTCCAGCTGTCAAAAATTCCGAAATTACAATTTTAGTCATACTAAGCCTTTCCCTCTCGATTGTACGTCAACAAAGCAATACCGAAAATATATAATGTATCATTACCGGTCAATTACCTAACAGGGGAATATTTATGCTCTGAATGAACTCATCATTGTATTTTAAAAGATCGTATTCTTTTTCCCTAACACGTAGTATTTAGTTTCCTGTTTCAATCGTCTCGGATGTTAACAATAAACTAATATACATATCGCATGTATAAATAACCACAACTAAAGTACCTGAAACTAAATTGTATATATTAGTTATAATAATGCCTAGCGATATAAATACTGTCGTATTTCATTTTTGGAACTGCCAATACCTGTAATTACATTTTATACCCTGAATGTACAATCCGGAATTTGCTAGCGTCCAAAAGAATGATGCCATTTCGAAATACGTCCAATGAACCATTACCATGGTCTTGTGATTATCTTACTCGGGATATGGCGTTTGTTTTCATATCAACAGCGTCTGATTGGAATTCCTTTATGTCGCCATATGCATATATGCAGTTGCCATTAAAACATAAACTTGAATGTATAGTAAACTAATGTGACCGCCGACAGGATACGTTAGTCCACATAAAAAACTTAGTGAACTTAATGACCTCAAAAACAATGAATCTATCATATCACATATAGTGCGGAGATAATGATTCGACCCAAACCCCAGCAAGAATCCGATACAAGGTCCTGTGCCGACTATATCAATTTTTCAAGCAAATCGCGCAAAATCGGCCCTTGCGCTCTGTTTTTGTACCACACATCGAGCGCCAATGTGATATTCTCCTATGAAAGCATACAATCGGGTCATAGATATACCCTGTAGCCAGATATCCGCTGTTTAATTATGTTCATAGAGGGCGAGGATCTCGCCGAACTCCCCGCACCATACGTTCTTCTGATGTAAAATTGCATACCGAACCAACAGCATTACCGTAAAATTACTAAACGTCACATGTGCACTCGTAACTTTGACATCTTCGCAGTAACAGACTGATGCTAAACAAATATGACAAGCACAAATTAAACTATGTATGTATTAATTATACTTAACCTAAACTGCAGTTTTGATCGGATGCCCTTTTAAAGAAGTGGAATCAGAACCAATGCCTTCCGTTGTAGTCAATCCTTTTCCTAGCTCCTGCAACATTCCACTTTCTCTTTAATCATATTACAACTACAATAAAACATATAGAAGTGTAATAAACAGTGTCTTCACTTGATAATTTTAACTAATCGTGATAATTACACAAAATATACATAATTCCTTCTCTTAAAGACCCTAATAGTGTAGTCTGCCCAGGACGTCATGATCCTAGATTCTATTTCAATATAGACCACTGGTAGTATAATGCAAGTATGTGTTAATTGAACACCGTGGATAAACCTACTTAAAATGTTTACTGTACCACGAGTAATTTTGAATCTTGCTACAGCTGGGATAAATTGACATGATCCCGGCCCCTATGCACACACAAACCGTAAGGTTATTGCGTTGAATATATAAATTTCCGCGAGCAAACTAGCAGTATCGGTCACCTAGATTTGTGTTTGCATCGCACCTAAGCGTTCTCTGACACTTCCAGCCCATGAAAACATACCAACGATATAAACAGCATAATCAACTGTTAAAGTATGCTAATGAAAGTTCGAGGGGCATATCAAACTCGCCGGACTATCCTAATTGTTAACCTTATAGCCTAGATTTGAAAAAACAGTGATCAGTCATCCACTACTAAAAAGTTAGAAGAAAGTCGTGCCGTTGATTGGCATAACAAAGTACTAGTTACAATCTCGTGCTCAACTGTAGGTGATTTATAAAAACACCGGCCGCTGTTAAACACTAAACATAATGACACATTCGCCGATCTTAAATCCATTCTAAAGTACGCCAGAAATGCACGTGAATTCCGTGGTACAACAAGCGTACTCTACTACCCTAGAGCGTATCAGTATAAACATAATACAATGTAACCAAAACAATTTTTATCTTTACAAACCAAGTGTCGAATCAGTCAAACGTCACAGTGGCAAACTACAAATGTAAATGATCAGTCAAAGTTTGCAATTGTTAATCAAGTCTGCTAATAAATTCACCTGCCAGGTAATACAAAATCATACCAGTACACAAGATATTCGCCCGGGTCGCTAACTATAAGCCACCAAGTAGTAAAACAAAATAAAATTCCACCACGTGGCTTTACCCTGTGCTATAAGAAGTATAGCCGACAGCATTTGACCTGTTGCTAATTAATCGTCGTGTGTTTTCGCTACCCTAGCATAGCAGGTTTCGATAAGTTAAAATGAAGACAATGTACGGATGTTCAAAGTTAAACGTTCTTAGCTATAAACCAAAACAATAAAACATTTCCTTTCCGAGACAAACGCACTAAGCTGTACTGTTGTACTGAAGACAAAATAAAAATGGTACCAGTAACTTTTTACCACGTGGCGTTTAGGCGATAAACCAAGAGTACTAATGTAAGTGCATGGTCCGCTTCACGATTAACTCCAATAATTTATTAAAATCAATATACATCACTTGTCAATGCAGAAGTGTTGAAATAACAAACAGAACATACACAACCACCGTGCGACACGACAGGTTCAGACTAAAACCCAACTCATGTGTTTATATAGATATGCCAAAACTTGTGCTATGAACAGGCTCGTGCCACAGCTATCATTACATGAACATATTCATTACAGACTCATAACAAAACTTTCATGAATGTTCGATATTTACCAAAGCAATATAAATTCAACTCATTACGTAAGGCACAAAACTGAGTCAAGTAAAAAAGTGGCTGCATGAATTCAAATTAATTACTTGTCACATTTCTTCGTTTCTTTGATACCTTTTGAATATATGACCTGTTCCACGTGTCATGCAATGACTACAAAAACAATAAACACATTACTTATCTTTTCTACCATCTTCAATGTCTCACAGCAATATTTGTGTTCAAATTCGCCGTCCCACATTCATTTGACCTCGAAATCTCGCCGTCCAAGGTGTGCACAGTTGTAAAACATCTAACTCGTAGGTTTAGCTGAAGCGTTTGTTAGCAGAATGAGGCCGAAAACCCGGTTACAAGCGCTTATAAAGGGTGCCTGTATACGTCACAATAGTCTACATTGGATGAGCAGTATAAATTGTAACGGTCGATTGGCCTGGTGTGTAGTGACGATAAAAACTACACTCATGAGTAATAATAATAAAGTAATACAATAAAACCCGTGCATGATCGAGCCGAAATAAAATGGATTGAATTTTGATTGAAATTAATCCTGATTATTGGACATACACGCAACTTTACCAAAATTAGGCGAATATTTGATAATTTTATTTTATTTTTGCAATAACAAATATGTTTAAACTTGATTAACAGAGTTTGGTATTTTGTTGTTGATTAGTTAGTAAGTTATTATTTAAAGTCCACTATGTGATCATGTATATTACCGTAACACTTGTTAGTGCAACACTATGTTGACTCAATCCAGTAAGCAATTCGCATTCAATTTTTCTTTTGATGTTTCTTTCTTGTCGTGCTCGTATGTTGTCTTCACTTCTATATGATATGTCTTTGAGTACTTTCTATGTTACTCAAGGGGCTCTGTCACTGTGAGGTGGGGCGGGGCGCATTACATGGCACAGGGAAACATTTATGTACACTGCCATGTTCCATACGGTTGTCTGTAGGGTAAGGTTCGGTGCATCGTAAAACGTTTAAGCCCCCCAATGACATTCGTCACTGTCCGTACCAAGGTGGAAGCCCTTATATCAATCTCATTTTATGTACTCGCTGGCTTAGAAGTATAAGACCCATACATATTTGATATCTGCAACACAAGGCGCTTTGATATCTGCAACACAAGGCGCTTTGATATCTGCAACACAAGGCGCTTTGATATCTGCAACACAAGGCGCTTTGATATCTGCAACACAAGGCGCTTTGATATCTGCAACACAAGGCGCTTTGATATCTGCAACACAAGGCGCTTTGATATCTGCAACACAAGGCGCTTTGATATCTGCAACACAAGGCGCTTTGATATCTGCAACACAAGGCGCTTTGATATCTGCAACACAAGGCACTTTGATATCTGCAACACAAGGCGCTTTGATATCTGCAACACAAGGCGCTTTGATATCTGCAACACAAGGCGCTTTGATATCTGCAACACAAGGCGCTTTTTATGAACATATTTTCATCAAATTTGTTGACTTAAGTAGAAAAATCTTGATTTTCCATAAGTAACGAGTGGTTTTTAGACAGTTTTGTTTTTTTCTTAAAACGGCATTTTCGTAGTTACAACCTTATTCTTCTGAGCCATCGATATGTTGTCCACTCTTACATACATGTATATATATTTACAAAAATAAGGAGAAATACAAGTCGCTGTGCCTTTTTATTGTCAGTTCGTTTCGATGATTGTGCTTGTTGCTTTTGTTTGTTCGTACCAATCTTATTTAGCTATTGGGTCCAGCATGGGGTTGCTCTGTTTTGGGGGCAGTACACTAATTATTTGAATGGAGAATGTTAGCAAGCAACCATTGACCATCATTTAGACTAGGTTTATGTATGTGTGTGAGGGCATCTATGACGACTTTTCACGAATTCACAAACACTTTACCAAAAACAACACAGTACACATGGTACAAAAAGAACACCACAAAAAATAAAAATATGTTTTAGTTTTTGTGAATTTGTGCAGAGTCGGCGTGGATTCTGGTTGCGTATTAAATGGTTTAGATATAGTTAGATGTCTGTCAAGGTATATATTTTGTAATTACCGGAGGCTAACCCATGTACATTCGGCTCACGACCCAATGTCAACTTTCGCAACAAAACTATAACCTCTCGTGTGTATTAGAGTGTGTAAGCAAATGATATGGAACATTTACCAGGGTCACCGTATGTCATCCTACTTGTATAATTATAAGTGTAAAATTACATAGGTAAAGCTTAAGTCCCACTGAGCATTTTTTGCCTCGGCGATGTACTCCTGATTGAAATTAACGAGCATTCAGAAGATTGGGAACAGGACAGTTCCTCGTGGTCTAGGGGAAGCTTCGGGGAGACAATTTGTGATATAGGAAAGAATTATGACGAATTGTGTGTTATCGGAAGAAATCGTAAGAACATCGCCGATGTGGAATTCCTCAGTGGGACCTAGGCTTAATAGTATTTGTGGATACAAGAGAGAGAGAGAGAGAGAGAGAGAGAGAGAGAGAGAGAGAGAAACAATATGATACGTGTTCTGAATACTTATGTTCCGTGACCTAATAAGAACAGAACTTTTAGGTGATCGACATTCGCTCAACCAAATTATTACACCGATATGTCCTCATTTGGCCTGAACATGTATACATCTTCCACTCTATATATAGCTCGCTTAGAATTAGAACGTCATACGCACTAACTACGACCTTATAAGACTCATACATATTTGAAATCTGAATCACAAGGCGCTTCTTATGAGCCTATTTTCATGAAAACCGGAAGTTGTCATGTTGACCAAACTGATTATGAAAAAGCTAGTTTTTCCATAAATAAAAAGTAGTTTTCAGACAATTTTTCTTGTTTTATCAAAACATTGATTTTGTACTTACGACCTTCTAATTCTAAGCCGGCGATATGTTCTTATTTCTGAACTTTGTATGGGTGAATAACTTAGTTGCGCCGCGGATCGAGCAAGAATCACCAACAATGCTCCACTTTGCACAGGCCGTGTATTCTTGAATGGCTATACGCACCTGTATTGTGGCCGCCACAATTACCGGTGAGGAAAATATTGTGCAGTTTGTCTGTTGTTGTTTTGTTTTTGGCCTGTGACCTTTGAATCCTACGTCCATACATATACTTAGTAACAGATTTCGGATGCAAGTTATTTCGTCTGGTTCGGTAAAATTCTGATTTACTACATAACCTTAAATGTTTCAAGAAATAACTCTACTTATTTTACTCATTTATTACAAAACATAAATTAATTTGATTGACAATTCATACGACTTTGTTGACTGTTTATGGGGAGTGTTGCTGCGTTCCTGTATTGGTTATGTGTCCTTAAAAAATACAGCGCTGTACGTTTTGACATAACTACTGGAGAGTATTATAACAACTTGACATGTCAAATAAAACAACATTAACATTAGTACACCTGTCCTCAGTGTGTATTCAAGCGAATGGTGACAGGTTAAGGTACATCTAAGGTACATGTGAATTAACCTATACGAACTGTATAGCTAGTAATAAAAATACATTACATTTATGCACTATAGTAATCAGACTTCTTTGTCACAAATCAAATTATATATGTTTAAAAAACTACGCTCTGACAAACATTCTACGGGCTTATGATTATAAAAATCCGGAAGCTATGAGTATCGAAGTCAAGGTCATGCAATAGTCACGTTGCTAACCACACAATTAACCCAGTCATAAAGGCTACCTAATTAACATGATTGCGCCTTACGGTTTGTATTAAACAGTTGCCGTTGAAACATGTTGCAATCAAATACATTGTCGCGTACTTTGTGTATTACCTGTTTTGCTTGCCTTAACATTGCAGTTCACTAAACAAAGAGTTTTATTATCTTTCCGAAGCGTCTAGACGAGTCTGCTCTGTATACGTCATAACATAAAAACAACAACAATTAAATTACGACAGGTACATGTATTACATACGTTTTAACATATATTTACACAGTGAAAGAAACAACTAAATGACAGTAACACAAAACAAAGATGTTAGAAGATAAACAATCATTGCAGAAATTGTCAGACAATGTTTTGAATTCGAGTTATTCACCACTTGCGTTGTACCGGTATTTACAGTGTCATGGTCTTTAATACCGTCCTCAACATTCCCGTCGTTCTGAGTTTCAGCCACTGACCCAATCACATGTTTGTCACTCTCGCAGAATTTTCCCGAGTATATTTTGGGACAAATACATATAAATGTAGATATATAACTTTTACATGTGCCGCCATTTTGACAAGGAGAGCTTTCACACGGATTCATTTCAAGTTCACATACTTCACCATGGTAACCCTTAGCACAATGGCACAAAAACCCATTTCCCATTAGTGATGCTTTACACTTTCCTGAATTAAAACACAAAACACCGGCACATGGGTCCGCAATAATTTCACAGAATTCTCCAGAATATCCTTCTGCGCATGCGCAGGATAGTTTGTTTACTTTTGAATCAAATTTGCATTTCCCGCCATTATAACAGACGGTTGCAGCACAGGGATCTATAGGTATGGAGCAATTGATGCCACCGAATCCTGGTCGACACAAACACATGTATCCGATAGATGAGAAATCCGTATCTCGACATTCAGCATCTAAAATAAGAGTAAGAAAAATATGTACATTTGTATTAATATAAACATTTGGTTACGATTAATAATATGAACATAAAATTTACCAACATGTTTTTAGATTTAGTTACACAATAAACCCGGTGCTTTCGGAAATACATGTACATTTAAATAAATTCTTCAGAGTTTAGTTCTACTCCGTTGTATTCAAGCTGTCAAAAATGATGGACAGCTCTAGGTATATTGGAGTATCCATGGCATATTGACTTTTATCGCCAAATTCAAACCACTTGCACTAAACACCTTCGTGGCATTAAATTACGATGATTATCGTCTCGTAGCTAGTGTGTCGGCAAACATAAAAATCGGATTTGACATTAATTCAATACATTACTAAGTACAAGGGGTCTATGTGTATTAGACTATATATTGACATCCATGGCATGGTGCTTCAACACACTTGTACCATGACACCAGTCCTATGTGTGTTCGACTGTCTTGTGCTTTGCTGCAGTTTGCATTAAAATACGACGATACTTTTCTCGTAGCTAGTGTGTCGGCAAACTAAAAATCGGATTTAAGACTTTACCAAATACAAACTCACCATTTTGGCATGGTTGAGACCAACACGGCTTGATCCTGGTTTCACAGAACTCTCCAGTATACTTATCATCACATAGACAGTATCCACCAAACTTCCCCGTCTCACAGACACCACCATTCAAACAATGTACCTCCTTACAGGAGAGTATCTCCTCCTCACAACGCTCTCCGTAAAACTTCTCCGGACAATGACATTCTCTGACACCGTCTCTTGTCTGTCAAAGTGTAACACGTACTTTATTACAAACATCAGATCGCTCACCGTAAAACTTCTCCGGACAATAACATTCATAAACTTATTACTAGAACTCTATTGTTACCCCCTATAATCTGCATTTGTATAATTATTCTTATTTTCCGTTGATAGTCACATTTCTACTTGCCAAACACAAATACTAAACATGAACGCACATTGTGCTGCTTTGGAAAGAATATTGTCTTTGACTACCTAATTGATAAACTATTGATAAATCAGAAGTATTGGTTATAAATAAAACTGAATTCAAAAATGACTCAAATAAAAATGAGCAAGTGCTGTGTTCTGATTGAGTAATATAGAAATGTCACAATACCTCACACATGCCTCCATTCTGACAGTATCCATTAAAACATAGAGGATTCCTGCAGTTACCACCACCGAATCCTGGTGGACATAGACACGTATAGTTGGTCACGTGATCAGCTACGCACGTGCCACCATGGAAACACGGCTGTCTTATCTGACAATATTTGGTGTCTGTAAAATATAAAATGTTTTCGTTATTTGTTATCATTATGCGAAACATTCGCTATTTCTGTACTGCAAATACACCACAAGCATGACAGGTGACCACTTCAGGTACAATTTCAATAAACAATGACAATGGATATACTAGACACGTTGTACCACTTTATAAAGGCACAAGGCAGTTTTGCGGGTAGGAACACTTGTTCTGACTTGTGAATATCCGTTCACACTTAATGCAATAATAAGGGGGACAGCAATACCTTATAGCAAGTGGCAATTCCCTAAATCGCAATATTTGAAAGTTTGAATCAATTTCACATACAATAGAATATTCATTGGTATTGATGTTGTCAAAATTCATGCATATAATCTTAATTTATGTCTCATTTATGTACAAAATACACTAATTTACGTATTACAAACAATAAAAGTGTACTTAACCATTCAACAACGTATTATAAGATGTATTAGGCACTTGTACTATTCGTTAAAGGCACCGTATTGACTATAAAATATATCAATAAGTAAATATTTACACCATTAAGAATAAGATTCGTTCGCTTATTAAAAAACTCCTTCAATAAGCATTACCCTTACTCTTGAATTGAAACATGCCAATATATCATTGTGGATTTAATTAAAATAACATTAAAGGTGTAAAATGTGCACCTGAGGGTACAAATTCATGATATAACTGCAAATCTAAACTCATTATACATGTATTTAGTTAAGAGCGACAGATGCGAAATTGGAGAATATTAAAGCGCGACAATCATAAGTATGTAATTGTCATTTAAAATACATGTAATGTTCATTGTCCCGGAGCAGGAATTAAAACGCACTCGTAAAACTATGGAGCCATATAACTGCCACCACATAAATATTAATTTTCATGAAATATTTCGTGAAATTAAAGAGGGATTTCATGAAAACAATAAAAAATTATGAATGCAAGATAAATATCTTAACGTGAAAAATTGCCAGTTACTGCTTTGATCTGCCACAGCATTCATGTTATCGTTTTAAAGAAACCAAATAACTTTTCACGAAAGTGTATTCTTTTTCACAAAGATATTTTACGTTTCGCGAAACTTTTCACGAAAGTCGATTAATTTCACAAAAACACATTTACGTTTTGCGAAACATTTTATGCTTTCATGAAAAACTGATTTAATTTCGTGAAAGCATCATCTTTATGTGGTGTCAGTTCAGAGCACCAACATGCAGACTATCCTATAAGGATTAAGAAGGGTCAATATGAAGGGTTATCAGAGGAGGAATCTATAGTATGTCTGTCGTGTTCTAATGGTACTAAAGAAAATGAATCACTTGTACTCTTGAAATGTTCCATCTACGAGGGGTGATCCAGAATTACGTGGACTTTTGCTCTAATTCAAAAACCGTTATACTTACAGTTACAAATCTGCATACCATGTAGCATTAATATTTATTGCACACGTACACCAAATTTCATTCTGATGTTATCATAAATAAGGAAAATACAGCGTCTGTTAGAGCGTATAGTTATAAATCGCGGGACAGCTCAGAAATAATGTACGACGTCATCTTCACGCCTGTATCATTTCATGATGCTTTTGAACCCTGTTAACCAACTGTTCTTTATTTTTTCCTTACCCATTATGCTCTTAAATTATGCGTATTTAATCGTCCTGCCAATAGGTACTAAACTCTTTCGTTACAAGCTCTACAAGATCATATTTTCCCACTAATGTCACGGATGGTTCATTCAGGCAAACGTAAGTACCGATTCAGTCAACGTCGGGTTTTAACCTCTACCCTTATTGTCTGTCTCATCACACAAGCCTTCATCCAAAACACAAGTGGTCGTGATACAATAGGTCTAATACCTGATTTCTCAAACATATCTTTTGTCTGCGTTGGGGCTTTTCATAGCTGTACAACAAATCGCATGATTATGCGACTGACAATGAAATCTTGTGACGTCATTATTTACGTTAATTATGACATGACAACAGAAACACATATATTCATAACATGAATATAACGAATTTAACCTTGAAATTTCACCTAATTGTCAATACGATATTCGATAACATGATGTCATATTTCTGAACTTTTAAATTAAGAAACACGGTAACAATTAACAATATTGTAACAAATTTTACTGAAAAAACCTTTGTTGATCCGCGAAAGCATTTATGTGTTGCTATGGTAGCGTATAACTGTTGATGCACATAATTGTTTTTAGATATGTGTTGTGATTTATGTCAATAATAGATAAAAATCTCTTTTGTGTAACTTTCATAACGATCTGACCTAAACTAAACTTTTAAGAACAAAAGTCCACGTAATTCTGGATCACCCCTCGTATAAGGACTTGAGTCAAGATTTATTGACAATAGCGAAATAATGTAATGTTAATTTTACTGTTTTCAATTTTTAAACCCAGACACTTTACCTTACGTTAGTTGTGCCAAAACCGTTTCTTTTGTTATACCGAAACGTCATTTTTTATTGAGTAAATAAATATATTTTTGTTGATAGTTCATTACATATGCACAATTTGTCTTATACATTTTGATTTTACCCTTTACAATTTATTTAAAACAAATCGGCATATAAACATACCGTTGGCCATTACCAACGTTTGTGACGATGTATACTTTTATCATATCTTAAATTCCGTATTGGAATGGTATTGAACTTTTAAATTTGTATTTAACTTTTATTTTAATATTTTTGTATGTACAATGGTGAGATGTAAATATGGATTACTGCTAAATGTTTAAGATTGGGGGGAATTGAAACGTCTTTTAATGTCAAAGTTGAATAAAGTATACATATTGTGTCAAGCTTAGTTAGTTGGCATTGCACACTGTCTGGTGTTCCTTCTTGTAATATAGATACGATTCGGTGACACAGACATGCACTTAACATACAAACTTAATTATAGTTTTATAGATTTGCTGAACAATACTGTATCAATATCGGGCTGAGGGAGCGACATTCTTACACTGAGAACATAAAGAAACGCACATGTTACATTTTCTCCTACATGTTAGCCTATAGCTTTTTCCGATGGTCACACAGAACAACTAGATTGGTGAGTTTTGATAGTTAACAAATTACAGTTGTTTCGGTAGAAGTTTCAAAATGCTACGTACCTTTTCAGCGATGAATTATAGGAAGAAATTGTGTTATTTCCCGAAAAAAGCTATTTTAACAATTTGCATTAAAACAACCTTTAAATCAGAGTCACATGTGAATACAGTTTACACGGTGTATAACCGTATCGGTACCCTCTCAGTGCAAAATGATATATCGGTACCCTCTCAGTGCTGGCACCGGTCTCTCTCAGTGCAAAACAATGAATCCGATTGACGAAGATCCGCAGGAGAGGTAAGAAAATCTTTGTTTTGTCAAAAACACCATACTTTCGGTTTAGACGCGGCACCGGAACCCTCTCAGTTCTGGCACCGGTACCCTCTCTGCTCGTTGCATCAATTTGATTGCAAGTACGGAGAGGGTACCGGTGCCAGTCAGCTGCAACGAGCAGATAGGGTACCGGTGCCAGAACGGAGAGGGTACCGGTGCCGCGTCTAAACCGAAAGTAGGGTGTTTTTTTAAGAAATGTGATGGAAGTTACCGAATAAAAGGCTTTTAGGGGCAAGTTATGATCAACGGCTTTACGTCTGAGGTACTAGATATTTGCTATATTGAAGAAAAGTCGCATTTAAGCTTCATAAACATGACTTGATGTTCATTCGCACAGCGACCCTCGGTCAACATTTCAGCCGCGCCAGAACTTGTGAAAAATGATAGAACAAATTTAACAACAGGAAGACAATGGTTAATCATCGGGGGGTTCCGTGGGCTATCGATTTTTATGCATAAACCCGTATTTTTGACAAAACAAAGATTTTCTTACCTCTCCTGCGGATCTTCGTCAATCGGATTCATTGTTTTGCACTGAGAGAGACCGGTGCCAGCACTGAGAGGGTACCGATATACATTTGTATCATTTTGCACTGAGAGGGTACCGATACGGTTATACACCGTGGTTTATGAACTGAAGTAGAGATACCTGGGAACAATGGGACACAAAAATGACTGATATGTGTAGTTCAGGAAGGAAATGGCAGATTAACAAAAATGACCGTATGGATAAAATGTAAACAGTTCGTTTCTTTATGTACTCAGTGTAAGAATGTGTATATACTTACCAATGTCACAGAGTGTGCCGGTCCAACCGTCCTTACATATACACTGGTATGGTCGGTGACAGTAACCATAGAGACAGCCTGTTAGTGTTCGACATTCCCCACATGTTTCACCCGTCCATCCTAAACGACATCTACAACAGACACGTGGTTATACAAGGATAACAAACAACCATCTTTCTGGTATATTTGTGTGTAATGTACATAATATTCATGTTTCCGGTATATTGTGCATCATGCAACATTATGTTATAATGTAACAATGTCTGACTGATTAAGTTTTCTTTTATGACGAAGATGATGGTATATATCCGTGGAGTGTATACTTCCAGTGTGAGAGTTCGAGGGTTCGATCCTTGGTCGCGTCATACAAAAGGTGAAATAAAAATGGTACCAGTATTTCTCTTACTCTAAAAAGAGAAACATGGCTTCTGTCTCTCATATCCTGATGGCGATGGATACTGTCAGAAATGAGGTGTTGATAGTGATTAATATACGAGTACGTTTTGTCACATGCGACTTTAAATAAACTATGAATGCATTAATACTGACTACATGCATATGTATATACGTAATAAGGTATACTACAAACATGCGTTAAAATACATGTACATGTTTTATAACTTAAACTAAAACAATTTCCAAACCAAGTTGAGTCAAACGGGAAGATGAGTTACAATGTATTATCAGCGTTTGTCTACTTACCTGCACTGGAAGGGTCGTTCACAAGCTCCCCTATTCGCCAAACAGTCTTCACTACAGTATGCTGAAAACATTGCAATACATCATGTTAACATTATGTCCAGATATTTTGGTAGGTTCCGATTAAACACCAGTAATGAAGTTATAAAACTCGGTGAAGGATATTACACAGGAATGTTTGTGCAACTTTGCTCTTATGTTTCCTGACGAATAAATATTAGTCAAACACTTGCCAGTGTCACTCTATAACAAACATATCGCGCTAATGTTGTCAATGTTTAGAAAAAATATAATTTAAACACTTTAGAGCGTGTATTTTGTTTGATAAAAATGCTATCTAAATGAGGTATGATAAAAATATTGCAAAAAACGAACACTGGATAACTTAGTTAAGGGAGGTAACTGTATAGAGCAATTGTTCAGCTCAATACAAACGTTAGTTCCCTCTGTGACAGTGATTTAAAGAAACATGTTCGTTACATATAAATATACTCAGCGTCAATGAAAAGTTACCTCCCTATTGACTATATATTTTAAACTTCATGTTACACTGTGTTAAAAGCCGAACACGACTATGTTTTGACCTTACAATGTAGTCACAGCTATCCTATTTAACAATATTTAAATGCACACACTATAAAACTTTTGTACCGATACGGGTCATATTGTGTACAAAATACAGAGGTATATATAAGTGGTAACTTTTCAGTGGCGCCCAGTATAGTTTGCATATATAGTGGGATTCGAAGCAATACTGAACGACGTCATAATAACGGTTGAGCAGAACAAGAAGCGGAATGAACGGACATTGTATATTTCCATGGCACACATTAAGCCCTTTTCATATATTGTCTACATGTATTTGAAACCGAGAGACATAAATGTCAGTACATGATAAACCGTCTCATAGTGCGAGGGGTGTTCGAAATGTTCCGGGACAAGTGCCGTAATAGTTATATTTTTTATAGCTTTTTATGAATTCCTTTATAATCGTAGCTACATGTTTCGTCTACAGTAGGCTATTATTGTTCTACTGCGCAATAGTGCACTCAAACAGTACAATTTATTTGAATTTAAAATTGTTCATGCTTACAATGGATACGTTTGTATGTTGGTAAATTGTTACTTTAAGATTGAAATCTGGTTCACATCCATCAACGCGTTTTACATTCAGAAATTGATTATTTAGACGTTAGTGTTTTTGTTGTTAATCTGTTTTCTGCATTTCATAAATTGTATTGTTGAATAAATGACCTGAAACACCATGGTAACGTTTCTGGTAAGCAAAGTGAAGTGGTATGCTTCTTGATCACATTCCCGTGCACCAAATCGTTATGCAAACAATGTAACGTAATGTCCGTATAATACACTACCCAAAAGTTCTAACCCGCCACCATAATAATGTGTTATAATTTTGTTAATACTGCACGTACTCTCTTAAAAGTTTGCATACCAATACTTGAATAATACTTGCATTTAATTGTTGATTCATTTTTGCAGATAAACGGCCATGTTACTCCTTACAGGCGCGTTACTTAATGAAGTCGATTTTACAAAGTCACAACAGATTTCACCCAAATTGTTCATGAACACGTGCATATTGCAACGCAACAAACACGTATTCATTAAGATTTAGCACAACCGATGTCTGCCCTCCCAGAAAAACACGTAACATGCCAAGATTGACGCAAAACTAACTTGGATGAAGTGTAAGAATCTTACAACAAAATTTCACAAAGGTTATTTCAATGAAATGGCAATTTTGCAAATTTTGCTTGAGTGTTGATTTCAAAAATTGAAGGTTCCTGTGAATGAAAAAACGGAAATAATCATTAAAATAACAATTACAAACGAAATAGAAAATCATTTTTGTAATAAAAAGCAAAACTAAGGGCGCAACTTTATCAAAACTGATGACATCCGCGTTCTATTCGTGCCAAATTCAACATGTTAGGTGTTTTTCGCGTAGGATAATCTTCACTAACACAAAAACCGTACATAAACACGTGCTTTTCGACGCGCATGCATTACACGTGTAAATTATTCTAGATTACGTAACAAGTCTAAAACGGTTAATTAGACCGTAAGAAGGCCAAGATAAACAATTAGTTGGCTTCATTGGATATTCATATGTCATTATGTGAAATTTCATGTTAATAAATGCATTATTAAAAAAAATATTAATAAAATAAAAAAATGTCAACTAGGAATTTTGTTCACAGTGTTTTTTCGTAATCTCATGAGTGTTCCTCTCGAGTCAGTTTCGGCATTTTATGTGTTTTTCAAGATGAACAGTCACTAGTAATGCCGATTTTGATTATGGGCGCGTGAATTCTGGTCCACATGCATTGCACGTGCAAAAATGCATTTTAAGTATTTTTACGCAATACACCGAATGCACTGAAATTTTCTACCCATAAGAAGGCAAACTGGAGACTGTTGTATATTTTTGTTGATTTGATACATTATTAACTTATCAATATATATCAGCTTTGCACAGTTAACCGTTTTATAACAGTTTCAAAAATGTATTGCTCGTTTTTTCTTTATAAAACATTATAAAAATTTTATATTTCCGATTCGTCCGATCCGTTCCGGTTCGTAAAACATTTCCGATGCGTAAATTAGTGTGACCCAAATTAAGTACAAAACGGTCAAAATAAACCAATACTCAGCTGCATCTCTTAAACATGTATCGGTATGCGAAACTTCAGGTGAATACACGTATTTTTCACAAAACGGGAATGAAATATAAAATGGCGGGTTAGAACTTTTGGGGAGTGTATGTCTTCATTTACATCTACAATTTACGTCGTACTGTCAGACTTGGCCACTATACAACGGTGCGCACGAAAACAGGTAAAGAGTAACAGAAAACATTAAAGTGTAAGATAGAAGCGGTCCAGTAAAATGAGTAGTAATGCAAAGGGAAACAAAAGAAAATATAGGTTCAACTACTGCACTCGTCAGAGGGTTGGTGCGACCAATCCGGCTGGCGTAGCGCTTCCAGGATCCCGCCGGCACAGCTCGCTATAATCAGAGTGCAGCAGTTGGTGGATAGTTCCCTTAGAAGGGACTTGTTATTAGATGTACGTACGTCTTCTGGTAGAGGATAATGCTTTATTGTAACAGTTTCACGCTTATTCATTTAAGGGACCAATATTATGAGATACCTACTGTCTGAATTACGTCCCGACTACTTTTATGTCAAGTACAAGGCAAGTGGACGACGCAAGGTAACAATTGTTCTAGACTCGAAGAGGAAGGGTTCACCAATCGGGGTGATTTCAGAGCGACAAGTCTTGGGAGTCCAACATTCTATCTTACGCCTCATGCAAGTCGGTGCCTGATCGTTGGACGGTGAAAATAAATTCGGCGATTAATTATAGCATTAATCCAAAACTGTTAACGCTCTTATAAGTATGACCTCTCATAGTAATTGTATGAATAATGCATTTA
Organism: Spisula solida; assembly: GCA_947247005.1. Taxonomy (NCBI): domain Eukaryota; kingdom Metazoa; phylum Mollusca; class Bivalvia; order Venerida; family Mactridae; genus Spisula; species Spisula solida. The sequence goes on from OX365950.1 coordinate 50,353,522, forward strand.
AAATATTTAATTTACGTATGCTTGTCAGACACTATGATAGAGATGTGTAGTCAGGGAAATACTTACGTTTGTCACAGAAAGTACCACTCCAACCATGATCGCAGATCTTCGTTCCGTTATCACTACATTTAAAATGGCCGAACTGGTCGTCACGTGGTCTACAATATACGTCACATCCGGTACCAAAGTAATGTTTGTCACAGACTAATCTATATCGAACTAGTTGTTCTATTGTCGGGGTGATGGTGGTATCTAGGGACCACTCGTTGGAAGGGACGAGTGTTGTAGATATAAATGATTGGATGATCAACTGAGATGAATCTGGTAAGAAAAAAGAAAAAAATAAATTTGAAAGGACAAGGTTCGTGAATGGCTAAATGTGGTCAAGTTCTCTTTTAAGAAAGTAAGAATGCATGTACCTATATAATTGTAATTTACACAGGCACACCGTTCCATCGATTTAATCAACTAAAATGAATTTTATTTCCGAGTACCTTCTTATAATCACCCATAAAAAGTACTCAGAAAAACGTTTTTATAAGTTGTTAAAATCGACGAAACCGTGTGCCTGTGGTCCTATGTATTGCTAAAATACTAATAATTTTATAATTTCTTAATAACACTTTAAAAGCATTTATGCTACATTTTCATATTTTATGCATGCATTGTTTTATGAAGAACACAGAACTAAATTTTGTTTGCCCTTAGTGCAATTGTAATGCTAAAAGACATTCGTGTTGTCACAGCTATGTCATCGAGAATGTTTAAATGTTGGATTTAATCAAAATTCCTTTAGATACCCGGGTACTGTTTTATCAAAGCACTTACGAAAATATTAAACTTGCGTTCAAATTTAAATTCCTGATATTGCTTTAACAACTACAAATTTCGGACTGTTATTGTTTTGTAAGAGTTCATTAACTGAATCATTGTTAATATTGCAGATCCATTGACCACAGCTTGTATTTGTTAAAGTATTATAAAGAATTTAAATTTGGACGTAAGTTTACGATTTCCGTTAGTGCTTTGATAAAACAGTACCCCGGCAAAACAAATGCAATAGCGTATTACTTATATTGTCTGAAAATATTGTGTATGTTGCAGCTAGACTTACACCGGAGTCGTATACGATTCTACTAATTTAAAATGTTATATCTGTTTCTATTTCACTTTATTTAATAGTTCGCCAACCGATTTTGACAAAATCATAAATACCGGAACATGAACAATATCTTACTTGTTTGAAAACATTAAAGCAAAATGGTGCAGACGTCTGCCGAATAATTATTCTGCCGAATAATATACAGTAGAACATACATTTTACTAAAAAACGACATACGGGCAATGAAGGTAACCCAAAATGTTCCCGGATATGTTCAGACGAATCCACGAAGATGTTTTAATACGTTAATTTTATTATGCTCTTTTTTTATAAATTCATTATACTGTTTGCAAAACAATGCTCGACTGTATAATGCTTGCGAAGATAATGTAAGATAATATAAAACGCATTAACATCTTAAGATATGAGAAGGGCTGTTTATGTTTTAATTTATAAAAAACATCAGACCGGGCAGACGAGAGGCAATATCAAAGACTTGCATGACTTTAGTATTAACATAATGTTTATATTCATCTGTATTTATAACGAGAATGATTACAACAACAATTTCACAATCTTAATAGATAACACAACATCAGTGTTGTTTTTTGAGGTGCAGTGACTTTTTATTATCCTCCTCAATAGGTGTGTCTGGGTCGAGGGCATCCCAGTACACACCTTACAAATTCTGAACATCAGTGTTATTATTCTTACATACAATAATGCTTGCATCCATATTGACCTAACAAACAATTTCAGAAACGCCCCTCTATCATAAAATTAAAATCAAGTCCTTGAATCTTTCTGATAACAGTTTTTTTCAACTTACCTATAACTTTTAGTTCTCCGTTCACAGTATGCCATGCCTCCACAATAACAGTAAATTTTCCCTGTGAAATAACAAACAAAAAAGGTACACACTTCTGTTTAAATACTTGTATAATTAAGTGCGCATGTCAGATGAATTTTAAAAAAATGTTCATTCAAGTTTATGATCGTTATCGGAAATGGTCGGGTATTTTAACTTCCATGCAAATACTTCGTACGGACTACAAAACAATTATATCTACTGTCTAAGATCATAAACACATAAAATTACCCGACAGATATTAGAAAAGTCATTGAATTTAAGGACGCCATTTCCTCTGGTTGCTACGCAAAATGTTCTTCCCATTTCAATAAAAGATTAGCCTTTTTAGTACTTAAGGGTTTAATTAAAAGAACACGACCCATTAAAAGAACACGACCCATTAAAAGAACACCAGTGTTAACACCTATAATATGGTAATGATTGCAAGTTCAACCGTATTAGATTAACTTTTACTGATGATTTGTCTGGTTCCCGTTCCCAAATCTTACATTACATTAGATTACTGCGGAGATTTAAAATCGGGAACCAGATAACAATAATCATCTGATAATGCACAGAATATGATAATTAGTCTGGTTCCCGTCCCCAAATCTGGCATTACATTAGATTATTGCCAAGATTGTAAAGATAGGGAACCAGTTGATAATGCACATAATGTCATAATTAGTCTGGTTCCCGTTCCCAAATCTTACATTACATCAAATGTACTGCGAATATAGTAAATATCGGGACCCAGACTACAATAAAACTTAGTTAGACAGTTAGTGCATCATTGCATTTAAATTTTAAAATAATTTAGATTGCATTACTTTTGAAGAAATGTTTGAGTTGTTCAATGTCAGAGAAGATGAATATTTCAAGTGGTTTACAACATAAGTAAAAAGGATTGCATATGTTAGTAGAAATAGCTTTCGTTCAGCATGTCTATACCTTCGAATTACAATTACTTCAATGTCTATAAATGGTAACAGGGTAACCATGTGGCCATCATTTCCCGAAAATGTTCCAGTCAGAAACGATGGTGACGTCGGATTATATAATACAAATGTATAAACCAGCGTAAAAGGTATGTGGTACGTTGGTTGTGTTGCCATTATGTCCAAATGTGAGTCACACAATTTCTTTTTTCACAATTCGCTTATAAATACAAATGTACACGTGTATGTCAATAAAGGACAAGGTTCACAAAAAGCCTATTTTTGCTCTGTGTTTTTTTTCAAAAACCAAAAAATGTATTTTCCTATAAATCTGTCAATTACTTCTCTAATAACCTAAGCCATTTGTGAACCAAGTCATTTTAGAGCAACATATACACACATTATTTTATGTTCGTTGTTACGAATTATATTTTTACAGTTAACGGTTTTTTAGCAATCAGCAAAAAATGCCTTTGGTTATTTACAAAAAACATGATACATCATGGCAAAGGCAATATTTACATAATCAAACAACAAGTGAAAATATAAACAAACATAAAGAACATTAACACATATTTATCTACATATAAACATACATGGATATTCTCATACGATATTGAGCAATATGAATTGTACCTATAGCAACAACACTACTGACGTAGTAACGGACACAGACATAATACAAACTAGAGAAATGAAGATTAAAATGCTTATTTCTAAAAAAGTATTTGTATCGTATTCAGCTTTTTGTTATTTTAACAATATCAGTCACATGTTATCACGTATTTATCATAGGGTTATAAGATTATTTTTTGTGTGTAAATGATTGACATGACACGGTGTATAATGGGCATGTTCACCGTGTTCCTATGGATTGTAACACAGAGGGCAAGTGTGCAAGGAAACAGGTTTCATATTGACTGACAGCTGTTGTAAGAAATGATGAAATCAAGATGCTCATGTTCGTGGTTATCAAAATGTTGCTGTCGGTTTTTATTACATTGTTTAAATACTGAGACAAGGTAACGTTGTCTACACCAGTGCACCTCCGCCTACAACAAATACCGGAACTAGTTGACGTTAGCAAAGATAAAGAAACGCGAGATAAATCTGGTCCACTTGAACGTAAAATCTTTGAAACGATTTCATTCAATAATTTCAAAAAGATGATGGAAAGTTGGACAGGGAAGGCAGCACTCAACTCAACTAGCTGAGCACAGAACACATTCAAGCCACAATGGCCAACACACAGCCGAACGAGAAAAACATTAAACCAACTTCGTCCAATAGTTAAAATATATTATGTTTTAGAAGGACTGCATATCAAGTACTTATTACTTGCAAGTATTATCAAATCTATGATGATAAAAAGGACATGGAAGCACCTCTCAACAAAAACAGAAGAGCACAAAAACGAACAGGTAGGTAAAAGGAACAATGTAAGTAACACGTTTTTAGGAATAACGATTCCAGAAACCAGTTCCATCTCACTAAGGCGTTATTCGGACAATGGACACAGTTAATGAATACATCAAATGTTTAAAGCTACTATAAGATAAGGTAAGATCAGATGACAGTCAATGAATAGTGCGTGGAATGAAACAATGACACAAATTTATATTTGGTGATGTAATACTAATACTAATATAATATCATATTTTATATGATGGCCAATAAGAAATTAGTTGAAGTGTACATCCAATATGGCTGACGACTGTTAAGTTCACGTTATCAAATATAATTTGGCAAAATTTGTTTAATACTAGTGGCTATTTGAAAATAATGGTCTTCTTATACAAGCATATAGATCTAAAATACAAAATATCTGAGTTATAGAGCTATCGACTGCTTAAGACATGTGTTTATTAATTCAGTTGATGACTAGTACATAATACAAGTTGTATATAAAATAGCAGTCGATTAGTCTTTTTAAAAGGTTCATCGAATCATCCAGATAAATTTTAAAACAGACAGAAACATGTAAACATATATATGTTTCGAGGAAATTAAGTCTTTCAGTAATTCAGTAAATATTCCAGTAAAGAGGCTTTTCTAATTCCACTCCAAATATTTATAAATAAGTTGAAAATATTTACAAGAACTAGATTCGATTCTGTGAAAAAACTGCAGTATACACTTTTTCAGTGATTGGTGGTCGATTTTATATCATTTAGTTAAAAGAAAAGTAAAACCAGTTGTACAACAATTATTAAAGATAATAACAAATCGGAGAGGGAAGACAGGACTCAAAAGATGCAACCGAGAACGAAAAGCACATATACTTACGAGAAAGAAAACTCACAAATTATAAGCGCATGTAATACTTGGTACGGACTACTAAACACTTACATCAACTGTCTAAAATCATTTAAACACATATAGTTACCCGACAGATATTAGAAAAGTCATTTAATTACTGCTGCCATACAGCGAAGATTTTAAAGATCGGGACCCAGATTACAATAAAACTTAGTTAGACAGTCAGTGCATCTGTGCATTTAAATTTTAAAATAATTAGGATTGCATAACTTTTCAGGAAATGTTTGAGTTATTCATTATCAGAGAAGATGAAGAATTCAAGTGGTTTACTAACTTTACAATATCAGCAGAAAGCTTTGCACTTATTAGTGGAAATTGCATCCACTCGGCATGTATAAACAACTTCAATGTCTATAAATAGTAACAGGGTAACTGCCGCTGGGTGGCCGTCATTTCCGGAAATTGTCCGAGTCAAAAACGATAGCGACGCCAGATGGTATAATATGAGCGTGTATAAACCAGCGTGTATGGTATTTGGTATGTTGGTCATGTTGTCATTATGTCCAAAAGTTAGTTGTACAATTTCGTTCTTCACAATTCGCTTATAGTTCACAAACCACTTAATAAAATTGTGCTTTAGCTCAATGTAAAGTGACAATTGTAAGCCCCTGATTATATCATGTTAATGTCTATGGCCAGTTCACAGACCTATATCATTGAATAACAGTACATTTCAGCTACAAAATAAGACCAAATACGTCCATATTGTTAAGGCATATCATCAGTTCCAGGCAAACAGAAGTTTCTGTAAGGACTACCTGAGAGTATCCGATTTTGGGCCGCGTATGCGTTTAGTTGTTTATTACATTAAAGATATGTCCATCAATAAAGAACAAGGTTCACAATAGGTTTATTTTGGTCCTGTGGTTTTTTTCAAAAAAGAAAAATGTATGTTGCTATAAATATATTATACATGTTTATTTCTAATAACCTAAGCCATTTGTGGACCATGTCCTTTTGGAGAAACATTTGCACACATTATATTATGTTCGCATTTACGATAATATAAATAGTACATATAGAAAAAATAAACTGCTGCCGCCGTGACGGACACAGATACAATACAAACCAGAGAAAAGAAAGATTAAAATTAATTTCTACATAGAAAACACTATTTGTATCGCATTCATTTGTTTCATGATTTAAAAAAAATCTGTAAGATGTTATCACGTATTCATCGTACGGTTATACGATTGATTTTTTGTGTAAATGATTGACATGACACGGTGTATTATGAGCATGTTCACCGTGTTCCTATAGATTGTAACACAGAGGGCAAGTGTGCATGGAAACAGGTCGTACATTGACTGACATCTGTTGTAAGAAAGGATGAAATCAAGATGCTCATGTTCGTGGTTATCAAAATATTGATGTCGGTTTTTATTACATTGTTTAAATACTGAGACAAGGTAACGTTGTCTACACCAGTGCACCTCCGCCTACAACAAATACCGGAACTAGTCGACGTTAGCGAAGATAAAGAAACGCGAGACAAATCTGGTCCGCTTGAACGTAAAATCTTTGAAACGATTTCATTCAATAGTTTCGAAAAGATGATGGAAAGTTGGACAGGGAAGGCAGCACCAGCTAGGCATAGCATACATTCAAGCAACAATGGCCAACACACAGCCGAACACGAAAAACATTAATCCAACTTCGTCCAATAGTTAAAATCTATTTTGTTTTAGAAGGACTGCAAATCAAGTACTTATTACTTGCAAGTATTATCAAATCGATGATAATAAAAAGGACATAGAAGCACCTTTCAACAGAAACAGAAGAGCACAAAAACGAACAGGTAGGTAAAAGGAACAATGTAAGTAGTAGTAAGTAGATGACTAGTACATAATACAAGTTGTATATAAAATAGCAGTCGATGAAATATTTTAAAAGGTTCATCGAATCATCCAGATAAATATCAAAACAGACAGAAACATGTAAACATAAATATGTTTCGAGGAAACTAAGTCTTTCAGTAATTCAGTTAATATTCCAGTAAGGAAGGTTTTCTAATTCCACTCCAAATATTTATAAATAAGTTGAAAATATTCACAAGAAATAGATTCGATTCTGTGAAAAAACTGCAGTATACACTTGTACGGTGATTGGTGGTCGTTTTTATATCATTTAGTAAAATAAAAGTAAAACCAGTTCTACACCAATCATTAAAGATAATAACAAATCGGAGAGGGAAGACAGGACTCAAAAGAACAGCCGAGAACGAAAAGCACATGTACGAGAAAGAAAACTCTCAAATTATAAGCGCATGTAATACTTAGTACGGACTACGAAACAATTATATCACCTGTCTAAGATCATTTAAACACATAAAGTCATTGAATTACTGCCGCCATTTCCTCCGGTTGCTACGCAAAATGTTCTTCCAATTTCAATAAAAGTTTAGTCTTTAGAATACTTAAGGGTTTAATTAAAAGAACATGACCCATTAAAAGAACACGACCCATTAAATACAATATGATAATGATTGCTAGTTCAACTTAGTGTATGCGATCACCTGTATTAGATAGGGGAACATTACTTTTACTAATGATTAGTCTGGTTCCCGTTCCCAAATCTTACATTACATTAGATTACTGCGAAGATTTTAAAGATCGGGATCCAGACTACAATAACATTTATTAGGACAGTTAGTGCATCAGTGCATTTAAATTTTAAAATAATTTGGATTGCATTACTTTTCAAGAAATGTTTGAGTTGTTCAATGTCAGAGAAGATGAAGAATTCAAGTGGTTTACAAACTTTACAATATCAGTAGAAAGCTTTGCACTTGTTAGTGGAAATTGCATCCACTCAGCATGTATAAACAACTTCAATGTCTATAAATAGTAACAGGGTAACTGCCGCTAGATGGCCGTCGTTTCCGAAAATTGTCCGAGTCAAAAACGATGGCGACGCCATATGGTATAATATAAGCGTGTATGAACCAGCTTGTATGGTATTTGATATGTTGGCCATGTTGGCATTATGTCCACAAGTTAGTTACACAATTTCGTTCTTCACATTTCGCTTATAGATATGTCCATCAATAAAGAACAAGGTTCACAAACGGCTTATTTTGGTCCTGTGTTTTTTTTCAAAATAAAAATGTATGTTCTTATAAATCTATTCTACTTGTATATTTCTAATAACCTTAGCCATTTGTGGACCATGTCCTTTTGGAGAAACATTTGCACACATTATATAATGTTCGTATTTACGATTATATGAACAGTACATATAGACAAAAAAAGCTGACGCCGTGACGGACACATACACAATACCGACCAGAGAAATGAAAGATGAAAATGAATTTTAACATAATTACACACTATTTGTATCGCATTTTTTTCATGATTTAACAAAATCAGTCACATGTTATCACGTATTCATCATTAGGTTATAAGATTGTTTTTTGTGTAAATGATTGACATGACACGGTGTATAATGGGCATGTTCACCGTGTTCCTATAGATTGTAACATAGAGAGCAAGTGTGCATGGAAACAGGTCGTACATTGACTGACAGATGTTGTAAGAAAGGATGAAATCAAGATGTTCATGTTCGTGGTTATCATAATATTGCTGTCGGTTTTTATTACATTGTTTAAATACTGAGACAAGGTAACGTTGTCTACACCAGTGCACCTCCGCCTACAACAAATACCGGAACCAGTTGACGTTAGCAAAGGTAAAGAAATGCGAGATAAATCTTGTCCACTTGAACGTAAAATCTTTGAAACGATTTCATTCAATTGTTTCAAAAAGATGATGGAAAGTTGGACAGGGAAGGCAGCACTCAACTCAACCAGCTGAGCACAGAACACATTCAAGCCACAATGCCCAACACACAGCCGAACGAGAAAAACATTACACCAACTCCGTCCAATAGTTAAAATATATTATGTTTTAGAAGGACTGCAAATCAAGTACTTATTACTTGCAAGTATTATCAAATCGATGATAATAAAAAGGACATGGAAGCACCTCTCAACAAAAACAGAAGAGCACAAAAACGAACAGGTAGGTAAAAGGAACAATGTAAGTAACACGTTTTTAGGAATAACGATTCCAGAAACCAGTTCCATCTCACTAAGGCGTAATTCGGACAATAGACACAATCAATGAATTCATCAAATGTTTAAAGCTACAATAAGATAATGTAAGATCAGATGACAGTTAATGAATAGTGCGTGGAATGAAACATTGACACAAATTTATGTAATTTATCGTATAATATCATATTTTATATGATGGCCAATAAGAAATTAGTTGAAGTGTACATCTAATATGGTTGATGACTGTTACGTTTACGTTATCAAATATAATTTGGCAAAATTTGTTTAATACTAGTGGCTATTTGAAAATAATGGTCTTCTTATACAAGCATATAGATCTAAAATACAAAATATCTGAGTTATAGAGCTATCGACTGCTTAAGACATGTGTTTTTTAATTCAGTTGATGACTAGTACATAAAACAAGTTGTATATAAAATAGCAGTTGATTAGTTTTTTTAAAAGGTTCATCGAATCATCCAGATAAATTTTAAAACAGACAGAAACATGTAAACATAAATATGTTTCGAGGAAATTAAGTCTTTCAGTAATTCAGTTAATATTCCAGTAAAGAGGGTTTTCTAATTCCACTCAAAATATTTATAAATAAATTGAAAATATTTACAAGAAATAGATTCGATTCTGTGAAAAAACTGCAGTATACACTTGTACAGTGATTGGTGGTCGTTTTTATATTATTTAGTAAAATAAAAGTAAAACCAGTTCTACACCAATCATTAAAGATAATAACAAATCGGAGAGGGAATACAGGACTCAAAAGAACAGCCGAGAACGAAAAGCACATGTACTTACGAGAAAGAAAACTCTCAAATTATAAGCGCATGTAATACTTGGTACGGACTATGAAACAATTATATCACCTGTCTAAGATCATTTGAACACATAAAGTTACCCGACGGATATTCAAAAAGTCATTGAATTACTGCCGCCATTTCCTGCGGTTGCTACGCAAAATGTTCTTTCAATTTCAATAAAAGTTTAGTCTTTAGAATACTTAAGGGTTTAATTAAAAGAACATGACCCATTAAAAGAACACGACCCATTAAATACAATATGATAATGATCGCAAGTTCAACTCAGTGTATGCGATCACCTGTATTAGATAAGGGGAACATTACTTTTACTAATGATTAGTCTGGTTCCCGTTCCCAAATCTTACATTACATTAGATTACTGCGAAGATTTTAAAGATCGGGATCCAGACTACAATAACATTTAGTAGGACAGTTAGTGCATCAGTGCATTTAAATTTTAAAATAATTTGGATTGCATTACTTTTCAAGAAATGTTTGAGTTGTTCAATGTCAGAGAAGATGAAGAATTCAAGTGGTTTACAAACTCTACAATATCAGTAGAAAGCTTTGCACTTGTTAGTGGAAATTGCATCTATTTAGCATGTATTAACAACTTCAATGTCTATAAATATAATAGTAACAGGGTAACTGCCGCTAGATGGCCGTCATTTCCGGAAATTGTCCGAGTCAAAAACGATGGCGACGCCAGATGGTATAATATAATCGTGTATGAACCAGCTTGTATGGTATTTGATATGTTGGTCATGTTGCCATTATGTCCACAAGTTCGTTACACAATTTCGTTCTTCACATTTCGCTTATAGATATGTCCATCCATAAAGAACAAGGTTCACAAACGGCTTATTTTGGTCCTGTGTTTTTTTTCAAAATGTTCTTATAAATCTATTCTACTTGCATATTTCTAATAACCTAAGCCATTTGTGGACCATGTCCTTTTGGAGAAACATTTGCACACATTATGTTATAGTTAGAACATATTAAGTAAATTTTAATGATTAAATTAGTCATTAAAATTTACTTAATATGTTCTAACTAACTTAGAATATAACATTCTGCATTCTGATTGGCCGATAGAAATAAGCGCCAACGCACGACGTCAATTCTGTTAAGAGAAAAATTTAATGATTAAATTTTCGTTTAACCGCGAAAATGCGGCGTTTTCATTGGCTTATAATGTAGGTTATATTCTAAATAATGTTCGTGTTTACGATTATATGAACAGTACATATAAACCAAAAAAGGCTGACGCCGTTACGGACACAGACACAATACCGACCAAAGAAATGAAAGATTAAACTGAATTTTAACATAGACACTATTTGTATCGCATTTTTTTCATGATTTAACAAAATCAGTCACATGTTACCTAGAGAGCAAGTGTGCATGGAAACAGGTTGTACATTGACTGACAGCTGTTGTAAGAAAGGATGAAATCAAGATGTTCATGTTCGTGGTTATCAAAATATTGCTGTCGGTTTTTATTACATTGTTTAAATACTGAGACAAGGTAACGTTGTCTACACCAGTGCGCCTCCGCCTACAACCAATACCGGAACTAGTCGACGTTAGCGAAGTATAGAAACGCAATATATATCTGGCCCATCTGAACTTGTAAACATTATTTCAATAAGATAATAGAAAGTCGGACAGGGAAGGCAGCTCTCAACTTAACCGGCCGAGCACAGAAACATAAAAAACATACAATGCCCAACTGAACAAGAGAATGATCCGCCCAAGTCCAAGCTGTTAAAAAGCTGAATGAACTAGTTTTACATGGACTGTGAAACAAAACCCTTATATACTATGAATCTTTGTAACTTGCAAGTTTTATCAAGATGACAACAATAACCAGACAGGGAAAGCAGCTCTCATCAGATACAGACGGGCAGAAAAAGAAAAGTTCTAAAAGTAAAAAAGAGCATACTTATCAACAAGTATTTTAAGGATTGTTATACAAGAGACCAGTTCCATCTCACCTAAAATATAATAGAAAGTCGGACAGGGAAGGCATCACTCAACTTAACCAGCCGAGCACAGAAAGCATAAAACATCACATACCACAATTACATTGCACAATGTCCAAAACATACACCCATAGCTGTACAGCCACATATTGAAGTATAAAGAAGTTGGATAAGATACGAATAGCACGAACGAATCAGATAGAGGGAATGCGAAGGAAAAATGCGGTATTCGGACACCCGACAAAGTCAATGAATACATGACATGTGGTTGTTCAAAGCTACAATAAGATAAGATAAAATAAGATGACAGCCAATGAATAGCGCGTGGAATGAAACAATAACAACATCGCACAATACTATATATTATAGGGTTGCCAGTAAGAAGTGTACATCAAATATAGTTGTTTAAAGCGGATGACTGTTTAGTTCATGTTATAGAATATAAAATGGTAATTTTTGTTTTTAAAATTGTGTCTGCTTGAATAAAGTAATTGTCTATTCAATTAAAATAAAGAAACTGAGTTATAGAGCTAGCGACTGCAAAAGACAAGTGTATGTTTAATGCATATGAGAACTAGCAGAGATATATACTGTAGCAGCCACTGTAAATAAAAAAGCAATGTTTTATATCTATTAAAAAGTTCATCAAATCATCCAGATAAATTTCAAAACAGACAGAAACATGTAAACATAGATATGTTTCAGGGAAATTAAGTTTGTCCTTAATTCAGTAAAGAGGCTTTTCTAATTCTACTCCAAATATTTATAAATAAATTGAAAATATTTACAAGAATGTGATTCGATTCTGTGAAAAAAACTGCACTATACACTTGTACGTTGATTGGTGGTGGTTTTTAAATCATTCAGTGAAAAGAAAAGTAAATACAATTGTACACCAATTATAAAAGATGATAACATATCGAACATGGACGGCGGCACGAAACAGAAAAAGCTGCAGAGCACGAAACGTAAAAAAAATCAAATAAAAAAATTACAGATTACACTTGCAAAATACAAGGACAGACCAACAACTGAACAAGAACATATGAAACTGAACAGGTACAAAACACGACCTATGGCAACCTGCTGTAAATCAAATAAAGGGACAGAAGACAAGAACGAATTGCACATAAATAAATAAATATACCAGATTTATATAGCGCCTTTTTCATGCGAATACACGTTCAAAGGCACTTTACATTTTAGTGTTGCAGCCACAAGGGCGCAGGTGCATCCTCTACCAGTGCAGATACAGCGTGATCTGACCAGAGGGACAGACTGAGAGAAAGCCCCTGAAGGGAGAGGGAGACATCAGATACAGGCATGTCCGGCGCTGCAGAAGTGCGCCTAGCTCTTATTTCAAATATACAGCCTGGTTCTTTAATGTGTATAGCACCGATACACACAACAAAAAAGATTTGGATAACTTTTACACCTGAATATAGAATGAATTAGATTTGGTTGCAAAGCAATATGGCCCGTGAACATAATATTATTATAATACATGCAATAGATAAAGTATATATGTACGTTGATTTACTGTAAGGCTATATTTATACGAACATGTTAAAACTAAACAAAATAAAGGACAATAAATATACCGGCCATCCAAAGTCTATTGGGATGACAATGATTTCTTCTTCATTCGTTTCGTCGAGTGCAACGTTGTTCCCACCTAGCAACGATGTATTGTAGGACCCGTATGTACACGTGCGTAATGATGGAAGTGACTGAAATAAAACAATATTGTTACCACTTAGCAACGATGAAATAAAATAATACAATAAACAATTTGTTCTGAAAGTTATACGAGAGTTGTCCGGAAAGTTTGGAGACAGTGTCTATATATGTATCTCCAAAAGTATTATAGAAACAAACCATTAAGTAGTATACAGCAGTTTATTAACTATTCGTGAATATTCTATGTATACATTAAATGAATTCTTATGAAAGTAATAAAAGTATAGATCTAGTAAATAGGTTTTGATTGGAGTAGCATGAGTCAAACATATTGAAAAGGTCAGTCAATTTGGCTCAAGATGACAGCAAATTACTTAGAGGACAATAATTAATTTTGTTGATTTCTATCATTGAATGGCAGTCAACTGTCAGACAGGAAAGGGAGAAACACGAAAGTCAGTGTTTAACTTCCTACGGGCTCAGAAACTGACACCATCAGAATGAAGCGTGTTAGTGTGTATCGGGATTTGTATGTCCAAGGCGATGCCCTAACTGCTCGGCAATCAAAGCATGTAGAGAGACGGTTGTAAGGTAGGGTAGAATGTGACAGATATAACCTATTGGTATGTATGAAATGGTAGGACATATAATGGACAGCAATAGCTGTAACGATATGTTAGCATTATTCGTGATATAAATAAAACATATTACAGAAAAATGCTTAAACAAGCAAATACAATGTAATGCATATGTTCAGTGGCTGAGGTACTTAATTTGTCTAGAATCCTTTCCGAGCTATTTCCATATACATTGTATAGCAACGCCCTAAAACACTATAAATAATCTCTGGTGCTAATATATAAAGTTTACACATTTATTTGCCCGCATTCTTAGTACAGAAAGAACAATACACGTGAAAGATGCTAACTTAACTACGACATTGATAGACATACAAGCGCTTGTTCTACAACACACGTTAGAACAATAGGGGCTGAATCAATACAATAACAAATGTATACGTAGAATGTACTAATCGGATGATCTATTTCCGAACTTGGATCTTTAGACATTTCGGAGATGTTCTAAACAAAAATTGATTTTAAAACACACATGAACACCACAATAAGGTACTATTTCCACTGAAACGTATTTAAATACCATACGTCCTTAAACCAATTTCGTTCTAAATTCTTGACCTCGTAAGCAAGTTAAGCTTGCGCCATTGTCCAATTTATGATACAAATAAGCTTTGGAAAAGTGGTGCTTCACGGGAAAAGAGATATCAACAAGCAATTTACTGTTATATACGTCAAAAGAGCGTTTGCAATAGTCCATTTTTAAAAGTTTCATTTAAAAAAATCGGGCATCCATGCAAACTTTTTTAATGCCCGTATGATGTAGCATTTCTTAATTTATATTTGATAGGGTGGTTACAACACGTCCGGACGCATCAAAACAAGTTGCAAGTCATTATGCTAGGGGTTTATGCAATAATGGAGTAATGAGTTAAAAGATTCCACCAGGTTAACCATTTTTGCGTGTCCGAGTGTTTATATGGTGGATCATATTACATAAACTATAAATTATTTCTACAGAATATAATTATAAACTGTAGCGCTCAGACAATCCAAAGCCCAGTCACCAAAGAGAGAGTTGGTTGCGCCAAGTCACCAACACAAGAGTCAGACATTGAACGAACCATCTATATTCCAAAACGTGGATATATCAAACAAACCTATATATTCATCCCACAACGAATAACATACTATGGACTGTGAATTTTGTACATAAGTTTCCATAAAGGAAGGTGATTATGAATGATAACGACACAAATTGCTCCTACCTGGACGTAATGCATGAGACAGACAGTAACAAACGTATCACACTCTCCGGTACATGGAGGATATGTAGAAGGTCCCTTACAACATCGGCCATTGTATGTCACCCCTCGATTATTGTTGAGTTTTAGCACAGCCACTTCAAACATACCCGAGCTCATCACCTAGAACGGGAATAAAATATATATACATGTAAATATATTATAAATATATCTACATGTAAAGGTAAAAATAATATAGATACATGTACATGTATAGTTGAGCGTTAATTGTATCACTACAATTTATATTTTGCATGGTTATAAACTAAAATGCCAAGGTCTCTACAAATTTGTAAGTCAAGATACAAAAGATTGCATGTATTTGCTGATGAAAGGAGATATAAGTGATCACAGCTTGACTGAAGAGATCAACACAGCAGAAGTCAGTGTCATAGTCAGGATAAGAAACTTTCAACCACAGACTGGAATGTTTACACTTTTCTTTAATACGTGATTGTTTTAATTAAAAGAGAAAGCTAAGACGTAGCTGCAGACAGATTTTAAAATTGAATACATTGCCACATTGCCCTTGCCGTGCTGGTCTCATCAATGGTATATTCGTTAAAACATATTTCTTTAGGTTAAGATATAAAAGATGACAAAAAAATGATATAATTTGATATTGTGGAAGAAACGATGTAAAATATTTAGTATCAATTTTGATGGATGCTATGATATTTATTATCTGTTTATTATACCTTATTTCCACAGCACTTTTATCATGAAATTACACGTTCAAAAGGTGATTTTAATCACCATTATCACTTGCTTTACATAAATTCTATTTATATTATGACTTCGTTAAAAGCTTTAAAATGGATTAAAGCATGCTAGTCGAAATAACATAGAAAGAGCATATACGTGGGGAGAACAAAAAGAAATGAGACAAATGTGCGTTTAATGCCGATTTGTACGTGTAAAATTTAATTTTCTACTAAAAGTAGTGATTTATAAATAGAACTTCAAATATATGCTATGACGCCGCACATCAAAACGTCGTCAGTTTTCGCCGTGTGGTATGGAAAAGCATATGACTAACATTTTATAAAATATTTTCTCCAAAATTTGTCAAATTAACTGGATATGACGTCAAAACATAGAATAACCGTTGATTGAAACGGTTTTGATGTAAGTGGGTCCGTTTAAAACATGTGACGTGAAAGCTAACAGTACCGACCACGTCATATTTCGGCACAAAATCCCAGCTTGAAAATATACAGTTTTATCACAAACTAGAAGAAAAGTCTAAACAACATTTAAAATTATGAAACGGGCACCAGGAAGAAGTCTGCCAGAAGTATACCTATAAATCGTTAGTACAAACTGTTTTGTGACGCAAAATAAACTTAAGTATATCAAGCAGAGGCCGAAATGCATTAGATGAGCGATCAATTTTGAACGTCACTCGCCAAGACGGACGTCATACACGGACCCGTCTTTAGAATGTGAATAGTCGACTAATTATGTAACGTATTATTCATTTTTTATTATATTATAAACTGAAATGTTTTTATGCAAATCAACTCCCTTTCTTGCTAAATACTGAATAAATGGTTAATTTATTCAATTTGTATAGAGACATGAGCGAGTTTTTGGAGCAATGTGACGTTTGAATAGTTAACCGTTTACGTACATGACATCATTGACGTCAATTGTGTGCGGTGAGTCGCTGTACACAAGGTTGCGAAACCGTTGATATGTCTTCAAATAATGGATGGATATTTATGAAACTCAGCAGACGGAGAGAGGATATACTTTTCTTATTTATACCTGTATTCATTATCATTTTATAGCGTTTGTTTCATTTCTTTTTGATCACCCACGTACAATCAAGGATAAACATAAGTGCAATACGATGATATCAAATGATGAGGGTGATGACTATAATAATGATGAAGACGATGATTTTGAAAAAAATTCATACTCTGTAGCCATGGCAGTTGAACGAAGTGAACAAGATAATAATTAATGGACTTAAGGGAAACAATTCAATTAGGTAGCCAGAATCAATTCAACAGGGAGAGAACTTTTGAAAACAGGGTCTCATTCCTGGACATGATGACGTTTACAACAATGATGAATTGTAAAGTTGATGGTTTCATTTGAGTATAAGCTAATGCAAAATAAAAAAGAAGGCAACATAATGAAGTAAATTACCTGTCGGGTAAGAATGAGGTTTACGACAATGGCCTGGAGTATCCAGCGTATTGACATCAGGTCACCATTGAGTAGCTTACTGTAGGAAACTGTTTGTAACGTATCTGAAAATATAAAAGTTAAAAGTAAAGTACATGTTTTTAAGTCCACTTCCAGACCTTCGTCCGCTCTGTACATTTAACCTCCAATCATTCAGTCGCAAGACGTCTGTTAACATACATTAAACGTGGACAATTACACGACTAAATAAAGTATTTTATTATTATTATTTCTGCAAGGTCTTCGAACAATGTCAATAATTTTACAGGAACTTTAGTTTAGTTCAATGGACTAGTAGTCTTCACTACATTATACCCTATTAACTCAAATTAAGACTCCTTATCAATACCTTGTTTGAGTGTACGAATACAGTGTCATGTGGGGTCAAGACAAGTATCAACTGAAATCCAATGTTTCGTGTTACTCTCATAGAGAATCGACAGCAACATAGTTCTCGTGTGACAGACATGGTACCATATTTTAAACAGTATGTTACAAAACCATAAAACAATGAAGATGAATCATGTTTAGAAGAGAACTGTTAATGGTACCAAGACCTAACAAAAACAATGTCGTATCCATTTTCACTGACTTTCTCTTGATTTAAACTCAAATTTAGACCAATCCCAACCTTTAAACTAGTTTTCTTGGTAATTTTATTACATTAAGTCTTACTGTACATGTTTAAACCGATCCTTGTTTCTGACACCAATACCGGAGAATAATCGGGTTTAAAATTCATTATGTCACACATTTGTCTCTTTTCAATTAAAATTAAATTATGTAGTAATTTTGTTGATTACTGGAATAACTACCTCTGACTGGGTGACATGCTTTATTGGATTTACACTTGTAAAGTAAAATACACATGAATTACACTGATACTATCTGTTGAACAAACGAAAAGAGTTAAACTACAGTGTAAACAAACATGGCTGACATAATTGGAACGGATCGCATAGCATTTATACTTGATTTGTAAGAAATTGTCCGAGGTGTCCCGATTGAAACTACAGCAATCCAGCCTCGCAGCGTGGTTGAACTCTAGTACACTCGAGTACACTCGAGGGTTGAAACTCGACTCGTTTTGCTGCAACTCTAGTTAATCGAGTTCTGTTTGTTTGGTAGAGTTCGACTGAGTGAGTAATAAGGGCATGGTAATTCGTTTTCCCCTACCAAATCGACTTCCAGCTTCGATGGAAGAGGCAGTTGTGTGATACAAAACTGACTCTGGGTGTGATACCTAAGCTCTTTCAGCAAATACTCCTTGGTTTTTAACGCCATCTGTGTATATCACCGATACGCGCCGCGAGACTACCTCTGGATTGGCAACCAGTTCATGTCTAGCTGCTGTGAAACACTGAAAAGTGTTTCAGAAATGGCCACGTGACTCGACCGAGAATATAACCAAGGAACCTCAAGTTGCGCAGTGAAGAGCACTATCCCCTCGACAACCGTGCCATCCTGACGATCAAACTAATTATAGATGTACACGTGCAATGTAATCTGACTTAAGGAGCCACCCACTATAAAAAATGACTGTTTTAATCAGGAGGCTGTAAAACATACGCTTTTTTTATAACAATTGGACAGGTGGTTGCTTAATGATGGCCACTAATACAGTTTTTATTTATCACTGAATACTATAGGGCTATTGCGTTAGAGTGTCGGAAAAATATATTTGTAATCTAGAACATTGTTACATCAATGTGTAAATGGATATGATAAAATTTCCAGTGTCTATCATGTACAGGAAACAAAAACGACTACTATGAAAGATAACATTTAATCAGTGCCAATTTATTTATTGACTTGTCTGTCGATTTAAGAAACATGCTCAGAAATGTTACAACTATTTCTGTATAGAGATTCATCTCCACGTTTGTCCAATTCTATACACTAACATATTAACTACAAATTCTAAGCGACATATAACCAGACAAAGTAGGCCGTCTTAAAGAAGAACTTATTGAAGATTCTTCCACAAATACACTCACTACGTGATTAACTATCGATATTACTTTACAATATAATGTAATTATAGGCCTAATCAATGATAAACAATTCCGTAAAAGATCATTAAGTTCTATTTTATAGAATACACTGTATTGATAAAACATGTTGATTAATCAATCAGTATTTATATTATCGGTTGTCACGCATACAGGTTATCAGGTATATTAGTTGTTGGTTGCAACGTTTACCTTATCATGTATATCGCATGTCCAGTATTTAGTTGTTGTGCTATTTTTACACTAGTTCATATAATTACAAGTCAAATAGTTTTCTGCGGCCAGATAATTTACTTGTACTTATTAGGATGTTTTTTTCTGCAGTTTGGATGCTGATCGAATTTATTCTGGTGTATGTTTAAATGTATTTGTCAACATAATTCAAATATATGTAATATCGGATACTACCGATTAGTATAACTTAACTAACTTGAATTTTATCACAACAAATGCCATTATGATATATAAATCGTATTCAATTTAGACCAAAAAATATCCTCTATTTATTTATTTATTTGTGTTATTTGCCGAACACATGAACAAATTCCAAATAATTAGAGAAATATTTATCTAGTATCAATACTATGATTCTCTTAATCTAGCAAGGTGTCCTCTGCGGGATGTAATCCATGCCCACTATATTTATCATTGATCGGGAAGCGCTTAGCTCATGCAGCAGATACCTGCTGTTCAAACTCATGGTCTCACTCGCCGTGCGTTCACCGTGGATTATCTGATAGTTCTGCTTTCTTCGGTAAATAAACTAATGCAATGCTACAAAGACCGATGTAATCCGCAATGAATTATATGATTAGTCTGGTTCACAACATTCTTAAAAAATGCTTGCCTTTTTTTGATTTCTTTTTAAATCGTAAACCATTGAGAACAGGTTCCCTCTATTGACAATTTACTTACCGCGTTAGGACCACATGTAATCATAATTGTAACCTGTAAGACAGTGAGACTGAACTTTTTTCCAAGGTCGTCAGTATTGTCAGTCGTGTCATCGAATTATGAACATGTTTCGTTAACATAATTATAGATGTATATCCAGTTTAAAGTCTTCCTAGGAAGGAATATAGCTTGAGTTTAGCTTGAGGCTGTATTTACTGGTATACGTAGACAGAATATACACGATTCTTTTCTCTGGAAACAACCAACCAGTCGACTGATTGGAAAACTTGTGAACAATTTGGCTTAACTGAGTCAGACTAGATTGTGTTTTAGACAATGTGAAGACAGGAGTTTCTTGGGTCAATGAAAGGTAACTACGATACACTAGATAGAAAAACTACAATGATACTACGATTCATCTCTTCAGTACATATGATTCCTCATACGTTTCAATATTATTTGAAAATAGAAATATGATATTCCATATTAACATCTTAGATATTATAGAATGTTATCATTTTAGTTGGCACTGTTCTCAGAAAAACATAAACAGAAAGCTACCAGGTGATAACAAAAAATGCATTCTGCTAATTTGTAGAAACTCCTAACAAATTAAACATCCAATAATGTTTGTTTCTTCAAATCGGCAGAACATATTCCGGTTAAGGCAATGTATTAATCTGGGTGTCGTATCATGTTTAGTATACTGAAATTACTTTAGACTTATATTGCACACGCACACAAAATGTCAAATGTGCATAAAAACATCTGGTAGTAGGAAATATTTGTATACATGATAGAGTTAATGAAGTAGTTCGTTTTGATAACATTTAAGATAATTATTTACATTATCAGCATCAAGCAAAGGCAAATTGATGCACGTGACGATAGAACGAGCTGCATGTTAATAATGTGAAAATATCACAAATACCGATGCTGCATTGACTGCATCCAAGAAAAACATTGTAACAGATGTTTGTAAGCAGAACTTCTCGCGTCTGAAACCACCTATCAATATTCGCTTACAGAACACATGCAAAGTTCAAACAGATTCAACGATAACCGATGATGTAACAGAACTGCAATAATCATATTAATTATCAAATGATTTTATAGGTATTTAAATATAGATAAATATATCTCTGAAATGTTTTCACCTAAATATTTTCCTAATTTACAAGACAGTTATAGTTCGTTATTAGTGGTTGCCCTAAGATGAACTCCAGATAGCAGACGAAATACAAGAACCCAAAACAAACCTGGAGAAGAGGTAAAAGACATGGGACGCATTTGGAAGGAGAAAGAAAAAAAATATACCAGATTTATATAGCGCCCTTTTCATGCGAACGCACGTTCAAAGGCACTTTACATTATTGTGTTGCAGCCACAAGGGCGCATGTGCATCCTCTACCAGTGCAAATACAGCATGATCTGACCAGAGGGACAGACTGAGAGAAAGCCCTTGAAGGGAGAGAGAAACATTAGATACAGGCATGTCCGGGGCTGCAGAAGTGCGCCTAGCTCCTATTTCGAATAGACAACCTGGTTCTTTAATGTGCCCGGTGTATAGCACTGATACACAGCTTCCTGGCACTTCCAGATACTTTGCAGACCACATGGCCAGATATAGCGGGAAATATTATAAATATTTCAGAAATGTCAAGTTCCGATGCCAGGGGTTGAACTCACGACCTCTGGGTTGACAGCTCAGTGCGTTACCACTGAGCTAAATCCGCTTAAAAAAGCCAGCGACATACCAAAATGGCGAAAGCGGACATCAGCCGTTTGTGTCGAAATAAAGGCCCAGTCACAACCGATTTAAGTAAGTACAAAATGCAACCGTAAATTTTGTTTTACACTCTTGCTTCCTTGTGGGATCGATCGCTGTTTTGTCATACACTCCAACAGTTTGCACTATAAACTCTGTATCTTTACGTACATTGAACATATCGTACAAAATCGAACTATCATTATTTAAG
The DNA here is from genome assembly GCA_947247005.1 of Spisula solida. Taxonomy (NCBI): domain Eukaryota; kingdom Metazoa; phylum Mollusca; class Bivalvia; order Venerida; family Mactridae; genus Spisula; species Spisula solida. Next base: position 50,376,225 of record OX365950.1, read on the forward strand.
TCCCTAAGTATTTCTGCAAAGTCCTGACGCTATACCAACTAGTGCGATGTCAAACGCTGAACACTAACCGCTGAGAGTCAATCAAGGTAGTAATACCTTAGTATGTTGCAGTCTAGCATAGAATCCTTAATGTCACAATCCGGATGAGAACAATTTATACGTAATATCTGAACATGCATAAATTGTCACAGACAATGTGTTATGTTCGTGCAGAATAAAATTTTGGAGAATCAGCATAAAGCTTCTCTATATCTAAACTGTTAAATATTTATCTAACTAGTGAATGCAGTATGTTAAACATCGTTTGACAATAAAAACATATTTCTAAAAATTTGTAGCAACATTATGCGATAGCATTGTTTGATAACCTAACGATAACAAACATAAACTTATAACCATTAAAACAAATATGTTACAAAAACCATTACATTAAAAATGCACCCAAGATAAGCACCGCATTTTTATTTAAATAGTATAAATTTTAAACTCAAACCTTCAATGTACACAGACAGATTTTCTTTTTTTAAGAAGAAACAATAGATTAAAAGTTTTATTCCAGATGTATATACTGTACATAATCTTTAAAAGAATTCACATATTCGATACATGCATAAATCTGTCACGAGATTATTGACATATATTTGTATTCTTTTATACTTTTACTTTGTTTTTAATATTTTAAGTCCCAATATGGGATTTAACTTCTATGAAATATACGTATGGGTATGTTTAACAACACATTTGGTAATATACACAACGTCATACAGTTTTTCGGATTTATTGGTATAATCAGCATTTGAAATGCCTATGAACAGTAACATAATAAAATAAGAGGACCAAGACACATCTATATATAAAAAACAGTTATGAGAAAGGCATTCAGGTCAATTCTGTAAAAAACCTCGTAAAAATGGAAATATAATTTAACAACTAATAAATCATATTATCCGTTAAAATTACAGTCGTGAATAAACTATTAAATACATTTGTAAAGTTTGTAATATTCAATACATACTTTTCTGAATGTCCGAAATACAGGTTAAAATTTATTGCTATCTAATTGATTTTATTTCTAAATTTCAAAAGTTTTAAATAGTATTACTATTACCAATGAAAATTATCGTTTAACGGACACTATTATCTAATCATTGTAAAAAGGACACATATGATAAAAATGATATTTGACTTCAAAATCATCTGTATTACATAAAGACACTCATACTCGGCCATTTCTATTTTTTTATTAATCATACCAATATTTACTGGAAAAAAGGCTCGTAGGGAATATTGGGGCGCCTAACTATGTTGCCTCTATAAATAAAGCCTTTATTATTATTATTATTATAATAAAATAATTAATAAAGTGTAATATTTTAACTGGGGAAATTAAATTTTGAATACATTACATTGCTTTCATATATTTGTAGTTAGATTCACTTTAGATTCACATTGGAACAGGAAAACATAAATATAATGATCTGTTTACATGTATAAGTTATAACGTATTGATATTACATTGTTATAACGACAATTGCTAAGTAATGAATTGCATTAGAACCAAAACAATTGTGTAGATTCTTTTTTAGTTTCAGCCTTGTGTTTTAATTGTGATAAAGCATACAAAACAATACAATTCTTTTTGATACAAATATCGTCTTACCTTAAGATACGCCCGTTAGAAAAGCTACGTTGATATACAAATAGATTTTCCTTAGAACTTAATATAAATCCAATCAACAAAACTCAACCAGCAATTTTTATCTATCTGGTCTATGATATTATTCAACAATACGTATGTTTTAGTCTTAAAGAGTTTGTTCTATCATTTTGTTACACAATATCACGCACAATAAACGACCACGCACGATATACGATAATCCCTCCGCGTGACTATTTGTAGTGCTCTGTGACGATCTTCTAACAACTGGTTTGCCTCAAGTAACTTGATGAATAGAGCAGAAATATGCTGATATGCACGTGTAATTAAGACATACGGTGGATACGTGCTGGATAAGGTGATATTTCTACCAGAGAGGAACGCTGGACGAACATCAACAATGCAACAGCCAACGCTTTAAATCACCATCAAACGGTTTCACTCCTACGCTGCAAACATTGATGTATAAAACGGTGTTATAAAATCAGTAATCAGTATTATCCTTTATTATTAATCGTGGCTTGATTTCACTGATTTCACTGATATGATTGTCTGTAAGACTTTGTGCACCGTTAATGAACTGTTTGTAAGTTAAAATGTCAAGAACAAAACCATCTTACATATGATAACAAGCGAACGTCCGACACATTTGGGTTATTATTTACTAATAATAATTTATGTTGCGGAATATATACGAAGGACGCGACTTTAATATCCACGCGCTTAGACAGTTATCTGTAAAATAACCAGCGAGTAAATCATGCTGCAGCTTTCACTGCTGTAAAATTCTGATACATTCTACAATAGTGCATCGTTCAAACAGAACGCTATAGAACAAGCATAGTAGTTGGCTGGCTGAGGTTTAAACAACTTGTTTGGTGCTGAATCCGGATGAACGTTGTTTGTTTCTTAGTTTAATATATACTGATGCAATATGTGAAATAAAAAAGGTATGTCCCGGAACTATTTAAGGGATCATGGGTCCTTTGCAACATCGCTTTTCCAGAAAATGTCTAAAAAATCTGATGTTTCGCAGTGTATTCATTTTTGCATTAAAATCATTTTTTGGTGTAAATATCATTTCCATTTGTTTGAATGTACAAACACATAGTATTCAAACATTCCTATACACTTTTGGTATTGATAAGAAAATTCACAGTTTTTTTACAAAACGAGAATTGTCAAAACATCTGAAAAATAGCTAAAAACACAAAAAATACACAAAATTAGCTGTAGCTAAAAAACGACCTGGATGACCAATATAATTTTTATTGCTCATTTTGTTCATAAAAGTGTCCTAATTCTAAAAATTGCATAAAATAGATAGGTCACGGTACTAGTTTTTGCGCTATGACGTCATTAATGTCCCCCTATATCATAAAAACCTTGCGAAATTGCGTAATAGTGACGCATTATCTGCGCGGAAAAAATATTCTAATACTCAACGAGTACTTACATTTGCATATTATATACAGGAAAGTATAGTAGATATAAACTTAGAAGAAATTGACGTGTTACAAGAATTATTTTAGGTGCAGTTACGTCGAAATTGTGTCTCTTTGCAATAAAATAGCGGTAAAATGGCGATAAAATGGCGCAAAAAAGGCCAAATTAGTACATTTTGCACATATGTTTTTCCCATAATTTCTAGTCTTGTCATAATTTATTTTTGGCTAAGGATGCTGAATGAAGTGTACTTTATCTAAAATTAAAATAAAACATAGGTTATCACGCTACACTTTGTGCTATGATGACTGAATTTTCTCCCCTTTTCCCCAATTTGGCAATGACATCGCATTCCATAAAGCAAGGGGGAATAGATGGGCCCTGAATAGCTCACTTGCATAATCCTCACAATTTTTGTCAAGCGATCATTAATGTATTCCCTATATATCAGTAAAAGGGGATCTGTGTAGTCCCAGGCAATACAAACACTCATTATAAATGGGTTCAGGTAACCCAAGTATTAATTTCTAATTTCACCAAAGAATGAATGAAAATTTAACCGCTAGTGTTTTCGTATTATATACTAAGTGAATTTATTTTTTATTCCAAATTACCGATAATTATACTATCCCTAGATAGTATCACGATAAACATTTTGCCCAATTTTCATGACGATCCAGTGCAAAACGCGGCCTCTATCCCCGTTTTAGATATATGCGCTGAAATGATGCGCATAAACAACTGTATCAAACGTCTTTAAAAAGATAACAGAACATCAGACAGGGAAGGCAGCACTCAACTTAAACAACCAAACACAGAATAATAAAAACAATTGTTTAACACACCAGCAATTGTCAATTGAATGTACTGACATGCTCAGTTGTTATGTATGGTTAATTCTAACCATACATTTATCAGCAAACAGTTGTCTTATTACTAATTACGATATGTACAAAGACTATAATTTTATCGCACGATCTTAAGATGGTATTCAAAGGCTCGTTAAGGTTTCGTAATTAATCGAAGAATTATTGATTATTGGAACATGTCTTTTTTAACTGTCATTGGAAGTTACTATGAAGTGTTATTTGGATACCGTATATGCCATCAACTGTTCTCGTAGTTGGTAATTGTCGTATTGACATTGGGCATTGTGCGGGTGAGGAAAAATGGGCATATAACGCGTATCGTGGTGCAGGAAACAACCACATCTTCACTAACATAGAAATAGTTATAGTGCTAATATACGTATTTAGTCTTTTTAAAAAACTTCATGGCAATGATACAACTATTATGCAGAGATTCATCGCCACGTATTTGTCCGATTCTAGACACTGACATATTTTAATTACAAATTCTGAGCGACCTATAACCAGAGAAAGTAGTCCGTGACAAAGAAGTCCGTATTGCTAGATTCTTCCTCTACAATCAGGTCGATAGTTACGAATCACATACTTTGCAAATGCACTCATTACGTGATTTTACTATCGGTGATTTTTTACAAACTAATTTCACTGTAATCAATGATAAACAATTCTCTTAGAAATGAAATTTATAGAATACACTTCATTGATTCAATCTGTTGATTAATCAATCAGTACAAGTAATTATATTATCGGTTGTCACGCATACAGGTTATCAGGTTAGTCAGTTGTTGGTTGCCACGTACACCTTATCATGTATCTATTTTTTACACTAGTTCAAATAACTACAAGTCAAATAGTTTTCTGCGGCCAGATAATTTACTTGTACTTATTAGGATGTGCTTTTCTGCAGTTCGGATGCTGATCGAATTTATTCTGGTGTATGTCTAAATGTATTTGTCCACATAATTCAAATATATGTCATATCGGATACTACCTATTAATATAACCTAACTGACTTGAATTTTATCAAAACAAATGCCATAATGAGATATACATTGTATTTCATTTAAACAAACAAATATCCTGTATTTATTTGGTTGTGTTATGTGCCGAACGCATGAACAAATTTCAAACAATTTGAAAAATATTTATCTGGTGCAATACCATGATTCTCTTAATCTAGTAATGTGTTCTCTACGGGATGTAATCCATGCCCACTATATTTATCATTGACCGGGAAGCGCTTTGCTTATGCAGCCGATACCTGCTGTTTAGAAACATGGTATCACTCGCCGTGCATTCACCGTGGCTTTTCTGGTATTTCTGCTTTCTTTAGTAAATAAACTATTGCAGTACGACAAAGAATTATGGAATTATATGAATAGTCCGGTACACAACATTCTTACAAAATGCTTGGTTATTTGGATTTTTTTTGAAATCGTAAACCATTGTCACGTGTTCCTCTATAGACAATTTACTTACCGCGTTATGGTCACAGGTAATGATAATTGTAACTTGTTAGACAGTGAGACTTCACTCTTTTCCAAGGTCGTCAGTATTGTCAACAAGTTTAGCTTGAGGCTGTATGTACTGGTATACGTAGACAGAATATAGACGATTCTCTTCTCTCGAAAAAACCAGCCAGTCGACTGATTGGTAAACTTGTGAACGATTTGGCTCAACTGTGCCAGACTTGATAATGTTTTAGACAATGTGAAGACAGGAGTTTCTTGGGTCAATGAAAGGCAACTATGAAGTAAAAGATAGAGAACACAACTGCGATTCTACGATTAATCTGGTGATCAGTATTTACATAGACTTCTTCATAGGTTTCAATATTACTTGAAAATAGAAATATGATATTCATTATTAAATATATTAAAGATATTTTAAAATGGTATCATTTTAGTTGGCACTGTTCTCAGAAAAACATTAACAGAAAACAACCAGGTGATAACAAAAAATGCATGCTGCTAATTTGTAGAAACTCCTTACAAATTAAACATCCAAAGGCCAATATTTTTGTTTCTTTGACCGAACATATAGCGCGTAAACCGCTGTATTAATCTGATGCAATTTCATGTTTAATATACTGTAACTATTTTAGTCTTATATTGCACACAAATTGTAAAAAGTGCATAAAAACATCTGGTAGTAGGAAATATTTGTATACATGATAGAGTTAATGAAGTAGTTTGTTTTGATAACGTTTAAGATAATTATTTACATTATCAGCAACTAATGCACGTGACGATAGAACGAGCTTCATGTCGATAATGTGAAAATATCACAACTACTGATGTTGCATTGACTGCATCCAAGAAAAACATTGTAACAGATGTTTGTAAGCAGAACTTCTCGCGTCTGAAACCACCTATCAATATTCGCATACAGAACACATGCAAAGTTCAAATAGGTTCAATGGTAACCGATGATGTAACCGAACTGCAATAATCATATTAATTATAAAATGATTTTTATAGATATCGCGTTATTATTATCGCGTTTTTGCCATGGATTTAAACAGTTTGCACTATAAACACTGTATTTTCATGTACATTGAACATATCGTACAATATAAGTATTTCAGCAAAGTCCTGACGCTATACCAACTAGTGCGATGTCAAACGCTGAACACTAACCACTGAGAGCCAATCAAGGAAGTAATAACTTAGTAGGTTGCAGTCTGGCATAGAATCCTTAATGTCACAATCCGGATGAGAACAATTTATACGTAATATCTGAACATGCATAAAGGGTCACGGACAAGGTGTTACGTTCGTGCAGAATAAAATTTTGGAGAACCAGCATGAAGGTTCTCAATATGTAAACTGTTAAATATTTACCTAACTAGTGGATGCAGTATGTTAAACATCGTTTGACAATAAAATCATATTTCTAAAAATTTGTACCAACATTATGCGATAGCATTGTTTGATAACCTAACGATAACAAACACAAATGTATAACTATTAAAACAAATATGTTACAAACAACCATTACATTTTTATTTAACTAGTATTAATTTTAAACTCAAACCTTCAATGCACACAGACGAATTTTCTTTTTTTTAAGAAAAACAATAGATTAAAAGTTTTATTTCAGATGTATATACTGTACATAATCTATAAAGGAATTCACATATTCGATACATGCATAAAGCTGTCACGAGATTAATGACATATATTTGTATTCTTTTATACTTTTACTCTGTTTTTAATATTTAAGTCCCAATATGGGGTTTAACTTCTACGAAATATACGTACAGGTATGTTTAACAGAACATTTGGTTATATGTATACACATACAGTTTTATCGATTTATTGGTATATTCAGCATTTGAAATGCCTTTGACCAGTTACACAATAAAATCAGATGACCAAGACACAAATATATAAAAAACAGGTATGAGAAAGGCATTCAGGTATTTCTGTAAAAAAACCTCGTGAAAATGGAAATATAGTTTAACCACTTATAAATCATATTATCAGTTAAAATTACAGTCGTGGATGAACTATTTAATACATTTGTAAAGTTTGTAATATTTAATACTTACTTTTCTGACTGTCCGAAACACAGGTTATAATTTATTGCTATATAATTGATTCCATTTCTAAATTTCAAAAGTTTTAAATAGTATTACTTCTAATGAAAAATATTGTTTAACATACACTATTATCTAATAATTGTAAAAAGGACAAATGCAATAAAATGATATCACCCGTATTACATAAAAACACTCATACTAGGCCATTTCTATGTTTTTAATCCTACCAGTATTTACTGAAAAAAGGCTCGTAGGAAAGATTGGGCAGACGGCTAACTATGTTGCCTCTATAAATAAAGCCTTTATTATTATTGTATTATAATAATTATTAAAAGTGTAATAGTTTAACTGGGGAAATTAAACTTTGAATACATTACATTGCTTCATATATTTGTAATTAAGTTCACTTTAGATTCACATTGGAACAGGAAAACATAAATATAATTTTCTATATAAATGTTATAACTTATTGATATTACATAGTTATAACGAAAATTGTTAAGAAATTAGTTGCATTTGAACCAAGAAAATTGTGTAGATTCTGTTTTAATTTCAGCCTTGTGTTTTAAATTGTGATAAAGCATACAAAACAATACAATTCCTTTTGATAAAAATATCGTGTTACCTTAGGATACGCCCGTTAGAAAAGCTACGTTGATATTCAAATATATTTTCCTTAGAACTTAATATAAATCCAATCAACAAAACTCAACCAGCTATTTTTCTTTATCTTGTCTATGATATTATTCTGCAATACGTTATTTTCATTCTTAAAGAGATAATCCGTTTTATTAATTATTATGTTACACAATGTCTCTCACGATAAACGACCACGCACGACATACGATAATCCCGCCGCGTGACTTTTTGTAGTGCTCTGTGACGATCTTCTACCAACACCAACGTCAAGTAACTTGATGAATAGAGCAGAACACACTGGGATGCACGTGTAATTCAGACACACGGTGATTACGTGCCCGATATTTCTACAGAAGAACGCTGGACGAACATCAACAAACAACGCAACAGCCAACGCTTTAAATCACCATCAAACGTTTTCACACCTACGCTGCAAATTTTGATCTATAAAACGATGTTATAAAAGCAGTATTTGTATCATTATTCATTATTAATAATGTCATGAGTTCACTAAAACGATCGACTGCAACAATTTGTACACCGTTAATAAACTGATTTACATTTGCTTGGCACTTCAATGTCAAACATGTCAATAGCATCTACACCATCTTACATATGAAAACAAGCGAATGTCCAACACATTGGGGTAATTATTAACAATAAGAATTTATATTGTAGAATTTATACGAAGAACGTTAGTTAGATATCCATGCGCTAAGACACTATTCCGTAAAATAACTAGGGAGTAAATCATTCTCTGCAGCTTTCACTGCTGTTAAATTCTGATACATTCTACAATAGTGCACCGTTCAAACAGTACGCTATAGAAGAAGCATAGTTGTTTGGTTTGCTGACGTTTAAACAACTTGTTTGATTGCTAAATCCGGAAGAAGATGATATTTCTTCACAAAAATAATAATAGAAAATCGGACAGGGAATGCAGCACTCAACAGCAAACAGGCGAGCAAAGACAATAAAAAACAAGCTATCAACACACAACATCAATTGCAGGTACTGAAATGGGCAATTGTTAAGCATGGTAAATTTTAATTATGCATTTATCAGCGAATAGTTGTCTTATGACTAATTACGATATGTCAGGGACAAGAATTTTATCGTACAATGATAAGATGGTATTCAAATAATCGTTAAGGTTTCGTAAATAATCTAACGATTATTGATTTTTGGAACATGTCTTTTTAAACTGTCATTGGAAGTAACTATGAACTGTTATTTGGAAATCTTATACGCCATCAACTGTTCTATTAGATGACTATTGTTATATTTACATTAGGCATTGTGCGGGTTTGGAAAAATGGGCCTACTACGCGTATCGTGGTGCAGGAAACAACCACATATACACTAACATAGAAATACTAAATAGTGCTAAATTCGAATTTAGTCTTTTTAAGAATCTTCTCGGGAATGTTACAACTATTATAGAGAGATTCATCTTCACGTTTTTGTCCGATTCTATACACTGACATACGAGGGTTGATCGGGAAGTTCGTATAATTTTGTTGTCAATCTTGTTGTTTTGCTCATAATGAATAATACCATCACAATCTTCTATGCATTATCAAATTATTTTATAAAAATGAGAAAAATACATCAAACAGTTACATAGTTACGACGATTCCTAAACAGTCACTATGCATAGACGCCGCACACGAGAAAACTAAACGACGTCACATAACGTCAAACGCAATGTAGGTCCAATGTATGGAGCACTTTTCCCACAAAGTTACAACACAAGTCGAAGAATGTCTGATTTTCGGCAAACCTAGCTCTTTCGAACAGAACCCATACATAGTTAAAGGAAATATCTCGAGCTCGCTGACTATCAGTCTAAGGCTTTAACGCCTGTCTTTTCGGATAATTCCTCGTACTTGTAACGTAAACACGGAATCACTGTCGACGGTAGCCTTTCTCTATTGTTGACTTCAATTGATCTTATGTGCACTTTGAATCGTCTTTGTTGTTTGTTGGTAACTGCCGGAATATACGCGTTTAAACTATCGCACATTTTCAAATTTTCATTGGTTTCAGTCAGTGTTTTTTTTATATTCCCACGCAACATTCTGTAACGAGCCTCAATTCAATGTCACCCGTTGACGTCATGACGTTGTTTCGGTTTCATTATCTGTTCAGATAAACACAATGCTAATTTGATAGCGGATGTAGTAAACAAGATTATGTTTTATGGAAATGACCATATGCCGTTGATGTATGATGTGTTATATTTGCGTGAATTTTAGCCACACAAAATTCTTTAAAAACGGCATTGTTTCAGGAGAACGAAATATGAAAAATGTAGCAATTTTGGTGTGCGGCAACCACGTGTAGTAGCGTTGCAAAGGGTACCGTTAATTGTCGCATAAGTTGGTGGAATTTTAGTCCGTTCTATATTTCAACTTCAATGATGTTGATCATCCTGATAGTGAAGTTTCATCAATATTTAACTAAAAATAAATAATTTAGAAGCAAATTATACGAACTTCGCGATTACCCCTCGTATTAACTACAAATTCTAAGCGACGTTTAACCAGAAAAAGTAGGTCGTGACAAAGTCAGCCGTATTGTTAGATTCCTCCACTACTATCAGGTCGATAAATATCAATCAAATATTTTGTAAAAGCTCTTAATACTAGTACATGATTCAGTGTAGCAATACCACGTGACTTTTGACTGCAGTTAATAGAAGAAATTTGTAAACATTAGAAATAAAATAGCCATAGGTATTTTATTTCTTCATCGATTTCTATGAAATATACGCCACGCTAAGGAGACAATTATTTGCTTTCCATGGAATATAAAATCTTTTTCAGCCAATGTGCCGTTTTGTCCCTTACCTTGTGTAACCGTGGAATATGTATGTTTCACAGGGTAATGGAAAAAAATCGATAACACTGCTGAAAAAGATCTTATGCTTTACGGAAAGCAAATACTTTTGTCCCTTAGCGTGATGTATAGTTTATAAAAATCGATGAAGAAATACAATACTTATGGCTATATTTGTGTTCCAATGTTTAATTTTTTTTACTTGTAACTGTAGCCAAAAACCACGTGGTATTGCTACCCGGTGATTAAGTATCTGTACTACTTTACAAACTAATTGTACTGTATATAAGATATCAGGATGTTCTAATCTTTACAAAACTCAGCATTGTTGATTAATAAATCAGTATTTATAGTATCGGTGGTCACGCATTTGAGTTATTAGGTACTAGTATCACATGGCCAGTCGAGTGCAGTATACCTTATCACGTTGCCACGTGACCAGTTATTGGTTGTCACGCATGCTATCAGGTATAGCACTTGACATGTAATTGGTTGCCAGGGTTATATTTAAAACGATGAGCATTTATTATAGAACAGTAAATCAAAAACCGCAAAATGACATAAATAAAAAGTCAAATAGCACGAAAGGCATAACACAAACAGAATAAACGAAAATCACAGATTATAAAAGCAAATTACGAAGACAAAGAACAAATGAACAATTACACAGCGACAAAAAATCTACACCCTACAAAGACAACATACCACCATAGTCAGTCAAACGTAACTTGAGTAAGAGCCAACAGATAATAACGACGAGTCTCAAAGATGACCCACAAGCAACATCCAACAGAAACTACCTAAAATAAATTATTATTCACTAAGCCAGTTATACACTTATAGACTGAAATCTATTCCGTTGTTAGTGTTGTCTGTCGAATAATCGAATGAATCTCGACATTTGTAGTCAAGATCTTCCCGGGAACTAATTCGGCAAATTTAATTTAACTCAACAAGTTTAGCTTGAGGCTGTATTTACTGGTATACATGTACATGTACCTATACAGTGTAATGTAAGTTTCTTTTTTCTGGAAAGGATCAGCTGGTCGCCTCATTGGTAAACTTGTGAACTACTTGACTAAACTGTGTCAGCCTAGATTATGTTTAAAACAATGTGAAGACAGGAGTTTCTTAGGTCAATGAAAGGTAACTACATGTATGATAAACCAGATATAACACCGAACATAAAAGTCTTCATACGTTTCAATATTATTTGAAAAAAGAAATATGATATTCATTATTAAAATCTTAGATATTTAAGGATGGTATCTTTTAAGTTGGCACTGTTCTCAGAAAAACATGAACAGAAAACAACCAGGTGATAACAAAAAACACAGGCTGCAATTTTGTAGAAACTCCTTACAAATTAAACATCTAAAGGCCAATAGTTTTTGTTTCTTTGACAGAACATATAGCGGTTAAGCCGTTGTATTAATCTGATGCAGAATCATGTTTAATATACTGTAACTATTTTAGTCTTATACTGCACACGCACACAAAATGTCAAAAGTGCATAAAAACATCTGGTAGTAGGAAAGATTTGTATACATGATAGAGTTAATGAAGGAGTTCGTTTTGATAACATTTAAGATAATTATTTACATTATCAGCATCAAGCAAAGGCAAACTGTTGCACATGACGATAGCACGAGCTTCATTTTGATGATATGAAAACATCCCAATTACCAATACGAGGGTTGTTCAAATTGGAATGCAAGTGAAGCTATATCTTTCTTGTATCAATGATTTTTTAAGAATAGTAAGCTGTATATCAAAGAACATTGAATTAGCTTTAAATTGATACCTCACATTTTAAAATCCGTTGAGTGTAGCTGTAACAATACGTCATTTAACACTGTCTACTCGTGTATACTAATGCTTAAATTATTGGAAAAATGTCACTTTTTTTCTGGCCAAATTTGGTCCTATTTAAGAATTGATGTTTTTTAATGCGGGAGCAAATACAATATTTTACATAACATGTTTGGTGAAATGGTGGTATGATATGTCTTTTTCATCATCTAATTGATAGTTTACGCAATTTAAAAGTGATGTAATTTTATTTGGAAAGAACCCCATGAACGCCATCCAAATACCGCATTATACTATAAAAGGGTTGCGAAAATCATATTTGTTTTTGAAACTGGTTGAGAATTTACAATTAGGCAAGTAGCTCAATGTGTTGGCACATCATTAGGAGCTATTCATACAATTATCAAACATATTAAAAAAATTAGGACGATAAGTACACTATCGATACCCCTATCTGCTTAGAGACGCCAGCACACATGTCCTTGCAAACTGTCCACAAAATAGTTGAAACAAGTTTCTAGATAAAAAAAGTCCACCGTTTGCAAATGTTATGACCATAAACAAGACACGGGTTGATTTTTTCACCCATGCGACAGATCCTTCAACTAATATGGGCCAGCAAACACAAAACATAAGTATGCATTGCAAAACGCACCATAGGCGTCAGCAGAAATGTACACCTTTTTCTATATAAACCAAGTTTGTACCATTAAATTTGATGTATAAAATAGACAATGGGTAAATGCCAAGCTTGAAAAAAGAAAATTCCTTCAGAAATTGAAGAAATTCCCCGACAATCGCTCTCAAAGCACATGTTTGAAGTATGACATGCTATTGCAGAGCAATGGGCCTCCACCTGCAGCAGCCATTAACGCGACTTTCTGAGAAGCGTGAAGGTTCTTCAGCTTTCCGACCATCCTGATTTGTCAAGCAATGTCCCTTGTGATCTTTATTTGTTTCAAACGGCTCTTAAATTGCAATATCGAAAGAAATATCAGATACGTTAAGATCGCGGTTTGGCACGTGTCCAGTATATGCACAGTGACCCTATGAATGATAATAAAATCGCATTTTAAATATGGAATATCTGAATGAAACTTGGCATATATACCGGAGATGAATACTGCAATAGGATCAAAGGCTAGTTTCAATATAATCTATTAAGGAAAAAAATGTATGGGCTTAGTTGCATTCCAATTTGAACAGCCCTCGTACTGCATTAATTGCATCCAAGAAAAACATGTAACATATGTTTGGTAGCAGAACTTCTCGCGTCTGAAGCCACCTATCAATACAGAGCACATGTGAAGTTCATTCAACGATTACAGATGATCTAACAGAACTGCAATAATCATACTAAATATAATTTTATAGGAATTTAAATATGGATAAATAAATCTACGGAAAATCTTCTCATGAAATTAATTTTATGTTTTCTTTATAAAATCACCTTAATATATTTTTAATTTACGAGACAGTTATAGTCCGTTGGTAGTGGTTGCCCTAAGATGGATCCAGATAGCAGACGAAATATAAGAAACCTAAAAACAAACCTGGAGAAGAATGGTGGAAGAACAGTAAAAGGAAATGGGACCCATTTGGTAGGAAGCTGAAAAGAATGCCAGGAACAGACCAAATAGGGAAAAGCTGATACCAGCCTTATGTGCCGGAGAATTCGTAGATAAATGAGTAAAGGCTCGGTCTCAAATGGATTGAGTTAGAGTAATTAGTGGTTTAAACTAAATGCTACTGTACATATTGTTTTACACTCTTGGATCGGTCGTGTTTTGCCAAACAATTTTCAACAGTTTGCACTATAAACACTATATACACATACATTGTAAAAGTCGTATAATAACCAAATGTTATTATTTAAAACCCTGAGTATTACAGCGTGACTTACTACTGCTTCAGTTTCCCATACACGATATGAGTCAAGCAAAGAAGTTAAACCAGAAGTTGGCATGTCGCAGCCGGGTAAAGAGTCATTAATGCCACAATCCGGGTGCGAACCAGTGGACCCGATCCTTAGAAGTGATACATGGAATATGCATACAGTTTCAGGGAGGCACGTGTTATATTCGTGCAAAATAAAAGTTTGGAGTACCAGCATGAAGGTTCTCAATATCTAAACTGTTAAATATTTACCTAACTAGTGAATGCAGTATGTTAAACATCGTTTGACAATAAAAAACATATTTCTGAACATTTCTAACTACATTGTGCGATAACATGGTGTGATAACCTAGCGATAGCAAGTATAAACTGATAATCGTTAAAACAAATATGTAATAAAAATCATTGCAATAAAAATGCACAAAAGATAAACGCCACATTATTTTAAAACAATTTTATACTCAAACCTTCAAAGAACGCTGACGATATATCTTTTTATTTTGAGAAAACATCAGAAAAGAAATATGTATTCCAGACCTGTATTGATATACCTACTCTATAAAATAAATCACATATTCGATAAATGCATAAAGCTGTAAACAGATGTATTGATATATTTTTATTCTTTTATAAATACCTTTATTCTGTTCTTAGTCATACCAATTTTCATTTTTATTGACGGGCGTTAAATGTAAGTTCCCAATCGTGGTTTGACTGCTACGAAAGAAAGATAGGTATGTTCAACAGCACATTTGGTATATATGCGCATACAGTTTTACGGTTTATTAGTATAATCGGCACTGGAAATGCCCTTTTACCCAATAAAACAAGATGGACAAGACACATAGAAAATACAGTTATGAGAAAGGTATTCCGGTAACTTTGGGAAACCCCTCGTGAAAATGGAAAATACTTTAACAAATTCTAAATCAGATTAGCAGTTACATAACAGTTGAGGACAAACCAATGAATACATTTGTATAGAGAATGTCATGTTGTTTAACATTTTTCTGACTGTAAGTAATAAAGCTGTCTTATAAATCCTTTTTAAATTTATATAATTGTTTTTATTTCAAAAAATCTAAAAATATTACAGTAAATGAGTAATATTGTTTAACATACACTGATCTATAATAATAGTAAAATGAACAAAATTTAATAAAATGATACTTGTCTGCAATATTTACTGTATTACAGCTCTAGCATACATACTTGGTCATTTGTTACTAAAAGCGAGTTCCTACCAATATTTACTGGAATAGGAATTTACTAGAATTTACTGAAAAAGTATAATATCATAACTGGGAGAATGAACTTTTGAATACATAACATAGCTTATGCTTTCATATTCGTATTGTTAGTTAGATTCACTTTAGATTCACATTTGAACAGGAAAACATAAATATAATTATCTATATTGTAAATGATTTATATCATATAGTAATACCTACCGAAAATATTTAGTTTATTAATTACACTAGTACCAAGAAAATTGTATAACAATTAGTTTCAGCATTTAATGAAAAAGACGTCTTACCCTAGATACGCCCGTTGCAAACACCACTACTTCGGCATTCAAATATAATTTCCTTTGAACATATTATAAATCCAATTAACAAAGCTCAGCCAGCAATAATCATCTATCTGATTAATGATACGCCATTTTCTTCCAATCTAAACAAATAGTTAATCCGTTTCCTTTATCATTATGTTTCACAATATCACGCACGATAAACGACCACGCACGACATACGATAATCCCTCCGCGTGACTATTTGCAGTGCTCTGTGACGATCTTCTACCAACTACTTTGCGTCAAGTAACTTGATGAATAGAGCAGAATACGCTGGAATACACGTGTAATTCAGACACACGGTGATTACGTGCCCGATATTTCTACAGAAGAACGCTGGACGAACATCAACAATGCAACAGCCAACGCTTTAAATCACCATCAAACGGTTTCACTCCTACGCTGAAAATTTTGATCTATAAAACGGTGTTATAAAACCAGTAATTGTATCATTATTCATTATTAATCATGTCTTGATTTCACTTAAACGATCGTCTGCAAGACTGTGTTCACTGCGGATGAACTGTTAGTAAGCATAACAACATCGTGAGCAAATGTCCAACACATTGGGGATATCATTAACAATAATAATTTATGTCGCGGAATTAATACGAAGATATCCACGCGCTAAGGTAATTGTCTGTAAAATAACTGGCGAGTAAATCACGCTGCAGCTTTCACTGTGGTTAAATTCTGATACCTGATGTATCGTTCAAATAGAACGCTATCGAATGATCATAGAAGTTGGACTGGCTGAGGTTTAAGCAACTTGTTTAGATTGCAAAATCCGGACGGACACTTTTTTCTCATCACACATTGAGCAATTGTCATTTGAATGTACTATAATGTACAGTTGTTCTGCGAGGTTTACTTTAACTATGCAATGGTAGGGCTTTATTGCACTACAGTATATTAAGATAGCATTTAAATGCTTGTTAAGGTTTCGTCATTACTACCAACCAATCAATTGTTAATTAGTGGTACATGTTTTTGAACTAAAACTTCCAATCCGAAGTATCGACGAATCTTTATTTCAGTATCCGTACGTGACATCAATTATCGTACTTGTAGACGGTTGTTGACGTATCTGATATTGGACAATGAGCGGGATTAGGAAACTATTTGCCATTGCGTCTCTAGTATGACTACCTTTATAACTGAATAACTCCATTAATATAATCCCATACATAAAGCTACGTATTCAACTATCTGAACGTTATTCCAATCAATCGAGAAATTCACGTTAAATTTTGTTTACTAATTGTTGTAATTAGCACGTTTTTGAAAATATACACTTTAATATGAATGTGAGTTACGTCATTATTTTCAGGTAAAAGAGTTAATATGATTGATGATCAGCGTAGCCAAAAAATGCCAATATTAATATCGAATAATCCGGTTATCCTGTTCTAAACACGACCACGTTGAAACGTTTTGATGTTGCCAGACTGGCGTATTCTGGTTCCTCACAAATGGTTTTTATCAAGACCAACCAAGTATGCACGTAAAATGAAAGATTAAACCATAGTATCCCGAGCTGCAGGTCACAGACTAAACAAAAAATCAGGATCATGTCAAACAATCATAAACACAATCAGTAAAAATAGAAAACGTATGTAATATTAACCAAATTAACATACCATGGTGAGTAAATAGTTGTTAAACATAGACACAGTGTTTGGATCACTGAAAGACATTTTATTTCTGTGCAGTTTCTTACATCACATATTCTGTTGATTGGGGTAATATTGCTTTGAAATAAAACAGAATGCGTCTAAACGCACTAGTCAGTGAACCACCACATCTAGCTAAAATATAGTAAACAATCGAACAAAGAAGGCAGCACCTATCTGAAACAGCCGAGCATAGAGTACATAAACAAATAAGACTGACGACAATCACACGCCACAATGCCCAACGCACAGCTGAACGAAGAAATGAACTTAAGGGCTGAAATTCCAAGTTTCAGACGTGAAAAAGACGAAAGTCCCAGCCGTCAAAAAGCTGAAAGACCTACGAGTAGTTTCAACTAAAAAAAGCTAAATGACCTAGTTACTTACTTATAATTCTAATACTATTGTGGGAACCTCTGTTTTTCACCGAGTAGGCGTCTGAAGCCTTGTTCGTCCAGATTGAACTGCAATTGGCATTACTACTTATATTTATGCACTATGACACACACACTGAAACGTTTTGCTTTCTGAAGTGGTGTTTGTTTCCTCTCGAAATTTCGATCGATAAAATAGATCATATGCTATCATCATTACGTGCTTGTGCAATAATATACGTAATAAAGCATGTTTCGAAATCAATAATGATGCGAGTAGAGCTAAACGCAATCTATAAATGCGTATGACGAATGTTGTCTAGATATTTCAAAATGCACCACACATCAATGAAGTTATATTTACGATTATCGCGTCTCACGTATATGATACAATAGACATGGGAACAAACGATATGATTTAGTTCATGCTAACATGTACCTCATAAAGTGTAAAATTCACTGATATGTTCTCCGGTATAAGACATTAACATGTCTACACGAGCGAGAATTTATAATGAATTGATTGGATAATACAGGTCACGTGTGGATTACTAATCAATAAACAAGTCGTGTTTGATACCATTTTCTTCCGTGTTTCTTTTATTACACCTTCCCTTATCATCTCACAGCAGTGTTGATGTTGGATAATGAATTTTGTCTTGAAAACTTCACAAAGTAAATCCCTCATTAATGACAAAAACCTAGATCTAATACAATACCGAGCAGCTACAGCGCATAAAAACAAACATTTTTGTGTATATTCCAAAAATTATAACGTGTGAGGTCACGAGATGCCAACCGCTACAAATGACCTGACCTCTCCATATAAAGCCATCGCTTCATCTATTTTAAACACAACTAAACTCTATTTTAAACGTGACAGAAACATTACTAGTACATTAAATACATATAAATCCCCGGCATCCTAAAGGCAATCGGACGACACACGGACGATTTACCCTTTTGCCCAGAATTCAGTGTAATTCTGCGACCAGCATTCCGCTCAAGCCGAATGCCTAAATGAAATTCGAATGCATCGTCTGGCGTCCGGTTGTTTTGTCACTCATGTATCTTTAAATGGCAGTTATTTCGCTACAACGACAACGGGTATGAAGTACAAATATGGACTTATATAAATAGATTTACCGCAGTCTTATAGAATCAAACGATTCTAAATGAACGAGCTGATTGTGTTACATTCCCAAATCAATGGTTACCAGAGTTACTGGGTAATACTGATTTGATAGAAAATACGTGTGCAGATTATAAAAGTATTTAGTGAAACTAATAAGGTTAACACTGGTGCGTTACAAATGTCAGAAAATGAATTAAGCAAATGAACAAGTCTACTGGTGTGTCTAATTCAATGTAAGATATAGTCAGTTACGACACATACAATTGCTCGCATATACGTAGGGTGTTCCAGAAATAATAGGACTTTTTTCCATAGCAGCGCGGTAAATCAGAAATTTAGAAAAATAATTTGCTGTAAATAAAATGTCATCTATTACTGACAAATATGCGAAATATCAAAGCAATTGGTTGAACACTAAAAAATATATTAAACATTAAATATACCTTTCAAACACAGCATTTTAATCGAAAAAACGCCCTTAATAATTTTTATATATACATGTAGTGACTCTGACTTTCAAAACAGATCTGATGTTACTGTCCCTATTGCTTAGACCACTGTTCCCAAAATTGATGTTGGATAATGAATGTCTTCATGAAAACTGCACCGAAGTAAAAACCTCATTATTGACAAAAACGCTACTAAAATATTTAACAGCAGTTACACAGCGCATACAAACATACAGTTTCGTGTATAGTCACAATTATTATAACGTACGAGGTCACTAGATACTGCCAACTGCAAATGACCTCTCCATTTAAATCCATGGTTTCATCTTTTTTAATTGAGCCAAATTCGATTAAAACCATGATTAAAACATACATTAAAACATCAAATTCTTGTTATTTATATAAATCATCTGGCATTCTAACGGAATCGGACGGCACACGGACGGTTTATCCTTTTGTCGAGAATTCAGTGCCACTTATTGACAGTCGTCCAGCTCAAGACTGAATCCGTTGTATACAGAGTCTGGTTTCACCAGTGTTTAGATACAATGATAACGATATTGAAGTACAAACCTGTACAATGTAAAGTCTTATGGGACCAAACGATTATAAAGAAAGCCTACATGCCCGCATAATTTATTGAACGATCTGTGTTACATTTCAAATCGATGGTTACCAGAATAAAAACACGTACTCTGTGCAGATAATACAAGAATTCAGTGGAACTAATAAGGTTAACATTGGTGCGTTGAAAATGTCAGAAAATGAATTAAGCAAATGAACAAGTCTACTGGTGCGTCTAATTCAATCTAAGATATAGTGAATTACAACACATACAATTGTTCACATTTAAATTCCAAGAGAACACAAACTGGTAATTTTTAGCTAGGTTACGACACATGAAGACGGACTTTACAAATACATCCACACCTTCAAGAAGACCATTAGACCAACTATGCTGGCCTAAGTATGTGTACAGGATTGATGCTCCAATAGCAGCCTGTCTATGGTGAGATAATATCTAGAGAGATGTAGGTGAACAGAGAAAGGGAGATTTAAGGATAGCAACAAAACTGTCCTCAAACCATTCAATATTTACTGGAAAACTGGAAAACATCTGCTCTTGATCGTCCTCACTAGCGCCATCATAGTGGTTGATACAAGGGCCCATACAAATCACGTGTACAAAAGACTACGGAAGAAAACGTGCAGTCCATAAAGTCAAATCAACCTGTACCTCAACAGAAACACATACAGTTCACAAGCGTCCCACCTGTAACCGATATTTTTTCGCTCGGAACCGACTCATCACCCACCTGCGGACGCACAAGGCTCATATAACTGCATAGATGGAAGTTCTTGTCGATATATTTCTACCAGAAAATAGGAGTATTTAAACTCTAATCAACATTCATATAACACCACAACTTATGATCTCGGTGGTCCAGTGTGAGGATAATATTACTAGTAGATGAAATACTTTCACTTTTACTTTAAAACATAGTTTTTGACAATCATAGACTCTTAAATGTATAATGTTCCGCTGGTGTGGTAATGTTCTTGGTGTTATCTTCATGGGTGTTTACGGTTACTGTTACTGCTCTATGTCTCAGATACAATACGCCGTATTGTTGTTGAACGAAAACAAACAGGGGTGTAAATGTAAACGATATAATATTATATCAACAATACAGCATTTACACATCATTATCAGCCCTCATCATGCACAAACGATATACCGTGATATACCGAGATAATGTTATAGCTAGGTGATAGCATGAGAAGAGTTCCACTACCTGTTTGGTTCAGGGTTATTACATATAGAAGCAATGGAAAGCGGTGTTCGGCTTCCTGTTTGGTTCAAGGTTATTACATATAAAGGCAATGGAAAGCAGTGTTCGGCTTCCTGTTTGGTTCAGGGTTATTACATATAAAGGCAATGGAAAGCGGTGTTCGGCTTCCTGTTTGGTTCAGGGTTATTACATATAGAGGCAGTGGAAAGCAATCATTGGCTTCCTGTTTGGTTCAGGGTTATTACATATAGAAGCAATGGAAAGCGGTGTTCGGCTTCCTGTTTGGTTCAGGGTTATTACATATAGCGGCAATGGAAAGCAGTGTTCGGCTTCCTCTTTGGTTCAGGGTTATTACATATAGGGGCAATGGAAGGCTAGGTTCGGCTATCTGGTTGGTTAAGGGTTATACATATAGCGGCAATGGAAGGCTAGGTTCGGCTATCTGGTTGGTTAAGGGTTATACATATAAAGGCAATGGAAAGCAGCAATGGCCATAAATCAGTTAGGCTCAATTGCTTATTGTGCACATAAGCCTTACCTCAGATTGACTCGCAAATATATCACTTATCTTCTGAAAACTCGCCTGTTCAAACATTACAGCGAAAGTTATGATAAGTAGAGGATTATTAATGTTATATTTTATGATACGCTAGAACAATTCTGGCAGATTATATTGTTATTGGTAAAAGTGATTAAGCAAGTTTGTAGAGATAGTTATAATAAACTACAAGTTTGTCTTCATTAACAAGCTTAATTCAATTTT
This sequence comes from Spisula solida, assembly GCA_947247005.1. Lineage (NCBI taxonomy): Eukaryota > Metazoa > Mollusca > Bivalvia > Venerida > Mactridae > Spisula > Spisula solida. The sequence continues at coordinate 50,398,689 of OX365950.1, forward strand.
ATTAAATTTATGTGTTTATGTAAGTACAATAAGTGTAAGAAACGAAATACTAGAACATGCTCAATTTCTACGAATTACATTTGTAACAACGCTCCTTACATAAAAACACATATCAAGACATCGGTTGAATCAAAAGCTACTAGGACAATATTTTGTATGCCTGAATGTAATTTGTCTAGAAAAAAAAGAGTCGCTTTCTTGCATCGACATACCTTCTTTCCTCGCACCTATGTATGCACTTACATTAGATCAAACAAAATAGGTATTGGGCTATAAGTGAAAGGGGCATGACATTCTACAACTCTCAGTGCCATTTAACGCTTTCTAACATCTTTTTTACTTTTTTGCTTTTTTTAAAAGAAAACAACTGTATTCCAAACACAACAATACTGTAAAAATATGACGTTACCCTCATACATCAACAACTTCGAGAAATCACCAGCTAAAACAATACGTTGTACATCTGGCAGGTTAATAGAACCTGTTACAATTTATCATGTTTAAATTGGTTTTTATCAATGAATAAATAAGCCCACCATAGAGTGTGAACATTTATAATCCAAGCGAGATGTAAACATAGAAATTGAGTCGTATTGTTCTCGTGCCAATCACGCGCGCCACGTGCTGCACGTAGTGGTTCACAATTTCTCCCGCGGATTTCTAATCGCATCCAATTTCCATTTGTACGGTTCAAAAATTAATTTGTTAATTGCATACCTGTCAATTTATTTATTACCCGCCTGTTTCATCAATTTAGCTATTTTGTTTTACTTACTTTATTGTATTATTCAAGTGCTTGCGGGAATTAAAATGATGTATGTTAGAAACTATGTTTAAATTGATTGATTGGACCGTAGATTCTGTATTCATGACGTTACCTGTAAATAGTTTATACTAAGCGCACTTATAATCATTGGATATTCGAGCCCGCAAATTGAAACATTGATATAAAAGCACGAATACAGTATGCAATGTTCCGGCAGTTTACTATTCACAAATGGCTCGAGGTTATGGATGTACTTTATTCCTTGAATTATATGATATATGTGACGTATAACAACATAACAATTCTTTGTGCAATCACTTAAGCAGTCTTACATCCTAATATCAAAAGTACAGACTATAAATTTATTGTTGTCTATTTACTGAATGATCGGGAAAAGGTCTAGGGAGAGTAAATGTGGCTTTAAACATCGTTCTGATTGCCATGACTGAGTGACGGCAAATTGAAACCGATCCGTAACCTAATTATTGCTTTAAATTAACTACATTACTTGTAGCTTCTAGAAATATAATTGTACAATCCTATGGCGGTTAGAAACTATATTAGATTTGTACAGTTGTTCAATCAGTGACCCTTCTTAACATCCGGTCGTTTTTCATGAAAGTAATTTTATTTGTTTTACTCGTCTATATATGGTGGCAAATTTTAGGATTAGGACCCTTAAATAACTGCACTACTGTAGCTTACTTATATAATGTTTATTTACTCATTTTGATGTCTTTGTCAGTTCAGTCTTTATGTGTTGTTCTTGTGATGTGTGTCGTCCTATTGTTATATTGTTGAAACCTGGCTCTTACTCCAGTTAAGTTTGAGTGAATAAGGCGGCAGATTTCGGTGTGGGATGTCGGACTATGTAGTTGCGTTGGGAATTGTATGTGATTTTGGTTACAAAGTCGACTATTTGTAATGTTGGGCATTGTGTCGGGTAACTGTAATATGTAAAGTTTTTAACTTTTTTTGTGATCGGTTGTTAAGTTGAGTCCTATCTTCCCTGTCCCATTATCTGTTATTTTCTTTTATTGTTGATTATACCAATCAAATTTAAACTAAAACAGCACTTAAGTTTTCACAGAAAATGGTTACATGAAAGCCGCCGATAGCAGCTTCTTGTGCTTAATTGTTTTTAAAGGTGTAATCGAGGACGAAACTCCGACAAGAAAAGCTACACAAACAGTATGCAATCATTTATTGAAATATTCAGCAATTAAGAGAAATGATTTTTATGGTTATTATTCTTTTATGTCCTGGTCTTATTTTCGTAGGTGGTGTAGTAAATTTAAGTTACCAGACGCTAGCATCAAATAACTTGTTATAATATCGGCATGTCTTCTCAATATACGTGCTAAATGTCTGCTGCACTTCACTGTTATAATCATAGCTTCATTTATATGCACCAGCCACTGATTAGACACAGGAACAACTTCCTACTGACTGTGCTCTGCAATTCCACTTCGGAATTTTCAAACTAAACAAAAACAAAAATTTAACGTCGATATTTTAAAACGAATTCACGAAAGAGCTTACAAAATGTGAAGCTGTGTGCAGATTTTTGCCGACCATGCAATGCATTGGTATGCTAATGTTCAAATGTGCTTTATATTATTATGAACATAAACTTCAATTTTTTGTTAAGCCATAAAAACAATTTAATAGCATCTGGCCTAACAGATCGAAACCGTCGACAAATGCCGGTACGTTTCACTCTCTCTCATTCGTTCGTATGTCTTGACGAGTTTCATCAAACAAACACTACTGCAAACGATTCCGAATATACATGGTTAAACTCTTGATAAATGATAAAAGGCAATGTTGGAAATGGCGGAGTATCAAACTTCATGTGTTTTAAATGTTGATAAGACACGTAAACACATTGTGGTCGTTAAAGAGCATCACAAACACCATAACGTCACACCATCCCGGAATTATTTTGCAAATTTGATATTAAGAAAACGGAGTGCTGGTGCAATATTTGACGGAACTGTTTACAACGGGACAAAATAAGTGTATTTACAATGCTTTACAATGTAATATTACTTTGACCTTTGGTAGCAAATAATTCATTGGTAATAATGTGTTAAGAAAGTTGTTTTCGCTGTCTAAGTAGTCTACAACATGCTATTATATTGTAAATCATGAATTACAACCAATTTACCAAACTCAGAGCATAAATTCCACTCATTCGATAAATAATATATTTTCCATTCATCAGTATGCGTGTTTTGACTGCAATCAGTATCAGATCGGACTTTTTATTAGGAAAAAACTTGCAACCGATAATTGTTAAGCCACAACCCTTCGACAGTTTTTGCATCAAGTAGGTCGCAATGATGCCAGTACTACAATAACTGTGTATCTGATACTGTCGAGTTTTCGAACAATAATCATCGAAACCACCTTTCCATCTATCAGTCATCTGACGTAGGTACAATAAAGATTCTAATCGGCCAATTGGTATTTAAGGTGGAACCACACTATAAAAAAAGTTCCTAACCCATATACAAATTTGGTATCATAGTAAACTTTGATTTATTCCCAATTCAATGTCGCGTCTTATATCTCCGTGCGCGTTCCCATGACGTTACTATGACGTCATGTAGTTACCATGGAAAACACGTTTTGACGTCGTTCCGCGGAACGCAACGGAGTCAAGAAATAGCCCATGCAGGGCTTTATTATTACACCTCAGGTAAGTAGTGGGTACCATTCGACGCATTATGTAATTTCGAATCCGGTCAGGTAACAATATATATAATTAATCCAATAGCGTGCTAACAAAGCGAACAAAACGTTGAGTCTGGCATTTTTGAGATTTTAAAAAATTAGGACGTTTCGACAAATTGCAAAAATTTCACCCGTCAAAAAATGTTTAAATTTTATTATGTTAATATGTTGCATACCTGTAACAAAATATCAAATTCATAGAAAAATTGACCTCGCGAAACTCGATCAATATAGTTTTAAAGTTGTATAGTGTGAACAGAAATTACTTCATTTTTCACTTTGACTACGTTACATAGCGTCAATTATTTTTTCTGTGCTGCCGTCCACTGAGGGCAATATGTAAGAGAAATTAGTCAAGGCTATCGAGAAAATATATAGTGAATTGACTATTCGACACTGATTCGTTACCCTAAAGTATGATCCAAAAAAGGAACCCATTGTATCGCGCGTGTTACTCAATATAAAAATCAAATGTTTTTTCGCCATTCTTTCTGACGATATTCGTTAATCTTTGATAAATAACATTCTATTGTTCATGGTTTAATAGAGACATTGCCAAGGGGCACCCGCATTAGGGACGGTATTTTGAACTATGAGTTCAAACGGTAATCGCTGTCTTGTTGAAAAGGAGATCCAATACAACTCCCCGGTGTATATATCTGCAGCTCTGACCATCATTTATGCACGGACTTGTATGTATGAAATGCAAACTAAACTCTGAAAAAGGACAAGATGTGCAAGTTCAATGACCGCTAAATATAGAACGTCCCAATTTAATGGAAACGTACAGTTTTCAGTAGTTACATAATGTGAATAATAGAGTCGCCGTTTCGTCCACCCGACTGCCCGTCCATGCTAGTTCTCTGTAATAACTAGTGGATGAGTTTCAACGACACTGTATTCGTAACTATCTAACATTGAATGTTTGCACATTCTAGTTTGGTCAGGTTTTATCTTTTTTTTTTAAGTTAATGCACTTGAATATTTTCACTCATTGTTTTTTTCACGCTATTTCGGAGCAACTATAATATGAACGGGGTGACTTTTATTACCACCTCACGGCACAAATAGTACAACTGTAAAATAAACAATATGAATTTAGAGTGAGATTCATACATATAATATACGGTGTCATCGCTTTGTAAAAGATAGAGAAGAATTCGACATACTTTTGGGCCCCGTTAGGGCACTGATCCTGACCCCTTTGTATAGCCTTATATTCTTTCTGTAGAAAAATAAAAACTATTTGGCGCTAAATGTTAATGCAATTCCACAGGGAATCGTACCGCAATGAACCAGTAAATTCAGTTTTGTGAAATCTGCGTTCAAAGCCCTCTTTAAAGGGGACAAGTGGGTCCAAAAACCTGTGCACGACATTGGGCCCGTAATATCCTTTAGTCTGGGGTACATGTGTACCCATGACAGCAAATTCCCGAATTTTGGCATTGAGGTCGTAAACTACGGAAGGCCGAAATGGCCATCCCGGTGAGTCTGCATTAGTACGCTATGGTAGAGGAAAGGGTTTAGCATTTTTTGAAAAATGAATTGTATTCGTATTGACTCTTTATTCGAATACAGGTTCCAATAGCAAGGAGCAATAATCAGGCGAATACTGCTAGTACAGACCCCGAGGTGTGAGAGCTCAGAAAGCACACCCGATGCACACTCTAAGTGTTCTTCACTAAAGTATAACTAGTTTAGATTATGTCGGTTCAACATTCATTTTCAGTGGGAAATAAATATTTTGGTCAAAGTTTGTGCAATGTTATATGTCATATTATGGTCGAAACAGTGTTGTGTTATTATCGCGTATGCAGTAATACTCTTCCATGTGTAAATCATATACATGTACTTATACATACGTAAAACATGTTAAATTAGATCTACGTGCATGTATTTAAAAGCGCAAAGCCTGTTTGTAAAGTAGTAAAAAACGTTTTAATGATAGAATGCGTCACTAATGCTGTACCATGATCAACATTTGCAAAGTTATCCTATACGTAAATAACTGTCCTAGTCGGAAAACTTATCATAGGATTAAAAGTCCGAGACAATTTAACTGCAAGTTCGAATGTTTTAAATGCTAGTCCCGCGAGATTAGAGTTTTGTGGTATAACCGGTTTAGCAGTTACCGCGGTATCATTTTCCCGCGATACGATACCACGATACCCGAAATACCGGTACGTGATCATCATTATACCCTGCTTCTGATTATATTGAAAGTACCCGTTATAACAGCCAGGTGTCATCGTCTACGAAATCGTGCAATGACCTACTAGTTCTGCACGACGTGTCTGCGATAACCTCACGGAGATTATACGATATTATCCCCTGACTAGTATCGTAATAGCTGCAATCGGGCGCTACGTTGATATGGCTCGAACACGAAACCTAGTAACATACAATTCAATATTTATTTGTAGTTATATTATTCGATAAAAAACTTAGTTTCTCGTTCAACAATATTTTCAATGGCAAGTGATATACAGATAGAAAAACATAATTACAACATAGCCGATGGTGTTATAATTTATATACAATGTACATATACAGCCTTAATATCTATGGAAGGAGGAACACCTTATGCTGACACCATTCATTGTGGACGAAAATTAGTACGCAAATAAAAAAAATGTTCCCTGATGTAGTAGGGTCATATGTAAGCAATATCGATAGAATCTGCGTACAAGTTTATGTTTTAGATTGAATAAAAAAAAAGAATCTGCGTGCTGATATTTTTTAAGCCTGCGGTCACAACTCAGGACACGTAGTCAACACTGGTGACATAGGTTCAAAACGTACAAAAGGGGGAACATATTAATAATTAGTGTGAACTTCGTGTAAGTACGATCAGCTACGTACGTTGAACAATCAGGTCACCTTTAATCCGAGGACAATTCATGAGTTCGAACTACGATAACAACTGCTGGGAACTACAAGTAACAACGCATAACACATTTAAATATGGCCACCTGTGATCAACTGCGGGTTTCTTTTGAACGTAAAACAACGGTCAGGTAGGCATAACACGACAACGGCTTAAAAATACAGACAAAATGTCACTCTGATGCGTTGGCACAGGGGTACTGCATCAATGATTACAGTTTACATGGATATAATTTGATTTGATTTTTTTCAGTTATTGATTTCTCCCAGATTTAAAATGTCATTTTAACGAGTAACGGAATGAAGTATATACTGGTACAATTTCCGATACCCGCTTTTATAGATTATTATCAAAATAACATATTCAAATGTCAGTATTAAAATCATGTTTTATATGAAGAAATTTCTGGAATCGCTTTCTAGAAGAATATAAGTGTTATTGCACACAAGGAACGATGTCGCCTTGTTGGATACCTCAATTATTTCAATAAAAGTTTCCTATATTCCTATGCACTTTCTAAAAGGTTGTATTCAAGTGGAAACTGGCTTCATAAATAACGACATGGAACATTTTGCAGATTGAACCGAATATAAAAAATCTGATTAGATAAAAATTATGTCTTGTCTGCCTGGCCTGGAAAATAAAATCAGTAAAAAAATTGTTAGAAGTTAAAAAAAAAAAGAACACACGCACAAGGAAATTAAGTTAACTTGGCTAATATTATCATTTGAGATTGAAATTATATTAAAATGGATGATCCAGGTGAAATGAGACATTTTTAATTCTTTGATGTCTAAATACACACCCTGGAGACAATCCCCACCATGAGGCGTATTTTTCCATCCGGGTAATTTAATAAAAACTCCAAGTCGATAAGGTTATCAAATTCCCGCCTGTCGGGAAGATTCGTTTGTCTAATTCTCCCAATATCCCACCGGCGGGCATAATATTGACCGGTGCATTACAATGGGCATGGTAAAGACTCCTTTCGCATACTAGTATATAGCTAGGGGATCGTGCTAAGCTCCTTGATACATACCACTGTCTGGGATCCTTCAGCACAATCCGACCCCATGGAAATAAGCGCTTGCACTTTAATGGGTTATCCTTTACAGAAGTCTTAATTAGCTATACTACTAGCCATGCCAATAATGTCTACAATAAGTTTGGTATAAAAGCTTTAAAATTTAATAAGCTTTATAATTATCGAAAACGCTGAATTAGATATAGATACACATTAACAGCCAGAATGGCATATATTCTTTTTGACAGATGTGTTCCTTATTAAGAATTACGAATAAATTGACGCAAGTGAAAATACTTTTTACGTCAGAGTTTGTAAGTTGATGATTTCAAATTATTTTCAACATAAATATTCAATTGTTTAAAACTGAAATATGTAAGCACGAGTAAAACGGCTGTCTGGTATATATAAAATGATTTATCTATAAAATGCTGTCTGTTACATCATCAAAAATCGCAGAATTAATTAATGATACGTTTTGGGGTAAAAAACTATGGTATATATTTCATACAGACATGTTTTCAAAAATCAGAACATGACTATGATCCGTCTGATAAGGTGATTGTAAGCAGACCAGCAGGAAGTGAGAGTGCAGGCAGGTGATATCACGAACAAACCGCACATGTTATAGACACTGATAGTATTTGTGGTGAAATCTTCAGTAAATAAGATCATTGCTATAATAAAATTAATGAAATGCTCGTTACAGGGTTTTCGATATGATATTCAGAATGATACAGGGCCCTTGTAACACATTGGACATGAAGTCCGTTAATAATGTAATGATCGTAAACACAACACTATTTTTTGGTTAAACACACACATCTGGCCTTGTACGGTCTGACCGGGAAATGTATCTTATGTTATCATATATCTACTCTACATGCTAAATCAGACACCATACCAAGTGTTGAAGGAAAAACAACGAGAATGCATTTTGTTATTACTTTATGATGCACAACCCTGATGATTAATTTGAGTGGCATTGTGTTCTCTATATCAGATTGAGACATTAGCAGTTTACAAATCTTATATTGACTGATAAAGGTCCCAGACAAATTTCACTTAACTCGAATGACATCAATGTAATTGTAAAACGAATCATTAATTGAAAAATGAACATCATGTTCCAATATTACGTTAGTTGTTGAAAAAGAGAGGAAACAATTTGTGGTGTGGCAACGAAATCTTATATTTATTTCATAAATATAAAATCAGGCGCAATATTTTTGTCGACCGCACGTCTTGTCCATATATCATACTGTTATCATTTTACGGAAGTATTTCTGCATGTCTGCCATCAAACGATGCATTTGATAATTAAACATATTCACCAAGAGTTATTAATCATTGAAACTCTTCAAAGATGAATATCACAAAAAGGACGAGTTGCGGTGTATGATATATCGCAGTGATAATTATGTCAGTTATAAGTATGAAAAATATGGATATTAACCAGAGATTGTGGTTAAAAATGAAAATAGTTTTAGATCAAGAAGGTACGTCACAGCATACGGGCCGGAAACAAGGAAAATAAATTTTAGTATCAACTTAATAAATTGGTAGCCCAACTTTATGTTCGTTTGAAAAAAAAACCAGATACATATACGTTCAAAAAGAAAATAAGCTCAAATCATGTTGACCCTCACTTGCAAAATGGACAATACTGTGACGACGTTTGGATCTGCGTTGGCTGACTTTTAAACAAACATCAAGCTCCGCTAGTAAAACGATTAGACGCTTGTAATAGTTGGTGTTCGCTGGCGAACGATGACCACCGTTGTGCTCGTATCAAAACTTTATTAATAATATAAATGGCTTAATAATCTTAATTATAAGTAAATGACGGCGCCATTAGCTTGGTTTCGTACTGAGCTACAGTAAGTATGATTAACACAATTCGTATTTGTAATGACATAGTCTCGAAGACGTTAGTGGTGATTTAATTGGAACTTCACAAAATATTTAAAAAGTATCGCTTTTATCGTCTTAAACACACTTGTCATGTGCGTTTGTCGGATTTCTTTCGCATAAAAAAAGATTATATTAAGTCAGACAGGGAAGGCAGCACTCAACTTAACCAGCCGAGGACAGAAAACACTAAAAAACACACAAAGCAAATTGCCCAACTAAACAAGCGCAGATCCGCCCAAGTCCAAGCTGTCGAAAAGTATAATAAATTATAACTAGCTGAATGACCCAGTAGAAAAGATTCAGCAAACAAATGGCGGAATGCCTACGCTGAATGACCTAGTTACAACAGTAAAACTGCTGAACTACATAGTTTTAGCAGCCTTTAGTCTCAAAAGTTAAATAACAGTATTAAAACGTTGAAAGGCCGGTAGATTGTGGTATTACAATAAATTGTTTCTCTCAACTTTCAATATATTTAATGTGTCTTATTCGTCATTACGTAGTTCTTATATACGTCATTGGATTTGTCTTCATCATACACTGTTCATATCTGAGTAATTAATGACACATTTCGGTGTCAATTCATTTCAATTTTCAATTCAATTACTCGCAGCGATATATTTCTTGGAATTTCAAAATATAAACTATGCCTTCATTGGGCGTCGACCATATCACCTAGTAAACGTGTATATTTAATTTATTATGTCGTTTACCATATGTTTTCTTGATATTAGATTGGTTTACATCAAAGTCAGTAAAAATCACTATCAACATTTATGAAATCTTCACCTCATAGATAGGTATAAAAGTCTAAAAAAAGTGTAAAAGTGTGAGTGTTTACATCACACAACGCTTAGAATCGGGAGAACTTTTTTATTGGCGGATGAACTTAATCAGAGAAGTAATTAAGGTGTCAACTAGTTAGGTATTCCTACGCGAACTCGTGAAAATTTTCCTGGCATGGAAAAGATAAACAGTAACAAGAATACAATCTAGTTGTACGAGCACATGAATGAAACGATTGTTTGTCTAATACAAACTATATAAACTGCGTATCCTAAATACCCGGATGTAGACAACAATAACAAGTCTACAATAATTGTTTCAGTTGGGACTATCAAGTGTTTGAAGTAGTATGTTAAGAGCTGAAAACAATGTAAGAATTAATTAGACAAAATCTTTCTTAAAATGCCGAAATCCGGTCATCCTATTCTAAACACGATCGCATTGGAACGTTTTGATGTTGCCGGGCTGGTGTATACTGGTCCGTGTTATGCCTGTTCCTAACAAATGGCTTTTGTCCTGGCCAATCAACTATGCGCGTAAAATGAAAGATTAAACCATGTAATCGCGAGCTGCTGGTCACAGACTAAACAAACAAGAAATCCGGATCATGTCAAACAATCATAAACACGATCAGTAAAACTAGACAATGTATGAAATAGTTGACAAATGAACATACCATGATGAGTAAATGTTTGTTAAACATATATTGGTTCTTTGATTATAGCAGTGTTCGAATCACTGAAAGACAGTTACTTTTCTGTGTAGTTCCTTATGTCACATATGCTGTTGTTAGGGTAACATTGCATTGGGATGAAACAGAATGGATCTGATCACAATAGTCAACGAACGTCTAAATATAGATTAACTACACTTACTGATAATGTTTATGTTTTGTGAGAAGCTCTGTTCATCAGAGCTGTAGTTAGTTTGACTTATTTTTTGGCGTCGTCAGCCGTGTTCGTCTAGATCGTACTGCTGTTTGCATTACTAACTATAATTCATGCACTGAAGTGTTGTGTTTTCTCTCGAAAATTTGATTGATAAAATAGATCAAATGCTATCATCATAACAGGCTCGTGCAACATTTATATGTAATAAACTATGTTTCTAAATCAATAATGATTCGAGAAGATAAATACAATTTATAAATGCGTATGACGAATGTAGTCTGGATACTTAAAAAAGTACCACAATGCAATGAAGTTATATTTACGACTATTAGGTCCCACGTTGTATATGATAATATAGCATGGAAACATACGATATGATTTAGTTCATGCTAACATATACTAGTACATCATAAAGTGTAAAATTCCCTGATATATTTTCAGGTATAAGACATTAACACGTCTACACGAGCGAGAATTTATAATGAATTGATTGTATATTACACGTAACGTGTGGATTACTAATCAATAAACAAGTCGTGTATGATACCATTGTCCTCAGTGTATCTTTTATTACAGCCTCCCTTATCATCGCACAGCAATGTTGATGGTGGATAATGAATTTTGTCTTGAAAACTGCGCCAAGGTAAATCCCTCATTAATGACAAAAACCCGATTAAATTTAACAACAGTTACATCGCATACAAACATTCAGTTTTATGTATAGTCCAAATAATTATAGCAAGAGAGAGTTCTCCAGATACCACCAGCTATAAATGCCACAGAAGACCTCTTCATTTAAAGACATGGCTTCATCTAGTTTTAACACAGCCAAAATCGATTTTAAACATTTCATTAAAAACATCAAATTGTTGCCATTCATATAAATCATCTGACATCCTAAAAGCATTCGGACGACACACGGACGATTTAACCGTTTGTCCATAATTCAGTGCAACTCGTCGATCGTCGTCTAACTCAAGCCCGATGCCTATATATACATCAGATGCATCGTCCGGCGTCCGTTTTTTTGTCATCCAGGTATGATATGAAATGGCACTTATTTAGCTACAACGATAACGGTTATGGAGTACAAACCTGTAATATGTAAATGGATTTATCGCAGTCTTATCGAACCAAATGATTATCAAGAAAGGCGTACATGCCCGCATAACTTATTTAACGAACTCATCGTGTTGCATTAGGAAATCAATGATCACAGAGTTACTGGGTAGTACTAATTTGATCGAAAACACGTAATCTGTGCAAATAATACAAGTATTCAGTGGAACTAATAAGGTTAACATTGGTGCGTTGAAAATGTCAGAAAATGAATTAAGCAAATGAACAAGTCTACTGGTGTGTCTAATTCAATATATGCTATAGAGAATTACAACACATACAATTCCTCCCATAAACATTCAATAGAACGCAAACTGGTGATTTCTAGCTAGAGTTAAGTTACGTGATGACGGGATTTGCAAATACTTTATTGTCCAATACATTATTTTTTGCCATGTAATGTGCTTAAAATGAGCTTGTGACTCAGAGGTATTAGAAAGAGCCAACTTATCCTCAAATCCATTCACTTCTTCAAAAAGACGAACTGTGGGAATATGTACAGCATACAGGATCCAAAGCAGCTAGAGAGCTGTATGTGACATAGAATTAAGGCGAAAATTCTCCCCAACACTTGATACTATATGTATGCAAAATATCATAATCTCCGAGTTACAGACGATTTTTACCGATAAGGGTCTATTCCATATTAAGGACAACATCAAACCTGCCCTCAAAGCATTGAACATTGAAATATATCATCATCTCCGAGTTACAGACGATTTTTACCGATAAGGGTCTATTCCATATTAAGGACAACATCAAACCTGCCCTCAAAGCATTGAACATTGAAATATATCATCATCTCCGAGTCACAGACAATTTGTATCGAAAAGGGTCTATTCCATATTAAGGACACGTCAAACTTGCCCTCAAAGCATTGTACATTGTCTTGACAAACTGGGAAACATCTGTTTATGATCTTCCTCACTTTCCTATCAGTTGTTGATGCAAACATGCGAAAAATCACACCGAGAAGCAATCATAGACACTTCAATATCTAATCACAAAGGGTGTAACATGGTGAGAAAACGATGACACCAAATAAATGTAGTCGATCTGCAGCAGTAGTTGCGGCATCGTAATTTGTAGGTTCCAATGTACTCCAGATATCATACTTCCTATATTACTAAGACTTAGTAACTGTCTCCAAGGAACGGTCTCAATCATGTTCGTCTGGACCTGTCTTTTATACCAGTAAGTTGGTCCCTGAATAGAATGTTACTTCGATAAGAGCATAACTAGTCATTTGGAATTAACTATTCAATATGGCATATTGACCTGCCATGGTTTACGTCTAACAATTTTTCTCCTTTATTGTATATGACAATCGCGGAGCCTTTTTCCTAGACAGGCAATGCAAAGTTGCAAGAACTATTGTAAGACAAACACTTTTGCAAGAAATATAACATTAACAATAAATAATAAAAAAAGATAAGATTAAGTCAGACAGGGAAGACAGCACTCAGCTTAACCAGCCGAGCACAGAAAACATTTAAGCGGCACAGACAATGTCCAACGTAAAAATCTAGCAACTACAAAAACACGGCATCTGAAGTCGTAAATCAATGTTGATGGTTCTTCTGGTGCTGTAATATTGCTGGTGTTAAGAATCTTAGTGGTTGTATACGGCATTATGTTACAGTTCAATGTCCCGAATACATTATGTTGAAAGTTAACGAACATGGGTCACTGTGGGGAACCCACGTGACCAGATGCTAATGTTCGGAGCCAATTTTGTAAACAAACCGCCTCGATTCAGGTAACATTTTTGCTTGTAACTTTCTTAATAATTGGTCGATCTGGATGAAATATAGACGAGCGCCGTCTCCTTACAAAAGCAAATCATCGACGCTCTTACCTGTGTGACAAAATTGTGTACTTTTTGTTATTTGGGCAACGGCGCATTTCGTAAACCGCAATCTGCTATGCTACGGTTCGGAGCAATTCACTAAAACATGTCCTTAACAAATTACAGCTTCATTAAAAGTTATAATTTAATAGCGATAATGTGGGTCGCAAAATTTAAGATCGACAAGCAAAATATTTCTGATAAATATGAGCAACAGACAAAATGAGACGACATAAACAAAAATGCTACAGTTCGGAGCTAAAATGAAAATGCTACAGTCCGGAGCTATTTTCATAAAATGCTACGGTTCGGAGCTAAGTTTCAAAGTATACCATATGTAGGAAAAGAAGCAGGGCTCTATGCAGTCTGACAAGTGTCACATGCTATATAGAGTATAATATGATGTTATATCAAGGTATGGGAATGAATGAGAAGGAATATAACATGACAGCCGAACACATTTTAACAGAACCATTTACACACAACGACACATCTCCAAGCTTCGTAAACACGACCCGATGTTCATCCGAGAAAGTAGCACGGCCTACGTTCAATCTTAGTTTGAACTTGTGTCAGCCAATGAAACAAAATTAATAGAACAACAAAACCCTGCGTCAACTCGTGATCAATACAGCTGTAAGCAAAAAACTATGATTCGGACAAAACGTTTTCTAACATCTCCGATTTAGAGTCGACTGTTAAACCATCGTTTTGCACAAAAGTGCCCAGTGCCAGCACAGAGGGGTCCGATATGCATATACAACATGATGTAAAGGTTAAATATTTTCAGAAACATTACATGTATATTGAATTGATAATAATTATATCTAAAATACTAAAATAAATATTTTACCAAGACAACTAGCACTGTTCGTTTTAAACATGTTGTGTGTGACCAATAGTTTCACACGTTAAAGTTTGTGAATCATGTAACATACATGTATGCTCCACCAAAAATATACTGAGTGCATCTAGGAACGCAACACTGAGTCTACTAACAACTTTAACTTCAAGCAAAAAAATCCTCATTTTTCAGAATGGTCGTTCTAAGTGAATATGCAAAATATCGATTAATGGTGGATTGAATACTTTCCCATGACGACAAACATGTTGTCTCGCAATGTCTGAAGCAGTTGTAAACCTGTTTCGGACGATGTTCACGCGGTGTTACTGGTCCTGTCGGGCAGTTTTTAAACGTGGGTGACCTGAACAGGGACGGTCGCGAAAGGTGTCAGTGTGCTAGTAGCGTGACTCAAGACATTGTCTTTAGTTTTTTCTTCCAAGATTTTTTAAACTAACTTTATTGTATTGGAAATCTTATTCTGAAAACAATAAGCTAAAGCAAAACAGGGGTCACCGAACTCGTTTTCTCAGAAAATGAGATTTTGCAACATCACTTTTCTATAAAAATGACAAAAATCATGAATTTTCATTTATTTTTTATTTTTTAATAAAAATCAATTTTTTTAGTTCAGATGTACAAAAACATACATACATGTACTACTTAAATATACCTATGCACATTTTGAATCTTTAATAACATTCACACATTTTTGACAACAAATGAATTTTCAAAATTTGCCCAAAATTAAAGCTCAAAAATTAAAAAAGATACATTATTGACTAATTAAAAAATATCTGGTCCAAGAATTTTTTTTATTTTTGCAAATGATGTTGATGAAAGTGTGATCCATCAGAATAATAAGAAAAAAACATAGGTCACCGTATTTCTTTTTGTGCTATTTAACCAGAAGTGTCTCCCTTTTCAAAGAAAACGGCATGAAAATGGTGCAAAATAGTACTCTAGAGGCCAATAAAAAATCTGGTCCAAGAATGTTTTTATTTTTTTCCAAATGATGTTAATGAAAGTGTACTCTATTAGAATATTAAGAAAAAAAGATAGGTCACCGTGCTTCTTTGTACAAACGTCCCAAAGGTGTGAATATGCACATGTTTGGACAATCATGGCATTTTTATTCCGAAACACGTGACAGGTCTGTTGTGATTTTCTTTCCATTATAGTGCGCCCAGGATAATGTGATATTTACAAATATAAATCGGTTTGGTCAACTGTTGCACAATTAGTTTTACAAATTACTAAAGTAAACAGATAAGGTCAGTATTGTACTAAAATAGCAGTGATAAATCGTACACATCTGAAAAATCCACCTTTTGTGGAATGTACCACATTTCATCACCATTCCTTATCCTAGGCGCACTTTACAAATGATTAGACGCCTCTGGAAAACGGAATTTACAGAACAGAACAGAACAGACCAGAACAGATGTATTTACAATAAATAAAAAAATATCGAGGATAAAATTGTTGCGTTTCTAGATGTACTGAGGTATAGTTCAAACTCCAAGAAACGCGTTGTTTTTGTGTCTCTAAATTTGTCACCACATGACAAAATGGTGCGGAAGATGCCTACACGAATACATTTTATAAGGGGTGTCCGGCATCGACATGTGTGTGTTATTATTTTTGTGTTCCGCGAAACTGTTAAAAAATTGAATATTCATACTTGGTCGATGATCTTAATAGTGTTGATATTCAAAAAGGCATATAGCACATAGTCTTAGCTCTGAGCCGTAGCATTTTCTGAAAATAGCTCCGAACCGTAGCATTTTATGAAAATAGCTCCGGACTGTAGCATTTTCATTTTAGCTCCGAACTGTAGCATTTTTGTTTATGTCGTCTCATTTTGTCTGTTGCTCATATTTATCAGAAATATTTTGCTTGTGGATCTTAAATTTTGCGACCCACATTATCGCTATTAAATTATAACTTTTAATGAAGCTGAAATTTGTTAAGGACATGTTTTAGTGAATTGCTCCGAACCGTAGCATAGCAGATTGCGGTTTACGAAATGCGCCGTTGCCCAAATAACAAAAAGTACACAATTTTGTCACCCAGGTAAGAGCGTCGATGATTTGCTTTTGAAAGGAGACGGCGCTCGTCTATATTTCATCCAGATCGACCAATTATTAAGAAAGTTACAAGCAAAAATGTTACCTGAATCGAGGCGGTTTGTTTACAAAATTGGCTCCGAACATTAGCATCTGGTCACGTGGGTTCCCCACAGTGTGGGTGTAAGTGAATACAGTGTACCTTTACATCAACAATACAGCATTTACACTTCTTTATCAGCCCTCATCATGCACGAACGATATACCGAGATATACCGAAATAATGTTATAGCTAGGTGGTATCATAGGAGTGTTCCACTACCTGTTTGGTTCAGGGTTATTACAAATAGAAGCAATGGAAAGCAGCATTGGCCATATATCCGTTAGGCTTGATTGCTTATTGTGCACATAAAACTTAACTCAGATTGACTCACAAATATTTCACTTATCTTAGGGAAACTCCCCAGTTCAAACATTACAGCGGAAGTTATGATAAGTAGAGGAATATTAATGATGTATTTTACGATACACTAGAACTATTCTGGCAGATTCTATTGTTATTGTTTGTAGTATATGATACGTTTGTCGATCGACGAAAGGTAAAAGTGGCTGAGCAAGGTTGTAGAGATAGTAATAATAAACTACAAGTTTGTCTTTAGTAACAACCTTTAATTCATTCTAAGTTTTGACAATTTTACATTAATAGTAAGAAATGAAATATTAGAACACGTTCAATTTCTGCGTATTACATTTCTAACAAATTCCCTTACATAAAGACACATATCAAGACATCGGTTGAATCAAAAGCTTGTCTACGAGGACAATATTGTGTATGCCTGAATGTGAGTTGTCTCGATAGGAAGAATCGCCGCACCTATTTATGCACATACACACGGTGAAGGTAGCAAGACATTTTACGAGGGATGATCAACAAATACGCGGACAAATGCTCTAAAAACTTTGTTACGTGACCAATACTAAAGAAAATCGGTCAGAAAATAGATTGGCGTATTACTAATACATAACTATAAAAAACATTAAACTCAAGGTAATATTTGGTCGCAAAATTATAGAAACCGCAACGTCACTATGGCTACACCGGCCCAACGTCATCGCGACGTCGTTACATATTACAGTATACATACGCATTCGTGGCACAATTCATACTATATACCGTATTGAACGATTCATTAAAAAATAGCTGTACAACCAGATACACTTCATAGACCTGTCAACCGAAAATCAATATTTTTCCTTTGCAACTTGTATGTAAATTATAATGATTAACTGGAGAACATCTTTATTGATGACGTAATTTGACATGTTTGCATTGATTTCACATGGCTATGTATGAGAGAAGATGCAAAACCGACACCTGTTTTGTGTGCTATTACATATTAGTTGCATTTTGCAATATTGACATTGGTATTTTATGACATTTCATTTTCCACACGACTTTTCGTCGCCGTTTTCGGTACCGAACTCATTTTCAGACAACAACTTCACAGCAAATGACTCTAAACGAAGTGTTGATGTTAAAACAATTTTTGGAAATGATGAATGTGATGTTATATCATTGTACATTCATAATCCACTCTTTAGAAAATTATAAAATTAAAAACGCACGAATGATACGTCATCGTTTGCTATGTGCAACGTTGGAAAATATGAAAATTTGGGCCGCATGACGTCGAGTGACGTTGCCATAGGAAACCGCGTTCGTGCCGTCTTTGGTCAATATTATTGATCAGCAGTGAATCAATTTGAAAATTTTTTATCTTCATGTTTTAAAAGTTTCATCTACTTATTATAACAAATAAAGAACAAATAAACAAATAATACAGCACTTTTCCGCGTATTTGTTGATCACCCCTCGTACAACCTTTAGTGCCATTTGACGCTTTCTGACCTCTATTTAGCTTATTTTCCTTTTATTCAAAGAAGCTTTTACAGTATGCAAGACACAAAATTTATTGTACAAAAACGACATTTCCTAATACATCAACAAATTCGAGAGATTACAAGTTAAAACAATACGTTGCACATCTGGCAGGTTAATAGAACCTGTTACAATTTATCATGTTTAAATTGGTTTTTATCACTGAATAAATAAATACACCATAAGGTGTGAACATCTATCATAAACGAGATGTAAACATAGAAATTAAATCGTATTATTCTCGTGCCAATCACGTGCCATGTGCTGCACGAGCTGGGCCACAATTTCTCCCGCGGCTTTCTAGTCCCATTCAATTTTCATTTATATAGTTTAAAAATTAATTTGTTAATTGCATACCTGTCAATTTATTTATTACCTGCCTGTTTCATCAATTTAGCTATTTTGTTTTACTAGCTTTATCATTGTGGAAGTGCAAGCGGGAATAAAATGATGAATATTAGAAGGTATGTTTAGATTTATTTATTGGACCAAATATTCTGTATTCGTGACGTTACCTGTAAATAATTTAAAATAAGCAATACTTATTATCATGCATCTTCGAGCCCGTAAATTAAAACATTAAAAGTATAAACATGAGTACAATATGCATTGTTCTGATTGTTTTGCCATTCACGTATGGCTCGAGGTTACTGATGTACTTTATTCATTGAATTACATGATATATGTGAAGTATAACAACATGAACATTTTTTATACGAGTACAATCACTTAAACGGTCATACAAATTATTACCAAAAGTACAGAATATTGTTTAAATGAAAGTAGAGAATTATGCTTATATAGAGTATGATAATCATTTTGGTTGTGTTATATTTCAGGACATTATGCTAGTAGTAGTTTGCCAGATGGTCGCCTAAATATTAAACACGAAGTCATCATTAACAGTCCTTTGTTGTAATGTTTTGTGTAATTATTGACTGGGTTCATTAAGACTATTTTAGTTCAGCATAATCATATACCAATTAAAATATACCATAAAATAATAATAAATGGACAGGGAAGGTAGCAGTCATGAGAAACAGCAGAGGACGAATGATTGAACAGCTAAAACAACAAGACATCCCAATCCGACAGTCTGCCACCTCAGTCAGTGAAACAACTCCTGAACACGGACCAGAAGACAAGACATCCCAATCCGACAGCCTGCCACCTCAGTCAGTGAAACAACTCCTGCACAAGGACCAGAAGACAAGACATCCCAATCAGACAGCCTGCCACCTCAGGCAGTGAAACAACTCCTGAACAAGGGCCAGAAGACAAGAACAGACCAAATGGACGAACAAACATCACAAGAGCAACCAACAAACAACTATCAACAAATACAGTGTACATGCACTTTTGAACGAAACGAAGCAGCCTTATGCCAGATAACGTAGTTCCAGAAGGTCACATACAAAATGAAGACAGAATCGAAATAAGTACAGTGGCCATCTTGTAATATTGTAATTTTCATTTTAACATAAAGTGGACAATACATAAAGTCCGTTAATTATCGATGTGTCCAGTTCCTGGTCATTTTTACCCACTTAATCAACAAAATTAATTCCTCTCAAGCATTAATGATAGTTACAACGCGTTTTTACTTTGACAATTTTGTACTATAATGTTATTAAATTGTATTGATGAAAAATCTCTCTCAAATACCAAATGCTATTTCTGTTTTGTTCCTTATACGTTGTTTAAACAACTTTCTGGTAGCCATGACTGAGTGATTGCAAATTGGAACAGATCCGTAACCTAATTATTGCGCTAAATTAACTACTTGTAGCTTCCAGAAATATAATTGTAGAGCCCTATAGTGGTTAGAAACTAAGCCATTATATCGACTCATTCGATTTGTACAGTCGTTCATTTAGATTGCGTTCTTAAATTCCGGTCGTTTTCCATGGAATTATTTCTTAGTTTTACTCATCTTAAGTATGGAGTCAATTCTTAGGATAGTAAATACTCCCTTAAATCACAGCACTATCATAACTATATAATATTTATATACTCATTATGTTAAGGTATTTGTATTTATCATTACAGTCTTTTTGTAGAACAGAACAGAAGAACAGAATTTATTGTCAAAGACGTGTACAAAGTACTTAGTCATTGTTACAGGCATATTTACAAATATGAATATCACGGTAAACAGAAAAAAGAAATAAAATGAACATTAACACAGTGCATAGTATACATGCACATAAATAGAAGACAAACACATGAACATAGTTAGTAAGACAGAATTATTGTTCTTAGCTCTAATGCATATTGAATAAACCGTTATAACAATCAAGTTTGAACTTAGAATGCACTTAGGTGTTCACGTTGTAATGGTTATACATGTATTTAAAGTCGCCGATAGATAGATGTTTGTGCTGAAATGTTATTGTTAAACGTTGTGACGAAACACCGACAAGAAAAGCAACACATGAACAATATGCAACAGTTTATTGAAATAATCAGTCTTTAAGAGAAATGATTTTAATGGTTATAATTCTTTAATGTCGTGATAGTATTTTCGTAGGTGGTGTCGTAAACCTAAGTGACCAGACGCTAACATCAAACAACTTGTTATAATACCAGCATGGCTTCATAATGTACGTGCGAAATGTCTGCTGTACTTCACCGTTATAATTAGTTTGATATAAAATGATGCTTTAGTCGGTCGATCGGTTCAGACCCTCACACTAAATTACATTTTGTGTTGTTCATTGTTTTGTGTTTTAAAGACTATCGTACAAGAGAATTTATAATTTCGCTTGGGGGTGTTTTCGCGCGTACACACCGTATTTTAACATTAGTTTGATATAAAGTGTATGCTTAGAAAACCAATAATTGTATTTTGCTCATTTAATATTGCAACATATTGTTATAATCTACAACATTTATGGCGATCATGTGGTCTTATTATAAGAATTGAGTTTGTGAAGCTTGTAAGACAAACTAAATGACTAGCAAAGAAAATTAAAGTTTTTAGAATGTATTTTATTTGACGATATTGCGATCTATACATTTAAACACCTATATGTAATTCCTCTCTTTAATGATGAGTGAGTAGCAAAATTGCAACTATTTATAATGATGAATTGGTGCACGTGCGCTGCCATGGAAACAAAAAACTTCTAATAGATACTTCTGGACGTACATTTACTAGAAATCTTATTTCAAAATATTTTAAATCAGTTTGATAAATATTCCAGATATTTGAACAAATTGAAAATTTAACTAATTTTGAAAATACCACACTAAGCATTGATTGAATTATTATTTTACACTCAATACAATGTTGGGAATGCATAAATACTTAAGCAGAAAGTTGAATATACATCTTTACAGCAATAACGAAATATAATCAACCAATAAAATAATTAGGATTCCAGATTTTTCAGCCATGGTTCCACAGACGTATTGCATGTTTTACAAGTGATAAACTATTATACCTCACGTTTGTGTTCGTAATTAATACAAAACATAAACATTGATGCATTGATGAAAAGATGCACTCACGCTGCAATCATGATTTTGCATAATAATCAACTCAACATTGCCAAAATATTCCTTACTAAAGTCAAACAAGATAATGAACATGTTGCGTTATGTCTGCGCTTTCCCGTTCACATTCTTTAAGCAAACGCTGGGCACGTGCATATAACAACGCGCTATCCTAGTTTAGCGTCTGTAATAGACACATTATTACTTTCATAGATCGTTATATCAGAAATGTATGCGATATTTGAACATAATACAAGTATGCATCAACGACTGGGTTTTTCTTCACACCATCGCTGTATGCATCTGACTGCGCATGTCTGTCCATAAGATGAAAGGTATATCTGGGTGCACGTTTTTGTCCGGCTTACACAAAGGGACGCTGCGAAACTTTCAGATTATGTGTAACATATAGTCAGTGATTTACTGAAGACCGATATTATGCATGTAGCCGTCAATTTTACAGGGTCTGGCAAATCGATAGCTATCAACCATTCATGACCATTTAATTGATCAAAACATGAAACAATTTGTCAAATGAAAAATGAGTCGATATCATACCAACATGATTTTTCTTCAGAAGTTAAAGGTTTACCAACTTATCTTAACATTTCAATTACAAATCCTATATATCTGATGTCACATATTTGAGATTATCTTCCCCAATCAATCATTGGTAACGTCGGTCTATTATCTAGATATATCAACTACAAATAACAATTATAACTTATGTTTTGTCAAGTTGACAATTAACAACCCGAATTAACTATCTTGCTACGTAATGCCATGTCCGCCATGTTGGCTGAACGACAAACATTAGGTATTCAAAATAAAACCGCTTGGTAATACCTTAATGTTATATTTCATCAAAAAGTTGACAAGTTAAGAGTTATCTGCAAAGCACAAAACATCAACATTAATTTTCAAATAGTTCTATCTTTATTAACTCATCCACCTGTCAACCGAATTGGAATTCGTACAGAAAGCTTGATACATTTTGATCCAATGAAAATACCACTGACGTCACAAATAATCTTTGTACTTGCGAATAACGGGTTTTATACAATACACTTTTATTTCGGCAGTTAAATCAAATTGGACAGTTTTTAACCATAAACTATCTCTGATATGATCGAATTCATACAAAGACACAAGTGACTAACGCGAGTATAGTTCATGTATAATTTTACCCATAGTGCATTGTATTGTCATAACAGGTGTCAACGTGCTGTGTTCACCTACTGAATCTTCATCTTCCCGAATTGAAAATATGGCATCCTCTACTGTATTCTGTATACATCAGTCTTTGGCAGTCATTTTCACTTCCCCTTATGATCGGATGCCGAGCTGAAACCGAGGTTGGCATAGGGGTTGGGGGCTTTACTACTTTTCTCTGTTCACCACGGTTCTTGACAGTCGTTTTGCATCGCCTTTCCATATACTCCAGGAGCATCCATATCAACATCGACGTCAGGGTGTTTCATTGTTCCATCACACTCGTGGAATATTCTATACGCATTGTTATGGCATCCGTCTTTGTTAGGTTTATGATTTCTCTGTGCATTATAGTATATTTTTATCATGTATTTTTTGAAAACAAAATGATGATAACTCCAATAAAGACTGAACTTCAGATGCACATAAAACACGTTTTTTACGAAATATGTTCTGTAAGTAGTGTCTGTTGCAGAAGTGTTTTAAAGAGAAAGGTTTGACTGACATGCCAACATTAATTGAACTATTCAATCTTTAAGAGAAATGATTTTTATGGTTATTATTCTTTTATGTCTTGGTCGTATTTTCGTAGGTGATGTCGTAAATCTAAGCGACCAGACGATAACATCAAACAACTTGTTATAATACCGGCATGGCTTTCTAATGAACGTGCTAAATGTCTCCTGTACGCTGTTATAATAATAGCTTCATTTAAAGCACCAACCATTGATAGGGTGCAGGAACGATTTCTTGCTAATGCGCTTTGTAAATTCCACATCGGAATTTGCATACTTAACAAAAATAAAATTTAACGTCGATGTTTTGAAAGGAATTCATTTTTTTACAAAATGTGAAGATGTGTGCAGATTTTTGCTGAACATGTTATGGTATGCGAATGTTCGAATGTGCTTTATATAATAATGAACATTATCTCTCCCAAAACTTTTATCCCAATCATCCAGTAAATAGACTAAATACAAACAATTAGGATGTTTTTCAGAAACGACCAATAATTAACGACAGAATGTTAGCTATGTCTGTCAATATAGTATGCCAAAAATCACGATAAGTAAAATGTATGGATAACAAAATACCTATTTTTCAAGAGGTGCTCCCCTTAGACTATAAATTGTGCATTGTTTGTTTACATTTTGTTATTTTGTTTACAAACCAACTGTATGCTTTATTTTTTTATTCCATCTTATGGTGTTTTCCACCTTTGGGACTCAATTAAAGTGCCCAAAATGCATCATTCTGCAGATAGGTTGCCAAGTTATTGCTTTTTGAAAATAGCCGTTTAAGGAATAATGGGACTTTCAGCTATGAAAACAATTAAATAGCATCGGGCCTGACAGATTGAAACCGTCGATTTGACGCAACTGTTTTTAACGGGTCGACAAAGGTATTTTTGACATTGATTTGCAATGTAATATTATCTTGATCTTCGGTAGAAAATAATCAATTGGTAATATTGTAATGAAAATCCGTACCTTAACAAAATCTTAACTATCTGACTTTCGCGAAATTAATTGTACGCAGAATACATGGAATTAAAAATTCGTGAACTTTTCGTAACGTGAACATATACGAGGGATGATCCATATATAACGAGAAAATGCTTATAATTTTGTTATTACTTAGTATTTTTAGAAAATATTTAATGTGGTGGTTAATACATATATTAAGCGAAAACGTACGAAATAGTTTTCAACTATATCCTTTCCGCTACCACGATTTTTTGGGGGGTAATGAGAAATTCATATGGTCCCTATACCCCGTCCCTGAGACACTATTGACTTACAGCACTGATAAAAACTCGATACATCCGGATGCTACACACCCACCTCAAACCGAAAGTAGAAAAAAATGTCAATATTTCGACTAAAGGTCACCGGAAATGACGATGTGACGGTGACCCTTGCGCGAAAAACTTTTTTTTTTTTAGCTTGACAGGCCTACTTTTTGGCCCCTTTAGGGCATAGGTCCTGACCCCTTTGTCTAGCCTTATATTCCTGCTATAGAAAACTTTTTGGCGCTAAATGTTAATGCAATGCCACAGGGAATCGTACCGCAATGGCGGGTAGGACCAGTAATTTCAGTTTTGTAAAATCTACGTTCAAAGCGCTCTTTAAAGGGGTCTAGCGGGCCCAAAAACCTGTGCACGACCCTGGGCCCGTAATATCCTGTAGTCTGGGATGCCTGTGTACCCATGACAGCAAAATTCCCGAATTTGGGCATTAAGGTCGAAAACTACGGAAGGCCGAAATGGCCATCCCAGCGAGTCTACATTAGTACGCTATGGTAGCGGAAAGGATGTCGAAGAATAAATTGTTTGGAACATTTTTGCCGACCTATGAAACCGGAAGGCGGGGTAACGTAATTTTTGCATCTTTTAACGTATTCAGATTTTAACTTTGATCAATTAAACGATCACATTCCTGAGGACTTACAGTATTATTTTTTAAAAACTTTTCAGATTATCATCCTTTAATATTTATACGTCTTCGCCAATGCCATACAAAGTTGAAAAACCCCTACGATAGTCATCCTAAGGAATTTCTTTCAAAACATCCAACATTTTCGTGCGAAGTTCTGACGTTGACGTCACGCTACGTCCAATTTGCGTTAAATCCCTAGCCTTTTTCCAGCCCATTTTTTAAATGTTATTATGTTCACAAATCGAAGCTTTTGACATGACATGATCACGAAATGATTACTGAATATCTTGCACAATTTTATTATTACTTGTTTTCTTCAAAACTAAATATCTTATTGAAACTCTTATGTCAACGGTAATTTTTGCTATCAAGGAACGATAACACGTGCGTGACGTAACGAATGACAACACATCCCGTGTATGACGTCATGGTCAGTTAGGCGAGTCTTATGTGACCCCAAGTACCAATTGTCATCACATTGCTGTTGCTTACATGAAAACTGTGAGGGGTTAAATTTGTGTGAAAATGGTGAAAACTCCGTATCGAGGGTTACCTTAGCAACCAAAGATTTTAGCATGATGTTGCTGTCACCATGCACATTCAGGGAAACATTGCTAATGTATGATATTACTACCAGATAAGGTTTGAGTAAAATCTAACCGACCATAACAAAATTGTAAGCATTTTCTCGTTAAATATTGATCATCCCTCGTACATCAACTTTCCAGTACTGGAAAGGCGTAAACATGTTGCATTGTTGCCAGTTCGGGTCATTATTGGCATTGCGATTCATTGGGGGACAGGTTTGGTTCATTTGTGGCATTTAAATTCATTGATTGCTCATTTGTAAAGACAACTAGATAAGGTTCGCATGTGTTGATTTTCGTGAGACGCAGGGTTTAAATAGCGTTTCAAACTTTGGAATACTATCTAGTGGTTAGACCGTCATAATTACATCAATACATCATTGCATGTTTATAAGTTGATATATATATTTGTACATGAATATTTTGTTTTGTACATATGTTGTGCTCTCCATAATTGAGGGAAATAAAGGTTAATAAATAGTTAATGAACAACTTCATGCGAGTAAGTAAAAAAAGTAGAACAGTTACATATCTGATCTAGCAATACATGCTACAAAAGACGCGAGGTAATGTTTGAAAGTGTGAAACAAATATTAATGAAACCAAACATAACTGATTAAGTGTGTGCATGTACTGAAATAATAATGTAAAATAAGGTTTGAGTGAACGCTGCACTCCTTTCCATTATTCGTATTCTTAAATCATATTCGCAAACGTTGTTTTTGCTGTCAAAGTAGACTAAAAATACGACTGTATTGCCAATCATGAATTCCAATAAATTTACTAAACTCAGAGCATAGATTCGATAATTAATGTGTTTTTCATTCATCATTATGTGTGTATTGTCTGTTACAGCACTAGATCGGACTTTTTATTGGGAAAAAACTTGCAACCGATAATTGTTAAGCCACAACCCTTCGACAGTTTTTCCTTCAAGTAGGTTGCAATCATGTCAGTATTACAATAGTTGTCTATATGATACTGTCTAGTTTTTGCACATTAATTATCGAAACCAACTTTCCATCTACAAGTCATCTGACGTGGGTATAATAGAGATACTAATCGGCTTATTGGTATTTAAACTAATTCCGTCGGTCTCAACGTCAATAGGTGCATTGATAGTTTTTAAATCGCTATAAAGTCCCAATGCTGCAGATAGGTTTACACTCTGGCTATGTTCACCGGACAACAAAACGGCGGTATATGACAATATATCTGTACCCAGCAATGATTGATGCAAATCATGACCATCCTGAATGTCTCTCAAATGCAATAAGTGATGGCACAGTGGTGAGTGTGAAATACGTGCGAAACTGCAGTTTACATGGATATCATTGCATTGGATAAATTATTTTTATCACTTATTGATTTTTCCTGAATTAAAATGTCATTTTTACTAGTAACGAATAAAAAGATGCACTTTTTCCCAGACTCGCTTTCATAGATTTTCATAAATATGAAACTATTCAAATGTCAGTATTAAAATCAAGTTTTATGTGTAGATATTTCTGGAATCGCTGTCTTGAAGGGCGTAAGTGTTATTGCATACAAGGAGCGATGTCGCCTGGCTGGATATCTCAAATATTTCAATAAAAGTTTCCTATATTCCTATGCACTGTCTAAAAGGTTGTATTCAAGTAAAATGACTTCATGAATAACGACAAGGAACATTTTGCAGCTTGAACAGAATATAAAAAAATCTGATTACATAAAAATATGTCCTGTCAGTCTGACCTGGAATATAATATCAGAAAACAAACTGTAGGTAAATCAGATGAAATGTGTTTTTGTCTTGAGAAAAATGCAAATAAATGCACACATGAATGACTATAAAGTGCGTGGTAGCAGCATCTGGGATCCTGATGTTTTTTTCTAGTAAAGTTGTTCTTGATACGAAACAGTGGCGCATAAAATGTGTGTTAATAAAAATGATTGTGTTATCTTTTTAATTTGTGGAAAGATTATTTACAAGCAATTTTTTCATGCATGTATTGTTGTTAACACGATGTTTGATATCTGGTTGTACGAGTTTAGTATTATTTTATAGAGACATACCCTAGATATTGTTTCTATAGTTGGGTGAATTGAAGTAGGTACATAAGTAATTCAACCTGTCGATAGCTTTCTAATGTTTGTTGCCAGGTTCAATAAGAAATGTGTAGTTTGACTGACTGCGACGGCAGGCTTTTTGTGTATGGTGTGGTGATTGTGTATTGTCTGTGACTTTTTGTAATACAGTCGTCTATGTGTAGTGCTGGACATTGTGTCGTGTAATTGTAGTTTGTGATGTCGTTATGTTTTCTGTGCTCTGCTGTTTAAGTTGAGTGCTGCCTTCCCTGTCCGATTATCACCTAGTTATGGAATACATTAAGTATGGCTGTTTAAAGTAACCCGTGAGAGGCTGGTAAACACTAGTGTACATAATGAATATGAATGATCGGTATTTAATAATGTTGATAGTTTAACTTGAGGGAACACTAGCACATGTTTATTATTTAATTTGCCATGCTTATGACCAATTTGTACTCGTATAACATATATTTAAGTCATTTAAAGTCACTTGCTGTTTTAAATTTGGTAAATTGCTTGGGAGAGCGTCTCAATATCTCGGTCCAAATATACTGTTTGACATGTTTGTATTACGGTTCGTTCGTAACGACCGCCTTTTAAACAAAAAGCATTCTTATTGCGTCCGATTAGCGGAAGCTGATACTTTTAAAGTTCAAAATATAAGTGTGTAAGTAAAACCGATGTCTGGTATATGTAAAATGATTTATCTATGAAATCCTGTCTGTTGCATCATCAAAAAAATAGCGTAGTTAATTAATGATAAGTTTTGTGATAAAAACTTTGGTATAGATTTCATGCAGACATGTTTAAAAAATCTGCACATGACAATGATCCGTCTGATATAGTGATTGTAAGCAGACCAGCAGGAAGCGAGAGTACAGGCAGATGATATCAAATCAATAGTGCATATGTTTATAAAGTAGGAGAAAAACACCAAGAATACTTTTTGTTAGTACTTTATGATGCACAATCATCATGATTAATTTTAGTGGCAATGCGCTCTCTATATCAGATTGAGACATCGGCAGTTTACAAATCTGATGTTTGCTGATAAAGGTCCCTGACAAATTTCACTTAACTCGAATGACATCAAAACAATTGTTGAACCAATCATTAATTAAAGAATGAACAACACATTTAAAATATTACATTAATTGTTGAAGTTATATGTGGCATGCCAACGCCATTGCATTTAAATTTAATAAATAAATATTAGGCACATTATTTATGTCGACCGTATGTATTGTCTACATCATACTGTAATCTTTTTACAAGAATATATTTGCAAATCTGCCATAAAACGATGCATTCGTTTATCAAACATATTTACCAAGAGTTATTGATCATTGAAACTCTTCAGAGATAAAATAAAAAAGGACGAATAGCCGTGTATGACATATTGCACTGATATGTCAGTTATAAGTATGGAATAAAAACTTGATTTTAACCAGAGAGTGTGGTTGAAAATGAAAATCGTTCCAGTCCCTGATGTCGTGTTGCAGTATAAGGGCCGGAAAAGGAAAGGCAATATTAGGCCTAATTAAAAACAATTGCTACGGCAAACCGGTACATGTACTGAACGTAAAAAAGTTACAAAGCTCAAACAATATTAACCTTCACTTGCAAAATGAACAATATATAGACACTGTCGACATAAGCTGTTTTCACACATCGACGTTTGGATCTGCGTTTATTGACGTTTTCACAAACACCCGACCCCGCTAGTAAAGCTTAGTATAAGTTTGTAAGAGTTGGTGTTCGCTTGTGGAACGTTGACTACCCTTGTACTCGTATTATTATACTGATCTTTCCATGATCAGTAAATGACGGTCACATTGGTGCTGTAAGTAAGCTTAAAAGTTAAATCAGTTCTTGTTTATATTGACATTTCTCAGAAAACGTTTCTGGTGATTAAATTGGAATGTTACGAATAGTTTTTGCTTCTATCGTCTGGAACATGCGTTTCATGTTCCATGAGTGTAGCCAGATTTCATTCATGACGCATAGAAGTATCACTAGGCTGTGGTATAACAATAACATATTCAACTTAACATCCCATTTTTGTTTATTATTTTTATTATTCGTCATTGATGTGTCGATATAAATGACGTCTTTGCATTTTTCAACAGCATACACCATTCGCATCGGAGTAATAAATGACACATATCAATTTTTCAACATTCAACGTTAAAATTTTGAAGATTTGCAAACTTCAAGCTATGCATAACTTAGTAGACGTGTATATTTAATATTTTATGTCGTTTATTGTCAATGGTTTTGATATTAGGTTGGTTTACATCAAAGTAAGTAAAAATCACTATTAACATTTATGAAATCCTCCCCTCAAAGGTATAAAAGTCTAGCATGTGTGCATTTGTGAGTGTTAACATCACACAACGCTTACAATCGGGAGAACGTTTTTTTGGCGGATGAATTTTATAAGAGAAATAATTAAGGTGTCTAAGAGTTTGGTATTCCTACTACAAAAGTTTCCTGGCATGGAAAAGAAAAACAGAAATAGTAATAAAATTTAGTTGTACGAGCACATGAATGAAACGATTATCTGTCGAATACAAATTATATAAACTGTGTATCCTGAATACCCGGATGCAGACAACCATAACAATAACAACAACAAGTTTACAACAGGTGTTTCCATTGAGGCGAAACTCTCTATTTCCGGTCAATAAGCACAAAAAAGAAATCAAGCATTTCAATACATAACAATATCGTCGCAGGTGGTAAGTTTTATATTATTTACAGCGTGAAATATTGCATACTCAGGATTTTCCCAGTTAGATTAATTACTGTAGATTATGTATGTAGATGCTAGAAAGACGAGTTGATTGTTTGCCACAAATCATTTTATTATATATGAAGTATTATTGCCAATCAATTCTTGAAAGTGTATTATAAGGCTTGATCGATGTTTTACATGTACTTCAAGCACCCGCAGTTAGAGAGTGATTCCTGGCATTAGCATGTGGCAAGCTTAAAACTTTAATACAAAGTTGTTATAATCATAATATATATGTCAAGTTCGATCACACAAAATGATAGAGGGTGTCACTTTTTTCATTGAATATTAATCCACAAAAATGTTTTACATTGGGGCGAACTACAATACGATGCAGTTATTATCTATCTACATAGCGCACAAAGCATTTCCTGAAATATCTGAGTCATGATTTTGTTTGTGCAGTTGTGCAATTGCAATATCTGAATCATTAATCGAGCCGTCCTCAAAAGGACTCGAAGAAAATATCAAACCTCTGACAAGGTTATTTTGTTCCAAGCAATCCATAATCATCGCACTGCTGTCCTTCAATCCTAGTCTGGTCATAAACGATTATAATAAGTCGGACAGGGAAGGCAGCAACTTTATATAAACTTCTCTAGTTCATCCCACTCTAGACTGAACTTATTTGTATAACAAGCACGTAGATTTAACACCTGTCATTAGTAGGCTATCATGTAGTAATACACTTTTTTCTGCTGCTGTTGTTGTTGTTAATACGTGTGTATATTGTTTCAACAACCCAAGGTAACTTTCGCGTTCGATTGTCGACCTCTTCCGCTTGCTTCTGAAAATGCTCTTCTCAGTAGAGGTCAAGCAAATCGGAGAGTGCTGCCTTCCCTATCCATTTTTTCCATATTTTGCCCTGAATTCATCAGCAACATGCCCTATTGCCCTTAATTAATACAACTATAAAGCACTATAGACTATACCAATCATGTGTGATTCTCAACAATATAAATAAAACACCAGAAATATCACGATGGCAACACTTGCACGTAGTAACACACACAATGTAGAAAAATACTTGGTAAATTATAGATGAAGTTGTTGAGAGTTTGAGAGAAATCGTCTGACATTAAACACCATTTTTCTATCCGCAATACCCAACAAATTAAATTAATACTTCTAAGATTAACATTAAGGAAATTTGCGAAATTCACGGCAAAGTAAATGTTCACCTTTTCATACATAAAATGAATTATTGTCTCTCGTTATTGGTAATTTCCTCATACATCAAAGAAGTCAAGTATCGAATGTGTTCATTTATTCAAGGGTATTGAATGGTTTCATGGCTTTGTATGAGTCAGTAACATCTGATTTGTTAAGGTTTTCGGTTAATTGTCCAACACTTTCAGCCAATGAACCAAACCCATGACAGTACACCACACTATTGCATGATGATATCGAGGGTTGCCTGCAAGACTGCAGTACATCCTTCTTTAATAATAAGCAGTTACGACAGTTTTGCGGGCAACCCTCGATATGCGTTCTATCACACGATCGTTCATTGTATGGATACTAGTCATTGAAAGCCATTTCATAGAAAAGGTTCAGTAAATCAAATGAGTAGAGCATATATGCCAAAGTGTACAGTTTATAGATAGAAATCTCAATTTGTATTTGTTCGATTCAAATATGGCTTCTTATGGTTTTTCAGTTCCCTGTCTAAAACGTATAGCCGACCATCTGGAAAATTACTGATTTCTTTATATGTATTGTATGCGTTTCAAATCGGGAGGTTAATACAAGCCCGTACCAAGGCGGAAGTCATACAATTAAATTTTTATTTTATATAATTTTGTTTTACTTTGCAAGTAACAACAACAACCAAAGCGGTTACAAGAGTATTACCTACAATCTACGCGCTGATATACATGTATATAAATTAGTATCCAGTATAGAGGTGATTGAACGTGAGATATTTATATGAAGCTATCATCAGATTCGGATTTGAAGGACAACAATGTGCCGTTATCGAATTGTTTGGGACAAAATAAGCTTGTCTGTGATTAGATACTTCTCTCAGAGTCCTACAGATGACAGCCCGAATAATGATCCAGACATGCAATTACACTACTGCACAAACAAAATCTTGACTCGAGAGAATTCTGGATTTGTTTATAGCGTATGTATACAGACAGATAATAATTGCATTGTAATGTCATTCTCTCCAACGTAAACTAAAACAATTTGGCGGTTTAATATCCCGTTTACATGAGTAAAAGAGTGGACGACATATAAAAGTGTAATTTTCAATGATAGAAGCAATCTGAATACAACACACAACATGAGTAAGACCTGTTGATGACAAACTGCTTAAACTTGTCTTCACGTCGCTTCGGGTTTTTCAATTATGACAAAGAATACTCTAGACTTATTTATATCATCTTTGGTTGTTTTAGCTACAAAGTGCTGGCCAATCACGTCATACCTGATTTTTAAATTTCTAGTTCGCAGCGAAGCGTCTCGTATAGTGAGGAGTTAATTTTAATGAGATTGTGATAGAAGTGACATTCCGTTGTCGATTTGAACGTTAATTTTTAATGAGATTGTCATAGAAGTGACATTCCATTGTCGATTTGAACGCAATCTGTCAGATTATATAACTTTGATTCTAAGTAATTATCATAAGAAAACATTGATCAAGCCTCATGACAAGTGACAAACTACCATTTTTCCGGAACTACTCTCTGTCAGGTGCTTGCAAGTAACCATCAAGCAAGCCGTAAAATTGACTTTGATTGAAATATGTTCAGGTTTAAATAATGTATTACTTATCACATGCGGGGATGTTGTTATATAAAAATGCCGAATTTCTCTTTGTTTGCTTATTGATCGGATTTATATAGTGTAGTTTTGTCTCTATGGAAAAACGTTTTGTAGACATGTTATTTTTATGATTTTGTCTACATCCGAGTGTTCAGGATACGCAATTTATGTAGTTTGTATTCGACAGACAATCGTTCCATTCATGTGTTTGTACGACTATATTGTAGTATTGTTACTGTTTATCTTTTCCATGCCAGGAACATTTTCATGAGTTCGCGTAGGAATACCAAACTATTTGACACCTTAATTACTTCTCTAATAAAATTCATCCGCAAACAAAACGTTTTCCTGATTCTAAGCGTTGCCTGATGTTAGCACTCACACGTTTACACATGTTAGACTTTTATACCTATGAGGTGAAGAATTCATAAATGTGCATAGTGATTTTTACTGACTTTGATGTAAACCAACCTAATATCAAGAAGATTTGTGGTAAACGACAAAACTAATTAAATATACACGTTTAGTGGGTGATATGTTCACGCACAATGAAGGCATAGTTTATATTTTGAAAATCCGAGAAATCTATCGCTGCGAGTACTTTCGAAAATTGACACCAATATGTATGATTAATTACTCAGATATGAGCGGCGTATGATGTAGACCAATTGACCTTTCTGCCGATTTTGATTGACAGGTGGCGTTAGCCAATCAGATTGCAGCATTAGGGCAACGATTTATCGCTTCCATCTTGTTAGACAACCTGGACATAAGACAAGCTAAAATCAATGTAAATTGTGCAATATTCAATTAAGCGTTATTTCATTAATATTTATCACATTTTTAAAGTTCTGGTATGTTTAAAAATTAGAGAACTTAAACTTTAATTTGGTAGCAATGTCATGAAAGTGAATTAATTTATTAAATCGATTAGGCCTCAGAAGTAGTTGCTATATATGTATATTTTGCCTCAAATATAGTCTGATTTAAAAGTTTAATATATCATTGATATTTACATCAATATAATTCGAAATAATTACATGTTGTGAAACTAGAAAGCTTCGTCTTTAATTTGATATGAATGTTTAAAAAAATATATACTTTAAACCATAGACTCGTGATTTTATTTTATTATTTGATATAGAATAAGGACACATAACCCCCAAAAAACGAAAATGTGTGTATTTCCCATCAAAAATGATTGTGAAGTGTTTTAATAATATTGAACATTATGTTGTTTTGGTCTATGTAGTCCTAATAGTTAATGCGCTTTTCAGTTGATATCCTTGTGGTGTTAATTGCATTCAATCTCCAAAGCTTATTAAAAAAAAATTAAATATATGTACTGTATGGTCCGGACAGCTATTGTAAATCATGATAGATCGATACATGTACAGATTTATTTCAAAGTATCTATAGGTCAGAGACCTGTCGAATATATACACATTACTACAAAACATTTATAGCAATTATGTATAAAACTAACTGACCCTATACTGTTCCCCTGTCCTGACGGAAACCGCTATGTGTTACATTGATTATTGACAATTAACAAGACACCGCGGTATATCACTGGTCCCCGACTGATGTCCGAGATACGAATCTAAACGAGATCATCAAAGTATATAACACATTGGAATGTTAACTAACTTATAATCTAGGGCTTATTTATTTCTTGTATAATGGTACATATAAAATATGTGTAGCCCACATTATTGCACTTGACCCGACAGTTTTAACGTTATGTTAGAAAACGATATTTATTTACTTGATAACGCGTGATTGTACATTAGAAATTTGTTGATATGCTGACTGTCAATGACAAACCATGTATTACGTAGCGATGTGGGATTTGAAAGATTCACATTCATCTATGTTAACGTAGCACTAATTTTTTTGCGGAAGTTGCAATCAAATACAGACTCAGTCGTAAGTAATCAACAAAATGTATGTCCCCGCTATAAGCGGTAGATCACACGGAAGACATCAATAAAAACACGACGCAGAAAATCAGGAGGTCTTGTAACTTTACTTAAATAATATTTTACGCACATTTGAATTCGATTATTTATTAAACACACGATCATACGAACGTATACGGAAGATGAAATGCTATAGTGTATGGAAGATTCCATTATACTGTGTATATGTAAATATATGCATTTACACTGAATGATTTCTTTGTTACAATAAAGGGTGTATCTTTCAAGCCAGGTCATTCCCGATTTGCGCAAAAACTATACATAAATAGCTATTTAGATAAAAGAAACATTCTGATTGAGCGGCAAAATTACGCTTGTGAGTGTCTGCTTGGCTCCGATTTAGTAACTGTTTACGTAAAATTCTTCGATTAAAAACCATCGATTTGATCGAGTTTTAAGTAGGCACATAATTATGTTTCACAAAATTTTCAAAACATTGGCTAAAAGCGAAATATTTAACGGAATTGTATCAAGAGCATCACACGACATCTCCGTATTAGACGCCATTTTAATGAAAGCTTGTCTTACGTAGCAACAACGAATACCCGTAACTATAGGGGGCGTGGCTACGAAGCGTCTGCAGAAAGGTCAATTCAATGACGTATATATACCAACGCAATGACGAATAAGAAAAATAAAATTTCTCGAAAGTTAAGTGGAATATATTGTTATACCTGTTATATCACAGTCTAGTTATACTGTCTTGTATACATTACGAATGAAATTTGGCAATTACTGCGAATGCAGGGCGTGATCTTCTGTGATATGTTAATATAACCAAATAGTGTTACACTTACTGTATCACAAGGATGTCTAGTCTCAATACGAAACCAAGGTAATCTACGAATCATATAGACAAAAATCCAATGAAGGTTTAATACGAGCACAACGGTGGCCACTGATCGCCATCGAACTTCAAATCTTTGAAGCCTCTAATAATGTTTATTAGCCGAGTTGAACGTTTGTTTAAAAGTACAAACGTCGTCGTGTGAATTCAGCTTACGTTTACAGTGTCGCTCGTTGCAGATAAACGGCCATGTTACTCGTTACAGGCGCGTTACGTAATAAAGTCGATTTTACAAAGTCACAACATATTTCACCCAAATTGTTCATGAAAACGTGCATATTGCAACGCAACAAACACGTATTCATTAACATTTAGCACAACCGATGTCTGCCCTCCCAGAAAAACACGTAATATGCCAAGATTGACACAAAACTAACTTGGATGAAGTGTAAGAATCTTACAACAAAATTTCACAAAGGCTATTTCAATGAAATTGCAATTTTGCAAATTTTGCTTGAGTGTTGATTTCAAAAATTGAAGGTTTACTGTGAATGAAAAAACGGAAATGATCATTAAAATAACAATTACAAACGAAATAGAAAATCATTTTTGTAATAAAAAGCAAAACTAAGGGCCGCAACTTTATCAAACCTGATGACATCCAGACAGGTAAACCGCGTTCTGTTCGTGCTAAATTCAACATGTTAGGTGATTTTCGCGTAGGATAATCTTCACTTACACCAAAAACCGTACATAAACACCTGCTTTTCGACGCGCATGCATTTTACGTGTAAATTATTCTAGATTACGTAGCAAGTCTAAAACGGTGAATTAGACAGTAAGTAGGCCAAAATAAACAAATAGTTGGCTCATTGGATATTCATATGTCATTATGTGAAATTTCGTGTTAATAAATGCATTATTAAAAAAATATTAATAAAATATTAAAATATATTTTCGTAATCTCATGAGTGTTCCTCTCGAGTCAGTTTCTGCATTTTATGTGTTTTTTATGTGATCAACAGTCATCAGTAATACCGATTTTGTTTATGGGCGCGTAAATTCTGGTCCACATGCATTGCACGTGCAAAAATGCATTTTTAGTATTTTTTACGCAATACACCGAATGCACAGAAGTTAACTGCAAAACGGTCAAAATAAACCAATACTCAGCAGCATCTCTTAATCATGTATCGGTATGCGAAATTTCAGGTGAATACATGCATTTTTCAGAAAACGGGAATGAAATATAAATTGGCGGATTAGAACTTTTGAGGAGTGTATGTGTAGTGCTGGACATTGTGTCGTGTAATTGTAGTTTGTGATGTCGTTATGTTTTCTGTGCTCTGCTGTTTAAGTTGAGTGCTGCCTTCCCTGTCCGATTATCACCTAGTTAAGGAATACATTAAGTATGGCAGTTCAAAGTAACCTGGGAGAGGCTGGTAAACACTAGTGTACATAATGAATATGAATGATCGGTATTTAATAATGTTGATAGTTTAACTCGAGGAAACACTAGCACATGTTTATTATTCATTTTGCCGTGCTTATGACCAATTTATACTCGTATAACAGATATTTAAGTCATTTTAAGTCACTTAATAAATCTTGAAAATAGATTCGTTTGGTTAAGCTGTTTTAAATTTAGTAAATTGCTTGGGAGAGCGTCCCAATATCTCGGTCCAAATAAACAGTTTGACATGTTTGTATTAAGGTTCGTTCGTAACGACCGCCTTTTAAACAAATACAAATTAATTGTATGTAAGGGAAAGCATTCTTATTGCGTCCGATTAGCGGAAGCTGATACTTTTAAAGTTCAAAATATAAGTGTGTAAGTAAAGCCGATGCCTGGTATATGTAAAATGATTTATCTATGAAATCCTGTCTGTTGCATCATCGAAAAAATGTCGTAATTAATTAATGATAAGTTTTGTGATAAAAACTTTGGTATAGATTTCATGCAGACTTGTTTAAAAAATCAGAACATGACAATGATCCGTCTGATATAGTGATTGTAAGCAAATCAGCAGGAAGCGAGAGTACAGACAGGTGATATCACATCAAAAGTGCATATGTTTATAAAGTAGGAGAAAAACACCAAGAATACTTTTTGTTAGTACTTTATGATGCACAATCATGATGATTAATTTTAGTGGCAATGCGCTCTCTATATCAGATTGAAACATCGGCAGTTTACAAATCTGATGTTGGCTGATAAAGGTCCCTGACAAATTTCACTTAACTCGAATGACATCAAAACAATTGTTGAACCAATCATTAATTAAAGAATGAACAACACATTCAAAATATTACATTAATTGTTGAAATTATATGTGGCATGGCAACGCCATTGCATTTAAATTTAATAAATAAATATTAGGCACGTTATTTATGTCGACCGTATGTATTGTCTACATCATACTGTATTCTTTTTACAAGAATATATTTGCAAATCTGCCATAAAACGATGCATTCGTTTATCAAACATATTTACCAAGAGTTATTGATCATTGAAACTCTTCAGAGATAAAATAAAAAAGGACGAATAGCCGTGTATGACATATTGCACTGATATGTCAGTTATAAGTATGGAATAATAACTTGATTTTAACCAGAGAGTGTGGTTGAAAATGAAAATCGTTCCAGTCCCTGATGTCGTGTTGCAGTATAAGGGCCGGAAAAGGAAAGGCAATATTAGGCCTAATTAAAAACAATTGCTACGGCAAACCGGTACATGTACTGAACGTTAAAAAGTTACAAAGCTCAAACAATGTTAAACTTCACTTGCAAAATGAACAATATATAGACACTGTCGACATAAGCTGTTTTCACACATCGACGTTTGGATCTGCGTTTATTGACGTTTTCACAAACACCCGACTCTGCTAGAAAAGCTTAGTATAATTTTGTAAGAGTTGGTGTTCGCGCTTGGGGAACGTTGACTACCCTTGTACTTGTTTTATTATACTGCTCTTTCCATGAACAGTAAATGACGGCCACATTGGTGCTGTGCTACAGTAAGTAAGCTTAAAAGTTAATTCAGTTCTTGTTTATATTGACATTTCTCAGAAAACGTTTCTGGTGATTAAATTGGAACGTTACGAATAATTTTTGCTTCTATCGTCTGGAACAAGCGTTTCATGTTCCATGATTGTAGCCAGATTTCATTCATGACGCATAGAAGTATCACTAGACTGTGGTATAACAATAAAATATTCAACTTAACATCCCAGTTTTGTTTTATTATTTTTATTATTCGTCATTGATGTGTCGATATAAATGACGTCATTGCATGATTTTACAGCATACGCCATTCATATCGGAGTAATAAATGACACATATCAATTTTTCAACTTTCAACGATAAGATTTTGAGGATTTGCAAACTTCAAGCTATGCATGGCCTAGTAGACGTGTATATTTAATTAATTATGTCGTTTATTGTCAATGGTTTTGATATTAGGTTGGTTTACATCAAAGTCAGTAAAATCACTATAAACATTTATGAAATCCTCCCCTCAAAGGAATAAAAGTCTAGCATGTGTGCATTTGTGAGTATTAACATCACGCAACGCTTACGTTAGGGAGAACGTTTTTGTTGGCGGATGAATTTTATTAGAGAAATAATTGAGGTGTCAAAGAGTTTGGTATTCCTACTCCAAAATGTTCTTGGCATGGAAAACAGAAATAGTAATAAAATTTAGTTGTACGAGCACATGAATGAAACGATAATATGTCGAATACAAATTATATAAACTGTGTATCCTGAATACCCGGATGTAGACAACCATAACAATAACAACAACAAGTTTACAACAGGTGGTTCCATTGAGGCTAAACTTCTTCATAC
Source organism: Spisula solida (assembly GCA_947247005.1). Classification (NCBI taxonomy): domain Eukaryota; kingdom Metazoa; phylum Mollusca; class Bivalvia; order Venerida; family Mactridae; genus Spisula; species Spisula solida. The sequence continues at coordinate 50,439,504 of OX365950.1, forward strand.
ATCCGGTCAATAAGCACAAAATAAAGAAATCAAGCATTTTATTATGTAACAATATCGACGCAGGTGGTAAGGTTACTTTTATTTGCAGCGTGAAATATTTCATACTCAAAATTTTCTAAGTTGAATCATTTACTGTAGATGTATTATGTAGATGCTAGAAAGACGATTTGATTGTTTGCCACAAATCATTGTATTATATATCGAGGGCTCGGTGCAAAACTATGGTAACTACATCAATTTATAGAGGCATGTACAATAGTTTTGCACTGAGCCCTCGATATGAAGTATTATTGCCATCAGTTATTGAAAGTGTATTTTACGGCTCGATCGATGTTTTACTTCAAGCACCCGCAGTTAGAGATTGATTCCTGGCATTAGCATGTGGCATGGTTTAAACTTCAAACAAAGTTATCATTATCATATTATATATGTCAAGTTCGACCACACAAAATGATAGAGGGTGTCACTTTTTTCATTGAATATTAATCCACAAAAATGTTTTACATTGAGGCGAACTACAAACGATGCAGTTATTATCTATCTACATAGCGCACAAAGCATTTCCTGAAATATCTGAGTCATGATTTTGTTTGTGCAGTTGTGCAATTGCAATATCTGAATCATTAATCGAGCTGTCAACAAAAGGACTTGAAGAAAATTACAAATCTCTGACAAGGTTATTTTGTTCCAAGCAATCCATAATCATCCCACTGCTGTCCTTCAATCCAAGTCTGTGATAAAAGATAATAATAAGTCGGACAGGGAAGGCAGCAACTTTATATAAACTTCTCACGTTCGTCCCACTCTAGACTGAACTTATTTGTATAACAAGCACGTAGATTTAACATCTATCATGCTGTTGCTGTTGTTAATACGTGTGTATATTGTTATTGCAGTTTCACAACCCAAGGTAACATTTGCGTTCGATTGTCGACCTCTGCCACTCGCTTCTGAAAATGCTCTTCTCAGTAGAGACCAAGCGAATCGGACAGTACTGCCTTCCCTGTCCAATTTTTTTATCATATTTAGCCCTGAATTCATCAGAACATGCCCTATTGTCCTTGATTAATCCAACTATAAAGCACTATAGACTACAACAATCATGAGTGATTCTCAACAATATAAATAAAACACCAGAAATATCACGATGGCAACACCTGCACGTAGTAACACACACAATGTAGACAATTACTTGGTAAATAATAGATGAAGTTGTTGAGAGTTTGAGAGAAATCGTCTGACATTAAACACCATTTTTCTATCCGCAATACCCAACAAATTAAATTAATACTTCTAAGATTAACATTAAGGAAATTTGCGAAATTCACGGCAAAGTAAATGTTCACTTTTTCATACATAAAATGAATTATTGTCTCTCGTTATTGGTAATTTCCCCATACATCAAATAAGTCAAGTATTGAATATGATGCATTTATTCAAGGGTATTGAATGTTTTCATAGCTTTGTATGAGTCAGTAACGTCTGATTTGTTAGGGTTTTCGGTTAATTGTCCAACACTTTCAGCCGCCAATGAACCTAACCCATGACAGTACACAACACTATTGCATGATGATATGCGTTATATCACATGATCGCTCATTTTATGGATACTACTCATGGAAAGCCATTTCATAGAAAAACGTTCAGTAAATCAGATTGTATTACTATATGGAGAAATAGTAACGTTGCAAATAACCCAAGTAGAGCATATATGCCAACTTGTAAATCTTATACGATAGAAATATCAATTTGTTCGATTCAAATATGGCTTCTTATGGTGTTTCGGTTCCCTGTCTATAACGTATAGCCGACCATCTGGAAAATTACTTATTTCTTTATATATATTGTATGCGTTTAAAATCTGGAGGTTAATACAAGCCCGTTCCAAGGCGGAAGTCATACAATTAAATTTTTATTTTATGTAATTTTGTTTAACTTTGCAGTAACAACAACAACCCAAGCAGTAACAAGAGTATTACCTACAATCTACGTGCTGATATACAGTGCCCACCAAAAATAAGTATACAGATGTTATTTCCCGATTTATTTGTCGGTAATAACACTATTTGCAAAACAGTGGAACAACATTATTTTTGAAGTTAATGTTTATTTGGTTTATCAAATGTAAAGACCATACATTGATTGGCACCCTATGTGTAAAATATAAAGTTTCTTTGCCTCACTTGAATGGTTACTTAGTCACAAAAAGATGGTAAATTCAGCCTTTTGGATCACATGGTTATTTAATTTCAGAACACCTTCATCGTTATTTCTATCTCTTTTTTGACTCATATAGTAAATGTAGTCTCAGAAACTAGTATAATTGTGACGGTCTGCACCCAATTGTATAAACGCTTGTTAAAATTTAACCGCGGTTAAAGTTACCAAAATGGTTAAAAGTCTGGTTAAATCGTAGAAACCGATTGTATAAAAATCTGGTTAGTTCTAACCATAGTTAAAAATGTGGTTAAAAGTTACCCACCTCCCTTAGCTGATAAACAGATATTGAAATATTTAACTAAGTTTAATTTTGCAACAATTATTTACTGTATACTTATTTTTGCTGGGCACTGTATATAAATTAGTACCCATTATAGAGGTAATTGAACGTGAGATATTTATATGAAGCTATCATCAGATTTGAAGGACAACAATGAGACGGTAATAGAATTGTTTGGGACAAAAAAAAGCTTGTCTGTGATTATATACTTCTCTCAGAGTCCTACAGATGACAGCCCGAATAATGATCCAGACATGCAATTATACTACTGCACAAACAAAATCTTGACTCAAGAGAATTCTGGATTTGTTTATAGCGTATGTATACAGACAGATAATAATTGCATTGTAATGTCATTCTCTCCCACGTAAACTAATACAAATCTGGCGGTTTAATATCCCGTTTACATCAGTAAAAGAGTGGACGACATATAAAAGTGTAATTTTCAATGATAGAAGCAATCTGAATACAACACACAACATAATTAAGACCTGTTAATGACAAACTGCTTAAACTTGTCTTCACGTCGCTACGGGTTTTCCATTATGACAAAGAATACTCTGGAATTATTTATATGATCTTTGGTTGTTTTAGCTACAAAATCGTTGGCCAATCACGTCATACCTTATACATTTCTAGTTAGCAGCGAAGCGTCTTGTATAGCGAGGACTTAATTTTAATGAGATTGTGACAGAAGTGACATTCTGTTGTCGTTGCAATGAGATTGTGATAGAAGTGACATTCCGTTGTCGATTTGAACGCAATTATTAGAAAACATTGATCAAGCCGCATGACAAGTGACGAACTACCATATTTCCGGAACTAATCTCTGTCAGGTGCTTGAAAGTAACAATCAAGCAAGCCGTAAAATTGACTTTAAAAATGTGTTTATTTAACTTGAGATTGAAATATGGTCAGGTTTAAATAATGTATTACTTATCACATGCGGGGATATTGGTATATAAAAATGCCGGATTTCTGTGTTTGCTTATTGACCGGATTTATATAGTACGCGTATTTTGGCTCTATGGAAGCACGTTTTGTAGACATGTTATTTTAATGATTTTGTCTACATCGGGTGTTCAGGATATGCAGTTTATATAGTTTGTATTCGAGAGACAATCGTTCCATTCATGTGTGTGTACGACTATATTGTATTATTGTTACTGTTTATCTTTTCCATGCCAGGAACATTTTCATGAGTTCGCGTAGGAATACCAAACTATTTGACACCTTAATTACTTCTTTAATAAAATTCATCCGCAAATAAAAACGTTTTCCTGATTCTAAGCGTTGCCTGATGTTAGCACTCACACGTTTACACATATTAGACTTTTATACCTATGAGGTGAAGAATTCATAAATGTGCATAGTGATTTTTACTGACTTTGATGTAAACCAACCTAATATCAAGAACATTTGTGGTAAACGACATAACTAATTAAATATACACGTTTAGTGGGTGATATGTTCACGCACAATAAATGCATAGTTTATTTTTTGAAAATCCGAGAAATCTATCGCTGCGAGTACTTTCGAAAATTGACACCAATATGTATGATTTATTACTCAGATATGAGCGGCGTATGATGTAGACCAATTCAATGACGTATATATACCAACGCAATGACGAATAAGAAAAATAAAATTTCTCGAAAGTTAAGTGGAATTTATTGTTATACCTGTTATATCACAGTCTAGTTATACTGTCTTGTATACGTTACGAATGAAATCTGGCAATTACTGCGAATGCAAGGCGTATTCTTCTGTGAAATGTTAATATAACCAAACAGTGTTACACTTACTGTAGCACAAGGATGTCCAGTCTCAATACGAAACCAAGCTTATCTACGAATCATATAGGCAAAATCCAATGAAGTTTTAATACGAGCACAACGGTGGCCACCGATCGCCATCGAACTTCAAATCTTTGAAACATCTTATAATGTTTATTGGCCGAGTTGAACGTTTGTTTAAAAGTCCAAACATCGTTGTGTGAATTCAGCTAACGTTTACAGTGTCGCTCGTTGCGTGAACTATTTATCACAGTATTGTCCATTTTGCAAGTGAAGGTCAACATAATTTGAGCTTAATTTAATTTTAGCATATATGTACAGGGTATTTTATTCAATAGAACATAAAGTTGTCGTAACCTTTTTTAAAGTTCAGTCTAAATTTCTGCCTCGTATACATGTATAACGAAACACATTCATGATCTGAAACAAGTTTCAATTTCAACCACAATCTCTGGTTAATATCAATTATTATTACATACTTATAATAGACATAATTCTCACTGTGATATATCATACACCGCAACTCGTCCTTTTTGTGATTTTCATCTCTGAAAAGATTCAATAATCAATAACTCTTGGTGAATATGTTTAATTAACAAATGCATTTTTTGGCAGACATGCAGAAATATTCTTGTAAAACGATTACAATATGATGTAGACAAGACGTGCGGTCGACAGAAACATGTGCCTGATATTTTGTTTATTACATTTAAATGCAATTTCGTTGCCATGCCACAAATAATTTCGTCTTATGCTCTTTTTTCAACAACTAATGCACAACTGAAATATGATGCACATTCTTCTATTTATGATCGGTTCAACAATTTCATTGATGCCATTCGAGTTAAGTGAAATTTGTCTGGGACCTTTATCAACCAACTTTAGATTTGTAAACTGCTGATGTCTCAATCTGATATAGAGAACGCAATGCCACTAAAATTAATCATCACGATTGCGCACCATAAAGTAATAACAAAATGCATCATTGTTGTTTTTTTCCTTCAATACTGTGTAACATTGTCTGAAGACAAATTGTTTATGGAAAATAAAAAACGTGTTTTTCCCAGTAAGACAGTAGATTATTCGATGTTTGTTAAAGTTCCCGGGGCTAATAACTAGAAGTTATTGTTGTACTTACAATAATCGTTATGTCATAGTTTTTGGCATTGTAACAGTGACCGTAAACTTAATGATAGGCAACCCAGTATCTGATTGTTAGCTCTACTGGATCGTGATACATGAACCTGTCTTGCTAGCCCATCTTGGTCGTAAACTAAGGTCAACAACAAATTCGACAGAGGAGGGATACACGCGAAAGGCACACAAACGACAGTTATAGCTCGTCTGTCAAAACTATTCGTGTCACGTATTGGTTAACTTTAAAATGCACTTGACACAAACGTTCGTTACATTGAAACATAACAAATTACTTACTGTAACACTATACTGTGTTATATCGATAGTTTTATTTTTGGAATTTAATTAACTGTTCTATTAATTTATTTATCATAAACCAACCGAAACTCTGAATTGCTATCATTGCAGATATCAATCCATCACTGAATCTTATAAACTTTGAATAATCATATAACAAAAGGTAGTTATCATTATTACAATATTCAACAATCATATAAGGAAACTCATCAATTGTGAAATATTGAATCAAACTGCTGCATTATCTAGTACAAACAAATGATTTGTTTGTTAAATAAACGTCTATCTGAAATCAAGTAGAGTACAAATATAACATTATACAGCATGTTATTTCTTTCTAAAGTACATCACAAATTATGGAATAATCTTTATTGTTTAGTGATTAGAACTTCTACATTTTAAACGTGTGCATTATTTTCCTGATGTCACATGTCTGTACTCTCGCTTCCAGTATCTGATCTGCTTACAATCACCGTATCCGACGGATCATTGTCATTTGTTGATTTTTGAAAACATGTCTGCATGAAATTCATACCACAGTTTACGTAGGTCACAAAACTTATCATTAATTAATTACGCCATTTTTGATGATGTAACAAACAGCATTTCTAGATAAATCATTTTAAATATTCCAGACATCAGTTCTACATAACACACTTACGTTTAGAACTTTTGGAAGTATCATCTTACGCAAATAGGACGGAATACGAATGCTTTCACTCGCACAAATGATTTTCGTATTTTTAAATGGGTGTCGTAACCACAGGGTAATGACCAATATTATTTTATGTGTGTGCGACCGCCTTATATCCCATATACAAATAAAGGGAAATAACGCTAGATTGTAGTGGTTTTTTATTTCAACGTGGTACACACACATAAACAAAAATATGAGGAAAACTATCTTGCTATTCGATAGAAATATTACTTTACAATTCCTTGAGTGACTCAAATGACTCAAATATTGGTTATACGATTATTCGATCTCTAGTTGCACAAATTGGTCTCAATCACAGAAATTCAATTATAAAATTACACCCATCATGGCGAAACATGTGCTAGTGTTCCTGCGAATCAAAATTATTAAATACCGATCAGTCCTTTCCATTATGTTCACTTAATGTTTACCAGTCTCTCCCAGTTTACTTTAAGCCTCGACGCTTCGTTTATCCATCAACTGATTGCTGAACCTTATCCATTGTTTTCTTATCAAATCTGGCAACAAACATTTGAAAGCCAACGACAGTTTTGATTACGTATGTATCTACATCAACTCACTAAACTACAGGAAAAAATATCCAGCTCATGTAATACTAAACATCGAGCATCGTGTCAACAACAATACATGCAAAAAAAAGAGCATGTTGAAACGATACCACTATCAGTTTTATTAACACACAGTTTATGCGCTACTGTTTCATATCAAAAAAAAAATGCACCACAAAAAACCAAGATCCCAGATGCTGCTTCCACGATCTTTATAGTCATTCATGTGTGCAATTAATTGCATTTTTCTCAAGAAAAACTCATTTCAACTGGTTTACCTACAGTTTGTTTACTGATTTTATATTCCAGGCCAGACAGACAGGACATATTTTTTATCTAATCAATTTTTTTATATTCGCAATGTTCCATGACGTTATTTATGAAGCCATTTTCCACTTGAATACAACATTTTAGACAGTACATAGGAATATAGGAAACTTTTATTGAAATAATTGAGGTATCCAGCCAGGCGACATCGTTCCTAGTATGCAATAACACTTACCATCTTCCAGAAAGCGATTCCAGAAATTTCTTCACATAAAACTTGATTTGAATATTGACATTTCAAAAGGTTTTTTTAGTAAAAATATATGACAGCGGGAATTGGAAATTGTACATCGTTTATTTCGGTACTCGTAAAAATGACATTTTAATTCAGGGAGAAATCAATAATAAAACAACCTTTTCAATGTTATGGCATCCATGCAAATTGTAACCAGTGATGCCGTTTCGTGCGTATTTCACACTCACCACCTATAAATGACATTCTGTCTGTACTTTTAAGCCGCCGTCATATTATACCTAGTTGACCGTAGTTGTATATACTAAGGAAGTAATATCAGCAAGCAAATACTTCTACAGGTATAAACGGAAAGGTTATAAGTATGCTCTTCTACCTATGTATCGCGTATGATGCATTGCAGGAATAGACGACAATCAGGAATCGTCATGATTTGCATCAATCATTACGGGGTACAAATGTATATTGTTCCATATCGCCGCTATGTTGTACTACGATATACAAGTTATCTGGTGAAAATGGATTGCCGGAGTGTAAGACGATCCACAGAACCGGTATGTTAAACGGATTTAAAACCACCGCTGCACCTACTGACGCATAGACCGACGAATTTATTTTAAATACCAATATACTGATTAGTATCTCTATTATACCCACGTCAGATGACTGATAGATGGAAGGTTGGTTTCGGTGATTGATGTGCAAAAACTCGACAATATCAGATACACAACTATTGTAATACTGAGATGATTGCAAATTACATGATGCAAAAACTGTCGAAGGGTTGTGGCTTAACAATTATCGGTTGCAAGTTTTTCCAAATAAAAAGTCCCATGTGGTACTGATTGTAGACAAAACACGCATAATGATGAATGGAAAATATATTGAATGAGTGGAATTTATGCTCTGAGTTTAGAAAATTTATTGGAATTCATGATTAGCAATACAATAGCATTTTTAGTCTACTTTGCCAGCGAAAACAACGTTGACGCAAACGTTATAACATCATTTCTGAACAGTACTGCATACACTATATGCAAGCATTACTTCGCGTCTTTTGTTACACGTATTGCTCAATTAGATATGAAACTTGTTTATAGTTTTTACCCACTCGCATGAAGTTGTTTATTGACTAAATATTAACTACTATTTTCCTCCATTATGGAGAGCACACTATACGTACAAAACAAAAATCCATTTACAAATATATAATATATATATGCAATGATGTATTGATGTAATTATGACGGTCTAACCCCTAGATACAATATGCTCCAACGTTTGAAACCCTTATTACACCGTTCAACTTGCATTGGTTGCATTTTCACGAAACATAACACATGCGTACTTTATCTGGATGTCAATACAATGAGCAATCAATGAACTAAATGTCACCAATTAATCGTGTCAATAATGATGCGAACTGCCAATAATGCAACATGCTTTATTGATTTTCAGTACGGGAACATTTATTTTCAAGTTCGCGTTTCGAAAAGTTCGCGAATTAGTAATACCAGAGATCGTTAAAACTCTGTTTGGCTTTATTACCAATTAATTATTTGCTACCGAAGGTCAAAGTAATATTACATTGCATAGCATTGTAAATATACGTTTGTCGATCAGTTGAAAACAGTCGCGTCAAATATGTCACTAACACACTGTTTTCTTTATACTGAAAAATAATATCCAGGATGGTGTTACGTCATTTCGTTTGTAATGCTTTTTCCCTGCACATGTGTCTGCGTGTCTTATCAACATTCAAAACACGACAAGTTTGATTCTTCGCCATTACCAACATTGCCATCATTTATCATGTCTTAAACAACGTATATTCGCAATCGTTTGTTGGGTATTGTTCGCTTGAGCAAACTCGTATAGATATACGAGCGAATAAGAGAAAATAAATAGTACTGGCATTTGTCGACGGTTTCGATATTCCAGAACAGAAGCTATTAAATTGTTTTTATGGTTTAACAAAAACGAACATTTCTGTTCATTATAATATAAAGCACATTCGAACATTAGCATACCAATACCATGACATGTTCGGCAAAATTCTACACACAGCTTTACGTTTTGATAATTTTTGCGAAATACTTTGAAAACAACGACGTTAAACTTTTCTTTTTGTTTAGTTTTTAAATTCCAATGTTGGATTTGCAGTGCACAATCAGCAAGGAATTGTTTCTGCGCACAAACGGTAATTGGTGCTTGATATAAAGCTATAAATACGTGGGTAAATCCAAAAGTAATGTCACTGTTCCTCTGGTGAGTTTGTTTGTTGGCGTACGTCAGAAAGATGTATATCAAAATGTAATGGAATTCAATTCTGATTAATATCATTTGTGTCATATTGTTTGAATATTAAAATAGCATTATATAGACATTCGAAATATACCACTGACGTCATGTCGCCGCACACGAAAATATCGTTATTTTTCCAGCGTATAATTACATTTGATGATACATGGGTGTATTCCAATGACTCTGAATCAAGACAGGCCTATAACAATGTGTTTTCCTCACCACATAAAGACTCTGGTATATAAATGTATTCAAAAAATGGGTGAACAGACATGAGCGCTATATAGAACTTTAATGACGATACTTTGAAAAAGAAGATGTAAATAGCGTCAAATTTTGTTTACGACGTCGTTAACGTCATAAGCTTGCGGCGATGTCCGTTAGTAGGCATCCTATGTACATGTGTATATCAATAACAAATAATTGCATTTTTATAGAATTTGGCCATTATATTGGAAATAGATTATTGTAGCTGCGTGTAAAATTGCGTTGTTTTATTTACATTATGCACGATTTTACAGCACCAATGACATTACTTTTGGATCTGCCCACGTATAACAGCGAAGAACACCATACATTTCGCACGTACATTAGGAAGCCATTCCGGTGTTTGATGTAAGCGTCTGGTCACTTAGGTTTACGACATCATCTACGAAAATAAGATCATGACATAAAAGAATAATAACCATAAAATCACATCTCTGAAAGACTGAATATTTCAATAAACGATTTTATATTGTTTATGGGTAGATTTTCCTGCGAGCGTTTCCGACATTTAAAAAAGCATTTCAGCACAAGAAGATGTTATCGGCTGCTTGCAGTATCAATACATAACCATCATAGCGGGAAAATGTGTTTTATGTGCATATTAAGTTCAAACTTGATTAGTAGAATTAGCAATAATAAACTGCACTGACAGTGACAGATACCTAGTCATAAGGAGTAAATTAACATCAATTAGAATATAACCTACAATATGAGCCAATGAAAACGCCGAATTTTGGCGGTTAAATGAAAATTTAATCATTAAAATTTTCTCTTCACAACCTTGACGTCATGCGTTGGCGCTACTTTCTATCGGCCAATCAGAATGCAGAATGTTATATTCTAAGTTAGTTAGAACATATTAAGTAAATTTTAATGACTAAAAAGGACTCGCTTCGTTTCGCTCGCTCCGCCCTTTTTAATCATTAAAATTTACTTAATATGTTCTAACTATAACATAATTAAAATAGTGCAGGGATTTAATGTTGTATTAAAAGAATTGTCTCAATATTTTAGACGAGTAAAACAAATTAAAGTTCGTCCATGGAAAAAGACCGGCATTTAAGAAGGAACAATAAATGAAGGACTGTACAAATCTAATGGGTCGATATAATCGCTTATTTTCTAACCGCCATAGGATCGTACAATTATATTTCTAGAAGCTACAAGTAGTTTATTTAACGCATTAATTAGGTTACGGATCTGTTCCAATTTACCATTACACAGTCATGGCTACCAAAACGATGTTTAACCAGCGAATAAGGAACAGAACACAATTTGCATTTGGTATTTGAGAGATTCCTTCACCAATATTATTCAATTACATTACGTTAAAAAATTGCCAAAGTAATAAAACACATTTCAACTATCATTAATTAGCCTGATTTTATTTTGGGCTTCATTACCTATGTTTGAGGGTGCAAAGGAAAAAACATCAAGAAGAAGGGGAAGACTAATAGCTTGTCTCCTTTAATGAAATGATATGTATAGACAAGCTATTTGTGAATGGCAAAATTGTTGGTTTGGAACAATGCATATTGTATTCGTGTTTTTACTTTAATGATTAAATTTGCGGACTTGAAGATGCAATCATTATAAGTATCGCTTATCATAAAATATTTACAGGTAACGTCATGAATATGGAATCTTAGGCACAATCAATCAACTCAACCGTTCTTCCTTATATTCATCATTATAATTGCCACGTGCACTTGTACGATACTGAAGTTAGTAAAACAAAACAGTTAAATTGGTAAAACAGGCGGTTAATAAATAAATTGACAGGTATTCAATTAACAAATTATTTTTTAAAACCATATAAATGAAAATTGAAAGCGATTAGAAGCCGCGGGAGAAATTGTGACCCAGCACGTGGCGCGTGATTGGCACGAGAATATCACGACTCAATTTCTATGTGTACATCTCGTGTATGATAGATGTTCACACCTTATAGCGTGTTTATTCATTCAGTGATAAAATCTAATTTAAAAATGATAAATTGTAACAGGTTCTATTAACCTGCCAGATGTACAACATTTGTTTTAACTTCGAATTTGTTGATGTATGAGGGAACCGTCATATTTGTACAACAAGTGTTTTTTCTTGCATTCAGTAAAAGTTTGCGTTTTTTACGAAAAGCCAAAAAGAGGTCAAAAAGTGTCAAATTGCACTAAAGAATAAAGAATGTCTTGCTATAATTCCACGCCCACAATGAGGCCAATATGCATTTTAGTGTATCGAATTTAAGTGCATAAATACGTGCGTGAAAATAACAAAGTAGTTGCAAAAGGCGACTCTTCTTATTGGGACAACCAATATTCGAACCTATGCGTTATTGTATTGATATGTGTGTTTACGTAAGGAGGGTCTTTATATATACAATATAGTATTGCACTTTTTTCTATTGATATATACAAATCAAGATTTGTTTATAGAAAACATGCGTCAATTGAATTCAGTTTGAACATAATTGAGAATAAATCATCAATCCCTTGTTTCTTAACCAGCAAACAATAGAATATAATATGCAAGTATTGTTCTAGCGTATCATAAAATATAACGTTAGTATTCTACTTATCATTACTTCGGCTGAACCGGGGAGTTTCCCTTAGATAAGTGAAATATTTGTGAGTCAATTTGAGTAAGGTTTTATGTGCACAATATGCAATCAAGCCTAACTCATTTATGGCCAATGCTGCTCTGCATTGCCTCTATATGTAATAACCCTGAACCAAACAGACAGTCGAACACTCCGAATGCTATCACCTAGCTATAACATTATCTCGGTATATCGTTCGTGCATGATGAGGGTTGATAATGACGCGTAAATGCTGTATTGTTGATGTAATGTTATACTGTATAAACTAACACCCAGGTTTGTTTCCTTTCAACACCAATACCTCGTATTGTATCCGAGATATAGAATTGTAACATTAGCCGTATAAACGCATTTAAGATCGTTCTTACTGTCTTAGGGGTTATCACCAACAACATAAGAACACAAACACAACCATTAACATTAATTTACGACTTCAGATCCATGTGGACATGATGTCTGTGTTTATAATGTATGTTTAATGATGTGTTTATAATGTTTTGTTTAATGCTGTGTTTCTTACAGCAGTGTTGCCACCTTGTCTTGCCTGTCTATGAAAAAGGTTCCGCGAGTGTCATAAACCATGAGGTGAAATTTGTTAGACGTAAACCATGTCAGTTCAATATGTCACATTGAATAGTAAATTCCAAGTGACTAGTTATGCTCTTATCGATGCATCGTTCTATTCAGTGACCGATGCACCGGTATAGAACAAACATGATTAGGACCAATCCAGAGAGACCCTTTTTTAGTTAAACATTACGATGTTTAAACTTCTGCTGCAAAAATGTTACATTTGTTTAAGGTCTTATCTTTGGGATTGCATATTGAAGTGTCTATGATTGTCAAAGCTTTATTTATATACTCAAGCGAAAATATTTCAGCTACGCAATAACACTTTCCTCTCACTAGACCAACCAACGAGAGAATAACTGTTAACTAGTATCTTAATCCTCAAGGCGAACGTGTTAACAACAGGGAAATGGTTCGTGATTGTAAATACAAAAAGTTGTATAATTGTTGTTCGTCAATTGAAGTACGATGAATACCAAGACATCCTTGTGTGTGTCCGGAGATGACTGGTGTTCTATATGTATTTTTGTTGCGGCTAATTTTGCTCTGTGGATTGCACGTTTCTCTTTCGCAATATGTAGGCGTGATTGTTCGGTACCCTTGAATCAACTACTGATGAGATTGCGCTAGTGAGGACGATCAAGAGCAGACGTTTTCCAGTTTCCCAAGTCAATGCTTTAAGGGCAGATTTCATACTGTCCTTAATTCTCTTGCTCGGTTTACCTACAGCTCTCTAGACATTAACTCACCATATGGAAGCTTTTGAATCATGCATCCTCTACACATACGCAATGCCATTATAGCTGGTCTTCTTGAAGAAGTGAATGGAATGGGGATAAATTTGTTCGTTCCAGAACTTCTGTGCCTGAAACATTGTCTCTCCTGCTTAGTTTAAGGATATTACATTGTAAATAAATAATGTGTGTACATTCCATCATCACGTGACGTAACTCTAGCTAGAAATTACCAGTTTGCGTTCTGTTCAAAGGTAATGTACGTATATGCGAGCAATTGATGTGTTGTAATTCACTATATCTTAGATTGAATTAGACACACAAGTAGTCGGGTTCATTTGCTTAACTCATTGTCTGACATTTGTAACGCACCAAGTTTAACCTTATTAGATCCACTGAATACTTGTATTATCTGCACTGATTGCGTGTATTCTATCAAATCAGTATTACCCAGAAACTCTGGTAACCATTGATTTGTGAATGTAACACAATCAGTTCATTCATTAAGTTATGCAGGCATGTAGGCTTTCTCTAGAATTGTTTGGTTCTATAAGACTGCGCTAAATCCATTTATATAAGTACATGATTGTACTTCATACCCGTTGTCGTTGTAGGAAAATTAATGCTATTGAAAGATACATGAGTGACAAAACAGCCGGAAGCCAGACGATGCATTCGAATTTTATTGAGCTTGAGCGGGACGCTGGTCACAGAATTCCACTGAATTCTGGGCAAAAGGTTAAACCGTCCGTGTTTCGTCCGATTGCCTTTAGGGTGCCGGGGAATTATATGTTTTTAATGTACTAGTAATGTTCCTATCACGTTTAAAATAGAGTTTAGTTGTTAGTAAAATAGATGGCTTTATATGGAGAGGTCAGGTCATTTGTGGCGGTTGGTATCTCTTGACCTCACACGTCATAATATTTGGGACTATACACGAAACTGTATTTTGACTATACACTGAAGACAATGGTATCAAACACGAATTGTAATTGATTAGTAATCCACACGTGACCTATATTATCCAATCAATTCATTATAAATTCCCGCTCGTGTAGACATGTTTTAAATGTCTTATACCGGAGAATATATCTGTGAATTTTACACTTTATGAGGTAGATGTTAGCATGAACTAAATCATATCGTATGTTCCAATGTCTATATTATCATATACAACGTGGGACGCGATAGTCGTTAATTAACTTCATTGCTGTGTGGTACTTTTTAAAATATCTAGAATCATTCGTCATACGCATTTATAGATTGTTTTTAACTCCACTTGCATCAATATTGATTTCGAAACGTGGTTTATTAGGTATATGATTAGCTCGTTATGATGATAGCATTTGATCGATTTTATCAATCGAAATTCCAAGAATAAAAACGCCACTTTAGAAAGAAGAAACGTTTCAGTGTGCGTCATATTGCATGAATTAGTGATGCAAATTGCAGTACAATGTGGACGGACAGGGTTGGAGACGCACGACAGCATTGGTCTGAGAAGAACAGAATTTCACACAAAAATATTAAAATTATAAGTGTAGTTTCGCTTTATTTGGACGCTCACAGACTAGAGTGTTTATACGCATTCTGATTAATCTCAAAGCAATATTACCCCGATCAACAGGTGATGTGATGTACTGTAAACTGTGAAATAAGGATCTGCACAAAAACAGCATAGAAACAATCTACATGTATGTAATAAACATTTACTCATCATGGTATGTTAATTTGGCTAATATTACATACGTTGTCTATTTTTACTGATAATGATTATGATTGTTTGACATGATCCTGATTTTTTGTTTAGTCTGTGACCTGCAGCTTGAGATTATATGGCATAATCTTTCATTTTACGTGCTTAATTGATTGGCCAGGATAAAAACCATTTGTTAGGAACAGAAATAACAACGACCAGTGTACACCAGCCCGATAACATCAATTTGATCCTGTTTAGAATAAGATGACCGGATTTTTGGCATTTTAAGAAAGATTTTTCTACATTAGTACATATGTTGACATTGTTTTGTTACACTGATCGTTAATGATACTAGCTGTTATACATAATACAAATGAAACAACTCACATTCATTGTAAATTATACATTTTCAAATACTTGATAGTGTCAATGGAAACAAGTGTTGTATCTCGATTTACGCCATATCTCGATTTGTTCAATTACGTCATTGAAACAAGGTCACTCGGGTATAGCTTTCAGATATTTTGTTGCTGAAATCGGGCCTTTCAACGTTTTAATACTGTTACATAACTTTTGAGACTAAAGGCTGCTAAAACTATGTAGTTCAGCAGTTTTACTCTTGTAACTAGGTCATTCAGTGTAGGCATTCTGCCTTTTGTTTGCTGAATCTTTTCTATTCAGCTTTTAAACTTTGCTGTGGAAACTGGGTCATTCAGCTACTTATAATTTATTATACTTTTCGACAGCTTGGACTTGCGCGGACCGTCGCTTGTTTAGTTGGGCTTTGTGTCTTTATGTGTTTTATGTTTCCTGTGTTCGGTTGGTTCAGTTGGGCATTGTGTTTTGTGTTCTTTTCGACAGCTTGGACTTGCGCGGACCGTCGCTTGTTTAGTTGGGCTTTTTGTCTTTATGTGTTTTATGTTTTCTGTGCTCGGCTGGTTTGGTTGAGTGCTGCCTTCCCTGTCTGACTTAATATAATCTTTTTGTAGACTAGTTATTGTCGTTGTTATGATTGTCTACATCCGGGAATTTAGGATACGGAATTTATATAGTTTGTATTCGACAAACAATCGTTTCATTCATGTGCTCGTACAACTAGATTGTATTCTTGTTTCTGTTTATCTTTTCCATGCCAGTGAAGTTTTCACGAGTTCGCGTAGGAATACCAAACTAGTTGATACCCTAATTACTTCTATAATAAAAGTCGTCCGCCAACAAAAACGTTCTCCCGACTGTAAGCGTTGCCTAATGTTAACACTCACACTTTTACACATTTTAGACTTTTATACCAACGAGGTGAGAATTTCATAAATGTTTATAGTGATGTTTACTGACTGTGATGTAAACCAACCTAATATCAAGAACGTTTTCGGTAAACGACACATTAATTAAATAAACACGTCTGTTAGGTTCAATGTGCGACGTACAATGAAGGCCTAGTTTATATTTTGAAATTCCGAGAAATCTATCGCTACGGGTACTTTCGAAAATTGACACTAATTTGTGTCATTTATTACTCAGATATAAGCGGCGTATGATGTAGACCAAAATCTAGTTATACTGTCATGAGTACGTAACGAATGAAAATCTGCAATCACTGCGAATGAAAGGCGTGATCTTGACGATAAAGGCGAAACTTTATTATACATTTCGACAGCTAGGATTTGGGCGGATCTTTGCTTGTTTGGTTGGGCATTGTGTCTTGTATGTGTTTTGTTTCCTGTGTTCGGCTGGTTAAGTTGAGTACTGCCTTCCCTGTCTAACTTAATATAATCTTTTTGTATTAACCTTTCGTAAGGTTCAATTTAAAAAAACAGTAACGTCTTCTGTAATGTGACAATATAACCAAACAGTGTTACACTTACTGTAGCACAAGGATGTCTAGTCTCAATAGAAGAAGAAGAAGAATATGGCCCCTGGACAAACATAAAATTATCAACAGATAAATACATATTAATACATACAGTTCAATGGATATCCGATAGTTTAAATAGTTTACAGTGAATTTACAACATTAATAAAATGAGGGATCATGGAATACAGCATTACTAAATTTTCATATTTGAATTGATGTACCATAACTATTAAATTCATACATTTATACATAGTTGTTACATAATTTTCACTATTCAAAGATCATACTGGTAGACATACATAGTATACGAAACCAAGCTAATCTACGAATCATATAGACAACAATCCAATGAAGTTTTGATACGAGCACAACGGTGGTCACCGATCGCCATCGAACTTTAAACCTTGTAAACCACTAATAATGTTTATTAGCCGAGTTGGACGTTTGTTTAAAAGTCAGTCAATGCAGATCCCAAACGGTGTCGTGTGAATTCAGCTTACGTTTACATTGTCGCTTGTTCGTGAACTATTTATCACAGTATTGTCCATTTTGCAAGGAAAGGTCAACATAATTTGAGCTTAATTTCTTTTTTAACATATACGTGGGACGTTAAAAAACAGGACTGGGGCCCTTACGGGTACAGTTTTCAATATTATACAAATATTATTACATAATGTGGAATCGGAATTCTATTGCGAAAATTCGATGTCTGATTTATCGAGTTACACTATCACGTCCTCTCATAATTGTCCATTTTGAAACCATGGTAACACGCATCCGGCGCAGCCCCCCAATTACCATTATCGGCGACTATATAATGGGGTGTATCTTTAATACTATCATATCGTGGGTTTTCAAACTTCGCCATAACATTACATGTCACATGTAGGACGATATCTGCGAAAATGACGACATTTGGACGTTAGGTACTGAAATAAACAAAAGTTGAACTCCAAGAATGACAACTTCTTGACGCAAAAATGACGTCAATAGAACGTAAGGAAAAAGGAGCAAACACAAAGTTCTGTCAACAGTAAGATGATTAAGTCCTCTGAATCGTATGCAATTATCGTATCTACATTTGGAAACAGTTCTGCGAGTCGTTTATCAGTTTTAAAATGGCACAAATGATTTAATGATATCTGTTAAGCTTTGTAAGACAAGGAAGTAATATGAAATCATAAGAAAGTCTGTGACGTCAGTTACCGAGACATTTTCAAAATACCAATGTTTCATGGTACGGATTCTCGCCCAGATATTCGATGTAAGATCCGGAAAAATACTTGCTATTCTCACCAACGCTTTACTTGAGTGGCTCAGTGTGGTACTGGAATGTATTCATCACCCTATATCACTATAAACTTAAGGTCGATTTCGTAGCCCTATGCGAAGCACTTATGTCGTGTCAAATAGCGCAACGTCATTTTGTGCGCCGGGTTAGCGTTAGTGACCTTGTTTAATAACCTGTAACTCTCGGACCGCGTATTTGTTTTAGTAGATATTTTTACAGTATGTAGAAAAAGGATTCCGATTTATGATAGTAAATAATTTGATTTATTTCGTTTAACCATGCACGTTTTGTGACAATAGTCCTGTTTATTTTTGAATGTCCCACGTATGTACAGGTTGTTTTATTCAATGGAACATAAAGCTGTCGTAACCTATTTTAAAGTTCAGTCTACATTTCAATCCCATATACTACGAACCACCTTAATTATCTGAAACAATTTTCATGTTCAACCACAATCTCTGGTTAATATCAATTATTATTTCATACTTATAACTGACATATCACTGTGATATCTTATACACTTCATCTAGTTCTTTTTGTGATTCTCATCTCTGAAAAGATTCAATAATCAATAACTCTTGGTGAATATGTTTAATTAACAAATGCATTTTATGGCAGACATGCAGAAATGTTCTTGTAAAACGATTACAATAGGATGTAGACAAGACGTGCGGTCGACAAAAAATATTTTGTTTATTACATTTAAATGCGATTACGTTGCCATGCCACAAATAATTTCGTCTTATGCTCTTTTTTAAAAAACTAATGCAAAACTGGAATATGATGTACATTCTTCAATTAATGATCGGTTCAACAATTCCATTGATGCCATTCGAGTTGAGTGAAATTTGTCTGGGACCTTTATCAACCAACATCAGATTTGTAAACTGCCGATGTCTCAATCTGATATAGAGAACGCAATGCCACTCAAATTAATCATCAGGATTGCGCACCATCAAGTAATAACAAAATACATCATTGTTGGTTTTTTTCCTTCAACACTGTGTAACATTGTCTGAAGACAAATTGTTTATGGAAAATAAAAACGTGGTTTTTCACAGTAAGACAGTAAATTATTCGATGTTTGTTAAAGTTCCCGGGGCTAATAACTAGACGTTATTGTTGTACTTACAATCATCGTAATGTCAAAGTTTTTGGCATTGTAACAGTGACCGTAAACGTAATGATATGCTACCCAGTATCTGGTTGTTAGCTCTACTGGATCGTGATACATGAACCTGTCTAGCTAGCCCGTCTTGGTCTGTCAGAACTATTAATGTCTAACTATGTCACGTATTGGTTAACTTTAAAATGCATTTGACACAAACGTTCGTTACATTGAGACATAACAAATAACTTACTGTAACACTATACTATGTTTCATCGATAGTTTTATTTTTGGAAGTTAATTAACTGTTCTAAGACTCGAATTGTGTTTATTTATCATCAACCAGCCGAAACTCTGAATTGCTATCACTGCAGATATTAATCCATCACTGAATCTTATTAACTTTGAATAATCAAATAACAAAACGTAGTTATCATTATTACAATATTGAACAATCATATAAGGAAACCCGTCAATTGTGATGAATTATTGAATCAAACTGCTGCATTATCTAGTACAAACAAATGTTTTGTTTGTTAAATAAACGTCTATCTGAAATCAAGTAGAGTACAAATATAACATTATACAGCATGTTATTTCTTTCTGAAGTACATCACAAATTATGAAACAATCTTTATTGTTTAGTGATTAGAACTTCTACATTTTAAACATGTGCATTATTTTCCTGATTTCACTTATCTGTACTCTCGCTCCCAGCATCTGATCGGCTTACAATGACCGTATCAGACGGATCATTATCATGTGTTGATTTTTGAAAACATGTCTGCATGAAATTTATACCACAGTTTACGTACGCCACAAAACTTATCATTAATTAATTTCGCCATTTTTGATGATGTAACAAACAGCATTTCTAGATAAATCATTTTAAATATTCCAGACATCAGTTCTACAACATACACTTACGTTAAGAACTTTGGAAAGTATCATCTTACGCAAATATGATGGAATACGAATGATTTCACTCGCACAAATGTTTTTTGCAGTTTTAAATTGCAGTCGTAACCACAGGGTAGTGACGAATATTATTTTATGTGTGTGCGACCGCCTTATATCCCATATACAAATTAAGGGAATTAACGCTACATTGTAGTGGTTTTTTATTTCAACGATTTCAAAGATATGAGGAAAACTATCTTGCTATTCGATAGAAATATGCTTTTACAATTCCTTGAGTGACTTATATAACTCAAATATTGGTTATTCGAGTGTGCGATCTCTTGTTGCACAAATTGGTCTCAATCAGAGCAAACTTAATTATAAAATTACACCCATCATGGCGAAACATGTGCTAGTGTTCATTCGAATCAAAATTATTAAATACTGATCAGTCCTTTCCATTATGTACACTTAATGTTTACCAGACTCTCCAAGTTTACTTTAAGCCTCGACGGTTCGTTCATCCATTAACTAATTGCTGAACCTTATCCATTGCTTTCTTATCAAATCTGACAACAAACATTAGAAAGCTAACGACAGTTGTGATTACGTATGTATCTATATCAACTCACTAAACTAAAATACCAAGCTCATGCAATACTAAACATCGAACATCAAGTTAACAACAATACATGCATGAAAAAGAGCATGTTAATAATCTTTCCTCAAATTAAAACGATAACACTATCATTTTTATTAACACACATTTTACGCGCAACTGTTTCATATCAAGAAAAAAACTGCGCCAGAAAAAATCAGGATCCCAGATGCTGCTACCACGCACTTTATAGTAATTCATGTGTGCATTTATTGCTTTTTTCGGAAGAAAAAACTCACTTCAACTGATTTACCTACAGTTTGTTTACTGATTTTATATTCCAGGCCAGATAGAGAGGACATTTTTTATCTAATCAGATTTTTTTATATTCGGTTCAACCTGCGCAATGTTCCATGACGTTATTTATGAAGCCACTTGCCACTTGAATACAACATTTTAGACAGTACAAAGGAATATAGGAAACTTTTATTGAAATAATTGAGGTATCCAGCAAGGCGACATCGTTCCTTGTGTGCAATAACACTTATACTCTTCAAGACAGCGATTCCAGAAATGTCTTCACATAAAACTCTGATTTTAATATTGACATTTCAAAAGTTTAGTAAAAATATATGAAAGCGGGTATTGGAAATTGTACATCCTTGATTTCGGTACTCGTAAAAATGACATTTTAATTCAGGGAGAAATCAATAATAAAAAACCTTTCCAATGAAATGGTATCCATGCAAACTGTAACTATTGATGCTGATTCGTGCGAATTTCACACTCATAACCTATAAATGACATTCTGTCTGTACTTTTAAGCCGTCGTCATATTATACCTAGTTAACCGTGGTTGTATATACTAAGGAAGTAATATCAGCACACAAATCCTTCTACAGGTATAAACTTTATGTTTATAATTTATATCACCAATGGAAAGGTTATAAGTATGCTCTTCTACCTATGTATCGCGTATGGGGCATTGCAGGAATAGACGACTATCAGGAATGGTCATGATTTGCATCAATCATTACGGGGTACAAATGTATATTGTTCCATATCGCCGCTATGTTGTTCTACAATATACAAGTTATCTGGTGAAAATGGATTGTCGCAGTGTAAGACGATCCACAGAACCGGTATGTTAAACGGATTTAAAACCACCGCTGCACCTACTGACGCATAGACCGACGAATTTAGTTTAAATACCAATATACTGATAGTATCTCTATTATACCCACGTCAGATGACTGATAGATGGAAAGTTGGTTTCGGTGATTGATGTGCAAAAACTCGGCAGTATTAGATACACAACTATTGTAATACTGAGATGATTGCAAATTACATGATGCAAAAACTGTCGAAGGGTTGTGGCTTAACAATTATCGGTTGCAAGTTTTTCCAAATAAAAAGTCCCATGTGGTACTGATTGTAGACAAAACACGCATAATGATGAATGGAAAATATATTGAATGAGTGGAATTTATGCTCTGAGTTTAGAAAATTTATTGGAATTTATGATTAGCAATACAATAGCATTTTTTAGTCTACTTTGCCAGCGAAAACAACGTTCACGCAAACTTTTTTAACATCATTTCTGAACAGTACTTCATACACGTTATGCAAGCATTACTTCGCGTCTTTTTTTACATGTACGTATTGCTAAATCAGATATGACACTTGTTTATAGTTTTTACTCACTCGCATGAAGTTGTTTATTGACTAAGTATTAACTTTTATTTTCCTCCATTAAGGAGAGCGCAACATATGGACAAAACAAAACATTCATGTACAAATATATATATATAAACTTATAAACATGCAATGAAATATTGATGTAATTATGACGGTCTAACCACTAGATACAATGTGCTCAAAAGTTTGAAACCCATTTTACACCGTGAAACTTGCATTGGTTGCATTTTCACGAAAAATAACACATGCGTATCTTATCTGGATAACAATACAATTGAGCAATCGATGAACCAAATGTCACCAATTAATCGTTGTTTCAATAATGACGCGAACTGCCAACAATGCAACATGCTTTCCGGATTTTCACTACATGAACATTGATGTTCAAGTTCGCATTTCGAAAGGTTCGCGAATTAGTAATACCAGAGATCGTTAAAATTCTGTTTGGCTACGGATTTTCATTTGTCGAACACAATTACCAATTAATTATTTGCTTCCGAAGGTCAAAGTAATATTACATTGCATAGCATTGTAAGTATACGTTTCTCGGTCAGTTGAAAACAGTTGCGTCAAATATGTCACTAACACACTGTTTTCTTTGTACTGAAACATAATATCCATGATGATGTTACGTCATTTGGTTCGATATGCCTTTTCCCTGCACATGTGTTTACGTGTCTTATCAATATTCAAAACACGACAAGTTTGATACTCTGCCATTACCAACATTGCCATTATTTATCATGTCTGTAACAACGTATGTTCGCAATCGTTTGTGTGGTATTTTTCGCTTGAGCAAACTCGTAAAGACATAGAAGCGAATAGGAGAAAATAAATAGCACTGGTATTTGTCGACGGTTTCGATCTTTCAGACCAGATGCTATTAAATTGTTTTTATCGTTTAACAAAAACTTTTTGTTCATTATAATATAACATTAGCATACCAATACCATGACATGTTCGGCAAAATTCTGCACACATCTTTACGATTTGATAATTTTTGCGAATTACTTTTAAAACAACGACGTTAAACTTTTATTTTTGTTTAGTTTTTAAATTCCAATGGTGGATTTGCAGTGCACAATCAGCAAGGAATTGTTTCTGCGCACAGACAGTAATTGGTGCTTGATATAAAGCTATAAATATAACAGCGAAGAACACCATACATTTCGCACGTACATTAGGAAGCCATGCCGGTATTATAACAATTTGTTTGATGTTAGCGTCTGGTCACGTAGGTTTACGACATCATCTACGAAAATAAGATCACGACATAAAAGAATAATTACCATAAAATCACTTCTCTGATAGACTGAAAACTTCAATAAACGAGTGTATGTTGTTTATGAGTAGATTTTCCTGCGAGCGTTTCCGACATTTAAAAAAACCTTTCAGCACAAGAAGTTGTTATCGGCTGCATGTAGTATCAATACATAACTATCATAGCGTGAAAATGTTTTATGTGCATATTAAGTTCAAATTTGATTTGTGGAATCAGCAAAAAAAAACTGCATTGACAGTGACATACACCTAGTCATAATGAGTAAACTAACATCAAATAATTAAAATAGTGGAGTGATTTACTGTTGTATTAACAGTCTTAAGAATCGTCTCCATGTTTTAGACGAGGATAAGGACCGGCGTTTAAGAAAGGACACTAAATGAAGGAATGTTCAAATATAATGGGTCGATATAACCCTGTAACAATAGCCCTTTCCCGAAACTAGGTTACCTCCCTTGGTAAATCCTCGATAACGTCCCCTGTTTTCAATAATTCCACTTCCGGGGTGTCCTGATAAGATCGGTATACAGTATCGTAGAACAAATTGCAGTTATTTTAAGTATTTAGCTTACAAAAGTGTTATTTTTTGTCATGTTTTTTGGTATGATCTGTTAGAAAAATTAATTTTGTATCCCATACTGCTGTATTACATTAGAATATTGCGAAATTAATTAAATCTATACGGAACAAAGTATAGAATCTACGGCGGTATAAACAAAAAAATATTGAAATTAAAGAAAACGTTCGCTTATCATGATAATAATCTTTGAAAGTATCTGGTAAAATTAAGCAAACTGTTTTATTTTTCATTTGCTCCATAGTTTTTTAATTATTAAAAGTAAAGTAATTAAATAATTCAACGTCAATCTCTCCAGCGTACTACTACTTTGATATATGTTAAGTTTTATATTATGGTATTTGTACATTGTCAATGTGATTGTAAGATGTTGGCATATTCGAATAAGATACCCGCGAATTTGTAAAAATAATAGTGTGATAGGGTGTTGGCATAGTACCCCCAATCCCGCCAATGAGTCACACACAATGTATGTATTGATTAATGTGCTGATCAAGAGGGTTGTGCAGACCCATTTGAATTCGGCTGTACTGTAAATATAAATACATGAGCTGTGCAGGGCTTGGACTTTTATCAGGATATCCCACTGAGATCACAAAACTGGTTTGATCCGTCTGAGCAAATGGTGGCCCGACTCGATCTTTCTTGAAAATAGATTACTAGGACCCCCTTCTCCTGAGAAAATGTGCTGCGACTGCGCATGTTAAAAGTTAATTTAATTTCACTGAACGAAAAAATCAACTCTCAATACTTCGAAACAAACGGGAAGTGCACAACATGAATTTAAACGAATGCAACGGAGAAGAAACTATACATGTATACAAGTGTCTGCACGGAAGTATATTTTCATCCAACAAAATTTAATACTTGGATTTCATAAGATCTTTGCTCCCTCATTTTAAATTACAGTCATCGGGATAAGAGCTGTTTTATTACCCTAATAATAATCTCCCGCTGATGTTACACAGATCTAACTTCAGAAGGGATGCATCTATATGTCCAATTAAATAGCCACCGCGGTGACATATGTTGCATTATACAATGTGTCAGACACGTGGTTGACCAATTACATAGCAGGGGGTCTTTTCCACTGATTACTAATTCAGATTATGGGCTTTATGACACTTAATTGGTTTTGAAAATATGTTTTAATATGGGTATTTATAGGGGCACTTCAATCGAATACCGGACTGTCATTTAATTTTCTCTATAAACATGAATTATTTAATGTTTTCAGAACGCAAACACCAGTGCGTTCATTTTCGCTACACATTTCCCTCATTATTGCCTTTTAATTAAAATACTTATTGTTTAAATCTAACATAATTAGTTTGATATAATTTTTTGTATTTAATACCGCGAACACTATTGTGAATAAGCATGCCATGATATGTCTGCGTGGTGGTGGATTTATTTAGCACTTATAAGTGCAGGTTTATGTCTATGTGTGTTATGGATGATTGTCAAAATAATTTAATTGGTGAGTATCTTCATAAAAATATTGGAGATTAATTTGTATTTTATAAAGTAATCGAAAATAATATTTGAAAGAATATTTAATAATATTGCTGTATATTCATAATTATTATTGAATAGTCTTCTCAACTTATAAATATTGAAAGCGCTCGTGAATAATGTATTTTACTGAGAAATATATTTAAATTTAATGAAATTTCATTATCCCAATAAGAAATTTAGGCCATGTAATCACTTCCCTACATGTTCGTTCAACTGACGACAAAAGAAAAGCAAAACCATCGTCATCAAAGTACTTTTATCTCAATTATAACGGATCGCTAATGCTAGGAGTAATGGCTGAATAACGATTGAATCGATATACGGACACCCCGGAAGTTGAGATATTAATCTGGCGCATGTGCATAGGCGTCAAGGGAAGATAATTTCCAAGGGAGGTAACCTAGTTTCGGGAAAGGCCTATAAATAAGCAACTTAAATGGATGACATTTCTACAACGTGTTGAATACAAAAAAGTCATGACAATTTACAAATCTCTAGATATTAAAAACCCAAAATGTACTGAATATATCAGTTAAAAAATCAGGCCTTAGGTCTTCTAGTATAATATTATTCAATTACATTTCGTTAAAAAATGGCCTAAGTAATAAAACACATTTTAACTATCATTAATTAGCCTGATTTTATTTTGGGCTTCATTATCTATGTTTGAGGGTGCAAAGGGAAAAAATTCATGAACAAGGGGTAGACTAATAACGTGTCTCCTTTAATGAAATGATATTTATTGACAGACTTATTCTGTACTTTAGATATTAGTGTGTATGACCGTTTAAGTGATTTTATAATGAATGTTTGTTATGTTGCTATACGTCACATATATTATATAATTCAAGGTATAAAGTACATCACTCACCTCAAGCTATTTGTGAATGGCAAAATTGTTGGTTTGGAACAATGCATATTGTATTCGTGTTTTTACTTTAATAATGATTAAATTTGCGGACTTGAAGATGCAATCATTATAAGTATCGCTTATCATAACATATTTACAGGTAACGTTATGAATACGGAATCTTAGGCACAATCAATCAACTCAACCGTTCTTTCTGATATTCTTCATTATAATTGCCACGTGCACTTGCACGATACTGAAGTTACAAAATAGTTAAATTGGTGAAACAGGCGGTTAATAAATAAATTGACGGTATTCAATTAACAAATTATTTTTTAAACCAGATAAATGAAAATTGAAAGCGATTAGAAAGCCGCGGGAGAAATTGTGACCCAGCACGTGGCGGGTGGTTGGCACGAGAATAATACGACTCAATTTCTATGCGTACATCTCGTGTATGATAGATGTTCACACCTTATTGTGTGTTTATTCATTCAGTGATAAAATCCAATTTAAAAATGATAAATTGTAACAGGTTCTATTAACCTGCCAGATGTACAACGTTTGTTTTAACTTCGAATTTGTTGATGTATGAGGGAACCGTCATTTTTGTACTACAAGTGTTTTTTCTTGCATACAGTAAAAGTTGGTGTTTTTGACGAAAAGCCAAAAAGAGGTCAAAAAGTATCAAATTGCACTAAAGAATGAAGAATGTCTTGCTATAATTCCACCCTCACAATGAGGCTAATATGCATTTTAGTGTTTCGAATTTAAGTGCATAAATACGTGCGTGAAAAAAACAAAGTAGTTGCAAAAGGCGACTCATCTTATTGAGACAACCAATATTCGAACCTATGCGTTATTGTATTGATATGTGTGTTTACGTAAGGAGGGTCTTTATATCTACAATATAGTATTGCACTTTTTTCTATTGATATATACAAATCAAGATTTGTTTATAGAAAACATGCGTCAATTGAATTCAGTTTGAACATAATTGAGAATAAATCATCAATCCCTTGTTTCTTAACCAGCAAACAATAAAATATAATATGCAAGTATTGTTCTAGCGTATCATAAAATATAACGTTAATATTCTACTTATCATTACTTGGGCTGAACCGGGGAGTTTCCCTTAGATAAGTTAAATATTTGTGAGTCAATTTGAGAAAGGTTTTATGTGCACAATATGCAATCAAGCCTAACTCATTTATGGCCAATGCTGCTCTGCATTGCCTCTATATGTAATAACTCTGAACCAAACAGACAGTCGAACACTCCGAATGCTATCACCTAGCTATAACATTATCTCGGTATATCGTTCGTGCATGATGAGGGTTGATAATGATGCGTCAATGCTGTATTGTTGATGTAATGTTATACTGTATAAACTAACACCCAGGTTTGTTTCCTTTCAACACCAATACCTCGTATTGTATCCGAGATATAGAATTGTAACATAAGCCGTATAAACGCATTTAAGATCGTTCTTACTGTCTTAGGAGTTATCACCAACAACATAAGAACACAAACACAACCATTAACATTAATTTACGACTTCAGATCCATGTGGACATGGTGTCTGTGTTTATAATGTATTGTTTAATGATGTGTTTATAATGTTTTGTTTAATGCTGTGTTTCTTACAGCAGTGTTGCCACCTTGTCTTGCCTGTCTATGAAAAAGGTTCCGCGAGTGTCATAAACCATGAGGTGAAATTTGTTAGACGTAAACCATGTCAGTTCAATATGTCACATTGAATAGTAAATTCCAAGTGACTAGTTATGCTCTTATCGATGCATTGTTTTATTCAGTGACCGATGCACCGGTATAGAACAAACATGATTAGGACCAATCCTGAGAGACCCTTTTTTAGTTAAACATTACGATGTTTAAACTTCTGCTGCAAAAATGTTACATTTGTTTAAGGTCTTATCTTTGGGATTGCATATTGAAGTGTCTATGATTGTCAAAACTTTATTTATATTCTGAAGCGAAAATATTTAAGCTACACAATAACACTTTCATCTCACTAGACAAACCAACGAGAGCATAATTGTTAGCTCGTATCTTAATTCTCAAGGCGAACGTGTTAACAACAGGGAAAATGGGTTCATGATTGTTATTACAAAAAGTTGTAAAATTGATGCTTGTCAATCGAAGTACGATGAATATCAGGACTTCCTTCTGTGTGTCCGGAGATGACTGGTGTTCTGTATGTATTTTTGTTGTGGCTAATTTGGCTCTGTAGATTGCACGTTTCTTTTTTCACAATCTGTAGGCGTGATTGTTCGGGACCCTTGAATCAACTACTGATGAGATGGCGCTAGTGATGTCTTTCCCGGTTTACCTACAACTCTCTAGACATTAACTCACTATAGGGAAGCTCTTGAATCCTTCATCCTCTACACATACACAAGGCCGTTATAGCTGGTTTTCTTAAAGAAGTGAATGGACTGGGGATACATTTGCTCGTTCCAGTACTTCTGTGCCTGACACATTGTCTCTCCTGCTTAGTTTTAGGATTTAACACGGTAAAGAAATAATGTGTGTACATTCCGTCATCACGTGACGTAACTCTAGCTAGAAATTACCAGTTTGCGTTCTGTTCAAATGTAATGTATATGCGAGCAATTGTATGTGTTGTAATTCACTACATCTTAGATTGAATTAGAGCACCAGTAGACTTGTTCATTTGCTTAATTCATTTTCTGACATTTGTAACGCACCAATGTTAACCTTATTAGTTTCACTGAATATTTGTATAATCTGCACACGTATTTACTATCAAATCAGTATTACCCAGTCACTCTGGTTACCATTGATTTTGGGAAAGTAACACAATCAGCTCGTTCATTAAGCTATGCAAACAGGTAGGCTTTCTTTAGAATCGTTTGATTCTATAACACTGCTGTAAATCCATTTATATAAGTCCATACCCGTTGTCGTTGTAGCGAAATAACTGCCATTTAAAGATATATGAGTGACAAACTAGACGCCAGACGATGCATTCGAATTTTACTTCCGGTAGTTTCGTATTTTGTTTAATTATTATAATATGGGTTTGTATCTGGATTTAAACGCCAATTCCGTTTACAGTGGAGTTTTTCATTTTTAAATAATCAATAATATGTCATAATTTCTCAGTATTTAATTTTTTGACCGGGGCCAAAAGTTATATGGAGCTAGGAGTTATTTATTATTATTTGCTGGTTGTCCTCTTACTATTTCGCCCCCGCGATTCGCATCCTACCTGGTTCGTTAATGAGTTGATGTACAGCTGTGGAGTTATGGATGTAGTGCTTTGTCCCCTGAGGTCATTTAACGTAGTTGTAAGTCCCCTGTCGGTTTTTGACCGGAGGGGACTATTGGTTTGCCATCAATCCGTCAGTTTTGGTTCTGACGGGAATTGTGGTTGCTATCGCAATAGACACATTGATAATGGCTTTAAACCGGTAGGGGACTTCTGTACTGCTTGCAATTCTTAATGACTTGTTCATTACATCATATCTCGATTTGTTCAATTGCGTCATTTTACTAGTTGAAAGTAGGTCATCCGACCATACGGGCCTTTTAACGTTTAATACTGTTATTTAACTTTTGAGACTAAAGGCTGCTAAAACTATGTAGTTCAGCAGTTTTACTGTTGTAACTAGGTCATTCAGCGTAGGCATTCTGCATTTTGTTTGCTGAATCTTTTCTATTCAGCTTTTAAACAGTGGGACAGGGGATGTTTAATTTTCTTGGTCGGTAGTGTGTTGGGCACTTCTTCGTTTTAAGTTTTCTGACAGCTAAAACTAGGCATTATAGTCCTTATGCTGTGGAAACAGGGTCATTCAGCTAGTTATAATTTATTTTACTTTTCGACAGCTTGGACTTGGGCGGATCTGCGCTTGTTTAGTTGGACATTGTGTCTTTATGTGTTTTATGTTTCCTGTGCTCGGTTGGTTCAGTTGGGCACTGTGTTTTGTGTGTTTTTAAGGTTTTCTGTGCTCGGCTGGTTAAGTTGAGTGCTGCTTTCCCTGTCTGACTTAATATAATCTTTGAGCGGGACGCTGGTCGCAGAATTCCACTGAATTCTAAGCAAAAGGATAAACCGTCCGTGTGTCGTCCGATTGCCTTTAGGATGCCGGGGATTTATATGTGTTTAATGTACTAGTAATGTTTCTATCACGTTTAAAATAGAGTTTAGTAGTGTTTAAAATAGATGAAGCGATGGCTTTATATGGAGAGGTCAGGTCATTTGTAGTGGTTGGTATCTCTTGACCTCACACGTTATAATTTTTGGGACTATTCACGAAACTTATGTTTGTATGCGCTGTAGCTGCTCGATATTGAATTAGATCTGGTTTTTTTGTCATTAATGAGTGATTTACTTTGGTGCAGTTTTCAAGACAAAACTCATTATCCAACATTAACACTGCTGTGAGATGATAAGGGAGGCTGTAATAAAAGATACACTGAAGAAAATGGTATCAAACAGGACTTGTTTATTGATTAGTAATCCACACGTGACCTGTATTATCCAATCAATTCATAATAAATTCTCGCTCGTGTAGACATGTTAATGTTTTATACCGGAGAATATATCAGTGAATTTTACACTTTATGAGGTATATGTTAGCATGAACTACATCATATCGTATGCTCCCATGTCTATATTACCCTATACAACTTGGGACACGATAGTCGTAAATATAACTTCATTGCTGTGTGGTACTTTTTAAAACATCTAGACATCATTCGTTATACGCATTTATAGATTATATTTAACTCTACTTGTATCATTATTGATTTCGAAACGTGGTTTATTTGGTATATGATAAGCTTGTTATGGTGATAGCATTTAATCGATTTGTTACACTGATCGTTAATAATATTAGCAGTTATACGTAATACTAATGACACAACTCACATTCATTGTTAATTATACATTTTCAAATACTTGATAGTGTCAATGGAAACAAGTGTTGAAGACTAGTTAGTGTTGTTGTTATGATTGTCTACATCCGGGTATTCAGGATACGCAGTTTATATAATTTGTATTCGCCAGACAATCGTTCCATTCATCTGCTGGTAGTAAAATATTGTATTCTTGTTTCTGTTTATCCTTTCCATGCCAGTGAAGTTTGTACGAGTTCGCGTAGGAATACCAAACTAGTTCATACCTTAATTACTTCTGTAATAAAATTCATCCGCCAACAAAAACGTTCGCCCGACTGTAAGCGTTGCATAATGTTAACACTCACACTTTTACACATTTTAGACTTTTATACCTACGATGTGAGAATTTTATAAATTTGTATAGTGATTTTTACTGACTTTGATGTAAAGCAACCTAATATCAAGAACATTTTCGGTAAACGACACATTAATTAAATAAACACGTCTGCTACGTACAATGAAGGCATAGTTTATATTTTGAAATTCCGAGAAATGTATCGCTACGGGTACTTTCGAAAAATGACATCAATATGTGTAATTTATTACTCAGATATGAGCGGCGTATGATGTAGACTAATCCTATGACGTATATATACCCACGCAATGACAAATAAGAAAAATAAAAGTTCTCGAAAGTTAAGTGGAATTTATTGTTATACCTGTTATATCTTGTATACGTTACGAATGAAATCTGGCAATCACTGCGAATGAAAGGCGTGATCTTGACGATAAAGGCGAAACTTTATAAACCTTTCGCAAGGTTCAATTTAAAAACCACCAGTAACGTCTTCTGTGATGTGTCAATATAACGAAGCAGTTGTACGTTTACTATAGCACAAGGATGTCTAGTATCAGTACGAAACCAAGCTCATCTACTAAACATATAGACAACAATCCTATTAGTTTTAATACTAACACAGCGGTGACAATCGTTCTCTATCGAACATCAAATCTTAGAGACCTCTAGTATTGTTTTACTAGCGGAGTTGGACGTTTGTTTAAAAGTTACTGAATGCAACTCCAAATTCTACTTATATATCACGCTATTGCCCATTTTGCAAGTGAATGTCAACATAATTTGAGCTTAATTTCTTTTTAACATATTTCATTCAATGGAACATAAACATGTTTTAAGTTCAGTCCAAATTGCGTTTCCTTCTCCGCCTCGTATACTACGAAACACCTTCATGATCTGAAACAATTTTCATGTTCAACCCCCAATCTCTGGTGAATATCAATTATTATTGCATACTTATAACTGACATATCACTGAGATATATTATACACTGCAACTCGTCTTTTTGTGATTTTCATCTCTGACTAGTTTCAATAATGAATATTTTAATTAACAAATGCATCGTTTTATGGCAGACATGCATAAATATTCTTGTAAAAAGATTACAATATGATGTAGACAAGACGTGCGGTCGACAAAAATAATATGCCTGATATTAGTTTATTAAATTTAAATGCGATTTCGTTGCCATGCCACAGATAATTTCGTCTTATGCTTTTTTTCATCAACTATTGTAACATTAGAAAATGAAGTTCATTCTTCAATTAATGATCGCTTCAACAATTATTTGATGTCATTCAAGTTAAGTGAAAATTGTCTGGGACTTTTATCAGCCAACATCAGATTCGTAAACTGCTGATGTCTCAATCTGATATAGAGAAAGCAATTCCACTAAAATTAATCATCATGATTATTCAACATAAAGTAATAACAAATGCATTATTGTTGTTTTTCTCCTTAAACACATTGTAACATTGTCTGAAGAGAATTTATGGATATGTAATAATATAAGATGTATTCCCGGTCAGACCGTACCAGACTTGATGTCGGTATTTCCCGGTCAGACCGTACCAGACTTGATGTCGGTATTTCCCGGTCAGACCGTACCAGACTTGATGTCGGTATTTCCCGGTCAGACCGTACCAGACTTGATGTTCGTCTTTAACGTTCCCAGTACTGTTAAACAGAAGTTAGTGTTGTGGTGAAGTTTATCGTAAAAATATTATATTAAGTCAGACAGGGAAGGCAGCACTCAACTTAACCAGCCGAGCACAGAAAACATTAAAAACACACAAAGCACAATGCCCAACTAAACAAGCGCAGATCCGCCCAAGTCCAAGCTGTCGAAAAGTATAATAAATTATAACTAGCTGAATGACCCAGTAGAAAAGATACAGCAACCATTGAAACAATGCCCGTAGTCTCAAGGATAGGATATCTAGTTAATAGCTCTACTGTATTGTAATACATGAACCTGTTTAGCTAGCCCACATTGGTAATGGTTGAAAACAAAAAGTCAACAACCAATCGGACAAATAAGGAATAAGCGCGAAAGGCAGAAAAACAACAGTAATCAATTGAAGTTCTTGTATTTGGCTTTCGTCAGTCCAAAATATTCGTTTCTAACTTTTGTCACTTTGTTGTTAAGTGACTAGAACTTCTACATTTTAAACATGTGCATTATTTTCTTATATCACATGTCTGTACTCTCGCTCCCAGTATATGGTATACTTACAATCACCGTATCAGACGGATCATTGTCATGTGCATATTGTTTTAAGAACATGTCTGTATGAAATTTCTACCAAAATTATTATCAGAAAAGTTATCATTAATTAATTACCTCATTTTTTATGATGTTATAGACAGCAATTTATAGATAAATCATTTTAAATATACCAGACATCGGTTTTACTTTACGTGTTTTTACGTTTAAAATTTTTTAAAGTATCAACTTTCAAACTCAGAATTATTTCGCTTGCATCAATTTAATTCGCATTTGTTTAAAGGCGGTCGTAACGTTTTATGCTTGTGTTTTATATGTCTTAGTTTTAAATAGAATCTATTATTGGTTGTATCGATTTGGCTCTTATGAAGTATAT
Organism: Spisula solida; assembly: GCA_947247005.1. Lineage (NCBI taxonomy): Eukaryota > Metazoa > Mollusca > Bivalvia > Venerida > Mactridae > Spisula > Spisula solida. The sequence continues at coordinate 50,474,709 of OX365950.1, forward strand.
ATATATACCTAATTAGTGTTTTCTAGATAGAAATGCAAACATGTCTAACAGTGTATTTGGACTGATATGTTGGAAGGCTCTCCCAATTTAAAACAGCTAAACAAAACATACATATTTACACAATTCCTTGGGGGACTTAAAATGACACAAATATTTGTTATACAAGTATTCGATCTCCTGTAGCACAAATTTTTATCAAGCATAGCAAACTGAATAATAAAACTACATCCATCATAGCGAAACATGTGCTAGCGTTTCCTTGAGTTGAACAATTAACATTATTAAATACCGATCAGTCATTTTCATTATGTACTCTAGTGTTTACCAGGCTCTCTCAGTTAACTTTAAGCATCCATGCTTGATTTATCCCTAAACTAGTTGCTGAACGCAATCCATTGCTTTCTCATCAAACCTGGCAACAAACATTTGAATGCTATCGACATCTTCGATTACATATGTACCTACCTCAACTCAATAGACTATGATAAACAATATCTCGCTTAGGTCTCTATAAAATACATTATAATACTTAACGCGTACATCCAGATATCAAACATCGCGTTAACAACAATACATGCATGACAAATACCATGTTGATAATCTTTCCTCAAATTAAAAAGATAACACCATCATTTTTATTAACAAATATTTTATGCGCAACTGGTTCGTATCAAGAAAAACTTTACCAGAAAAAAATCAGAATCCCAGATGCTGCTACCACGCACTTTATAGTCATTCATGTGTGTATTTATTTGCATTTTCCCCAATAAAAACTCACTTCAACAGATTAACCTACAATTTGTTTACTGATTTTATATATACCAGGCCAGACAGTCAGGCCATATTTTTTATCTAATCAGATTTTTATATTCGTTTAAACCTGCAAAAAATTCCATGTCGTTATTTATGAAGCCATTTTCCACTTGGATACAACCTTTGAGACAGTGCTATTTTTATTGCTCTAACTGAGGTATCCAGCCATGTGACATCTTTCCGAGTATGCAATAACACTTAATATGATCTTGAAAAATAGATGCCAGACATGTCTCCACATAAAACTTGATTTTAATATTGACATTGAAATAGTTCTATTAGATAAATATCTATGAAAGCGGTTCTGGGAAATAGAATATCCTTTATTTCGTTACTCGTAAAAATGATATTTTAATTCAGGGAAATCAATCATTAATAAAAAAGCAAGTGAAATGATAACCCATTTAAACTTTAGACTTTAAACCAGAGACAAACGTTTACATTTAAGAAAACATTTGGCGACATTTTAAGTCTTAGCAACATCATGTACTTGTATCTTTATGGCGTGTTCACGTCATTCCAAAACGTAGTTTCACGTACTAATGGAAAAGGGTGGTTGACCAGAGTTGAACTTAGTTAGGCCGTGGTCAAATCATATCAATTTGAACGTCGTTTACCAAATAGTGTTACATGTATTTGACATGTCTCTACTATTGCATTCCTTACCCCTAATTATACATTTTAATGAACATTGACTCAATGGAACACGTTTTGTTTTATTTTGGTTTTCTAGAAGAAGGCATATTTTCAGTATATGATGGGCGTACTTCCACAGATATTAACACTTATAAAGCACCAACTGATATCTTATAAGTTTGCAGTTTACTACCCACCACGTCGTCTTTGGTGCTTTGAAGAATTGGTTGTTTATCAGCGATAGCAATGAGTTGCATCACTCAATAATAGGTACATATATATTGTTCTATACTGTCGTTATGTTTTACTAAAATAGAATCTGCTGAACATCGCTTACCGAAGTGTAAGAAGATCCATAGCACCAGTATGTTAAACGGATTTAAAACCACCACTGCACCCATTGACGTTTAGACCGGTGGAATTAGTTTAGATACCAATAGGCTGATTAGTATCTCTATTATACCCATGTCGGATGACTGATAGAAGGAAAGTTGGTTTCGATGATTAATGTGCAAAAATTCGACAGTATCAGATACACAGCTATTGTAATACTGACATGATTGCAACCTACTTCATGCAAAAACTGTCGAGGGGTTGTGGCTTAACAATTATGGATTGCATTTTTTCCGATAAAAAGTCCGATCTGGTACTGATTGCAGAAAAAAATACACATAATGATGAATGGAAAACACATTATTTATTGAATGAGTACAATAGTATGTTCTGAGCTGAGTTAAAAGTTAAAAGTGCGTTATATATAACGTACTTTGATAGGGATTTATCCCCGGCCGCGCATGCAAAAAACACGTGATTGTTGTTATAGTTTTGCATTGGCTATGGCCTTTTTTTTGACAGACCGGATGCAGAATAATGACTCGGTAGACTGAATTTCACGTTCCACTTCCGGTAGAGGCATATTCTTGCTCAAGATTTGAGAACCAATCTTGTTTAATTTATTTTCTTCCAATATGAAATATAAATACAGTTCCACTCCTTTAATAACGTTTCGGCATACAAGCCTGCTTCAAATCATGACAATTATAGAAAAAATACATTTCTTATTTAATCCAACGTAAAAAAATATATGGCGACGTCGGAAATGACGTCACATCATTTAAAACCACGTCATCACACGTTAACGCGACGTTGTCGCACGTCATAGCGCGCCATCTCGTGAATAATTATGTTGAATTGAAATATAAATAGCAAATAAAAGACGAGTGTAAAACTAAATAAATATTATAGGATATATCTGTTCAACCCGTCTCCTTGACCGGAAAACACTATTTTCATTATTTGTTCGCCTGGTCTTCTATTTGGAGCTGTCTGCCTGGCAGCCTGAGGTCTGTGGAGCAAACAAATTCCTTAGTCAGTTCTTTCCTCTGCCCGATTATCCAAAAAACCTGATGGGAAATCCCCGCTGGATGAAGTGCATTTGTTCATATTAGTGAAAACAACTTTTGCGTAAACGATTGCATAACTCGGAACGAATACAGCGTTCACATTTTTAACATTATTTCAGTATACGCTAGTTATAGTGTATAACAATATTGCTACCAAAAACCAAATTTCAATATTCCAACGATTCTTTGTATGTATTTGTTGTTGGACACTTGCCTGTTTACCTGTAAATCAATTTCTAACTAAGGCGAAGGTAATATAAAACAATTTGGAGAGTAAGTAAGTTTGGTAAATACGTTTAACGACCAAATGCAAACAGTTGCGTCTAATAGTTCATCAGCATACCACTTTCTTCGAGCTTAAAATCATTTTTAACGTTTATGGATTAATTTGAAACTTATTCTCAGTATCTCAAATTTGCAAAATAGTTCCAGGATAGTGTGACGTCATCGGGTATGTGATGTCCTCTTACAACCACATTGTGGTCACGTGTCTTATCAGCGTTCACAATAAGATAGTATTAAGTCAGACTTAATAACTCTACAACTTGATGCTACGCTATACCAACATTACCTTCATTTATCATGTCTTTAACATGTATTTTCACAATCGTGTGCGGTGTATACTTTGTTTGAGGAAACCCGTAATAAATTGCACTATGAATTTGTAGACCGTTTTAATCCTTCAGAACAGATGCTTTAAAATAGTTTCATAAAACAAACAAGCTTAACAAAACTTAAACTTTATGGTCTTTATAATATAAAACACATTTGAACATTAGCATTCCAATACCCTGACATGTTCGGCAAAAATCTGCACACAGCTTCACATTTTGATACTTTTTGCGAAATCCTTTTAAATTAACGACATTGATTTGTGTTTAGTTTTCAAATTCGGAAGTGAAGTTTGCAGGGCACAATCAGCCATAAAACGTTCCTGCGCACAATCAGTGGTTGGTGCTTTAAATGAAGCTATAATTATAACAGCGAAGTACAGCAGACATTCTGCACATATATTAGGAATTCATGTCGGTATTATAACATGTTTTTATGCTAGCGTCTGGTCACTGAGGTTACGACACCACATACCAAAAATAAGATCACGACATAAAACAATAATAACCATAAAAAATAATTTCTCTTAAAGACTGAATATATCAATAAATGCAGGCATTGTATTAATGTGCAGCTTTTCCTATCATGTGCCGACGTCACACAAACCTTCCTTTAAAACACTTTCTGAACATAAAACACCATTATTCCGTGAAAACGGGTTTTGTGTGCACCCGAGGTTCAAACTGTATTGGTCGTATAAAATAGTGTAAGGCAACGAAAATCATCAACCTGACAAAGACGGATGCCACAACACAATGAGTATAAAGTTTACATAATTATAATTAACATAGTGATTTGCATTGTCTCCATATTTTAAAGGGGAATAACAACACTTCCATCATTAACAGCAATATTTGGAGAAAGGTCATACTTTAAAGAATGATATGATCGCATAGTTTCTAACCGCGATCTTACATTGTAGAATTATTGATAAATTTCTACAAGGTACAAGAAGTTAATTTAACGCAATAATTATGTTACAGACCAGTTTTAATTTGCCGTCACTCAGTCATGGCTATCTTTAAATGTTCTGTACAAAGTCCAAAATGGTTGACAGTTGAATGAATTAAGAACGACAGAAATATTTGAGAATTAATGTTGATGTTTTGTGCTTTGCAGATAACCCTTGTTGATGAAATGTGACATAAAGGTATTACCGAGCGGTTTTATTTTGGATACCTAGTATTTGTCGCTAAGCCAACATGGCGGACAAGGCATTACGTAACAAGATAGTTAAATCGCGTGGTTAATTGTCTACTTGACAATAACATAAGTTATGATTGTTATCTGCAGTTGATATATCTAGATGATAGATCGATGTTACGTATGATAGATTGGGGAAGATAATCTCAATTATGTGACATCAGATATATAGGATTTGCAATTGAAATGTAACGATAAGTCGATAAACTTTTAACTACTAAAGAAAACGGCCATGAGGTATCGACTCATTTTCCGTTGCTGATAAATTGAACGATAATGTATGTTTAGTAGCTATCGATTAAGTAGATCCTGTATATTAACGGCTATAACAGTAACAAAACATAGTTTATTCATTTGTAAATCACTGACTATATATTACACAGCATTTGTAGGTTTTGCATTGTCTATTTATGTAAGACGGACAAAAACATGCATCAAGCTATACCTTTCATCTGAAGGGCAAACATGCACAGTCAGACGCACACAGCGAAGAAAAACCCAGCCGTTGATGCATATTTAGTTCACATAATGTATACATTTCTGATATAATGATCTATAAAAGTAGTAATTTGTCTGTAACAGACGCTAAACGAGGATAGCGCGTGGTTGTATACACGTGCCCAGCGTTTGTTAAAAGAATGTGAATAGGAAAGTGCAGACATAACGCAACAAGTTTAATATCTTGTTTGACTTTAGTAAGGAAGATTTTGGCAATACTTAGTTGATTATTATGTATAATCATGATTCAATAAGAGTGCATCTTTTCATCAATACATCACTTTTTATATTTTGTATTAATTACAGACACAAGAGTGAGGTATGATAATTTATCACTTGTGAGACATGCAATACATCTGTGGAACCATGGATGGGAAATATGGAATCCTAATTATTTTATTGATTGATTTTTATTTCGTTATTGGTGTAAAGACGTATATTCAACTTCCTGCTAAAGTATTTAAGCATTCTCAACATTGTATTGAGTGTAAAAAAATAAATCAATCAATTCTAAGTGTCGTATTTTCAAATTTAGCAAAATTTGTAATTTGTTCAAATATCTGGAATATTTATCAAACTAATTTAAAATAATTTGAAATAAGATTACTAGTAATTAACGTCCAGAAATATCTACTAGATGGTTTCTGTTCCCGTGACAACGTACGTACACCAATTCGTCATCATAAAAATAATGCAATATTGCTACTTACTCATTATTATAGAGATGAGTTATATATAGGGGTTGAAAATATTGTTTGCCAATCCATAGTTATATCGACACATTTACAACATTAATTTGATTGGTTATTCATTTATTTTGTCTTACTAACTACTTACCTGCTAATAATTATTTTACTAATACAACATGATGGCTTTAAATGTTGGATTGCAATAGGTTGTAATATTATATGAACAAAATAAAATTATTGATACCAATTACATTTTTCTTTAGGCATTAATCTTATACCAATCTAAAGTTAAAATAAGGTGTCTTCGCACGAAAACAAACCCTAACGAAGATAAACAAAATTAAATAGTGCCTGCTCCATGTGGAACGTTATTTATGGATTCAGCTTTTAAATGATATTGAAAGTGAAATTAACCTTGATGCTGATGGATGTAAGGTGTGCTTGTGTTAACGTAATTGAAAAAAACGTAAAATATCACCTAGAAACACGATTTCGACGCGATAGATAGGCATTAAATAATAGATAGTGTGCTTAATAATATAATGAAGTTTATATCGTCTTAGCTGAAAACATCACAGATAATTTTGACAAATGATACTATTTTGCACTTAAAATCTAAATAAGTCAATGTCGATATGGAAGTTCGAATAAATTGTTTCTTTCAATATTGTTAATTGTGAACGCTTGTCTTGGGACTTGACGAATGCATAATGTGTATCTGTATTACAGGAAAAAATCGTTAAAAATATTTCTGCTTACCAGTCCGATGTCAGCAGTACATCCGTTATATGCGCCTTCAATCACAGTTAACTGTTTGTAAAATACATAAAAGAATAAACGATAATATAGTCAAGATATATTGCCTCAATTTTAATCGTTTTAAAAAGCTTCTTTCAAAGTTAATCATGATAACGTTACGGTAAATAGATATATTGTTCTTAAACTATACATAAAATAGACTGGTACACACATCAGCATTTAAATAAATCGCGTGAGACAGACGCTTATCTTAGATCGAATGTAATAGAAACCAGTCTGTATTTTTGTTGATTGTCGGAGATTGTTTGTGCCCCCATTTGTTTGCTTAGAAATCCGGGGAGAGGCAATGATCATCTGATAATGCACATAATATGATATATTACAAAACTACAGAAAGCTACATTGTCCAGGAGATCGCTCTATCATGATGACCAACTGTCAGTCACGTGACCTCGACAATTGGGCGTTCTAAGCACGTATTATTCTCTGCTATAAAATAGTGTGTATCAGTGTTTGCTGCGTAAAAGCGTTTTAATAAGCACTGTCAATAGGTCTTATCTGTAATAAGTTTAGCATTTTCTATGTTTGTTTTGTTATTTTACCGATATTTTATGCGCACTATCAGTCTATAGGGCCACTGAAAATGCAATTTTATACGGAATTGGCGAAACTACACAAGAAAAAGTTATCGTATGGATGTTGCCTGTGGATGCGTCGTTTTCAACCAGAAATTTGGCTTTTTTACGATAATAATAAAGAATATGCATACAAAGTTTTGATGAAAGTTTTTTTAGTGACGAAACAAAAACATTTCAAGACATAACATAATGTAAAAAGGAATCTAAATACATAGTTTAGATTGCACGTTTCTTTCTTTTGTTGCGATACAAAAACGTTACTAGATATAACATAATGTAAAAAGGAATGTCATCGTCCAGAGTTCTGGATAAAACATTTAGTCGCCGTATTTTTGACAGTAGAATCGTCTCATGTCTGATGTCATGTCAAATATTTTAAGTATCAAATGGTTCAAAGCAACCTTTGATATATTGCACGATCACTGATTTATATATTGTCATTCCACGAGTTGAGAACATATACTCTTATTACCAAGGATTGCTCTTTTGTCACTATCGATATATGCACCTGCTGATCACAGTGATCCGTGTCGGATACACACAGTGTAACATAACTAAAACAAACCTTGTCGTGTTTTCAAAACATCTACTGTGATGGCATATGGCCCTACATGATTTGATCACAATCTTGACTTTGTTACGAAATTTGACCATATTCTTTTTAATTAAATACTAGTATCATGTTTTCAAATTGCATGTTCTGCCATTGAAAATCTTATGTTTGCATAATACATTTCTGTTTGGGAGGTACATGATAGTTTATTAGAGAGGTTGCGAAAGGCAACGTGTAACGTGTACGTGAATACAATTTTTGGGTATTTCGTCATCCAGGTATGTGTAGTTTCTACAAGTGACGGACGTGTGACAGACGAAAATATAAAGTGTACTACGTCACACAGGTATGCGTATGCAAGGGAAACCCAGGATTTTATCGCCGGTAGTCTCAATGTGTTTATATAAACACTCATTATCGATTCACGAAGAAATCATGTTACACGCACACGTTGAGTTTCGCCAGCCAATTTTAATTGCAACGCGTACGTAAACATGTACGGGTAGCTACACGTACACGTAGTCGTACACGTTAGAATCGCAACCTCTCTAATACACACCGTACAACCCGCTGTGTGTAAGGCAGTTCTGTATGTTGAAGGCAGAGACACGCGCGTTTTACGCCACTAGAGTGGGGTAAGTATTTGTTATTTTATATGTGTTTTGGGTTGCTTTTGAAAGTGATCACTTATATATATCGTTCACGCGATGAATGAACAATAATTATATACAATTTATGTGCCCACAAATGCCTTATTATTCGAGTAAACTGGGTTTAGGTATGCGATGTTTGCCAAAAGTTCGAAACTTTCGCCTTTGACATTGAATTCTCAACTTAATTCGTAGTTTGGAACAATTCTAAAACATTGAATCAAACTTCAATCCATCCTCAATATATCTGTCGTTTCCGTTTTGGAAAATGTGCATTTTCTGTGAAGATACAGAGGTTTAAATTGAACGAGGTACAAAAAAATGCTAACGAAATAGGCAATCATTTGTTACAAATAGTAAATATTAAAGACATAATACTATAACTTAATTAGACAATAGTTGTTCGGTCACGCACGGCAGATGATTGGCCATATAGGATTTAATTTCAGCGATAATCATTTAACAAAAACAAATGCCTTTACAGTATAAAATGATCACGTGTGACTATTAAGTAGAAATGTTAGAAATAGTACGTTTACGGGAATAAGCTTAACATTTTTAAACACAAGAGTTTAGATATTGTAAACTATAATTAATCATCAAACGAAAATAAATGCTACTAGTGCGACCGTATAAGAACGATCGCGTGCCTCTATTCTGTGGAAATGTTTGGAAAATTAGGCAGTCAGGAACTGACTTAGCATTTTCAAACACCTGAGTTAAAAGAGAGTAAATTCGTACATTATTTGAACAATTTTACACACGTGTTGGAATAACGAAAATTCCCCCTGAACACGATACTTGTTTTACTATCAATTTACTTAGTATCGTGACGGATTTAATAATATAACGTCAATTTCTAGATGCCAAACATATTTATCTTGTAGGTACATAGTGTAGCAGAAAGGTCATACACTATCTGACCTTTTAATCTCCGTGCAGTGAACAATGTATGGTTTCATTCGGTTCCTTTCATGAAAGTTTTATGATTTGAATTCAATAGCCAAAATTCGGATGATAGTGTCACCCGAAAATGTGTACCTGCCAGCAAAAGTGTTAAAATTCTCATAAATTGAAATCGCATCTGTTATAAATCCAATCTACAACTACTGTTAACAGCCACACAAGACGATATGTATATAATTCAAAAACAACATCGTATCAGAAACAATACGCTATTGTACAGTTCAAATACGAAGTTTTTTCCATAATTCAATTTTACCGAAAGTAACATTCAAATAGGTCACATTTTATTGTAAATGATAAGGACTTTTTAAAGTTTATGTTCGATTTCTTGGCAGCGCTTTACTACAGTGATCCTGATTTTTGACTGATAACAAGAATAAAACTTATGAAAGTAAAAATGGATGAAATAAACCGCTTGTTTGGTGCACGCGGTGGTCGCCATAAATCATTCTAGTGAAACTGTTGCAAGTAAACACGTCACCGTTAGCACGTTTCTTGTTTCTGTTGTTATTTTTGTTGTTGTGTGCTTGGTGTCTTGGCTATACCACAATGAATTTGTCCCTAAATTGGACTTTATTCTGAGATTATACCCCAATGATCATGATTTTTGACAGATAAGAATAAAAGTTTGAAATTATAAGCAAGCTTTTTATAAAAGTAAAAATAAATAAATTAAACTGTTTGTATGGTGCACGTGGTGGTCGCCATAAATCACATAGGTGAAATCGCTGCAAGTTATCACGTAACCGTTAGTTCGTGTTTCTGTTGTTGTTTTTGGTTTGTTTTTTTTATTTTGGATTTAACGGTATAACACGTTTTATACTTGATTTATTTATACTTATTTTATATTCCAGTCCAGACAGACAGGACAATTTTCTATCTAATCAAATTTTAGTATTTTGGTTCAACCTGCTAAATGTTCCATTTCGTTATTTATGAAGCCATTTTCCACTTCAATACAACCTTTTAGACAGTACATAGGAATATAGGAAACTTTTATTGAAATAATTGAGATATCCAGCAAGGCGGCATCGTTCCAAGACCAAGTTTCAATATACCAACGATTCTGTCGAAGTACGGATTTGTATTTATGTGTCACTTGCAGTTTTACTGTTCAACTAATTGATAACTAAGGTAATAGCAATATTAAATAATTCACAGAATCAGCAAATGTTTGTAAATACGTTGAACGACCCATGGAAAACAGTTGCGTCTAAAAGGTGATCAGCAAAATGCTTTGTTCGTAATTAAAAAGTTTTTATCGTTGATGGATTAAGCTGAAACTTAATCTCAAGATTGCAAAAACCAGTTAAAGGATGGTGTGACGTCATTGGGTATACAATGCGCTTTTGCGACCATTATTTGTTTACGTGTCTTATTAACATGCAAAACACTACAAATTTGATACTCCGCCATAACCAACAGTACCTTCTATACCAATGTAGTTTCACAATCGTTTGCGGGTTGTTTTTTCGTTTGAGGAACTTGTTAAGACATTGAGAGAGAAAAACAGTGCCGTTATTTTGTCGACGGTTTTGATCGTACATGCCATATACTATTAAATTGTTTTCATAACTGAACAAAAATTAAAGTTTATGTTCATTATAATATAAAGCATTAGCATTATAGAACATTAGCATATCAATACCATGGCATGTTCGGCAAAATTCTACACATTAATTATTATTTTGTAAACCTTTTCGTGAGCTTCGGCTTCAGCTTCAACTTCAGCTTCGGCATCATTTTAAAATATCGACGTTAAATGTTTATTTGAGTTTAGTTGGAAAATTCCGAATTGGAATTTGCAGAACACAATCAGCAAGAAGTCGTTCCTGCGCTCAATCAAAGCAGAAGGTGGAGATGTGAACATTTTGTGGAGAAATCTAATATAACCTGGACTTGAATCTGGAACGCAGATAAATAGGTCGACATGTTACAACTTGTAGGAGAAAACTATATGCCAAACTGAAACCCCACATACTATATTGGGGGAGTGAAACGACTGCCAAGGGACCGATGTTGACAGAGAACAGTAGTAAAGCCCCCCTAAGCGAGCATCGGCTTCAGCATTGGCTTCAGCTTCGGCATACTTTCAAAATATCGACGTTAAATGTTTATTTCCTTTAGTTTATAAATTCCGAATTGGATTTTGCAGAACACAATCAGCAAGAAATCGTTCCTGCGGTCAATCGGTTGTTGGTGCTTTAAAGAAAGCATTAATTTTAACAGCGAAGTACAGCAGACATTTTGCGCGTAAATTAGGAAACCATGCCGGTATTATAACAAGTTGTTTGATGTTAGCGTCTGGTCACTTAGTTTTAAGACACCACATACGAAAATACGATCACGACATGAAAGAATAATAATAATAAAAATCATGTCCATTAAAGATTGAATATTTCAATAATGCTGGTATGTTGTCGACGTCAGTCAACTGTTTTCATTATAACACTTCTGCAAAAGACGCTGCTTCCGACTGCTTTCAAACATACAGCACCATTATTCCGATAAAATGTGTTTTATGTGCATTGGAAGATCAAACTATAGTGGTATAATCATCAATATAAAATGCACTTGACTATTTTTTCAAAACAACACATACAGTCATACAAATAAAATACTACAATGCCTATACAATACAAATACCTGACAAAGGAAGATGCTACAGATATAGGAAGTAACAAAGAACTACGAAGTACTGATGTAGACAGAGTATTACAGTAGTTGATGACCTATTGTCAACACGGGAAGACAAGGCACAGCAAGTTCACTAATGCTATGAATATACAATGTACTGCAGATAAGACTATACTATTCTCTAGTTATTCGCTTGTGTCTTTGAATAAAATCGTATTATATCAGAGATAGTTTTTTGCTACAAACTCGTAACTGTCAAGTTTGTTTGAAATAAATTTGGTTAAAATTGCATTGTATAAAACATTTATTCGCAAGTACAATGATTATTTCAATTTGTGACGTCAGCGGTATTTTCGTTGGATCAAAATGTATCAAGTTTTCTTTACGAATTCCAAATTGGTTGACAAGTGGATGAATTAAGAAAGACAGAAATATTTCAGAAGTAACGTTGATGTCTTGTGCTTTGAGATAAGCCTGGAGTTGTCAACATTTTGATGAAATGTGACATTAAGGTATTACCAAGCGGTTTTAATTTGAATAATTAATATTTGTCACTAAGCCAACATGTCGGACATAGCATTACGTAGCAAGGTAATTAAATCACGTGGCTTCTTGTCAACTTGACAATAATATAAGTTATGATTGTTATCTGTAGTTGATATATCTAGGTGATGTTAACTATGATAGATTGGGGAAGATAATCTCAAATATGCGACAGCCGATATATAGGATTTGCAATTGAAATGTAACGATCAGTTGATTAGCTTCTACTTCTAAAGATAAACAACCCTGGATATAGACTCATTTTCAATTGACAGATTGTTTCACTTTTGTATCAAATGAATGATAATCTAATTGATTGATTGATTGATAGTTATCTATTAAACAGACCCTGTAAATGTGACGGCTATAACATTCAACAAAATATCGGTCATTAGTAAATCACTGACTACATATTACACAGCATGTCACAGTTTCGCATTGCCTGATCGAGTAAGACGGGGAAAACATGCATCAAGCTATACCCTTTACTGAAGGGCACAAATGCGCAGCCAGACACACACAACGATGTAGGGAAGAACAACAAAGTCGTTGATGCATATTTAGCTCACATATTGTATACATTTCTGATATAACAATCTATAAAAGTAGTAATTTGTCTGTTACAGACGAGGAGAGCGCGTGGATATATGCACGTGCTCAGTGTTTGTTTAAAGAATGTGAATAGGAAAAGCGCAGACAAGACGCAACCTGTTTAATATCTTGTTTGACTTTACTAAGGAATATTTAGGCAATGACGAGTTGATTGTTATGTAAAATCATGATTGCAGTAAGAGTGCATCTTTTCATCAATGCATCAATGTTTATGTTCTGTATTAATTTCGAACACAAGAGTGTGGTACGATGGTTTATCACTTGTAAAACATGCAATACATCTGTGGAACCATGACTGGAAAATCTGGAATCCTAATTATTTTATTGGTCGATCAGAATTATTATTTCGCTACTGCTGTTAAGACGTACATCCAACTTCCTGCTAAAGATTTTAAGCATTCCCAACATTGTATTGAGTGTAAAGAAATATTTCAATCAATGCTTTGTGTAGTATTTTCAAATTAGTAAAATTTTCAATTTGTTCAAATATCTGGAATATTTATCAAACTTGTTTAAAATAATTTGAAATAAGATTTCTAGTAAATGTACGTCCAGAAGTATCTACTGGAAGTTTTCTGTTTCCATGACAGAGCACGTACACCAATCGTCATTATAAATACTTGCAATATTCTACTTACTCATTATCATATAGAGGAGTTAGATATAAGGATTTTAAAAAGTTGTTTTGCAATCGATCGCTATATCGACAAATAGCAGACATTTAAAAATACATTAATTTAATTGTCTGTTAATCTATTTTTTCTTACCAGCTTCGCAAAGTATCAATTCTTATAATAAGTCATAAATGTTGTATTACACTAGATGAATATGAACAAAATACAATTATTAATATTGCCTGTAATTGCTAGTTTCTTAAAGCGTCCTTTTATACCAAACTAATGTTAAAAGCTGCATGATATACGAAAAAAAAACCTAACGAAAATTTAAAACATACAAAATTAAATTACCGGTATATCTGTTAACGTGGAAGGAAATTAATATATTCAGCTTTTAGAATATAATGATGTTGAAAGTGAAAGTTATCTTGGTGCTGATGGGTGAAAGGTGTGCACGTGTTATGGTATTTTAAAACACGTCAAAATCACCTAGAAAGCTTAATACAATATTTTATATCGTCTGAAAATGTCAAAGATGATTTTATCAAATGGCACCATTCCGTACTTAAAAGGTAATTAAGATAATGTCGATATGAAAGTGCAAATAAATTGTTTCTTTCAATATTGCAAATTGTGAACGCTTGTCTTGGGACTTGAAGAATGCATCAAGTGATTTATTATTACAGGAAAAATCGTTTTAAAATGCATTAATATTTCGGCTTACCAGTCCGATGTCAGCAGTATATCCGTTATATATACGTCTTCAATCAAATATAACTCTTTGTAAATACGTGAATGAACAAACGGTAATATAGTAAAGAGGTACTGCCTCAATTTTAATCGTTGCAAAAAGCTTCTTTCAAAGGTAATCATGATAACCTAACGGTAAATAGATATATTGTTCTTAATCTTTACATAAACTAGACTGGTACACAAATCAGCATTTAAAGAAATCGCGTGAGACAGACGCTTATCTTAGATCGAATTGTAATAGAAACTAGTCTGTATTCTCGTTGATTGTCGGAGATTGTTTGTGCCCCCATTTAATTGCTTATAAATCCGGAGGAGCGGCAATAATCATCTGATAATGCACATAATATGATATATTACAAAAATACAGAAAGCTACATTGTCCAGGAGATCGCTCTATCATGATGACCAACTGTCAGTCACGTGACCTCGACAATTGGGCGTTCTAAGCACGTATTATTCTCTGCTATAAAATAGTTTTTATCACTGTTTGCTCCGTAAAAGCGTTTTTAATAAGCACTGTCAAAAGTTCTTATCTGTAATAATATTAGCATTTTCTATGTTTGTTTTGTGATTTTACAGGTAGATTATGCGCACTATCAGTCTATGGTGCCATTGAAAATGCGATTTTATATAAAACTGGCGAAATTACACAAGAAAAAGTTATCGTAGAGATGTTGTCAGTTGAAGCACCGTAAGAACACAGAAAATAGGCTTTATTACAATAATAATTAGGAGGTGGCATATAAACGGTTTTAATGCATTTTTTTCTTCAGTGGCGATACAAAAACGTTACAAGACATAAACTACTTTATCACATAAATACCGTGATCTTTCATGTGAGAACAAATGACGGAGCAATGTTCTCCAACACGTGTGATAACAAATGAATTACGTCACCAGATTTTCGGCGCGAAAATGTAACGTCGTCCGCTTAAACTCGTTATTTCTGACGTTGTTTTGACTCAGTTACTATGGTAATGTGATAAAAAGAATCCAATATTCGTTGTCTTTGGGATAAAAATTTCTGAAACTCGTCACGAATACAAATTATTTAACTCGCCAAAGGCTCGCTTAATAACCTGTGTTTTCTAGACTCGTTTAAGAAATGTTGATCTCCACAGACAACTCATGACGGATCATATATGTATAATGGAATGTCATCGTCCAGAGTTCTGTATAATACATGTTGCTGTATTTGCTAATGGTACTAACGTCAAATTCAATTTCTTAACTTCAGAGGTATTGCACCCAACACGATTTAGATAATAATATATATTACTGTAATTGCTTAAGTGGAGAACTATACTTCACCTCCCAAGTCTTGCTCTTTTGTCACCATCAATGGGCACCTTCTTCGTGACTATACAAACAATAACATAACGATATAACGAAACCAACCTCGTCGTGTATACAAAACATCCTCTAGGATGGCATAAGATCCTTCATTCTTTGATCACTATCTTGACTTTGTTACGGAATTTGACCACATTTTTTTTAATTTAATACTGGTATCATGTTTTCAAATTGCATGTTTTGTCATTTAAATTATTTTGTTACCATAATACATTTCCGTTTGGGAGGTACATGATAACATATTGTTGTGAATGTTTCGAATATTTTACAAAGGTTAATAAATCTATATTATTCATATTAATTACAATGTTTATTTACCGTATACAACACAATAAAATTAGATAGATCTATTTTTTTATCGCGTTTATTTTTGGTAGTGATATTTCGAAAACATACGAAAAAGGTCACGTGTAACTAGTATGTGGACATTGTTAGAAATCGTAGGTTTACAAGAACAAGCTTAACATTTTAGACATTAGAGTTCAGATATTGTAAAATCAAACATTATTCTTTCAGTGAAACACACTTGTGGGAATAACAAAAAATCCCAGAACATGAAACTTGTTTTACTATCAATTTACAAAATATCGTGACAATAATAATATTATTACGTCAATTTCTAGATGCCAAACATATTTATCTTGTAGGTACATAGTGTAGCAGAAAGGTCATACACTATCTGACCTTTTAATCTCCGTGCTGTGAACAATGTACGGTTTCATTCGGTTCGTAACGTGAAAAAACTACGATTAGAATTAAGTAGCCAAAATTCGGATGATAGTGTCACCCGAAAAAGTGTACCTGACAGAAAACGTGTTAAAATTCTCATAAATTGAAATCGCATCTGTTATAAATCCGATCTACAACTACTGTTAACAGCCACACAAGACGATATGTATATAATTCAAAAACAACATCGTATCAGAAACAATACACTGTTGTACAGTTCAAATACGAAGTTTTTTTCCCATATTTTACGTTACCAGAAGAGTACCCTACAAGTAGGTCACATTTTATTATACATCATAATGAATTAAGAGTGAATAACGTGACTGTGCTTAACTGCAGTGATTCTGATTTTTGACTGATAAAATGTTGATATAAGCATGATTTTTTATAAAGATAGCAAATGGATGAAATAAACTGCTGGTTTAGCGCACATGGTGGCCGCAATAAATCAACTTTGTCATGAAACCCATGCATGTAAGCCAAGTAAGCCTATATGATTCGTGTTACAATTCGTTTATTTTTGCTTTACGTGTATATTTAATTTGGATATAATGTTCTTCCAACTATTTTCATTTTAGACATTTGGAATTTACTTAGTCATATCATCCAGAAAATTATACCAGTGTCCGATTCCCTAACCGATGTCTGTCATTCCGTAATGATGGCATATAACCTCATTATCGCTGGAACATAAACATGGAATGAAGAGGAATGTACGCAAAACGAAATAAATCAGTATTTATTATTTTTGAAATATATGGTTAACAATTTATACAATCAAGTTAAGTGCATTTATTGTCCGAAATAAATGTTAGTCAAACAATACTAAGGGCCATATTTACATCCTCTCCTCCACTCTCACTCACTGAGTTAATCCAAATTTAATTGTTGTTTTGTCCGTGCGTTTGAGTGTGAACTCGACCTAACCTGAAATTGGTATTCACAACGGTAAGTGTAGCTGGAGTTGACTCGACTGAGTGAGGAATTTTCGAGGAGCGAAACGTCGACTTCAACGTGACTCCAACCAAACTCAATGGAATGTTAGTGAATACCAAAGATAGTCACTAACTAAAATGGACAATCCATTCAAGTAGAAGAATTTAAGGATATGATTTTACCTTTTAGAAATGTTCCGGATAGAAGAAAATCCTTGGAAAGCATGGATAATGTGAATTTCTTGGCAAAGTTCCCCAGCTCAAATGTGTGGTTACGTGCATACCGATTTAGCGCACGAATGTTGAACTAATAAAGCTATTGTAGTTTCAAATTAAACTACACAACAAATTCATATGATCGTGTGGGTTGATAAATATACAACCATAAATATAATTTTATTTATAATTTGTTATCTAAAAGTATATTATTTGGACAAATAAAGTTACTGTAATAAGTGTATGAAGTATCTGGAATTAAAATTTAGTCATATTACTGCGATGTTAATTAAATGCATGGTATTTATATATGGAGCATAACTATGAAATTATAACGTTATTGTTTTCATTCTTTGCCATATTATTATTTTTAATCCCACCCAGTGTTGATATGAAGATGACTAAAATAATTGAATGAATAAAAACGTGCAAACTTGCAACAAATACTGATGATGTGCATTGCAATCATTCATGTGTCAATGTACCGCCTCGATAGCCTACTGTTAGAGCGTCCGCTTCGAGTGCGGGACGCCCAGATTCGATCCGGGGTCACTTCATGCTAAAAACGAAATGGTATTAGTATTTCCCTTGCAAGATGTACAGCATAATAAGCGAAAGGTGGCTTCTCTTCTCTTACGTATTGTATTATATATTGTGACGATGGATAAATTCGAGCATGATGTGTCGAGAATGGTTAATATTTGTTCAAGGTTGTACCAACTTGTTTCATAATCAACCTACAACCAAGAAGTTCATGCATCAGCTATCTTATGTACTATTGTTTTTAAACATGTCGCACATTAAATGACATTCCAGGAATTATAGCTTTCTAGTTGTCGGGCTTCCCCGGAACGGTATCTACGATGTATGTGTTGTAATTAACAAAATCATCTGACAGTGAAGCTGCTTATAAAAGTAAACTGAGTCCATTTCCTCTGACTTCTAAATTATTAACATGACATTACCTGCTTGACGGTCGGTGGAATTCATATTAACGTGATATGATATTTAATATTGAGTCCACGGCGAAAACATAAGGCATACGGTACGATTTGTCTTCTTCGATATGCGCATCCTTTATTTATTTAAAATGCGTAGGCATTGCCTTGCATAATTGTTTTGTTGGAATATATCAATGTAAATCATTATATACATTTGTACATTCATTCAATGTTAATTACATCGAAGTTTTATGTTAACTGATCCACTATAATCTTTGCAATAATCATACCGACCAATTCAATAATAAAGCACAGATTGTGTGTACAGTGTAATATCCTACCATTTATTATAACGGCCACACACTCAGGAAAGTCGAGGACGAGTTACCCATGTGAATACCAAATCTCCACTCGACCTACACTAACTCGACCGTCACTCCAGCTACACTTGAGGCTACCTTAGGTTAGCGCAAGTCGAGTTGGAGTGGAGGACCGACATATGAATATGGGCCTAAGAAACAATGGATACATAGTTGCCCCTAATACATGCATTGTAGAATGATTCAATTTGTTAACCAGTTAATAATAATCAGTAGGACCGTATTTTGATGGTAAATGAAATGACTTTTCCTCATTATTACACTGGCTATAATTTCGTTAGTTAATCTAATTATTTTTAACAAATAAAATTCACATTCTACTATGACACGTGCAAATTACAAAAATACAGTTACACTTCGTAATGACGAGCTTCGATTTTACGAACACCTGGCCTAAATTTGTATGTCGAGCAAATTTCTAAGTCCAGGCGTGATTGCTCTAAACTATGGGCCATATTCACATCTTCTCCTCCACTCTCACTCACTGAGTTAATCCAAATTTAATCGTTGTTTCGTCCGTGCGTTTGAGTGTGAACTCGACCTAACCTGAAATTGGTATTCACAACGGTAAGTGTAGCTGGAGTTGACTCGACTGAGTGAGGAATTTTCGAGGGAGCGAAACGTCGACTTCAGCGTGACTCCAACCAAACTCAATGGAATGTTAGTGAATACCAAAGTTAGTCACTAACTAAAATGGACAATCCATTCAAGTACAAAAATTTAAGGATATGATTTTACCTTTTAGAAATGTCCCGGATAGAAGAAAATCCTTAGAAAGCATGGATAATGTGAATTTCTTGGCAAAGTTCCCCAGCTACACTCAAATGTGTGGTTACGTGCATACCGATTTAGCGCATGAATGTTGAACTAATAAAGTTATTGTAGTTTCAAATTAAACTACACAACAAATTCATATGATCGTGTGGGTTGATAAACATACAACCATAAATATAATTTTATTTATAATTTGTTAATATCTATAAGTATATTATTTGGACAAATAAAGTTACTGTAATAAGTGTATGAAGTATCTGGAATTACAATTTAGTCATATTACTGCGATGTTAATTAAATGCATATTATTATTTTTAATCCCACCCAGTGTTGATATGAAGATGACTAAAATATTTGAATGAATAAAAACGTGCAAACTTGCAACAAATACTGATGATGTGCATTGCAATCATTCATGTGTCAATGTGCCGCCTCGATAGCCTACTGTTAGAGCGTCCGCTTCGAGTGCGGGACGCCCAGGTTCGATCCGGGGTCACTTCATGCTAAAAACGAAATGGTATTAGTATTTCCCTTGCAAGATGTACAGCATAATAAGCGAAAGGTGGCTTCTCTTCTCTTACGTATTGTATTATATATTGTGACGATGGATAAATTCGGGCATGATGTGTCGAGAATGGTTAATATTTGTTCAAGGTTGTACCAACTTGTTTCATAATCAACCTAAAACCAAGAAGTTCATGCATCAGCTATCTTATGTACTATTGTTTTTAAACATGTTGCACATTAAATGACATTCCAGGAATTATAGCTTTCTAGTTGTCGGGCTTCCCCGGAACGGTATGTATGTGTAGTAATTAACAAAATCATCTGACAGGGAAGCTGCTTATAAAAGTAAACTGAGTCCATTTCCTCTGACTTCTAAATTATTAACATGACATTACCTGCTTGACGGTCGGTGGAATTCATATTGACGTGATATGATATTTAATATTGAGTCCACGGCGAAAACATAAGGCATACGGTACGATTTGTCTTCTTCGATATGCGCATCCTTTATTTTTTAAAATGCGTAGGCATTGCTTTGCATAATTGTTTTGTTGGAATATATCAATGTAAATCATTATTTACATTTGTACGTTCATTTAATGTTAATTACATCGAAGTTTAATGTTAACTGATCCACTATGATCTTTGCAATAATCATACCGACCAGTTCAATAATAAACCACAGATTGTGTGTACAGTGTAATTAATATCCTACCATTTATTATAACGGTCACACACTCAGGAAAGTCGAGGACGAGTTACCCATGTGAATACCAAATCTCCACTCGACCTACACTAACTCGACCGTCACTCCAGCTACACTTGAAGCTACCTTAGGTTAGTGTAAGTCGAGTTGGAGTGGAGGACCGACATGTGAATATGGGCATATGTGTTGATTAACACCTTAATGACAACCATCATTATTACGAGCACCCGG
Source organism: Spisula solida (assembly GCA_947247005.1). Lineage (NCBI taxonomy): Eukaryota > Metazoa > Mollusca > Bivalvia > Venerida > Mactridae > Spisula > Spisula solida. The sequence goes on from OX365950.1 coordinate 50,496,063, forward strand.
TTTATGTCGAACATTTTAACTGTCCTGAGCACTGCTCGAGATAACGAAGTTTTATTGTAGATAGAAAGTTTTATTCTTACGGTTCATCAGTATTTATACGAATAATATCGTTAATACAAATCCTACTTAATAAACTACTTGTCCGAATCGGCAAAATTGAATGGTTTTCCTATATGCATCTACACTGCAGAAGTTACTCGCCCGAATCGACAATTTCTTGTCCCAGATAACCGGACAAGTGCTAATTTTGCAGACCGTGATACGCATAAATTACATGCATAAACTGTATGTAGACATGGAACAAGCAATACATTAGTTCAATAGTGAACGATCCGCTACATCTTTTAAGTTTATGTTATATGTAGAATGTATACTAACTTTGAAAAGAGTCAACTCATGTTACTTGTAAATATTTTGCATATTGAATAAGATGGACTGATGTAATTTTCAGAAACATAATGATACATCTGCAATACTGTAAACAAAATACGATTACTGCAGAATTTGATTTCTAAATGCTTATAAGCAAATGTTTGTGTTGCAACTCTGAAGATAACAGAATGTGGTCCGTTTAGGGCATTTTTGGTCTTACACAATACGACAACAGAACAGGAATAAACATGTCCATGTTAGTCGTATGCCCTGTCAATAAGGCTTATCAGTTGTCTGGAATAAGACGACACCATGACAATGCATACCAACTACAATTTTCGAAATTTAACAGCAGATTAGATGATATTTTAATATTTGCACAATGTTTTCTTTATCGGTTATGTTCAGTTAACGTAAGACGGGCATGAATATTGATTTATTTAATGCTAACTGATGAGATATGGAGTTCTATCAGTGAAATAAAACCTATATCAGTCACTGGTTATCACCTACAATGTGACTGATATAAGCTCCGCCCCCTCACAGGGACTACTTTAATTTACCAAAATCTCAACACTAAAATGTCTGTTACTTTTTTATTACTGAACGGAAACATGTCATGTGGGGGGTTTTATTCTTAGTTAGACCATTTCCAACAAGTTGGTGTATGATTTAATGCAAAATTCTCAAAAAAGTCGTTTTCACCTATTTACCATGGCGGATTTTGAAGTGAAAAATATGAATGGAATAACATATTCATACGTAGCCTAACCACAGTGGTAATTTGGCACAAATAGTACCAGTTTTGACACTATAAAAGCATTAAATAAATAGAATATTTGTTTGTTTTGATTGAATATGGTTAATATCTCATCTTGTGGTGATAAAATTTTAATATTTTCACTCGCGCTACGCGCTCTTGAAAATATTGAATTTTATCACTACACGATGAGATATAAACCATATTCAATCAAAACAAACAAATATCCTCTATTTATTGACACTTATCAAATGTTGAGTAGTATATATGCATAATAAAGCATGAGTTTGAAGTCAGATGAGGGTTTTTTAAAGTCCTTGAGTGTATATATCATTGATCACACTGTTCTAGATCTTACGGATGACTTCCGGTTACCATCCCCCCAATTATAACGGATGTATACGAAACATTACGGGCGTTATCCTGAACTCATTCTCAAGTCTACCAGTGGTCGTGTTAGCCAGTCTAAACATATATGTAACAAGATAGACAACCACAATATACAACACATATAGTCACGAATCAGTTCTCGTTCCTTGTTCATTGCTTTAACTTTTAAAACATCTCAAACCCTACTCAATTGCCACTGTAACGTGGTTGTTTGCGAAATATGTAGATAAATAGATATATAGAGGATAGTTGTTTGTTTTGATTGAATATGGTTTATATCGTGTTAAAATTCATTATAAAATATTAAAATTGTATCACTATAACTCCAACGCGATAAATTGCAGTACAAAAACAAACACAATATTGCCTATATTTTTGTTATGGATTAAAATCAAGGACCGTAAAACTTACCAATGAAAGCATTCAAACATTTAGCACAACATGTAAAGTTTTCATGCTCCTAAATATTCAGAAACGATAAATATAGCGGATTTTGTGTTTGTTTTTGTATTGCAATTTATCGCGTTGGAGTTATACAAGATGAGATATTAACCATATTCAATCAAAACAAACAAATATTCTATTTATTTTATGCTTAAAAATGTCAAAACTGGTACTATTTATGCAAAATTACAACTGTGGTTAAACTGTGACAGAATATGTTATTCCATTCAAAATCCGCCATCTTGGATTATGGTGAGTATGTGGAAACGACTTTTTTTGAGGATTTTGCATCAAATCATACACCAACGTCAAGGAAATAGTCTAAGAATATGAACCCCCATATGACATGTTTACCTTCAGTAATAAAAAAGTTTAGTATTGAATTAATCAAAATAGTCCCTGTGGAGCGGAGCTTATATCAGCCAAAATATGAGTGATAGCCTGTGACTGATATAGAGTGAGGGAACCAGTGCTCGGTCAAAAATCTCATATTTTTTAATATAAACCATAAAACGAGAACATAATAGTAAAACAACTCGATTATAATACGAACCATGTCTGTTCTCGTGATATTGTAAACAATGCGTCCAACTTGAAGCAGACCTTAGGATAAAATAGGCGCGGTGTAAATACCGATAAAATGGATGCAAATCGTTCATGACGGAACCAGCGCTCGGTCAGGGGTCTATACATGTACGAGTGCAAATATGTTTTTTATAATCATCGGGAATCGTTGGTTCAACCTTTCAACTGGTACAATGAGACATAAAAACACTAACATCCTAAATAGTTTTACCAAAATATTGCATTTTTACCACTCACCGTTAAGGCTGTCTTGAATTGTCTGGTAAATGGGTAGGCTGTGACGCGAAAAAAATAATTATTTTTATATGTTTTTTCTTGATATTTTAACATGGTAAACTGTGAATAACAAACTCGAACTCTAAAACAAACAAGCAAATAACATTTTGTCTTTATCTTTCGAGAGTACTCCTCACCGGCACATACATTACACAACCATGCTGACTGAGTTAAAAGATGTCTGTATACGGCTAGGTAAACATTCGTAATGGTACCAATTTTCACATTTGTCACAGCCTATCCAATAAAACCCCTTTCTGGAAGACATCATGCAGACGGTACATAACACAACATCGTCCTCGTACTCTTCAACAACCGTGACGTCATCGGTTCTGCATTTTATCCCATGTGACATACAAGAGTTTAATGAATGACGTCAATCGTGTTGGGAACGTGTTTGTTTACGAGTCGTAAATCGACAAAGGAGAACTATAAATCATAATTAGTTTTAATGAAACACGGAACTAATATATTTCTTAGTTTAAAATGTAGAGTGAAAATATACCTTGTTTTCAACTAATGGTTGAATTCAATATTGATCGATTGAACGTGAATGTTTATTTCGCCATCTTGGAGTGTTTGACAGGTGTCGTCTGTCAAAATATGAAAGCGTCGGTTGATGATGACTTAATGTGAATACTAAGCGGCCAAAGGATAGAAATAAACAAAAAAGTTGACAACACATGGCTAGTAAACTTTATTTTTCGGTATTTTACATATACAACAAAGCACTGGGCTGACTGAGCATTGGTTCCATCACTCTAGGTTTTATTTCTCTGATAGAACTCCATATCTAATCAGTTAGCATTAAATAAATGAGCATATACAATTATGTTAACACTTGTAAATATATTGTATACCCGTACATGACCACTACTAAATCAAAGCATTGATGCAAATCTTTAAACAAACTAACATGCACTTTTACTTTACAAAACAAAACAATAACCAGATAAGGAAATGCCAAATTTTATGTTCATTTTAACGGTGATATCAGAAGTTGATAACCTGACGTCATATGGAAGTAAATTCATGTTTTTTTTAATCAAAACTTTTAGTACAAGTCGGAAGTTTCCGTTTTCTTCTGAAATCATCGGGATGACTGATAACTACTGACGGAAGTTTCCGAAATCTCCGGAAATCATCGGAATGACTGATTACTACTGACGGAAGTTTTCGTATTCTTCGGAAATCATCTGAATGACTGATAACTACTGACGGAAGTTTCGATTTTCATCGGAAATCATCAAGATGACTAATAACTTTGGACGGACTTTTCGGTATTCTCCGGGAATGCTCCGGGAATCATCGGGATGACTGATAACTACTGAATTCACTGACCATAAACATGCTCATTGTTTCCGATCCGTCCAGAGATTTACTCCTGCCAGATAGTTTGTCTTTCTTCAGATAGCTAGCTGATACTGAACCTAAAGATTCAAAATGTTGAGAATTAGTTATCCCTTCATCGATTGGACGATTATTCCTTGTGACGTCACGATAGAACACGTGCGATTTTGTTTGGTCTTCCATTGTGACACTGACTAAAGACGTTGACTGTAAGGACGCGTGTGACTGTGACGTTTTTCTGTGATTTGGAGTCGGTCTGAATTTACTGTATGATTTAGTAACATCTTCTACTGAAACACTGACTAGCGATTGGAGAGCTGATTCCCCGCTAACTAGTGACGGCATACAGTTATTTATAGATTGGCGTCGTGTCCAATCGTCTACCGTAACGCTGTCATGTGACGGGTGCGTCGTGACGTTCACTACAATGGCTGGTGAGACGCTGCTAGTTGTCTGCTCTGCGCTGTGCCGATAGCTGAGTTTCTTACCGCCCATTGCGGTATGTTTGTCTGTTATCTTACAACTGCGGGATTTCTTGTGTTTCATAAGCGCGCACGACACAACGATAGGTAGTTGTATGACAACAACGACACATATAATTACAAATAGTTCCATAACGTGAATTCGTGTTAAACACTGAAGTCCTTCTATGCCCATGCGCACGGTACCCGATAGCCGCAAGAATCTATTTTGTGCGCATGCTCAATGTACCGGATATTCGCTACAGTCCATTATGTGCGCATGCTCACATCACCGTATATCCGCGAGAATCAGAGACCATGGAGTTATTTAAGTAAACAATACTGCATATAATCGCTTAACAAAGATGTATTCAAATTTTAAAAACAAAATTTTTACCAAACTGATCGTTTGGACTGAAGTTCACTGGGTAAACAAAGCAAGTTGAAATACTCCCAATATCGCAATTTCATACTGTGATTTAGGTCAGCGGATAGAAATGTCGTTGTTTATAATAGATCTATAACACTTTTCACAATAAAATCAACATTTTCTGTTTCAGTTTAAAATATGTCATATAAAAACTATGTTACTCTAATAATCTAAAATGTTCGTTTGTGGTGTATCGACGTTTCTCAAAACATGTTCTTTATCCAAATTCAACTGTTCACATGTATATCGACATGACCACAAACTACGCATTACACATATGACTGACAATAGTTATCCTTATCCATCTACCAAACAACTAGTGTGGTAATAATGCCAGTAATATTGTGACAAAGTTAAAATAAAATAAATACAAAACATTATAATTTAATCGGATTACAAAAGAGATGTTTGTATTAAGTATCTGTTTAATAATCAATTTATATTTAATCTGTAAAAATAATATTTCTATTAGTATTCTAACAAAGTAGAAGAAAACAGTCAAATTTCACATGTAAAATACAAAGTATGTTTTATTTACAACTCAAGTCCTGTAAAATAGATGCACCAAGTGAACCCGACTTGAAATTTTCTATGTCTTAACATATGCACGTATGTTTCCTTGAAGCCCCGTTCTCACTGTCCCGCTTTGTCATATTCGGTGAGCTCCGTTGGGTGTCTACCCGGGGGACACCCGTGTCAGCACCGTGGTGGACTGGTTAACAGCCCCTGTCGTTTTAAATAAGTTTTTGAAATGTATACTTCGTGGCACTGTATTTTTACACAAATCGATAACAAATAAAATTATCAACGTTTTCGTGTCCAAATATGTTATACCGGAAGTGCAAGACATTACCGGAAACATATGAATAGAATATTACCACTTTGGGGTTATATAATTTTTACTTGGGGGATTTCGCCCAAGTATTGCTATACATACCATCTCAGAAATCACTACGATTTTAACTATGTAATTTCTCCACGACCAATCCATCCGAGCAAGAAACTAGTTCCAGCGAATCTCAACTTATGTCGTCATTGTCAACCATTTTAAGGAATATTTGTTTATAATAATTGAATTAATTTTCATTTGTTTGTATTATGTAAACTGTTTGAATGTTTTTGTCGATGAGTTAATGTATTTGTGCGACTAAATTCCTACGCGCTGTTAAATGACTAATGATTTTTGAGGGTCGATGAAAATGTCACTGTTAAAAGTAACCCGTTGAGCAGACGAACTTTAGGCAATTCATGGTTTAAACAGTCATATTACAGTTTAGCAAGAACATAATATTAGTGTGCCTTTGTGCTAATCGTACCCTATCTGGGTTGTTTATAGTTTGTATAAGGAGCTGAAGAATTGTGGAATTTAGACTTTTTGTAGTTTTTGGGAGGCGTTTAAGCCTCTCTATTACTACCATTGCCCATTTCTTAATACAAAATTAACCGCCTTTAGGCTGCTATGTGAATCCGCATTCAAGTAGTTCCAGAAACTGACAACATTCCCAATAATTTTTTAACTGATTTTAACCAATCAGCAACATTTGTTTATTCTAAGATCAAACATTATTGTGAAACTGTTCGTTAAATCGATATTTTTGCAAAAAAAATCACTACACCGGCCGATACTGAACTTGTTTCATAATACGAAAATGACGTGTTCATCAAATGTCCCGGCTGTAAAGCTATTTTTAGAAACTTCAGACTACGGTCAAGTGATGGTTTTATCAATGAATCGTATACGGTACTAGCTAGCCGCTTTCTATAGACTGTCTCACGCTGTGAGAGAAGTGATTACAAGACGGTACTGTAGAATCTGATAAATAGGCGCGTAGTATTATTTTAAAGCCACTTTTGATATACGCATTCAATACACGTATTACATATAAATTAATATGCACCTTTTAACAATTATTTAGATACCCAACATGCCTATATAGTCACATATGCCTATTTTGACATTCAAGACAAGATCGGCAGTAAGAAAACGAACATTAAACGTGTAAAGTCGGTTTAAGCTTTAGTAGCAGCAACCAGATCACCTCCTAACAGTACTCTCAGTGCTTTGATTAGACGTTGGATTTGTTTCTATTTCTTGCGCCTATTCATCCCCTATCCAATTCCTTATGTTATTTAGGTTTACTACTTAATAATTAGCGCGGAAACGTTTTAACAAATGTGTTTATTCTATTTATTACGCGAGTCTGACTGGTATGTCATGATGTCCACAGACACATTTGATGTTTGATAATTTTTTTAAAGACCATCTTATGAAGTAATGTGAGTGAAAAACAGAAAATGCGGGGAAACTACACACAATCTAGCATATTACTTAGGACTACAGTAGGTGTGGTGCCTTTATGAGCTCTGTTATTGTGATGGTGTGGTGTGATTTAAATGAGTCAGCTGCTATCGCGTGTCTAATACCGTGTCACAATATTCACATTTTTTTAAAATCCATTACCAATATTACCAAGAATTGTGATTGTCCCCCAAGTAACGGTACGTCAGTACTTTGATTTATGTTGGTTCCCTCCACTGTTTGAGTATTGCCCTTCAAGCGTGATGCCGATGCAACAAAAAGTTTTGTTATTGCTTCATTCCACGCACTAATCTATCCATTTCGAGAAAGAAATCACGTACGCATGTACAAAATCATCCATGCGAAACGGTTGGTGCGAAATGGCTTATGTGCATGTGATCCTCGTGTCCGACATGGATACTTTCCGTAATTGGTAGGAATGTTTTTAGTTCAGTCATTTTAGCTGAAAAAAGGGTCAACCTGAAACTGATTTTTGCAGCTTCGTCATCCACATACTATTATGAGCTCTATAAAAAAAGACCTAAGAAATATTTGCTGGGAGCTTAACAAAAATCTCATGGTTAAGGTCATTTTTTCAAATGATTGTTAAATACAAACATTACTTAGATGGTATTCTTAAAAGTCACTCGCACATATGAAGATTAAGATATACAAATGTAATTATAATGATGATACATTCCATTCTAACGTTTTTCATTTATAGAACTGTTCATGTTATTATGCTGATGATACAGTTATCTTAGCCGAAACTGTCAATGATTTAAATGGTATGTCTGAGTACATGGTATCTTCAAGTAAATGCTGCTCAAACAAATGTTAATGTATTTTGTGAGACTATCGTTTAGAAATATAACTGCTTTTCAGTATGAAGAAAACAAGTAGTTGACTTTTGAACATTCGTTTGGAAATAATCTGACCTCTAAGCGTAAAATCGGACATCTGAGTCGTAACCTTCAGGTTATAGTATATATAATATATATATATATATACGTATAATATTATATACATATATACAGTTAAAAGTGTAGACACGGCTCAATGTGGACAAGTGGTTTAGTGGTAAGTGCTAATGACTGCTGATCTGAAGGTTGTGGGTTCGATCCCTACTCCAGCCAGGTCAAAAATAGAAACGCTTTTCAGTGTTCCCACCCAACATAAATAAAATTACTCTACTTAACAGTCTTACGGACGAGACGTTAAGGAAGGCCCCGTGTATGATGCTTTACATCGGCACGTAAAAGAACAAGGGATGCTTTTGGAACTTGGGCATCTTCTGTAGCATGCACTATCCCCCAAGAACTAAAGTGACTAACCTCTTCCGGGGACCTCGCCCATATGGATTTCCAATGACGAGGGTAAATAAAGGAAATAAACCAAAAGGCACGGCTCCATACTCGCTTTCGATATATAGCTATGTTCATCACAATTGCTACAAAGCCATCAGAAACTAATTCATTTGGTTGTTATATATATATCAAAGTGATTTGATTACAAAGGTTGAACTTGTCAAAAAGGTGAATATGTCATTGTAATTGAAAATACCAAAAATAAACTGACAAGTACAGCGTATAATAAATACGTGTCTTTTTGTCTAATTTGATAAATATGAATATTTGTAGAAATAATTAGGTAGTGATTAATAATTATCTTTCTTCTGTCTGGTTTAAAAGAAAATCTAGAATTATTGCAACCGTTATTAATGTTTGGGAACAAATGAAGATTTATAAGAACTGAACTGAGCTGTGAGTAAATAAAGTCAACAACCGGTTACATAAAGTGTGTTTCTAACGATACAGGGGAGATCACTGTTTATACTATAATACTCTCGAGGACTTAAAAACGCATCACCAGACTAAAATATTATATAAAGTCAGACAGGGAAGGCAGCACCCAATTTAACCAGCCGAGCACAGAAAACATTAAAAACACACAGGGGACAATGCCCACTGAACCAACTGAGCACAGAAAACATAAAACACATACAATGCACAATGCCCAACTAAACAAGCAATGATCCGCCCAACTAAACAAGCTGTTGAAAAGTATAATAAATTAGTTTCAGCAACCAAAAGACTGAATGCCATAGCTTAGCTGAATGACCCAGTTTCCACAGTTAAACGACTATAAATGCTTATCTTTAGCTGTCAGAAATCCTAAACAAGAGTAGTGCCCAACTCACTGCCGAACAAGAAAATGATCACAAGGAATGACCTAGTTAAAATAATAAAATTGCTGAAACACATAGTTTTAGCTGCCTTAAACTCCAAAAGTTGAATAACAGAATTAAAACGCTGAAAAGGCATGGTGTCAGCTGAATGACCTAGTTTCAGCAATAAGAAGCCCCAGTCGGATAACCTAGTTTCAACACGTAAACTATCCCAGCGGAATGCCCGAGCCTCAAAAAGGCGATATATACCTAAGTGAACAACCACGCCACATAACTACAGCGGACACTCCACTCGGATGACCTAGTTTAAATAAGTAAAATAATTGAGTACAAAAAGGAAAATGATGTAGTTGAACAAGTCGAGATATGGCGTACGAGGGCCATTCAATATATTCGTAGACAATCGTTTTCATTTGATTATTATTGCGTTTTAACAATAATTTCTTACATCATTACAAACGATAACTTATTACCAACGGTCAATGCAAATTTATCTTCAATAATGCAAACCAGTAGCATGTTATCAGCCACTCTATTGCCATAGTAAAGCGCTACCACCCCGACCGACGTAACGTGCCTTTTTCATTAGTTCAACTAGTTATAACTTATGATTAAGTTGATGTACATTCCAATGTTTCTGCCAGATTATTACAACATATTATCATGGGATTTCATGAAATTATGAAGTTATTTGGACGTCGGAGTGTGAATTAAAAACTGTTTTATCAAGGTGCGTCGCGTTTTCAATAACGTCAAACCGTCTATTTCTTTACGCAAGGAAATTCATACGACTATTGAATTGTGCATAGGCTTGGAAAAAACACAGCAGACACACAAGAGCTACTACAGAGAGCGAAAGGAGAACATCCAGCATGTAGTGGTCTTGTGTTTAAGTGGCAAACAAAATTTCTGAAACGCAGCGTGGTATTTAAAACGGTACAAGGATGTGCAGATAGGCAAACGTAGTGACGTTTCACGCAACGTCCGTCCAAATGTGCAAGGTGTTTTGTATTGATTTACAACCATTATGCCAAGTCTTAATCCTTAACTTAGACTGTATAAGATATTGTGGAAGATATGTTAAATCATATACAATTTGAATGTTTATTTCTATGTTTGTCACATATATAATTTCATTTCGGGTTACCATTTGAGAATCGGCAAAACGTAAATAACTTCACTGACGTCAGATCATAAATTTCGGTGTGTGGTGGTACCGTATGGTGATGTTTATATTTTAGCCAAGTCAAAATTTATTTATTGTCGGAAAGTTGGTACAAACAAAATAACGTATAGCTTTTGTCCGACAAACAATAAGTACAATATAACAAATTATGAAGTCAATGTAACATAAAAATGTGAACATATCCTAAAATTAGCCATATTTTCTTTAAAAATGCGTTGTTTCACGAAATATGTTCAGCACTTGTATCCGAAAGGCTGAAGTTTCACGTGATGTACATGTACTTTGTTTTTTCTCTGTGTCATCGGATATTAAAATGATAAACACAGTCTACGAATTTATTGAATTACCCTCGTAATAAACAACCACAATATGAAAACAGTAATTATCTAATACATAATAAATACGTACCTTTTTGTCTGATTTATGAATATGTAATATGACTTTTCTAGAAATAATGAGATTGTGATTTTTAGATTTTTGTCCGATTTAAAAAAAGTCTCTTCTAGAATTAATGAGGTTGTGATTATAAGGAGCGACCATGAAGTCCTTGGTTGATAAAGTGTAAGGGGGGGGGGGGAGTAAAGTGTCACCTTTGAACAGTTAGGTAGAAGAAGAAGAATTTATTCAGTTTTGGTACAACAAATTACGCATTTTGAAATGAGTCAATATGACCCCTGGACAAACATAAGTAACAACAGATAAATGCATTTTAATAAATACAGTTCAATTGATATCCGATATTTTAAAATATTCTACACTGAGGACAAGAAGAATGATATAGTGGATGATGGCTTTAGTCAATCAAGCTTATTAAACAGTCATTCATCACCATATTACATATGTATATGCGAAGAAAGCAAATAACTCGTTCAGTTGTGTGTTGTGTGCTGTGCTGTGCCCTGATTGAGGTGTATATTATTTCTTTTTTCTTTGATCGGCTGTTTCAGTTGTGTGTTGCCTTCCCTGTTCTGTTATCTAATATATATTTTCATCTTATGGAATATGTTCGTTCTTCGTACAAATATAGTCTCCATTGATTGCCTTAAAGTTGTCAAAAACATTAAACATTAAACTTGAGAAAATGAGCAATGCGGAACGCGCTCAAGCCATCAGTTGTATGTATACACGAACTTCTGATTGGCCACGTGTTTTTTTTAATATTTTAGCAAAGGTATTGTAGAAGTATCTAAATAATCAAAAACCCGATGATGTCTACTTATTTTGATGGGAAACATGGTCCTTCTGAGGGCGAGAGCGCGCTCCTAATTAATCATTCTCGCCATTTTTGTGTTTCATAAAGGCCAATCGACAGAGAATCATACCAATCTTTCAATGTGTTCCCGATAAGGCGATGTATCGATACAAATTAAATTAAAAGTAGAAGGGAAGTTTTACTTTAATGCTTAATATGATTCCCGAACGGATTGAAATATCTATTTTGTACATAGCGTAAAAGTTTATTTATTTTGTACCCGATACTATGGTTATTTTAAATCATTTTTAAATTTAAAGCATTTTGGTCCTTTTTAACTTGGAAAACTATCACTCTCGATTCCCTCGATTTGTACACTTCTCAAGTTTAAAACAACTTTGGTGGCATGCCTTGACCAGTATGCACTTGAATAATCATATTGAGCACATGTATGTGATGTAGGGAAATATTGGGCATTCTGGGGTAAATAACAGTGAAAATGTTCTAAGTACAAGAAGTGTGTATTATTATTTTACATAACACAATGGTAACAGTACATTATCGATATGCAGTGCACACATGGTGTGGTTGTGTGTTGGTCATTGTGTCTTGTATGTTTTTGTGTTGTCTGTGCTCGGTTGGTTAAATTGAGTGCTGCCTTACCTGTCCGACTTGATATTATCTTTTTACTAGTTTCAGAACTTTTCCAAAGACCCTCGCGTAATATCTGACGTCAATACCTTGAGTCATAATTATGTTTATTATAAGATGCTCTACACGCCATTCGACTGCGCAGTAAAACGTAATGATCAATTTTGGACAGAGGACATTCATATTTGTTGTATCGGTAAGTTTGCATCTTCAATCTGAATTTTTTTTTAATTTGTGTACATAGAGAGTTCATCTGTCGGATTTGCTATAATAGCGTTGTTGGTAACCATTACAAAGCATGCCCAATGATGCAGTTTTACTGTTGTAACTAGGTCATTCAGCGTAGGCATTCCGCCTTTTGTTTGTTAAATCTTTTCTATTCAGCTTTTAAACAGTGGGACAAGGGATGTTTAATTTTCTTGGTCGGTAGTGTGTTGGGCACTTCTTCGTTTTAAGATTTCTGAGAGCTAAAACTAGGCATTGTAGTCCTTTTGCTGTGGAAACTGGGTCATTCAGCTAGTTATAATTTATTATACTTTTCGACAGCTTGGACTTGGGCGGATCTGCGCTTGTTTAGTTGGGCATTGTGTCTTTGTGTGTTTTATGTTTCCTGTGCTCGGTTGATTCAGTTGGGCATTGTGATTTGTGTTTTTAATGTTTTCTGTGCTCGGCTGGTTAAGTTGAGTGCTGCCTTCCCTGTCTGACTTAATATAATCTTTTTTTATACGAGTATTAATTACGGTGCATGTACACTTTTATCGAACCAAATGGAAACATGAAAAAGGACGTTGTATCTGTTCAGTCTTTTCTTGTTCATTTTTGTAATTGGCTTGTAATTGTCGCTTGTGATTTTTCTTGTTTGTTTTTTCCTTGTTGTGCCTTTCATGCTCTGCTGTGTCTTTTGATTGCTTCCTTCACTGACCGATTTGCTTCCTTCACTGACCGATTTGCTTCCTTCACTGACCGATTGCTTCCTTCACTGACCGATTGCTTCCTTCACTGACCGATTTGCTTCCTTCACTGACCGATTGCTTCCTTCACTGACCGATTTGCTTCCTTCACTGACCGATTGCTTCCTTCACTGACCGATTACTTTCTTCACTGACCGATTTGCTTCCTTCACTGACCGATTGCTTCCTTCACTGGCTGATTTGCTTCCTTCACTGACTGACCGATTGCTTCCTTCACTGACCGATTGCTTCCTTCACTGACGGATTTGCTATTATACGGGAATTAAACGAGACAGGCATTACATGTATTAGTTAGTTTTGCACATTTGCATAGAATTAATCTAAGGTACAGTCAACTATGTTTAGTCAAATTCGTCAGACACCGGCGAAATTTGGTTGATTAATAATACTCGATGATGAATCTTTGCTCAAGCTAGCCTTTGTTAGACGCAATATATCCAGGCTATATGTTTCAAAAATGTCATTTATACAATCACGTATAAGTTTTTTCCATTGTTAATTTTCCATGATTTATAGTTCAGATTTGAAAATGGACCTATACGTTGCTATGGTAGTAATCTACAGTTTGCTTATTGTTTACCCGGCTTGCGGAGATTCGATGAACACAACGTTTAAAGACAAGATAATTGGTTTTCTGCAAGAACTATGTCCTCGATCTGGTGTGTGCTCTAATGAAGATGAAGACAAAAAGTCGTGTTGCCGAGGTTTTTTTTGATTTATGTATTTATTTATTTGTTCATATCATTTTATGGTCACAGTATAACTAAACTGTAAATTTGATTATCCTGTCAAAATCTTGACTTTTGTTATAAAGTCTAAAATATGCTTCGTTCAATTCCAAATGACTGGTTTAGTTTCATATGACTGGTTTACTTCCATATGACTGGTTGTAATCCACGACGAAGCATGATAAGAAACCATCATATATAGTGAAACTCCTTTTCTGTAAATTTGACGTAGGTGTGTGGATACAATTAATTTTAGTTTGTTTCCAAATGTAAGTTGATATGATTTCACATATAAAGACTGTATGTCACTGGTACAGTTTAATACTAAATTTGCTTCAGGAATTAGTAATTCTTTTTAACTGTGGCAATTTCGTTTGATTCACCGGCTGCATATGTGTCTCCACTGTACATGAAATTCGTGTGAGTTTTGCGCGTTGTTATGGATGTAACGCAACCTTTTAACAAGTTTTAGACATTATGCGACAATAAGTTGGCGTAGCTTGTTATTCTGGAACTACACATGAAGCACAGAAGCAATATCACACCTTAATTTGATTAGCGCAGACGAATCACTTTATTTTGTTAAGTGTTGCGTTTTCAAAGTGTACCGATATTTTATTTTTGCTTTGTTTTCACTGATTATTACAGCTTGTTCCTGTGCTCCGGATTGCTTCAACGATAATTGTTGTTTTCCTGAACAACCGGAGAATCGATCCGATGGAACCACCATACACCCTCTCAAACGACCTCATAGTCAGTGTCTTTACCCACTCTCTGAGCCGCACGAGGACGCTTTGACCAGAGTTTTAAACCAAGCCTACTACATGGTCACATCATCTCTAAATGAGAAATCCAGTTCAGTTGTGCCTTGTGGTGACATGCAAGTAGCACCATGGGGGAGCTTGTATCCTGTCTTTTCTCTAGAAGATGGAACCATTTATAAAAACCGATTCTGTGCGGAAGAGAATCACGTGACGGAATGGGAATTGTGGGATGGTTATCTAGTATGTGATGATAAAAATGCTGCCTCCACCGCTTCTCTATACGACGGTATGGTTCCTGAGACATGCAAAATACAGTTCGATTATGATGTTGATCTTCTTGAGTCTGAAATATGCTATGTACGAGGCGATTATAAGGACATTTGCTGGGAAGATGAGTTTCCAATCCCAGCAATAACAACGGCATCCAAAGATGAAATAATAACAGCTTGCATCAGTGGTACTATGTCGCCATACAGAGGGTTTGTAAACGTATTCTGTAACATATGTTCTGGTCAACCGCTCGGCACATGTTCAGAAACTCACGATGGTTACAAGGGAACATTTGGTCAACCAGGATTTGCGGCATTTATAGATTCACGCTATCTACATACTAGTAGTAACGATGAGAGCGAGTCTTACACAATGACAATTCCCAAACAGAATTTGAATACTGCGTGTATTGTTAATGGTGTCCAAAATGATTTAGTAAGTTTACGTTTATAATCTTCAAACACATAATTTTGAATACTGCGTGCATCGCTTATGATGTCCAAAATGATTTAGTAAGTTTATATTTATAATCTTCAAACACATAATTTTGAATACTGCGTGCATCGTTTATGATGTCCAAAATGATTTAGTAAGTTTATATTTATAATCTTCAAACACATAATTTTGAATACTGCGTGCATCGTTTATGATGTCCAAAATGATTTAGTAAGTTTATATTTATGATCTTCAAACGCACCATTTTGAATACTGCGTGCATCGTTTATGATGTCCAAAATGATTTAGTAAGTTTATATTTATGATCTTCAAACGCACCATTTTGAATACTGCGTGCATCGTTTATGATGTCCAAAATGATTTAGTAAGTTTATATTTATAATCTTCAAACACATAATTTTGAATACTGCGTGCATCGTTTATGATGTCCAAAATGATTTAGTAAGTTTATATTTATAATCTTCAAACACATAATTTTGAATACTGCGTGCATCGTTTATGATGTCGAAAATGATTTAGTAAGTTTATATTTATAATCTTCAAACGCACCATTTTGAATACTGCGTGTATTGTTAATGATGTCGAAAATGATTTAGTAAGTTTATATTTATAATCTTCAAACACACCATTTTGAATACTGCGTGTATCCTTAATGATGTCCAAAATGATTTAGTAAGTTTATATTTATAATCTTCAAACACATCAATCTTGCTGTTATGAACGAATACATTTAGAATATACATAATCTATGTCTTTCTATTGGAGTACATTATGTTTACTCTTAATACCGACTGCCTCCGCCAAACGTGTTCCGTCTTCTTGACCTGGACGGTATAAAGAACCGCTTGGTCGTCTTATAAATATCATACTCGGTTTGTTTCCTAATCACAATAGCTTATACCAATCCGTGTTTCTCATACTGATCTCGAACTTGAGTGTGTTATGGTCGTTATTCAAGCGTGATTGGCTTTATCTATTGTTATAGATCTGGGCACGAAATACTTAAATATACCCAAATATCAAATATGTATACCCTAATATAACGTAATATCTACAAATTTTACCAAAATATTTGCATTTTATGAACAATTTAGCGAAAATATCTATTTACGCTGTTTAATGAATACTAGTAAACAAATGTAAAATAGTAAGTTTCGAGAGCTGTAGTTGGATTCATGCGTTTGTTATCCGTTTTGTTTGGATCGGTATGTATCTGTTTAAAGTGAACGTTTCGTGGACATCACACAGCGGTTCTCTTGTCAGTTTAACCGTTTCATTGACGTTTGATGCGTTCATTGGATGGAGGCGCACGAACCGTCTGTCAAACATCTATAAAAGTATAAATACTATTTAGGTAACTACAGAGATACTTTGAAACAGATGAGAGCCGTCTATCGTGACCAGTATTTGGACGTTCTAAACATGAAACGACCAGTACCGTCAACCAACGATACATTTCTATGTTTGTTAATATTGTTATGTACAAGTCAAATACTTTTCTCCGAACAGATTATTTACCGACTAGTATTATCGACTTCATTACCGGTTAATCTCACCTAATCAACTCTACTTGAAACCTGTATGTTTTAGTTTATGTACAGTGGTACATACACGGTGTTTAAAGGCATTAAAAAGCTTCAAAATCTTAGGGTCTTAAAAACCATTGAGTTGAATAGTACGAATCGGGTTGGGGTGGAATAGTTCTTGCAGTTCTGGGTTAAATGAGCTAGGTTTGAATAAGCTGACATTATTTACAGGGTTCCGCGTACCGCACATTAATTAAATGTATACGACACTATACATGTATATCAATTGTAAAGAATCAGACCCACAGTGTGACACCGAATAAGCGAGAGTATCTGGCTCAGTTCCACACTGTATATGATTACGTAACAGTCCTTGCAGACGATAACACCGTTTATTCATGAAGCCAAATTGATCACGTGACTCTGCGCAATATGATTTGACGCAGCCCACCAATTACCATAAATGGCGACTATGTAATGGGGTGTATCTTTAATACTATTATATCGTTGGTTTTCAAACTTCGCCATAACATTACATGCTACAAGTTGGACGACGTCTGCAAAAATGACGACATTTGGACGTTATGTACTAAAATAAACAAAAGTTGAACTCCAAAAGTGCCAACTTCGTGACGCAAAAGTGACGTCACCAGAAAGTAAGGAAAAACGGACAAACACAAAGTTCTTTCAACATCAAGATGATTAAGTCCTCTGAATCGTATGAAATTATCGTAACTACATTTTGAAAAACAGTGCTGCGAGTCGTTTATCAATTTTAGAATGGCACAAATGCTTTAATGATAACTGTTAAGCTTCGTAAGACAGGGAAGTAATAGGAAATCATAAGAACGTCTGTGACGTCAGTTACCGAGACATTTTCAAAATACCAACGTTTCATGGTACGGATTCTCGCCCAGATATTCGATGTAAGATCCGAAAAATACATGCGATTCTAACCAACGCTTTATTTGTGTGAGTCATTGTGGTACTGGAAAGTATTCATCACCCTATATCACTATAAACGTCGTATTTCGTAGCCCTATAGGAGCACTAACGCCGTGTAAAATAGCGCGACGTCATTAAAAATTGTGCGCCGGGTCAACGTTAGTGACCTTTTTTAGTCACCTGTAACTCTCGGACCGCGTATATGTTTTAGTTGATATGTTTACAGTATGTAGAAAAAAGATTCCGATTTATGCTGGTATATAATTTCACTTATTTCGTTTAACCATGCAATAGTCCTGTTTATTTTTGAACGTTCCACGTACGTGGTGATGTGCTCCTCCATAGCCAAATCGCTTTATGCATTCCATTATGCACGTATTACCTGCGGCCTCGAGACCGCAGGTAATGAAATAATTTGTAATATTTTTTCCAGGTTCGGGAAGAATGCCGAAGAATTTCCTGTCCAGCAGGTCAGATATACGACGATACAAATACGTGCATATATCCCGGAAACAAGTGGTTAGTTAAAAGGATTATGTTACAACTAGATATAACATCAGAACAACCCTTCTCCATTATACCATTATTAACATCTTTTGAAAACCTTAAATCTCCTTTCTCCAAAGGTTGGAACATAAACATGGTTATGTACCGGGGCACAAACGAAAACAATATTTTAAGTAGTATAATAGTAGTTCAAACCTTGAATTTTCAAAAACCGTTTAAACCGTCAATCGTTCTTAAGCGTATACATAAAGCTGTGAATAAACCCTGGCTTCTCGTATCCAACAATGCAACCACTTCATTAAATGCCAAATTTTATGGAAGACCTTTGCTGGGACATGATATTTTATATTCGTCCAATGACTTCGAAATCGTGGAGGCGGTACCTATAACCAGTTTATATTTCTGTGATCAGGTAGCGCTACATCCAGGGGAGTATGTATACAATAGTCATGATAGCACTTTGACCAACTTGATCACAAACGATACTGTGTTTAAGTCAGATTTTACATGGATTGATACCCTTAACGGCACCTCCCCAGCGGTTTGTCTTGATACATCCGGCTTACAGAGGATGGTTACCTCGAATGCTCTGACACCGGAACCATGTACGGTAGTTTGTCTTATAATGGTGCTTCTTAGTAAAGCATTGCAGACCATCATTCAGTGACTCAAGTGATTTGTGTCATCTTTGCAGTAGTTGTTTAGAAAGTACAGTAATTGTCAGTATTCATTAAACTGCAACATACGATACGATATCTGGATCCTTATATTTCCATTAGTACTTTAAATCAAAATGAAATTATTTGTTTTCTACGAGTAAGACGGTCAAAACAAGGGAGATCACTCTTATTTATACGAAATGGTGCTTGTTGTTTCACGCACCAATAACTTCATATCAATAGTATTTTGATCGCAAATTCTTCTCAGAAATCAATGTTGATGGTCTATGGCTTACATACATGTATGATATGCCAAATTCCAATCAATAAAACTAATCGCAAATTGTCAATGAAAAGTAGCATGCTTTTTTGACTAATTTTGACACCTATTTTCGCGACTTTGAGATGCTCTTATTTTGTTCAAAATGGCAATCAAGTACAGCAAATCATGTTTTTATGGAAGGAATTTACATTATTTACGGTATGATAGCTGTGGAATAATATTATTTCCCGAAAGGAAGTTTTAATCGACAGTTATTCGCAAAAAGTCGCAGTGTTTATTACTAGCCATTTGCAAAGGCAACAGAAACAACATTCCGGTAATTAAATTGTATTGATTTTTTTCACGAAATATTGCCGAAATCTTGATGGTTCCAGAAATGTAAAAGGATTTAAAGATATCAACGAAGTTTCTTATTTGTGACCCAAGTGACAATACATATCGAACACCCCTCGTATATACTAGTATTGACACATTTTAAACATTACAAAACAAATGACAATGTCAACCCTTGAACTACAAGTAACAATAGTCGTCCTCGAACTGTAACGTAGGAACTATTCGTGTTTCAATGCAAATGTTACGGTAGTATCTTCTTGACAATAACAATCTTTATTTCATTATTATGTTCATGAATTACTGATTAAATAGATTGTAGCAAGTATGTCTTATATGTTTTTTGTGAAGTTGTATAAAGTTGACATATAGAAAATGTTACTCAACATTTAACATATGGATTACTTTATCTTGTTAAATATTCGTCATATGATACAGGATATGCGTGAAGTTGACATCCTCGCAGCTTATCCAAACTACTGAAGGTAAATCCACCCACCACCCAAACACAATACACACTACAAGTATAACACTACAAGTATAACACTACAAGTATAACACTACATGTATAACACTACATGTATAACACTACAAGTATAACACTACAAGTATAACACTACAAGTATAACACTACATGTATAACACTACAAGTATAACACTACATGTATAACACTACAAGTATAACACTACAAGTATAACACTACATGTATAACACTACATGTATAACACTACATGTATAACACTACATGTATAACACTACATGTATAACACTACAAGTATAACACTACATGTATAACACTACAAGTATAACACTACAAGTATAACACTACATGTATAACACTACATGTATAACACTACATGTATAACACTACAAGTATAACACTACATGTATAACACTACATGTATAACACTACATGTATAACACTACATGTATAACACTACAAGTATAACACAACATGTATAACACTACATGTATAACACAACATGTATAACACTACAAGTATAACACTACATGTATAACACTACATGTATAACACAACATGTATAACACTACAAGTATAACACTACATGTATAACACTACATGTATAACACTACATGTATAACACTACAAGTATAACACTACATAACACCGTCTTAGAATCCTGGCATTGGTAAAGGTACTAGTTCTTTTCTCAACAGTTTTCAGTAACTAGTAACTCGTATATTACATGTATACGATAGCAGATTCACCTCGACAGTTTTCCTAGACATAGCCAAGATCGGACTTTTACGTAGATGATTGAGAACATACTAAATGAAAAAGGATTATATTAAGTCAGACAGGGAATGCAGCACTCATCTTAACCAGCCGAGCACAGAAAACATTAAAAACCAACAAAGCACATTTACCCAACTGAAAACACGGCATCCCGTACCGAAAGTCTGCCGCCTCAGTCAGTCAAACTAAAACGGAACGAGAGCCAGGTGAAGAGGAAAATAACAACTGGACATTACACATCAACAGGACAATCTACAACATATATATAGTGTACATGGAATTTTGAAATATACGAAGCAGCCTTGTGCTGGACAACGAAATTGCAGAATGGCACATACAAAATGAACAAAGTTTAACATGAATGTGAAGTTAAAATAGTTATTTATGCTGATTCCAGTTCCTGGTGATGAGTTCAGTTCACATAACTTTACTTAAATGTTTTAGCTGCTATAGTTTTCTCACAATAGCATAAGAAAGTCAAATATTTGCTATAAGATATGTCTATGAAACATGCCCAGGGCTGGTATTCAATATTGATCTTACTTGACTTAGGATCAGGACAACCAATCAGATCTCACCATACTAGACTCTTGGACAGTAACAGGCAATACGATTGGCTATCTTTATTCACCAATTAAATAAGATCAATATTGAATACCATCCCAGGTATGTATTCTAACCAGTACTAACTTCAATTCTAACTGCTCTGTTTTTAATAAAAATATGAATATAAAAGCTTTATAAGAAGACTAAAAGAAGTGAAGAAAACAATCACCGACATGTTTACGTTTGATACGCCCGCCATCTTGGAGTGTCCCATCCGGTGAACGGAAAATTCCTGCCGGCGCTGTTACACAACATTGTACTTACCCTTCCTTTAGGAACTATCCTGTGTGAAGGGAAATCGAAGTCGTTGTCAAATTTTCATGTCAGAGTATGAACTGCCACAATCTATATCACCCAGTTACGAATCCAGTGTATTAATTATCAACTGGACCACGTCTGCGGCTAGTGCATTTAATACCACTTCTTCGGTCAGCGTCCATTAATTTGTGTTCAACGAATTTCTAATCGGTATCTTATAATCTAACTCATTCTCATCACATTAAATGTTTTTTATGAAAGGCAATCGACGAGAATAAACTTGCCTATCAAATACAACCGTGCGCACGATGTCACGTGTGCGAGGTCACGAGCACCTATGCTATTCTTGTACCTAGCTTACAGAATATTGTATTGAATGCAAAAATAACCACACTTAACAGATTAAATATGTCAGATATTGTATTTTAATATTTGCACAACCTTTTCTTCATCGGTTATGTTTAGCAATTGTAAGACAATCAAGAAAAGATATAGTTTGTCAACCCTTATAGAATTTTTAGTAATATTATTGAAATGGAGACAGAAAAAAAGTTTGGTCAATGCTTATACAACTAATAAGAAATACTAGTAGTGAAACCGGGTACATTTACACACGAGACACTAGAAATATTAAAAACAAAAGAGAGTTTATCCAATTTATGTAGTATTTTTACCTTTACATCGGTGAAAAAATATCAATATATCCCCAATTTTAACTGGAACACATTGGAGATATGGAGAAAATATTTGTCAAGTTTTCGATCTTGAATTTGCAAGATATTTCTTTGTTTTGTTTTTTCTTCGAGTTCTGTAAACACAACGGTTGAGACCACTTGTGAGTAAATTGAAGTAACTCCAAAATGGATCGGAACTAAACTAAAAATGATGGGCAAGTACCAGACTGCATGGTTTGTACATAGAAAAAGTAGTAGATCACCTTTTTATGAAGTACTTCTAATACTCGATTTGAAGAATTGGTAACATTTTTATTATGTTTTTCGATCTCATACTTAATACACGCATGTGCAGAAAGGGATATTGCTCACGTTAGACTGGAAACCACGCAAACTTGTACGCTTTTTCCTATGCTATGAGTCAAAACGTTCGCATATCGTCGATGGGTAGTCAAATATCATGGTTTTCCAAATTATCTAGAAATCAACAAGGCCTCGATCTCCCGAAGCATCTCAAGTAGAAATATCTTCTCAAATTGAGATTTTTCTCAAATCAGAGTCTGAATTTGAGATAAATATGAAGCTTGAGCTCTCAAAATTTTACTGTAATAAACTCAGAATAATGTTTTTGTTTTGTTAATCCAATTAACAGTACAATTTCACATGGAAACTATTTCAAAAGATAGGTGACAAAATTTTAGTTGAAACTGAGATCAGATTGAGATGTTTCAGGAGATCGGGACAGGAATCGCCGGGTTAAAAATCCAGCGCATTACATTATTTAAACATTCATACGTCGATATTAATTCAGAAATGGTTCAAATTATTTCATATATGAGCCAGTCTCCAGGAAAACCTGCTATTTTGACATTATGTAATTACTACATGTAACAAGGTTTTAAAAAAGCTTTAAAATAAGAAAAAATGACATATATATAGATTAAGTAATGTATCCATCCATTTCTATATCTTAACTTTAAAAGTTCTTATGAATTATGTCGAAATCATTTACTTCGTTGCTATGGTGAACAATTTCAGAAAAGTACTCTGATTGAAAAAAACGGAAGTTAGTTGTTTAAAATAGTAGTGGCCTTTCTCTAAATGTGAACATTTACAATTTGAATATATATTTTAAAACTTAAAACATTATTCTAAAGCATGATACAATTTGAACAGTTTATGTCAAGAATTGATCAAATCCTGTATTTATAGAGTGCATTTAACAACGACGTCGAAAAACGTTTGAATGACATTCGCGACGTCACACAAAAAAGCACTGAAAAGGGCCTCTACAAAACAGCTGGTACTTCCTTAAAATCAAGATGCTAACAAAATTTCTTTTGCATTTTGCTTAATTAAGATTACCTTTTTAAAACATAAAAAACTCAAAATCAAATGTTTTGTCAAAATAGCAGGTTTAATTTTCCTGGAGACTGGCTCATAATTATATTGATAATGTATTATTGGTATAAAGAACGAAACCCATGCATAGGGGATATTCTACGTATATAGAAACCTTCGTAATCAGGCATTCCCTTTTATAATTGTCTACACAAGCAAATTGTTGACAGACGCCTAATCACAAAAGTTCACCTGTCCCTTTTGTAATTGACAAATCCAGAGCACTTACCACCATGTGGGTATGTATCAACTCCGCGGTCTCCCATTCATTAATATAATATGATACATGTATACAGGGAAAGACATCATGTCCAGATCGCAACACCAACAATTTTACAAACAGCCCTGTAACTGTTACAAAAAAGAAGTTAATCACATATTGTTTTCCCCAGTAGCAAGCTTATATAAATACATTTATAAATACATTTTCTTAAAATAAATAACCAATCTTATGTCAAAATACAAATGAATATCGCACTCTAGCCGTTACAAATGCATACATGTTGAAAATATACTCGATTTCATGAACAAGCACGCGAGCTAACCATACTATCTAAGGGCTCTTCACATGGGAGTGATAACCAAAACAACGATGTATACATACGCCGAAACGAACTTTTTATACGGGCTGAGGAATCGAGTACGCTGATAGAATCTATATTCTATTTCCCCCAATAATTATTTATCAGAAACAAAAGAACAGGGCGGAGATTTATTCAAGGAGCTTTCGTGTTACTATTTTTATCGTTATTAAACTGTCTAGATTTCTATGCATGAATGATGAATCATGTTTGATTGGATCCGATACGAAAAGGGGCAAGCAAACCAAAATAGAGTTTTTAAAAATGTTTTGATTAAAATGTTAACGTGGTGGTTCTGTGTGCCATATAGAGAATCTCGTATTACTGTCCGGTGAGAACAATGATATCAGACAAGGTGGTATCGTTCGGGTGGTAAGCTCTAGCCGTATTTATTTGGCATCTACGCAGAGATAACGCGCATCAGCTATATAATGACGTCATGACGTCACATTAAGAACGTCAATTATTACTAATTGTAATTTAAGTGATTCAGGGGTTACTTCATTTTGGTTCATAAATATATCTTGTGTACACAGCAAAATTTATATTTTTTTTGGCAATGTCACGGTTAACGTAAAATCATGTTGTTTTTAAACGCCCTGGCCCCAATTCCACGAAAAAACTTAAGTTATTGCTCAGCTGAGACTGCTATTTTAAAAACATATTTTGTTGGGTAAATGACGTTTATGTATACTTTTATATATTGTTACATCACAGTTAGATGCAAATTTAATAGAGCAATACAAAATAAGTCTGATTTTTACAGAAAATAGTGCTTTTAAGTTATAAAAATAAAAAACGTAAGTCTGTTATAGCAAGCTCAAGTACACAGTTTTTTATTGTTCATTACAGTTGGATTTCAATGAGCATTTCATACAAAAATCACCTACAAAATCATTATTTAGCAATAAATACACAGTTTCTGGTAGCAATCTACTTCACAAGACTATAATTGTAGTCATATAATATTAATTAATATTTAATTGATTAATGTGATATACTTCCGGTCAAATGTGAATGATCATCTATTTTCGCTGTCAGAAAATATTGCTGATTTATGAGAAATTCTTTGGAAGTGAAATCTTGAATTGTTCAGTTGTGATAAAGAAGTGTCAGTTGTTGATATATGCTGATTAAATAGTTGTGAAAAGGCGATTTTGAGACTTTGTGGACGATTTTCAAATCGGTGGTCAGCTGATTTGGTCAGTGGCAGTTTGAGGATATACACAGATACATTTTGGTATTACATCGTGTTTTCTAGTGGATTTTGACATTATACATGATATATATCATATATGTGGATATTTAGTGGCCAGCGGTGGAACGATTTGAGGTGAAATTTTGACTTTGTGAGATTTAAACCGGCTTCGATTTACATGTTTACATTCATCTGTTACTATAAATAGTAACATCGATACTCTAATTATTGTGTATTGAATTTTCACGCCGTGTAAACCGGAGTACGTCGCTCGATTCGTCACGCTTGACTGAACAGCTAAACAAGAGCGCTTTGTAAGTAAAGAGTCGCTCGTGGCTTGAAGCTCGACTAGTAACTATGGCTGATACAAATAAAAGTGGACTTTCTGTAACTGATACCGAGGCAGAGGAATACGTTGAATCCATTATGGCTTCACAACTTATAACGAGAGTTGATACACCAATGCATACAGGAAGAAAGCGTCACCACTCTGAGACAGATGCAACGGATATCTGTATAGATTCAACTGTTAAGAAGCCGCGATTTACTACTAAGGCTAAACGTAATTTGTATGGTGATATCCCTTTCCCAGCACCAAAAACTGTTACTGTAACATCTGCTGACGTACACGTTGATGGTAAAACTTCGATTGAACAAATGCTGTCTAAGCTGTCTGCTGACATGCATATGTTGTTTTCTTCACTTAGTGAACGCGTGAACGATCTGGAGAAAGGACTTGAACAAAAGATCGCAAATAAAGTTGCTCAAGTACTGGACAAACGGGTGACAACGGAGATGAACCGCATCCGTAAGGATGTGGACGAACGCATGAGTGATATAAAGGAGTCTATCTGTGATGAATTTAAAGCTGAAATTGTATTAGTGAACACTAAGATCGAATCATTGTCAAATAGTGCAACAGTCAACAATTCAGATAATGATATTACGTTGAACATTGTCATCAGAGACCTTCCTGAAACTGAAAATGAAAACACTGCAATAAAAGTGAACAAACTTATCAAAGACGGTCTTAAGGTCCATGGAGTGACATGTAAAAGTGCTGATAGGAAAAATTCACGATCTTCATCCAAACCTGGTCTTGTCATCGCCAAAATGAGATCTCATGAAGATAAAAGGAAGGTGATGTCTAACAAGTCTAAGTTGTTAGATCACCAACAGTACTCTGGCGTATTTGTGCAACATGACCAATCTCAGGCAGATCGTGTTATGGCTAACAATTTCCGGACCATACTACAGTCACTTAAAGGAAGTAATCTGACCGTTCGAGGCTCAAGGGTTGTTCAGAAGAATGCGTCAAACCAACAAAGCAGTCGTCGCAACACTCAATGGATATAGACAGTATCCCAATACGCACGGTGCTGCACATGGTCGCGACAACAATGTGTCTAATGTTAGTGACAGAAGGTTCAATTCTTCTGAATCTAATTCTAGAGAGGATCGTAGCAATCGAAGGCCAAACAACAATACGACTGGTCGTGGGCGCGGTGGAAGAGGAAGAAACAACGGTGGTCAAAATAGACGCTATTAGCTAAATGTCGGGTTCTGGAACGTGAGAGGGTGGAACTCTGAAAGTTCGTCTGATAACTCTTTTTTAAGATCTAGTTGTCTTTTAGAAAATAATTATGACATTTTAGGTGTTGCTGAAACACACCTTGTTAATAATAATGTCTTAGATATTAAAGGTTATAAATGGTATGGTTTTAATAGACAAAATATACATGTCAATGCTAGAAATGGCTCAGGAGGAGTCGGGTTTTTAATAAAGCAATCTTTATGTGATATGTTTAATATATGTATTGTAGATAACACTTGTGAAGGTATTTTATGGTTAAAAATGTCACATAAAAGTAGTAACCTAATTTTGTTTCCATGCGTATGTTATTTGCCACCACAAAATTCTTCCCGTCCTTTTGATGTTAATGCTTTTTATGACCAATTGTTAGCAACTGTCTATTCATACCAAACTGATGAGTTGGTATTTGTATGTGGTGATTTTAACAGCCGAACTGGAAATTTAGATGATTATATCCCTGGTGTTGATTCTATACCTCCCCGTGATGTAATAGATTTTTCGACTAATGCATACGGCGAGTTGTTTGTAGATTTTTTAATTAATACGAATATGTGTATACTGAATGGTAGGAACACCGTCAAAAATGATTTTACTTCTGTTTCGGTGAAAGGTGCCTCAGTTGTTGATTATTGTATTGTACGTCATGAAGATTTAGATATATTCTCAGATTTTAATGTTGATTTAACATGTGATGTTATAAACAAATGTGACAACCTTATGAATATCGCCCCGACATGTATACCTGACCATTCTTTGTTATCATGGAAAATTACTTGTCAATGTTCTCCATATATATATGAGACAGGTGAACCTGAAAGCAATTCGTATGTTAAATTTGATCGGAGTTATTTTAACAACAGTTTTCTTAGCAGTCAATATGTATTGTATTATGTTAATAATACTATTGATAAATTAGAACATGGTCTGAGAACACAAACTGACATAGACTCGGTTTACGAGGAATGGTGTACTATAATTAATAATAATATGTATGAGAACATTCCTTTTAAAATTGTGTCTTCATCCTGTAAAACTAGAAAACACCGTCCTGGTAAACCGTGGTGGAATGACAGTTTGTCAGATTTGTGGGACAAACTTTCACAGTCAGAACGTAACTGGCTTAGTTGTAATAGTAGAGCAGATAAGGTAAAGTTGAAAAATGAATATGTACAAATGCGAAAACGGTTTGATACAGAAGTTCAGAGGGCGAAGCGTCGTCATTGGTATGACATGCAACAGGAATTGTTATCTGACTGTAATATTGACCAGTCCAAGTTTTGGAAGTCTATTGGCAAAATAGGTATTGGCCATAGTAAAAAGAAAACAATTCCTGCTGAAGTGTTATTGGATGATGGTACTACGTCTTCTAGCACTGATGTAATCTTAGAAAAATGGCGGTCTGATTTTTGTTCTCTTTTTAATAATCCAGATGTAGATTCTACATCTGTACCTAATTGGTCTAACGTAATAGACGATTCTCTGCCATTTAATGACCATATATCTATACAAGAAGTCAAGAAAGCTGTAGATGCTGCCAACCGGGGTAAAGCATGTGGTGTTGATGGGATACCATCTGAAGCTTTAAAAAATGATACGACTGTTATGTTTTTACATGTTTTATTCAATATTTGTTTTAGTAATGGCATTATTCCATCTGTATGGGGGAAATGTGTAATTAACCCTATTCCCAAATCTGCAAGTCTAGATGCTAGAAACCCATTGTCTTATAGGGGTATTTCATTAGCATCCTCTATATAAGTTGTATTGTTATATTTTGAACAGTAGATTAAGTAAATGGTCGGAATCAAATGACATCATTATTGATGAACAGAACGGTTTTAGACAGAAACGCAGTACGATCGATCAGCTTTCTACACTCACTACTATTATTGATACTAGAAAAAAGCTAAAACGTTCTACCTTTTGCACCTTTATACATTTTAAAAAAGCATATGACTATATTAATCGTGATTTGCTCTGGAAAAAACTGTGTGATTTGGGTATTAAAGGTAAAATGTTAACAGCCATACAATCTTTGTATTCATCAGTTTCATCTTGTGTCAGAGTAAACGGTCTATGTACCGATTGGTTCAATGTTAGATCGGGATTGCGTCAGGGTTGTATATTATCTCCCCTTTTGTTTAACCTATTTATTAATGACCTTGCATTATATTTGAAGTCTTTTGATATTGGAGTGCAGTGTGGAACAGAGAAGATATGTATTTTGCTGTACGCAGACGATATTATTTTACTTGCTGAAAATGATAGAGACTTGCAATGTTTACTGAATGCTCTACATGATTGGTGTAATATCAATGGTATGTCTATCAACAAAAATAAAAGTCAAATTGTACATTTTCGACCACAGTCTATCGAAAGAACACTTACTAACTTTTACATTGGAAATGATCAGTTAGAGATAGTGGATAGATATAAATACTTAGGTCTTATATTAAGTGAACACTTAGACTATAATATTACAGCAAAGTCAGTAGCTCAAAGTGCAAGTCGTGCCCTCGGTCTTGTTATTGCTAAATGCAAGTCTATCGGGGGAGTACCGTATAATGTTTTTACACAACTGTATGATTCGGTGGTTTGGCCAACTATTAGTTACGGTGCCGCTATTTGGGGTCAAACTTCATATTCATGTATTAACGCAGTACATAATCGCGCGATGCGTTTCTTTTTAGGAGTTGGCAGATATACGCCAAACGCAGCCGTGGCCGGTGAAATGGCATGGACCGCTCCGAATATAAGGCAATGGAAATCCGTTTCCTTATACTGGGCCAGGTTGTCAAACATGAATACTAATCGTATAAATAAGCGAATTGCACTTTGGGCCTCTGCTTTGTCAAGTAGATTATGTTCAAATTGGTTTTATACTGTAAAGAATATGTTGAATAAGTGTGATTTAGAACAGTTCTGTGATATTAATATTGCTATTCATAATCATGTACTTGTTGAAAAACTTGCATCTGCTTTACATGTAAAATATTGTAATGACTGGAACCAATCAATCAATGATGTCACAGGACCGTCGGGCCGTGGTGGCAACAAATTACGTACATACCAATTATTTAAAACTGACTTCTCTGTTGAAACGTACTGTAAAATCATTATGCCACCACGACACAGAGCCGCCTTTAGCAAATTTCGATGTGGGGTGGCTCCCATACGTATAGAGACTGGCAGGTACGAAGGCATTCCGATACATAACAGAAAATGTCCGTTCTGTGACATCATTGAAGATGAGAAACATGTGATATTAGATAGTATTTCTTACTCTGATTTGAGACAAACGTTGTACACAAAAGCAACTTCAATTGATTATAATTTTTTGAATATGTCAGATATGGATAAATTAATCTTTCTTTTCAAAAACTCAGAGATGATACGTATAAGTGCCAAAACCTGCTACAATATTTTACAGCGTCGTTCTTTTTATCTTTGTAAATAATGTACGTATTTGATTAAATTATAATATTTTAGTTCGTCTGAAGAACAGTTGTTAATCAAATTAGAACCAATCTGATTGGTCCTAAGTAGATTTCATAAGTCATTTCTTAAATATGCGCTATAGTGCACGGTAACTCTCAGTATCTTAATAATTTCTATTTTTTTTAATTTTTATTTTAATAAGGATTAACAACTGTTTTTTCAGTTTTAAACACATACTATGTAACAATGTGTAATATCAGATTTTTATATACGGTACATGTACCTTGTGATATTTGATGTTTTATTATAATGTAGATAATGTCTCTTATAACTCTTATTAAGAGTGGCTATATATGATTTGTGTTTATGTCGTGTGTAATATATGTTGTAAATATAGATGAGACTCAAATAAATAAATAAATAAATAAATATAATAAATTTAAAATTGCAGTCTCAGCTGAGCAATAACTTAAGTTTTTCGTGGAATTTGGGATTTCCAAACTTCAAACTAGAACAAATATAATGAAACTAGATCAATGTCAAAAATCTATGTAAAAAGAAGATAATAAAGTTCTAGGTGTGTTATTAAGTGATATTGAAGCTCCATATTTTTACTGAAATCTGATTACTTAATTTATAATATTTGATAAATATCCTATGGGCCAACACAAAAATCTTATGTATTCTTCGGTTTATTGCATGTATTGAGTGTAATAAAGATATGTAATGTTACATTGTGAAAATTGCGTGTTACAATTTTAATTGGATTATCGACGATAATTGGATTATCACACCTAGCCACGTGTCACCCCCCTGGCTGTTTGTTTAATTGTATTGTAAGTGATCATTTTCGCGGGATTTGCAATTGTAGTTGTGACATTTATTTAAATAATCAGGCAAATCATAATGATTAAATAAAAGTTGTTTCTGTTGTAACAGGCCTGCCATAATAAAATCATGCAAAAGCCTGAGATTTGAGCAAACATTGAATTAAAGCGAGCGAAGATGACAAATTCAATATTCTGCGCTAA
The DNA here is from genome assembly GCA_947247005.1 of Spisula solida. Lineage (NCBI taxonomy): Eukaryota > Metazoa > Mollusca > Bivalvia > Venerida > Mactridae > Spisula > Spisula solida. The sequence continues at coordinate 50,528,129 of OX365950.1, forward strand.
GCGCGCGAACCACCTAATTATAAGCCCATCAAGCATTCAAATGGCCTAATAAAAAAAATAATTTATTAAATTTTAATAAGATAAAGCCATACAAACTAATTGTTCTGTAATATTAAGGTCCTAGAGTAAAACCAATGTAAAAGAGCTCTACATTAAAAAAAATGGTAGCCTTGTCTAGGCAAAATTTAAAAAAATGCAATTTCCTCAATTCTAATAAATGAAGTAGCAAAATACATTTAGCTGACTTGAACAAATATCGACAAGTACATTGTATTTCAATCATTTTCGGTAATAGACCCTTATAATACAATCTGGGCTAAGCATAAAAATCAAATAAACAATATAAAAATGCAGAAAAGGCACGTCAGTAGAAGACCGACTTTAAAACCATCTATGTCTAAAAGTCGTCTTATAACAGTTTTAACAGTTTAACAGTTTATTTCCAATATACATTGGACAATGTGTCCATGAGTACACAATATTAACATTTATAAATATTTATACATAGATATTACACCCAATGAACATTACATAACAGTACAAATTTGATGCATATGTACATAATAGTTTACAGTGCAAAACATACATTGATAACCTTCAAGAAGAAGCATGTATATAGCAAAGATAAAAACGAGATTAATGTGGTCACATAATAATGTGATACTTAATTAAACACCAAAGAATTCCTGACGTTGAAAGATTTTTGAACAAACATGGATAATTTTTTTAATTACGTTTTCATTTTCGGACGATAACAGTTCGATAAATTTTGGGACATTTGGCCTTTTCCAAAAGTATTTATGTAAATATTGTTTTCTCAAATCATCGTATAATGGACATTCTAATAAAACATGAAATTCATCTTCTAATTTGGAACAAATATCACAAATCCTTTCATTGTATGGTATTGCCTGTGGTTTATGCCATCTCCCGGTTTCGACTTTAAGTCTATGTGAGGACATTCTCAAACGAGATAGAGAAAATCTAAATTTTTCAATATGTATACATGTTAAATAAGGTTGTAATTGAAAATTGCAAAACAATACATATGTTCTAGCACGTGTTGATTCTCTTAATTCGGAATACCAGTTTTGTATAAACGTATCATTTATTCTTTGCTTAAAAATGTTCATAAATATATTTTCATTTCCTACACCTTGATTGATCCAGACATTATTAAAACCTAAAGACTGTAACAAATTTCTCACGGATTTTGCCCATGACGCACAGTTTGGCTTCTCGTTTAAATCTCTTAACATTACATTATAAATAACTTTAGCATATTTTGTGCTCTCAAGTTGAACAATCTTTAACCAGTATTTAATAACATTCATAGCTCTATATGTTTTTAAAGAAGTTCTTCCAAGTTCGCCATATACGAAATTGTTCTGTGTATGCTGTCTAACACCTAAAATCTGTTTACAAAACTGCAGGTGATTTTTTTCCAATTGAGAACTATCGTTTAAACCCCATACCTGAGAGCCATAATTGAGTATTGGTAGTACAAGTTTATCAAACAAATCTAACTTATGTTTTATGGTAATACATGGAAATTTTATTAATTCTTTTTGAAGTTTATATAATGCTTTAAGTGCTTGTCCAGACAATGTTTCATAAGTAAGATTGAAAGAACCACCTACAGAAAAAACAACACCTAAGTAGGTAAATTTAGTGACAATATACATGTTAATGGAAAATACAAGGGTCCAAGTGAGCCAAATCGAGTCCATTAAATCTTAATCATATTTGGGCAACAACGGGAGGTAGTACATTTTATGACACGTGTTTCATGTTAATTGCTTTGTCACCAATTATACAGACTCGCAATAAACACCATCGTTATGAAAACGGTATACACTGTTGTTGTTATCAAGATTGCCGGTAAATTGGACCTCAAAGCCGGTAAGCCTGTAATCACATCAGATTGCCGGTAATTACCGGCCCAATGCCTGAGAAATGGCAGGCCTGTTGTAAATACGGGCTAAATATAATGAAATAAAAAATGCTTTAATTAAAATATTAACAACATACTATCAAACGATAAAAAATAATTGAGTATTTTACAGTGGACTTAATTGTTCTATATAGTGTAATCTTGTTCTAAATAAATGTCGTATACAAGTTAACTTTGTTTGTTTGACTAAATGCACATTTGTTGCGCGTTGTATGTTTTAGCTTAATTATTATTATGGCAAAATTTGACCACAAAAATAAATATTATGTATCAAATAAATACTTCCAACTTGATGTACAACGGTGCGACTAGTAACATTTTCAGTCAACACTACGTATACGTGACATTATAGATAATCTTTATTATACGTAACTTGCAAGAGCTATCTCGCTGAAGTTTCATTAAACAGTCGGTGACTTGACACGTGACTACAGGTGATAATCCTATTACAGTCGATAATGCAATCAAAATACTATAGTAACCTAAAATTTGCATAAGGAATGTTGACACTTGTCTTTCTATAATTGATTGCTAGAACGCGCCTACTTTCAACATGAACTGAATTGTGTTATATTGTATTGTACAAAATGAACTCGAAGAAGTTTAATAATTTATTTCAGTCTCATCCAAATATACACGACAATACATGTAAAATAGTACATGTATATCCCAGATAAAAAAATGCATATAGCCATTCTAACTATTAATTAATAACTTTGATTCTATTTATGCGAATATATGAAAATAATCATTTAATTCAATAAACACCTTGTTCATAATTGCCCTTCATGTAAAAATCTTAATTGGTCGGCGAAACGAGGCTATAATACAACTAAGATGGTATTATAAAGCTCCTTTCGCCGTTATTTCACAGTCAATGGTCGGCGAAACGAGGCTATAATACAACTAAGATGGTATTATAAAGCTCCTTTCGCCGATATTTCATAGTCCATGGTCGGCGAAACGAGGTATTTATACAACTTAGATGGTATGATAAAGCTCCTTTCGCCGTAATTGCACAGTCAATGGTTGGCGAAACGATGCTATAATACAACTAAGATGGTATTATAAAGCTTCTTTTGCCGATATTTCATAGTCCATGGTCGGCGAAACGAGGCTATAATACAACTAAGATGGTATTATAAAGCTCCTTTCGCCGTTATTTCATAGTCAATTGCGGCGAAACGAAGCTAGAATACGACAAAGTTTGTTTGTTTATTAAATGCGTTTTCCCATATATGCAATCAATATACGGTGATATATGGCAAATATACTTAAGTATCTGTAAATTGTATTTTAAAACACTTATTATTATCAAATATTAAATTTTAATCCTCCTTTCGCCTCCTTTCGCCTCCTTTCGCCAAAAATCCTCCTTTCGTATTTTAGTCATACCGCTTATGTACGGTATGGTAACGGTTTTTATTTCAAAACCACACGCCGGTGTCTTGACCCACAATCCCTTGGAACTAACAAAGATGGCGTCAAAATTGAAAGTCGGAGATTTGGTTTGGTAAGTTTTGCGATATTTATGAACGATTTGCAATAAAATAAGTTAACTTTAACGTTGGCGAAGAAAAATAATTCGATTCTTTTCATATTGCAGGGCGAAGATGAAAAGTTTCCCGACTTGGCCCGGAAAGGTACGAAGATTGCTTCAAGTTTGAATGGGACGAACAAGGGGAATAACTCTGTCATTACCATAATGTTGGATGAATATCTTTGTTTATTAAGCTTGTTTCATTGGTGGGGCATTTTTAAACCTCAGAATGTTGGATATGATTGATAATCGCATTCACGTAGTATATTAGAGACATAACTGTTTGCCTCAACATGGCTTTAATTTCATTTGGGGAGCAATGTTTATTGTTAGAAATATTGACTGAGTCAGACTGAGCTGTTGTTCGTTCCTCAGCTGAGGTGTTTGTCATTTGGTTTTTCCCACAGGGTATTGACGCATATTATTTTATGCGTGTGCGACCGCCTTATATCTCATATACGAATAAAGGGAAATAACGCTATATTGTATTGGTCTTTGATTTCAACGTAATAAACACACATAAACAAAGATATGAATGGAGAAAATCCTCTTGCTATTCGATAGAAATATGATTTATCTGCAAGCAACACCAAACAAAATGATCGCCAGGTCTAAATTAAGCGATAAATTAACAAAACTATCACAGAATCACGTCAATTTTTGCCGATGTCAGTTGGTCCGGACACCGTCAAATAAAGCATGACACTCCCTCGCCGTTTTCCCTCTAATTTCAACTTGTGTTTACTATTTCTTTCGTGAAATGTTAGTCCAATGGCATATCTATGGTTAACATAGAAAAACCTTTTTATTATTTCGCATTTTTGTCGCAGAATTTAAGAAAGTTGTATAAAAATTAACACTACAGAGCTTTACCAAAAAGCTTACTTCCAATATACGACTTACTAATTTATGCAAATTAAAGTTGTTGTCACAATTGCAAAACACAAAATACTACAAAGATGTTGGTTTATAACACGAAATATACCATTGTACTTTTGTTTCACTAAATAATTACGAGTTATTAGTGGAGAAACGCCGAGGATGGGTCGTTCTTCATGTGGCCGGACTAACTGACATCGGCAAAAATTGACGTGATTTTGTGACATTTTTGTGGATTTCCGACTTATTTTAGACCAGAGGATCATTTGGATTTGTGTTGCATGCAGATAAATCATATTTCTATCGATTAACAAGCAAGATTTCTCCATATCTTGGTAAATGTGTGTGTTCCCTGTTGTAATCAAAGACTACTATCAAGGTAGCGTTATTTCCCTTTATTCGTATATGAGATATAAGGTGGTCGCACACGCATAAAAAAATATGCGTCAATACCCTGTGGTTTTTCCAGTCAGATTGGTAAATAACCTTCAACTTCAAGGGAAAAGACTGTTGTATTATCACAGTATGATACAAGGAATCCTGGTGAATCTAAATTCCTACGTCGAAGAAGATACCAGTTCTGGCTTTTATTCAATGGGATGGTGTAATTGTACTCTAGCTCTTTCCGATTGGGCTAATTTGTTCTTAAACATGCCCAGTGTCTACAGGATTAACAATTCTCTCAGCATGCATGCTTTAAATTTGAGGTGGCCAAAACAGTTGTAATATATATATATATATTTATTTTATTTAAATCGGAAGCGATTAAATGTTGCAGTTGTGAGTCAATTGTTCAAGTCTGTTGAGATGGGCATTTTTGCCTACAGTTGCTTGTTAATGGCTAGTCTTCGACGATGATCATTCCATTTTTTGGTCAAAGCCGTTTGTTCTTTGAACCTAACAGCTATACGACTCAGTTTGAGTCATGTTCGTTTAAAGACAAAACACACATTTTGAACAAAAAATTGACACCCTATCAATTGGACCATATTTTATCAGTATACCCCAAAAAACAAATTGTTTTGCAAGTAATGCCATCAATTCCGTCAATTGTTTCAAACCTCAGTTTCACCATTTTCGCCATTTATTTGAAAGGGATAATGACAAAAGGGTTCTGAAACGAACCACATGATCAATGTTTTCATTTTTGTTATCACTCTTCCTCCGTCGTCAATCCGTCCGTCCGTCAACAATTGGCTTGTGTAGACACTAGAGGTCACAATTTTAGCCTAATCTTTATGAAACTTGGTCACAATGATCATGTCAACAAAATCTAGGCCAAGTTCGATATTGGGTCATCTGGGGTCAAAAACTAGGTCACCAGGTCAAATCATAGAAAAACCTTGTGTAGTCACTAGAGGTCACAATTTTGACTTAATCTTTATGAAACTTGGTCACAATGATCATCTCAACAAAATCTAGGTCAAGTTCGATATTGGGTTATCCGGGGTCAAAAACTAGGTCACCAGGTCAAATCATAGAAAAACCATGTGTAGTCAATAGAGGTCACAATTTCGACCTTATGATATCTTTATGAAACTTGGTCACAATGATCATGTCAACAAAATCTAGGCCAAGTTCGATATTGGGTCATCGGGGGTCAGAAACTAGGTCACAAGGTCAAATAATAGAAAAACCTTGCATAGTCACTAGAGGCCACAATTGTGGTCTAATCTTGAAGAAACTTAGTCAGAATGATCATCACAACAAAATCTAGGTCGATTTTGATATTGGGTCATCCGGGGTCAAAAACTAGTTCACAAGGTCAAATCATAGAAAAACCTTGCATAGTCACCAGAGGTCACAGTTTTGGCCTTATCTTTACGAAACTTAGTCACAATGATCATCTCACCAAAATCTAGGTCAAGTTCGACAGGTGAGCGACCTAGGGCCCTTTGGGCCCTCTTGTTCAAGATTGTTGTCTGCGAAAATTGCAATTTTTATTTGTGCAAACAAGAGTTAAATAACATGTTTGTTTCTTATGTAAAGGTTTTATTTAATTTTAAGACGTTTTCAACCATGTTTCATCAAATAATTTTCCTAATTTCCATTTCTAAAGTGTTTTTTTTAAATTAGATTTATATCATATGGATATTATTGATTTTTTTGTAATATTTGAATTGAAATATGTAATTGATATTTGAGCTTTCTTGCATGTCTTTGTTTTCCCCTAGATAATCGAACCCAAGCCAGAAATAAAGAAACCCAAGAAGGACAAGTTGTTTCACTTTATTTATTTCTATGGATCAGAAAACTAGTAAGTGACTTGGTCAAAAATATGTATCTTCATCATGATGTAACAGGGCTCTCATTTCACCATTTTTGGGGTCAAATTTCGGCCCCATTCCCCTCCTAAATGAATATACATTTTCCCCCAATTTTCTGAAAAAAATTATATATTTTTTTTTAATGTCAATAATGTGCCTTTGTAAATGCTGTTCAGCAGTTGTTGTAGCTGTTGTTATAGCTTGAAATTTGCTTTTTATACAGTAAATATGTATTACTTTTGGTCCCAAAAGTGAGTGAGAGCCCTGTGTAAATTTATGTTATATCAAAATGTGCCTACCAGTCTAAGGTTTGGTTCATTTTAAATTTTATAATATTAAATTATTTTTATAATGTAGGGTTAACGCATGCTTTTTCGGGCTATAACATCTGTAGAGTCCCGAGGGACGGTTGGTGCCCAAGCCCGCCAGGGCGAGGGCACCAACGCTCCCGAGGGACTCTGCATATGTTATAAAGCGAAAAAAACATGCGTAAACGCTATTATAGCATACAAAACATCAATTAATGCGTTTGTATTTCAAAATATTGATATTTTGGCGGGAGATTTTGTGACGACGTCGCGAAAACAAACATATTGTCATACCAGTTATTGTTATGCACGTCGACTTCCGGTATCGGCAAATACCAAGAAAACATGAATACTGCGGGTTTGTTTTAATGTATAATTTAAATATTATAGAAAACTAATAAGTACTTATTAGTACTTAGAAATAAAATGGGAATAACTGCTCATATGAAGCTGTACAACCTTTATAGTCGCCGGTGCGGCCCTGAAATGAGCATACGTAAAACTGGTCGTTAACAGCGCGTGAATCTTTATGTTTACGCATGGTTTTCGTCCCGTTAACGTATGGGCAAAATCACCATTTTTATGCTATAATAGTTATTAACTTAATAAAACTTAAAACGTATTTTGTTAATTAAATAAGATTTTGATCTTTTCAAGATAAGCACATCAAAAGTATATTTAATAATTCAAATTAATTTTATTATTTTAATTGCAGTCATACATGTTTACAGACCTTGTATGTTGTAATATTTAATCTGTTTCCTTCTCTATATATATTTTATTGGAAAAGATTATAAAACCTATTATACTATGATGATCATCTCACAATTTCTTATTTATTTGAGCTATTCACTTAGTTCAGAATTGCCCTTTGTGTATGTTTCTAGTAAGATAAGTTGTTTAATTCAGACTTTCTTTGGATTAATTATATAGTTAGTTAAAGTATTAAATAAACCATACAGAAAATTTCTCACACATATTCTATACATATTTCAGTGCCTGGTTGCCTCACGACAATGTTTTCCCTTACATCGGGAACAAAGAGAAGTTTTTACTTAAATCTCGCTTGCCAAAAGGATTTAAAGAGGCTATTGAAGCAATAGAAGATGCACTCAAAGCCATGCCACAAGAGGTATAATAAAACTTGTTGTTTAACCAGGGGTCCTACAAATTTGGAAAACTCCTGATTTTCTGCACTTGTTAGAATGAATTTTTCTGCTAAAAATAAGTTAATTGATGAAAAGTTCCAAGTGTTGCATTAAATAAATACTGTAATAAACAGACAATCCAAAGCCACACAGCATCGGCGGCTGGGCCTAGCCATCCACGCAAGAGTCAGACATAGAAGGAACCATCCATATCCCCATAAATGGATATTTCAAGCAAGCCTATATACTCACCCCGCTATGAATGACACACTTTAGACTTTGAATTTTGTGCATAATTAAGCATAAAGGGAGGTAATTATGAATTATAACAACACTTTGTTATGCCTATTTAAGATTTGATATCATAATTTATATTTTAACAATACAACAGTAATTGAAACTGAGTTTTAGTGTAGGGATGTTTGCTACCTGCACTTGAAATGGACTCGATTTTTTTCACGTTTGCCATTATGTCCCACTGCCTCACTCAGTAGGACCCCTGCTTACAGTTTAACATGTCTTTGTCATGTTTTTGAATTGCAGCCCATTTATTTTGTTCTGTTATGCTAAATTCTTTTTAACAATTCTTTAACAAAAAAATTTCACTTGTGACTCTTCCAAGTGGCAGATGAAAATCAAATTCTACTAATATTTTTAAGTTTACAGTTTGAATTTTTTTATGTCAGATGTGATTTGAACAATATTATATTGTCTTGGATTATCATTATGTTTGGACAGGGATCCTGCAGTTTCGGAATAATCTGGAATCCAGATTTGCTACAATAGAAAAAATGAACTTTACTGCAGAAAGTAAAAGTTATTTGATGCAAAAAAATAACAAGTATTGACTGCGTTTCGGTCATTTGAAATTTCATATCCTGAATTTTGACAATAGAACAATGTTTTGGTGTAGAGGTGTGTGCTAATGGCATTCGAAGCAGACTTATGGGAACTTTTCAGGATTAGGCATTATGCCTCAGTAGAACTCCTGTGTGGAATATGAGTCTGCAATGCACCCATATAATCCCCAATATGATGACTGATAATTATGCTGACATTGTAAAAACACAACTACGTTGAAGTAAAAAGAAATTGTGATTGTCCAAGTCCTGCATATGGAGTGTTGCCCAAGCGCTGAAAATTGCAGCACCAAAACAAACTAAACTTGAGTATTTTTGTTAAGGATTCATCATTGAAATCAAGGACCAATATGCTGATCCATAAAAGCTTTCAAACATATAAATTGATTACTCAGGGCTTCAGGTCAGTCACTTGTTTACATGACATTGTGTACATGTACATAAATGTTCCAATTTCTCTTATTAATGTCTTATTTTAATAGACATGAGTATATGTTACATTGTATGTAGCTTAGTGAATTATGTATTGGTTTTCACTGCCTGTTTCTCCAATTAGAATACCTAAAAAATGAAAATACAATGTTTTGATATTGCAATGTTTGTATACAAGTGACAGACCTGAATAAACGGACACAGATAATTTGACATGATCCTGACCTTTATGCAGGAATATATTACAAGGTTCTTGCGTTGAATATATAAATTTCTGCGAGAAAAACATGTAATATCGGTTCTTTAGATTTGTGTTGATATTACACCTCGAGTGTCTTCGTGATACTCCCCACTTATGAAAACATACAAACGGGGTTATAAATATAGACAATATATCAGCTGTGAAATTATGCTAATAGAAGGTCGAAAGTCGTGTCAAATTCTCTAGACTATACTAGCCTTAACATATTGGAAATGAAAACACCTTATTCAAGTTATTGCACAAGAAGTGGATATATGCTTTAAATAAGGTTATGAATAAGATCAGGATTTTTACGGCATTGGAAAGGTTTTAAAATATCAATCTTTGTTTGAATACATGGCTGGTATTAACGTCAGCAAACTATACCAAGTTTACATGCTCCAAAGTATAAAGAAAATTAATGATATTTAAAGGGTTTGTTTTAGTATTGCACTTTTATCATGCTAGAGTTATATGTTGCAGGGGTGTCAATTTTCCTGATTTATCTGGTATTCCGGATTTATCATTCCTGATAAAGCAATGGCTTCGGACCAAAATAAAAATTATTTGGTGTAAATATCTAAAAAAATGGCAAAGTTATTGCAAATTTAATCTGTTATGAAGGATTTTCTTTAATACAAACTGAGTTAATTATGGAAATAATGTCATTGGAGGCCTCTTGTTTGGCAAAAATGGTCGGCTGCATAGGGATTACCTGATTTTCAATTTAGCCTTGTTGACACCCCTGATGTTGATATTTGTAGACTGATGTAATTTATGTAAACTAAGCACTATTTTCACCCATTGTGAATATAAAAGTGTCTTATATTTATGTTTCCTACATAGGATGGAGGTTTGTCGGACATATTGATTTTGTGCTGGGCGTCTGTCTGGATGTCACCAAGTTTATCTGTGTTATCTCCTCAACTTTAGGTTGGAGACTGCAATTTAACTTCACATGAATACTTGGTACCATGTCAAGTTGTGTATATTGTCAGGAATTTTGATTGGATGATTTTTGCCAGAGTTATGGCCCTTTTTTGGGGGACACATTTTTGCGTCATTTAATCTTCTAGTTCTAGTTATTGACTCAGGGGTTGCATTTGACTCGGGAGTAGGGGTTTTGACCCTTGAAATTACCAAAAAGCCATATTTTGACCCTCAGAATTTTGGTTTGAAGGGTAATGTTCTCTTAAAATCATGGATATTTTGTCTTTAAAAACGGCAATCAAAAGTATCAAAATAACCGTAAGATTCAAAAGCAAATGGTACCCCTGTGACTTTATTTTTGTAATATGCCTAACAAGGCTAACATTATACTGTATTGTTATGTTTGTTTCAGGTTGGTTTTGTTGAATTATGAATTAACTAACATACCCATAGTTAGTTCTAACCGAAAGTTTTGCATGTAAATTGTGCATGGTGTTGAGAGCTTTTCATAGTTAACTTTCTGAAGTTCCTTAATAGGGTTTAATTCAGATTAAACTCTGAAGATTTCATTGCAGGCAGTATAATGATTTTGTGGGATTTTACGGATGTTGGATTAATGCCTTACTAGTATATCTGGCTGTCCTACACTGGATTTCTGACCAGACCAAATTTAACCTACAGCTTGTTTGTGCATGCCATTTGTGATTGACAAAGTTTTTTGTTGAGAAATTAATATATGTACCTTGAAGGATTCTGTATCGCCTTGATATGCCTTGAGGTAGAATGTGTCCTTCAAAAGCGATGGGTCTCTGGTTCCATCCAAGCCTGTGACCTGCCAAAGTGATTATTGAATGGGATTGGTATATCTCCCTTGCTTGACACTCATAGCAAGCATAGTTCAAGTTCCAGGTAGTTGTTGGTTCTTCGTGAAAGGGTTATAGTTAGTACTGGTTAGGATAAAGCCCAGGAAAACTGGTTCGGTGAATCGACCAGTATACATAACTGAAAAAATGTTGAAAAACAGTGTTAACCCGAATAAACAAAACAAACTAGTTAATTCTCTAAGATTTGTCTGATAATTGGCTAAAGCTATGTCTAGAACTGCTGGTTATTCAAAGTCTGTCATATCATGGTGTAAGCAACCTGCTTCCTGCCACTCAATGATTCAGTCTCTTAACATTTAAAAAAGAGAAATTATGCGAAATTTCCAGAATTTTATTTTCAATTTGTTGCATTTGTATTTCCCTAATTTAACCCAAAACTACCCCTGTTTCCAAAATACTGAGTACAAGGTGTGATGGTACATGGTCTATGTGTTACTGAGAGCTATTACATATCATATTTATTGCTATGCAGGGGTGTAGAAATGTTTTCATGTAGCCAGTTCATCTTCAAAAGTAGGCTGTTGATTTGAAATCTCACTTAAAGTAACAAAGAAGAAAATGACAAAAAGTAGCCAGCAAGCATGTTTTAATAGCCAGTGGATTTTACTGCCTTCCGACTCATTTCTACACCCCTACTATGTCAAACATTGTAGGCGGGACCTCAAGCTGAAGATCTTCCGTCTATTGATGAAGAACTCGCCGCCATATTCTCAGACACGGGCTCAATGGATGAGGAAAATTCAAAGAAGGTATAGTTGCCAGTTTTGCTTGCATATTGACTTTAACCGTTTTGTTTATACTTTAGGCATTGGCAGACTATCAGGAAAGAATGGCTAAGCCCGATCCAGAGCCAGTCGAAGTAGGTACTCTTTGTTGATCTGACATTGTATATTATAGCTATTGTAATAGTTTTGTTATTTTAAAGTCAGTGGTTACCGTGGTATAATGTTTTTATGTGGTGTTTCCATTTCATTCAATTCTTTTTGTAATGGCTTGGTTTGGTTTATATCTTATCCATGACTTTTTCTTTATAACCAAGAGTACTGGAAATGGCTTGCTTATAAAAAAATACATGGTATCGGTTGCTGCTTACTGTAATACATTTTTATGCCTCGGCATCTACTAATGCTGTAGGCATATAGTGGTTGTCCTGTCCGTCCGTTTGCAAATGTTAACCAAAACTTTCAAGTTCTTGAAACTCAAATATTTTCAAAGTCCTTTGAAGCAATGCTCTCAAACTTGGCATACTTGTTTACCATCATAAATACCTTACATTGTCAATGCCATGTAACACTATCCAACATTTCTACAGAATTATGGCCCCTGATTGATATAGCTAGTTATTATGGACAAGGCTTCCACCAGGGCATAAGCGTTTAATGAACGCAGTCTTGTTTCGTCACTTTTCTAAGTTAACATTTTTCCTGCTTATATCATGAACTCTGGGAATTGAATTTTGATGTTAAGGCCTACTTAGTACTAACAATGTTAAACTTAGTTTTTCCATGAGTATTTAAATTGTGCTTTGTAAGTCCTTTAATATTAGTAGTTTTAATACTTATCATATGTATTAGCCAGGCCGTTCCCCAGACATTTATTAAGGTGTTGGAGTAACACTGAGATTTGTGCTAAGAAGATCCATAAGAATGGATTTAAAAGAGAAGAAAACTGCATGGTTGTCCATGATTTAAAGGCTGATTTAAGCACGGTTTTGCATAACACAAGCCATTATCACTCAAATAACACTATAGAGGCCAAAAAATGTTAACATCCATAGTGATTCAAGACACCAAACTTGGATTTAAGGCTCTTTGGTAGCCCAGTGCCTTCTGACCCTGGGGAAGTGCCTCTACCCAAAATTAAATATAGACAAAACATCAACAGTTAAATTAAGAGGATGTGTTCAAAGTTCAAACCATATAACTCATGTACAGCGACGGTACATCACAATACTTCTCATTTGTATATATTTTGATAGCCAATGCCAAATAGAAACATGAAGTGAACTATGATTGAAACTAGGCGGCCTGGCTAACAGAGGTTTTCAAAATTTTGACAGAACATAGGCTCCAACTTCAATGTACACTAATTACAATATCTAGCTTTGTACTTTTGAAATGCTAAATCTGCATTATATGCGACATTTCATGAGCTGTTTTATTACCTTTCTGATCTATTCCCTCATATTAATCATTCATATGCAACTTTTTGTTTGGCTGTCCTTTGAAATATTTGTTAGCTCTCCAGCCACAAAGTGGCAAGGTGAGCTTTTGTGATTTTTTTTGTCCGTCGTTAGTCCGTTAGACATTTCACCTTTAACACTCTAGCACTTTCAATTTTGCTTTGATCTTCATCAAACTTGGTCTGTTGTTGTATCTCAATGAAATCTAGGCCAAGTTTGAAGTTGGGTCATGTGGGGTCAAAAACTAGGTCAAAAGCTCAAATAATAGGAAAACACTCTGGTGGCCACATTTTTGCTTTGATCTTCACCAAACTTAGCCAGTAGTTGTATCTCAATGAAATCTAGGCCAAGATTGAAGTTAAATCAAGTGGGGTCAATAACTAGGTTGATAGGTCAAATAATAGAAAAACCTTATTAACACTCTTGAGGCCATATTTTTGCTTTAATCTTCATCAACCTTGGTCAAAATGTTTATCTCGATGACCTTAAGGTCACGTTCATAGTTGGGTCATGTGGGGTCAAAAATTAGGTCAATATGTCAAATAATAGCAAAACCTTGTTAACACTCTGGAGGCTTTAACCTTCATCAAGTTTAGTCAAAATGTTTTTCTTGATGACCTTAAGGTCAAGTTCAAAGTTTGACCATGTTTAGCCGGTGAGTGCCACAGGATCTATGATCCTCATGGTTTAGTATTGTGGGAGTTCAAGCTAAATTAAAATAGGTTCATGATATATACAGTAGTCAATGACTTCAGTAAGTCAAGGGCTAAATGCAAACATTGTTTTAATTGCATTGAGATATATCAGGTAGGATAGTTAATTTTTGTCGTCCATTCTAAATATGTAAGTAAAGTACATGCATACTTTTCTCTATTTCTTTCTTGTACTGTATGTATATATACATGGTGCTGCAATATTGTACTCTAGCTTTAACAAATGTTGTCAAGTTCTCTCGTACTGTTACATGGTGAAGCTGTCTTGTATTCTAGCTAAAGCAGATGTTGTTTCATGTTGTCTAGTGCATGCTCTATTTCTCTGTTGTATAAGTAAAAGCTGTTTTCAGATATCATATCGTACAAGTAGTTATGTTATAAATAATTTAAAAGATATGTGTGTGTGTGTAGGGGAGACCCTGTAATGTCATGAAAACATTATGTTGGTACCTTCATCGTATTTGATCATCTACTGTATTGGCCCAAGTATTGTACGCAGCTGTATATACTTGGATTAATACGGTAGATTATAGTGGTATTAGTAATTGTTGAAGATATCATCAAAATATTGATCAATTTGAATTTAGAGTCAACATAAACACGCACATAGTGATACATGTATATGTTATTACACTGACTGGTTAAATTGAAGTACATGAATGACAGTGTGCTACCTACCTACCTAATCCTCTTCGAGCTGGTTTGCCCCTAAGGCCATGTGACAGTGTGCACCAACTTGCTAATGTAACTTGTTAGGCAGATACCTGTGGTCACAACTAGTGTGCACCAACTTGATAATCATTTGCAAATACTAAGTCTTGTGGTCACATACTGTCAACTATTGTACTCTCAATACCTTGCCTGTAGGGACTTTGGACATGTATATAGTAAGCTTATTTCAAAGTATCTATAGGCGTCAGAGGCCTGTCAGATATATACACATTACTACATAACATATATACATGTTGCAAACATGGAAATGGGAAGTATTAATGTTTATACAATAAAATATAGCAACAACGAAACGAAGGGAGACAATAGATAAAAACAATCTGTGGACATACAAATCAGTGATTTTTTTCGCTTCTTTGGGAAAGGGTCCGGGTCCGTTCAGATTGGGAATTTTCGCGTCGTGACAACTTGAAATTGGGAATTTTCATGTAGCAGAAAGGCCAAATAAAACAGAAAAAGAGATTACATGTGACTGATTACTGGAAACTATAGCCTTTTTCAGATTGGAAAGGTACCGTTTACCGGTAGCAAACAAAGAAGGAAAAAAATCACTGCAAATAGTGCATGGATAGAGAGAGAGAGAGAGTGGGGTTGTTTAGCGCAGAAGAATTATTTTAAATACTAGTGTGATGTTTCATGGTGAAAAAACAACAATTTGTTTACAACTGTCATGATAAAATAGCATTACATGTTGATGGCAACACACCATATTACAGTAAGGAAAAGAATCTGGTGGGATGGAAGCATGGAAAGGTAGCTAGGTCACATAGCAGAGAAAGGATACATAGTTTACAAAAGCATGTAGACAACCAGTATGCATCTTAAATATATACATTGCTTTACAATAATAATGTACGTAAAAAAAATTAATAAACATTTTCACTGTGTTTGATGACACGACGAAACCATGCAGACGTTATTTAGTACAAGGGTGTCAATTTTCCTGATTAATCCGGAATTCCGAATTTATTGTTTCTAATAGAGCAATGGCTTCTGACCAAAATAAAAGTTATTTGATGAAAATATCTCAACAAATGGCAAAGTTTTTTGCAAGTTTAATCTGCTCTGAACGATTTTCTTTAGTACGAATTGAGTTAATTATTGAAACAATGTCATTGAAGGCCTCTTGTTTGGCAAAAATGGTCGGCCGCATAGGATTTTCCTGATTTTTAATTTGGCCCTGTTGACCCCCCTGTTAGTGTAATAACATACAATATTTCCTACAAAACAACCAGTCCTCGTTGATATTATTATTCAACTAGGAAAACCGGGCTTAGTGACAAAATTAAGAAAATCTATATAATATATCGTTAGGAAGACGAGACTCTTATGAACAGTTTCTGAAAATTTGAACAAATTATTACATATATTTACAAAGTTATAGACTTTTAACACTAACCACACCGTCCACTTTTTTGAGTGACGTCACAAACGTCATTCAAACATTATTTGAAGTAACGTTTACAAGCTTTTCACAAATCCAGTATTTGATCATCATAGGCGTAACCTTTTCAAAATCATGTTACATTTTAGAATTTTCAGAAATTGATCACCATAGCAACGACAGAATATATTCTAACATAATTTAAGTGAAAAATAAAATCTAAGAGATAGTTCTATATTGTCTATATAACTAAAACTTAAATCAAAGAACATGACATTTTTCTCATTTTAGACACTTTTATAAATCTTATTACATTATTTCTATTTAATGTCACTAAGCCCGGTTTTCCTGGAGAATGGCTCATATGTTGTATTAAATTTCATCTTGTTTAATTTTAAATGCTTTAAAAATACAAACACAAGTTTTTAATTGTAAATTCACATTTCGTCCCTTTTGTGCAACAAGGTTGTATCTTACTATATATTATATAGAGTGTCAAGTTGGATATTGGGTCAACTGGGGTAAACAACTAGGTCACAATGTTTAATCATAGCAAAAACCTTGTGTAGACACTAGAAGTCACAATTTTGGCCTAATCTTTTTGGAACAAACTTTGTCATAATGACAGGCTTTGAAGTGGCCTTAAAAAATTCTTTAAAAAACACTCAAAAAGGGTGAAATTCTACCTTAGGTTGTCTTATGGCATTGATTTATTTGGATGTATTACTCAGCTGCTGATTACTGAAAGCCTTGTACTTCTTGTAAAGCATACTTTTGTTGCTTTGATTATACTATCCAAGCATGGCACTGAGAATAGTGGAGACCGCTGTTCAAGGACAGCTCTTGTTAAATAAACAGTCCGTGAAAGACTGCAATGATCATCTTTACAAAATCTAGGTCATGTTCAATGTAGGGTCATCTGGAGTAAAAAAACCAGGTCACTAGGTCAAATCATGCTATAGAGGCTGTATTTTCACTGGACTTCATGAAAGCTGGTCAGAATGTCAACCTACAATCTAGGTCAAGTTTTGATTTGGGTTTTCTGATGTAAATAACAAGGTCACCGGTTACAACAATATGAATACCTTGTCCTTGCAATAGAGGCTGCATTTTCTTGAATCTTAGTCAGAAATATATAACTTAGGTCACCATAGAGGCCTGTATGCACTACTACGACAGGTGAGCGACCTGCTTTTTGCATCCTCTTGTTGTTGAATACGGCTGATATATTGTTCCTATTTATAACCCTGGGTGTATGATTTCATAAGCCGGTTGTATCACGAGGACACTTCAGGTGTTATACAAACACAAATATATATAAAGGACCAATATTGCACGATTTGCCTGAAGAAATTTATATGTTCAACACAAGAACCTTGTAATTTATTGATGCATAAAGGTTAGGATCATGTTTAATTCTCCGTACTATACTTCACCTGTGGGTATGATCAAATTATTACTGAGTGTCAAAGACTGACTACAAACTTCCAGT
The DNA here is from genome assembly GCA_947247005.1 of Spisula solida. NCBI lineage: Eukaryota > Metazoa > Mollusca > Bivalvia > Venerida > Mactridae > Spisula > Spisula solida. The sequence continues at coordinate 50,546,075 of OX365950.1, forward strand.
ATCGTGTCCCTGTTAACGTCTTAAGTTTTATGTTTTACTGAAAATATTTTCAGTTGAACAACAGTACAGACATCAAGGAAACAAAGAAACGAACCAGAGAAAGTACAGATGAGGTTAGAATATAGTTTGTGTATTTTAAAATTGGGTCAGCCCTGAAAGCCTGGTGGTAGACCATCTGCTTTGAGTGCAAGAGGTCTTGGGTTCTATCCCAGACTGCTAACTTACCAAATTAGCTAAAAAATGATTCTAGTATCAGGGGTCCTACAATCCCCGAAATCAGGATTTGCTGCAGTAGAAAGAATAATATAAAGGTTTCTGCAGAAAAGTTATTTGATGAAAAGGTACCTAATATTAACTGAAGTTTCATATGCAAAATGTTAACAAAAGATCAATCTTTGAAACAAGAGCAGGGCTCTCGTTACACTTTTGGGACTGGGGCCAGGGGCCCTCAGGGGAATTTCACGTTGTTTTGAAGAAAAAGGGTAATTTTGTCTTTTATAAATATCAATACTATTATAAATGTAATACATATTAAATGAACAAAAAGCCAATTTCAAGCTATAACAACAGATATAGCAATGGCTGAACAGCATTTACAAAGACTCTTCATTGATTTTTTGGAGTGGATTTCTTTCAAAAATAGGGGGAAAATGTTTATTCATTTAGGGGGAGGGGGGGAATGGGGCTGATACTCGGCCCCAAAATGGTCAAATGAGAGCCCTGAAGAGTTTTGGTGTAGGGATGTGTACTAATGGCACCCGAAACAGAATTGCTTCATATTTTCAGGATTGGAGATTATACCTTGGTAGGACCCCTGCGGTATATTATTGTCTCCGTTGATTGACACTCTGCATAGTTAGTTCCAGTAACTGCTGGTTCGTCTGGTTATAGGATAATTTGACTGGATAGTCTTCATATGACTGAAATACTTGTGACTAGTGGGACTCAAATTGTCAGTCAAATTAATATTCAAATTTACTTTATTTTTAAAAATAGGGCTATAATTAAGGCCACTTCTTTATTTCTTGGTGGCAGTCGTAATTTTTCCAAGTAGGTAGGACCCCTGATGTAAATGCTGCACTTCCCAACATGAAGTGTTAACATATTTTATGTAATGATGTGATGTTATTTGTAGGGAGATAATAGCTCACCAAAAAAGACACCAAAAGTAAAACGAGCATCAACAGGGGGTGACTCAGCACAAAGAGTAAAACGTTCATCAGTAAGCACGGGGACTGACTCAACACCGAGGGTAAAACGAGCGTCATCAGGTACTGGGGGTGATTCACCAAGAGTTAAACGAGCGTCTGCGGGCACAGGCACCGACTCAACTAGTAAAAAGGTAAAACTTTTATATTCTCGGTCATACCCTTTTATGGAAATTTGAAACGATGTCATTTTTGCTCCACATGTGGAGAAGTTGCTGGTTCCTTGTGGAAGGGTAAGTTGGTACTGGTTAGTACTGATTAGGATACAGTCTAGGAAAACTGGTTACGTGAATCAACTGTCGTATATAACTGAAAAATTGTAGAGAAACGACATTAAACCCTTATATAAACAAATAAAACTTACATTATATTTGTGTCTAAGGTTAGCATGTATCATTATGTTCGCAAAAATGCCAATTACCCTAATTGAATTTTGTTTATTTTGTAATTGTGGCATATTTACTTTAATAGTCAGATTCATTAAACTGATTTTAATGTTATTTATTATGATTTTGGTGGCATAACAGTTCGTGGATTTTGCCAGATAAGAATTTCGGTGGGGTTGAACTTTTGTAGATTTTAATTTTCAGAAGTAAGAAATGTATTTAATTGTAAAGTTTATTAAAAATTCATTAAAAATATGTCCCCAACATGTTTAAATTTATCACATAACCTGCGATTCAGCAGTGCTGTTTAGCCGTGCCGGAAATATCGTTCTGCTCTCCCAGAGTGTGCAATAAATATATTTAAATTAGCCTGGTATGACTAAGCCAATCCATGGCTTGATACCCTCATGACATCATAACAATACCAACATTATCATGACGCTCGTCAACAAAAACTATATATCACTCGGCAAAGCCTGTGCCATATTATTTTGTTTAATAAAACTTGTATGTAATTAGCAACCCCAGTCAATTTTTGTATGTTCAGCAATGATGATCAATGTTAGTGCAAATTAAAGAGCTCATCAAAAGCTCTGCAGAACAGTTTGAATTATGTAGGTATGTCATCTGGATAAAAAGTAATGGCAATTTGAAAACGCGAAAAAGCGGTCAATTTTAGGAATTTTTGCCTTCTTAAAGACTGTCTTTTAATCGCGTTTCCATGGAACCGAAAATTTCACCTTTTTTAAACAAACTGCTGTAACTTTTTTAATTTTTAAAAAAAATCTATGAAACTTGGCATATTAATGTATTTTTGTATGCTGATTTCAATTATGCAATCCAATTAGATACAGTATCATCAGGTAAAAAGTTATAGAAGGAACAAATGTGAAATTTCAACATAATTTTGGAATATTTTATTATCGAAATTATACAGGTATTACATGACAAAATCATAATCTACAAACATACAACTTCGCCACATATTACAATTTACATAGTACTTAATAATGACATAGTTTAAAGTTTAATAAGATGCTAACTTGGCATTGATTATCATTATTATAGATCTATAGAAATGTTTTAAACAGATCAAGTTTTCAGAATGTCGATGAAATATGTCTCAGACAGGCATTTCTGAATCATATATTGTCAACAATGATAGATTGTATTCTTGGGCACAATGCGAGCATTTCTGTCATCTGAAAAAAATACATGAAAAGAATGATAAAAATACACAACATGCCGTTTAATACATGCGCACAAAATATTTGAAATAAAAAAATACATTATTAGCTAGGCCTACATCTATACTGGCATGCGAGGTATTACCGGACAGAAATGGCATAAAAAGCTTCATGTCAAGTTAAAAATCGATTTTTACCCAGAATTTTTGGTGCTGACACATACCTGTGTTCAAGGCCTTCCTAAAAATAGAATTCCCGAAAAATGACATCACCATAACATCCAAATTTAGGGGCCCAAACAGGGGCACTTTTTACGCTTTTTTCAACGACGTTCAGCAGGTATTACCGGACAGTCGGTTTCAACCATTTTTAACTTAAAATTTGGAAACTTATTATAGGAAATGATTTAAACAGGGTTCGTACTTCCTATTTATGCGAAAATATGTCACGATTTTCGTAATAACAACTCGTGACGCGCCATGTTTTCCCGCCAGGTGGCGTTCTGTGGTAGGTCAGATGCCGTAATATACCGTACATAACATACCGATCAAAAGTCGATTAAAACGATTAAAAATCAACTCAAAGTATTTCAGACTTATGGATAAGATCTTAAAAAGGGTTACTCAACTGATATCCGTTGACAAATTTCGTAATTAACAATATCCTGCTGAAATTAGAGCTGGTATAAATGGAAGAAATTAAATTTAAAAAAAAAAAGATAAAAATTTTGACGCCGCGAGGAACCGATCGCGGGTCCTCTCGCTTCATAACCTAGGACGTTAACCACTCTACTATTCACTCTTTACATAAAATAAAGCTAATTAATTTAACCGTATAAAATCAATGACGCACGCGCTCAGCTCGTGTTATTTTGCGCATGCGCACACGATGGTGATTTCCCCAAGCGCCGCTAACGTAAACACGCAGCCGCGTACGACATTTTGGATAAATAGACAATGTTTTGTTAATCTTGAATATTTTTTTTCTTCTAGATTTATTCAAAACACGCTTCTGAGTGATTAGGTACAAATTTCAATACATAGCTCCAGAAAATAAGCGTCTAGGACCAGTTGTCCGGTCATTACTGCTGTCCGGTAATACCTCGCATGCCAGTACTGCAATATATAGATCCATGAAATTTGAGCTCAGAGACCATTTGAAAATAAGGGTTTACAAGTAAGACTTAAATTGCTGCCAAATCAGGTTCTTAATCATGGTTAATATGTAATCAAAGTAATATTAAAATAATTCAAGCCCTAAAAATAGTTGCATTTGCAGAAAGAGAAAAACACTCCTCCCCATGTTAACTATGGTGGGTGGGGGGTGGTGAATTTATTTTTACCAATATACGTGGTATATTATGTTAAATTAATAACAGTGAAACTAAATAAAGGTGTTAATTAATATAATTAAGTAAGAGAAATAATTAGGAAGTTGATCAATAGTCTTTAAAAGACGATTTTTAACCAGACAATAATCGTTCGTCAACCAAACAATTTGAAAAAATGACAGGTGCCCTCTGATGTTAATTTCCGTAAATTTCATTAAAAATACGATTAGAAACGTATTCAGTGTAAGTTTTATCATTTTAAAACAAGAAATTAAACTGATTTGGACCAAAAAATGATGTAGTAACGTTGTATTTATCGGCAAATCGAGCAATACACATTTGGGATTAGCCACAGTAAAAACCAGTCAACAATGGCGGGCATTCAACTCGCCGACTTTGGGTGAACTGATGGGACAAAAAGTAAAATGCTGAAACGATTACTAGTCCGATTTTGATGAGTTAAACGTCATTTTGAAGGGAATATAATATTCTATAGGATTCTATATTCGTTTGGTATACTTACCCTTTCGATTTTGTAAGAAATTGACGTAAACTTTGGCACCTCGTTACTTTTTTATTTAAATTCGGATTTTAAAAACGAAAGTTCCAAAGCAAAGATGAATCCTTTCTCTGATTGGTTGTGGAGTTTGACGAATATTAATTAACATTAACGCACCCGCATGTGGCGTGATGTAACACCCTCGTGTAAAGCGCATGGCCGAAAATGTGATTTTACCAGATGGCCGAAAATATCGTCGAAAATCGTTTTTAACTCAAAATGTTTAAACTATCGATTTTCTTAGATAAAAATTATTACTACCATCAGAAAGACAATTTATTTCTGTTTTAAAATATGTATACATGTTTATATCTGAGAAAACCATGAACTTGTAAAATTAAGATTTGCTACACCTGGTACTGAATTTTACCAAATTCTTAAAGGTACATGCTAATCAGCTGGGGTTGCTAATGTAATGCATTTCTGATAGAGCAATGGCTTTTGACCAAAATAAAAGTTACTTGATGAAAATATCTCAAGAAATGGCAGCGTTCTGGTAAATTAATATTAACTGAGTTAGTTATGGAAACCATGTCAATGAAGGCCTCTTGTTTGACAAAAATGGTTGGCCGCATATGATTTTCCTGATTTTTAATTTGGCCTTGTTGACACCCCTGGTAATGAGAACTCATTCAAGGTCCTCTATGACTGCATTTCTATTTCAATGATTATTGTGTATTCATACAAGGTTTGACATTTTCAGAAGATAAAACCAGTTAAATCACTTACACCATCAGAGAAGATATTGAAACGAGCCAAATTGAACAAAGCTGGTGGAACGTCACCAGGAAACATATTCTCAGCATTGTCACCCAAGAAATCCCTTTCAACTACCAAAATCAAAGACAGAAAATTACCAGAGCTCAAGGTTAGTAACATGTTATTAGCTTACCTGAATGTCTGTCATCAACATAATTAATATTTACTAAGGCACAGCCTATTTTAGCAAATAATATCTTAAATATTAAAGAATAGCTCAAATGTACAGTCATTAGAAAATTTGTGACATTGTTTTGGGTACGAAGTAACGAAGGACGAAGTCATTACGAACCTGTTTTCGTTTTGAAGTTCACTGAATAACTACGCTGATTATGGGTATAATAATTATATGACTTTCCTTGTTTAAAACAAGTACTTTCATGGCGTAATCAGTTGATCAATAACTGATTATATGCAGGCTGTCACGTTATGTGTTTCCTCTTTGTTTTCCCAGCGTTCCAAGATGGTGGTCGATCAAAGTGCTATACGAAGCAACATAGTATTTATCTCCCTTATTTATAACGTGTTCTAGATAGGCCTACTAGAGTTTTTGGAATATTTTTAAACATCATTTAAATATAAAAGAAAATTTATGAGCTACCGAATAACGCATTTAGGTAACTTTTGTTATTCTATTGGCGGCTATTTTTCAGTATCATTCTGTGACTCCGAGACTGTAAATTTTCAGATCCATTAGTGAATTCAAACTCTGACCAAACCACGTGACACGTTGACTTATTTCGAAATTTATTCAGGCGCTTCGCGCCCGAATTATTCGCTATTACCTAATCTTTATTGAACTTTGTCACAATATTTATCTCTAAGAAATGTGAGCTAAGTTTGTTATTGGGTCATCTGGGGGTCAATACTTAGAAAAAGTTAAGTTACCAATTTTTGAGGGCTGCTTTCAGCAGTTCAGCCACCCTTTAGGATTTTAACTTCCTAAGGTAACCTGCGTTCGATTCTCCCTAGGGAGACTATTTCTCTCCTGGTGGTAGCCAACATTGAGGTACGGCGCCAAGGAATATTGAACATGTACATACACCGCCCTCACAGGTACAAACTCACACCTTTGTTGAGTGGAGCATTACGGGTTATTCTTGCTCAGAGGAATTAAGCAGTGGCGCAGACAGGGATCGAACCCGGGACCTCTTGATCCTGAACCGCACGCCCTACCTCTAGGCCACCGCTCCCCTATACCAGGTCACTAGGTCAAATATAAAAGAAACGTTGTTAGCCATGTTGATATATTTAAGAACATGACTATAGGGGCAGGGCTAGTTGTCTATATGCGGCTATTTAGAAAACATTTAAAAAATCGTGTAGGGCACTATGTACAAGTTTTTAACATAATTCCACATTCAAAGCTCTAGTTCTCAAGAATGACAGCTAAGGAGGTAAACATATGTCCAAACAGAGCAAAAGCCTGCAGTACCTAGCTTTGTTGTGTATATATTTGGCAGAGTTATTGCTCTTTGGTTATTTGAAAATATGGCGATTTCAGTTCTTGTTCTCCTAAAGCATTGGTTGGATTTCAGTAAACATTCAACTAGAATGATTGGTACCATTGTTAATAACCTGGCATATAAAACTTTGTACACCATTCAACATGTTTGGTTCTTTGGTTTGTGGGCTGAGTTGTGTCCCTTTAGTGGAGAAAGTGTCAGTATATCTGGGCCCAATCTCCCGTAACATCTTAATGTGAGCTAAATCTTATCTCAAATATTGTCATGTGTCTTTAAGATAATATCCATGGGAGGCTGGACTCAAAATTCCCATCACAAAACAGAAAACCTTAGTATTCATTGTAAATTTTAAAGAGCTAAACGCCAAATTTATCTCAAATTCCGACTCTTGATTTGAGCGAAATCTCAATTTGAGATGAGATTTCTACTTGAGATGTGTTTGGAGATCAGGGCTTGGTGACGTTGTATCAAGACATGAGTTTTATGATTGTAGGTAGACAGTGACCTGTCATATGACCCGGAGTTAGGAGCACCTGGTATGCCACTCTCCTCAGCCTCAGGGACACAGTTAGAAGATGAGATGGCCAAGGGTGGTCCAGTGAAGTCAGTGATCCCTACACCTATGAGAATAGGGTTCCTGGGTCTCGGGATCATGGGGCAAGGAATGGTGATGAACTTATTGAGATCCGGACACGAAGTCACAGTATGGAACCGAACAGCACAGAAGGTAAATACCGTAGATAGTCATAAATAACAGGGGTTCTACAATTCCGGAATAATCCGGAAATCCAGATTTGCTGCACAAGAAAGAATAAGCTTTTCTGCTGACAATGAAAGTTATTTGGTGAAAAAATTCAAATAATTGACAAAGTTATGGTTATTTGAAATTTCATAACCTGAATTTTAACAATAAAACAATGTTTGAACTGAGTTATGTCGTAGGGATGTGTGTTGATGGCAGCCGAAACAGACTTGCAACTCATTTTCAGGATTGGGCATTATGCCTCAGTAGAACCCCTGTCATAAATAGTTCTACTGTAGAATAGCCTGCATGAATAGTTGATGTTTCAGTACAGGTGTTGTCTCAAGGTTCACACAAGCCTTGAAAAGTCCTTGAATTTGTTTTCAACCTTGATAAGTACTTGAATTTAGTGCTACCTTGAAAATTGCCGAAATGGTTCTTAAATCTAACTGAAAATCATTGCATTCAGGCAAACAGCCTTGAATATCCATAACAGTGTATGGATGTTGTAAAAATGGCACATTATCTGTGTATAAAATGAAACAGAAACACTCTTTCTCAAAAATTAAAAGTATATATATGTATGGGTGAGAATGTCACTTGTATGTTATGAATTGAGTGCAATCATGTATTCTTGTGTATGACGTCACTAGAAATAGTGTATAAAACAACAGTGCATAATGGCATTTTTGTACAATTTAACCTCGGTAAATGATAGGAAAATGCCCTGAAAATACCTCTTATACCTTGAAAAGTCCTTGAATTTGGGTGTGAGAATTTTGTATGAACCAAGTGTCTGTGTATGACAGCCAACTTGCTGCATGTTTCATTTAATAATGTACAAGGGTTCACAAATCTTGAACGATCCGGAACAATCTGGATTTGCTGTACTAGAAAGCAAACTTTTCTGCAGATTAAAATACCTTGTATGGGATTGAGTTATGGTCATACTTTATATGCTAAATGTTAACAATAGGACAATACTGGAAATAGTTTTGGTGTAAGGATATGTGCTAATGGTACCTGGAAATAGACTCAAGTCATATTGTCAGGATCTGGCATTGTGTCCCAGTAAGACCCCTGGGGTGGTATTCAATATTAATCTGAATGGGTCTGACAAGGGTTGAGAATGTTTCATAGATAAAAAGCAAAACTGACCAACACAGAGATAAACGAGACTGAAATTTGCCTGACATTGGCACAGATTACAGTTGAAAGTTGTCTGTCTGATTTTGGCAGCCATGTACAGTGAGTTGACAGGTTTTGGGAAGTTTTGTGCCACACAGATTTTTGAAGGAGAATAATCATACATTGGTTTTGTGTCTCAGCGGTCATATTTATGCATTTTAGCTCTGCTCACATTACCAGTGTATACTGTATAGTACGGAGAATTTGCCCTGATCCTCATCCTTCTATTAACATGATTTAAAAGCTGATATCTTGTCAATATTTATAACCAGGGTTGTATGTTTTCATAAGCAGGGAGTATCATGAAGACGCTCTAGGTGTAATACAAAAACAAATTTAAAGAACCGATATTGCATGTTTAGCTCGTAGATATTTATATTTAACGCAAAAACTTTATAATATATTCATCCTTAAAGGGTAGGATCAGGTTAAATTCTCCGTGCTATACTAAGGTAACACTGTGTATTGTTTGTCCTGATTTTGTTGTGGTGCCTGATACAAGTGATCTTGTTTATTCTAAAATATATTCCATATGTTCAGAATTAAAATTTCAAGCATTTCGCTTACATAACGATGATGTAAATAATTAAGAAGATTTCTGTACTTAGCCAGAGTATTATCGTGACTTATGTGCCTCCAGTAGCGTGTTCACTGTTCAATTATGCAAGTATATGGAGTTCTCACTTTTGCCAAGCTGAGTGAGACCTTAAACCAAATGGTTTAGGCTCAATAACTCGATAAATTTTGGGCTCAGGGTACTGTTTTATCAAAGGACTTACGGAAATCGTAAACTTACAATCAAATTTAAATTCTTTATAATTTGTTTACAATTATAAAGTGTGGTAAATGGAACTGCAATACTAATACTGATTTAGTTAATAAACTCCTACAAACCATATCTGTCACCAATTTGCAGTTGTTAAAGAATTATAAAGAATTTAAATTTGAGCGTAACTTTAAGTGCTTTGATAAAACAGTACCCAGGACCTTCAAACTTTATAGGCATGTTGGTCAACATCAGTAGGTGATCCCTATTGATTTTAATGTCAATAGGTCAAGGCTGCATGTTTGACTATTAGGCTGTCATGGGGGGGGGGTATACATGTTTTACAAACATCTATCATTAGGTTTAAGTTTACATAAATTGAAGACAACAAGATAAGATGTACGCACACCCACGGTCATCATGGCAGTCAATTAGGACTGGTATATACAATGTAGGGCTGTTTCAAAAAAAATGGCACGAAAGTGGTTTGAAACATCAAAATTTTAATAAAGGCAGATCGTGAAATAATCTTGTGAAAAATAATACATTAACATCATAGTTATAGGAAATGGTAATGGGAAGGTAATATCCTAGTACAATTTTTGTTGTAGACCTTTATTGGGCATTACCTGGCTACAAAATTTCCACAAAACATGACATTTTCAACATGTAACAAACTAAATACTGATAATAAATAACCTTGTTTTTTTTGTTTTCAGTGTGTACACACTAACTACATGACTGATTTCAGGCCTTTCTTTGTGAAGTATTGCATTAAAAAAAAGCCATAAACATATTTTTGCATTAAAATTACTCATTTTATAAGGAGCTGCTTATTTATTTTTCGTATTGTAACAAAATGTAATGTAGACATTAATTAATGATATCAAAATATTAGAAATGAATCATATCCCTGCCTAGAGTCAAATGTTTTGGGTTACTAACTGTAACTTCCAAACATTGGTGTACATTTGAAAAACCCTATCAATTAGGATAAAAATGTTACACTCCTTACATTTTCATACACAATTTGTTAAGTTACTGTTTACAGCATTTTGTCTTACTGATTTGTATTATCTCCAAAGTAACTCGTAAAAGGAATGCAAAACATGTAAATATATTGCGTTATATGTTCTTATCAAGCGCTTAATACTTCAAAATGTTTATATTTCGCCAGTCGCTAAATTACATATTTTTCAAGGGTGCCTAGAAAAAGTATCTTCTCCTTTGTCTTATTCATTTCTATCTAAATATTATAAATATTGAGTAATGAAACAATTTCACCGAAGTAAATAATGAGGATACTACAATACACAAAATGGTAGGGGAAAATAGACACCTAAATGTTACACTCCTTACATAAATCAGTACCTAAAACTACAACAATCTTGTGTCAACGCTTTAAGGATAAAAATCAGCAACTCGAGATTGACTTTAACTGACTCTGCCGTAGTCACACTAGTAAATTATTTAACTCCTGTATTTCTGCAAAATGACAAAAGTAGCACCAACCTAAACTGATAATCGGATGTTTGGAACTACCATAGACTGATAGAGTGACTAATGATTTATACACAAACCACTTTGTCACAGATGTATGGCAAACCACATCGATAAAAATTGTCGCATAATGGACAACACTGTACTGTACAGTTATTTCTAAGTTCAACCATACAAGGTAGGGTCCAGAAAATATTAATTACGGTTATTTCTGACCTTTGAACTCCAAGCTTAACCTTTGAGATATTGACTAAATTGTTTCGCATGACACACTGTCTGGTAGTAGTGAATATGTGGGCCATATTATTTTCACATCCCACAATGAATGATTTAGTTATGCTCTGGACAAGCTAATTAAGCCATGTTTTACATTTGAACTCCAAGTGTGCCCTGACCTATGAGATAATGAGGTAAATGTTCCGCATGGCATTCTGTCTGGAAGTATTTAATATTTGTGCAACATTATTTTAAAATCACAATATAAATGACTTAGTTATGCTCTGTACAAGCTAAATTATGCCAATTATTTAGCTTTGAACTCCAAATTTGACCATGACCTTTGGGATAATGAGGTAATTGTTTCGCATGACACTTTGCTTGGTATCAGTAAATATTTGTGCAATATTATTTTTAAATCACAATATAAATGACTTAGTTATGCTCTGGACAAGCTAAATTATGGCAATTTTTGACCTTTGAACTTTGACATTGACCTTTGGGATAATTACGTATTTGTTTTGCATGGCACACCGCCTGGTATCAGTGAACATCTGTGCCACATTATTTTCAAATCCCACAATAAATCACTTAGTTATGGCTTGGACAATCTAAATAACGACCATTTGTGATCTTTGAACTTCAATTGTGACCTTGACCTTTGAGATATTGACATCATTGTTTCGAACTTTTGCACTTCAAACATTACTCAAACAGTACCTCAGACTTCTGGAGTTTGTTTTTGAAGCATAAACAGAATCATGTTCGAATTTCATTTCTCAACCGGTAACATAGAATTATGATGTAAGGAGTGTAACGGCACACCATTCTTTAAAAACATCCAAGCAAACATATTATAAACATCTAAGTTTTACAAATGCTAGTGATCCTTTGAATTGAGAAATGTTTATATCTAAGAATACCCGCTTTTCGTGATATTCATAAAGTAGTTTCCTCTAAATTTGATTTATATCAACTATGTTTGCTTAAAATAAGTATTGCTATGCCTTTTTTTGTTAAATGGTGTTTAATAAAACTATTATTTCATCTTTTTATTGTTGATATGACGTATCTTCAGAAAATGTTGGCACTCTATAAAAGTTGGAGTCGATGGTGTTTCTGCAACTGCTCTAAATACTCGAAGCTCAAAACCAAATAATAAGCGTTACACTCCTTACATGCATTTGTTGACCAATATCTGACCAAATATTCATTAAGTGAAATCTTGAGCGTCACCTATGTATACTTTAGGACTGATTTTACCAGAAAATAGTCATTGCTGCTCATAAATTCGACTAGTTTAAAAATAATCTTATCCCACCTATCAAATGTTACACTCCTTACAGTCTGGGATAGGTCCTATTATTGTGCTATAATCACTAAAGGAAAACACTTTATTGATATTTTATGCAATTGTCTAACAAACAGACATATTTCTTAAAACAATGAGCAGATCATATATGAGCCGTGTCGTGAGATTTCCGACCTAGTGGGCAAAATGACGTCACGTCAAAAGCAGACGACAAAGTTGCGCGTCGAAAACGTCGTAATTGGCAGCGCGCGATTAACGCGGTTTGTGTATTGAACCCGTACATCCTCCTCAACTATGAGCGTAACCAATGACGTTGTGTAAACAAAGACGGACTAAGTTAACTCTACTTTGATGTGTCGTACGCTTTCGCATGGTCGTATTAAACATGTTTAACTGTTTTAATATAAAAATGTCTTTAGATAAAGATTTATATTTTCAATTCACGGAAGCAGTGTAGAAGCGAATGAAATACGGACGATGTGTTCTAAATAAAAAACTAGATTTAGTTGATTTGTGTTTTACTTCCCCACCCATCATCTATAGACAACCGATCTATTCCTTCCACATGATAATTTATCATTTAATAGATCTACAAAATATCTAGTTACAGTATTTAGATCTACATGTAGAATCTATGATCTAATAGTGTGCCGTATTCTATCAGTCTGTGAGGTTAAACCAATGTTAATCACTACTGGTACATTCGTGCCTGGTCCGTTACGTTACAACTGTTGGTAGGTTGTACGTGGTGTTTCAGTATGTGTCGTAAAAAAGCTAATTGGAATCTACAGTTTGAACTTTCTAAATGACATTTCTCATCTTTGCCGGGCTAATGCACAACGCAGATCTAGATCTACATCATTGGCTTACATTTTGAAATGGGGTATGCCCTATATACTTTCAGTGCAAGGTGCCACATGATCAAATATAGGCAAAACACGATTGCCTACACATGTATGTTTAAATATATTGTTTTGTATAACGTAAATCAATTATTTAATTGCAACGATGAAAACATAATTTAGAAGGATATAATCCCGCTTCATGCGACATGTGAAAAGTTGAGGAGACAGCGTGTCATCGATGCCAGTAAATATTGTGCAAAGACCGCTGTCACCAGACGTATGCATATCTATTTCCCTACACCTCATTCTCTTACAACGACCAGGCCGATCTGCCCCGACCTGAAAGTATGAATCGAGACGAGATCGGCGTCAAAACCAAGACAATTGATGAAGATCTTCACCGGAACGTCTGATCTACGAATACAGCTTTTCCGATACGATGCTTATATGCTTACAACACATTTCCTCCGCGATAAACGCCGATCATGAACCGATTTGTACTTCAATGTCGCATCGATCTGCAAGACCCTACTACGTTGGTAGACATACCTAAAAGACTGTAGCACGATGTTACGCCATTAATGTCCACAATACTACGATCTTGACACGACCATAGTACGCTTTGGTATTGTGCGTACACTTAGTTAATCAAAGAGTGTTGAGTATTTTCTTCACATCACTCATTGCCTGAAAGAGGCATTAATTCATTTGATGATATTTTATGATACAATGAACACCCTTTCTACGAAACAGGTATATACGTGCACGAGAGATTTTCTAAATGTCCATGGACTTTCCTTATATCTTGATCATTTTAGTTAAAGACTAATGTTTTCCACATACATGTACATGTAATAATTTGCTTTGATCTGTTTCCAACTAATAACGCGATTTTTACGTGTTTCAATAGAAAAACAGTTAAATTTAATGCGTATTGTACCACGATGTTATTACGATCATGCAGATCTCGACAAGACCTTACTTCGTTCTTAAAAAGCGACTCGTTTTAGCCACGATCCCACTACGCTTGTTTTAAACATGGAGCTTCCGGACCTACGCGATTACACCACGACACTTCCACGTTCACAAAGATCCTCCCCCGATTGACCACGACCGTCCCACGATTGGTCACGCTTTGGACCAATTTTAGATCGTAGTAGAAGCGGGGCTCCAGTGTGAACGGTGTAGGGCCTATATATTCGACTTGATTCACCTTACCAAATCTAGACTGATATGGGCTTTCCCTTCACGACTATTGAAAAGGAGGAAAGCGGAGGAAAAATACTAAAAAATACTATTCAATAACAAGTACCAACATGCTCACGGTTCATGATCTGCCTTCATGAGGTTCAGATATGGAGAACAATTATCTAATTAATACGTCCTTGTATGTGTAGGCCTACTTTCACAACTTCTCTGTGTATAAACCTAACCACTGTTTGACTGAATGGGATCTGTGTTTTTTCCGGTCACTGTATGACGTATTGCGATGACCGGAAATTGACTCGTTTATACACTGTGAACTCTACTATGAGAAGTTATTAGCAGTAGGTCGAACCTCAAATGGCACAGTACAGGGGATGAAATTCTGTCAGATCGAGCACTATATGGGGTCATATGGACATTCGCGAAGTTGCTATATTAATGTACATCTGAACGCATAAATGTAGTAAGGATTGCGCGATTTTAGAACGTATAACGACGGTAAGAACAAGTTGACCTGCCTGTGAACGAGTTGGTCTAGTTATGAACGTGCTCAAATACAATGCAGACGGGATATGGACGTATAGAAAACTGTTTAGATAAAACACTAACAAAGTGCCTCGTTCTAGCAAGACCAGAACAGTTTTGACATTTTGACGTCCCGTTTTGGAAACTAGTTCGGTGTACATGTGACTGGCCCTTTAATGCACCAGTCAATTAGAATTGAAAGAATGTACCCAACCCCGGGGAATGGTGGGAATTTTTATTTTTGTGTTTTCATACCCATTACAAAATCCCTATCCCCAGGATCATACATAATTGTAACCCCCCCCCCCCGCAAATTGCCCCCGCCTTATACCTCATATAGTCACGGCAATATTTCCCCGCTATTTATTTGCGCGAAAGAAAAGCACAGCACTCACACGGCAGTGCGGCGACATCGGAAAAGGTAAAAACACTGGACTGTTCCCCCGTCCTTCCCCGTGGTCAGGGTGTGGTTTTAATTGACTGGTGCATAAGTCGAATAAAAGCTACCACAATTGTTACAATTAAGTTTTACAAGTCGTCTATAGATATAATTTAGAAATTTTAACAACTGACCAGCTGACGTAATTCCGGGTAGATGATTCATGAAACATTTATAATTCCAAAAGGTCGGCAATACATGTTTATACAACAAATCGGAACGATTATACACGTTAAGATCTAAAAATGCAGAAAATCAATATTACACACGTTGTTTTCCAATTTCACTCTACCGCAGACATTAATCGTACGACCGCCGTAGATGTAGCCGACGTCATGGACGTATGCGTCTAAGATCTTGCAAATTGAAAAGCATTACGGCTACGCGGCGTCTTTGATCTGCAAGATGCGACTTTTATACCGTATGTCTGTTAAATTTGATGCAATAGGTTTAATTGTGCGCATTTTTGAAGTAGCTGATTTGCGAATACCAGATGAGTTAAACTCTTGAAAACTGAAATAGCTTTGATGTATACATGGCATATTATTACGCATTTTATAAACTATTCTTCCTTTTGTTGCATATTTCCAGCAAAGTGTTTAATTATTGTTATCACAGTAAATTTATGACATGAAAAGTCATATGTAATGGTTAAAAAACTCATTGAAACGTTGATATGTAGAATTTAATGAACGCTAATTTTAACGTTGAAATGCAACGACGTCAACAACGCGACGTCACTAAAATTATTTATCGCTGACGTACTTGTTATGTTCTAACTCAGATTAAACCCACTTGTACTCGTCAGAATTGCATGAAATAAGTTTTGAATAATTCCTAAAAGTACGAATTTTAATAAACAGAAATAAACCGAAAATGTCAAATTTGACCACTAGGTCGGAAATCCCACGACACGGCTCATATCAGTTTTTGGCCAACAGGTTTCATAAAGATATATTTTATTGAAATTGGCTTGCAAGTTTTCATGCAAAAATATTTAGCCCCCTCCTTTCCTCCTAGGTATTTATTTATTACAAAACATTGAACCAAAGACATTTCAACTGTATAATTAGCTAATTAATACTTTATTTTGTTTATCAAGATAAAGATATTGTTCCCTAGAAGGCTATTATGAATGTGGTCACGCTTATAAAATCAATGTTGCACGAAAAATTCCCAAATTTCTGTTACACTCCTTACATTTTTGACATGTTTTTCTCGCATAACTTTTTTGAACAATGACCGATTCACTTGAAAATTGAGACACAAATTCAAAAAGTGTAATCACAGATCATGAATTGAACATAAATAATGTTACTGTGTATATAAATAAATAAGAACAAAAAATATGCTCGGTGCCATTTATTTTGAAACAGCCCTGTAGTTCTATTTATGACGAGTGAGTTAGTTAATTAGTAATGCATGTTTAACAGATAATTAATTAGCAATACAGTTCTGTACTTCGAACACTTTTATCTTAACATCAAATTAATTTTAAAGACAGATAATAGAAAGTCTGACAGGGAAGGCATAAGTCATAAGGTTGTTCAGTTAATGTAGTTTTACATCATATAGAGTGGCTGATGGTTGGGAGGCATTTTGACATGGAGTTTATTGATCGCTGCATGATATCACCTTAAAGCTGACTTACTGTCTTATAATACTCTCGTATGTTACGCACATCAATAGATTATGATTCATTGATTGTCTTAACTAAGGTGATTAGTTGTTCCTGGGAGAAAGTAAATTTTACCGTAGGTCTTGTCTGTTATCTGTTAATTAAATTACATTAATTATGTACATGTATATACCATACAACCTCTCCAAAGCGGTCCTCTGTACAGCAACAACCTCTCTATAACTCAACAACACTTATAAAATTTCCCTAAGCAGATATTTACTATAAATTTAACCTCTGTAGAACAACAATCCCTGTACAACGGCCAAAATTTGCATTTCCCAAAGTGTGTTGCTCTACAGAAGGTTGTACTGTTTTATAGACCATGAGAGAAAGCTGTGTATACCTGCTTTAACTTACCTTTTTTTTTTTTTTTTTTTTTTTTAAATGCCGAGCATAGCCTTTATTTGCCAGTCAGTTTTCCACTGAAATGTGGCAGGCATATATGTGTACCTCCACCCGGTTTTGAACCCGGGTCGCCAGATTAGACGGCAAGCGCGCTAACCATTGAGCTACCTAGTTGCTCAACTTTTATTGTGGTGTTCATTATATCGAGACCCCTTTTGTTGTACTAGTGGTTCATTTATAAACAGAATGTTGCAGGTTTGTTCCCATACCTTAGTGATTATAGTTGGTACTTGTTCTAAGCAGTATGAGGGTCATTCATTAAATTCCTAGACTGAGTTAATCATTTTTAAACCCAAATGACACAGAAAAATACAAACTACATCACATTAAACTACAGTCTTTCGAGGCAAGCGCAAAAAACATTGTATGAAACAAGTACAAAAAAACAACTACGATGTGTTTTACAAAAAAATATGAATAAAATAAAATGTCACCTTACCACTATCACCACACAGCGTTATCAGGGGTGTCAATTTTCAGGATTTATCCGGAATTCCGGATTTGTCTATCCTTGAAGAGCTATGCTTTCTGACCAATATAAAAGTTATTTGATGAAAATTTCTCAAGAAATGGCAAAGTTATGGTCAATTATATCAGCTCTGAAGGATTTTCTTCAATAAAAAGTTTGAAAAACTGAGTTATATATGGTTGACGGCCTCTAGTTTGTCAAAAATGGTCAGCCGCATATGATTTTCAGGATTTTTAATTTGGCTCTGTTGACATCTCTGGCTATTTATATTCTGACGACAACATTGCATAACTCCCTGGCTTGGTATGCAAAAAAATTAAAATTGGGCAGGGAAGTCAGCACTCACCAGAAATAGAAGAGCATGACATTGTAAGACACAAAAATAACACTCAAATAAGAAAACTCACTGATTACATGAACAAGTTACAAGGACTAGCTAATAAATGGTTACATTGACCTATTATTTGTACAGTCGACACTCGTTATGTTGACATTTTTGGGACCGTCAAAATTATGTTGACATATCCGAATGTCGACCCAACAGGAGCCAACAATTCTGACAAATTTCCTAACCAGTCAAAATTCATGATAACAAAGTCCTCTAGCCTTGTTACATCAGTTTAAACATGAACTAATACATATGTGTGACTAAAATGTTGAAAAATCAAGTGTTTACGAGAGGGACGAGTTTATAGCATCTTTTTCAAACAAGTACAGTACGGGATCAGCACCGCAAGTATGGCTTTTAGCCCTTACCGGTTTCGCTTAAACAACATTTTAATTGTAAACAAAAGATTCGATCAATATGCCAGGCATCTGAAAGCAACGATGACATTTCTTATCTTTGTTCACAATGTAACATATATTCATTTAACTGTCGGAAAAATAATAAGCATGTTGGAATAAATTGTTATAGCATACAAAATAGAAGTTTTGTACACCTTCCCAGAGCCACGCTAGTTCAGCAGATTATTTTAATTTCATATGCTGAAGTAGGTTACAATTTGTTTATAAACTTTGATTTAACATCATTCAAATACATTTGCAAACTGTGAACACATAAACATTGGTTCGAAACAGAAGAATTTTCGCGGTCAATTAACAACTTTTCAATTTCAATATCGTCGACGCGATGTCGACACAAACATTGACAATAAGGTGCGAAAACAGCATTTGGGCCAGAAAAGTCGTGTCGATATAAGCGGAGTGTCGACACATGCATGTCGACTAAACCATCATATTTAGGATTGAATATAGAGCAAGCCAAATTGGGGATTTGAAAGTATGTCGACATAACCGAAGTGTCGATGCAACCTATGTCGACACAACGAGTTTCAACTGTATGTTTGTTTTTATCCTCATGCAATATGCTGGTATAGTGCGTCCAGGATAATGTGATGTTTACAAACATGAATCGGTTAGGTCAACTGTTACAAAATAGGTTTTACAGATTACTTAAATAAACAGACATCGTCAGTTTTTGTGTCGCCTGAAAAGGCGACATATAGGTGTTACTTTGGCGGCGGCGGCGTCACAAATTGCTTGTCCGGAGCATAACTTTGTCACCTTAAGTTCAAATGACTCAAGAATTGGTATGCATGTTTCTTGCAATTAGCCGGAGTGCAGTGCGCAAGAACCATAACTCTACCTGTCATAGTTTTTGAATTATTTCCCTTTGATTGATTTTATCAGAGCATTTCTTGTCCGGAGCATAACTTTGTCACCTTAAGTTCAAATGACTCAATATTTGGTATGCATGTTTCTTACAATAAGCCGAAGTGCAGTGCACAAGAACCATAACTCTACCTTTCATAGTTTTTGAATTATTTCCCTTTGATTGATTTTATTAGACCATTTCTTGTCCGGAGCATAACTTTGTCTCCTTAAGTTCAAATGACTCAAGATTTGGTATGCATGTTTCTTGCAATAAGCCGAAATGCAGTGCGCAAGAACCATAACTCTACCTGTCATAGTTTTTGAATTATTTTCCTTTGATTGATTATATTAGAGCATTTCTTGACCGGAGCATAACTTTGTCACCTTAAGTTCAAATGACTTAAGATTTGGTATGCATGTTTCTTGCAATAAGCCGGAGTGCAGTGCGCAAGAACCATAACTCTGCCTTGCATCGTTTTTGAATTATATCTTAGATTGATTTAATTTGAGCATTTCCTGTCGGGCGGATAACAAGAGGTTGAATGACTTGAAATTTGGTATGCATGTTTCTTACCAAAAGTCCAAGTGCAGTACACAAGAATCGTAACTCTACCTTGTGCCATTTTTTATTTTTGTCCCTTTGATTGATTTTATAAGCATTTCTTGTCCGTGGCATAACTTTGTCACTATAAGTATTAATGACTCCAAGATAGGTTGCATGTTTCTTGCTGTGACATTTTTTTGTCCAGAGCATCACTTTGTCGTTTTTAGTTCATATAACTATAGAACTCTTGTGAGTCGATATGTAGCCCAATAGTGGATAGTTTTCCATGACAAATGTGCATGTCGTCAGGCGACACATGCGACTCGCGGAGCTTTTATGTAGTAAAAACGTCACTGATAAATCGTGCATATCTGATTAATCCACCTTTATGGAATATATCAAATTTTCCTGCCTTTCTCATTATCGTGGGCGCACTATAAATATTACTGTCCTGTAGGAGGAAAAGTATTATTTTCATTAAGCTTGAGTGATTTCATCTAGATCTGATCACTCCAGATTTCTTGCACTGAAACGACACTTGGCATTCCACATTCCATCTCAACGCTTTGTCTGTGCTCCCAAATATTGCAAATATTTAAGGTCTGTCTGTGAGCGATTTATCAATACTTGGCAGAATGTTTTCTTGAGTTTGTCGTCATGCGGTCAGTGATCCTATACTGTCTGGTGTGTGTGTGCTTCGCTTACAATGTAACTAATACATAGATGAGAATATTCCTATGAAACCTCTCATATTATAGCCTGGTGCTGCCAGGTAATTTTTTAAATGAATATATATACAGCAGAACTTTGATGCTTCAAACTGCCTTTAGGACCGGGAAAATAGTTCAAGCCATGTACATGTTGGAGCCATCTACTGTATACATTTGTACTACAGAAGTCACAATATTCCTGATTAATAGTGACATCTGTATTTATCTATTCAGAAAGACCTATGATTTCTGACCAAAATAAAAGTTGTTTGATGAAAATATCTCAAGAAATGGCAAAGTTATGATCAATTAAATCTGTTCAGAAAGATTTTTTTCATGCACACTGTGTTAAATATGGACGCAATATTGTTTGAGGCAAAACTGTTCCATTGAGCATCCATGCATCGATGTTCTACTGTATGCTACCATGAAGATAGTCTTACAAAAACCACTTCTTTGGTAATTGAAGGAGTCTTAAAACCCCACTAAATTGGTAATTGAAGGAGTTTTACAAAAACCATTTAATTGATAATTGAAGAGTCTTACAAAAAGCACTTAATTGATAATTGAAGAGTCTTACAAAAACCACTTCTTTGGTAATTGAAGGAGACTTATATAAACCACTTAGTTGGTAATTGAAGGGGTCTTACAAAAACCATTTAATTGGTAATTGAAGGAATCTGATGAAAACCACTTAATTGGTAATTGAAGGAATCTTATAAAAACCATTTAATTGGTAATTGAAGGAGTCTTACAAAAACCACTTATTTTGTAGTTGAAGGGGTCTTACAAAATCCACTTCTTACGTAATTGAAGCAGTGTAACAAAAAAAACGTTCTTTGTTAACTCTACCAACACTCCCTCCTTTTGTTGTCATCAATTATTGAGTTAACTCCTGTTTGGGAGGTTTTATAGAGAATATTTCCCTGTATAAGAGAGGGAGCGAGATTATTGATCAAAGTTTTAACGATGCTGGTATAACTGATTTGCAATGATTTAACTGTGTGGAGTTACTCTCTTATCAACGCTGTAATCTTCTCATTTGACGATTGTATGGTTATATAATGGAGAAAATTGTTGTTTGTATGATTATTGCGAAAAAAAGTCAGAAACCTATTTACTAGATTGGCCAAAATGGCTGGCGTGTAAATGGCGTCATCAACATTTTTTGGTCATATTTGTATCTGTGGTTATTGAACTTTGCAGAAATGTTAATCACGAAGGGTTACAGTTTTTCCTGGACGATGTTTCAGCAGAGTTATGGTCCTTGTTGGATGGAAATCTTTTTATCGTGAAATTCCACATTTCTTTTCGTCCGATTGTGTTCCTGTTTTTGAGAGAAATTTGGTATAAGAATTATTATGATTCAGATTGGTTCTATATTCGACTGGCTTTGCTTGACAAAACAATATTCTTGATAAAAGACAAATTTACATAAAACAAATTTTCCTATGATTGAAGACTTATCAAGATATCCCCAGGCGTGTATGTTCATGACTGAGAACAAAATTGCTGCGTTGGAATGGACTGTTATAGATTTCGGTTAAATATTGACATAAATCTTGTGTCTAGAATTATTCTTGAAATGTTTTGTATGTTAAGGTTATTTTGAATAACTGATGATCAAATTAGATTTTGCAAAATGTGAATATTAGATTACAGAAGTGTATATGTACGGTAAAACCTTAACAATAAGGCCTAAAATAAAGTATAGTTTCCCCTTACACTTCTTTCCTGTCAAAATTGACCCTATGTTATAATTTAAGGGTCCTCTCTCACTACTGCAACCTCAAATATTTTTTTTGTGTAGGGCAATTTGGGCTGCTAGGTACCTTGTTGGAAGGGAAATATAGGATCTGTCATGAGGTGTCTTTGGAGATCAACATTTCTAGAAAACACAGATTATTAAGCAAAACTTTGGCGAGATTAATAATTTGTTTTCGTGACGAGTTTAATAAATGTTGATTCCAAAGACAACAAGTGGTGGATTCTTTTTATCGCATTACCATAGTTACCGACTCAAAACAACGTCAGAAATAACAAATTTAAGCCGAAAGTGTTACATTTTTCGCGCCAAAAAGCTGGTGATGTCGCGCTTTTGTTATCACACGTGTTGGAGAACATTGTTCTGTCATTTATTCTCACATGGAAGATCACAGTATTTATGTGATAAACAAAGAATATTTTATTGTTGATTTTTTATGGATGTGATGTCTCATCATACTGCCGTTGAAGTCAGAATGGTCTAACCAGTATATGTTTGTATATCTATATTACCATACATATAAGATAAACATGTGTCAATATAAGCAATATTTACAGAGAACCACTGAGTGACCAAACCATTAATCAATAACTAATTGGTTTTCTCCCCGGAGTTGATGGTTCTGATCTTGGAAGCAATTATGCAACACTATGCAATACTCTCTTATTGGGTTCCACCATTGTGATGATTATCTTGCGAAGCTATTTCGGTAGAAATGCACCAATCCCTTGGTATTTGTTTGTCACGTTCCTGGTCGCTGTGCCTTTAATATTCACCCTCAGTTACAGAGAGCAACAAACTCATTATTTCTGTGACACATAGGAACCAAACTTATCATATTTTGACCATTTATATATTTTATCCGCCTGACTGAGAGATCAGAAAGAAACTTGAGTTGTTGCAATCCTATGAATAACTGAATACATTCAATGTTAAAACAATAATTATTATGTGTTTCTTGGTTATTCTCTTGTTTCTAATTACAGTCAAACCATGATTAAAGCCACATACTAACAAAGACTAGTTTTACCAACCTGTCACCAAAGACCATCAATTTTATCATCCATTTATAGTGATATGTAATCTGTTACCTGTTAGGAGAGACCACCTGTCAATAAAGACCATTTTGATGTTTCAAAGACAGGGGCTCCTCTAGCTTCTGAATCTGAAGGGTCTTTTTGATACTTTTGACTAAATTTACCATTTTAAATACCCACAATTTTAAGAGAGATGGCCCTTCAAACCAAAGTATTGAGGGTCAAAATGGGGCTTTTTGAAAATTTCAAGGGTCAAAAAAAGCCCTAACTCCAAAGCCAAATGGAACCCCTGTAAGACCACTAATTTTTATCTCATATCAGACCATGTTCAGTGATATTTAACCTGCAAGGAGATACCAGCCATCAACAAAGATCATATTTGGTTGTTCCTATTTGGATTGTCTGTAATTTGACAGTAATCCACTTCCAGTTGTTGAACTTGGTCATTGGTCATGTTTCTTTATGAATTTTACAGTCATACTTGTGTCAGTGATCACCTGAATCATACAACCATCTGTGTTATGTAGTCAATTTGAATCAAACCCCAATCAGTAATTCTGTATTAAATCTACCTGTATTCAATTTATCTATTGAATGGTTGCTTTGAACATGTTAGACTGTGTATAGGTTAGAATGGTCGCTTTAACAGGCTAGACTACTGGTTGCTTTAAACAGGTTAGACTGTGTATAGGCTAGACTGGTCGCTTTAAACATGTTAGACTGTGTATAGGCTAGACTTCGTATCTGAGATTTGAATATTCCAAGTAACCTTACCATGTTTTCCCACCATGTGATTTATTATTACAATATTAAAACTGACATTTTCATTTTTTGTGTCCCACACTTTTATGCTTTAAAATCATATTGTCATGTATCTGGGTTACAGCTGGTTTAACGGAAATAAAACCCGTTTATTTTCCAAGCTTCCAGTGTGGGGAATCAATATATTATTCTTTGACTACATGGAAGAGCTTTTGTTGTAACTCTGTGTCTTCTGTATAGTTAATTCTTCTATATTTATTCAACGCAAATATAAACAATGATAGCAGCAGACTTGTGATCATATGATGTTTCCTCCATATTGTAGGTCAGTTTTTAAGAACTGAGATTTTGTAAATGTTTTCTCCATAATGTAGGTCACTGTCTCTGAGATTTTGTAAATGTTTTCTCCATAATGTAGGTCACTGACTCTGAGATTTTGTCAATGTTTTCTCCATAATGTAGGTCACTGTCTCTGAGATTTTGTAATGTTTTCTCCATAATGTAGGTCACTGACTCTGCGATCTGAGATTTTGTAAATGTTTTCTCCATAATGTAGGTCACTGACTCTGCGATCTGAGATTTTGTAAATGTTTTCTCCATAATGTAGGTCACTGTCTCTGAGATTTTGTAAATGTTTTCTCCATAATGTAGGTCACTGTCTCTGAGATTTTGTAAATGTTTTCTCCATAATGTAGGTCACTGACTCTGAGATTTTGTCAATGTTTTCTCCATAATGTAGGTCACTGTCTCTGAGATTTTGTAATGTTTTCTCCATAATGTAGGTCACTGACTCTGCGATCTGAGATTTTGTAAATGTTTTCTCCATAATGTAGGTCACTGACTCTGCGATCTGAGATTTTGTAAATGTTTTCTCCATAATGTAGGTCACTGTCTCTGAGATTTTGTAAATGTTTTCTCCATAATGTAGGTCACTGTCTCTGAGATTTTGTAAATGTTTTCTCCATAATGTAGGTCACTGACTCTGAGATCTGAGATTTTGTAAATGTTTTCTCCATAATGTAGGTCACTGACTCTGAGATCTGAGATTTTGTTAATGCCAGACCACATTTATAAAAACATCTTAGTAGAAAACTAAAGAGTTTCCTTAGAAATCGAGATTATATTTTGCATAGTTCTAAATCTTACAGATTACATGAAGAGCTACATTAACTACAAACATTTGAAGAGTTTTTCTTCATCTTGTGAGAAAATAATGTGCTGCGCAAAATTTTAACTTCAGTCTAAATACTTGAACTAAGTCTTCCACTAAGATACTATATGAATACTGGCTCTCAGATAAGTTTTACAATATGTCCGATGTATAAAACAAAAAGAAACAATATCGACGTCTGTTTCCGTTTATTATTTATTTCAACAACAAAATCCATTAATCAATTTCCTAATAAAATGTAATAATTAATAATGCAACATATTCTAGAGTATTCAATGGCTTCAATATTTCAACATGTATGATCATAAAATAATCATCATAGTTAGACTAGATTATATATAATATTTATACCATAGACTTCCATATTAGTGCACCCCTTTATATAACATGCCGAATCACTTGATTTGCATGATAATTCAAGAAATTTAGTTCCCTTTGCATCAAGTTGGTTTAAAACAGAATTTGTCACTTTGGTGCGGCAAGGTTGTTATATCTCTTTGTAGTATATAGTGAGATACAACCTGTTCGCGTCAATTGGGATAAATTGGTATTAAAAACCCTGAAAATGTTTTGACAATGACACCTAGGTAAGCTCTATACTCCCATTGGTTCATTAGGCTGAGCGTGAAGTCATTTATATAGACAAATAAAATCGGAGGGAAAATTCTGCTATACAAATATAACAATATTGATCTGACATTCTATTTGTGGCAGTATGACCAGTAATGTTGTATCCTGGTACTAATAGAAAATGTGTTTACATAGAATCATAGATAAGGTAACACAGGGGTACTACAATCCGGAATAATCCGGAAATCTAGATTTACTGCATTAGAAAGAATGATCTTTTCTGTACAAAATAACAGTGATTTGATGAAAAAATTCATGGAAATGACAAGTTATGGTCATTTTAAGTTTTGTGAGCTGAATTTTTATTGTAGAACAATATTTGAAACAAAGTTTTGCTGTAGGGATGTGTGCTAAATGCACCCTGAACAGACTTGCGACTCATTTTTAGAATCGGGCATTATGCCTCAGTAGGACCCCTGTAAGATCCCTCTCCACCTTCATGATAAACTTACTGCTATTCTAAATTCTAGGGCCACTAATAAGATTCCAGGGTCGCTAATTGGATTCCAGAGTCGCTAATCAGATTTTAGGGCCACTAATAAAATTCTAGGTTCCCTAATTAGTAGCAATATGGTATAAATAAATAATTTACAGCACATAAATTAACAACAACAATCACCTGTGATTAACAATTAACTTGATTAACTAGTGAAAGAAATGAATAAAATGTTTCTGTATATGTCTACCATATAGTATACATAAGTAAAAACATGTTTTGCTTGGTCAAATAATGGCCAGTATTAATTAATTGCTAGAATTTCATTCCAATCTTGGTAAAAAAGAGGAACTTTATAAAATTGTATGTATTTAGTTAATTTTGAAGTGATTTACTTTCATTTAATGGTTTTAAAACAGATTTAACAGATTTATTGGCCGTTTAAATTAAAATGAAATAAAAGTGTTTGGGCTGAATGATAAGTTAGACACAATTGGGAATGATTATCTCACAATTAATTTATTCTGGCCTTAGATTTCTACAACTTTGGTCAAATAAAACATTTCATATTTTATTCCATGTATAATTATTGGTCAAAATCTTTCAATCAACCTAAAGAAGCTGCAAATCAGTATGCTGTGAATGTATTATATAGACAGTGTTTGTCGTTCACGCTGCATATTGAGCACAGTGTAGTGTTCATTAACATTCAACATACATTCAATGTGGCACCTTAATATTCAACATACATTCAATGTGGCACCTTAATATTCAACATACATTCAATGTGGCACCTTAATATTCAACATACATTCAATGTGGCACCTTAATATTCAACATACATTCAATGTGGCACAGTGTCATACAATTAAATTACAGTCAAATCACAGAACAAGTCAACAAGGAATGTCATTCAGACAGACAGACATACTATATAGCACACACTTTGAACTGTATGAAAGTTAAAGCTCACCTGAAATAACTCCAGCCTTATCAATAAATAAACATGGATAATATAAACACTGCACAGTTGACTGGCCGCTTGTTATCAAATCCATGTAGATTTTTAGAGTGTATGCATTAAAAGTGAATATGATCAAGATTAAAGAAAAGTAGACATCCAAAATGCATTTAATTTTCATTTGTAAACAAAGGCTAGTGTCATTAGGGGACTATACCATTATACATCGTACACAGATGTGTCACAAAAATATTTTGATATATTAATTCTAAAATATAATCTTTTGCTTAAAAAATGTTTATTATCATGAAATTGGTATTTGAGAGAATTGGCCTGAGACATTAGCATATTCTGTGACCATAGCATATTCTGTGACATTAGCATATTCTGTGACCCTGCTTCATTTGTTAATCACTGGTTTGTAATTTGAATAAAACCAACTGATGATGGTTGCCAATGAGGTCATTGCCATTGCAGAAGTTTAATAAGTCTCTGGTCAACTCTGTCAAACTATAAGATTAAATGGTAGTTGAATTATCGTGATTATATCAGTCAATGGAATAAGAGTCTATTTATACTTGGCCTTTATTCTAATAGATTTTTAAAGGAATTATAACAATTACATTCAAGGAATCAGATTTAATTAAGAATCAATAACATTTACATATTTTACATATAAATCAAGATTTTTTAATTGTATAACAAACATTTTGTATTTCTCATAGTAATAACAATAAAATTGTGAGCAATCTATATAAGATAATAAATATATATCACTGGCTTAGAATTAGAAGGTCGTAAGTACAAAATTGATATTTTGAGAAAACAAGAAAAAATTGTCCGACAACTACTCTTTACTTATGGAAAAGCAAGCTTTGGTCAACATGACCAGTTCTGATTTTTCATTAAATAAGGCTCATAAGAACCGCCTTGTGCTGCAGATTTCAAATATGTATGGGTCTTATAAGGTCGTAAGTATTACTTACAACTGTCTCATTCTAAGCCAGCGATATGTGAAGTGAAACCATTTTACTGGTATAAATACTTAAAATGTGCCTTAAAGATTGAGTTAATAGCATTAAACCACAGACTCTTTAATAGTCCAACTTTCAAAGTATTCATCAGGTATTTCTATATTGACATCATCAGCTAACTTGTATGATCTGTGGTCGGATTTTGGATGTGATTTGGAATTCCTCTGTTTGGTATTTTTCTTGTGTGTGTCCGGTTTGACTTGTGTACCTCCACTTGCTCCTTCGTGTTGAGCTCCAAAGTTGTTTAGATCAGTGCTTTGTGACTCGCTTGTTTCTGCTGACGTTGTGTTAGGTTCATTTAATGTAGTTTTGTTATCTGAACTTTTACTTTTATCTCCTCCTTCTTCTACATTTGTGAACCATATACCCGGACTTTGTGCATTTATAACACACTTTGTAAGCTCATTAATGTCGATCTTTTTATCACAGAAATCCTTGTAGAGTTTTTCTATTTCTTCTGGATTGATATTGGGATATGTATCCTTTCTCTTACCACCGTGACGTTTACGTTTATATCTTCTTGGTTTACCTGTTGATGTTGAAGCTTCGGCTCCACCGACAGATAAAGGATCAACTGGATTCATGAGTTCCATCATGTTAGACTCGTCGTCAGCGTCACCGTTCGGGACAGGTAGATAAGGATTCATAGGGATATCATTATCACTGCTACCTTCAGTTGTAACTTTTACATCAGTGGACTGAGTGTTCACATTCTCTCTGCTGGAATACTTGGATGTTTCAGAACTTGTTGCAGTCACATACTCAGAGTCACTGACACTTGTTGAATCTATTGGACTGTGAAGAGCAGAGTCGTCAGCTGTAAAAACTTCAGAATGTAAAATCATAGACTCCGTTCTTACACATTCACTATCGAACACGGTCCGACAATTTTCTAGATTCATCATATCTAGCAATTTGATCACATGTTGTTGTTTGATCTTATATTTCTCGTGTAGTTTATCGTACTTGTCGCTTCCGTAATCTTTAATTTTATCTACCTGAGAATTATACTTCTCTCGTAATTGTTCTAACTGACTTGAACTATAATCTTTCAGTCGACCTAACTGATTGTTATAATTATCACGTAACTTTTCAACTTTTTGTGAAGCACCTTCGCGCATGCGTCCTATTCGACTCATTTGATTTTGATGATGTTCACGTAATCGTCCGAGCTGATAATGATATTGATCTCGTATTTTTCCCACCTGAGTATTATAATTTTCCTTAATTCTCGCCAAATTAGCTTTCTTATATTGGTCCATATTTTCGAGTACATCGCGTATCCTCTCACGCCTACTCTGGCTCACACAACGTCGTACGGCGGCATGAGTCAGCGAATACGTCAAGTTTAGAAAGAAGAATCCTCCTGCACATGCGAATCCAACAACTAAACTCCAGATTTTCACTTCATTCATAATACCGTAATTTAATGTTAAATTTATAACAACTTCGGTCGAGTTCTTTGGATTTTTGGCAATGCATGTGTAGGGGCCACCGTCACTCCTCATAACAAAATCTATAAATAGTGAACCATCTTTCAGCACTTGTATACGATCAGGTCTGGTTTCACTCATCTCATAGTATGATTTACCTTCGTACACAGATGCTGCTGATGTGAGTAATGCTTCATCATTAAAGGGGAGATACTCCACGATTGAAAACTTGTGAAAGTTATGGTACTTGAATACACGTTTACGCGGCGTAATCCAGATAATCTCGGGCGTCGGTATACTCTCTGCGACACATTGTAATATTGCTGGCTGCCCGATTTTAAATGCACTGTCTGTTGTATAGTTGACTATTATCACATCACTACAATGTAACGATTCTATGTCAATCTCCTGTATGGACGACTGGTTCCCGGAATGCCTGGATATACAATGTAGCCGGTCACTGTCCGGTATAATACTATCATTTCCTTGAATTGACAGAATCATCCATGTCAGTTCACAATCACAGACTAAATTGTTTCCTTCCAAGATTAAGCTAGACAGTTGACTATTTCCATGCAATGTTTCATTATGTATGATATTAATTGAGTTATAACTTAAGTCTATAATACTGACAGAGGCTAACGGTATGAATAAATCCTTGTGAATGAAAGACAAGTTGGGATTGTGACTTAGTATTAATTCCTCTAAGTTCTCCAAACCGTCGAACGTGGACTTGGATAAATACGATAAATTTGGCATGTACGACATAGACAACTTCCTCAGATATTCCAAGTTTTCAAACACTGCAGCTTTGACCACTTTCACCGGATTCTCATTCAGCGTTAAAACCGATAGATTTCCAAGTTGTTCAAATTCAATTAAACTAACATTGCTGATGTTGTTTCCAGTTAAATCCAAGTAATCCAAATATGGCAGAGAGATGTTGTATATAGAATCTATATTGTTATTTGATAGGTCCAAGATCTCTATGCTGGAATTGACAGCAAATACGTTACCATCCAAACTGCTTAACTGATTCTTGCTAAGATTTAAATTAATCAAACTCTCCAAATTTGAGAACACATTGTTGGGTAATTTTCTGATGTTGTTATCTTGGAGATCCAGGTTAGTCAATTTGTCCATGAAGAGGAAACTGTCACTGGTGAGGGACGATATCTCATTTCCATGAAGATTAAGTGTTGTTAGATTTGGAAACATGGAGAATATAGTTCTGTTTAATGAATTCATTGAATTATTGGTGAGTTTATGATTTGTTGAGTTGTCTAAGTTTGTGTCCGGGTATTCTAGGAGAGTTATGTTGTTATTAGATAAATCCAAACTCTGTAGGTTCTCTGTATGGGTAAAGTCGGCTACAATAAACAGTGTCAGGTTGTTAAAGCTTAAATCCACATTTTGTAGTTTGGTAAATTCATGAAAGACGTTGGTTAGACTAGATATAGCGTTTCCACGGAGATTTAGGTGTGTGACTGTGATAGGTATATCCTGTGGTACCTCAGTTAGCTGTTGACTGACACATGTAACATGGCTGGAGTGATCGGTCTCTTCACAGCGGCACACGGAGGGACATGTGGCCGAGGCACCCTGACAGAGGATGGCTGTCACTACCACACAGAATGCAACAACCAAGTTCTCCATCTCTCTATTTATATATGAAATGGCGGTGTCTCCAACCTATCTGCTTACAGTATGGGGTCTTGTCTCAGACCTACTGCAACTCTGGTCAGGTCATCTTTCTGATAATATAAAATCAATGTATTATTATTGCATCGCACAAAGTAAATTACCTCTTGACTTAATGTAGTAGACATGGCACTATGGCATGAAAATTACTAATTGCAAAATCTTATAATCTTTCATTTATACTGGGAGTAGTCCAAACATTTCAATCAACTGGTACTTGTTTGTGAGATGACAATGGCGATTTACATAACCATCTGTTGATATCATGAACGGGTGTATTTTAGGAGCTAGGTAATTCAATTACAGTTAATTCGGTTGACAATCACTCTGTCAGAAAATCTTCTTAAAAATTATTTTGAAGGCGTTTTTTTTGTCGATACAGGGTTAAATATAGAAACATATTATTCAATTGATCCACATTTATTTGTACAACATTTCTAAATTGGTAGACGAGTCTTACAGTATAAATAACTTGTTTCCTTAATAAGATCAAAAATATTTCTTGTCAATAGAGAATTGTGCTGTCAATATTTATCCATTTCATTGAAGTTAGTAGACACATAAGTCAATTTCCATATAAAGATAGTAGAAGTTGAAGGGTTGAAAACAATAATGTGTTTATTTATTATGGTAGAGTCACGCCTATATAAAGCAGGCCTCAACAAATATTTTTAAAAGCACTCGTCCTGCAATATGGACAAAGAAGAAATCTCCAAAATCTTACTTGTCCTGCTATATAAATAAAGAAGGAACAAATTGTACAGGACGAGCGGACGAGTAGATTATTGAGGCCTGTAAAGGGTCTGTTGATTTTCGTCTATTGAAACACCATTTCTGGGCACATTTAGTTCCTGGTTAGATTTTATTCTTTAATGTCAGCAAATTTGGTAACATTCCCCCCCCCCCTCCTGTCTGCTACTAAAGGAGCACAGACTTCAAAATAATGCTTCATATACACCTCAGATATACTTCAAATGCACTTCAAATCGTATAGAACTGCTTCACGGCAGCTCACCTGAACTGCCTATATTATGAACTGCAACACATTGAGTCTTTAAATGTTGAGAAGTCATAGTGATCAAAGTGGGTGAGATAGCGAAGTTTGTTATTGATACAAATAACTGTCTGTATGTTTGGTTGCATGATATATGGTCATCTATTTTATCTACTTGCTCCAGGAGAAAATTTTATGATACTCCTTCACAATGTATATACATATATATATATAGTGGAACTCCTGACAGTTTAGACCCCTGATACTGCTACATCATATCGTCAGTATGGAATGGAAGCTTTAATATCAATGTTCCACATGCATGGACAACTTAATTATTATTATACCAAGAACTGCTGATACTTTATACCCCTGTTACATGAGACACTCTGCTACACAAGTGACCTTGTTTACATGAGGTTTTATTCTGCTTGTTCCAGGTGGAAGCTTTACCACACTCGTACACATGTGTACACAGTCTATATAGAAGCTGTCAATGTTCTAGGTGGACCACTTCCATGTATAGTGGAACAACTGATACTCGAGAGCCCTGATTCACGAGACCCCCTGATACTTAAGAGCCCTGATACATGAGAGCCCCTGATACTCGAGAGCCCTGATACTTGATACCCCTGTAACATGAGACTCCTTGATACTTGAGAGCCCTTTGATACATGAAAGTTCTATTTGTGACAGCCTAACAGTAAACAGATCAAAGCTTGTTCTCATTTAATACACTGATAGTTGTATTTGGTTCAATGTTCTGTCACACATTCATTAGAACTTGGAGGATTTCCGCCCTGTTTCCTATACATGTATATATTCAGCAGATTCATGAATGTAACTCTATATTGATTCCATCTAGTACAGCATTATGTAGAGTAGAATATTATCTAGGTTTGTGGAAGTTACCATATTTGTTACAATAAATAACCTCGCTTCATTACAAACCTCTTGGAAGTGGAGAGACACTGGCCAATATGGTAGGGAAAAATTCAAATGACTACACACTTACGACTGTCTCAATCGATCCCAAACAAACAAACAAACAAACAAACAGTACGAAAACAGTATATCTATTTGGTGAAGGAAACCATGTGTATTCATTATCCAGGCCCCAATCGCCCAAAGGATCTCAATCTGAGCTAAATCTCATCTTGAATATTGTCATTTGTCTTTGACATAATTTCAATGGGAGGCAAGACTCAAAATTAGCATTTTAAAAAGAAACATTATTCTAAATTTATTTCAGTAAAATTTCTAGAGCTCTTACTCAAGATTTATCTCAAATTCAGACTCTGATTAAAGCAAAATCTCAATTTGAGCTGAAATTTCTACTCGAGATTGCACCCAGTGTATGCCTATTTATAAACAACCCTGCAATATTTGGAAAACTGCAAACTACAGAATGAGTTTAGTATAATACCATTAATTGTTCATGCTTTATTTCTATTGGTCAATATTTTGTTAAATATGTTTTTATTGGCTGATAACTTCTCAACTATTCTCTTCCTGAGAGATAATAAAGTCACAATTTACGGTTACGCTTTAATGTTAAGATTCTATATCAATTCTATAAACAGCCCCTCTTCATCGGCAAATCAGAGTCAAGGACATCAGCCAACCAGAGACAAGGAGTGACATATTGCACTTGACAACTTGAGATTTGCTATCTTATGTCAACATTTTAGATGTGCATCAATATTAATTTTGTTAGCGGAAAGGTAGCACTTTACTTATAAATAAAACATAATTCCTAAAATACCCTATACCATTCCACTTCAATATATTTCAGAATAGCGTGACATTGCTCGGTACACGTACAGTGAATGTTGAAGATGGTTATATATTGTAGACAGATACGTGCAAACAATTAACAATGCCATACATCATATCTGATACATTACGTCCGACATAATGAGAAATGTCTGCAAGAATACACATAAACAAGTACAACATTTTAGAGAGCCTGGTACTGGAATTTCTTTAAGCAGTGAAATCATCGTTTCTGTTTCATTATTCCCTCAGCATCAATGTAATATTATATAAATATCATATGCCTGCATGTGTGACATTGATATTGTCAATCTGAGGGAGAAGTCACCCTGAAGACTATGATACAGTCAAACCTGTCTCAGTTGCTATCTAATTAAGCAACCACCTGTCTTTACCAGACTAAAATATTAAGTCCCAATTTACAATGTTTATATTAAATACTCCTGTATTAAACTACCTCCTGATATAAACAGTTACATACTTACGACTATTATGTAATGTACATTTGAATCCATTGATCGACTATTTAAAATGGGTAAGACAAAAAAATATATTTTTATGCCCAAGCTTCTGCTGATGCAAGAGGCATATAGTGATTGCCCTGTCTATCTGTTTGTCTGTCCCATTGAAAATGTAAAAACAAAAACTTCAATAACCAAAACTTACAAGTTTTTGAAACTCAAATATTTTAAAAGTCTGTCAAGGCATTGCTTTCAAACTTGACATGCTTGTTTACTATCATTAAAGGTGCTGCCTCGCAGATTGGGCTAAAATTTTTGTATATCTTGATTTTCCGACCTAACCAAGTATTTATGTAATAGAAAGCCACTGATGGTTGCTTTATGAAAGATTTGGTGCAGATAAGCAATTTTAACCACTCTCGATATCGCCCACTTGGTATTTTTTTCTGGAAAAAAATCGCTAAGTTTCCTTCCAACATGCTTTGTGAATTATGTAATTCACATATGATTGAACTATAACATCAACAAACTACAGGGTAAATATCAGTGAGGTATTTGGTTTCTCAAGTTATTTTAGATGTTAGTGTGGTTGTTTATGGGATATACGGGCAACTATACCAAAATTACGCAAATATTTGACAATTTATTTTATTTTTGCAATACACCAATATGTGAGGCAGTCCCTTTAACACCTTACATTGTCAACGCCAATTTGTATGACAACATTTCAACAGAATTATAGCCCCTGATTGATTTAGCTAGTTATAATGGAAAAGGCTTCCACCAAGTATAAGTGTTAATTGTTATATTAATTAATTCTATTCATTATCACTGCAGTTTCTGGGGGTATTCATTACATTCAGTGATATTTCTTGTTATGGAAAAGGCTTCCACCAAGTATAAGTGTTAATTGTTATATTAATTAATTCTATTAATTATCACTGATGTTACATAATAATGTATTTTTCTCTACATTTGAAGCCATCTGTTAGAGAATTATTTATAATGAGACAATTTATTGATTCATCAGCAACCAGTAATTATAATGCAATTAGTGTTTCCATTAATTCTGGAATTAAATCTTCATTAAACATTAATGTATTATCAGTTTATTATATAAAATTTATTATTCCCATGAGGTATTTGAATATAGTAGTCCGTTACTGTTTTAATGTATTTATTGATCAGTGTTTTTGCAGCTGTCAGCAATTTAACCGTCAGCCAAACCTCTCGGGAACAACAACCTCTCAGTAACAGCCATAACAATACACATAATGTGCGTACCAACTGTTGTAGCCAGGGTGAAACTGAAATGTGTTCTGTATAAATCTCAAACACTGTCTTCAGTTAATAACGAATTAACCCATATTTTCAATTGGTTTCAATATAATTTGAATTATATAAATATTGAAAGTACCATATATATGACTGTATGATACTTAAAGCTAAAGTGGAGAAAACTTCTTAGAAATTGTATTAATAAATTAAATAGCTACAGGCATATTTACAATGCATGGATGTTTCTGTATTGCATTTGGCAAAAACTTATAACATAATCACTTCCGTTAGTTTCATTGCATTATTTTTTCTTGTACAAATTAGAGAGAAAAAAAAAAAAACACAAAATTCTTATAGTAGATTTGATTCTGTAATGAGAACAGGAGAACATAGCATACAAATATTTACAGATGTTGTTAATGGGCCATGTAATTGGTTGGGAAGTCTGGTATTGTTGCTTGTAGGTACATGCGTATATTGTCGGAGAGAAACTAGGTTAATGTTTGCCCAGGGCTACTACAATTACAATAATTATTCTGATCAGCAGCTATAGTGTATTTATAATTATCAGCCAACCTACATCAATGAAAATGTTTATATTCAACAGAGCTCCCATGTCCTCGATCATGGATACTTTGAATGTTTTGGGCCTTATTTTAACCCTCCATACAAGCATGGCCTGACTTGGTTGCTTATGAAACGTGTGAAATTTTGGACTGAGGTCAAATTTATGTTCAGTGGAAATTTATTTCTGGCCTTATACACACTTATTTTAAATTAGGTGAAGCTATGGAATACAATTCAAGAATGGGTTTAGAATCAACATTAAGCCTAAATAAACATTATCTATGGCAGTTTTCTTATTATTTTATTTCCATAGACAGGGGTCCTGTAATTCCCGATTAATCAGGAATTCTGGATTTGCTGCACTAGAAAGAATGAACTTTTCTGCAGAAAATAAAAACTTTTTTCATGAATAAATTCCAAGTATTGACTGAGTTATGGTCATTTCAAATTTAATGTGCTAAATTTTGACAATAGAACAATGTTTGAAACAGTTTTGGTGTAGGTATGTGTGCTAATGGCATCCAATACAGAATTGCATCTTTTCAGGATGGGCATATTTGTCTCAGTAGAGCCCCTGGATAGACAAATGACATATAAATGTGCCAATAGATCATGGAAACAACCATATTCAGTTTCAGTTTAGTCAATGATTGCAAAGTCCTGTAAAATACAGGATACATATGCATAACAAATTTACAATAGCAATTAAGCTGTCACAGTGACACTGGGTAAATGAAGTTAACAGCGTTTTGGAATATTTATAGTCATCAAAACTGAAATAATTCTTATCATCAAAGAGAAAATTAATGTTAAGGTTTGAAATATTTAAGTTTTTCATTACACAAGAGCATTTTAAAATGATGTAGAAATTAAAATTGTATTGTTTTATTACACTAACCATATCACTATTAGACAGGCAGATTCAATCATCCATTGTGATATATTACCTAACAGTGAGTTTTTCTGTAGAGAAATGATGAGAAAGACTTTATCAAGATATGTTCTCTAATGGCTGATTAACGTTGATGAAATATCTCATGATTTTGTATCGTCATGATATATTGTACACAATAAATCTTTTCTGTCATTGTTTAAACGTAAATTTGATATTTACTTGGAAAATCATGATGTCTGTTTTATTCATTAAACATTCTCAGAATTTCTTTTGAAATTTTGATTCGTAATTTATTCATTTAACATTCTCAGAATATATCGGGAAATTGTGATTTTAAAAGTAATTCTCAGAAGTTGCAAGAGACTGTAAAGCATTTATTTGCATTTACATAGAAGGTTTTTTGTGATACAAGAGAAGTTTAATCTATTGGAAGAGATCTATATCAGTAAGGCCCCATAATTTGCACATTTTAAAATGCAAATTTGCCAATATTTCCATATTGTTGCTAATGCACTTACATTATAATAAATATTCATACAGAATTTCTTCTCTTGGATATTCAATTAAAATTAATGTTAACAAGACTATCAGGAGAAGATCAAGATTATCAGAGAAGATCAAGATTATCCAGCTGTATCAGCTGACCATAGAACACTTATATACACTCATGATATACACAATGTTCTACCAGGTGTTGGGCTCATCAGTAATCTGCTTTCAATCTTGTTTGTATACATATACCTAGGAAAGTATCGGGATTATCTGCTAAGAAAGTATTGGGATTATAGTAATTGTTGATTTTATTCCAGCACTAACTGTTTTAATGACATGCTCTATCTCCATACACTAAGGGTATGTTCGTAACGTCTGTTCCGCACATGTGCGGGATGTTCTACTCCGAACAACTTACGAACAAAACAGAACTGTCCTGCACAGTGTGCCGAATGTTCTACTCCAAACACCTTACGAACAAAATGGAACAGAAAGTAAAATGTTTAAGATGACCAAAGTTGTAGTTGCATCCGTAATATATGAGGAAGAAATATGCATGGGGATATATTTAAATGTGACTGTTTGCCCGCAATGGCCCATAATTGGAAAATAAATTTATTATATTCTATTTTATGACACAAGCGGCCATTGTTGTTCTTGTAATCACGTGACTGTTCTGGCTGCACCACCTCTGTGGCGGGCACAGAAAGAACATGTTCCGAACAGTGTTCCGGTTTGTTCGTAAGTGTGTTCCACTGTCCAGGATGTGCGGAACAGCGTTACGAACGCGCCCTAAGTGTATCATGTTTACTGTTATAGATTGTACATAAAATATGACAGGACTGTGTCAGTAATTTGTTGTATGTACCTGTACATTATAAGATGAGGGGGTAAATAATGCTTTGCACACATCGGTCAGTCTGTCTGTAGGTTTGTAGACCTAATGGTTTCCATTCAATTACTCAAAAACACTAATATCCCTAGGATCCTCAAACTTTACATGGCGGTTGGTGGGGGACATACTTCATGTTTTACAAACATCTCTTGTTACTGAACATTATGAGTGCAGTAGGTGCAAGTGTTACTGTCCATACCGCAGCCTGCAGACCTGAGATTCTAACACTTGATAGCTAACATAGTAAACATACAATATGTGTATCACTGTATACAGGTATAATCTACATATATATTATGAATACATCAATCCTGGCTCAATGCATTATACAGATTTTCCTGCATATGAAATTAGAAGCCGCTGTAAATCGCCTAGCTTCAGGGCTGTTTTATACATATAAATACTTGGATAGAAACTTCTTTGTACGATATGTGCAAATATTGAGAGACCTATATCAGTTGCCAAAGTTCAATCTTTCCCTTTTCTCCACTCTACCTAAATTACATTGAAGTTATATTTTGTTGAAGAATTTATTCCTTAGCGGCAGCTTTCAATAATGTGAATGGTGTACTGATCTCTGCATTTTGTCGAATGGCAAAGCTAGTGTGATAAGGTTATTATGCATCTAGATTTGATTGTAACAGCAACTCTTTGGAAAATCGGCCATTTCTAAAATTTCTTGCTATGTGATTACCTATACATATATACAGCTTTTATTTTCCAATTTTGGTGGTTGGGTCTCCTAGGCCATGTTATTTTAGGGGAATTTACATGTAATTTGATACCATGGGAACCCAACTTGTACAAATAGTCCATATTTCTTGGAAAAACTACATGAATTAAAACATTTTTTTCTGGAATGGATACCTTTAATAATAACGCTCTGTACTGCATGAGGAAAAAGTCCTAATACCATCTTATGTTACCTATTGCTTATAAATCATGTTATAAATCATGTTACGATGTTATCTTAACAAGAACCTGCTTATCCTGATATATCCAAGCTATAAAACATGATATCATGTACTCGTGTGTGAACTTAAATTTACAGATGTTTAAAACATGCAAGAGTTCTTTGTATAACATCAACTATTGATTTGAATCTATAAATGCATTTAAAAGTGTGCAACTTTTGATGTCTCTTTTGTTATGACTTGTCTTTGGCTTCAAACGGAGAGAACCCATTTAACGCCTGCTTCAAACGGAGAGAACCCTTTTAACGCCTGCTTCAAACGGAGAGTCTTAGATATTTTTAAACAATCAGATCTGTGTTTGTGCTAAAACAAATACCTCAATTAAGCAACTACCTGTTTTAAACTGCAAATATGTTTAAATTTATGTTTAATTCACCTGTGTTAAATATTCACCTGGTTTAAGCTGCCATATTTAATGCCCAACCCCTGATGGGTTTCTAAAGACAGGTTAGACAACACGTTCGTTCATGGGGAAAAATAGTAAATTATCCCCCCTTACTACTCTCTAAAACTCCACCGGTCCTATCATGTGAATTACTCTGTTTTTATCCCTGTTTTGTTTATTGCACATGGTAGTAATTAGGCTGAAATATTTGCAACATTAATTATCAGATCAAATAATAAATTTGGCTACATGTTGTTTACACACCATGGTATATAAATTTTTATGGCCCTAACATATTTGGTAATACAGAAGTGAGAAATTTCATATCTAAAATCAATGATATTTCAGTTAAAAACAAGGATAAAGTCTGAGGATCTCAACTAGTTAGGACCTGTATGCTAATTGGTCTACCTCAGGCTTTTTCTTACAAGGGAGATAGTTTATATGTCACTTATGTCTCTCATTGGACCACACAGCCAGCAGAGCTGTTCACACTGAAAGCTTAGAGTTTGTTCCAGAAATCAATTACCAGGAATGACATTCTATCTTCCCCTGTTATTTCCTCCTATCAGTATTGTTTTAATTGCTTTACATGCTGATAAAAGGTCATAATAACCAAACAACAAGTTACAGACAGAAATAACATTTATCAACACAGAAATAACATTTATCAACAACAGCTTTCCATTAGTTCAAAAGTTGAATTAAATATTGATTCTGATTATAGAATTAACTAATGTTAAACCAAGTTAGGAACTCCAATGAATATTTAATGATTTCCAAAGGTTATACAAGTTGGAAGGCTGTTAATTGAATCTTTTCTTGCAGTTATATTAGGAACATTTCACTGTTAATTATTTGCATACATTTAAACAGTCAAGTTAGTGATTTAAGAGCAGGAGTGGTTGGTCATATTTTACTTCTGAAGTGAAGTTTGGAAGTATTCATATCTCCCCTGTAAGTTTATGTTGAACATTGAACTGATTGTGGTTGTTCTGAATGTCTGTCTGTCTTTGTTTATGTCTTGAGTTGGGCTCAGATTGAACACATACTTCTGAGATCAAGCCTATAAAATACTGTCTAGTCAGGCTTGGTCAAGTGTGGGATCAATGGTCAGTATGTTGATTGGTATATGTTTCCTGATCCCAAATCTTGGAATTTATCTGTCCTATCTTTACAATTAAGGTGATTCACCGAAACTAACTGTCTTACACAACAAAACCTGTGTCAGAAGCCGCCTGAATTAAGCAACAAATATGATCAAATCATCCAAATGTGTGTTAAATACACCTGTATTAAAACAGCCATTATAAAATGTATCCCTTGACTAGCAAAATGACAAGTTTGTCCGTTGTACGTATTACACAATAGGCCTTCGCTGGGATGTTTCGTGGAGCAGGTTATAGTCTGGTTCCAGTCCCCAATATTACGATAGTAGTTCTATAGTAGTGCTGTAAGCTTGGGACGGGAACCAGACTATAACATGCTCCACGAAACAGTCCAGTCGAAAAAGGCCAAATGACACCGGAGGATGCCAAACTTAATTGTATAACGGGAGCAATACAGATGGTCTACATGTTTAGTACAGTTATGTCATTAAACCATTCCAGCATCAGTAACTTGGTTATTGGCTGACTTATTGATCGAGGGATGTTGAAGTTACAAGCATCGAGGGACATGTAAAAATTTGCTTTTGTAATTACACAAATTTGGGGAGAAAAAATGAATAATTAATTTTTATGATAGTTCCCATATTGTATTATTCATGGCAAGCATTCCGCTACTCAGCGAAAACAACTCTTGATCGTGTTACCTGTTAGACGGCGGCCTGACTGATTGTTACAGAAAGTTTCAATTTTACAAGACGAGATGTAATCACTTCTGCAAGTTTCTTGTATTTTATGTCTATAACATTGCCACAAAATATGGGAGTTGTACAGATATGTTATAAGTCAAGCTGACGCCATAACCATGTTTTGCTCATTATACGCACTTGTAAATAGAATCTAAAATTTTGTCTGCAGAACTTGCACCAAATATTCAAGAAAGTAACTATCCCAGAAAGGCTAGAATAAAAATCTTGTTTCATTTTCATTTGTGTATTCTTCTTTCAAATGGAGAAGTAGGCCAGGTTCACACTGATGAATGTTGATTTATACAGATAAACTTCAGGAAGTCAGTGAACAGTTAAACTTCAGTAAAGTAGTTATAATTTTCATACTTAAATACTTTATTCATTATAATTACATTATATAATTATTATTATAATCATATATAAATAATTACTTTGAAAGTTTGATCTGCATGTTCAAGTACAGAA
Source organism: Spisula solida (assembly GCA_947247005.1). Classification (NCBI taxonomy): domain Eukaryota; kingdom Metazoa; phylum Mollusca; class Bivalvia; order Venerida; family Mactridae; genus Spisula; species Spisula solida. Next base: position 50,589,141 of record OX365950.1, read on the forward strand.
TGAGTGCACTATTGTAATTTGGTGAACTTTGAGGTCTAGCTTTGTTAAAACACTTAGTAGAGAATGACCCAGTCAGCTTTTATGAGTATGTGTTTATAACTACATGTATGTTGCTTTAGATGCTAACTACTTGAACTTTTGTAAGAAATTTGTGTAAGTGTGTCAACCACTTCGAGTGCACAAAGTTCACTGCACCATGTGTTATATGTTATTATTACATGCGTGAATATTTACCCACAAAGATTAGAACTCTACTATTAAGAAATTTTAAAATTTGCTAATATTTCAGCATGCCAATTGTGCTGAAACAGGGGTTCCATTTATCTCGGGGTTAGGGGTTTTGACCCTTGAAATTAAAAAAAAGCCACATTTTGACTGTCTAGATTTTGGTTTGAAGGGTCATTTTCTCTTAAAATCATGGGTATTTTGCCTATAAAATGGTAAAATTTAGTCCAAGGATGAAAATGACCCTTCAGATTCAGAAGCTAGTGAAACTCCTGTGAAAAATGGCTAAAATACAGAATTCACAAACTTTCTCTCACCTTTGGAAATATCCATTTAATTAATATGCATCAAGCTTCCAGCTGTGATATAAAACAGTATATATAACCTAACCTGCATTAGTCTGATGTATAAATCACATGATTACGTTGAAATAGTCTCTCTCATTAGTCTGTGTAAAGATTTCTCTGTGCTGTTTATAAGTCTTAATTATAGTGATGCCCTGATAAGATGTAATAAGTCGTAAGTCGTAGTAAGTCACAGTTTTATCAGTGATAACATCAGGTCAGCCTGTTCGCTATATCGCTACCTATAGTCACATGATCACCGTGTGTCACATGACGTGTCACATGACAGATAATGTATGCATAACCTGCAGGTATATTGTAATAATGACAATCATTAGTTACAATTAATGGGACATTTCTGAGTTAATGACAATACTATAATTATACATAATGTAACATTAATGCCATCATTTAGTGACTTGTACTATAATTATCATTACCTGATCACAAACATAATGCATGGGTGCAAGTTTCAGGTAAATACCTGATTTCAGGTTTCTGAGTGTACTAAAAAGTCTTGTTTTTCTTTTTTTTCTCTATATAAATTGACAATTTTTCAGGATTTCAGGTTTTTCAGAATTTTTTACCTGACCACATAATGTAATATCAGGAGACGTCACATGACTTAATGCCTGAGAACATGTTATAACAGCTGAGGCATCACATATTTCTGGCTTCTTCAGAGCAATTACAGTACCTGTGTGTGTCGTTAAAAGCTGAGTTGTTATAAGTTACTTTAACTGAAACAAGCTGTTGGGATGAAAAAAGTTAAAAACATTAGTTAAGAAATAATCCTCACAATTGAAGTGAAATTGAAGTGAAATTGAAGTGAAATGACCGCCTCTGGCAATGTTGATTAAAAGTTAGGAGTTAGGTTGATTTAAAGTAGATTTCAGAGAGAAGTTGGGGAGAGAGTTTGAGATAGTTTCACGTTTAACCAACGTTGATTGTTCTGTAAGTGGAAGCACTTTAAACCAATTACTTGAAAGAAGCTTTCCAAAGTCTTGTTTTAAAATCAGACTTTTTCTTGCACTAAAAAGCTTTATGTTTGGAACTAACTGACAGTATTATGCATTTTAGTGGGGTCGTAAATTTGTGGATCACAGAACATGAAAGGGTTAACCCATGTCTGACTTTGAGAGGTCGATATTGAGGGGATTTAAGATTTCTTGGTCGAGTTAAACAATGAAGTCAAAGAAAATTGAACTCCCTCGAAAAATAACACTTTTACAGTATGTGAGTGGTTAGATTGTATAATAGTGTGCAACACTACATCTGTGTCTGTATTAGAATTCTGATGTCGATCAACATACATACATTCTTGGCAAACTTTTACAGTTATAAGTTATTTACATTACTGTGTGGTGGGTGGGGGGGATTATGTCAGTATTCTTGTCAAGTAATTCTGGATTCTACTTGTTTGTTTGTTGTTAACATGTTACTATATTAGTCTTCACTATAACCCACTAACCCACTAGCTCAGACTTCTGAGTAAGTATTTTACCAGGCGAGAGTGGTTTCACCTGAGAAATTTGTACTATCGGGCAAAAGGTAAAGTCTGCAGACTATCTATTGTAAACCGATTATAAGCCAATTAAAGTGCATTATAGCGCAAGGTAGGTGGGGGGATGAAGACAGGATGTTGTATGTTCGTGTCTTATGATGAGGGAGTATATTGCTTTGCACTGTGAATGATGATGTCTGTCAGTCAGCTAAGGTCGGTTGGTAGACCAAATGGTTTCTGTTTAATAACTCAAGAACGCTTCGCCCTAGGATCATCAAACTTTTCCTGGAGAGTAGGTCAAAGGTCAAGGTCTTTGTAACCTTTACCATTTCTGACTATTGGGCTGCCATGGGGACGTATATGTTGTACAAACATCTCTTATTTACTGTACATACTTCTATCTTGTGATTTGAATTGACAATTCACTGGTCGTCGATCAAGTATTTTGTATAAGCACTGTAAAGGTAAATTAAAGGACCCAATAGATTAACTTGAAACCCTTCGACAAACTACTTTGACAAATTTTGACAAACTTTAACAATAAGGCGGTGTATTCTATATAATGCTCTAGTATTATTTCAATTGTGCGCAGTTAATATTGCGGATGTTGGGATGTTTAGAGTTGATATGTGAGAGTGTATATCCTCACATATGTTTATCTATTCTATTGACATTGTTATTGAGGTAGTTAAGTACTTGTCCAGGATATCTCGTCTTGTATCAGGCAGGAGGTAGTTAGGTATTTGACCAGGATATCTCTCTTGTATCATTTTATCACCATCATAATCATCATTATCTCATTGTAACAGTTAATGGCTTGTACCCGCTAATGTTTGATGTATATATAGATGATAAACACCACAAACAGTGACAACTGTTCACATGTATATATATGTACAGTATTTAATTCTGTATGTATAATTTTAGCTCAATATATTGCATTACAAAAATAAACACAAAATCCGCTTTATTTATCGTTCCTGAATGTCTAGGAGCATGCAAACTTTATATGTTGAGCTAAACATTTGAATGCTTTCTTCAGCAAATGTTACGGTCCTTGATTTTAACCCGTAACAAAATAGATTTTAACCCGTTACAAAATATAGACAACATTGTGTTTGTTTTTGTACTGCAATTTATGCGTTAAAGTTATTAATACATAAGTACTGCGATATTTGTTTATATATTGCGTACTTGATTATTCAGATTTATAAACAAGTTACAAAGTAACACTTCTATATTACAGATTATAAAGTATTCATTTCATCAAAATAGAATTCACAGTTGGTTATCTAGTGTAACTTGAACAGAAAGTCGAAATTGACATCCGGTATATTTTACAACACATTGCCACATCTTTCTCGTCTGAATTAAATTATATTCAAATTTTACTTTCTTTTCTGTAATGTGAAGGTCATTTGATGTGTCAATGTCACGTTGTGTGACCTTCCTCATTAGGTAAATATTATTATAAGAAATGACACAACATTTCAATGATTTGTAATTTGTCGTGAATCTAAACACATAACTACAACTTTCGAAGGAAATGCATACAATTTGTGCAATCTTCCATGTTCACAGTAATAGGAATGAGAAATTTTAAAAACTTTAACTGAACACAATATAATGGACTTCGATACACTGATACAGATATTTTCAATCCTTACAGTAAGTTCACTGACTGCTCAAGTGTAGACAAATGTGAAGGTTGTTCATATAGTCGTACATTGTGACAGGCTTTGTGTTATATCATCTATTTAATACCACTATAACATAGAAGTGTATACATGACAGATTTATTGTTCATTAAACACTCATTTACATGTAAATGAACAATTACAACTTCTGTCATAGATGAACACTATTATGTTGATGATGTTAAACTTTCTTGTCTATTAGCCACGATGTCTGGCTGACTTATGTACATTACAGTTTTCACCAACATATACTTTTATACATTTTGAGATGTTTTAGCAAATGGTATAGATAGTGTATCCATTCTTTTTACACTTTGCTAAAAGATATTAAATTTGTATTGGAATTGACATTAATTTCTAAGTAAACAGATGTGTTCTTTTCTGACTATCTGGAGATGAGAAAAAGTAATCTACTAAAGTATGTGACCTGCTGGGCAATCTGCTGGGCAATTCAATATGGACAAACTTATTACTTTTATATGACCTTGACCTTTATGTTTGAAAAACCAAAGACCTTGGCTTCTGAATTAATGTTGAAACTATCAAATATTTTATATTGCTGCAAGCCGCAGTTGTATGAAGTTACCAGACCCCACCGGGTAATCTGAGGCGTTGCAATTCCAACCATTTGGTTCAGCAGCTGTAAACTTAATAGCTTTGTTGATTTCATTCTTGACATATTCACTGTGTTTAAATATTTATAAAGACGAGCGCAGTATGAATATTATCATAATTGTATAAATGGTTAATTATTTTATTGATTTATTCATATCTGTGAGGTATATTGATTTGGCTTAATTGGGCATCAGAGTTATAGCATGGCATACGTAACCAGGTGGTATGATAACTGTACGGCAATCTTTATATAATCAGGGGTCCTTTAATTCCAGAATAATCCGGAAATCCGCATTTGCTGCACTATGATAAATGAACTTTTTCTGCAGAAAATATAAGTTATTTGATGAAAAAATTCAAAAATATTAACAAAGTTACGGTCATTTGAAGTTTAAAAGGCTGAATTAGACAATAGAACAATGTTTGAACTGAGTTTTGGTGAATAGATGTGTGTTTATGGCAGCTGAAACAGACTTGTGACTCATTTTCAGGATTGGGCATTCGGTCTCAGTAGGACACCTGTATATATACAGACAAACCTGTGCTTTTGGTCGCCTGAATTAATTAAGCAACCACCAGTCCTGTCTTTAACTATTAAATTGTAGGCAACTCTTATAGCCATAGTAGGTGTACAGAGTTATAAACACAGACCACACAATTACAATCATCGAGACAATATGACCAAACAATTATGTTTCGAAGAATGTATGAACATGTTTTTCCATTTTCATCCCAGTGTAACATCCCTTACTTAAACATCACCGCCTACAAAAAGATTATATTAAGTCAGCCGAGCCATGAAATGTTAGCCTTTCATCATGTCTACAATCAACCAACAGACAATAGAAGCTACTACACTTCCAACATGAAGCTAGTACACTTATAACATGTGCCAAGTTTTTCTCTAGAGGTTTAGTATAGATCAATTTTTTATTGTCATGCAAACATTTATAGTAATGGTTGCTTGTCATTCTCCATTGAAGCAGCCATGACAACTTTACTTCTAACAATAGATCACAAGTTATTTAAGCTTTCAAGGAAATACCACAGAACAGGTGTTAGTTGCCCAGCTTTACCACAGGATAGTTGCTTGTCACTTGTAACAGTGTGAGAAAAATGTGCAACCAGACTGGGCTCGAACCAGGGCAAGTGCTCTACCGACTGAGCTACATGTAGCTGCACGCTTTCACAAGTTTCTTCCCTCCTTTACGCATTTCTACACTTGCCTGATACCACGGAACGGTAGAGTGTGACAATGTACTGCCCATGTTTGGAAAGTTCAGCTAGAATATGGCGGCCATATCACCAGTTACACTGCTTTAAATCATCCCACAGTGTCCCATACAACTTGAATCCAATTCTGCTGAGTTTGCAAAATTTTGTTGAATTATTATTAGTGTATCTATTTCCATAATAAGGATTAATTTGATAAAACTCCATGTAAAGATATAAAACGTAAATATCATTAGATATATTATATATGTTAATTATTCATTTCCTCCGATACATTACCGTGATAACGCTATACTGGTATACATCAAAATGTATCAAAATGTGCATAATCAAGTAATGTAATTACCTTGTGTGCCTTATATATCATCCAATTAAGGTCCAATTAGGGGTCAGCATACAGCACAGTAAGCTAACACCAACCTTGCCTGGTAGTGTCTCTATTCAGTGTGAATTTACAGCAACTTTATACACCAGTCTCTCACACCTATGTGTTGCTAAGCAACTGTCAATAATGATAGAACACAGAATGAAGCTTAAATGTTAATGTTTCACTTATTTAAGACAACGCTGTTATTGTATGTAAGTCCCCTGTAACTCTCACACTGTCACAGTAAGAATAAACAGTTTATCTATGTTTGTGCATTTATATGTAGGTTATCATACATACATATAGTTATTACTGAGTGAGGGAAAACTAGGAGACATATATATGTGTTACGTACGCAAGCGTGTGACTCTACACATTAATTACATGTCATATTCACTGGTCGAACAATGCCCCTATCATGTATATGTTGATATGAAACAAAACTCATTATGTACAGGAGTTAAGTTGTTAGTACATGTATAACTTAATTAGACATATCTTATACCATATTAGGTCGTTCACAGCTGTTGATGAGTGTAGGACATTTATCTAATCTAATTTGTTTTCATTATATTATCCATATACATGTATATCACCTCTTTTACAGTACTCGTTATTCTGCGTCAACGACTGTGTAATATATACATACTTGCTACTAGCTTGGTAGCAATTTTTAAATTGACTAGTATAAATAATTAATTATTAATTAGGTATGTTCAAGTTAATTATGCAGTTACAAATAACTTATATCCCATGGCTCAACATAATGCTCATACTTTCAGCTCATTTTGTAAGATAAATTAATAGCAAAGCCATTATTAAGACTGATTATAGACTTATGCATTTAATAAGATAATATTATGTAGTTATGTATGCATGTGTTTTCAGTATACTAAATTCAGTTCATAAGTTAATGCGGATGTCGAGTTATCTGAGTTCTGTACTTCAGTTTTCTTGATGTTTGGTATGAAGTCTGTTTCATTGTTGTCAAATGTTGCTGATGGTCGATACTTGTACAAGGTTGCTCTGACTTGTATGAGGGAGCTCTGACTTGTATGAGGGAGCTCTGACTTGTATGAGGGAGCTCTGACTTGTACAAGGTTGCTCTGACTTGTATGAGGGAGCTCTGACTTGTATGAGGGAGCTCTGACTTGTACAAGGTTGCTCTGACTTGTATGAGGGAGCTCTGACTTGTATGAGGGAGCTCTGACTTGTATGAGGGAGCTCTGACTTGTATGAGGGAGCTCTGACTTGTACAAGGTTGCTCTGACTTGTATGAGGGAGCTCTGACTTGTATGAGGGAGCTCTGACTTGTACAAGGTTGCTCTGACTTGTATGAGGGAGCTCTGACTTGTATGAGGGAGCTCTGACTTGTATGAGGGAGCTCTGACTTGTATGAGGGAGCTCTGACTTGTACAAGGTTGCTCTGATTTGTACAAGGTTGCTCTGACTTGTATGAGGGAGCTCTGATTTGTATGAGGGAGCTCTGACTTGTATGAGGGAGCTCTGACTTGTAATGACCCTTCTAACCAAAATATTGCGAGTCAAAATGTGGCCTTTTGGAAATTTCAAGGGTCAAAACCCCTACTTCCAAGTCAAATGGAGTGAAATGTCCAAATTTGAATTGTTCAGTATATAAGCAATGTAAATATCCTAAAACTTGCCATTGGTTGCGATATTAGTATTATACCACTTGACCTGGTAGATTGACATTGTATATGACAGTATGTTGTTATGGTAAGATTGGATGAGTGGCTGGATGTGAAGTTAAACATCGGATCATCTTAAATGACTATAAAATGACTACAGATATTTCCGGTATATGAAGTAAGGTCGGTGAATAAATGCTGACAGTATTATACTGGCTACCGTATTACAGTGTAAAATGCAGTGTATAAATGAATCTATTAAATCTCTTAAGTTGTCACACGGAAATAAGATTTACTGTAGTCTCATATATAACTGTAGTTTTTGCTCCTTTATGTTCATTGTTTAAAAATTTAGCTGAGCTTTTTATCTCTGGCTGGACAATAACACAAAGAGTTATTATTTATATTGTTTTACTAAGGCAGGAAGTTTTGTCTCGGTCACATGTTAAAACTGTTCACTGTTCTGACACTGTTTTAACTATTAGTAAACTCTGCTTTTTAAATGAGGTCGCTGTCGATGTTTAATTAGATTGGTTTTATTACAGAAAGTTTTGTCTTGTCAGATGTTAAAACTGTTCACTGTATAATAGTAACCCTACAGCTGATTGTTAAAAATTTGTTTAAATGAGGTCACAGCTTATGTTTAATTGGGTTGGTTTTATTACAGAAAGTTTTGTCTTGTCAGATGCGAACTGTTCATTGTGTAATAGTAACCCTACAGCTGATTGTTTAAATGAGGTCACAGCTGATGTTTAATTGGGTTGGTTTGTTATAGGCAAACTGTTGAAAACTGCAAAGATTTGCAAATATACCAGAATATCCATCTCACTTTGTATCAAGGAGAACATAATGGTCAGTGGCAATTAATTCACTACCAACCCCCAGCAGCTGACCGCAGCATGATTAGAGAGAGAGAGGATACATAGAGGCTGTCAGAAACACTACATATACGTTCACCAGATGTTTTGTATTTACATGTGCGCAGAATAAGACTTGTCTGTGTTCTTGATCACACTGTGCATGTCAGAAGTTTTTACTGCGATGATCTATACCTTCTGCATATATTTGCATTAAGTAACTTAAATCTTACAGGTGTGAATTGAAAAAGTAAATTATTATAAATTATAACGAAACTGAAATTTGAGTAAAGGAAATGAACTTACCACACTGTGTGAATCCACCGATACTTCTCTAACATACAGATTATCAGTTTACAGGTTAAATGATGAATCTTAACATCATGTTAGAAACTCAAGGTTCTGCTGAGACTTAGATACATGCATTTCACATTATAAGTAAAAGTAATCTTAACTCTTTATTGTAAGAACAAACATCCAATTGTGCATTAAGCATACTAGGTATATAATATGGAAGTTTATAACACTCTGATCATGATGTTACTGAACTGAATCTATTGTGTATAACACACTGTAGCTGTTACAATGTATCCTCTTCTCTGATTGGTTGATCTATACACTTACAATGTGTCCTGCTCTCTGATTGGTTGTTAGGTATCATGTGACTGGAATCAGGCTCCTTGTATTGGTTTTCTACACAAAGTTAGTTATAGCACACACTGCCTTACTATACAATGTTATATAGAAGTATTGGTGTTGTCTGCTCGCCTTGTTTCCACAGTATAGAATATTTCCCTTTGTGTGTTTAGTTGTAGTTAATTCAGGTTTACTATTGGCAGTAAAACTGCAAGTTATATTGTTGTACCTGAGTGCATGGAAATCATCAAATAATGATAAAGAACAAATATTGTAAATGTGAAGTCAGTGTGCTATTCACGTTTGTCTTTATTGGTTCCAAAATGAACTTACTGTAAAGTTATTAAATTTCCCGGGTATTAAATTTCGCAGATTTTGGTAAAATAGTATTTTGGTGGTCCTTAAATTCTAGGATTTTAAATAAAATATAAAGAAAAATCTCTTATAACAAATTTTTGAGATCAATTATTCCAGGGGATTTAATGTTGCAATCCAGTTTATCCTTGAAATCAACGAAAATTAATCCACCACAAATATTAATTACTTTACAGTAAACTAAATTTGATAGTCACATTTCTGCTATACTGATGTGAATCAAGTATGCATGCTTAACTCAATCTTTTAAAATTACATATATGAATTCCTGAAGAAAACTTAATGAAGTTGAAACGTGGAATAGAGTCGAATAGTATGAGAGATCTCGGGTTCAACCCCAGGCCATGTCAGATCCGACATTGTTAAAATGGTTATGGTATAATAATCTCCCTTGGTTGATGCTATAATCATCTGCCTTGGTTGATGCTATAATAATCTCCCTTGGTTGATGCTATAATAATCTCCCTTGGTTGATGCATTAACAATCTCCCTTGGTTGATGCTATAATAATCTCCCTTGGTTGATGCTTTAATAATCTCCCTTGGTTGATGGTATAATAATCTCCCTTGGTTGATGGTATAATTATCTCCCTTGGTTGATGCTATAATTATCTCCCTTGGTTGATTCTACAATAATCTCCCTTGGTCGATGGTCAGCATGAATTTATTGGCAGGTAACTGCAGGTTTGCCTGGTGTCGGGATAATGTGACTGGGTAGTCTCCATATGACTGAAATACTGTTGACCTGGGAGATTTAAAACAATATTTTAAAAAAAATATTCAATTCCAGTGATCAGGAACACATGCATTACTTTGAAAACAATATCTGAGGTCCGTTGCCTAAGCACAGCGCTACCGAGCGCCTTTATTCAGTTACCTCCCGTTCAATTAAATATGGAAGGCATGGAAAGCGCAACGTAGCGCTCGCTCGTGTTAACGGTCTCCTGGTGTAATATTTGTTTCCCAGCATTATATTTAAGATTGTTAGTACAGACAATGCCATGCCCATATACACCTGTGCTTTCACTAATTATCACAACAAATTAACATGGATGAAGTGTTAATGTGTTACCATGGAAACCAGCTTGTGTGTGGTTAATATTAAAGTTAGCTGAGTGGTTGATAGACTAATATGTTATATTGATGTTGGTAATTGGAGAAAAGCTGTTATCTATGACAATAAGGCAGGTCAATATATATCTTCTGTTTAGTAGATGTTCTAAATGATATTGGAACCTACACCACTCCCTGTTCTAGACATCGTTATGTAAACACCATAAATTGTAAACAGAGAATATTCTGGTGTTATATGGTTTGTCCTAATAGTTACTATGGTTATGGATAACCGAGATATTTGTGTATTTAATGGTCCTTCTGTGGTAACAATTAATGGTTTCTGAAGAAAATTTAGCTTTCGGCAAAGTTACTAGAATTGGAAGAAAATTGTTGCTATATTTAAGACAAGGTGTGTCAGTCCAAACATGGCCTTTTTGCTGGTTAATTGCTCGCTCAGTTCACTTGGACATGATCAGTGTCTATTCTATAATATCCTAAGTGCTATCATCAATAAAACATACAATATGTCTGATTTCATGAGGTGATCAGTCTGAACTCCAGATTATAACTTAGAATCGTTTCCTCTGTCATACCATTCCCAATGTTCTGCCTGAATTGTGGATGTTAAGTATTTAGTGGGGGCGACATATTGATTTGGTGCTGGTTGTCTGGTCTGTCTGGTTTGGTGGATGGATGGATGGATGGACGTCGGCTTTTCTCATGCTTTTTCTCCTTAACCATTGGTCCAATTTCAATGAAATTTCACATGAATAGTTGATACCAAGCCTAGTTGTGCATATTGTCAGGAATTTTGAAATGGGATGATTTTGTCCGAGTTATTGCCATTTTAGAGAGATGAATGTTACTGTGTCAAAAACCCCTTTTAGTCAGCAGATGTTAGTGTAATCGATGTTGGATACAAGCTGTAAGCTTATGTTATATGTGTCAGGGGTCCTACAATTCCGGAATAATCCGGAAATCCGGATTTGCTGCATGAGAAAGAATTAACTTTTCTGCCGAAATTAAAAGTTATGATGAAAAAATTCAAAGAATTGACAAAGTTATGGTCATTTGAAGTTCCATAAGCTGAATTTTAACAACAGGACAATGTTTGAAACCGAGTTTTGCTGTAGGGATGTGTGCTAAATGGTACCCGCAATAGACTTGCGGCTCATTTTCAGGATTGGTTATTTTGCTTTAGTAGGACCCCTGAGGTGTTAAATCATAACCTACTTTAAATAAAGATTATCATTTCTTGACATCTCTGATATTCTGATATTATTGTATATTTCAGTGTCGAGACTTTGTGAAAGCCGGGGCATTAAAGGGTAACTCACCGTGCGAGGTTGTACAACAATGTGATATCACGTTCTGCTGTGTGGCCGATACTACAGCTGTTAAAGATGTAAGTACCATAGATCAGTCATACAATTCATAGATCGGTCCTACAATTCATAGATCGGTCCTACAATTCACAGATCGGTCCTACAATTCATAGATCGGTCCTACAATTCATAGATCGGTCCTATAATTCATAGATCGGTCCTATAATTCATAGATCGGTCCTACAATTCATAGATCGGTCCTACAATTCATAGATCGGTCCTACAATTCACAGATCGGTCCTACAATTCATACATCGGTCCTACAATTCATACATCGGTCCTACAATTCATAGATCGGTCCTACAATTCATAGATCGGTCCTACAATTCACAGATCGGTCCTACAATTCATAGATCGGTCCTACAATTCATAGATCGGTCCTACAATTCATAGATCAGTCCTACAATTCATAGATCGGTCCTACAATTCATAGATTGGTCCTACAATTCATAAATCGGTCCTACAATTCACAGATCGGTCCTACAATTCATAGATCGGTCCTACAATTCACAGATCGGTCCTACAATTCATAGATCGGTCCTACAATTCATAGATCGGTCCTACAATTCACAGATCGGCCCTACAATTCATAGATCGGTCCTACAATTCACAGATCGGTCCTACAATTCATAGATCGGTCCTACAATTCACAGATCGGTCCTACAATTCATAGATCGGTCCTACAATTCACAGATCGGTCCTACAATTCATAGATCGGTCCTACAATTCATAGATCGATCCTACAATTCCAAAGAAACTTTCTGTTTTGTGTCCTCTGCAATTGCCTGGTGGTAGAGCATCCGCTTTGAGTGTGAGGAGTCTCGGGTTTGATACCCAAGTCGTTAAAATGGTACATGTACTGGTATTATTATCTCCCTTGCTAGTTAACCTTCCTTACTTGATACACAGCGTAGTAAATTCCTGTTAATTGCAGGTGTGCCAGGTTTCAGGATAACTCACTAGGTTAGTCTCTTTATTGCAAAACTACTGTTGACTAGCTTTTGGCGAGCACTGCTCACTGGTAGCGTGTCGTTGCTTTGATGTAATAAAGTGCTTCCAAAAAGTGCTCGGTAGGGCTTTAGTTAGGTAACGGGCTCCATGACCATGTCTCTAGTCTAGTCTAGTATTGATATGTTGCTTTTTTACAGATTGTGTTTGGGAGTCAGGGAGTATTGCGAGGTATTACTGCGGGCAAATGTTTCGTGGAGATGTCTACGATAGACGAAGAGACGGTTCAAGATGTTGCCGAGGTAATTTATAAACTTGTCTGGGAGTGATTGTCCTCGTAATAGCACCCGTGACATTTGTGTTTTCTCTATCAATAATTTCCTCTCATTAATGCTGTATGTATTGGTACCATCATTGCTAAAGGAAGCTGCGACTTTGTATTATCACAAACAATATTTGGTATTTTACAATTTGTCTTGCCATGTATTCAATCGTGTCTATTGATGATCATTGTTTCTTCATCAAGTTTTCAAATACATGTCGTAGTTTTGATGAGCTCTTAAGTATAACATTCGCCTTAACAATAAATTTGAAGAAATATTATGTATTTTATTTATTGGTTCATGTAAATCATAATTATACTGCCCTTTCTGAGGTGCACACATATTTGATAATCAATGTGTCTTCAAGTTTGCAAATACATGTAATAGTATTCGACAAGTTCTTAAATATACCATGAAGCCTTAAGTCTAACATTTGCAAGTACATGTAATTGCTTCGATGAGCTCTTAATAACATTTGCCTGAATAATAGCTTCTAATACATATTCTGTAGTTTATTTATTGGTTCATGTAACTCTGATACTACCGTCTGTGAGGTAGCACATTTATACATGTTGATATGTTGTTGATCTCTGGTTGCAGGCTATACAAGCTCGTGGTGGTGTATATCTAGAGGCTCCTGTAGTCGGTAGCCGGGTACCAGCATTGGAAGGGCAGCTAACCATCCTTGCCTCGGGAGACAGAAAACTCTTTGATGATTGTTTCTCTTGTTTTGAAGCCATCGGCAAAAAATCTCTGTATTTAGGTTTGTATGATTGTAATTACTGGTGACATTTAATCAAGAGTTTTAGATAGTGAGGGGGGTTTCATTCAGTTTAAATTCACAAATTGTACATCGAGTGTGAATTAAATTGTAATCAAGTGCAGGGTGTAGCACGGTAATCAATCGCACTCATGGAATGTTTCCTGGGGATTATTTGTACTTAATTCAGGGAATTATGATTCAATCTAGCTGATGCTGGGTATCAAACAGACTTGATTTGGAGTTCATAGTCAAACATATCGTCATTTATTAGTACCGTACTGGTCTTTAACCTGAGAGGACTTTAGGTTTGCCCTCCATCTGTCTATGAGTTCTCTGTCAAAAGTCTGGATCCTGCTGTAACTTAAATAGTTTCAATCTACCTTTATGCAACTTGGTATGTGAATAAGGGACGTTATGGAGATAATGCACACATTTATCTACTTACGGATTCTAACCAAAAATTTACAATAACACCTGCATTCTTTTAAATAAGCAGAAGTCATTCAGTAAAGTGTATAGGGCGATCAGTGTGCATTGATATTCTCTATGTGTGTGAATGTTGGACAATTTATGATTGTCTTACATTGAGAGACTAAAAAGTAAAAAAAGTTAAGTTACCAATTTTCGAGGGCTGCTTTCAGCAGTTCAGCCGTTCAGCCATCCTAAGGAAACATGCGTTCGAGTCTCCCCGGGGAGACTATTTCTCTCCTGGTATGTGTGTAGTCAACATCGAGTTGCGACACCCAGGACTATCGAACATATTCAGAAACAGCCCTAACGGGTACCAGTTCACTCCTTCAAGTCCTTGGTCAATGGAGCATTGTTTGTTATTCTTGCTCAGAGAAATTAAGCATTGGTGCAGACGGGGATCAAACCTGGGTACGCCCTATCTCTAGGCCACTGCTCCCCAGATTGGATTGTTCTAGCTGATTACAGATGTTTAGCTGTAGACTTGTTTGTATTTAACAAAGCTGATTCAGTCTAGCAAAAGTCTGTTGTGTGATTATCCTGTTTATTCACCTCCCTCCTGGAATAATCTAAACAATACAATTTATCATTAATGTCATGTTAGAGTGTTTTATTCCTTATTCTCTCTCGTAAATATCTTGTTGTTAGTTTCATCCACTCCAATACGTGACTTTCTTACTGTACAATGTTCACAGTTGTTATATTGACATATTAGTAGCGACTGTGAAATTATCATTTTTCGTGGGGGTTGAAGTTTTCGTTGATTTCGTGGTTGAACTCAACCACAGAATCTAATACCCGGTTAAATTGACCTCCATCAAATTCAGAGGTCATTGGCTGATATCGCAGGAAAAAAACAAATCACTATGCCCTTAAGACTGTCTGAGTCGATCACAAACTAACAAATAAATCAACCTTACAAATACAGAGCAAGGATTTCCTCTTCCATGGTCTGTACTCCATGAATTTACAACTCAACAAAATAAAAAGAAATGAAGTACACAAAATTTAATGCCGAAAAAATAAATGATTTTACAGTGTATTTATGTACATTGAAGTTGCTAGTTAAATAGCATTAAAAGTTTCCCTTATGATTGCATTGAATAAATGAAAAAGTACCACTACTGAAAACAAATCACATCTTGGGAGGGGGGGGGGGTACTTTAAGATAAATCTGTATGTAAATAGTGGTCAAGTTTAGACTACCACCCCAATGATTCAGCATCAGCAAGGCTTAGTTTATATACCACATGCTTCTTTTTAGAATAATATATTTTGCCTTTTTTAAAGTTTCTAAAAATTCTTCAATGAATATTGCTTCATCTGTATTGTTTGTGTTGATGTGAATTCCCTATGGGGTTGTTGATGTCTTCCCCCTTTCTTCAAAGACAAGATAATAACCACTTTCTCTCTTCTATCTGATCATTGATTACCACCTAGTCACATCCTAAACACTTCCCCAAGTAAAGTTAGCAAGTTACTGAAGTATGTCCAGCATATTATCACCCACAGACCCACCCTGTGTTCCCAGCATTGTTAGTCCCCTAGGGGACTATAGGTTTGCCCTCCGTCTGTCTGTCAAAAGATCTGGATCCTGACATAACTTGAACAGTTTCCAAGCTAGGTTTATGAAACTTGGTATGTGGATAGGGGGCAATAAAGGGATGATGCGTGTCTAAAATATTTTGATACCGACAAAAATTGTGGTTGCTATGGATACGGAAATAGTGAAAATACTTCAAAATCTCGATCTTTGCATAACCTTAACAGTTTCCCCGCTAGGTTTATGAAACTTTGTATATTGGTAGGTGCCAATAAGGAGATTGTGCACATCTAGGTATTTTTTAATTCAGACAAAAAATGTGGTTGCCATGGTAACAGAAACACTGAAAATTATTTAAAGGGTTACGGCTTCAAACCGGTAGGGGACTTCTGTATTGCTTGCAATTCTTAATGACTTGTTTATAATATGCTTAAATTCTAGAACAATTTGTCTATTCCTTCACATCATCATGACATGAGAGTTGTTCAACATCAGGGGCCTGTTTCATAGTCATATCTTAGCTAATATTCTACATTGCCATATGCTATTTTGAACAAACTTAAGACAGCTAGTACATTCAAGCGAAGTTGTGGGAACTAGAATTATCATAAAAAACTATATCAACTTCTACAAAAAAGTATGACTGCACCTAATATGCTCTCAATAACCTATGGAAAAATCTGATCTTAGCTAAGATATATCTATGAAACGGTCCCCAGGGGTGGTATTCAATATTGATCTTACTTGACTTAAGGATAAGGACAGTCAATCAGATCACACCATATTAAACTATTGGTCAGCAACAGGCGATATGATTGGCTATCCTTATTCTCCAAGTTAAAAAGATCAATATAATATTGAATAATACCCCTGGACAATACTGTACATCATTTACATGGTTGTATATATTTTATGTAGGATCAGATCCCGGGGCAGCTACCAGAATGAAACTGATCATCAACATGGTGATGGGATCAGTTGTTGCGAGTCTAGCGGAAGGTATGGCCATGGCTGAGAAAGTTGGCCTTGACCTTGAAGATGTGGCTGAAGTTCTTGGGCTTGGTTCCCTCAGATGTCCAACTATCATTCACAAAAGTCAGGGTAAGAGAACTGTCTGATTTATTTATAACAGCAGTCCTACAATTCTGGAATAATCTGGAAATCTGGATTTCTTGCACTGAATAATAAGTTAATTGTCGAAAAAATTCAAAGAATTTACAAAGATATGGTCATTTGAAGTTTCATGAGCTGACTTGTAACATGTTTGAAACGAGATTTGTTTTGCAAAATATTTTCGAAAAATGTACAATTATGTTTTCCACCTGTACATGTATGGATGAATGTTTCAAAGTTCATCCTGAATTGTGCTCCGTAACTATTTGTCATATTTTAATAAAATTTCACCAAAATACTTGGTATCAAGCCTAGTTTTCATATCCCTCCCCTCAACACTAATAAAGTGCTCTACTAACTGGGCAGCTCTCTGAACCCACACCACTACAGTTTTTAGTAAACATAAGGAATTTGGTTATTGCTTTAACTATAATATAATGTCATTGGCATTCCAGTGGTTGCAAAATAAGGCCGTCTTAAAAAAAAATGTTTGTTTGCGTTAACGCTACCTACCCATCGAAATGGCCCTCCTACTCAATTTCAGCCCATTTCCTTCTATACCTATATCGACCCAATTGCTGTTACAGGTTCCCCAAAAAGAATTTCTATACAAAAAATATAATAATTTCGAACTACCTACCCACCTTAAAAATCTTGGGTTGCGTTACTGCAAACAAACAATTTTTTAAGTACGGCCTAAGCCTAAGTTTCTTTTTTGCCTCTTATTGCCTCTTATTATGTGTAAGTTAGTCGAGTTTCAATTGATCAATATGAATGTAATATTAATATAATATTTCAGCAATTCTGAATGGCAAATATGATCCCCATTTTCCACTTCAACACCAACAGAAAGATTTACGGCTGGCATTACAACTTGGGGACAAAGTGGAACAACCTCTATACATAGCCGCAGCTGCCAATGAAGTGAGTTCCTGTTAAGAAGCCTGTTTACATTGCTATTTGGATTTCTATAACTGATCTTTTAAATGTGAAATCTACTGACACTGAGGTTGATAAGTCAGCGTAACCTTATGATTGAAAACATGGAGATGTCTTCAATGGAGACCTGGCTTTTGGGTAAATAGGGCCGGGACCGATAGAAGGGGGGGGGGGGGGGGGGGGTGTAATATATTTGTTAAAAAAGGGGAATTTAGTGACTATACAGGAGTACATACCATACTTGAATGCATAAACAAAACTCATACATGGGTCAGATACCAGTTTCTTTGTGTACGTCATGTGCGGTAACTGGAAAATAATTGGTATATGCCATGTGCAGTAATGGGAAAATAATTGGTTTACATCATGTGCAGTAATCGGAAAATAATTGGTATACGTCATGTGCAGTAATTGAAAAATAATTGGTATCAACATGTGCAGTAATTGGAAAATAATTGGTACACATCATGTACAGTAATTGAAATATAATTGGTACACGTCATGTGCAGTAATTGGAAAATAATTGGTTTACATCATGTTTAGTAATTGGAAAATAATTGGTTTACATCATGTGCAGTAATTGGAAAATAATTGGTATTATCATGTACAGTAATTTGAAAATAATTGGTACACATCATGTACAGTAATTGGAAAATAATTGGTTTACATCATGTGCAGTAATTGGAAAATAATTCGTACACATCATGTACAGTAATTGGAAAATAATTGGTATTATCATGTACAGTAATTGGAAAATAATTGGTTTACATCATGTACAGTAATTGGAAAATAATTGGTTTACATCATGTGCAGTAATTGGAAAATAATTGGTACACATCATGTACAGTAATTGGAAAATAATTGGTTTACATCATGTACAGTAATTGGAAAATAATTGGTTTACATCATGTGCAGTAATTGGAAAATAATTGGTACACATCATGTACAGTAATTGGAAAATAATTGGTTTACATCATGTGCAGTAATTGGAAAATAATTGGTACACATCATGTACAGTAATTGGAAAATAATTGGTTTACATCATGTGCAGTAATTGGAAAATAATTGGTACACATCATGTACAGTAATTGAAAAATAATTGGTTTACATCATGTGCAGTAATTGGAAAATAATTGGTACACATCATGTACAGTAATTGAAAAATAATTGGTACACATCATGTGCAGTAATTGGAAAATAATTGGTACACATCATGTACAGTAATTGGAAAATAATTGGTTTACATCATGTGCAGTAATTGGAAAATAATTGGTATCATCATGTACAGTAATTGGAAAATAATTGGTACACATCATGTACAGTAATTGGAAAATAATTGGTTTACATCATGTGCAGTAATTGGAAAATAATTGGTACACATCATGTACAGTAATTGAAAAATAATTGGTTTACATCATGTGCAGTAATTGGAAAATTATTGGTTTACATCATGTGCAGTAATTGGAAAATAATTGGTATCATCATGTACAGTAATTGGAAAATAATTGGTTTACATCATGTGCAGTAATTGGAAAATAATTGGTACACATCATGTACAGTAATTGGAAAATAATTGGTTTACATCATGTGCAGTAATTGGAAAATAATTGGTACACATCATGTACAGTAATTGGAAAATAATTGGTTTACATCATGTGCAGTAATTGGAAAATAATTGGTACACATCATGTACAGTAATTGAAAAATAATTGGTACACATCATGTGCAGTAATTGGAAAATAATTGGTACACATCATGTACAGTAATTGGAAAATAATTGGTTTACATCATGTGCAGTAATTGGAAAATAATTGGTATCATCATGTACAGTAATTGGAAAATAATTGGTTTACATCATGTACAGTAATTGAAAAATAATTGGTACACGTCATGTGCAGTAATTGGAAAATAATTGGTTTACATCAAGTGAGGTAATTAGATAGCAATATTCAAAATGTATATGTATGGATGTAAAAAGGCAGAAAAATGGAGTAATGGGTTGAATGAAATTTAATGTCAAAGTTTGTTTGTTGACGTTCCACTGAGACAGCAGTTAGTGCGGTTTTCCCCCGGTCAGATTGTCCAATGTCATACTTTTTACTAAAATATTTTATATTTATATGTTTCAGCTGTACAAGAAAGCGAGACGATTAGGATACGGTGAGAGTGACATTTCTGCTGTGTTTAGAGCGGCCAGCAGTTGAATACAGTATTGAACAAATAAAGGGACAAATGTTGAACTTAGAAGCTCTCCCAGATTCTGTGGAGATTGTGTACAGATTGTAGGTTATTGTGAACAGATGATTGAACCATTGTGCGAACCTAGGTATTGTCATTGATTGTTGACCTAGGCATTGATTGTGCGAACCGAGGTATTGAATGCAAACCTAGGTATTCATTGTGTAAACCTAGGCATTGATTATAAACCTAGGCATTTATTGTGAACCTAGGTA
This sequence comes from Spisula solida, assembly GCA_947247005.1. Taxonomy (NCBI): domain Eukaryota; kingdom Metazoa; phylum Mollusca; class Bivalvia; order Venerida; family Mactridae; genus Spisula; species Spisula solida. The sequence goes on from OX365950.1 coordinate 50,609,633, forward strand.
TTGAATACGAACCTAGGTATTGATTGTGTAAACCTAGGCATTGATTATGAACCTAGGTATTCATTGTGAACCTAGGCATAGATTGTACCGTGGATCCAGTCAAGTTGATAATCAAATGGACATATTATAGTGTATAGAGATACCAGGACAGGATATGTGTCAGCAGCTGATTGTTGTGATCTCAACATGTTCACATCATACGTAATCTACATGTACTATATTGTTGATGAATAGAATTTTAACCTCAGTGAGATGTATTTATCTGGTATCAAGTCATCTTCTATATTAGAAGATCAAATATGTTTTCATCAGTGTGTAGGTAGGATATGTATCGAATGTTTGTGTCCCAGTCTGGACCTGTTCACAATATGGGCGAGATAATGTGCTGCCTGACCAGGACTAGAACATGTGACACTTCGCTTTCAGGGCTGATACTCTTCCGACTGAGCTATCCACCGTTTAGTACACTCTCACCCATATTGTGAACAGGTTTTGATCGTGACATTTTATGGGTTCTGTTTGTGTTCTATGAACCTCATAATCTTCTAGTTCACCTACTGGACACATTGTCATTGCTTTCATGATAGGTCCAGTAAATTCCTCCTTTTCTGAAGAGTTATACTTTAATATGAATACAGTCATGTCACGATATACCGACGTATTCATACACTGACATCAATTTTGGGGACAAATGTTTTAAAAGAGTCTTTGTATGAATTCAGTATACTGACATATTCGCTACAACAACATTATTCTTTGGAACAAACAGTGTTGTTGTATCGAGGCCTGACTGTATTCATATTAAAGTAAAACTCTTCTACATATAATGACATTTTTATGGTACAGTATTTTAATGATGCCAGTTGTACATTCTGTCCTTTATGTATGACTATGAGTGGAATGTGTATGCACTATATCTATATGGTGTAAATTGCATCTCTTGTTGCGATGACTAGTATAAAACCAAGATGTACATTTCAATATCTTATTGTAACCCACAGGGAAAAGTATGTACATCTCATTGTAAACCACAGGGAAAAGTAACTCCAAGTATATTGGTATTTGATAATATATATGATATTTACGAGGGAGGCAACTCCTAAAATTGTTTATTTCTCTAGGCCTGAAGTTAGGCTCAAGCGCCAAAATTAACCAAGGCAATACCTCTATGTGTAGATGAGTGATAGATACTGTAGTTAATGTCTATGTCGCTGGCTTAGAATGAGAAGGTCGTAAGTGCAAAACGTTATTTGGAGAAAACAAGAAAAAACTGTCTTAAAGCTACTCTTTACTTATGGAAAAACAAACTTTTAGGCCCCTACTGGAGGGGACTATAGTTTTGCCCTCCGTCCGTCAATCAGTCTGTCCGTCAAAAAATCTGGATCCTGACATAACTCAAACAGTTTTCAAGCTAGGTTTATGACACTTGGTATGTGGATAGGAGGGCAATAAGGGGATTATGCACGTCTAAAAATATTTTGATTGTGACAAAAATTGTGGTTGCTATGGCGACAGAAAGAGTGAAAATATGCCCAAATCTGGATCCTGTCATAACTCAAACAGTTTTCTAGCTAGGTTTATGACACTTGATATGTGGATAGGGGGCAATAAGGGGAATATGCACGTCTAAAAATATTTAGATTCTGACAAAAATTGTGGTTGCTATGGCAACAGAAACATTGAAAATGGCTTCAAACCGGTAGGGGACTTCTGTATTGCTTGCAATTCTTAATTACTTGTTCATCTTCAGTTTGGTCAACATGACCAGTTCCGATTTTCATGAAATCATGCTCATAAGAAGCGCCTTTTTTGTGATGCAGATTTCAAATATGTATGGGTCTTATAAGGTCGTTAGTAGCACTTACAACCCTCTCATTCTAAGCTTGCGATGTGCTTCAACCAAGTTACTGATACTTAAATGATTTGAGTCTGTAAGTGTATTGTATAAATGTCATATTTCCATATTTGAGGAATTTCTGCTGGTTTGATATTTATGTCATTATTTGAACATTTTGTGTTTTAAACCAATGTGGGTATAATGTCAACACGGTATTACCATGGCAGCAGCATATCTAGACTTCATTTGTGGAGAGTTCATATCTATCTCATACAGCACAATGTCATATCCACCGTATATCTGTCACATTCATTCTCATTCTACTCATGTTCATTCATTCATTGATTATAGGAATCATTATATGTGAGTACTGAGTACTTATCACAAACGTTTACATTTAAGTCGTTCATCAATCATCATACTAAGTTATAATTGTAGAACAACCTCAAACCGCTCTGTAAACACAGAGTTGCCGGAAAATGTTTGGAATCTATGTACTAGTAATTGTTTTCATTTGAATGGTGATTTTATTGACTAAATTTTGTAAGTTATGTTTTTGAAAGTTCTTTATCCCGCTGTGACACATTAGGATATTTACACTATAGCTCACAATTTTGTGACAATGACTTGTGGCTCAACATATCCAGTTCTTTAGACATTTTTGATATTTTGATGTTTACAATGACCATTTTACTATATACCTTTATAGTCTTGCATGTGTAGTTATCATGATGAGGTAAATAACACATGCATCAACATCCCGTGTACCCGGACAAGACGTGTTAAGCTGGCTGCTATCATGTTAGGCTTTGGTAAAATTGAGAGATAAAGTATTTTGTGCAATTTCGTTGTTTTACTGGTGTAGTCACGAAATCAATATAACCAGCACAAAAAATACTTTACCTCTAGTGTGTTGTTATTTTACCACAGACTAACATGTTAGAGCCAGTTTAACACGTTTTGTCCGTGTACATGGGGTGGTCAATGTTCAGTGCTTTTGTTACATACATTTCTACCGACTTTTGCAGCTATTTGTTCTGGCATTACTTTCTATTTACATGCATTTTGTTAATACTTTTATCATTGAAATACTATCACACCTTATGCAGGTATTTATTAAATAAAGATTTTCTCATCCCTTATCTCTACATATATATTGAGAGTACATTTTGTTCTTCTTACTTTTTTTTAAAGAACAAGAAACTACTTAGATGTCAGGATGAACATGTTTTAAGTACTGGAGCCCGTTGCCTAGCCAAAGTGCTATGCTAGGCAACAGCTTGCTTAAAAAATGCTTTGTTGCGAAAAATTTATATGCTACAGACGAGCGCTTGCAGATAGCAGAAAGTTCCACAGCATTGTGCTACTGAATCGGTCTGTTTCGTAAGAAAGCACTCTGAAACTATGATATTGGCGAACACTGCTCGCTAGTAGCGTTTCGTTGCATAGACACAGTAAAGCGCTACCAAAAAGCGCTTGTTAGCACCTAAGGCAACAGGCTCCAGGTTAATTGAAATATGAAATAACTTACGTCATGATTTTATGTGTATATATAGCAGATTTGTTTTTGAAACATTTATTTTTAACATGTTTTATTGAAACATGTTTCTTCTACATTATTGATAAAAAATTGTTATAGGTTTTCATAAAAGCATTAGTCTAGATAATTATGTTTTTTGATGTTTTGTCAAATATTTTGTAATGATAAAATATTGTTCTAGATTGTGTGTCTAGTTAAAGGGCTGACATTTGGCTGAATTCTCTCGAGTAGGGTATACTAAACCCATGATCGGTAATTTTTGACAGACATTTACTTTTACAGTGTAACCTCTCCAGAGCGACCTCTTTTGAGCAAAACCCGTTTTTAGCAACATTACCATTTTATCTCAGAAGTAACCATTTTCTATGTTTTTTCAATATTAACAACTAAACTTTATGTTCTAAAACTGTCCCCAGAAAATTATCCCCAGACTATCAAAAAAAAATTTTTCATTTGATGACAAATTCAAGTAGATATTTTATGCATTTCTTAACTTTTTACATCATTTCCCAATATTTATAACATCATACTACGTGACAAATGTCGGAATACTTATAACATCATACTATGTGACAAATGTCGGATTCACAGACTGCTGTTCACATCAGTTTTATTTATTACTCTTATTTTGTTCAGTTAAATTTCTGTGTTAAATCACTAATGGGCAGTAGGGGAGAGTTCAAATTGAGTTTGTTGTTAAGTTCATCCTGCAAATCAACAAACTTGGACCGAATTAATAAAAATTCTTAAACTCTATTAGCCATGTATGTTTTTAACTTGACGTATATATATTTGGAGGCATTAAAGTTAGTTCATTAGTGCTAAATGATGTGGGATAATAAATTAGTAAATTTCAAATTTCAGTAGACCAGACAAAAACTTATTGGCGGAATTGAATTCAAATAGAGTTTGTGGTAAAGTTCATTCTACAAATCAACAAACTTTTGGGCTGAATGAATAAAATGCTTATACTGTATTAGTCATGTATGTTTTTAACTTGACATGGGACCAGTGTACAGTACAAGTTTCTAGTATGACATACAGTACATGTGTATTATAATGGAACACTGGTTTGCAAATTATGTTAATATATCCACCTGTTATGAAGACATTAATTATTTTCATAATGAACTGCATGTATGCAATTGTGTAATATGTGTGTATAGAACAGATAATTTGACACGATCCTCGACCTTCTATTAGCTGAATTTGACAACTGACATCTTGTCTATATTTCAGGGGTCCTACAATTCCGGAATAATCCGGAAATCCGTATTGCTGCATTAGGAAGAATTATCTTTTCTGCACAAAATAAAGGTTATTTGATGAAAAAAATCTTAGAATTGACAACGTTTTGGTCATTGAAGTTCCATAATCTGAATTTTTATAATAAAACAATGTTTGAAACCTAGTTAAAGTGTAGGGATGTGTGCTAATGTAAGCCAAAACTGACTTGCGACTCGTTTTCAGGATTTGGCATTATGCCTCAGTAGAACACCTGATATTTATAAACACTATTGTATGTTTTCATAAGCGATGAGTATCAGGAATATGCTCAAAGTGTAATACAAACACATATCTAAAGGATCAATATTGCATGATTTGCTTGCGGAAACTCATATATTCAACACAAGAACCTTGTAACAAGTTCATGCATAAAGGTCAGGATCAGGTCAAATCCTCTGTGTTATATCTGCCTCATTACAGGTATGTTAAGGATTTAGCATAGATGTCTATATTCTGTAATATGATTGGTCCCCTCGTGGTGTCTGAGTTGATCGGTCTTGATGTTGGATGTGTGTCTATCGTCTGTAGCTGATATATTGTCTTCTCTCTGAATCAGAAGTTACTTACTGTCGGCTCTACTGATATTTACATGGGTGCAGGTTTTAAGGTATATATATATATACCTGAGGTACCTGAGGTTTTTGAGCGAACTAAAAAGTCTGTTTTTCTTTATTTTGTCTATACCACTTCACAATTTTTTGAGGATTTCAGGTTTTTCAGAATTTCTGAATTGCACCCATGCATATAATATTAGAATATAAACTGATTGAAATATTGACATATTATGTTAAGTGTTTTATTAAAGTAGGTTTTATAATTGTATGTTTGAGATATATGTATTACATGTATATAGAACTTGAGTGTAGCATTCTTACATTGTTTGTATCAGTGTGTCTTATGTGTAAATTGTCAACTATCTTAACTTTTTATGTGTTCATGAAATTTTACTGATTTCCTATACAGTTGTACAGTCATTTTATATGTAACCATTTACATAGCTAGCTGTCAGTTCATGTTAAATAAATCTTGAAATATTTGCTTGTTTGTACTTGATGTTCTCCTCCCATTGGCTGTAGGTAACTATACATAGTCAGGGTGGCCACAGCGACGAAAACAGGGAACATGACAAAAAAATGGAATAAATAAATACTGTAGCACACAGACAATCTAAAGCCACACAGAAACGGCTTAGCCATCCACGCAAGAGTCAGACAAAGAACGAACCATCCATAATAAAGGTTATTTCAAGCAAGCCTATATACTCACTCTGCAATGAATGACACACTGTGGACTTTGAATTTCGAGCATAATTAACCATAAAGGGAGGTAATTATGAATGATACCTGCATTTCTTTAACATGTATTAATTATAAGATAGGTATAAATAAAGATTTTGGTGGTAAAGGTATGAATATAATGGGAGGTTGCAGGCCACATTTTCAGCTGTATCCGAGTTATTAATCATGTAAAATCACCTTTAAGTCGGGGAAAAATCAGGGAATTTCATTCTTATTTTCTGTGGCCACCCTGATAGTATACTGGGCATTATAAAAATTATGTCAGTATGAGCTTATCACCAGTGACGAAGTCATGATCTGGATAACTAGATCTGATTGTATGGTCACATCATCCACTGCTGGATGTTGATATTATAAGGCATTACTTTCTGATGTTTGTTTAGTTTTCCCATCATTCATCATCAATTTTATTCTCCTACACTATGGCTGTAAGTGATGTCACACATCGGGATGTATAGCCACACTAAATAACACAGAAAGCTAGCTATTAGTTTGCCTACTAATGATGTTGCTATGGCAACAAGACTTTATTTCACTTTGTAGCATGAACATTGCCTGCGGTACGTATATAACTTCTTCCACTTAATTGTATGCGTTATAATGATACTGGCACACATATGAGGATGACTATTTACAGTGAAAAGAAAGAAGACTGTTGACAGTGCTAATATCAGTTGGAGTATTAGTGGGAGTGATGATCTTGGTCACAAAGCTATCTAGAGAATATGGACAGACTCAGTTGGTAACGAGTTTCAGATCCTAATCTAGGAAGAACTGTTTCCTGTGCCCGAGCATAGGCAACCAAGAAAGAGTGCCTGTTACCCCAAGACGAAATGACTGGTAGTAGATGCGAAACATCCGGATAGCTTTGACCAAGGCTCTAGGTTTCTGCACCTTGGGCCTGTTGTGTTTCCTGTTGCCAGCTGTAACATGTCGGATACACAGCTGGTGGTCCTGTAATGGGAGAAAACTGTGCTGCTCTTCACTGCACCATCCCAATCTTAGAAACAGTGTCTGCTACATGACACGTCCATATTTTGTACAAACTCTGATCAGGGTCTTATAGCTTAAAGTCTTTGTTACATATAAGGTCATGATTTGGGAGCTGTGGGATGTTCAGACGCAGGAAGGTCAAAGTTGAGTTTGGCTACTTGGTGGTCTGGTTGATATGATGGTGTCACTTCAGGCTTTGTGAATGTTGATGCCAAGGTTATTTGCACTGTCAACAACTACAGAGAAAAGTGAGCAAAGCAGAGTTATGGCCCCTGACATATACGGTATATATAGACCACTAATGGTAACATTTTTGCTTGTATTATTGCATTATTTGAGCTACAGTCATCAAACGTTATGGGAAGTTTATATTGTAGTAGGACTGATTTAATTCTGTATGTTAAATCAGTCTTAAAACTTTGTAAATTGTATACTACACATTACTTGGTATAGGTAGGCAAATCACTGAAGCATTTCTATTCATTGCACTTGTATTTCATTGGCTGAAGTGATTTGTCACCTATATTCTGGCTATATAAGACCAAAATTCCCCTTGTCAAATGGCAATAGGTCTGCTGACCACCCTGTCAGTGTTGCCACTAGAGCTCTGAGTGAGGCTTTAAATCCAAAACAAGACAGAGATTAGTCTCTGGAACCCAACCTTTAGTCCGAACTGTCCTACAGTGACTATTTCACTGGACAATACTTAAATATAGGATAATTATACCCCCAGATACATAGTATATGGGGGCTATATTGGAGTCATGCTTGAGGATGGTTGGTTGGTTGGTCTGTTGGTTGGTTGGTCCGTATAATTTTGTCTGCGCTATTTCTCTGTAACCATTGGTCGGATTTCATCAAAACTTTGCATGATTGATCAGTACCAAGTCTAGTTGTGCATATTGTCAGCATAAGCAGGTCGGATAAATTTTAAGGGAGTTATGGCCCTTTGTTTTTTTACACTTAAAAATTTTGTCCGCGCTATTTCTCTGTTACCAATGGTTGGATTTCAATGAAACTTTTCATGAATGATCAGTACCAAGTCTAGTTGTGCATATCCTCGGCACACATTGGTCGGATAAATTTTAAGGGAGTTATGGCCCTTTGTTTTTTTACACTTAAAAATTTTGTCCGCGCTATTTCTCTGTTACCAATGGTTGGATTTCAATGAAATTTTTCATGAATGATCAGTACCAAGTCTAGTTGTGCATATCGTCAGCATAAGCAGGTCGGATAAATTTTAAGGGAGTTATGGCCCTTTGTTTTTTTACACTTAAAAATTTTGTCCGCGCTATTTCTCTGTTACCAATAGTTGGATTTCAATGAAACTTTGCATGAATGATCAGTACCAAGTCTGGTTGTGCATATCCTTGGCACACATTGGTCGGATAAATTTTAAGGGAGTTATGGCCCTTTTTTTCTACACTTATTAATTTTGTCTTCGCTATTTCTCTGTTATTTATGGTCGAATTTCAATGAACTTTGCATAAATGATCAGTACCAAGTTTAGTTGTGCATATCCTCGGCACACATTTCTCGGATACATTTTAAGGGAGTTATGGCCCTTTGTTTTTTTACACTTATAAATTTTGTCCGCGCTATTTCTCTGTTACCATTGGTTGGATTTCAATGAAACTTTGCATGAATGATCAGTACCAAGTCTAGTTGTGCCTATCATCGGCACACATTGGTCGGATCAATTTTAAGGGAGTTATGGCCCTTTATTTTTTTTACACTTAAAATTTTTGTCTGCGCTATTTCTCTGTTATTAATGGTCGGGTTTTAACGAAACTTTGCATGAATGGTCAGTACTAAGTCTAGTTGTGCATATCCTCGACTAATTTTAAGGGAGTTATGGCCCTTTGTTTTTTTACACTTATGAATTTTTCCTTTGGTTTGATTTCAATGAACGTTTGCATGAATGATCATTACTAAGTCTAGTTGTTCGTCAGAGCACATTTAAGTGACTGTGTCAAGCAGTTTCTGGGGGTATTCATCACATTCAGTGATATTTCTTGTTGGTCTTATATACTGTTTATATTGCTATTTATGTTTATACGTTCATCTAACTATGAGTATAAGTTGAGTTAAACTGTATAATATAATTGAATAATATAATTCTATGAATATTTAAACACCTAATTAAATACTGTTCATTTAACTTTGCGTTGTTCTTATCAGTGTTGATTATATTGAGTTTATTGTACGTACGTAACGTACCACGATACGATCTACACAAGGAGACCACCACAATACTCTACACACCACCAGTTATAATATAGCAGTGTATGTAAAAACTCAGATCAAACCAACTGAGTGGGTACAAACACCAGCAAATACTTAAACCGGACCAGAAACGGATCTGTTACAATATTAGTGAGCATGTGAAGTTGTGCAGCTAGGTTTTTTTATTAAGATTCATCCAGAGTTACGACCCTTGACTTGATTAAGTGGTCAATGGGGTAATATAACTTATGGACACCACACGGATAGTAAATTTTAAAGATACATATTACGACTGTCTAAGAGTGTGTTACATCTTTATGAAGTCACAACTTCACGTCATCACCAATAATGACAATTTGACTAAAGTCATAGTCAGCCAGCACGTACCCTACTACTTCCCCCAGTCAATTCAACCTTCTCATTGTTTACCTATATTAAGAAAGGCGAATATCTGAAAATGGAGTGCCTGTCACATATCTTGTCGTTTTTTTTTATTTATTCATTCAAATGCTATATTACGGGTATCAGCGTGTAGCGAAGATATTTTACTTTCAGGATATATCAACACTTCAGTCCTTAAATACACACCATTTACACAATATAAGTCAGAATCGCGAATTTGGTTTGGTCACCAATTTAGGCGTTCACCGGACACAAACGGAAATGACCGAGCTTTCACGATTGAACAACTATGGACGACACAGCATACAGTCTAGCCAATCAAATGATCGCTTCGAGATCTGTTGAGGTCGAAAGGTTATCGGAATACTAAATAGAATTGGAAATTGACGGAGACGAATTTCGTACATTTTTTTAAATTATCGATCTAGTGAAATGTTGCGATATTTAATTGGCATGTGAGGTAAGATATTTAGTTACACTAACTGAAAGGATGACTAGCTAGGCCCGTTTGTGAAGCATACATTCTGTTTCAAGGCAAAATTCACGTTTACAAGCGTTGAAATCTGAGTGGTGCTGAACGCTTAAATTAGTGACCAAATTAAGGAATTGTGGTTCGTGATTCTGACGTTCGTTGTGTAAAGTGTGTGTATTTAAGGACTAAAGTATTTATATATCCTGAAAAAAAAATATAGTAGCTACACGCTGATACCCGTTATATACCATAAATAATAAACCTACGCGACTAAAAATGTGACAGGCACTTTTACAATCGGCAATTCTGTTAGTAGCTTGTCATAGATAGTAAACATTGGTAAAATCTGATTTTGCTGGGGGAGTATTTGGGTACGTGCTGACTGCCTATGACTAAAGTACTTGATCTTCCTTATGGCATAGCAGGTTTGAGGATATGATTTTAATCAGATTGCAATAATGATGAAAACATTTTTTAAGCAATTGTAATATGTATAGTTAGAATTTTGAGCCAATGAAAATGTTGATCTGTGCTGGTTAATGCTACATTTAATCATTAAAATTTTGCTCGTGCAAATTTCAATTGTGAAATCAAAATGCAGAATGCTACATTCTAGGTTAGGTTGACTTATTAATTAAATTTTTCATCAAAGACCTAAGCAGAGTGGTATTCAATTAATCTTATTTGATTGGAGAATTAAACGATAGCCAGTCATATCACCTGTTACTGACCAAGAGTTTAATATTGTGTATTCTGATTGGTTGTCCTTATCTTTAAGTCAAGTAAGATACCACTCAGGCCTCTATTTTTATAAAATACCCACAGCAAAGGGAAGTAACTGCAGTGTGGAAGTCCGGGTTTTATCTATTACGTATTTTCTAAAAATAGAAAAGGAAATCACCACATTGTTACTAAAAATAACCCAAATTGGTGGCCATTTTGCGGATCCGGGCAGTTCAAACCGAAATCGCCTTGGTGTTTGGAAAACCATATCGTAATTTGTTATAAATATGAGAAAAACGCAATAGCCCATCATTACATACTTCTGTAAGTACATAACGATGGGGTGATGTTTCGCTGTCTTTCTAATTTTATCGATTTGGCGCGCAAAATGGTGATCACACAATGAGCCAAAATTTGACACACGTTATTTTATTTCACGAAACAATATCACTTTTCTGATCGCATTTTCTTACAAATGATCAGTACAATATTATGGATGTACAAATAATGGATACTTAAATTACAGGATAATACTCATTCCTCACAGGTTGATGGCGAAATTTCAATATTCGTGTGTAATCAATTCGTTCTCAATATTTTCGTACTATAATTATTCGCACAAAATATCAGTAGACCACTGACAACAACGTGTTGACAGGTGTATCATATATGGTATATGTATTATTATGCCTATAAATGTTCATGTCATTGCTAGTTTACTTGTCATATATGTTGTAACTTGTATGTATGCTATCTTACAGTATTTAATGGATAACATTTTTAATAATAATTTGAGTCAAATTGAACATTTTTACAGCTAAGATTCTGAGCAAAGATCTAGATCTTTTTTCTGTGTCAAAGTGTTATTTTCCTCCAGAAAATTTTGTTGAATCTTTGTTTTTTGTGTGTGGAAAAGTCAAAAAGCTTAACAGTTACTGGCAACAATAATTGTTGCTTTTGTCATTTTTGTCCGGAATTTCCAGTTTCCTTGGTAACGGGACTTGAAGACTATCTGACTAAAAAAAACATCAGAATAAGTCTGTAAATCAAGGCAAAGATTTTTAGCATCTGGTTTTCGGTTGGTCAAACAAATTCACATGAATGTCACAGGGCGCAAAAAATGTGCAGCCCGACTTGGGCTTGAACCTGAAACCCTTCACTTACAGGGCAAATGATTTACCGACTGAGCCAGTTTTCGACCATTACATTTCATTTTCCGAGAGCATATTGAGTCTCAGGTGATGTGAATCAACTTCGATATCATACGTCAGTAATCTGTTGATAATGTAAATCCTGCATACTCACTGACCCTTCAACACCAGAATTGTGTCGGGCACACAGAGAATATGATGTTGCAGTGCCAGATCTATAACAGAAAAAACATTTGATCAAGAGCACTGGCACAAGGAATACAGGTTGTCAGTATTCTGCACAAACCTCGTATGTAATATTTTTTACTTTTCAGTTCTTCAGAGTCTATTTTATAAACATTATAAGAAAAGTTGTTCTGTGATGTAACATAATTTTTTATGGTTAACCTTGAACATTTGAGTGATCTTTTGACATATTTTCAACATCAACACTTTAATTGTGCAGAAAATTCATTATATCATTGAGGGTCAAGATGATGCATGATGTAGAATTTCTGAGCGTCAAAATTGTGTCATTTTCAAAATTAAGCGTCAAAACCTGTACAGTCGTTTCGGCTAATTCTGCGCATCGGGTAATTCTGCGCACCCTAATTTGCATATTCAAGGGATCGTTTTTCTTTGGGCACCGAGTGTTTTTGTGCATGTTTGTTACTTATGAAAAGTCTTGCGATCACAAAAACGGCATCGGATTAGTATTTCTACATAATTTTTACAAAAATGTGTACCTACGGCGATTTTCAGTAATTAGAAATATCACGTGATACATAACTGGAATAAATGCACTTTTCTAATGGATGACAAACTTTCTTTTTTTGTCAATTTTATCTTGATGATTTATTCGTTCTTTACTGTGTTAAATATGTGATCCGTCAAATCTTTTAAACAGATAAATACAAATCACAATTCCGCATGCGCAGAAATAGCCGACAAAAAATATGTCGTCTAAACCAGCAGCAATCTTGTTTTATGACGACATTTGACCAAGTTAAGCATACATATGACTTTATGCATTGTTTACCTTTGCAAATAAATGTTGTTTCTATTCAAAAAGCACCATAATTCATTCTACGAATAACTTAGTCTCAAATATGGGTGACGAATGCCTCTTAGGTGCGCAGAATTACCCGACAGCACTGTAGTCTCGGGTCAAATGAAAGCTCTAATGTACAGGGGTGTCAATATACCTGATAAATCTGGAATTCCGGATTTGTCTATCCTAAAAGAGCTATGATTTCTGACCAAAATTAAAATTATTTGTCAGATGAAAATATTTTTAAAAAAAAATGGCAAAGTAACAGTAAATTTAATCTGCTCTGAAGAATTTTCCTAATACAAACTGAGTTAATTTTGGAAACAATGTCATTGAAGGTATTCTGTTTGGCAAAAATGGTCGGCCACATATGATTTTCCTGATTTTAAATAGGCCCCGTTGACACCCCTGTATGTAATTACAAATATATAGCATATGGTAACAAATAAAGGGAGGGACAGAGTGTGTGTGAGAGAGGTGGGATAGAAATAGCGTGTTGCCTATCTTTGTTGTACAAAATTAGTTGTAGCATTTGACATATCTATGAATATATTCATTGTTGATTCTGAGCTATTTCTGAGCTGTACTTTTAAAATAACAAAATATACAATTTTATAAATGTAGCCTTAAAATGATGAATAACAAAATAGGAGTTATAGTAATTAATTTATAATGTCACTTTAAATATCAACACTTTTTTATTTCAGGTATACAGATTTTATATCAAGTAAAAAATGTTTAACAAACCAACAGGATTTGGAACCCCTTTTGGGTCCAATGCAAGTAAGACTTTGTTTTTAGCTCACCTGTCACAAAGTGACAGAGTGAGCTTTTGTGATCACACTTCGTCGGTCGTCCGTCCGTCCGTCAACAATTGGGTTGTGTCCTCTCTAGAGGTCACAATTTTGGCCTAATCTTTATGAAACTTGGTCACAATGATCCTCTCAACAAAATCTAGGTCAAGTTCGATATTGGGTCATCTGAGGTCAAAAACTAGCTCACTAGGTCAAATTATAGAAAAAACCTTGTTTTAAACCTTTCAAGATGTAGTCTTCATGGTCACTAAACTCTCTGCTGTAACTCTCTACTCTCTATACATACAATAAACTTTCATCAACCAATGAAAATGTGTATCAGGGTTCACAGCAGTTTTGTAAAGGTCAAATATCAAAATATTCTAGTATTTTAACCAGGGTGTGAATTGTACTGGTTAAGTGGAAATCAAAGCGCTGTAGGGAGCGTAGACATTTTCCTGAGGGTCGTGGGTTCAAACCCCACTGGAACCATAATTTTTATTTTTTTATTTTTATTTTTTTAATTGTTAAGGTATTGTTTTGTCTTTATAGCATGTATTTGTACAGTTATATGGAGGTAAATACCAAAATATTTTGTTTAAAATAAAGGTCAAATCATAGAAAATCCTTGTGTAGTCAGTCACCAGAGGTTACAATTTCAACTTAATCTTTATGAAACTTTGTCACAATGATCCTGTCAACAAAATCTAGGCCAAATTCGATTTTGGGTCATCTGGCGTCAAAAACAAGGTCACAATGTCAATTGACATTTTCCTGAGGGTCGTGGGTTCAAACCCCACTGGAACCATAATTATTTTTTTAAGTGTTTAGGTATTATTCTGTCTTTATAGCATGTATTTGTACAGTTATATGGAGGAAATATTTTGTTTAAATTATAGGTCAGATCATAGAAAAACCCTGTGTAGTCACCAGAGGTTACAATTTCGACTTAATCTTTATGAAATTTGGTCCTAATAATCATCTCAACACAATCTCGGTTAAGTTTGATATTAATTAAGTCATCTGGGGTCAAACGCTAGGTCACATGGTCAAATCATACACAAACTTGCAATAGAGGCTGAATTTCCTTAAATTTTATTCAGAAAATGTGTAGGATCACCATAGGGGTGTGCATGCACTAGTACGACAGGTGAGCGACCTAGGGCCCTTTGGGCCCTCTTGTTAGTTAAATTATTTATCATGGCCCACTCATTGACCATCAGTATTACAACATAATTATCTATCTAAATGTTGCCATCGGACATGCCTGTATACATCAGTGGTTGTTCCAGTTTTCAGACGATGCAGACATTTTAGATTCAGGTGAAGAATACATATACTGGTGATTGAGAATTTATATTGCTGGTTCGAGAGAGTTAAGCTATGAAACAACTTTTTATGATGATGATATGAAGTAAAATAATTATTTCAAGCTACCAACACTGGGTTGAGTTCTTTCATGTAAATAGTTGCGAATATTTATGCACATTAATAATCCTATAATGGTATAGTTTAATTAAAATGGCTGGTATATATACTCTAAGGATGTTCTTATTTTATTGTGTGTTAAAACCTGCTTACTATAAAGTACGAGTCAATTACCACTTAATATCACTAAGTCTTGTTACTGGTGCATAATATACATCATGTATTTTATACTGTTTATTATCTAGCATCTACTCCTGGATTTGGAGGTACAGCATTTGGTCAATCTACACCAGCTACAGGTGGTTTATTTGGACAGAGTAATACAGCTAACACTGGTGGCGGATTGTTTGGTGGAAATGCTACACCAGCATTCGGTACACAAACATCAGCATTTAGTAAGTATTTCTTCAATTAATGATAATAGTAATATTCGTAATCAAGTCAACAAGATTTGATATTTTATGACAACCTTGAAAGCATGAAGATTAATCAGTACCAGTTCTAGGTTGCCACATTATGCTCCCAAACAATAATTAACACACAACAAGTTTCATCATTCAGAATACACAATAAAAGTCATGGAAAGTCACAGAAATGGCCCCATTTATGCTTTGGTTTATAAAAAAATCTTACATAAATGGAGGGGAAACTCCTCCCTTTGAACCCTCCCCGCCTCCCCAATGTTCAGGAGCGCGCGGCGTGCCTGACAAGGTACAATGTATATTCATGATTTATCTATTTCTGAAAGTGAAACAATTACAATTAATTGTGTGAGTGGTGCTCTTGATTACTTTAGAATGATTTGTCTAAAATTTACACAAATCATTCATTGTGTAAAATTTACACAAATCATTCTATAGTAATCAAGAGAACCATTAACTGTAAAATAATGAAGTTTAGTAATGTATTGATTTTATGTTACAGATTTTGGTTCGACTCCCAGTAGTACAGGAGGTGGGTTATTTGGACAGAAAACTACAGCAAATAGCGGCGGTCTGTTTGGTACTCCTGCTGCGGCTAGTACCAGCAATGCATTCGGCTTTGGATCTTCGGGTAATTATTATTGGTTTTCTTCTTATTATTGATATTTTTGACTACTTCTTTAGCTTTAGTCCACAAACTAAATAAATGTTATGTACATGATTTAATGACATTATACACATAAATTCAGTTTTTTTTCTCCATAAATATAACGAGGCCTATATTTTTCCCCCCAAAATTTAGATGCTAAAGCCCTTCCCAAAATAAACAGAAAACCCGGAAATTCAATGTAATTGGATATGCTTCTATATTGTAGGCTATCATATATGTAAAACAGTATAATATTCATGAATATAATTCTAAGGTATTTGGAAAATATTTATTTGCATTTATATAGAGCCAAATTTATTTGCATTTACAATTGTGTTGTATAAAATCTCTTAACTAAAAGTAAGAATGAATACTTATCAGTTTAAAAATTATATGCATCATGTATTGTCATTCTGAGAAAATTGTTTTAATTCATGTCTGGCATGCATGTAATAATATTCTTTGTATGTTATAGGTGGTTTTGGTGCGACAGCCACCACAGCAAGTACTGGAGGTCTATTTGGTACCACCAATAACACAGGGTCTGGATTGTTTGGAAACAGTACAGGTAACTCTATATACATACCATCTTAGTTATACAGTCAGATCTCGATACAACAACGCTGTTTGTTTCCAAGAAAAATGTCGTTATAACGAATATGTCGGTATACTGAATTGATACAAAGAGCATTTTAATACTTTTGTCCCCTAATTTGATGTCAGTATAATGAATTTGTCAGTATATCGGGTGTCGTTATATCGAGATCTGACTGTACCACTCACCTGATTCCTGATGGAATAATGTATCCCATATAGAGTGGGGGTGGGGGGAGGCAGTTAGATTTTTGCTTTCTGTTTGTCCAAAAGGATTTGTTTGTCCAGCCCCCCCCCCCCATCACTTGTTTCTCTTTGAGTTTGATCACTGCTTATATTTAAAAACAATGAGATGTTTCTGAAAAGAACAGAACATATTCAGAATTATTCTTGATGACACAATAGAGTGTATCATTATCAAAGGTGAAAGAAGTTAAAACAGCTAGCTACTGAATAATGATGTTAGATTTTGATATAGTATTAATATAGCCATAACAGTAACACAGACTACTCTGATTTAAAACCAGTTTCAATTAAAATGCATTCTGTTAAAAATGAGATATTAGTGTGCATCCGCCAATCAGTGTTTTGACGTCACTGAATTGAGATGTATAGTGTATCCAGAAGATGGTCATCTGTATGATATTGTGGTGTTATAGTTTTGTTCTATAACATTCAGGTATATTGATGTTATATTTCAGCGTTTGCACAACAACCACAGGCAGGTACCACCGTGAAGTTTAACCCTCCACAGGGTCAGGATACCATGGTGAAGAATGGAGTCACTCATACTATCAGTACTAAACATCAGTGTATTACAGCTATGAAGGAATACGAGACCAAAAGTTTAGAGGTAAGAAAATATCATTAAAGTGGATTGTGGTGAATGATTTATTTGCAACATTTAGTTTACATGACGTAATTGATTGTAACTTTTTGCTACCTAGTTACGAAAGCTTTGGGTTCTTAAAAGAGACCTGTGTCTGGCTGTCAGCAGAGGTCAGCCATTTAAGACACTTTATTCAGACAATTGACCAATATACACAGTGATCAGTACATTGTAAGCTGCCTAGCAACGTGAATAGAAGATCTGTCGCAATAATGAAAGTCATTGACCACAAGAAAGGTTACTTTTGATGATTATGACCATGTTTGAACGATTAATACAGTGTGTAAGAATTTATTTGACAGTTCGCATTATATATATTGAATGACCCTCGTACATGGAATCAATCAGTACGGTACATTATAAGCTATGGCCATGGTACAGTGATTAGTTTGCTGGATTTGTATAAACCCTGCTATCTAGATTTGATTCCTGTTACTAGCAGGTCATACCCAAGCATGAAAATTTAAACAGCATTGTTGATTTTCCTCCACATGTGGAGATGTTACTGATTTCAGGGGTGTCCATTTTCCTGACTAATCCAGAATTCCGGATTTATTATTCCTAAAAGAGCAATGATTTCTGACCAAAATAAAAGGTATTTAATGAAAATATCTCAAGAAATGGCAAAGTTATGGTAAATTTAATCTGCTATGTTGGATTTTCTTTAATACAAACTGAGTTATGTATGGAAATAATATCATTGAAGGTCTCTCGTTTGACAAAAATGGTCAGCCACATACAATTTTCCTGATTTTTAATTTGGCTTTGTTGACACCACTGTGATTCCTTATGGAAGGGTAAGTTAATAATGGTAAGGAGACTTTCCAGAAAGACTGGGTTGGTGAATCAAGTTCAATCAGCTGCAGTATGTAACTGAAAAATTGTTGAGAAAAGACGTTAAACCTGATTGACATTAAACGTCAGTATGTGGTATTTTCAACAGACTTTGAATGAATAGTATAAACCTGTCTTACATTGTTGTGATATTTCGTGCATTGTAGGAGCTTAGAGTTGAGGATTACACGGCCAACAGGAAGGGTAAACAAGCTGGTGCGACTGCTGGATTCGGGGGATTTGGTACTCCTAATCCTGCTACTGCCACTCCGTCTACTGGTTTTGCCTTTGCTCAAGCCAAACCTGCAGGATTTGGTGCTACAAGTAAGTATTGTACCGAATAGTGCCAACATTTATATATCAACAAAGATTCGTAATAAAAAATTGTATGCTTCCTTTAGACATTTACCAAGCCACCGATGGGCGCATCTGGAGCGACCATATTCTTGTGTTGTATTTCACGATGTTTTGCATCTGACTTATTACCTTGAATTTTCTCACATTATTTACCCTCCGTCTGATACAGACCAGTGTGTAGTTAAGGATCTTTTAAGACTTATTTTAGAAAAATTTAATGATGTAAGCCTTAAGAACCTGTTTTTAAAAGGGGAGCATTTACCCTGTTTAATAAACTAAACAACAGATAGTGATACATAGACTAAGTAAGATGGATGTTTATTAGAATTTGGTTTTGACTTAGATCAAATAAGGTTCAACTGTATCTATGTTTGTCTGTCTTATTACAGCTGGGTTTGGTACCAGCACATCAACAGGTACGACCGGTGGATTATTTGGACAGCAACCACAGGCATCAACAGGTGGTGGCATCTTTGGTCAGAATAAACCATTATTCGGACCGACAGCCACTACAACACAATCAGGCTTTGCAGGCTTTGGTACCAACACAAGTACAGGAACCAGCAGTTTGTTCGGACAACCCCAGGCAAATAAGGTATTTATTATCAATCATTAGAACGCCATTTATACATTTGTAGTAGAATGCAGTACTTAAAGCCTATCTTAGGCACTAGTTAAAGAATATATCAAATAAGGATAGGATTAAAGGAGATCACTTGATGCAGATTGAGTAAGTAATTTAGAGATGTCAGCGAATATCCAGATATTTGTTTTCAATCTGAATATCCGAATCATAAATCGGCATCCGAATATTCATATTTGGGTATACTGTATAATATAATGAAATTCCTAGTTGATACAAAAGTGACTGATTTGCAGTTTGTGTATTCATGATTTGAAACTATTTGCCTGAAACATTTTCGTTTATACTCTGCACATATTTCCTACTGTGTTACTTGGCCCGAATCAATAATTACTTGTTCCGGACTTGACTTGTCCCTTTGGTGCGACAAGGTTGTATCTCACTATATAAAACCAAGGGACTAAGTGAAAATGCAGACTTTATTGGTTTCAAATCATAGGCTTTCCTATGGTGGCAGCAGGTTTGACTTGTTTATGATATCTTTACTTATTATACCCCCAGATACATAGTATATTGGGGCTATATTGGAGTCATGCTTGTGGTTGGTTGGTTGGTTGGTTGGTTGGTTGGTTGGTTGGTTGGTTGGTCTGTTGGTTGAACTGTTGGTTGGTTGGTTGGTCCGTATAATTTTGTCTGCGCTATTTCTCTGTAACCATTGGTCGGATTTTAACAAAACCTTGCATGAATGATCAGTACCAAGTCTAGTTGTGCATATCGTCGGCGCACGTTAGTCGGCTCAATTTTAAGGTAGTTATGGCCCTTTGTTTTTTTACACTTATAAATTTTGTCCGCGCTATTTCTCTGTAACCATTGGTCGGATTTTAACAAAACTTTGCATAAATAAGCAGTACCAAGTCTAGTTGTGCATATCGTCGGCACACGTTGGTCGGCTCAATTTTAAGGTAGTTATGGCCCTTTGTTTTTTTACACTTATAAATTTTTTCCACGCTATTTCTGTGTAACCATCTGTCGGATTTTAAGGAAACTTTGTATGAATGATCAGTACCAAGTCTAGTTGTGCTTATTGTTGCCACACGGTGGTTGGATCAAGTTTAAGGTAGTTATGGCCCTTTGGTTATTTCACGTATAAATTTTGTAAGCGCTATTTCTCTGTAACCAATGGTCGGATTTTAACAAAATTTCGCATAAATGATCAGTACCAAGTCTAGTTGTGCTTATTGTTGTCACACGCAGGTTGAATCAATTTTAAGGTAGTTATAGCCCTTTGGTTATCTCACGTATAAATTTTGTCAGCGCTATTTCTCTGTAACCAATGGTCGGATTTCAAAGAAACTTTGCATGAAGGATCACTACCATGTCTTGTTGTGCATATCGTCTGGACACATTGATCTTATCAATTTTAAGGGAGTTATAGCCCTTTGTTGTTTTATCCTTAAAATATGTCTGGGATATTTCTCAGCAACCTATGGTCAGATTTCAATGAAACTTTGCGTGACTGATCAGAATCAAGTTTAGTTGTGCCTATCTGACTGTGTCAAGCCTTTTCTGGGGGTATTCATCATATTCAGTGATATTTCTTGTTGACATTTAATATAAAATACACTGTACCATGGAAGCATTTCAATTAAGTTTGTTTAACACACATCTCGTATTTTCAGCCGTTATTTGGGACAACTACAACTACACAATCTAGTTTATTTGGTGCCCCAGGAACGAGTACATTCGGCACACCAGCGGCAGCAAGTACTGGTGGCTTCGGTGGATTTGGAACGCCACAGGCTGTATGTACCTTAATGTATTGTGTCATTATAATGCCTCACGTCTTTGATGAGGGGTATATTGCTTTGCACATGTTGGTCGGTCTGTTGGTCGTTCGGTCGGTAGACCAAATGGTTTCCATTCAATAACTCAGAACGCTTTGTGCTAGGATCCTCAAACTTTACATGGAGGTTGGTCATCAACAGTAGATGACCCCTATTGATTTTGAAGTCAGCAGGTCAAATGTTGTCTTCGTGACCTTTACCATTTCTGACTATTGGGCTGCCACGGGGGCATACATGTTTTACAAACATCTCTTGTTCGACTTTGGTCAATGTTTCATGTCGTAATGTGTGTATGAATTAAAAAGGAGTAGATATGTCGGCCACCTTTAGTTGAGGTCAATATTGATTTTGTAATGTCAGTTTGTCTGCGCTTGTTCTTCATAACCGTTTGTCAGATTTCAATAAATATTTATTTGAATAGTTAGTACAAAGGCTAGTTGCGCATATTGTCAGGAATATTAGGTTGGATGATTATTGTCAGAGTTATGGTCCTTTGTGGGAGACGTACAGTTTTGTGTTAAAAATACCTTCTAGTTTCATATTTGCTCTTTAAGTTGCATTCTCTAATGTTACATTATGTGAAGAATTTTGTAGTGTAGTAATGAATTAAAATAAAGTTTGGTACCTTTATAAGTGGTCTCATTATTGAGATAGTAGCGGAGTAGGATAATGAGCAAACTGACAAAAATGGACATGAAATCATGAGTTCCATTTGACTTGGGAGTAGGGGTTTTAACCCTTCAAATTTCCAAAAAGCCACATTTTGAGGCTCAAGATTTTGGTTTGAACTTAAGGGTCATGTTCTCTTAATATCATAGATACTTCGCCTATAAATAGTAAAATTTAGTCTAATGAATCAAAGTGACCCTTCAGATTCAGAAGCTAGTGGAACCGCTGTGGAATTTGTTATCTTAATTTTGAAGTGGTCTTGTTATTGAGGTGGTTTGTAGTGAGGTTTTACTGTATTTATGTAATGTTTGTTGGTTGTTGCTTTCAGGGTGGATTATTTGCTAACAAGCCTGCATTTGGTGCACAGACCACATCAACAGCTGGATTTGGAGGATTTGGCACAAACACTGGTGCTAACTTATTTGCTAAACCTTTTTCTACTCCTAGCTCAGGATTTGGTTTTAACACAGCAACAACATCTTCAGGGTTTGGTGGTGGGAGTAAGTGAACAATCTCACATGGTTCTTGTATCTATATCAACGCCACGCCTACTTTCTGTGGGCCACGCCCCCACTGTCTGTAGGCCAAGTCCGCTGTCTGTATGGTCATACTCGCTGTCTGTAGGCCATGCCCGCTGTCTGTATGGCCATAATCGCTGTCCGTAGGTCACGCCCACTGTCTGTATGACCATGTCCACTGTCTGTAGGCCACGCCCACTGTCTGAATGGTCATGCCCACTGACTGAATTGCCTTGCCCACTGTCTGTGTGACCACGCCCCCTGTCTGTATGGCCACAAACCCCACTGTCTGACAAAGAATGCATTGGCTACGCAATTTTCAAATCTTTCAAAGTTTCTTTAAATTTTTTATAAATGATAAATAAACAACTTAATGGACATAGTTTTGAGAAAAAGTTTTTGAGAAAAAAATTGAGAAAAAAAATGAATCTGGTGTTGCTCTTTAAAATCACTGAGCAAAGGAGATTTATTTATATCAATTATAAAGCAATTAATGCACTTATTGATGTTTATTCAGCTGATTTTCAGTAATGTTTCATGT
The DNA here is from genome assembly GCA_947247005.1 of Spisula solida. Taxonomy (NCBI): domain Eukaryota; kingdom Metazoa; phylum Mollusca; class Bivalvia; order Venerida; family Mactridae; genus Spisula; species Spisula solida. The sequence goes on from OX365950.1 coordinate 50,632,714, forward strand.
TTAAACCTTACAGAATATTGAATTGTTTTTATAAAGCGGTATAACAATTACTTTCAAAACTCTGTCTCATGTTTAATTAACTTAATTTATTCAATTACCATGAATGTATGAGAATTAACATTGTGCCAGCTGTCAATCAATGATTCAGTTGATATATTTTATTTATAAATACGATTCATTTGGTATTACGCTTGCTTGAAAACCTTTGACAAACAATAAGGCAAAGTGATCTCAGCTCTAATGTAAGGTCAATTATAACACATGTTGCATAATTAAATAAACTAATTCACTTGAAAAGTTCGAGAATTATTAATAATCTGTGCACTGGCATTATGTTAATACAAAGCACTACTTTATATATTGTATGTAAATTAGTTTCTTTTTAAACAATATCAAAATGAAATTCTTCTGTAGTACTTTTAGTACTTTCTCATAAAGAGTGGCTGTAGTTGTTACCGTTTCTGTTTTGGTATCTAACTTTAAGTAAGCATTGTGAGAATATGTTGTATTTATGAATGAATAAAAACCTAGCCCTTCATTGTTTGTCTATATGTGTTATTTCAGCAGCATTTGGAACCACCAAACCGACATTTGGTCTGACTACTTCATCGGCTGCTCCGGCGTTCAACTTTGGTGCCGGCGGTTTGAACACTGGTTCAACACTATTTGGTAACACAGGTTTAAACCAGCCGGGTGGCTTAGGAAGTTTTGGAACTACAACAACTGGTAAGATTATTGTTAATATAAATTAAATTTCACAAATGGTGTAATCAAAAAACCAATTACTATAAATATACCAATGAACAGGAAGTTTCAAAATTTGACAAAAATCTTGGAATTATCAGGTAATTTTACAAAATTGGAGGAAAAATGTGTAATGGCAGCTTCTCTTCATGACCTTATTCAATAGATGTATTTCTTCAAATCAATCTGTATTTTTCTAAAGGAAAGAATAATTAATGAGTTTGGTGGTGTTGATAAGGCTATAAGGTGATGTTGGGGGCCATATTTTCAGCTGTATCTGAGTTGCGAACACCGCAACCAATTGTGGAAAATAACCTTTTGGTGAGGGAATTATCAGGAATTTCATTCTTCATTTTCTGTGGCCGCCCTGAATGAATGTTAACTGTTGTGGATAGCATCCAATTACCCCCTATTTTTAATATTGTCTATCTTAGAAGAGAGCTGTCCTTGCTCTTATGCTGCGTGATTAATATTGATTAACAACAACCATTAACTCAGTACTGTCTCATTTATATATACCAGATTTCAGGTTTTTGAGTGCGTCTAAAAGTGTTTTTTTTCCTTTATAACCTGACAATTTTTCAGAATTTCAGTTTTTTTTCCAAATTTCTAACTCGCACCCATGCTTATGTATCCAGTGACAGGTATCTGACTAGTTGATAACATATTTCTGATGGTATTATTGATTTATAATTACAGGGTTTGGATCATTTCCAGCAGCGGGAAGCAATCTCGGTGGTGTAGGTCAGGCTCTCGGAGGGTAAGCTCACTTTTACTTTACTCTTAATTGTACGCATTTACAGCGAAATTTTATTGGCTGGAACATCCCTCGGAGGTCTGGCTAATATTACAGGAAAAATAATGGAATTACCATGCACATATAACTGTCTCAGTCCCAAATAAACAGACCAGCATTGGCTTGTATTTGATTTATCGCGATTGACTCTTGGTGTCTCTAACTGATTATAAGATTGTGTAGTTTCTGTTAAACCCATATAACTTTAATTTAGACCCAATTAGGAAGACCTATAAGTAGCACTATATATTAATTTATACAGTTGACTAGAACTACTTTACTAAAAAAACACATTTCTGGGAGTCCCAACCTTACGACTGTAAGTGCTATATTGCTTGTGATATAACTATTAGAATCATTTCGAGTTGAAATATAACTCATACGTGTTGAATAAATTGCAAGGAACTTGACATTTCCTGTTTTATACACTTCATTGGTAATATCGATGTTGCTTAAAACCTCTGTTTATTGCACATACAGTAGTTAAGAGTATTTATTCACTATTTCAGAGCTGTTAATGCTGCGGCCAACAATCAGACAGCACAGTTACAGCAGACGTTGCTCACGTTAACACACTCTCCATACGGTGATTCTCCACTCTTCTGGAACATGAAGGAAAGTTCTACAAAAACTGCTGATGTTCTAAAACCTACAAATCCAGTCGCACAGAAAGCTGCACTAGCTAACCAACATAAAGTCAGTCCAAGACCAATGGCTAAAATCAAACCTAAAGCTTTATCTGGTGTACTAAGTGGTAGTGGAAAGGTATGTACTCTTTCTATATTTTATGGAAGCATACATTTTGATATTGTCTAGACTGAGATTGTAACTTTGTTTGCTTGGTTAATGTATATAGTTTGTAAAGCGTTTGTGTTTTGTAGATGCAGAGAAAGTACTTCCTGGTTTGATCTTATTTAAAGCAGAAGCACAATAAGCAAACAAAAGCCTGGTCTATTTTTATGCCCCCGTATCGATAGATCGGGAGGCATATAGTGATTCACCTGTCCGTCCGTCCGTCCTGGTTAACCCAAATTGACCGTTTCTTCTAGCATCATTATGGCTTGCTACAAAGCTTCCAAACTTGCATGGATGTTGTATATGAACACTCTCCACACACCTGTATCACCTGACCCCATTTTGACCTTCACCTTGACCTAATTTTGGACTTAGACTTATTTATGGACAAGGCTTCCACAGGGGGCATAAGCGTTTATTGAATGCAGTCTTGTTTATATGGTATTACATACTAGGAGACAAATTGATTTCGTACTGGATGGATATCACTAAGTTGTCCTTGATTGGTCGGATTTCAATGAAAAATAACATGAATTCTTGTGCATATTGTCAGGAATTGTAGGTCAGAGGATTATTGCCCTTACGTGAAAGGTTCATTTTTGTGCCACTGTCTGTCTAGTTTTAAATTCATTTATATTTCCGAAGATTGGCTTTAAGTTTATAATTTTTGACTTCAGGCTCAGATATTTGATGGACTGGAAGAGGACAGTTTCAGTTTTGGTAACGATACGTTCCAGCCTAGGAAGAGTGTGAAGAAGCTGACATTGAAGAAAGTATGCGGAGAGTCCGGTACTCCGAGCCGAGCGTCATCCGTCAGTGGAGAACCACCGAATGTCTCCTCACTGAGGGATGAGGACCACAGGGGAAGGTAGGGGGACATTCTGTTGTTAGGCTGGAGTGGGAGGGGTCCTAAAGATAGAAGATATTTGTTGAAAAAATCCAAAATTTGACTAAATTACGGTCATTTGAAATTTTATAAGCCTGAAACAAATTGAAGTTGATATAGTTTGCCTGTGAACTTTCACAACAACACCATGGTAACAAGCCAAACACAAAAAACTTTGACAGCAAATCGATCCCAGAATGCAATTATAAGTCCCAATTGGACCAACACAGACAAACAAAAAAGTTTGCCTGTATAGGGTATAAATACCAGATAGTGCCATCCTGCACAAAACTAGTTTAACGACTAAGCGCTGCGCCGAGACATTGTGTAGCCAGTACCAAACCTTCTCGGCCTCAACAAAATGCTTAAAAAACAAGTTTAGGTGTAGGGATGTGTGCTAATGGCACCTGATTCATACTTGCACCATATTTTCAAGTTTGGAAATTTTACCTTACCATGATACCATGTGCATTTTAATACTATCCATGTTATAACTGTGTTATTTTATATTGATACAGATCGTCACCAGTACAATATACTGAACATGATATACACAATGTACCAGATACTGAGAATATCATCAGAAGTAAAGGTATCTCTGATCAGATGGCAGATACACCAAACAGAAGGTATGTCTACTACAAGGTTCACAAAGGCCTTGAAAAGTCCTTGAATTTGGTTTCAACCTTGAAAAGTACTTTCAGTGTAGAATAAGTGCTGCCTTAAAAAACTACGAAAATGGTGTATTCATGTGTTTCCAGCACAAAGAGTCAAAATCGTGCTCTTTTATCTTGATAAATGTTTGGAAAAATGCCTTGAAAATTTAAATTCCAACATGTAAAGTCCTTGAAACTTACAACCTGTAGTTAAAATCTAGGGGAATTGAAGTGGTTTTCGTATGCAAAAGTGGGTGTAAAAATAAGTTTTATCTAAAAAATAATAGTTATATGCTGCAGCCAATTCACCTAATCAGTTTTCATGGACTGTATCGTAGCCAGTACTTACAGTTAAACTTACCCTTCCTCTAGGAAACATCAGCTTCTTCACATGTGGAGAAAAATTGACATGGATGTTAAATTTTCACGCAAGAGTATCACCTGCCACAACTGGGGATCAAATCTGGATTGCCAGTTTACCAATCCATCAATCTCATCGTGGCACTCTGGGTGGCACAGCTAAGGAAGGAATAAGAACAATGGGTTCATAATCGTGATCTTGATGATTTGCTTAGTTGGTGTGTCTGATCACACTACAACAAAGTTTTATATTATAATTCCAAACTCAAATCATTTGGTGACTTATTTTCACTTGACTTTGATATTGTTAAGTTTGATATAAATTGATTCTGAGTTTGGCCTTTTGTCTTGCAAATCTTTTCAGTAGTGAATAATTTACATTTTACCAATCTATTTCAGACCTAATATGGATGATACTATAGCTATATTGAATGCACAGAACAAATCAAGTGGAATGAATGAACCTACAGAACAAGCCAATGATACTGTTAACATCAGTATTCTATCACGTGATGAATCGTCGGTAGATGAAGTGTTTAATGATGAAAGACCGGTATGTATTATAGTATAGCTTACTGGAAATAACTCTAGCCGTATCAATAAACTTTGACAATATTTTTACTATTTACGTACAAGATTTCTAGGGTCAAATTTTCTACCAGCATGTTCATAATAAAAATTTGATACAAATGTTCTTGAAATAATGTGATGTAAAAATTAAAAGGCTCTTTACTTTTATGTTTTGAAAGCTAGTCAAAACCCTGTATCCCCCAAAATCTGTTTGCCATGTTGATTGAACATACATGTCTTGTTGTATTTCTTTATTATGTAACAATTTAAGTTACATACTTGTAGGAATTGATGTTATGAATGAAATGTTGACTTGTATATACATGTATTGTGACTGTACTCTTGTTATTTCAGATGACTCCTCCCCCACCCCATCCTGCTGGTCTCGTATTATCACGACCTGGATACTACACCATACCTAGTACGGAAGCATTAGCTGAGAGAGTTGACGGGGATGGTAATTGTTTTGTTGAAGATTTCACTATCGGCAGGGAAGGATACGGTAGTATATTCTTCCCAGGTACAACAAACGTGGCCAACATGAACTTTGATGAGACAGGTATGTGCTTATAATGTATTCCTTAGTGTTAATTTAAACATGAATGTATCATAAATTGAACTCTTGATGACTTACTAAGCTCACTTTGTATGTGTTCTTGAAGTAAATATCAGTTCTCAGTGTTTCATGTGGCTTTTGAAAACTATGAGTCATATCCCACTGAAACTTAAAAATCAATTAGTACCACTATGTAAAAATAAAGAATTTTCAAAATAATCCCAATCCAATTTTGTGAGTCAGGGACTTGCACTTAAATGAAACATTGGTTCTTGAAGAGATTGTACTTGGACCATGTTTACCCTGATGTTTCAGCGTTTTGATCAGACTTTCATTGCTTGTTATAAACCTTATTTGGTGTTTATAATTACAGTATTTTTCCGACGTAAAGAAGTCATTGTGTATCCTGATGATGACAATAAACCTGAAGTGGGTGAAGGTTTAAACAAGAAAGCTGAGATAACGTTAGATTGTGTATGGCCACGAGATAAAACTGTGGGTACTCCAGTCAAGGTAAGATATTGATATCTATTAACGATTGATAATGACAATATTTATTTCTGCTTTAAGACCACTGGCTGTAGTTTGTACTTCTAAATAATGTTTTATTTGGTACTAATTTAAGAATCTGCCTTGATAGCCCAGTGTTAGAGAGTCAACTTTCTCGGTTTCGCTCCCATACAGCGACATACCATTACTCGTCGTTAGTTGTTAAAAATGGTTCTTGCTTGATTCCTTCAATAGTTCCAGTTTACTGTTAGTTTGTCTGATGTCAGGATAATGTGACTGAGTAGCCTCCACATGACTGAAATACTGTTGATCAATGGGACTTCAAACAACATTTGAATAAAAAGTGGATTGGGGATTGAACTGTTGTCAGAGATGAAACATTTTGTCGTATATTTATAAGTTTGTATATATGATGATTTCAGAGTCCAGAAAGGTTGAAAGCCATGAGATGGCAGGATAAGATTGAGGAGAATTCTCTCAAAGTTGGAGCCAAGTTTATAGATTATCGTCCCGAGACTGGATCTTGGGTATTTGAGGTGAGTTAGAACAGTACTTCGGCATATAACTTGCTTGTATAAATGTTCTCGATTTTAACTTCACCTATATTTTCGCAAATTGTTACATCTCCAATATATATTGGGGGGAGACATACTGACTTGTACTGGACGATCCTCTAAATGGATGGATGCATTTTACAAAGTTTGTCTATGCTTGATCTCATTAACCACTGGTCAGGTTTCAATGGAACTTCACATGAATGATTGGTATTAAGCCTAGTTGTGCATATTATCAGGATATTTTTGTTGAATGATTTTTGCTAGAGTTATGACCCATTGTTGGCGACATGTTTTTGTGTCTAAAACCCTCTTAGTTTATATTGAGTTCTTCAATATTTTGATTATTCCAACTACAGGTTAAACATTTCTCTAAGTATGGTTTGGTCGATGATTCAGACGATGAAGAGATTACAGAACAAGATAAGAAACGTCTCCGTACAGCACAACAACAACAGCAAGCTGTACAGGTCAGTAACTAGCTGTTGTTAGCTGTTGTATCACCGTGCGTCGTCATGACGATCACACACACAACAACATTCCCTATGGTGATCTCCTGGTTAATCCATTTGGATGTTCACAGGACCACTCGGGAGACAGTACAGTGTTTAGTGTTGGTGTTGCTAATAGTAACATGTTGTTCTCGGTATCAATTTGACTATGCTCATATAGTGTCTGTGTGCGACAGTTTCCATTGGAAATGTGTTCTTTGTGTTACCAACTTGACCTAGTGATTCATTGTCCTTAACATGGGTTTAAGTAAAAAATTCTGAAAAACCTGAACTCCTGAAAAATAGACAGTTTATAGACAATTTATTTAGGGAAAATTATGAAAAACAGGCTTTTTAGTAGCTAAAAAGACTAAAATTCAGGCATATTCCTAAAAAACTTTCACCCATGTTAATATTAGTGAATTTTCTGCACCTTTATGCAATGACTATAGGAAGCATGAAGTTACTTTGTGATAAACTGTAAGGATACCTAAGTGACTTATTCCTTATGTTGAAAATCTTTTGACTAATTACAATCAAATGGAGAAGGCATGATGCTTGATTTGTGAACGTAAATTTGATTTAATAATGGAGCTTTGTATCGCATACACCTGTTGTGAAAAACATTTGTTGTATTGACGTAGCTAAGAAAGTCATATTATGAATTGAGGACATTGTGATAGTGTATTTCACAATTAGTTAATCCATGTAAAAGTTGCTATTTATTTAGAAAATCATGTTAAAAATGTTAATTATATTTGTAAAAATATGTATGTTAGGCCAATTTTGTTATAATTAGTCTGAATGTATGCATCATGCAATGAATTTCATATTAAAGTTCATGTTAAAGATGTTTATCATATTTTATTTGTAAAAATCTGTGTTCGGCTAATTTTGTGATAAACAATGAATAGTGTAAATGCATAGTGCAATGATTTTACCTTTTAATCTGTGATTGTATATATACTACTCAAAATTTGATAAGGACCAAGAAATTTTCCATTTGAATATTTTGCATATTGAATAAGATTGACCGGTAGAATTTTCAAAAGCTTAATGCTAAATCTGCAAAATTGTAAACCAATAAAGATTACTTCGAAATTTAATGTTTAAGTGCTGATAAGCCCAACCCCATTAAATTTTTCGTGCTGCATTCAAGCCTCTGGAGTAACGGAATGCGGCCATTTTCTTGGCATTTTGGGTCTTACACGCTATGGAAATAAAAACGGGATAAAAATTTCCATATTAATCTAGCCACTTTGGTCTCCGCCAATACGGCTTATCAGTTACCTGGAAAACGACCTCATTTAGGCAATGCGTATTAAATGCAAGACATTAAGCTTTGAACTTCAGAAGCAGATAAGATTATATTTTATTATTGCACAACGTTTTTTTCATCGGTATTGTACATTTAATGTGAGACGGACATAAAAATCAATGTCTTGGCCCTTAGCAAAGTTTGAGTAGTATATTACTGGTGTTGTGAAAATAAGTGACTTATTAGATTAAAATTTTGAATTTGTATTAATCATGTATCTATAAAAATTATGATTTATTATGCTTATATATGTGTGTGTTTATGACTTAAGACTTAATGCAGATAGAATTGGGACTACTTAATGCAGATAGAATTGGGACTGTGGTCATAAGTGGCTTAGTTATGTTATAAGTGGCATAGTTATGATATAAGTGGCATAGTTATAAAGAATGTGTTGAATACTATATTTGGTCATTGTTATAATTGTATTGCATGATATGATGTATTTTAGTTTGTAATTGTTAAAACTTTATGGTTAATAACTGATGTTTGAGTTTTATAATGTTTATATATTTAAGTATGTCCCTTATGCTATGTGGTTATCAATTGATAATTTTCGTAAGAGTGTTAGGACATGAACTTTTTGTCATAATGGGACTCAAAGCGAAAGAACACAGTATCCATATATATGTAATGAATTTTATTGATGGGCTCTTATGTTTTAAGTTGATAAATTGTGTAAAATTTGCCTTTACTGTGACATATTGTAAAACCTTTAGTTGTCCTGTATTATAAATATTGTTTGCTGCTAAACTGATTATTAAATGGTTGATTGTTATTATTGCATGCTTTTAAATAAAATTAAATAAATTATTGTATTCGTTTTATGTCCAAAATATTTATATTTTTGCTGTGCTTTATTAAAATTTTAGAATTAAGTACAAAGCAATCATGATAATTGGACTGTCGATTTGTTGTTTTTCTTGCTGAAAAAGTAGGAAGTTCTTTCTGCGTATCTGCTGTTATAGGAAAAAATAAAACAAGGAGAGATGTGATGTTTTGATGACCATTAGTTCAATGACTATGATTGGCCTCTTTAAAGTAGATGATGCCGTATGTTTTAAGGATCACTGCATCAAAGGTCACAGGGGGATGTAAAGTTGAAATTTATTTCTGATAGACATCTTGAGAACCATTTGTCCCTGCATGAATATGGCTTGCTACAAAGCTTTCTTTTTTGCATGGATGTTCAGTGATTTTCTTGGCTATTTTTAGGGCCGACTCCAGGCACCTTCCCCTAGCAAATTTACCCCTATTTTTTCCCAAAAAGTAATAATTTTTCCCAAAAATAATGTATAACTTCCCCTTTTGTTCTTGCTGGTTTAAAAGCAAACAACTTAATGGCTGTTTTTAAGTCAAAACAATATATTTTCAAACTGGCAAAAGTCGTTACTACAATGAATACATATGAATATAAGTATAAGCAGTAAAAAAAGCACAATATGAACATTTAATATCCTTTTTAATAATTTAAAATTTTGCAAATTGTTGCGCTAAAATTTCCCAATTTTATCGGCACAGGCTGCTTCATTTTGTTCAAGAAAAATCACTAATGGTGTATTGGAACACTTCACACACCTTTATAACCTGACCTTATTAATCTAAATTAATGTTTTCTTCTTACATCAAATTTATCAAGGCATTGCTTTCAAACTTGGCAATTTTACTTGTGTATGTAAGCCCCTTACATTGTCAAAGTCATGTAACACTATCCAACATTTTTACAGAATTATGGCCCCTGATTTACTTTTTTTATGAACAAGGTTTCCATGGGGACACGAGCGTTTATTGAGCGTATATTGTAATTATACCCGGGGTATATTGCTTTGCACATGTCGTTGGTCGGTGGTCTGTCTGTCGGTTGACCAAATGGTTTCCATACTATAACTCTAGAACACTTTGCCCTAGGATCTTCAAGCTTTACATGGAGGTTGGTCATCAACAGTAAATGACCCCAAATGAGTTTGAGGTCAAAGGTCAAGGTCACTACGATCTTTACCATTTCTGACTGATCAAATTGTTTCCGGTCAATACCTCGAGAATGCTTTGCCCTTGCATCTTCAAACTTCACATCGAGGCTGGTCATCAACAGTAAATAACCCCTTTTGATTTTGAGGTCAGTAGGTCAAAGGTCAAGGTCACTGTAACCTTTACCATTTCTGACTATTCAAATGATTTCCGTTTAATAGCTCATGAATGCTTTGCCCTAGAATCTTCAAACTTTACATTGAGGTTGGTCATCAACAGTAAATGACACCTATCGATTTTGAGGTCATTATGTCAAAGGTCAAGTTCACTGTCACAGTGTGAAGGCTACTGTGACCTTTACCGTTTCTGACTATTCAAATGGTTTCCGTTTAATAACTCCAGAATGCTTTGCACTAGGATCTTCAAACTTTACATTGTGGTTGGTCATCAACAGTAGGTGACCCCTATTGATTTTGAGGTCTGTAGGTCAAAGGTCAAGGCCACTGTGACATTTACCATTTCTGACTATTTGGCTGCCATGGGGGCATAAATGTTTTACAAACATCTCTTGTTTAAAGTATTTTTGACCCGATCCAAACATTTGTTTTAAAACAGAAACAGAGATTACATCTTGAGCAACAATTAAAACAGAAGCAGGGAACGGCTGGAGCCGCTGGTGGTAAACCTGATCCTAGTAATGTACAACTAGCCAAGTTTACCGTCGGGACGGACGATGATGAGAGTGAAGGCAGTGGTACACCGAGACACGAGATACCAATGGGGGAAGATGAAGTTCCTGTATCTGAAGGTTCCGTGGATAGGATCAGTGAAATAGCTGAAGATTATGGTAAGTTCCGAGGTCCTACAATTCCGAAATATTCCGGATGTAAATCTGCAATAGAAAAATGAGCTTTTCTGCAGAAAATAAAAGTTATTTTGTGAAAAAATTAAATGAATTGACAAGGTTATGGTCATTTGCAATTTCTTCAGCTGAATTTAACAATAGAAGAATGTTTGAACTAAGCCTTGGTGTGGGAGTCTGCGCTGATGACAGTTGAAACAGACTTGCGACTCTTGTTTAGGATGGTCAATATGCCTGTAAGTTAGGTTGTCTGAGGGTAGTACTGGAGTTGCTCTGTATAAGTGAATTATCCCAAATATGAAAACTGAGCAATTTTGTACATCCTGATCCTAAGCTTGTGGAAAAGTTAACTAACTGCTGATTTGCCTTGTATACTGCTAACTTGCCCAATATTAATTCAAGGGCTTAGCAAAAAGCAACAATGGCTGTTTAATATTTGTCTGAAATCTACGACACCACAAAAATGCATTTTTATCAAAATTAACAAAATTCAATACCTACAAAAACATGTGATTTTACAGTATTTTGAGAGTAAAATCCTGTATGCATATTTGTAGATAATGATGATCAGGATATGGAGGAGGAACAACCCTCGTCTCATCGTCTAGCTTCCAGTATGGGAGTTAATGCACGTAATATGCAAGTCATGAAAGCTTCCTTCTTTACTGAAGAGGACGTTCCAGCTCCGGCATTCGGTAATACATGTCTCAATACTATCAAAAGGTTTCATCTCTTGTCATACAAGAAATAGATTCATGAAGAGTCGTTACCGGAGTTTCACGAAGAATCAGATACCTGTTGAGCTCAACTTTGGACTCGACAGTCATCTATCTACTTTGTGACTCCCATTGAGACGCGTCTGAAGTTCATTTCTCAAATGACAGAGATAGGACCTTGTGGCTATTTCTCTTTTAGTCAAACCTTAGTTAAAATGGAAGATAAATTGTGTAAATGAGTAAGACTTGAAACAGCACAGCAATATTGCTAAATTAAAAGTATTAGAAAAATTGACATAATAGAAATATCTGAGGTGATGAATCTTCAACATTTAATCTTTGCATAGTGCGGAGATACTATTATATTGCTTTGCACATGTTGGTCTGTAGGTCGGTCGGTAGACCAAATGGTTTTCATTCAGTAACATCAGAACACTTTGCACAAGGATCTTCAAACTTTACAAGGAGGTTGGTCATCAATAGTAGATGACCCCTATTAATTTTGAGGTCAAGGTTGCTGTGACCTTTAACATTAAGGACTATTTGGCTGCCATGGGGGCATATTTGTTTTACAAACATTTCTCGTTTTAAGTTGATTTCTTCCATATATTTAATGCCGATCATATGTTTTCATAAGCAGGAAGTTTCGAACTTTAAATATTGTGAAATATCCGGATATTACAGATGGATCAATGTTTGCCAAGAAGCCTGATACTTCTCCTGCATACTCACTTTTGAGACATGTGGAAAATGAAGGTGTTGGATCCAGCTTGTTCAACACATCAATCAAATCCAAGTATATGTCTCCTGTAAAACTGGCTAACCTACCACAGAAAGAATCGACAGAGAGAGGAGGTCAGTGTTACGTTGTTGTATGTGTATACCTGGTTGCTTGTCTGGTAAAATTCTTAGTGAATGTAAATCTATCTTACTGTAGTATATGTCACCTGTATAACTGGCTAACTTACCACAGAAAGAATCGACAGAGAGAGGATGTCAGTGTTAAGTTGTTGTATCTTCTTGCTTGCTGGATGTCTGCCTTGTACGATATCACAAAGTTTGTCCTGGCTGGATCTCTTTAACGACTGGTAGATTTCAATGAAAATTCCCATTAGTAGTTGGTACCCCAAGGCTCAAACCAAGTTGTTCATATTATCAGGAATTTTAGTTAGGATAAATATTACCAGAGTTTTGGCCCTTTCTGGGAGTTGTATGTTTGTGTGTCAAAAACTTTTGTTCCCAATGAATGTATATCTCACTAAATGTAACCTTTAATAGGCCAAAATAAGTTAATTTCCAGATTATCAACCCCCCTGAAGCCCTTTATTTGTCTTTAAAAACATTGAGAGTTAAAATGTTTCGAACCTATTAAAATTGAAACATAAACCAGTGTATACCAGTGTGCCCTTATTTTCCATGCACAAGTTCAACTGTCTAAACCCCCACTCATAGGATAAGAATTCTTATCCTCACATCATTAAATTCTTCTGACCCCCACCCCCCACCTACACAGATTTATAACTTACTTTTCATTCTTGCCCCTTCCAGGCCTATTATCCTGCTACAGTCCAAAGTAAAGGGAAGAATCCACGTGATCACATGGTGATTTCATTATCATATTTGTGTTCTATCCTCTCATACTTATGTGTATGTTATATTAAACAGGTCTGTTTTCACCACGTTTAATCACGCCCGAGCCTATCCGTGCCACACCACAGACCATGCCAGCTCCGGTGAAGGAGTATTTGTTACTGGAGAGTGGTATGACTCAGCAAGATTATCAACAAAGAGTAGTGGGTACTAGTATCCCCAGAGTGATTCCACCAGTCAAGTCAAGCTATACACACAACAAACAGAGCCTGATCGTTGATGCGGGGTTGTTTATGGGACGATCGTTTAGAGTAGGCTGGGGCCCGGGAGGAATTCTAGCTCATTGTGGTGATATCATACAACCAAAAGAGACAGGTTTGTAGTTCATAGTCAACAGTTATGTTTCCTATACTGCATTTAAGAAGCTTACTACTGTGACTCATTAACAAAGTGCAATTAACTTTAAAGTCATCCATTGTTTGTGACAAAAGGATTTCATTCTGGCCACTATCAGAGCATCTAACTAAAGCTTCAAATATAGTCTCCATGATTAGCATGGTGATTATTATAAGTTTATAAAACATCAAGCAATTTGCTTGTTAAAAATATTGTCATTGTCATTATTTGTAATTGGTTTTCATAAATGCCTTGATAGTGGTATAGCGAGCGTCCACTTTGAATGCTGGAGAACTTGGGTTTGATTCTTGGCTGCAGCATACCAGGCCTCGATCTCCCGAAACATCTCAATCTGAGTTAAATCTCATCTCAAATATTGCCATGTGTATTTTAGTAAATTTCCATCGGAGGCTGAACTCAAAATCGCATCACAAAAAAGAAAACCTTACTCTTAGTTTAGTACAGTAAAATTTAAAGAGCTCAAACTTCCACTCTATCTCAAATTCTGACTCTGATTTGAGCAAAATCTCAATTTGAGATGAGATTTCAAATTGAGATGTTTCGGGAGATCGGGGCCAGTTATTAAAAATGGCACTGGTATATCTCCCTTATTTGATGTTCAACATAGTTTGTTTCAGGTAACTGCTGATTGCAACTGTGTAAGGACAATTTTAATGGGTGGTCTCTATAATATGAATAAAATAATATAAAATACTATTGACCAGTGGGACTTAAACGTTATTTAAATAAATTTCTATTTTCACAGAACAAGAACAACCAGTCAGTACATTCAATCTATTCTCTGGTGATCATAGACAGGGTCCACCACAGGGTAGTTCTAGTTGGAATATTCATGTAATATATTGTTTCTAAATTCTATGGTTACAGAACAAGAACAACCAGTCAGTACATTCAATCTATTCTCTGGTGATCATAGACGGGTCCACCACAGGGTAGTTCTAGTTGGAATATTCATGTAATATATTGTTTCTAAATTCTATGGTTACAGAACAAGAACAACCAGTCAGTACATTCAATCTATTCTCTGGTGATCATAGACGGGGTCCACCACAGGGTAGTTCTAGTTGGAACATACATCTACAGAAGGTGAAGATAGCCGAACATTTACAATCATTGGATCAAACTGTGATAGTAAGTTACACCACTGTACTCAGTGTTTCTTTTTGATAAAATATGTGGAGTATAATATTTTTATCCCTTGAGTATTGCTCCATTTCTCTTTCACATAAATTGTGTTGATAAATGAATGCACAATGGAGCAAAATAGCTTGTTTTTTCTTTCAATGCTTAAAATACCAATTATCAAACTTACGGCATTTAAGGAGAATTGATCATTAAGTGAAAATTCCCCTTTCAGCTTGTCCGCATGCTAATTTTCCCCCTCGTATGGGCCCAGATCCCATTCCCCCAAATGTAAAAAGAAGCACTGTACTCGCTACATGACCTATACTCTATGCTCCATTATCATATCTGAAAGATCAACATGTACAGATCTATCTGTTTATACCCCGCCCACCACCACCAGGGGTATACTATGTAGACACACTTGTGGGTGCAAATCCTCTTACTGTCATGGCAGGATTTTCTCTAAACTTTCACAGATGAACAACCTTGACATTGAAGTAGAAGTCATTGACATATCAATAGGAATACCTTGGTCTGTCCGACTCATTCATACTATCCTTCTCACTCAAATGTCATTGACCTAATATTCCATAATTGTTGAAAAATCAATATAATTATGTAAAATAACATCATTTGTATTATTGTTATTTGTAGAGAAATCATCGTGAGATGTTAGAGATACAGCTGGTACACTCACGAAGCAGTAAGGAGGGTAACTGTCCTGTATTCACACCATCACTAGGTGTAGATGCCTTACATCAATACGCTGAACGCAATCAAGATGAACTCGAAACATTAGGTTTGTACTTGACTTTATTACCTCAGCTCCCTGAATATGAGTCGTGGGCATGTAATGGATGCAGATAAAAAATTAGAAAAGATTCAAAGAAAAAAAATTATACTCACAAAAATTCAGAGATATTATTTTCAAACTTGATTTGTTCTGAAATTCTATGTGTTTGCCAATCTTTGGTTGTAAAGTGAAACCACTAACGTATATGCCTTATTGCCAAAAAGTCCCTGCCAATAAAACCATACGTTATTTTATCTAATATGTCCTAGATCAACATGATTCTAATTTGTTGTATGGCTTAATTGTAATGAGATTGTGATACATAATTATGCGCTTGGTTCTTGTGTATGAGATAAGCATGAAGATTGGGCGTCTTCCTTGCAGAGAATGTTTCTAAACACATGCTTTGTCAGTAGGGTTTAAGGCACATCAAGTCTTGTTTGTCCAGATTGTGTTCACTACATAGTACTGCAGATATATATTGGATGTATTCCAGGTACCCACCCAGATGAAGCCACAGTCAAACATATGGGTATGGTCTGGGATCTGTGTGTAGCTCTGTGGGGAAATCTACCAGAATTAAAAGATATCGGTATGCATCAATTGTACTTATTTTGAAAAAAAAATTAATTCTGCTGATGTGTTATAAGTGAATTCCGACTACCAGAGAAGTTATGTAATGGGGTAACAACCCAATTAGTTATGCCCCTCCCCATCTTTGATGAGGGAGATTTTGCTTTGCACATGTAGGTCTGCAGGTAGACCAAATAGTTTCCATACAATAACTTAAGAACAGTTGGGTAATAGGGAGATTGGTTGATCAGTTGATGACTCCTATTGATTTTGGCCATGACTTTTAACATAAATTACTTTTGACTATTGGACTTTCATGGGGGCATACATGGTTTACAATCATTTTGTATGATTAAAAACACAATTGGTTTTCTGTTGCCAACATTGAGGTATCGAGATTTATAAGATAAGAGATAGTGAAAACGTCCTGCACATCATTCTATATAACTACTAGGTATATATATATTTCAGACGTAGATAAAAACAGTTATATGTACCACAGTGCCCGACGTGAAGCATTTTCAAGATGGCTGACAGCCGTATCAGGGGAGGTTATCCGGAAAGAACAGGAAGAACACAAGTACAAGGTATTGATTGACTAACTAATGCATGTTATATAATGGTTAGAGCACCAGCCTTGGTGATATGAGGTTTTAGGTTCAAACATATTCTGTCGCATACAAAAGTGCTATATTATGGTAACATTAGTTTAACTCGATAGAATGTCTATGTTGTACTAGTACTAGTTCTCTGTATAAAAATTACAAATATAACAGAAATGAACCTTATCTAACTTGTTTTAGATAAATTTGGGTGCTTCAAGTCATGGATTTAAAAATTGCATGAGAAAGCATATTTATAAGAACAATGCTCGTGCTTCAATGTGTAGATAATTATTGAATTTCTTCGTTTTAGGACCAGGGACATTTACAAGCTATATTAAGTTCTCTGACGGGTCATCAGATATCTCTAGCGTGTGAACTAGCACAGAAGTCAGGTGACCATAGACTAGCGTTACTACTGGCTCAAGCTGTAGGGAGTTATATACCACGACAGATGATCAGTTCACATATTGACGAAATGATGGAGCTTGGTGTAAGTTATGGAAATTCATTCAGGGGTGTCTATATTCCTGATTTATCCGGATTTCTCTATCAATTTAGAGCTATTATTTCTGACCAAAATAAAAGAAATTTGATGAAAATGTCTCAAGAAATGGCAAAGTTACGGTCTGCTCTGAAGGAATTTTTCATGAAAAGTTTTGTTTTATAATACAGAAACTATGAGGTTGAATGCCTAAGAAAAGGTTGGCGCATATAATTTTCAGGATTTTTAATTTGGCTCTATTGACATCCCTGAATATTACTCAGTATAAAGGTTCACATCCTGTATTCAAGTACTGTAACCCTGCCTTCTGTATTAGTGAAGTTGTTCAGTGTTTATTTCAAAAAGTAAATCTGTCCAGAGCAGTTCTTACTCTACACCCCTTCAAAGCATTGATTTGAAATACAAGTAATACTGTACTCCCCACTTATGAAAACAAAGACCGAAGACGGACAGAAACCAACTGCCAATTTTGCTATTAAATAGAAGGCAAGAGTATCAGATTAATTTGTTCAAGTAGTACATTTGTATGAATTTTCTTGATCACAACACATCTTATAAAATACATAATAATTATTATGTTAATGCACCTGCTACTGTTTTTAGGCCAATATTTCACCCTTGGCATAATCAATAATGCTTGAGTTTTGGTATCAAATACGGCTGTCTAGCTTGTAAAGTAATTGTTGTGTTAATTAAATTTCAGGTTGAAAATTATTTCCATAAAACAAGACTGAAGATTTATGGATTGTTGGCTGGCAAACTTGTACTTGCATCTACTGTGAACTCATGTGAAGGTGTAGATTGGAAGAGAGCTCTGGGTTTACATCTCTGGTATGTGTGCATTGTGATTTTACTGTTATGTTAGGCCAGTTTAAATGAATTGCATCATTTTCATTCAAATTATTCTTCATAAAGGTTTTATTTGTGTTTTGATTAATGATAAGTGCAAGAGGTATTGGGTTTGATCCCAGGACTCAACATACCAAAGTTGTTAAAATGGTACTGGTACATCTCCCTTGCTTGACGCTCAACATACTTAGTTCCAGGTAACTGCTGGTTTGCTTGGTGTCGGGATAATGGGACTGAGTAGTCTTCATATGACTGAAATAATGTTGGCCAGCGTGACACATTCATCCTATTAGTACTGCAGAATTATGTGAAGCAATTTGAGTGTTACATCTTCTGAAGAAGACCTCATAAGGTCGAAATATTGAGAAACTGATTTAGCAACATACCTAAACACAGTATTTAAAGTTTTAACTGTTTATTGTTAGGTTTGGTTGTCAAGCTGATGCACCGATACAGGAAGCAGTAGAGTTATATGAGAGAAGTTTCCGTGGTACAAGAGAGTATGAGAAGTATTGTTGTCCACCTCTACCACCGTACCTAGAACAAGGAGACGATACACAACTTGTAGATGATACGACCGTCATCAAGGATACATGTTATCATATACTGTCTCTATACTGTCAGAAATGTCATCAGTTAGAACATATACTTAACCCAACTACATCTACATTAAGTCATCTGGATTATAGATTAAGGTAAAGTTAGAACAACACTAGTATGTATTTACTGTTAGACACTGTTCTGAAGTTCCAAAAACGCGCAGCCAGAATCATTCTTGATAAGGAATTTGATGCACCATCTGCAGAATTATTTAAAGAATTAAAGTGGATGACTTTTCAAGACAGAATTCATTACAAAAAGGCAATATTGGTATACAAATCACTAAATAATATTTGCCCAGAATACTTTCATTCGAAATTCACATTTAACCAAAACTACCAACACTCAGATCGTCATCTTAGATCAACTGAAAATGGTGAACTCAATATTCCTAAACCACGGCTCGAGTTTTACCGCAAGTCCTTAAATTATTCAGGGCCAGTCATTTGGAATGTCATCCCAAAACAAATACGTACTTCAAAAACACTCAAACAATTCAAAAACTCCTATCTACAGTGGATGTACTCCACATGTGGCCACATGATGTAACATTTACATGTTTCACAACATTACGCTATTAATTATATCTACAAATTACAGTGTTGAATTTTGTATATCATAATTATTTACCATTACCTTAACATTGTGCTTTGTTTTGCATCTTTATTATTGACTCCATGAGTTTTTCTGTTATGTTTTTCTTTTGCTCATAATTATCATGTATTCCTGTAAATGATTGTATATATCCCATGTTGATGTGGACCATATTGAAAATTGGTCTAGAACCAAATATGTCATCCACTATAAATAAAGTCGTTATTATTATTATTATTATTATTATAAACTGTTGTTAAAGCCTATTGGTAAAATTTGTCCGCTAAAGAGTGTAAAAAGTTGAGGGTTTTGCTCACTGGCAAAATAAAATTGGCACAATGATTTCCCTTGCTTGGTGCGCTTCTCATACTTTCAATATATTGAAAACAAACTCTAGGTTCAACGTTTCGACTTTAATAAGTCGTCATCAGGAATTTAATTTTAGAATATCAAATTATGATAAGTGACATCAGAATGAGGTATCAAAAGTGATGAAGTTGTGAACTTGTTTCACAATCAATTGAATTAAGTATAAAACTAGATCTTTTGAGGCTTTAGTACAAGAATGTTGGAACTGATGATTGTTGTAAAAAAACAAATGAGTTACCTCCCCTTTACTACTTCTAAAGTACCGGTACTTTGTTCAAGATAAACAATGCATTGCAATTTTGTTGTTGAAAAGTGTCACAACCTAACAAGGATACAGTTTATACATGAGATTGTTGGTGTTATTTCATAGCTGGCATCTATCTCAAGTCCTCCAGAGTCTCTCGTACAATCATCTATCAGCGTACCATAAAGCAAGTCTACATATGAACTTTGCTTCACATCTAGAGACGTTAGGTTTGTGGGAGTGGGCCGTGTTTGTTGTTCTACACATTGAAAACCCAGTCAGGTAACTATATACATCATACTTCCTATTTTAGTGTAGTATGTTCAAATGACTTTACCTTATTTCCTAACTGATCATCTATATCTCTTATTGATACTGAGGTCAGTAGGTCAAAAGTCGCTGTGACCTTTACCATTTCTGGTTATTTGGCTGCCATGGGGCATATGTGTTTTACAAACATCTCTTGTGTCAATCAAGCATTAATATAACTGAAAAATTGTTTAGAAATAGTGTTTAACACAATAAACAAACAAACTCAATATTTCACTTTTTCAGTCGAGAAGCAGCAGTACGTAGTTTGTTGAATCGTCATGTACAACTGAGTTCATCTGATGATTATGTGGAGAAAGAGGAATTATTGGTGGAGAAATTGTTAGTTCCAGAGACCTGGATACATAGTGCCAAAGTATGTCAGCTATTTTTTGTGGTTTGACCTTGAAGTCACCTTGACCTTGGGGTGGCCGGTCTAGTATATCCGTTTGATGTACATTATCAAATGAATAATATCCAAGCAAATATTTGTGACTAAATACTTAAATAAAAAAATTGTTATTCTTCTACTAAAAATTACAGACTCCATTTGTCTATATTGATAACCAAGGTTGTATGTTTTTATTAGCTCACCTGCCACAAAGTGGCAAGGTGAGCTTTTGTGATTGTTTTTTGTCCGTCGTCCGTCCGTTAGCTTTTTCACCGTTAACACTCTAGCACCCCCATTTTTCCTTTGATCTTCATCAAACTTGGTCAGTAGTTGTATCTCAATGAAATATAGGTCAAGTTCGAATCTGGGTCATGTGGGGTCAAAAACTAGGTTAAAAGGTCAAATAATAGGAAAACTTTGTTAACACTCTAGAGGCCATATTTTTACTTCAATCTTCATGAAGTTAGGTCAAAATGTTTATCTTGATGACCTTAAGGAGGTACGCGCACCTTTTATCTAACGATCGAATTTTCCTTGAAACATCTTAAAATGATAGAACAGTCTTCTAGAACAACATTGAAATCATAAAAATGATATGTCACCAGGCTTTTTTCGACATACATGGCTTTCTAATGACCTACCATTGTATTTTGGTCATTTTATATATTTCCTGCATTTATGGCACCATTATGTTCTTTTTAAGATTATTACTGTATGCAACCACTTTTAAGCAATGCATGATATTTTGTGTGTTCAATGGTCATTCCTATTGACATTAGTCACAATTACAGCTGCCCGGTGAACAAATTCAGTATTTGAACATGATAAATAGTTACCCCACCCACTTGCTAAAAAGTGTGATTTTCAAATAAACGTCAAAAAATACCCAACGATCGAAAATGATTTAAAATTGGCCCTAAGTTTAGTATCAAACAGAACACCAGTTCAGTCAAATAAAAAATAGGGGTCACCAGCCTTTTTTGGGAGCTGTGCATAAAAAAGCACTAGTTATGAATAAATTACATAAAATTAACCTAATTTGCATATTGTAATGAAATAATTTTTCAAAGTGTGGCTACCTCTTATAACTAAACCATGCACTACATATTATATATAAGCATATGCATTTGAACAACTGTAGGGACTTATTGTGAACCCATATTATTCACAATTTTGCCGTTCCCCACCCACTTTTTCATACAGGCAAAAAATAAAAAGTTAAAAATATCTAATTTGTGCGATAATATTTTGTTTATTTTCATTAATCAACATTCATATGCAATCATTGAAACTAAAATTCATGTTTGTTCTTATCTAATACGATTTTGAAATTTCGCGCATGCGCAAAAGGCAGCTCGTACCTCCTTAAGGTCAAGTTCGAAGTTGGGTCATGTGGGGTCAAAAACTAGGTCAAAAGGTAAAATAATAGGAAAACCCTGTTAACACTCTAGAGGCCATATTTTTGCTTCAATCTACATGAAGTTAGGTCAAAATGTTTATCTTGATGACCTTAAGGTCAAGTTCGAAGTTGGGTCATATGGGGTCAAAAACTAGGTCAAAAGGTCAAATAATAGGAAAATCTTGTTAACACTCTAGAGGCCATATTTTTGCTTCAATCTTCATGAAGTTAGGTCAAAATGTTTATCTTGATGACCTTAAGGTCAAGTTCGAAGTTGGGTCATATGGGGTCAAAAACTAGGTCAAAAGGTCAAATAATAGGAAAATCTTGTTAACACTCTAGAGGCCATATTTTTGCTTCAATCTTCATGAAGTTAGGTCAAAATGTTTATCTTGATGACCTTAAGGTCAAGTTCGAAGTTGGGTCATGAGGGGTCAAAAACTAGGTCAGAAGGTCAAATAATAGGAAAACCTTGTTAACACTCTAGAGGCCATATTTTTGCTTCAATCTTCATGAAGTTTGGTCAAAATGTTTATCAGTTCGAAGTTGGTTCATGTGGGGTCAAAAACTAGGTCAAAAGGTCAAATATTAGAAAAACCTTATTAACACTCTTTAGGCCATATTTTTGCTTTAATCTTCATCAACTTTGGTCAAAATGTATATCTTGATGACCTTAAGGTCACGTTTAAAGTTTGGCCATGTTTAGCAGGTGAGCGCCCCAGGATCTATGATCCTCTTGTTAGCGGAAAGTATTATGAAGACGCTATAGTTGTAATACAGACACAAATCTAAAGAACCGATATTGCACAATTTGCTTGGAAAATTTACATATTCAACGCATGAGCCTTGTAATATATTCATGTAAAAAGGTCAGGATCATGTCAAATTATCTGTGCCTTTATGTTACATATAATTGTTTGAGATCAATATAGAAAAGAAGAACACACTTCAAGTATATTTCACGTATTATATGTATGATTGATGTAACCTATTGTTTGCAGGCATTACGAGCCAACAACGAAGGGAAGTATAAAGAAGAAGCCTATCATTTACTGATGGCTGGACAATGGAACAAAAGTCACGATGTTGTCCTCCGATATATTGCCCCTGATGCCATCATACATGGTGAGTTTACCCGTTAGTTTACTGGTTTTAACATTTCTTGTCTGATATATCGCCCCAGATGCCATCATACAGGGTGAGTTAACCAATGTTAACTGTTTGACTTTGATTGTTTAGTGAGCCTAATATTTTTTATGCAAATCCCATGCTTACCTAGTCTTCATAGCAGTAGGTCGATCCAATAAGCTCCTTTATATACCGTGTCTATTTCCTATTAACTCGTTACGACATGTGGCATCTTATTTTGGAGTATTTATATTCTCAAATGACACCATTATGGTTTGACTAGATATTGCTGCTGTGTAAGTTAGCAACATGGAATTATTGGCAAATTTACAAAATTCGCTAACGTTTCCTATAGATTATTTGTTAGTCTAAAAAGAACTCAACTAAGAAATAAAAAAATAGGTAATATTTTGCATGCCAAATGTCTGGAATTTAACAAAGTGCTAACTTTTTCCAAACTATCCCAGTACTTCTCCGAGGTTTCGTATCATTTAATAAATTCATATGTTATATTGTAGTTGAAATGTTTGTTATTCTGTTTCAGAACAATTTGACTCCTTGCTGGATTTCTTAGACAAATTAGCCATACCTAGTCATAGTGTGACTATCTTAGATTGGGAAATAGCTGGTCGTGTTTATCTACAGTACATCAATGTATGTAACACAGTCAAGCAACTATCAGAGGTAAGATTATCTTTTCAAATTTGTTGTTTAAAGATGACAAATTTTATCATTTGACTTTATAATTCTGTTAAAACTTTTGATCCATATTTTCGGGCGTCAATAATCCGGATTTATCTATCCTGAAAGAGCTATGATTTCTGACCAAAAAAAAAGTTATTTGATGAAAATATCTGAAGAAATGACAGTTATGGTCAACTTAATGGGCTCTGAATGATTTTATTCAATACAAACAGATAAATATGGTAACAATGTGGTTACAAGCCTCTTGTTTGGAAAACATGGTCAGCTGCATATGATTTTAAGGATTTTTGATTGCTCGGTTGACACCCCTCGACGTATTTACTGCATTACCGTATTTGCCCAAGTATTTCACACAGCTGGGTATAAGACGCCGGTAAAGAATGGCAGATGATTCACTGGAAATGTCTGATGCCAAAAATTCTGAAAACACGACAAAAGAATATGTTCGTTCCTAATTTACTTATCAGAGACTTGGTAAAGGACATGTGCAATGTTTGATTGATAAAAGTGCAGGCAATACTTGCATTATGTAAGAATACAGTATTATTACATACTGTATGTATAGCTGCATGATACTGAGACTTACAGCTCAAAGAGTGTCGACCATACCTTTATATAAGTTGTACAACCTTGCCAGAATTTTTATCAAATCATTAAATCATAATATATATGTGTGTGTATATAAAGCTAAAAATAAAATTAAACAAGACAAACTCGAGATGTAACTAAGTTTTGACTTTAGTTACAAATCTTCATCAGGAATTTAAACCAATCTAAAGCTTACAAATCTAGTATTAGAACAGTTTTAGTTATTGACTGCTGAGTGATTCTGAGTAACTTATTCATATGAAGATCAATGATTACCTAGTGAATGAAGTGTTGTTGTTTTGCAGAATGGAGAGCCGGATGTGTATTGTCTGGATCAACTATTACCTGATGTGAAATCTCTGTGTAACAGTGTTAGAAGTATACCATGCAGAAATTCTAAAGACAGGTTTGTAAATCCTGAAATCACCCAACATTTCTCTCTAATACAGTCCAGATGTAAATCCTGAAATCACCCAACATTTCTCTCTAATACAGTCCGGATGTAAATCCTGAAATCACCCAACATTTCTCTCTAATACAGTCCGGATGTAAATCCTGAAATCACCCAACATTTCTCTCTAATACAGTCCGGATGTAAATCCTGAAATCACCCAACATTTCTCTCTAATACAGTCCGGATGTAAATCCTGAAATCACCCAACATTTCTCTCTCTAATACAGTCCGGATGTAAATCCTGAAATCACCCAACATTTCTCTCTAATACAGTCCGGATGTAAATCCTGAAATCACCCAACATTTCTCTCTCTAATACAGTCCGGATGTAAATCCTGAAATCACCCAACACTTCTCTGTCTAATACAGTCCGGATGTATTCCTGAAATAACCCAACTTTTCTCTCTCTAATACAGTCCGGATAGACATATTAGATCTCTACCTATTGACAAGTCGAATCATTTGTATTGTTTGTTTGTTTATGATTGATTGAGGCAAGTCGTAAGTACATTAGTCATTTGGTTTTCCCCCTGCCACATTTGCCAATGAGCGTAGACTTAGAGGGATCATGCAGTTGTGTGATACAACGAATCTTGTGTGCTATACCCTAGCTCTCCGAAAAAGACTCCTTGATTCTTTAACATGCCCAGTGTACTGCATCGAGAATACCTCTGGGGTACTAACCAGTTCATCTCCACTTGGGTAGGAAACACTGAAAAGCAAGATAGAAATGACCAAGTGCCCAAAGATGAGATTCGAACTAGGGAACTATCCATCTGAAAATCGAGAGCACTATCCTTCAGTCTTAAAATCCATTAATAAATAGTACTTCATACATGATGGTTTTATATCAAGAGCCTTCTATGTTTGGAAACATTTCAATAACATCAATGTACATTATTTAGTTTATACTAATTTATTATAGGTCGATTGTGAAATAAGTGTTTCCAACACATATTAATCACTCTCGACACCTCATTCTTGATGTTATCCATCGCCACGAGGGTACGAGAGATGTACATGTATTTTGTATAAGTGAGTTGATATTAGTCATCAACAAGTGAACTAGTATACATTGTACTTGTAGATTATGTCAGTCAGAAATGGCGAAGAAGGCTGCCAACTATTTACGGTTAATTCTGACATTCCAAGCAGAGGCAAGAGGAGACAAACGACCAACAATCAGGTAAAATATGCAGATACGCTACTTTAGATAAGATAAAATACATTATATCTCATTAAGAGGGTATCTGATAAATTAGTCATGACAATTATACTGAGCTTGATAGTAAACAAGTAAAGAATGTATGCCTTTTAAATGTACAGTATTATTGAACAGAAATTTAGTATAAATATTTTAGTCATGAGTAACTATTTTTGTTATCTGCCTCGATAGACTAGTTGTAGGATATCGACTTTCCATCTCGAGCCTCAACATACGTAAGTCGTTAAAATTAGTGCTTGTATATTTACCTTGCTTGACACTCAACTTAGCCAGAATCGCTCTGGATAATGTGACTTGGTTGTCTCCATATAACAGAAATACTGTTGACCATTGGAACTTAAACAACATTTAAAAGAAAATAAGATATTCTGTTTTCAGGATGATGGCACCATATATCAGTAACTTACCAATGCCAGAAGATTATAACTTACAGGAATTACGTTCTTATACACGCAACTATATGATGGAATATACCTCCGCATGATATCTCATCCCCTTCTATAATAGTTGAT
This sequence comes from Spisula solida, assembly GCA_947247005.1. NCBI lineage: Eukaryota > Metazoa > Mollusca > Bivalvia > Venerida > Mactridae > Spisula > Spisula solida. The sequence continues at coordinate 50,659,468 of OX365950.1, forward strand.
ACATATACACATCAAAGGGGTTGTACAACATATACCAGTACACACCAAGAGGTTGTACAATTCTACAAGAATCAAGGGGCCTACAATTCCGGAATAATCTGGATTTGCTGCGCTAGAAAGAATGAACTTTTCTGCAGAAAATAAAAGTTATTTGATGAAAAAATTCAAAGTTTTGACCAAGTCATGATCCTTTGAAATATCGTTAGCAGATTTTAAGGAATAGAACAATGTTTGAACTGAGATTTGGTGTAGGGGTGTGTGCTTATAAAACCTGAAAAAGGCTCGGAACTTGTTTTCAGGATTGGGCATTATGCCTCAGTAGGACCCCTGAAGAATGACTCACTGACACATGTAAACTATGTGATTGGAATACACCACAGCTTGGTATGTGAGCAAAGATAGGTACGTTCTGCTCAGCAGGATTCCATTTATATTGAATGCAATGACAGACCTACGATTAATATTTCAGCATTTTTTATCAGTTTAAAGAACTGAGCAGATATGAAAGTTTCTTCTTAAGAAAATACATTTCAAGATTTGTTACTTTAAAGACTTCTAGACTTCATTGTGAAACCACTCATTTGTTATACTAGTATATTAGTCATATCAACGCTGGACTAGAGTCATTGTGAGTGCTTGACTTCTAATATGAGTTATACAAATGGTGTGAACTTTTCTGACACAGTGTGTTCATAATTCAGCTTATGTCAATTGTTGAATACATACATTCTGTATGATAAATTATTTTGTAATATAAAGCAAGCGTGAATATGACGTCTTAAATGTAGAAAACATTGTATTATTTTTGCTATTTTTTCATCAATCAAAAAGATCAAATGAAGTGGTAGCTCTGTGAGTTACATTTTGGTTCATTAATAACCATTTTAATATCATATTTATAAATTTCATTCCAGAGACGTAATAACTTTGATGAATATTTGAGATAGTACTGATAGTGATACTTTATATTTTTCTTTATTGATGGCAGCATCTTTAATGTGAAAAATAAATACTGAATAAATATTTGTATTCATTTTATGATTCAGAAAATGCTTGTTTCTGTTCAATGTACAAAGTTATTAAACAGTTAACTCACCAGAGAGTAATTAGATAGGACATTTGTTGTGTTCAAAAATGAATTAGATGCCATGATTTTACCGCTTGTTTAACACACTCAACCTTTTCATCCATATATGTAAATATTTTCATCCAAAGACCAGACAGACTTTTACACCTCTGTGGCTTATCTTATCCTTGCACACGGTGTTCATATCTCTTGTAATTGAAGGTCATCAAGACTTACTCATTGTCTCACTATCCACACACTTACTGTACATACACTGTGGAGAATGTCTACCTGTAAGGCCAGAATAAATGAATTGCTAGATTATCATACCAGCCCCCCCCCCCAATTGCTGTTTTCATTTTCTTTTTATAAAAAAAAAATTAACAGTTAAAGTCAGTCAACGTGTTTCAAAAGAAAGCAATTGATATTCAGAAACTATTTCCTGAAAACGGGAATAAAATCCCTCTTATGCTTTTGAAAAGAATCGGTATGATAAACTAGGGTATTAAATTAATTTACTGGCCAAAAACATGAAATATAAAAGTGCTTGCATGACGATTTTTGTTCCTATTGCAAAATAATTTGTCTGGCAAACTGTGCTGGGTACAAATATAATTTGTATGATTATGCCATTATTATATTGTATGTAAAGTCTGGTTACCAGTTAATCATGTCAATTAAAGTTGTTATAAAAAGAAAGTAGAAGAAATTGTGTTCGTTTCCTTTCATCATTGTTACAGATTATTACCGACTGCCTTGCTGAGCGTTTTCAAATTACCAACTCGGGTTTGATGAGTTGTAAAAGGAACGGGTCGGGTAAATGCAGTGCGCATGCGTATAATCTCTAACCTACTTGACCCAAGTAACCTCCAGTCCTTTGCGGGTTCTCTAAGAGTCAAAATGGCAGAAATTTTGAACTTTGGGAACATTATGTTTCGCTGCACATATCAGACAGTTTATTATTATGCCCCCCATCTTTGATGAGGGGGTATATTGCTTTGCACAATCATGTCTGTTGGTCGGTCGTATAAAATGGTTTCCGTTCAATAACTCAAGAACACTTTGACCTAGGATCTTCAAAATTTACATGGAGGTTGGTCAGCATCAGTAGATGACCCCTATTGATTTTAAGGTCAGTAGGTCAAGGTCATTGTGACATTTACTATTTCTGACTATTTAAATGGTTTCCGTTCAATAACTCAAGAAGGCTTTGACGTAGGATCTTCAAAATGTACATGGAGGTTGGTCAGCAACAGTAGATAACCCCTATTGATTTTGAGGTTAGTAGGTCAAAGGTCACTGTGACCTTTTCAATTTCTGACTATTTCAATGGTTTCCGTTCAATAACTCAAAAACGCTTTGACCTAGTATCTTCAAACTTTACATGGAGGTTGCACAGCAACAGTAGATGACCCCTATTGATTTTGAGGTCAAAAGTCAAGGTCACTGACCTTCCCCATTTCTGACTATTGGGCTGCCATGGGGGCATATGTGTTTTACAAACATCTCTTGTAATACAGTTGTTTTCAGTCATAATGTCATCCTCGTCGCTGTTAAACATTTCTTCTAACATCATAATTGCTAGACCTTTGGTCGCCATTTTGAACTCAGCTCGATAGGTTCTTGATATCACTACCAAGTTATCCGACTGCGCATGCCCAAAATTTTTACTCTGGTTGCTAATTGGAAAGCGCTCGCTTATGTCAACAATATATTGATCCAATGTTGACAAAATTATAACATTTTACCTATTTCAACTATACGGTAAAACTTTGATGCCCGAAGAAAAGTTTTGTGTCAAACACCCTTGAAACCTAAAAGAGGTTCTTCAGTCCTCGCAAAATGATGTACTAGTATACCATTTTCCCAGTACGAAGATAATAAGAGGCATCAAAGTTCTACTGCACATGATGTATGCCAGCATTCCCTTATGAATTTAAGTTAACTTAGTCTTGATCTACTGGGTATTTATTGTTGCTAGAATGTTTCATTAAATGGTTAGACAATCTGGGCATCAATATAGTTTCTGTATAACTTCAATGCGAAAAATGTCAATACAAAAACAAAATCTGCTATATTTATCATTTCTGAAAATTTAGGAGCATGCAAACTTTATATTGCGTGTCAAATGTTTGAATGCTTTTATAGGCAAATGTTACGGTCCGTGATTTTAATCTGTAACAAAAATATAGGCAATTTTGTTTTTGTACAGCAATTTATCGCGTTAAGTTATAGCTCCTGAAGCTATGTTTGGATACTGCACTTCCAAAACGATACATGCTGGATTATACATATAAAGGTGCTCGGTAGCGCTTTGCTTAGGCAACGGACCCCAGTTCTTACCCTTCTACCAGGAACCAGCAACTTTTCTCACATGAAGTGGACAATTATGGAAGGTAATCCATGCCCACTATATTTACTTAACTGAATGGAAGTTTACTGAATACCGGCTCTCGGTAACAGTTTGCTTATGCATGACAGGGCATCAAACATCGGATACTTGGGCTGACGAGATATTACTAAGAAAATCTGAAATATCCCGGAGTTTTGTGTTCATTCCTTTAACCTTCAGTGAATATTGTTATGTATTTATTACAACCCCCTCAAAATATATATGAAGTTCAGAACTGCAGTTACCTGGTAATGGTTTTAAGGTACACAAAATAAATAAAATGCAATCTAATTTTAGCTTTTTTATTTGTTTTCATAAAATATGTTTTACATACTTTAATTAAATATACAATAAAATATCAAAGAATACGGGAGTATGATCTTTGAAAATATATACATACATTTATATATTATAAAATTAAAATTCTGGCAGTGACTAAAACTAATAAGTATTTCAATTCTGTAAGTACCTACCTGGCCAACACAAATGTAGTATTGTTAAAAAATTGCACATGATACAAGTTTAGCACTCTAACATCAAAAGGGACTACGAACATATACACTAAATTGAATATATTTTACTTTGATATGCAAATTAAAAACAATGTACTGGATGGTTTGAAAAATATTCTACAGTTTTACCAGGCCGAGTTTGCATTGTTTTTAATTGTGAAAATATTTGGTGTACATGTATTTAACGTAGTTTAACATCTCCGAATAGCTCGGATTCACCTATAAGTAAAAGACTCCTGTAGTCCCCTAATTTATTTGTAAACGGGCAGCAAAGTTATATGCACATATTCTGGAAAATACTGACCATTACATACTATGTACACAACTTTCTCAATTAATCTTGGGACTGTATGAGAACTCTCACCCTGTCTGTATCGAGAGCAGTTAAACATAAAATAATCTTGGATCGACGATAGCATTCATTTTAGATCAAATCTAAACAACAAATCGATGTAATTCTTAATCAACTCCTAATACTCACTGATGGATTTGCTAAAGGAAATATTATACAGCACATATATTCTGTAATGATGATCAAGTTAATGAACAAGATGATAATAATTTGAATGGAGTAAAAATGATTATAAAATGACAATGTAATTAATATCACAGTACACACGTTAAGTTTGCCTATGGCAGAACTATACTACTCAAAATTTGATAAGGCTCAACAAATTTTACTATTTTGCAAATGTTTTAAGATGGACTGATGGAATTTTCAGATAACATTTTTTTTTGCAAATTGTTTATGTTCATTATTGAAAATGACTGAGTAAAGATTCAGTGATTTTTTTCCTTCTTTGTTTGCTACCGGTAAACGGTACCTTCCCAATTTGAATAAGGCTATTATTTTCCCAAAGTTGAAGGGAGAAATTCCCAATGAACATTTTAAAAAAAAATTCAAAATCGGACATGAAATGATGAAGTTATGAACATTTTTGACGAGAGGTCAAGCATAAAGGTTTACAGAAAACAGTCACATGTAATCTCTTTTTCTGTTTTATTTTGGCCTTTCTGCTTCATGAAAATTCCCAATTTCAAGTTGTTACAGCGCGAAAATTCCCAATCTGAACGGACCCGGACCCTTTCCCAAAGAGGAAAAAAAATCACTGAGATTGCTGATAAGCTCAACCTCTTTCTAAAGCATCTGTGTCAGCCAAATGTGGTCCGAATTTTAGGATATGACAAAAAAATATGTCCTACGTTATTCTTGCCAAATGAGAAGCTGCTGTTTGGCTTATTGGTTATTTGGAAAACGAATACACTGTCAATGTTCAACAAATTCATTGAACAAAATTGTCAAACTGGTTTGATATTTCTAAATAATTTGCACAAATTTTTCATCAGTTTTGACAGACAAGAACAGTAATTTCTTGACCCGTATAGAATTTTGAGTAGTATATGTTTGGTTTATATGCACACACTCGTTAAAATTAATATATATAACAACATACAATACAACACGCTCAACTAGAGAACTAAAACATGGAAAACCGGTTTTATAAACAAGGGACACAACCCATGCTGGAACTTACTGTCAACAAAACATGTGCACACATACAGTTTAACAATCTTGTAGACATTAGGGACCATGACTCAAAATATTTTGGGTGATAAATGTAACAACAGCCCACCAAACTCACCAATCTGATATAGTAAACCAATTACATTGGACAACATGGTTAACAAAAACATTAATAATAAAAATATTTAACAATGTTTCTGTTTTTCATGGAATGAATTCAGTTTTCTATTTTGACAACATTAAATATACAAACTCAGAACGTTGCTGGAATCTTAAATAGTTTCACTTGTTTTCATACACAGACAAATTCTTGTACACAATATAATTATACATTTAACATTGACATTATCACACAATCTGTATGTTATTTCTTTTCATAAATCAGACTTTACAACATGCAGACTAGCAGTCACCCATATATTATAATATTGTTTTAATATTTTTCATCTGTTATTGCATACGTCCACTTCCACATTTTAAATATTGTTAACAACAGAAACAACAATTTGCATTATAACATGGAGTAACGAGTCTAAAACTTGTATAAAACTTGTATAAAAAAACTTGCTCACATAACATATGTATAAGATGTATACTTTGTGTTTAAAACACCGGAATATTGCATGTTTTGTACAAAAAATGTCCCTGTTGTAAGATACTGCATTGACTGAGGATTTGACAATATGACGTATTCCCTGACGACGTACTCCCTGACGTAGATTTTGCTGTAATGTTTTCTTGTACATCATAAAACACATTGTCGTCTTCTCTGTAAGATATAATAATATAAATATTGTGAATGTGATGTCAGTGTAAATATTGTTTCATTAACACAATGGTACTGATCACTATAAGGGCATATTTACATATACAATGTTTAAACAAGAAATAGAATTTAAACATTTTGAAACTCTATGGTACTGAGTCCTGACACACTTTCTATGGATATCTGATAGACAAGATATAGACTGGAAATCTGTGAAATGACTTCTTGACATGCCTATAAATAAATGCATTTATTTTGAATTATTATTTCAAGAGTTGAGCTTGTTTCTGTGTTTTGAACTGAAGTCTTTAAAAACTAAAACTGACAGATTGAAATCAGCTGACAACAATATACAATTAAGAGAGTATTCATACCTTGGTTCGTTATTCCATGGCACTTCATCTATAGTTGGTAGGTCTGAGATACCATAGAAACTTGGTCTCTTGATGAGATTAGGACGTGGCACTATTTTTGGCATAGGAAGACATCTAGGGTATAAGGCAGGATGGTTTCTATATAAATCTAGTTGGGTAGATATTGCACGTTGACATTCAAACAACTCAGAGTCCTTGACCTTCAAATAACATAATTATTTAAATAATTAATACAGAATGTCTCAGGTTGGTTGAAAAATAAATTTACAAAATTATCACGAAAGAGGGCTTATTTAAACTAGACATATCTTTGTGAAACATGCATGTCACCATGGCAGCCAAATAATTGTTAATGTTTAAGGTCACATCAACCTTGACCTGTGACCTACATACTTCAAAACAATAGAAGTCATCTACTGATAATGAGCAATCTACCTATAATTTGATGATTCCAGACCAGACTTTTCTTTCAGTTACTGATTGGAAACCATTATGCGTCAGACAGACCAACATGTACTAAGAAATAATTATATACACCCTGCTTATCTTTGATTTTTCTTGACATAAAATGTTGTTCAACTGACAATGTACAGCAAGTGAAATCATGAGCTGAGTGTTGGAAATAGAAAAGAAACTTGTGACTAAAATACTTACCATGCAAGCTGATTGAACATGAAGTATGATATGATCTGTGACCACAGAGTTGATGTTGGATTCCTTCAAACATTGATGTACAATGCTTAGTGCCAGTGTACTTGCCTACAAATATACATAAATACACATATAATATTGTATTGTTAAAATGTTACTTTAGTAAAATAACAACTTGCATTTTGTGGTTGCTGAAATGTCCTAAATCAGAGCTTGTGTGGTATAGTCTAGGATTGAGAACTAATTATTTCAATATAGATGTATAAACTATTACATGCTGTTGTCATTTTTCCCGACTGTGAAGTAAAGCCCGAGACTTTCATTGACCAAGAGACTTGGATATAAATACTTACAAACATTTTGATAGCTTTTTAAAACACTTTTAAAATATTTTTTCTACTGATGGCACTCAAAATATTTCAGACTGCGATTGGTGTCATTTTAATATTAAATGCTCAAACATGTTAGTTACATGTTAAAGGTGTATTTAAGCCTAATACAAGGGTGGTTTGAGGCAGAGCTTAAAAAAGTTGAAGACTTACATTGTAGCTACAGCTGTTTGTATAGTTCATGTAAAGTTCTGATCTGTCAATCAATTTGTTGAGGAATTGTTTATTAATGTTGGATCCAACAAGTAGAACCAGCATCTGATATATGATCTTGATATATGATAGACAGGTCGCTGACGGGTAGAGGTTCCAGTCCAGCTTGTCCAGTATAATCTTCTCCATACGTTTCAGATCAGACGGTTTCCAGGCATATCTGTGTAAACTGGCTAAATCTGTGGCACATGGATGGTTCTGCAAAAACAAAATTAACATTGTAGTTAATACAGACTGCAATACTTTTTCTGCGAATGCATTATTTGATTAATTAATAGAATAGGTTCTCAAAATTCAGGGGGTTCTATCTTGGGGATGGGGTCTCAGACCTTTCTGACATTATTATGAGGAAAGTGATGTTATTTTGTAACATGGGGAAGTTAGGGAACTGATTTTTATGTCCATAAACTGCATGGTTGTCAATAGTTTCCCGCGTAAGGGGCTGTAGTAAGGTCCCTATTATTTTAGGAAAAAGTTCTGAGTTAACTGTCTAGGCTAGATTGATACAGACTTATTACAGAATTTAAGAAGATCTATTATTAATGACCAATACAAGTATTTCTACATTTATATCTGAGAAAGAAAATGTTTGAAAACTTACCTCTGTTTCTTCATTCATTTTAGTTGATAAGAAAAATGAGGCAGCAGATACACAGGATAGATACCTTCTCTTCACCTTAAATGACAAAACATTAAATGACTCAGATTAATTTATGGAGTATTACTGTAATGTGTCTTGCTTTACAGAGTCAGCTTTTGATGGAGAACAAGACTCTCAAGTGTTGCAAGTGTCAAATCAATAGATTTGATAGTTAAGGAGAAAACTTACCATGCAAAGCTGATGGAGACGACAATAACTCATCAGGAGCTTCTTTTATTCAAATAATCAGATGAACTTAAGTTAAAAACCAGTTATTAAGACATAACTTTGATTAATGTTTCACTACTAGCTCTCGGTAGACAACTGATACATTCAAATTTACTGATATTGAAATTTATAAAAAAAGAAAGATTTTATATGAAAGGAAACATAATACACAATACAATGACAACAGCTATAGAGTTTTAAAGACATAACAAATAGCTATATACCTTGACTTTTGAAAGAAATCGGTCTAAAATATAAACAGCTTCTACAAGTGTATCACAGCCATAGTTGTAAAATCTTTGCATAGATTTAATGGTGGTGACAGCTGAGTCCCGCTCACATACACCAACACACTCATCAGTACTGATGGAAGGCTGCAAATAAAAAAAATATGTGTGTTCAAGTTTCTAACAATCTGTTTCTTCTTCTTCTTCTTCCTGTTTAGTACAGATCCCACTCTGTGGCAATGTCGTACTAATGTCGTTTGATCATTCCTATTTATAAATTAAATACCAATTTGTAGTTCTTCTGATGTTTAGGATGATCACATCATATATGTTAAGTTAACTCATAGTAAGTAAATTAGTAATTTTGCTAGAATTGTATTACATTTATTTGCAATGTGACCTAAAAATGATCTTGCAGTCAGTACTACAGTACAGGGGTTCTACTGACTAACTGAGGCATAATGCCCAATCCTGAATATAAGACGCAAGTCTGTTTTGAATGCCATAAGTACACATATAAGTACACATATCTACACCAAAACTCAGTTTCAAACATGGTTCTATTGTCAAAATTTAGCATATAAAGTTTCAAATGACCATAACTCAGTCAATACTTGGTATTTTTTTTTCAAATAACTTTTATTTTCCTCAGAAAAGTCCATTCTTTCTATTGCAGCAAATCCGGAATTCCGGAATAATAGGACCCCTGTACAGTGGGATGACAAGTGCATTTATATTCCTTACTAAAGTCAGCAGGCACCCTTTCCTAGCCAGACGTTTTATTAATGTAGTAAAAACTATGTTTAGCTGTAAGTTACAATTGGTGGATTTACAAATTACATAACCTCATTAACCTGGATACTTACCAAATTCAATGAAAATGCTTGTTTCTCTCCAGCAGATCTAAGCTTTTGTAGTTTAACCAGGAGATGCTGCATCTAAAATAGTGAGTATAATAATAAGGTCAACATGTATGACATCAAGTTAGTCTGATGTATAGCTCCAAACTGACAGCTTCCTATTCACACCTTTGATAGATTTACAGATGGGCTCTTTATTTGTCATTTAATTATTAATAAGTTAATAATAATATTGTTACCTAGCCAATTTGAACTGAAATATTAACTTTAATTTGATAAATGTCTAAATAACTACTAAACTTGAGGTGGGATGCATTAGGCTATCATTAGCCTTAATTAGAATTGTGTTGGTACATTTGTAATCTGCAAATTTGAAATGTATTACTTTTACTGAACAAAACAGTATTTTGTTTTTATTTTTTTATAAGACTACTGCAGTCCGGACGTTAAGCTATAACTGCAGTTTAACCTACATTGTATCTCTTAACAGGTTATCAGCTCAAGAGGTCGCTCAACTGTCAGTTCATTGAACTGTCAAAAAGGTGTTGATCGGTTAAGCAATAAACGGGTTAATCTGTTTATCCAGCCATTTATCAATGACAATTGATTATGTAATGATTAAATCCCAGTTAATTCATTCATCATAACAGCCTCAACAAATCTGAACAGGTGAAACTGTTTGGATTATTAAAAAAATACAGCCGCCCACTTTTTGAACTAGGATCGTTTGAATTTTCTCTGTGCACAATACTCAATAGCTATCAGGCTATTACGTCATTCAACAATTCATAACAATGCATGAATGAAAGCAGAGCGCTGCTTTATTAGAACTGCATCAAATATTTATACAAAGATAGAGAAAATGCAAACCTGGCAAGTTAGGTTGTCCTTTTCAAGTTTTTGTGCAACCAATTTGCATTGTTCGTTGACCTCGACCTCAATTCCATTTTCTTTCGTTTTTCCTTCATTTTCAACTGAAGAGAAGTAATCTAGCCCAACCATCGTCTAGTTGAATGTCTTTGCAACAAATCGCAAGTGTAAAATCGTCAGACTTATGACCGCAGATAGTGGAACCAAATAAAAAAGTTTGGTATCCACCGTTGACTTCCTTTGTTTACAGACGACAGCTGTCAAACAACTGAATCTTCGAATATTGGCGGTCGGCCAGTTATGTTACGGGAATTTTGATTGGCTCGCTGACTGTGTTAATTGACAAGTGCGCGTTTTGATTGGATAAACTTTCTAATTTGCATACCGTCTAAAATTAGATTTTTGGAATTCGTAAACAAACAATTTAATTTCTATCTAAGAGGTATTTTTACAAAATATAACCACCCACAGGAGTATAATATTAGTGTAAATTGTTTCAGTGCAAAATAATATCAAAATAGGCAAGAAATAAGATGAAATTAGCAATAAACCAGTTTGACAGCTCGCTCGAGCGGAACGGCAGCTGATTTCCACTCCTGTAGCTTTATTCTTACTCGTAAAAAAATAGTACAATTTAATTGCAATAACATTATTTTAAAAATGGACTGTGCTTATTTTTTTACTAATTTTGTTTTATTAATTACATTATTTGTTGCAGTTAAATACAAAACAAGTCATTTTTGCCAATTACCCAAATTTTAAATATCGATATTGGCTCTAGGATATAATTGCCAGGTGATTCGGTTAATTTGAGGCAACCATTTTGGGAAGCTTTACTTTAATTTTTTTCTTTTTTCTTTTGTTATTTTCTAACAGAAACAATGAGGAACGGCCAGTAAATGTAGACAACGCAAGCTTTAGGACCAGAGGAACACCTTGGTTCAAGCTTTTGCTTGATTTCGCCAGGTAACTTTAGTATTTCTATGATAACTACGCGAGTGTTTACTTCGATTTTTAGCCTACATGACATTGGACTCGTTTCTTGTTTATCACAATAATTGGGTTACCATGAAATGTTTAGTTAATAACTTGAACCATGATAAACCAGTTAAACTTTAGATGATTATGATTCGAATACATCATTTTCGTCTGATTGTAAGCTATTAATTAAGATTTGTATAGGTGTCATTTATCAGCTTTTCGAAGCTTCGAGAATTATTGCATTGACTGCACTTTTCCTGATGACACAAAATTGGATCTGATGAAATTTGTTATTTTGTTTTGATTGCTGACTTCATTAACACTTGGGATAGGGATCATAAGATTATAAAAGCAAATAGATACATTGTAAATGGACAGTAAACGTTAAGTTAACCAGTAAAAAGTAGTGAATACTGATGATGGGGTTTGACAATTTGTCCTGGCAGTTTGGGTTGAATAACCTGATATCTCCTAAACTAGGTGAGATTTTATTGGATAAGGAAGTTAACACGTTTAGTTATAAAATGGTTCTCTACTATCCTATAAACTATGATGCAGAATACCTTATAAATTAATTGTAAAGCAGTTGTCAAAATATATTAACTGATATATTGCTCCCAGATGGGGGAGCGGTGGACATCAAAGGACTTTTAACAGTGGGAGATTCCCGACAGACAGGAATTTGACGCACAAAATTATTGCAGGTCCTGGAAAAATAGACTTTGGCCAGATTTTAGATATATTGGGGAATTCAGATGCCGACAGCCAATTGAAGAGGGCAGGTCATTTGATCTCCCACTGTAGGTATTTAGACAAAATGTTTAGGTGAGAAATTAGACCCGTAAGCCTAAATTATCTAATTCCCCTAGGTATGTCCGCTGCTTCCCCCGGTGGGCAAAATATTGATAGGACGCATAATGACACAGGATTTTAAACACGCTGCATGTCTGATGTATGGTTAACTGACTTTAATTTATATGACAGTCAATTTCTGAGATACATAATATATCCAAATCATACACATGCAGCATGATGCTTCATTTAATTGTTAAATATCTGTTTCCTTCAACTTGTGCATAATAACTTTATTTTCCACTTGTTTCAGGTAACTTTTTAGCAACTAGGGGGTACAATCATGAAGCTTCATAATGGTTTGGACGTGCGACGTCTCATGAAGATGTTGTCCAACACATTGGTCAAAGAGCAAGGACAGTGGAAAGCAGTGCACTATAAGTCAAACACAGGCTCACTGGTAAAGAAATACTTCATTTAATGCTGTTCACATGCTTGTTTTCAACAGAGTTACAGCACACTTCCGACGTATTACACATTAACAAAACATAGTTTGCATAACTTCAATTTTAAAAGCATTGACTGTGTTTCTTGCTTATGTTCCAGGTCTAGGTATGTTTTAAGATTTTTAAGTTATTTGGGTTAGTCTAAATGACTTGTATATTTCTTTAAGTTCTTTACAGGCTGATCAAACGGATACAAATTATTAACAAACCAAATTAAGTACTTTGCTTATAAATTGTATACATAATCAAAGACAATATTAATGATATTGAAGTGTTAATGCTTGATGTGTTTGTCATTGTCATGTCCTACATTATAACATATACCGTATTATTACAGGAGGTTGGAGGTTTACATCGTGATGAAGTCATCACATGGTTAATGTGCTTAAACAGTCGCTTTCATTTCACACCGGAGACTGTGGCTCTAGGTGTGTCATTGGTTGATCGATTCCTGTCACTTGTCAAGGTAATATATTATCACCATTCAGATTTCTGTTGTTAATAAATCATCACCTTAGCATGAAAAGGGTCATTTCCATTTAAAAAGACAGATTGGCCCTTTTCATTCTAAGTTGAGTTAGGTGTCAAAAATAAAACTATTCTTCTTAAATTGTTACCTGATAGAAGAAACTGCCATATAAATTCAGGTCCATTCAGACAATTTTCAGATTCAAACTAATGGTAGTTAAGAACTTTGGAGTCCAAAGTTTGAACTGGAGATTACTTATATGCAATGTCTGTATTTCTGTAATTATGCTGAAGATTTTAACCTACCCATATATTTTGTTTCACCATGTATTTAGAGTTCTGTGGTTTTGTTAACAATTCTGCGTTAGATCTAGTTAATTTTAAACATAGAATGTAAAAAATATGTCACCGTAATAAAATCTCATAAGTTTCATGTTACTGATATTATTTTATATATCCAAACTATGCAAGTTAGGTTGTTGCATGCCAATTATTTTGAGCTGCTTATTTCCTATTATGCAGTCTATATATTATGACAAAAATATAATATTGTTCTGATCTGTGGAAAAGTTTCTACCTTGACTCTTTTACTTGTGTAATAATGTGTTAATGTTTGTTACAGGTTCGACCTAAATATATCCAATGTGTGGCAATAAGTTGTTTTTACATTGCCGCCAAAACATATGAAGAAGATGAGGTAAGACATGTATAATAAAGCAAAATCTAGCACTTAAATATCTACATCCTTCCAGTTACATATGGTGGCTGATTCACCTAACCAGTTTTTCTGGACTGTATCCTAACCAGGACTAGCTTACCCTACCACTAGGTACCTGCAACTTCTCTACATGTCAACATTTTTTTGTGAAGTCAAATCGGCATGCTTGTCAAAATTTTAGAGACTGCGCATCCTGGAATCAAACCAGGATCGCCTGGTTAGAAATTCGGCAAACTAACCACTAGACCTAAAACGTGGCTTAAGTAGTCTTCTACTCCACAGAGACTTGCCTTTATGTGTATTTGGTTCAGGTTTTGAGTACTTTCTTTGTTGCACTATACAGAAAGTGATGTAAATTCAAACAATAGATTAACATACCAGTATGCCACTACATATTATTCAAAAGTAAATTGTGAAATTCAGCAATTCTGTAAACAAAGGGTTTTAAATGTGACTACCTGTGAATAAGTTGAATATTAAGTAGCACACCTTGATGACAGGGCTGTCAATTTTTCTGAATTATCCGGAATTCTGGAATTCCATTAACAATAACAATAACATGAATTTATTGATTTACTGTAAGAGCAATGGCTTCTGACCAAAATAAAAGTTATTTGATGAAAATATCTCAAGAAATGGCTAAGTTATTGTAAACTGTATCTGCTCTGAAGGATTTTCTTTAAAACAAATTATGGAAACAATGCCATTGAAGGTCTATTGTATGGCAAAAATCGTTAGCTGGATATGATTTTCCTGATTTTTAATTTGGCCCTGTTGACACCCCTGTGAGGAACAGTTTTCTCATGTATTTATATTGTGTTATATTACAGGTAATACCCAGTGCGGTGGATCTTGTGAAGACCAGTCAGTGTGGTTGTGCTGTATCAGACATTCTCCGGATGGAAATGATTGTTTTAAACAAACTACAGTGGAATGTTAAAGCAGTAACACAGATTGACTTCCTTCATATCGTAAGTACCTGTTGGACGTTGTAAATTTATAATTGGTAAAATTGCCATCTTGATTGGTTTACCATTTCCTGCCGATACAAAGAAGTATGAACAATCCTCAGAGGCAGGTTGCTACCTTGGCTCCAGACCAATCAGTTGATTTTCCTCAATCGTATCTTTGTTTAGAAACATTTTCACAACCCTATGCTTTTTCGGCACTATCCTTGATTTGGATCTTTAAGTAAATCATAATGTTGAATAGTATATTCAGTTTAATAGGTGCTTGCAGCATTTCTTTTAATATCTGCTGGGTGGATGGTTGAGCAATTGTCAAAATGTAGTAAATGAAAAATGAAGTCTGTATTATCATCATTGTACCTTTCAGATACATTCGTTACTGATGTGTTACTACCCCCAGTTGCTAGAGGGTGTGGTCAACATGACACCGTCACGACACATGTCTATACTGTCTCGGAACCTGTTCCACTGCCTGTGTAACCATAAGATGGTAGGATTTCGACCCATCGCTCTAACACTCGCCATAATTAGCCTAGAATTGGAGCAGATCACGCAAGGGTGGCTTTCTATTATCAACACTGTGCAGAAAATGGCTTCGGTTAGTATATACCTTTGCTTTTGCATTGAAAATGCATGGGTAAAAGTTTCTAGTCTAATACTGATTTCAGTATTATGAGAAATAATAGCACTATGTCACTTATATGGAAAACATCTAGTTCAGTATGTTGACTAGCAGTTTTCAGTATTTTGAACTTTTACCCATAAAAATGGCTAGACCTCAGTGCCTTAACTTTAGTAAACCCTTTGTTAAAATGAAAGTAACCATTATATTTAACTTCTTACTTACTTACTTATCCTTTTCGTGCCCCTTGGCACATAAGGCTGCTATACTTAACTTCTGGTTGGATGTATTTATTCTACAGATCTAGATTAAGTGCATCAATTAGTATTACGATTATCACAATGTATGTTACCTTGTAAGACTATGGCTTTATATTGCTTATTTGTAATTCATTTTAGAGCATAAGTTTTAACTTTACCAATTTTGAAATATGCTTGAAATTTAAAAATATATCTTTTTTTGATATTGTAGGTCGAGGTTGACTCCTTGATTCGTTGCCGTGAAGTTGCTGCACAGATCTTAAAAGATAAGAATATGCTACCGACCGGGTATCAATTTAAATCCTTGCCTCTTACTTCATGCAGTGCTATTGCGAGGTCAAGGTCATTTAAACGTAAGGCTGACCTTGTCGACCTTGAAGATGATGTTTATGATGGTATTAAACGTCTGTATAACGAAGAATCCAACAGTTCCGAGTCGCTTGATGTAGAAGTGTCTGACTTTACCAAGGCGAATCCAGTTTGTGCCAATTAATCTCACTCATTAGTTTGTGTAAATGGTTTCATTAATAACATTGTATATTAAAGGATGAGTTCAAAACTGTTGTATCTGTATTACGTATATGTATACAGTTACAATAGTCTTGCACGATTCCCTAGCGTAATAGTTATCCACAGCAACGCATCATGTGAACTTGACTGTACATTATATAAAGGTTAACTTATCAAAGAAATGTGCTAAAGTGTTCAGTACTCAAAACCACTGGGAGAATGTATACTGATTTGCACTACGGTGTTTTTAAAGATTACATCAGTTTAACTTACTACACATGTTGCTGATTTGTCTGAATGATTTGAATAATTTCCATCTAAGTACACATGCATGTTTACTTGAAAACTGTGTATGCAATTTGGCTTCTTGTGCACACTTGTAAATTTCCTGTTTGTACTCATTTCTTTTATGTTATTTGTTATCCTTTGACTGTGATATGTTTTTTAATATTAATCAATAATTATATATTTAGTTGCTGGATTTGGCGGAATGCATTATTGTTGAAGTATTCTTGTTTCAACTGTGTCCTCTTTGTAGTGTGTATCATATACTGTTTTTGATTAGTTAACTGTGAGGTTACCTGCAACTCTGAGCATCAATGATTCAGAATTATTTGACTTCGTATTTCAAATTAGCATTGAACAAGTTCTGCCTACTGCTCGGTCAAGTAAAGATTAGGTCAAATACAGTACTGACACTTTAGTTGACAAAGTCTATTATTAGTTGTGTTACTGATCTAAGTATTGGTTACACTTCACTGTTTCTGTTTGTACAAGAAGCCAAATTGTTCACCGGGGAGAATGATTCAAGGTAAACATGTGTGAATGTAGAAGTGTTAAAACATTCTAATAACAATGTGCATACAATGTACAGTAGAATAAGAGCTCCAATCGTTTGTATACCGCTGACTCTCGTTGTGTCAAATTGCACGGGACCAAATGTGAAACTGCTAAATAAAGAATTCACCTAACCAGAGATGATCTATAAATAACATTGTTGTAAGCACTTTCTGGTTATTTATTAATCATCCCTCATACATGTATATATCGGGAGGTTAATTGGCGTTAATTAAAAGGTTGGATATGAGAGGGTTTGACATGACGACAGTTGGCTGTATATCAATTATGTGTACATGTAAAATTGTATGACCAAAATGAACAACGTGTTAAACGATTCATTTGTTATAAACAGAAATAATTTGTGAACATAGCATTTCTTAATTGAACATTAAAATGAATACCGGTTATATCCGAACAAAATTGTTAAGCGTATAATTTTGTCAAGTTGCTGTTGGATTTTTGAATAGATTTTGAAGGAAAGCTTCAAAATTACTCTTTTTAAATTGTCTATAAGTATATAAAAATGCCACCATTATGTTGTACTGACAGTGTTTTATAATTGTATTAATTACAATGCATTATACTATTAAAATTTGAAGTTAGACGTCTAGTTCTTATAGAAGATAATGATCTCCACAAAATGTAAAAAATATTCCAAAAAAACGAGAGGTCTAACTTCAGAGAAAAAAAGTTATAAAATAAAATAGGTTTCAAAAAAGACATAAAATAGTGTAAAAATCAAAATAAAAACTATTTCAATGTATTTGTCATTATAGTTGATATTTTCATGTATGTGTGTGCAAGTATGTCAGTAGATCATGAATGTCATTAAACACAACAACATAGTTTTGTTGTGTAAAGGTATACTATTGTGTTTTATTTCAGTTTTAAGTTATGTTAACAGATTTTTAATATATTTTAATTGGAATAGAAAATTAAACATCCGGTTAAAGTATAATTACTGCTACTATTGTTTTGTTAAGTCTAGTCTGGTCGAAGATTCTTACTATTTTATGGTTATTTTATTGCTGTCTGTTATATTTTTGAGTAGTTTCACAGAGTATGATGATGATATGTTTTTTTGTCCGAGGGAATTTTCCTGAAATCATTGTTTATACTATCTATGTAACTCGATGTTACAGTTATTTCTATATTGTTGTTTTTGTTGACGATAATTGAGATCAAATACGCAATACATTGCATAGAAAGTGCTTAAAATTATTTTGAATTCCATTGTTGTAATTTGTTGGACAAATATCCATTAGAGCAACAACGATTAGTCATCATTGTGATACGTGCTCAATACTGTCGGTCGTACATCGTTATATTATCTTCTCTGCTATTGTAAGTATCTGTTTCATGCAGTTCAAACTCATTAAAACATCGTTAAAAGATTATATCACCATAAATATCAAGTTTATTTACATCGCCATAAGTACTAAGTACCAAGTTTATGTACATTTTACAAGACATAATACTAATATTAGATATATACTTTTGTCATGCATTTACTAAAACTTGTGACTATGAACACATCTCATCTATGTTTGAATGTTTACTGACGTGATCTTACCTTCTTTCAGTTGATTATATATACTGGTACGACCATATTTGGACTCACATCTCTGTATAAAACAGGCGCTCAGATCCAGCCTCTGCTCCAAAATGTTGGTTTCACAAGGTGGGTGGGGTAGTGTCAGCTGTTTGAACATAGAAAGTGGGTGGGGTAGCGCCAGCTGTTAGAGCATGGGTACAATCACATCCCTGTTTAACATCCTTTGTATTCGCTTATTTTGCAAAATATTTTATTTTCATGCTTATCATTGTATAAGTTTCTCTGTAGAAGGTGGTATGAGATGATATGTCTAACATTATATGGTTTCTAGGTTTGTGTATTATGTTATGTTTAACTGACACGTTTGTCTATCATATGTTCGTGTTAGTACTGAATGCTTTCTCTATTGTTTGAAAATGTGGTCAGTAATTGATGGTATTAGGAGAGAGTGTTTAGCTTAGTGAACGAAAATATAACATATGATGGCTCAGGGATATTCAGTTGTTGTAGGAACTACTTTGAAAACTTTGAACATGTACTTGTACATAACTTAGCTAACCGTATTACGGTTAACCATGAAGCTGCAGTATGGTTTGTTTGTTCTTTACACAAATTCATATTTTTACTACGAACAGCATTTGTATTGAAGCGTGTACAAAATGGCAACATGTGTAAGAAATATGTTACTCGCAGCTTTATGAATAGCTTTCAATGTGTGTTTCTGGCTCAGTTGACGGCATTAACATTTCAGATATGTAAAATGTTTGTAAATATTTTTTTTCAACTTACTAATAAATAATGAATACAACTTACAGACATATTGGATGGAATGCAGTAATGTGTAACACCCTACTATGACTGTAAAAACATGTAAATACATGGATGTACTGTTTAATGATTATTTCTATCTCTTGGTTATGTGACCGTGTACATGTGACTGGGGTCCTTGCCATGTACAAGTGACTGGGGGAGTCTCCTAGCCATGCTCGTGTGACTGGAGGTCCTGGGCATGCACGAGTGACTGGGTGTCCTAAATCTGATATGACAGATGAGAATTAACATTCCATGTTTGTGTATGTGAAACTACAGCTTAACATAATTAACCAAACTGTACGATTTATGGTATCTGACCTTTAACTCTCGTTGTCACGGAAATAGATTAAACTGCTTAATTGTTCAGATTTAGATAATCAGTGGCATCAGTCAGACTTGTTTAGTTCAATGACAAGCCTGATTTAAGGAGTTGTTATATATCTACTGTCCAGAATCTTGTTTAAGGCTTTCAAACAAGAACTAAGAACTTCAGCACCTGGCGGGTTGATTCATCAACAAGCCTATATAAACATAACTAGTAAATATTAACTAGTTCCAGTAAATTTAAGTTTAAAAATAAGTAGTTTAGTAAATCAGCTTGTATCACTGCACATGATGTTATGTCTGGTTGATAGCTCGTATTATTACACACTTTATACCCAAGAATATAGCTACAATGTTACATGTACTAAATATATTCTATCAATATGCCTTGATATAGTGTATGGGCAGCAGTAGAGAGTAATATGTTATCAGAGGGAGATAGAGAGATGTTATCTAGCCATATTACTCTTGTACTTATTGCACGGTCAACAATCACCTGTTGACTCAATTACTGGTATTTGAGAAATGATCTTTTTAACATGATGTACACAATGTGAAAGTGACCATTGTGTTTTGTTATGATTTTTGAGATGTTATATATACCTTACCATTGTCAATAAATCTTTTTTACGGTGGCAAAAAAATGTTTGTTATTTGTTAAAAAAAAATGCCAAGCATAGCCTTTATTTGCCAGTCAGCTTTCTGCTAGAATATGGCAGGCATATATATGTGTGCCTCCACCCGGTTTTGAAACCGGGTCGCAAGATTAGACGGCCAGCGCGCTAACCATTGAGCTACGGAGGCCACACATAGGGAAGCATGTGTTCCAAATGTGTGTAGTATATTTTAAAGACTAACATTGGTTATGAATTATGATAGATGGCACATAGAGTTGTGCAAGTAACCAGTACCAATGTAACTACATCATGCCCCGATCTCCTGAAGCATCTAAAGTAGAAATTTCACCTCAAATTGAGATTTTGCTCAAATTAGAGTCAAACTTCGAGGTAAATTTAAAGTTCCAGCGCTTTATATTTTACTGTTATGAACTTAAAATAAGTTTTTCTGTTTTGTGATGCGAATTTTGAGTCGAGTTTCCGATGGAAATTATCTAAAAAAAATACATGGCAACTTTGTGATGAGATTTAGCTCAGATTGAGATGTTTCGGGAATCGGGGCCATGTCAGTAATGAGCAGATACGTGAATAACAACACTGAATTAAGATGTATCATGTAATACCGCAGATAAACGGAAATGATCCAGCTCATATAATATCTAGTTAATCAGTCCAGGTATTGGTTTTCACTGCCCTTTTCTCCAATTAAACTGCTTGAAACAATACGGATACAATGTTATTATATTGCTATGTTTGTATAGTCCAGTTAGGGTAAGAATCCAGTGACGCATTGAGTCCAACCACTATAACGGTGTAAAACCGATTATAAAAGTTAAAACTGTACAAACAACTATAATTTTAATGCTAAACTAACATACTATATTTGCTCTACCTGTTCAGACAAATGGATTTAATATTTTTGCATACACATAAACTGCAACGTCACTGTCACAACATCCTAACTGGACTGTTCACAAGTGACACACCTGATTAAACGGACTATAAGTAAATTTCTAGGTTAATGCATGTTGTTGTACACATTGGTTTTTACAGTTGTAATAGAAACCAATCATGAAAACATGCCTCCCCTCTTCAAAAGACGAGTCCGTGTTTGGATTACCAAAGTTAAAAATATACCTATATAGGAAACAGAACTTATCGGATGGTTAAAACAAACGGGTCAGTCTCTCATATACAATATTAGTTTGATCGTTTATATCAATTTACCTTCTACAAGTGTATTTTATAATTGTATATTAGGGTCATACCATGGCTACTTACCCCTTTTGAGTTAAATAGTATACATATCTTCATACAATAATATCATATTCATAACACATTAGATGGGCTGTACTAGCTTTATTGTGCTCAAAACATATAAATAAACAATAAACATGCACGTAAACAACATTTCTCACGAGGTCTACATACACTGGACAATGCTCGAGTCCTTTGTCGTATGTCCTATTTCAGTGTTCTATAGGTAACAATATTCACATATTTGTTGTCAATATAACTTCGACAATGAGTTACAACGCGCTATTTTATTGTTACATTCACCCAAACGATGGCAAACATTGGCATTTACCGCTCCCTAATTGCTTGGCTTTCCACGAGCCAAAACATCTCACGTGTGCGCATGGGTTAGTTCTGAAAAACCAAGACACTAGAATGAACATACCGGTTAAAGTTCGTTTCAACTTTAAACAAGGACCGTAGAAAAGGTATATATTCTTCCCAGCTTTAAACTAAAGGCTTCAGATAACGGCATTGTACATATACCATTGAAAAGTGTGGGAATGAATAATTATGTACTAGTATTTATTTCAAAACTATCCTCGGCCAAAATGCAACCTCGCATGCAAGTAAAACTATCAAAATACTTATTGTGCAACTGAGCGGTTCCTGAAAAAATTGAAATACCATACACTCAACCACTTTTCTAATTGGTCACTTTTCAAACCATAAATACGTTTAACTGTGATCATAATTTGTGAGGATATGTTGCATACAAACGTGTTATGCAATAGTCCTAACACTATAATCATTAAAAATCATAATCACGTCCCAACGTATGCGTGGTCATTCATGCGATACATTTTGCATTTTCGCCATCAAATAGTATAATCACAGTTAAAGGTAATTCAGGTTTGAAAAGTGACCAAATAGAAAAGTGGTTGAGTGTAAATATTGTTTCGTTTTTTCTTAAGCGTAAAGTGCGATCAACGTAAACTGGTCATCGAACGCTTTTTAGCTTAACAGTTGATTTATGTCAACAAATAATATATAGACGATTGTTTTTCATACGCAGAGAATACACTACGACTGAATACGAAGAGCACTATAAACAAGTAATTAAGAATTGCAAGCAATAGTGAATACAGAAGTCCCCTACCGGTTTTAAGCCATTTTCAATGTTTCTGTTGCCATAGCAACCACAATTTATATAATTATGTCAGAATCAAAATATTTTTAGACGTGCATAATCCCCTCATTGCCCCCTATCCACATATCAAGTTTCATAAACCTAGCTTGGAAACTGTTTGAGTTATGTCAGGATCCAGATTTTTTGACGGACGGACGGCAAACCTATAGCCCCCTCCGGTCAAAAACCGGTAGGGGACTAAAAATGGGGCACAATTTTCTCGTGCGACTTTCGTGCGGAAAATTAATATATTCCACACAGGGAGCATGTAATATATTCATACATAAAGGTCGAGTATGAGGTTAATTTGTTTGGACTGTACTTACTTTGCTGTGGTTGGTGGTGGCGGTGTCGTGGTTGTTGTTGATGTCGATGTTGACGTTGATGTTGTACTTGGTGTAGTTGTAGAGTCGGATGATGTTGATGTAGAGTCGGATGGTGTTGTTGTAGAGTCAGATGACGTTGTTGTACTGTTGTATTCATCCAGTGTGTTAGGATCGCCCATTCCGATCTTTATTGGGTGATCTTTGTTCTTGAACCATTCATTCTCATCTAGAAACCCCTGGTTAAGTTGAGCAAACAACAAGTCCAGGTCTATCAACCCGTTCACTTCAGTCTTCAATGTACATCTGGAAATATCGACTTACATGCTGTATTGAATAATACAAGAAGACTAAAGGTGCGTCTACACAGTACATTTTGGTGAATACATTTTGAACTATAAGTCAAAATGTACTGTGTACTTACCTTATTACCCGCGGCCTAGAGACGGTGGGTATTATTGAATACATAAAGCGACTTTGCTTTGGACGAGCACGTGACCACGTGTCAATGCCTGATTCGATAATGTGTCATTCTGGCTAACGAATTCAAATTAAAGGAAGGATTTTGTAAGCATGTCATGAACGAGACTTATTCAATTTTCATCTAGACGATGTTGCGGAGAACCATGTGATCAATGTGGCTTTTATGAAGAACGGTATTGTCGTCTGCTTGGACTGTTACGTAATCATATAGTGTGGTACTGACTCAGATAGGCGTTAGCTTTCTCTAGATAGGTCTCGTTTATTCGGAATCACGATATGGGGTATGCTTCATTACATGCCGATGCCGAGCATATATAGCCTTTATTTGCTGAAATATGGCAGGCGTATATGTGTGCCCCCACCCTGATTTGAACCCGGGTCGCCAGATTAGACGACAAGCGCGCTAACCATTGAGCTACGGAGGCCACACAATTATTATAGATTGTCTTATACCACTGTACATAAACGGTTACATATACATTTGTACGTTGATTAGGTAAGCTTTACCTGTAATTAAGTCAGTAATACTGGTCACAGGTAACTGTATCATTGTTTAAGAGTAAAAATAAATTATACATTTTTTTTGTAAAATTTATATATTCATAGTTATGAATATAACGTTATAAATTTTACAAAAAAATTTTTTTTTTCTAATTTGATTTTACTCTTAATTAATGATACAGTTACCTGTGATACTGGTCAGTACATTGGAAAACTATTTGACTTTGACTTACTTGCATGTTGTTGTACTGAAGTATGAAGGTTCTGGACAATTAACGGTGTTTCTATTAGGACAGATACAATCACACTCGGAATCATCCCATATTTGATTCTTGTTACACTTAAACATTAGCTTGAGTCGTTCTGGTTGACACACACATCTACACTTCCGGCTCTCGTAACTGTAACATAATTATATGTCAAGATAAAGTACAAGTATTATACACTAAGTGTAAAAAAGAACGCACATGTTACGTTTTTTCAATACGGTTACAAGTCAAACCAATCAGTTGGTCAGCCTCTTATTTTCTTCCAGTATTATGTAGATGTCGATCAAAAGCTATGCATAGCTGATGTTTATACTGTTATAACTATAAACAACAATTATTATTTTTAATTTTTAAGTTTTTAATCTGTATTCACATTAATTTTGACTTCTCTTTGGACGTTTTTGAATCCTAGTTGGTAGAATAGCATTTTCTAAGAAAATGGCAGTTGCCTTGAATAACTCCAGCAACAACTTAAATGCTGGTATTAATTTTATCTGTCGTATGTGCTATGGCGATCATGGTTTTGTTAACATATGCAGACGATACGACGTAATAATCTTCAGTTATGTAGGCTGCAAGTGGTCTGGAAAAATTAATTCATTTTCTGAGAAATGAGGCATTCAGCATTGTCTTCCCAGAATTATAGATTGAAAAGGGAAAGTTTCGAAGTTTTACGTGTTAACAATTTAAACACACCAGACGCATGGTTTTGTGAAGCATTGTAAGACCGTCATAGGCGGACCAAAAATAGTCGATTTACATGTAATGTTTCTTCTATGGAGAAAAGGTAACACATGTGTTTCTTTTTGCACGCAGAATAGTATACTTCATCATCACCAATATCACCACGTCGGAAATACTTCCCATTTGAAGTGAAACAATCATCGTACTGTAATGTTGCGGAGTATTTACAATTGCGCAATAGCCACATGTTTTGTTGGTACAGCGTCTGACGTTTTTTATTTCGTATTTCTAATTGATCATTTATTCAACACAACACTTCGATCAAAGTCATTCAAATCTTTGTTGAATCTATGATGGCGGACTCGTGTTTGATAAAACGTTACCTCTGAATGTTATGAGCAACCACGCATTAACATGCGTGGAGCAACGTGACCGCGCAGTAAGAGTGTTTTCAAAGAATTATTTTATTCTGGGTGCAGACGATAATAAATAAAGTATAAATTCCGATACGTCTATAGATAGTTCCTGACTTCTTTTACTTTTTTATATCGACATAATTTATCAAACCGAATCCCACAGAACATTATCAGATAACAAT
Organism: Spisula solida; assembly: GCA_947247005.1. NCBI lineage: Eukaryota > Metazoa > Mollusca > Bivalvia > Venerida > Mactridae > Spisula > Spisula solida. Next base: position 50,685,438 of record OX365950.1, read on the forward strand.
GTTTAGGTATCCATAGACAAGACAGGATTGTTCTATATATATGCTATCAATCAGTAATTTCGTTTTTTTTATTTCTAATCAGACCAATACATCATTTCCGACTGTCAATCCACTGGAATTCTTTGGCAAGAAATCTAGATCTGTAACAATCTTTGGTGAAAGTGGTAGAAGAATGTTCTACGAACATGTTTACCGAGCTTCTCGTGATGTCAGAGTCATTGTACTCACATGACATTGCTCTAAGAACGTGTTTACCGTGCTTCTCGTGATGTCAGTGTCATTGTACTCACATGACATTGCTCTAAGAACGTGTTTACCGTGCTTCTCATGATGTCAGCGTCATTGTACTCACGTGACATTGCTCTTAGAACGTGTTTACCGAGCTTCTCGTGATGTCAGTTTCATTGTACTCACATGAAATTGCTCTAAGAACACGTTTACCGAGCTTCTCGTGATGTCAGCGTCATTGTACTCACGTGACATTGCTCTTAGAACGTGTTTACCGAGCTTCTCGTGATGTCAGTTTTATTGTACTCACATGACATTGTTCTAAGAACGTGTTTACCGTGCTTCTCGTGATGTCAGTGTCATTGTACTCACGTGATATTGCTCTAAGAACGTGTTTACCGAGCTTCCCATGATGTCAGCGTCATTGTACTCACGTGACATTGCTCTTAGAACGTGTTTACCGAGCTTCTCGTGATGTCAGTTTCATTGTTCTCACATGAAATTGCTCTAAGAACGTGTTTACCGTGCTTCTCGTGATGTCAGTTCATTGTTATTACGTGACATTGCTCTAAGAACGTGTTTACCGAGCTTCTCGTGATGTCAGTGTCATTGTACTCACGTGACATTGCCGTTAGAACGTGTTTACCGAGCTTCTCGTGATGTCAGTGTCATTGGAGAGTTATTCAAAACTCTTATTTAGCGCGTTAAAATGGAGTGTTTTAATATTTTCCTGATTTTTCACCCAATTCCTGCTGAAGCTAATCTCCCTTATTGACTATTATTGCACACGGTGAGTTGTGAGGTTTATTTTTAACCCAGCTTATACAAGTGTTAGAATCTTACATTTTCTTATTTATATATATATGCTAGTAGACTGACCAATAACTCATTAAACACACCAATAACAACCAACATTGATTTCGAATTTTCCCCGTCAATTTGTTCCATAAGTAATTGGATATGGAATGCATGTATTGGTGAAACATGTACTAGTATTGCATTATGATTGAAATATGTGTAAATGATGACATTTCGTCATATATATGTTTCTTAATTGTCATGATATTGCCCCCACTTATATGCATTGTACGTTGTAAGTACACCATAGATTATGATCAGATTATGCAAGTATAAACCGGAAGTTCGTATACTTACTTTTGGTATTTATGACATTCATGCGGCTTTGTTTTACACTGTGCGTCACACTGCAAGTGTTCTATTATCTTGATTGCACGAACACCCAGAAACTGGAATCTATGGGCTCCGACATAGGGTAGACGTGTGTCGAATACCTGTCAATGTACAATACAGTTAAACCCATTTAAAACAGACAAAAGGACATAAGTTTTATTTTCAGTTTACTGAAAAAAATATATAAAGTCGGACAGGGAAGACAGCACTCAACCTGACCAGCCGAGCACAGGAAACAAAAGAACATCATAAACATAATTTTCTATTATCTTTTTGGAATTTCTTTTAGAAACACATTTATACCAAACGGCTAAATTGTATCATTTCTGCTTTTCGTTACCACTACTTAATTTCCCTGATCACTATTATCAGCCTGGAAAATATGATATACACTATGTGCTTGAGTGGTTCGATTTGCAATATTGTCGAACATGAATATCATTGAGCTGGAATGATATGTTATTATACCGGTTCCCATTTTTGATGTTTATAAATACGCCAATCAGTCATCCTTCTACAAGGTACTAGTATGTTCCTTAAAGGGCCAGAAATCTGATATGATGTTTTATCAAAGAGAAGTTCTTATTTACACGTAATAGTGCACTTTCTGCCTTAAAGTGCCAGAAATCTGATATGATGGTTTATCAAAGAGAAGTTCTTATTTACACGTAATAGTGCACTTTCTGCCTTAAAGGGTCAGAAATCTGATATGATGTTTTATCAAAGAGAAGTTCTTATTTACACGTAATAGTGCACTTTCTGCCTTAAAGTGCCAGAAATCTGATATGATGTTTTATCAAAGAGAAGCTCTTATTTACACGTAATAGTGCACTTTCTGCCTTAAAGGGCCAGAAATCTGATATGATGGTTTATCAAAGAGAAGTTCTTATTTACACGTAAAAGTGCACTTTCTGCTCAAAAGTACCTGACTTTGTTTTATTTCAGCAATTTTATAAATAACAGTTTGTTTTATTTTGATACAGTCTGTAAGAATATGAAAGGTTACTGTAGCCTATTAGCTTTTCTCAGATTTATTAAATTCCATTGCGGGTTTATTTTTGTATTCGTATAAAAATGGTGTAATAGTGTTTACTCTGTGCAGCCGCGATGTATACGCATGTACGGATGCATTCATTATGAGATAAATTGTCTGATTGGGGCTCATTTAATTAAAATGCTTAGGCCACGTGACTGAGTTTTTCAGGTGACTACTAACATTAGGCTGCTAACTCATACTGCAATAGTTGACGTAAACCGTTATTCCAAGCAAGAATAAATGTTTTTATGGTGCAAGGTAAGCAGCCTGGGAGTATGGATGAAAAAAAATCACGGAGAGCATTCACCTCACAGACTGGCAGATTGGCAGTCACGGCGAATGCTCTATCGATTGACTATCAAACATTCTGTCAGATGTGCGTCAAGGAAGATGTATACACACAATAATATACACATGATAACAACTGTTTTCACAACAAAGCAATACTATAAAAGATCAACCACGAGTTTTGAGCCGTGACGGGAGATTACACTATTTAGTCATGGTGTGTGAATATACCTGGTTGGGATACCTTAAAAAATGCATTAATATGTATATATTTGCTTGAGCTGATATTGTCAGCATCGCTGGCTCAATCGGTAGAGAGCTTAATTGTCAGCCTGAGGCATGCGGGTTCAAGCCCTGGTAACTGCACTATTTTTCTCACTTCATTTATTTTGTTTCATTTTCGTCAAGAATATGAAGACATTGTTAAAGCCATTTTTTTAATAATTATTTTGACTTTGCATTGTATCTGTAATGGTTTTTCATGTTTCGCTTTCGTTTTTATTTCATTTTTTTCCTCGGGTCCAGTATTAATTTATCTTTTACTAAATGCAATACTTAAACTCGTGTCAAAGATTTTCGACTTCACTCGGTGTGTCGGTTGACAACCTGTCAGTTTTGTCTGTCTCTGAGTAGGATGATGCATTTGGATATCTTATAGCGGTTGCTTGAAGACCGTTTATTGCATTAGCTAACGCCATTGTTTGTGTCAAAGTTAAAAGACAAATATACTACATGTATATTATATAAATTATGAACTCCTTGAAAACTTTCTGTATAAGGTATTTAATACGAGCCATATTAAATATTCATTATCATACCAACATCTTCACCAGTATGTTAACTAGTTGAAGCCATTACACGTTTATATATAGTTACACGCTGTTACTATGACTAACGACACTTAATTTTGACTAATAAATCGCTAATTATTAAATACATTTCAGGAAACTTTCGTGTGTAATATTACTTGAACAAGCGATTTGAAAAAAATATATAAAAAGTGATCATACCAAGGATCGAACCTGTAAAATTAAGTCTCAGAGGACATCGCCGTATCCATTGGGCCACGTATTGAGTTACTTACAGAAACTACTTATTTAACTTATGTTGTTATTGGATATGTATATGCATACCCTTTTAGGGTGAATCAACTTTGCTGCATAAATTAGTCACGGCTCAAAAAACATGGTTTATCTATAGTACATTTTGTGTGCATGCCTAAAGTAATGTACATACTTGTTGTCGCAGTATATATATAACTGAAAAAGTGTTTAGAAACTGTGGGTCAAACCCGAATAAACAAACGAACTATATGTTACTTATAGTAATATATAACTGGTTTTAAATAACTGTGGAAATGAATAGCGAATTTCCTCTAGATAGCAAAAGTTCAGTCTACAAGGAATGCTAAAAAATAAAAATAATGAAATTTCAATTTTACCAGTAGTGTGGTTTACGACATTCTTACAAAATGCTACCTTAACTTGAAGTCGTAAGCCAGTCTGAGACATTAGCCAATCGGGCTTTGATCCTTGGTGACGTCACATCCTCCTCCATAGCCAAATCGCTTCATGCCGCGTTCCATTAGACATGCGGCCTCTGGGACGCAGGTAACAATAAAAGCAAAAACAAAATCGTTCAGATTTTCGCTTGTTAAATTGCATAAATTTATAATTAGAATATGTACGTACCTTGACATATTTTTCTCTAATTTCTGTGGGTTCGCACGAGAATACTTCGCTCGTACAGCACCCACCACACCTCATAGCACGTGTACACGTGGGCCATACTGTGATGTCATTATCTGGATGACGTGGTATTACTATAGTAGACATACGTGGATTACATGGATCAAACCCAGCAATCTCGCTCTCCTCTGAAATGTTACGTTCAATATTTAATACAAGTTGAATGTGTGTACGGCGGAAAATTGTATCAGGCTTTTGTATACTAGGCCATGATAAAGCATATGATTTGTTTAAAATAGCATAGCCAAATTTTATCTGCAACGTCTGAAAAGTCCGCTGCATAAATCATATTGTATCAATTTTAATACTTGAATTCAATACACGCATATATCGAATACTTTACGCCGCATCTGGCACACCAAATTCGTCGTGCTAGTTTCGAGTCACCGAGACCCGCTTTTGAAGTTGTGAGCACGAGATCTTAGAATCTTAGAAGAATAAACGAATATACGTGGGTAGATCCAAAGGTAATGTCACTGTTCCACTGGCGAGTTTATTCGTTGGCGTACGTCAATAAAATTTATATCAAAATGTGAAGTAATTCAATTCTGATTAATATCATTTGTGTCATATTGTTTGAATATTAAAAAAGCATTATATAGACATTCAAAATATACCACTGACATCACGTCGCCGCACACGAAAATGACGTTATTTTGCCGGCGTATAATTACAGTTGATGAGACATGTGTGTATTTCTATGACCCTGGATCAAAACAGGCCGGTAACAATGACTTTTCCTCACTACATAAAAAGACTCTGGTATGTAAATGTGTTTAAAAAATGGGTGAACAGACATGAGCGCTGCATAGAACATCAATGACGGTACTTTGAAAAGGAATGATGTAAGAAACGTCAAATTTTGTTTACGACGTCGATAACGTCATTTGCTTGCGGCGATGTCCTTAAGTAGGTTTCCTATGTACACGTATATCTCAATAACAAATAATTGCATTGTTATGAAATTTGGCGATTATATTGGAAATAGATTAATGTAGCTGTGTGTAAAATTGCGTTGTTTTATTTAAATTATGCACGATTTTACAGCACCAGTGACATTACTTTTGGATCTGCCCACGTACATCATGCCAACACATTGTTGCGCACCATACTTATTTAGGAGTTATCTTCCCTTGATTACGACTCTTTACATATATGTCTATGTATAAGGAACAAGTATAGTGATATTTGGTGTTTTTGCATTATTCTGTTTCTACAAAGACAAAGATAGACAAACTTTGTACATAATATGTTATTGAATAAAGGTTTGCCCCAAACTGCAGTATATGTCTTTAAATATGTTATAACTAATAAATAAGTACAATATATTTACAGTTAGTGTTGTTACTGACACCAGCGATATATTGTTGTGATAGTATTTGAGAGGCAGTGATGTATATGTATCAATTAACGTAAATGGATTTTCACTCGGTCCGACCAGTACATGTTTACTCATACAAATGCTCACCTTTATCAGAAACGACCATTTTATTTCCTGTCTCGTCTGTTGGTATGGAATCCGTCAGCACTAGAAACGAAAATGATTGTAAGAGTTAGATTAATACGACAAATGAGACTCTATTGACGGTCGAGGAGTTGCTTTTTATGATGACATTTTGTGACAATCATAACCATTAAAAGAAAGAATCTCGCGATGCTTTGGGTCTAACATTTGTTTGAATAGGTTTTAAGAGTTTAAACAAGTGTCCGATTAGCGACAAGTCTCGGACCTGACCAGCATTTGGACAGGTAGTCCAATATTGATGATGTGATACAAAAATATACCATCTATTTTCTGTTTGTATAAGAACAATTTACTTACCATGCTCGCATTCTTCTGGGTCCATATCTAACAGTGTACAAAAGTCTGTCAGGTTTTTAATGCCTCGATTCTGCCACATATAGTCTTCCTGTAATATAAAGTGCTTATTTACTCATCATGTACGCCTAAGTTATAAAATTGTTCGAGCTTTTAGCACACTTGTTTTAAGGATTCGCAATGTGCTTGATATAAAACTATATTTGCTTCGGCAGATACCTGTTCAGACAATGGTTTTTATCTTTTGTGTACACATAAACTGCAACGTCACTGTCACAATATCTTAACTGGACTGTAGTATACACTGATCAGTTCATGCATTTGTGTAATCCAAGTGCACTTGTTTATCAAGTTTTCTTTCGTTTATCTTGCTATTAAAAAGTTGAACAATACCATCCCTATCCCACAACTCACATAGTCATTTCTCGTGAAATAATGTGTGATGATACGCTTATATTTTCAATAAAATATTAAATTAATCGTCAGTTAATTGCATGTGTGTATCATTAATTTTTCTTAAACATGTATACATGTACATGGCTTTGATTACAGTTTGAATTCAATGTCTTCTCTCAAAAGTATTTCAGGTTTTTGTAGTTAGTTGCATTGAACTTATCTGAAAAAACATTTAAATTGACTATGAAACAACTGACGCAAGACCATGATGCGGCCTCTCATCATGATAGAGAACATAATTAGTTACACATGATGGTGTCAAACTTGAGTCCCTCGCACAACCAGCCCAGTACTTGAACTATCGAGTTAACATGTCGGCCCCCGCACAATCAGCCCAGTACTTGAACTATCGAGTTAACATGTCGCACCCGCACAATCAGCCCAGCACTTGAACTATCGAGTTAACATGTCGCCCCCCGCACAACCAGCCGGGACTTGAACTATCGAGTTAACATGTCGCCCCCCGCACAATCAGCCCATCACTTGAACTATCGAGTTAACATGTCGGCCCCCGCACAACCAGTCCAGTACTTGAACTATCGAGTTAACATGTCGGCCCCCGCACAACCAGTCCAGTACTTGAACTATCGAGTTAACATGTCGGCCCACGCACAATCAGCCCAGTACTTGAACTATCGAGTTAACATGTCGGCCCCCGCACAACCAGCCCAGTACTTAAACTATCGAGTTAACATGTCGCCCCCGCACAATCAGCCCAGCACTTGAACTATCGAGTTAACATGTCGCCCCCCGCACAATCAGCCCATCACTTGAACTATCGAGTTAACATGTCGGCCCCCGCACAACCAGCCCAGTACTTGAACTATCGAGTTTACGTGTCGCCCCCGCACAACCAGTCCAGTACTTGAACTATCGAGTTTACATGTGGCCCCCCGCACAACCAGTCCAGTACTTGAACTATCGAGTTAACATGTCGCCCCCCGCACAACCAGCCCAGTACTTGAACTATCGAGTTAACATGTCGCCCCCGCACAACCAGCCCAGTACTTGAACTATCGAGTTTACGTGTCGCCCCCCCGCACAACCAGTCCAGTACTTGAACTATAGAGTTTACGTGTCGCCCCCGCACAACCAGTCCAGTACTTGAACTATCGAGTTAACGTGTCGCCCCCCCCCCCGCACAACCAGTCCAGTACTTGAACTATCGAGTTAACATGTCGGTTGGTTGAATCAGGGACAGTTTGTACATGAACGGACAAATAATGATACTTTGTTAATTAATGTCAGATAATGTCTACTAGATTATACAAAATTATTACATTTGTATAAGAAAATCGAATCTCAGAGACTTCGGACAGGGACAAAGACTATTGACCTACGCGACCAGGTCTGACCGCGCAGTGACTTTATATATCGATAATACAACTAGATATCGTTGTTTCCATTCCAATTGTTAGATATTCCAAATTAGGCATTCATCCACATCTTACAATTTGTGACCATTCTTGATAGGTTCAAACGGAGGGGCATAGATTGTAATCCGGAAATGATTTCATATCGAGATGAAAATCTGAAGGATATAATTTGTATCTCATCAATAGCCAGCCAGAGAGAAAGAGACGTGGTCACTGTCAGGTTGGAAAGTACGCCAATCTATAGGTACATTGTAACAATAGTATAACATTCCTATAACTCTCTTAGAAAATATTTTTCTCCATGTTCTATGTTAATTAGACGGACTCTTTATGTTCTAGCGGTCAAGCTCATTGGAAACACGCTCCTTGTTTTAGCGGTCAGGCTCATTGGACAAAACCTCAGTCTTACTTACAGTGGTCAGATTCGTGGACACAATCTCCTTGTTCTATTACTCAGACTTCATCCATATTATAGCGGTTATACTCAATGAACAAACTGTCCATGTTCTAGCGGTCAGGCTCAATGGACAAACTGTCCATGTTCTAGCGATCAGGCTCTATGGACAAACTGTCCATGTTCTAGCGGTCAGGCTCATTGGACAAACTACCCATGTTCTAGCGGTCAGGCTCATTGGACAAAATGTCCATGTTTTAGCAGTCAGGCTCTTTTGACAAACTGTCCATGTTCTAGCGGTAACGCCCAATGGACAAACTGCCCATGTTCTAGCGGTCAGACTCAATGGACAAACTGCATATGTTCTAGCGGTCAGGCTCATTGGACAAACTGCATATGTTCCAGCGGTCAGGCTCTTTGGACAAACTGTCCAAGTTTGACATTAGGACTTTTGTACACTCTCCGTGTTCTAGAGGCCAGTCCCATTGGACAATACCCTCATATCCATAATCGTTCAGAAATTGTAATACTAAGCTTGATTGTCATACTGTTAATAAATACTAATAATTACGATAGACAGTATCATAAGATGACAAAGATGGTCCTACATCGCTCATGTGGAACCATCTACATGTATATACCAGTAACCTTGCAAGAGGTTCACACAGTACTCGTTCCTATCAAAATTAACCAATTTCGATTCACTGATTTTGAAAAACATCATGCATAGGCCTACGTAATTTCCAATGAGGAATATTCAAACCCAAGGAGAGATTATCTTGAAATGCGGTTGTCGTTAACTAAATGAGGTTCCAACCTATTTCATTTAGTTAGTCTTCATGTACATTGTCATAAACTGCCCGGACTTTAACCCAGAACTTTGTACAGCACATAATACACTGTAGTGTTTTAAATTTCTTGTACTATCTCCCACCATACTTATAATCCGATGTAGATCTATATAATATACACTAATAGGGTAAAGTCTAATTGTGATGCAAAATGTAAAATTAAGTCTGTATAAAATAATTTAGTTAAGCATGTGTTTGTTAAATGATTGAAAGTGTGACACTAGTTTCTAAATACCCTAATTCACGCCTTTATCTACATATATGTTTAATGGCCTGCCGGTTGGTATTTCTCTGTACTCCGTAGCCGGCCTTAAACAAAATCCCATTTGTAACCTGCCTGATGCGGCGCAAACCTAATTTCATCCGCAATACGACTTTGGAACACAGATCGCTAAAAGGGCTAGCTGACAAGTTAAGAACTGCATACAATAAGTCTGTACAACCGTATGGTATTTTTTTTCGCATATTAAAAAAATAAAGTCAACTGGTGTCAGTGGTGTGACAAGATATCCCATAGGTTGCAAACAGACAGTAAATGGACAACCACAAACAAGGACAGCCGTTTAACGGAAGGCAAAGTGGCACACGTATTTTCGTATTTAAAAACAACTTAGAAATAAGTAATTTGAAGAAGGCTTATATGCCGATACGTCATTAAATGAGTGAACTCTGTTGTGTTTCAAACTAAGAAGACAAAACATACCGAGTTGACAACATTATGGGCTGTCCCAATATTAGCGAATTCTATAAAACATAATTTTATTATACTTAAAAAAATATCGAAAATACGCACATGTATGTAATTGGTATGTTAATAAATTGTTATAATACAATATGTAATAAGAAAAATGTATGCAACACCGTTCAACTGTCATTTTGTATTTCGATCCGCAACTACATTTTACTTATATAAATATGTTTTTTAATATTTTTATACATTTTACTTGTCTTCTTATAAAATTCAAAAAGTGACGTAAATTGATTACAGGATCTATATGCAGTGAACTCCATTTGTCATAATACAGTTTATAAACTAAAACAAGGCACGTCTTTAAAAATAATAATAGGTATTCTTGAATTAATCAAACATTTTACAACTTTATATTCAGCTCCAAGAAGTCAGGCCTGTTTTATTGTTTAATTGGATAAAAATAAATAAAACGCATAATACAGTTTATAAACTAAAACACGACACGTCTTAAAAAATAATAATTGGTATTCTTGAATTAATCAAAAACTTTATATTCAGCTCCAAGAAGTCAGGTCTGTTTTCAAGTATTGTTCAATTGGATAAAAAATAAATAAAACAACTTACGCCAAATCCAGCCACTGCTTGCACGTAGCACAAACCAAGCAGTCCAATAAAAACGAATATTTTCATTTTTTAAAACGTTCGTAAAACAATGTAACTATACAATAACTGAGTTCGTTTATATTTGATAGAAGACGTAAACACTTATGCTTGAATCACAGTGATATCTCAATCATTTATAGTGTAGCGGTATCTCTATCAGGTGATGCGCTTTCACTATCTATCATCCACTCTCTAACACTGCGTACAGTATCTACTCGGGGAGCACAAGGGATGTTCTTCGACGTTCAGTATTACAACATTTTGTTACATGGAAAGACGATTTTCGGAGACAATACAGTCACCTTTTTATAATAACAATGTACACCAATCACCCAAGGGGTGTTCTTCTACGTTCGGTAGTACAACAGTTTGTTACATGGGAATACGATTTTCGGAGAGAATACAGTCACCTTTTATAATACCATGTACACCAATCACACAAGGGATATTCTTCGATGTTCGGTATTACAACCACATCACACTGGCTCGAAGTATTTTTTTCAAAGTCCCATAAAAACAAAAGTACAAGCTATGTACCACATTTTAACCCGATTTGCTTCCCATGTACAATATTGCGAAATATACCACTAACATGTCATTAAGAATCATTTTGTGGGTTTCGTGGTTGGTGCAGTAAACATGGAAACGAAGTTCGTGGTTTGTACAGTAGATTCGGGGACAAACTTGGACTTCTGTATTGCTTGCAATTCAGTACGTCATATCTCGATTTGTTCAATTACGTCATTTTACTTAATGAAACTGGGTCACTCGTTTTAAGGTTTTCAGATTTTTTGTTGCTGAAATCGGGCCTTTCTACGTTTTAATACTGTTACTTAACTTTTAGACTGTAGGCTGCTAAAACTATGTAGTTCAGCAGTTTTACTGTTGTTACTAGGTCATTCAGCGTAGGCATTCCGCCTTTTGGTTGCTGTATCTTTTCTACTGGGTCATTCAGCTAGTTATAATTTATTATACTTTTCGACAGCTTGGACTTGGGCGGATCTGCGCTTGTTTAGTTGGGCATTGTGCTTTGTGTGTTTTTAATGTTTTCTGTGCTCGGCTGGTTAAGTTGAGTGCTGCCTTCCCTGTTAGACTTAATATACTGTTTTTGATACGTTTGTAATGTTTTGCTTATTTCGTTACCAGTTCTCTGATTGGTTGATTCGGACGTCGTGTCTCTACAACCACTGAACCGACCAATCAGATAGTCGCTTATATAACACACTCCTAGCAATGGTGTGTCACATGATTTCTGGCTGCGTTCGGAGATTAGTATTGTAACTAAATTGCTGGCTTAGAATTAGAAGGTTATGCATATCTCAAGGCGCTTCTTATGAGCCGATTTTCATGAAAGTCGGAAGTGGTCATGTTGACCAAACTGAAGTGTAAAAAGTTTGTTTCTTGTTTTCTTAAAATATTGTTTTTGTACTTACAACCTTTTAATTCTAAGCCAGCGAAATGTGCACTAGTTTGATGTTGGTATTTTTGTTATTGTAAGTTATTTAACCATATTTAGCTTAGTCAGACAGTGCTTCCATATCACCAACCAACCACCCATATATGTCGCCAACATCTGACCACCCATGCCTAATATAAAAGATCGGTTGTTTCCCCTCCCCAACCAATGCCATTTCGGGTTGAGTATACATAGGTAGGAAAACAGATATAAATGTATGTATGTTGTTTTACAGAAATAATTGAACGACTTTCGATAATGTCATCCCATTTTAGTTTGAATTCTCGATGCTATTTCAAGTTCGGATAGGGGAGACATAACGAATTGATATTTACAATATTTTCAATTACAACATTTAAATTTAGACCATTGTAATTCAACATGTAGATATTCTATACATCTGATTCCACGACAATTCGTCAAAAGTGTCGCAGTACTAAATTTTCATTCGTCCAATAGTCACATCAAACGCTTCGACGAATGGTCGCAGTAGACCTAATGACTTATTCGGCGACTTGTATTCGATGAAATTTCTTACGACGAACTTTGTCGTGCACCGAATATCTGTATGCGTAAATAGTTGCACATGTAGCTATACATAGTTTAATTTCTGTATATAACAAATATCATGATTGTATTATGTCGGCGCCTTTTTAAGTAGTGTATCAAGTGGTTGTAAAGTAGGCAACTATTTCTGGAAAAACAATTGCAATGAATGTATTGACATGTTACTAAACAGAAACACACAATGTTTACATAAGTCAAGGGTATGTGAAACTATGATTGTAGGACATAATCCCCCTCGGACAAAATCCCCTTCACCTACCCGGAAAAAATCCCCTTCATAGTTTTTTAGGGTGGACAAAATCCCCTTCATGTAATTTCATGGCTGGACAAAATCCCCTTCAGACATAATCCCCTACTGCCAAATCATCTGTACTAAAAAACTACTATTCCTTAGACCGTATGTTGTTCACTTAATCTAGAAGTTCTACTACATCTTCCTATAAAACTTTGTTAAATTGTGTGACAGAAGGACATTTGTGATATAGAAACAATCCATGAACAGCATATGATAGGATGGGAGTGTTTATGAAAACTCATTGTTTGAATTCTTTATGTTTGGTGTAAGAACATATCAAACTTCTAGCTGTATGAAGTGTCCCAACTTTTGTCGCAGTCAGACGACAACGTAATGACTATATATCATATGGTCCACGTATATAGAATGCATCCAAGAGGTTGTATGTGTACATAAGTACCATCTGTCCTACCCCTGTACCTCAATGTTCTTAAAGTTTGGTTTAGATCATGATGTTTCTGCGTCATACAATCGATACAGCACATCAATCGTGAAAAACAACATTATACTATTTTTGTTTGTTTCGATTTCTACTATGGTGATATCTCGATTTTGATAGTCTTATCAAGAACTGCTGGCAACACGCTTAACGTGATATCTATACTTAACACAGAAAATAACAAGAGAAGAATTAAACGAGGATAATTCGATGGCTTAAAAGAAGTATAGGTTGCAAGTGTACTGCAATGTTATTTTGGACAAACAAGAAACAACTTACTGAAAACTATCATTTAATTATGGAAAAACATTTTTTTACTTCAGTTTGGTCAACATGACCTGTTACGATCGATTTTAATAAAATAATAGTTTCGTAAGAAGCGCCATGTGATGCAGATTCCAAATATGTATGGGTCGTATAATAAGGTCGTCAGTAGCATTTATATTCTTTTAAGTCAGCGAATTATACATTACAAATTATGATGTCAAAACCGTCCCCAAGTTATTATAAAGTTACTTAGATAACTGCTTGAATATGCATAGTTGCCATTAGTGCATGCACCTTTGTATTTTGTCCAATCTCCAACCATTACTAGGATTTAAGGGTGTATGAAAGTTAAAACTGCCCATTTATAAATTCAAGAACATTCAATACAGACAGCAACTTGAAATGTTTTCATGTTATTATCGGTCGTTGTAGCGCATGTTGTGTAACGAACCCACACGTGGTATCAATGGGGGTTACCACAAACCCAGCAACCAATGAGGATCAATCGTGAAAACTCGGTCATTTCCGTTTGTCGCCGGTAAATTGCAATGTGGTAAGAATACACTGATACTCAGTAATTATTTTGTCAGCAGTTTTTGAGATTAGCTATTCAAGTTTGTTACTTTCTAATCTATAAATGTTTTGTATGAACTATACAAGTTTTCAATGTAAGTACACTGTACATAAAAAGTTACATTGGCGGCCACAAATAAGTTTGTCATACTTCTATTTCTATTGGTCGGATATATACGTACCAAGTTGCTATCTTAAATTACAATATCAAAATTATTTGACATAAAACGATTCACTCAGCTTTTTGGCGACGAAGTTCATATCTCCTTTAGTTTTGTGTTGGGAATTGTGCCGAGTACTTGTGATATGTGATGTTTTTTCTGTACATGTCTGTTAAAGTTGGGTGCTCATGCCTTCCCTGTAAGAGTATCTATTATCATCTTCATGTAATAAGATCGTCAGAAAATCTTACGTGTTGGTATTACAAATAACTGTGCCAGGGTCTACGCGTAATAGTTTCGGCAGGGTTATGTGGGTCGAAGGTTTCGATCCCGAAAGGGGTCAATTTTGATATATAGCCGGTTGGCAAACCGAGTTTTATAAATATCGGAGTAGGGAAATAAATGTCCTCGGAAAGTGCAGCCGTGTTTCATAAACCAAATTGGCTTGCCCTTCAAATAGGGATGAAATTATAATAAATAAATAGTTTATTTTTATAAATGATGATTACTTATATACTAGTACACAGTTTATGTTAATACAATTTATATACAACTCGACACTGATGTTGGCACCGTTTTAAAGTTGACGAGTATACGTGTTACTTCACGCATGTTTCCTAGAACAATAAATGATTACCCAGATAATACTAGCACATTATTCTTATTGTTATCAGTACTTCCGTGAGTTTCATTATAAAAACAAGAACATCAATTTCTAATGCTCTACATTTGAATTCTGAGAAATCATGGTGGCCTGGCAAGAAATCAACAACATAGGTTACCAAGAGGCATCTAAACACGTACTCGTTGTTTTTATTTGAAAATGAATTTCGATATCAACAAACTATGTCATGTGTTGCACGTATACAAGCTCCGACAAAATGTAAAGTTTTGTTTACAAACCCCTTTGGTCTGTATTCATTGGTGATGTAGCAAGAACTACAAGAGGTCATGGTCTATACCTGTTGACAATATGGGTGAACATATGTGCAGCCTGACTGGGGCTCGAACCCGTGACCCTCTCTCGACTGTCAACCTTAGTACTCGTATAATAAACACATGTTCGAAACACAGGTGCAAGACACAAAATCAAATTTGGATATACAGGGTGTTAAAAAAGTTCGTTATCAAAATTCAAATTTATGTAAAGGTTTTTTTGAGCTATGTACACAGTAGACAATGCTAATTCCTTACTATAATAGCTTCATTCAATGCCAGAGAGATAAGAACAATGGTAGAACCCTCTGGATTTCAACCTGAAAATTTTACCCTCTTCTGAGGTCAGAAAATAAAAATATCGAAACTAAAGCATTGAGAGCGAACTTTTTTAACACACTGTATATGCCAAGTATGTCCTATTTCTGTTTATATGACACAATAGGCCTATATAGCTAAACTTAAATTTGTGTCTTGCACCTGTGGTTCCAGAATAAAAGAATCCGTCGGGAGCTTCTAACAGTTTTGAAGTGTCGGATAAGGAATGGGTCAAAGTGTACTCGGGACTTATTTTCACATGTAGCATTGGTTTGGTGCACATTGTTCAAAGAACGTCACAGTTTCGTCAGCCTTGTCGGAATATAAGACATCATTCAGCAGTTTGTTGAACACATTCGTCTGTTGTTTGTGATGAATACGACGTATTAATATTCCGAGCACCGACTGTTCAAAATGGTGGCATGTGTTCGAGTTACAAACGTCAGTATTTTGAGTACGAGTTGATGTTGGTGCGATACAGTCAATATTTAGAGCACACGTGACCCAAGCGGAAACGATAGCTCGGCTCTCTGTTGTGTAGAACAACACTAGACTGTCTGTTTGAATCATATCGAATGCATGGAATTTACACGTGTCTTCTCCGATATATTTAAATAAGTTTATATGAGTATGTTTTGTGAGTTTTGATGTTGGATCCGTTCCGTACACGATACCATACTCCTGTGATGCTGCAATGAGGTCCGTCAGACCAGTAGAACTAGTGTTAGACTTGAAACGTGTTGAAGCATCCAACCACACAACCTTCCCAAACTCGACCAATATCACCTGGAAAATAAATAAGACATGTACATGTAGTTCATACAATATCAAAACCAAAATTGTCACATACAAGTATAGGACGTACTTTGTAGCGGTTAAGTCTAATTTTTCTCTTGTTAATTTTTTGTTAGTTTGTCATTGTGACTCTCAGTTGTATTTTTTATGTGTTCCTTTATATGCCTATCGTGGTAGTGTTTTATCAAAGCACTTACAAAAATCTTAAAGTTACGCTCAAATTTAATTTTTTTATTATTCTTTAACAACTGCAAGTTGGTGAGGGATATGGTTTGTAGGAGTTTTTTTACTGAAGCATTATTAGCATTGCAGCTCCATTTATCACACTTTATAATTGTAATCAAATTATAAAGAATTTAAATTTGATCGTAAGTTTACGATTTCCGGAAGTCCTTTGATAAAACAGTAGGCCAACCCTGCTGTTTCTGTTAAGTGTTGGCTTCCCTGGCCAATTTGTTATTATTTTACGTAATAAAAAACCACAAGCTTTGACACACGTTTTCACATGGTCAAAATAATGTTTATAGAATTTACAATTATTTATATAGATATACATATTGTTCCCGATCTTTTATAGAAGCTTACAGTACCTATAATACGGTCTTCCATCGCTTATCATTAAATGTTCATTTTACCCTGGACAAAACTGTGTATTTTTCTTCAGTGAATTAAATACATTTTTGATGAATAGTCTATTACTAATATGCATCATTTGTTGCTTGAAGTTCAAATTAGCCATATAAACGAGGGTTTTGGTGTAATTAGTAATTACTGGTTATAAAATATATTAATAAAATTGTATTTACGTAATAGATAAGCACTTTTCAAAATGTCAGCCCCAGTTAGTTGAATATAAAATGTTACAAAATTTGTCATTTCATGTGTCATATAAAGTATGTAATTAAGGTCATGCCAATCCATTGATTTAAGTGGTGATGTCGTTTGACTAAATTGTTTCCTTTGGCAATAAACTGGATAGCAGACAATAAACTGGCAATAAAATAAATAACCGGCGTATAAAACGACGTATTCATGACAGACAAGTAAGAGAAATACAATTTGACAGGGTACTCACGGTTTTATCAAAGCATTTCCGAAATTCTTAAACATACGTTCAAATTTAAATTCTTTATTATTCTTTAACAACTGCAAATTGGGGACAGCTAGGTATGGCTTGTAGGAGTTCATTAAGTGAATCATATAAAGTATTGCAAATCAATTTACCATATCTGGTAGTTGTAACGCTACAAGACTTACAAATAATTCAAATTGAACCGTAAGTTAAGGTTTCCGTAAGTGCTTTGATAAATCAGTACCCTGAAGTACATGGAATGACTTACTTGAATCATGATAGGTTTCCAGGCTTGTATGTTTTTATTCCTTATATGTGAGGGGAATTCTTTAAAAGCAAATACACGTATTTCACATCTACACCCTTTACTCTGTAACACAAGGAAACAACGTTTAAAACTATTGCGCTGGCTTAGAATGAGAAGGTCATAGTCTAAAACACTGGTATACAACATTGCATTGTTGTCATGTTGCTGACTTAGAATGAGAAGGTACAAAATCAATATTTTGAGAAACAAGAATAAACTGTCTGGAAACTACTCTTAACTTATGGCAAAACAAGCTTTTTAAACTTCAGTTTGGTCAACATGACCGGTTCCGATTTTCATGAAAATAGGCTCATAAGAAGCGCCTTGAGATGCAGATTTCAAAAAAGCACGAGTCTTCTAATTCTAAGCCAGCGAATGAAGCAAAATAATGTACATGTTGTCTACTTGCAAACTGTGGGCAAAATTTGAGTTCGTATGTGGTGAGTACCACCTCCGTACAGATGTGAGATAACGCAAGCATGACGTAGCACTTTAACGCCACATTATCTCTCCTAAAAAACTTTTTTCCCAATCACCCAGTAAATAGACTAAATACAGACAATTAGGATGTTTTTCAGAAACGACCAATAACTAACGATAGAATGTAAGCTATGTCTGTCTATATAGTATGCCGAAAATCATAATAATAATAATAATTATTGGACTTTAATCAGAATATTGCATTTTAGTCTAAAGGAAAGCCATACTTTATGTCAGGCCTATATTTATCAAATCACAAGTTGCCGTTATTATTTACAATGTGAGCAAGAAGGACAATGTAATAAGTGATACGACCACCTATATATATCAAATACCTGCATGAGTTTCTTCTGTCTTCGTGTTAGCCCAATGTCAAACACTACAATCTTCATTTCCCTGTATTGTGGGTTGTTTAAAATGTAGTCATGGAATGACTTGAAGAGACCCTGCGATAGTGGATACATGTGTCTATCAAGGGCCATAACCAGGACGGGGTGTGGTTCATTCTTTAGAGAGTGGTTGAACCTCTCCCCTAGTTTCCACATGTATTGTCCAGCTACACCTCGGGGATAGTTCCTTATAACCTCCAGATTCTCCTGTACCGTGGTGTTGAATGTTTCCGTACATGCCGCGCCATAGTCTAAAACAATGGTATACAACAATGAACATCGTATTGTTGTCATGTCGCTGGCTTAGAATGAGAAGTTCGTAAGTACAAAACTAATATTTTGAGAAAACAAGAAAAAAACTGTGTGAAAACTACTTTTTACTTATGGAAAAACAAGCTTTTTAAACTTCAGTTTGGTCAACATGATCACTTCCGATTTTCAAGACAATAGGCGAATAAGAAGCGCATTGAGGTGCAGATCTTAAATAATTATGCACAAGTCTTATAAGGTCGTAAGTAGGCCTACCTACGACCTTCTATTTCTAAGATAGTGTTGTATAGGGTTATTAAAACGATATTATACATGTCGCGTGTATTACGCCGTCAAATTTATACCATACTTTTTCTTCAACTTCTTCCTCATTTTCTACCTCTTCTTCTTTTTTCCGACACTTAGATTAAGAAATCAGGAAAATGTCATCATAACGTCGTAGGCGATTGTTGACTTTGACGGTTCTGTGGGTCGCGCGGCCAACGTACGTATTAGGACTACCAACGTATTAGGCCAACCAACGAGGTTTGTCATATTTGGTAAAACTATATGCATAAATATATCGTTTGACCTTACCTTTATTATCTGAATCGTCAAGGTTTTTGGATGGTTCTAAGTTATTAAGTTCTGTGACGTCTTTAAGGCTGTCATTACGAGTAGAGTCAATGGTTGGTATTGCTTCCAGGTTCCCACCAACCATGTATTGTGCGCCATGTCCGAAATTTGAATAGAAATAATCTTTAACTGTGGCTATAAAACAAAACAACACGGCTTCAGATTGATTTTCATTATATGTTCTCTCTTTTCTACGTAAACCTTTATCACATGAGAGAAGATTATTATACATGTATGTCACAACAATGAATTGACCGTTTCAATGAATTTGTAGCATTACAGTTTGAGTAATGAACACATCGACAGTCTAATGGTATAGATAGAACCTGACCTCTGAGTCGTAACCAGTAGGATATATATATATATACATATTATATATATGTACTTGTAGTCATGATACAGAATCAATGGCTCAATACTCGTTTTCGACCTATCTTCATAAATTGCAATAAAGGCAGATTGTCCTGAATTAACACATTACCAACACTTATAATTACCTAGTTGATAGAAGAAGACTATATATACGATGATGGAAAAAGATCCGACAACAAGTATACCACGTATGTACATGTATGTTGGAGTACCATGCTTTGTCATTCCACCGTGCACGTGTTCCTGTTGTAACATTGGCGCACTCTACCAAGTTCTGTAAGAAGATATAAAACGTGTACTTAGTTAAATCAAATTCATCTACTTGAATACGCATATAATACATCCATGCATATTTTAAAAACATTTGTCGAAGGCAAAATGAACACAAGAAATAATCATACAATTACATTATTATGTTATCCAATATGAGGTCATCCATATGCTCAGTGAGTTACTGTAAGTCAACGAATATTATATTCCATGTCTGCCTCTGTTTTAGAATTCGGCAAACACAATTATTTCAATTTGATCGATACCAATTCTCAGTATTCACACATCTTACGACAATCCGCTAAACAGTGATGTTGTACATCAAAAGTCTTTAAAAGAGACTCGCTAGTCATAAACGCTCATCTATACTTCAAGATCGTTAAACAAAATCAGTCACTTGGAGACGACTAGGTCACCGAAACAGGGTCAAGTCATAGAAACATTATAACACATAGACCGATAGAGCATTATACCAGCGGCATTTTGATGCCGCACCCTGGGTTCGAAGCGGGCACTATACCAGCGACATTGTTATGTCGCGCACTGGGTTTGAACTCTCTAGCCTCTCGCTCACAAGAGAGTCTCTTTATCCACTCTACCACCGAGGCCGGTGGTTGTCTTAAAGACAAATTTGCATTACACAACAAGTATTTTAAGAGACATGATGATGCATTTACATGTGCTGGGGTGGTATTCAATATTGATTATACATGACTTAAGGATAAGGACAACCAATCAGATCACACCATACAGTATTAAACTCTTGGTCTGTAACAGGCGATATGATTGGCTATCCTTATTCTCCAATTAAAGAAGATCAATATTGAATACCATCCAGAACAGCGTTACAAGTAAACGCAAATTACACAATAATTTATGGGACATTGTCAATGGTCATCTGAAAGATGGACATTCATCTTCATCAATACACGAACTAAGAAACCGATCTTAACTGTCAATCATTAAACGAGCAGACATAGTCGAGCTAAACTCGTGTTAAACTTCGTGCACATTGAACATTGTTATTACCTACATGAATATAGTGAAATTTTTAAATGAAATATTATACATTGCCCGAGGACACGGAGTTTATCAATATATTTAAATGTTAGTTACTGTCCATAAAAGTTTATTATACGACGCAATTTAATTAATTAAGTGTGAACTTAAACTATAATGACTTTAATTCAAACATGCACCTCGTGGTTTATGGACATCTTTATGTGTATGTCCATAACAACCAGCGTTGGTAGCGCTTCAAAGAAGGGATATTATCTAAATTTCTGTATTTGAATTTATTGTATGTCCGTGTTCGAAGCTACAGCTATGAAAGGACGTCAACTCTATGTTCAATTAAAAGTTCAGTTTGTCTCAATTGACATGTACGATAGTGACCGGTGTACACATAACTTTGTTCTCTCAAAAGTAAATCGGTATTCAGTCAGATAGTTGTTGTCACTAAGGCTATGCACTTAGTCAGTTTAAAGCGAAAACAGACAGATGAAGGGCGACAATACGACACCAAACGTCTGTCGTATCTTCGCTTCTTCGTTGCGAAAATGTAACAATGCGAAAACACGACAAAGTCGACTTTTTCGCATTGTTACATTTTCGCTTAGTCGCCACAGCATACCTAGTAGTAAATTTCTTACTCTGAACATTCTGTATCCAGTCATTTTAATTTTATCTTTGGTACTGAAGTTGTAGTTACGCAAGTTGGTTATCGAATCATTCGACAACATTTGCCCCCAATTCGGACACTATATCTTGTACTGCAATAAGGGAGTATTGTCAATACCCGGTGGCACAGTGGCGGCGCAGGAAATAGTGTATTCATCACGTGCGCACGTATAAGTATATGACATGTGACACACTTTGGTCCATCAACTATGCCCTGACGTGTCCTGTTGATCAAGAAACTCTTGATTAAGTGGAGAGTGCTTCCTCGAATTCTATTGTCGTGTCGTTTAGATTAAACATGATTGACAATACATGAACATCATGTACATGTTTATGGAAGTAGTGTAGTTTGTGTAATGCTTTGCTGTTTAAAGTGCTCCAGTAGCACTGCGTCTATTAGTTCCCCCCTCCTATAGGCATACAACAAATCATATATGGTAAGTGCCATCTGGGTCTCTGTTGATCTCGATTTTTTAATGAAACCATGCTGTTGGTCTAAAACTACACCTAGTGGTTTTGAAAACGCAACATTTCAGAACTCAATATAACTTGTATTTAGTGATTTATATTTCTGAATTAAATGTTGTGTGTGTTCTATTGACTACCCGTGGATTTTAACTTGACGTTCAATCAAATTAAATTCACTACAGCGGTGCATCGAACCATTAAATGGCAAAAACCGAAAAATGACCAAGCAATTGATGAGGAATTTTCGATCGATCGACAGATTTAAAAAGTTAGTAGTTTTCCACTCAGCAACATGGTGGTACATGTATTTAACTTAAAAATGCGTAGTCTCGCAATGTTTTGGGTTTACGTCAAATGACTAATAATTTTATAGTCAATGGGAAGTAATTCTGATTACACACAGAGTGGGAAAAGTCGGGTTTTTAAACCTAACTTGAGCTTCATATTTATCAGATTGTTGGGTTATTTCTGTGTCCATGATAAGCGCGGACACTTGTACACGAACTTTATCGGCAAAATAGCTACATAACCACAAACACCGAAGAACGAAGACACATAATTTGCAATATTTACTTTGTTTATTATATGTCTAAATTAAATTTTGTTTATAAGCGTAAATGTAAATAACAGTAAACTCATACGCAGTGATCTACATTTGCGCTACGCTGTAGTTTTTACATTTCTGCATTTTTACAATTCAAATGCCCGAGTTTAAACCAACCAAAATATAAAAAACTGTTTTGCAGGTGGAGATTTTACTAGATCTATGGCGTTTTGATTATTTACATTTTGCAAAGAATTCTTTATAATTATGATCTTTGTGTTTTGGCATTTTTTAATGGAGAGGGTCGATATCTAAGGAATAACTTGTGGTCCGATCCTTTTGTAATGAATGCGATATTGTTAAACTTTCTCTGATTCACTTTGATGATATGCTTCTATTCTTTCTAAAATCTAGTGTAGGCCTATTTATAAATATGCACGCAAACCATTTGTTCCGTTGTTAATAAATGATATCCGTTTGGATTTGAACCAGCTTATTAAGCTTCGATAAAAAACTAAAGCCAACAAAGAACCAAAGATACCGAACTTGTACATTCCGTTAATGTACCATGCCGCTAAATAAAGACTTCGTTTCATTTTCGTATAATTCCATTTCGTGTTTAGTTTCTGACCGGAACCGGAAACAATAAAATCCGAAAAACAACAAACTGCGCGAAATTATGTGAAAATGGAACTTGTTTACAGTATAGACGTTTTACAAAAGCAGGTTTTGAAGGACTGGGTGTCAGAAGAACGTACTTCTATCAGTCTGTCATGTCGCAATATCCTGGCATTGCTGAAACAAGTGGAAAATTCTAGCAGGTTGTTGTCCGTTGTCTACCGGCTTTTACCCCACCCACTTTTTGTACAATGGGTTATGATAAAACATGTTTATGTCTTTAATTGACCTAATTATTGAGGTATATTTAGGATAGTACACAACCAAGTTATTGTAGAAATGTGGCCCCCAGTTGGTTGCGAAATGCAATAGAGTCCTGAAGAGAAAAATTTGCTGCCAGACCGAAATGGACGCTTGTCGATTTTGTCCGATGGCTTTCGCCATAATTGGTGTATCCTATATCTCATTATGTAGTGACAAAATGTAGCTTTGCACAGACCAATGAAAATATTGCGGAGCTATGGTCCGTTGTTGGATACTTGCATTTTTCAAGGTTTTTGTGTCAATAACCTTTCCAATTTTTCTGTCATTTCAGCTCTCATTATGATAGACAATACGAGGTAGTTGTGTTTGATATAGATAAACCATGGGAGCCGTATCATGTGACCACCGTATCCAAACAGCTCTTACATATAGTATGGGATACGACGGGCAGCAAACTACTCCTCATTGATGTTGATGGTGAATGTCAAGTTTGGGCAATGAAGGTATAACTTGTTTTGTTTTGTTAAACTAATGTAGGCATTTGTGAACCTATTTTTAAACTGATATAGTCTGAAAATATTAACATAATGCATCAGTCAAGCCACACCCCCAACCCCTTGGAAGCGCGGATGATCTGTCCCGTGTTTTTATCTTTCCAATGTCCCTGCATTGCCGTATGAGTGCAGTGCTTTTGTTTTGCATCAAAATAGCGGGGAAATATACTGTATAGTTGTGACTATACATGTGAGGTTTAGGGTGGGCAATTTGCAGTGTTTTACCATATTTATGCCAGGGGGCAGGGATTTTACCAGTGGTTTGAAAAAGCAAAAGTAAAAATCCCTGCCATTCCCTGAGATAGGAGACGGGGCACGGTTTCAATTGACTGGTGCATAAGAGGCAAAATTAACAATAAAAATCAGTAATTTTCAAGGCGACTGTGTAAGTTTGAATATGACATTTGTGTGATGATTTGATTATTTGAAAATAACAAACAGTTAAAAAATTTTGGCTGCCCTGCTAATATTGTGACAAGCAATGAATTTACTAAATTATAAAACCAAAACATATGTGAACAGTGTTACAGTCTACAATATTATATTTTATACTTGTATTTCTCTTTCCTAAGGATCATATATTGAATGACTGGATGTGTGTTGGTTCTGTATCTAACGTAGGTGAGGAGATCCTGGCTGTTATGTGGTTTCATAATGGTCTCCAGGTAAGTGCTCTCTGTTGTTCTGTATCTAACGTAGGAGAGGAGATCCTGGCTGTCATGTGGTTTCATAACGGTCTCCAGGTAAGTGCTCTCTGTTGTTCTGTATGTAACGTAGGTGAGGAGATCCTGGCTGTCATATGGTTTCATAACGGTCTCCAGGTAAGTGCTCTCTGTTCTGTATCTAATGTAGGAGAGGAGATCCTGGCTGTCATGTGGTTTCATAATGGTCTCCAGGTAAGTGCTCTCTGTTGTTCTGTATCTAATGTAGGAGAGGAGATCCTGGCTGTCATATGGTTTCATAATGGTCTCCAGGTAAGTGCTCTCTGTTGTTCTGTATGTATCGTAGGAGAGGAGATCCTGGTTGTCATGTGGTTTCATAATGGTCTCCAGGTAAGTGCTCTCTGTTATTCTGTATCTAATGTAGGTGAGGAGATCCTGGCTGTCATGTGGTTTCATAACGGTCTCCAGGTAAGTGCTCTCTGTTGTTCTGTATCTAACGTAGGTGAGGAGATCCTGGCTGTCATGTGGTTTCATAACGGTCTCCAGGTAAGTGCTCTCTGTTGTTCTGTATCTAATGTAGGTGAGGAGATCCTGGCTGTCATGTGGTTTCATAACGGTCTCCAGGTAAGTGCTCTCTGTTGTTCTGTATCTAACGTAGGTGAGGAGATCCTGGCTGTCATGTGGTTTCATAACGGTCTCCAGGTAAGTGCTCTCTGTTGTTCTGTATCTAATGTAGGAGAGGAGATCCTGGCTGTCATGTGGTTTCATAATGGTCTCCAGGTAAGTGCTCTCTGTTGTTCTGTATCTAACGTAGGTGAGGAGATCCTGGCTGTCATGTGGTTTCATAATGGTCTCCAGGTAAGTGCTCTCTGTTGTTCTGTATCTAACGTAGGTGAGGAGATCCTGGCTGTCATGTGGTTTCATAATGGTCTCCAGGTAAGTGCTCTCTGTTGTTCTGTATCTAATGTAGGAGAGGAGATCCTGTCTGTCATGTGGTTTCATAACGGTCTCCAGGTAAGTGCTCTCTGTTGTTCTGTATCTAACGTAGGTGAGGAGATCCTGGCTGTCATGTGGTTTCATAACGGTCTCCAGGTAAGTGCTCTCTGTTGTTCTGTATCTAATGTAGGAGAGGAGATCCTGGCTGTCATGTGGTTTCATAACGGTCTCCAGGTAAGTGCTCTCTGTTGTTCTGTATCTAACGTAGGTGAGGAGATCCTGGCTGTCATGTGGTTTCATAACGGTCTCCAGGTAAGTGCTCTCTGTTGTTCTGTATCTAACGTAGGAGAGGAGATTCTGTCTGTCATGTGGTTTCATAACGGTCTCCAGGTAAGTGCTCTCTGTTGTTGTTCTATAAAACTGCTATTTCCCCTTATATCACAAAGACGAAATGGATAAAAGCATGCAAGTCATAATAACTTGGGAAGAAACGTACAGTATGAATTTTGACACTAATACTACACCAAACAACATTTGAAACATTTATTAATAGGGAGAGTAAATTGTGCACTGATGTCATGTTTTAAAATTAGTGTTTAAAGTTTAACCTTTTCAGCTGTTCAATAAAATGTTTCTCAGTATTGGATTCCTGTATACAGAATAAAATATTTTTGAAAAAAAGTTTCATTTAGATTATAATGGCTCACTGAAGGCACTGCTCATGTGGTGAATATTTCTTACTGGTACATGTATGATATTTACTGTATGTATTCACATTTCAGATTATATTTGATTCAATATTTCAGATTATATTTGATCCAATATTTCAGATTATATTTGATCCAATATTTCAGATTATATTTGATGCAATATTTCAGATTATATTTGATGCAATATTTCAGATTATATTTGATCCGACATTTCAGATTATATTTGATCCAGACAAGAGAGAGAAGACCCAGTATATAGAGAAGTTTGTGAGGAATTTGAGATTTATACCATCACTGACACAGTTTGGTGGAAGTTTTGTTGAAGGATGGGTCCTTGTCTCAGCTTCTGGCTTGGTAAAAGGATTTTCTTGATTTACAAGTGAATGTGAAAACAGTTGTATAAAAAATGCTTTTGTTAGGCTTCTCATTGGTTAAATGACTGACAAATATGGCTAGTGGGTCGGTTGTATCGGCATTTGGTATTTAATGGTCTTACTACTCTTAGTAGAGGCCTAAAATAAAATATTGTTTGTTTCCCCATCCCCTACCTACCCGATTAAAAAGGGCCCTACCCAAAATATTTTATTGCCCAAATTAAAATAATATTTTTTTTATTAAAAATTGGAAGTGAAAATTTTATTTTTTTGTTTACTGGCTTCTTTCTTACGATTAAATTTAGGATTGTTGATTTTCACCTTTGAGTTAATTCTAAATTTCATTATTTTTATGCTTTAACCAATAAAATATCCTACTGAAACAATTAAAAAAAATATTTACCCTACCTACCTACTCATTCTAAATCTGCTAGGGTCGGGATGGGGAAACAAAGAATATTTTAAGTTCGGCCCTATGGTTACTAAAGTCACCTGCTTTCTTGGTTTACCCATGTTTCTTTTATCATTGATTGCTGACTGGCTTAGTACTGAAAACTAGTGTTGTAGTGATTGTTTAAAATAAAATACTGTTTGTTTTGACTCCCATTACCTACATGCTCAAATCGTCCCTACCCAAATTTTTATATTGAGAAATTAGAAAAAAGTTTCTACCTACCTGGCTACCAACCCAAAATAACATGAGTCGCAGGAGAGTAAACAAACAATAGTCTGCACAATTTGTCTGGGACAAGTAATTGTTGATTCGGGCAAGTAATTTCTTCAGGAATTATGCAGAGTGTATATAGGAAAACTATTCAGTTTTGTCGATTCGGGCAAGTAGTTTAAAATCCTAAATTCACAGACTGAAACAATATTTTATTTTTGACGTTATAAAATGTACAATGTTATTGTTATATAGGTGACTGTTGGTGTACATCAGACAGACGGGAGTGTGGTTACATCATCGGAGAGTTTATCACAGAATCACATGCGTCTCACAGCAGCAGACGTAGCTAACACGGGTAATGGTGACATCATGATCGCAACAAGTGACGGACAATTGTCGTCGGCTATACAATGTTTCCTGGTTTCGGTCAAGTTGTCGGGGAAGAATATATCTATATCGTGTACCAGTAGTGCAAGCCTGTATACTAAAACACAGATGGATTATAGTAGTAGTGATAACCAAAGGTAAATTACTGTAAAACCTCGTCTTAACCACCTCAATAATAAGACCACCTCAGAATTAAACATTTTCTGGTCCATTTTCACTGGTTTGCTCATTATTCATCCCAAAATTTCTAGCAGGTTTAGTAAAGTACCGTATAGCGGGTTATTTCTGTGGGCAAAAAAAATTGCGATTTGGGCTTAAAATGGGTAGGTTTTAATTCTGCGGTTTTTATTTCTGTGACCTACCAGAAAATTGGGAACTAATTTCTGCTAGTTGCAAATGAACTGGGTCCATTAGCATGATTTAATAGTTGATTTCTTGTCTATAATTTAAATTCCCCTTCTGTTTACATTTATAAGGGCAGTTGTAAGGAATATGTATGATGTGTGCTATAAACTCAAATCTCCGACAAGTTAGCATCCTCGAAGAAATTGATATATTTCATACAAGAAGCTTGTAAAATATTTAAGCATTAAGGTTGAGGACCAGGTTAATTTGTTCGGATTATATAATATGGTGTGTTGTATATTTTCAGGATCGCCTAAGGTTAATCTGTTCAGACTATATCCTGTTGTGTGTTGTATATTTTCAGGATCGTCTAAGGTTAATCTGTTCAGACTATATCCTGTAGTGTGTTGTATATTTTCAGGATCGTCTAAGGTTAATCCGTTCAGACTATATCCTGTAGTGTGTTGTATATTTTCAGGATCACCAAGGTGATGTTTATGAACAATGAATGTAGCGATACATTGTTTGTTTGTTGTGGTACGTCTAGTCATTGTAGTCTAGAAGTCTGGCAGCTACTGGAACAAATGTTACCACAACATAAAATGTTCTCAATGAACACAGCATATACTTCTATAAAAACTCACAAATGGATGCATAAAGCTACCATACCCCACCCAGCACAGTTAACCAGTATAGCCGGACCCAAACTTCCAATGAGTCGTAATGTTGTTGAGACTACCGGATTCCTGCCATATATAGCCCTGGCTTACAAAGATGGAACCATTCAGCTGATTCATCGGTACACGTTTCAAGTTATATCTACGTCTAATGTTGAAAGCCTCTGTCAGCCGATGCAGCCGTACCCCGCAGCATTTGAGATGAGATCCCACGGTGCCTTGCAGTTATCGGCCATGACACAAACAGGAAGTGGTTGTGGTATATTCGGCTTGCATGATGGGAGAGTTTATTTGTTTAAGACATACAATGGTAGTCGAGACAGCACAATGCAGTTACCACCTACAAGTATTGTATTATTACTGGAGTACGCTATGGTGACAGGACAGGATTGGTGGGATGTTCTGCTCGCTGTACGACAAGGTATGCCATCTCCTCCGCTTTTAAAATGTATGGTACTACCGGTATACTTCAGTTAAAGCCTAGCTTGTTCTGGCTATGAATTTTATATAATCTTTTCACAAACCCTTGTGAAACACTGATGCAACGTTTTTCGGTATTTGCAACTATACCAGTAACCTGTTATTTCCAAAGTTCAAAACAAAGCTAGCATAATGGCTTGTTGTTCCATGCTTCATGTAATGGTTCAAACACTATTTGCTGATTTAGTAACTATTACTCAAACCTAGAAAAACTTGCATCAGTGGGAAGCGGTTGCCTAGAGGGCGCACTCTTTGGAATAGAGAATAATTGAATGCATCACATTTTATTTGATTTTGGTGGTACCTGGACTGATTTGCTTTTTGGTATGCAGACACAAATAATTTTAGAGTCTAAAAATATATCAAAATTTAACTAACTCGCCGTGTACTGGTATAATTATGCTTTATTCCAGGTATGATTATGAGTATATGTCAGTCACTGACTGAGAACTTTGGTAAACAGATTCATACCATGCAAGATTATGTGTTCATGAGGTTACTTAGTATGAAGATGGGGTTGTTTAGTAGCTACAGGTAAATCATAGTATAGATTCACTGTTAGGGCTATTGTAAAAAAGTACATATTAAATCTCATTCATTTAAATATTTATCAGAATAACACTACCAATGCCTTTAATACATTTATATTGCATATAAAAGTTTAATGTTACCTTGAATCTTGGATGAGTTAGTACTTGTTAGTCCCCTACTGGTTTTTGACCGGAGGGGACTATAGGTTTGCCCTCCGTCAGTCCATCAAAAAATCTGGTTCCTGACATAACTGAAACCGTTTCCAAGCTAGGTTTATGAAACTCGGTATGTAGATAAGGTGCAATAAGGGGATTATGCACGTCTAAAAATATTTTGATTCTGACAAAAATTGTGGTTGCTATGGCGACAGAAAGAGTGAAAATACATGTATGCCCAAATCTTGATCCTGCCATAACTCAAACAGTTTACAAGCTAAGTTTATGAAACTTGATATGTGGATAGGGGGCAATAAGGGGATTATGCACGTCTAAAAATATTTTGATTCTGACAAAAATTGTGGTTGCTATGGCAACAGAAACATTGAAAGTGGCTTCAAACTGGAAGGGGACTTCTGCAATGCCTGCAATTCTTAATACAGTAAAACCTCGGTAATACGAGCAGCGATTATTCGAGCAACCGGCCTAATTCGAGCAAATTTCAAAGTCCCGACGAATTTGCTCTATATTACACATTAATTTATCCCTCTAACTCGAGTAAAGTTATTACAAGCATCCGGTCTAATTCGAGCGCAGGTGTCGGTCCAATCAACAATTTTCAACGATAATTAATTACCTTATCTCGAGGCAATCATCCGAGCGAAATTTCACACCTCCGAAAAATGTCATACTAAATTTTGTTACGGTCCGTATTTTTCACACATCATGATAATCACATTTTATGACAATAGCGTAAACCCTAACACTTAAATTGATTTCCGTATTTTCGATTAGTTACATTAGACACGAAGTAAAAGATATTTAATTAATGAGCGTGATTTAAACAACACATACGTTTCAGAACAAGTTCAATAGGCAACAATTGGGAACTTTAACACATACGAGAACAAGAATTATTAAATGCAACATCGTTGCTTTGAACGTACTGACTCGCACAGACTTTTAATTATCGTAAGATAAACCGACGTACATGTAGAATCTTAAATATTTAGACTCCGTTCGTTATAAAACTGCAAGTCAAAATTATTTCAAAACTTTTCCATATCCCGTATTTCATGAAAACCTGCGAATGTAAGCTTACGTACAGTGAAATTTCACGTGTCCGATACTGAATAAGTGAAGTAGATCAAGTCCGCGATTAAATCCAATTCTAATCGAACAACCCTGAAGAATGAAAACATCGTCGACTTTGTAAAGTAGCAAATTAAATGTCAATTGAATCTACACCATGCGCAGATTGGCGAATTCATACCGCAGTATGGAACTCTGACGTAACACTACTCCCAACTGTACCGGCAATTTCTTTGATGTGCGGCGCGTTTGAAGTCAGTCGAAAGACCGCCGCGTTTGATGTCTCCAAATTGTCGCGCGCGTTTCAATTGGAAACCACAGGGATATAAACTCATTCAGCTAAACATCATGTCCTAAATAAATTATCATAGATAATATAGTGCATGTTTTTTACTCAATGAGCCGTATCCCTGTGCTGAAAACTGGATCGACTTTGCATCCGGGTTTTTTTATCACGTGCGATTTTTGTGCGTGGGTGTTTGTTCAAACATGTAGGATCTATCGTGCGCTTTGGGTAATGTTATCTTTTTGCCGATCCGAACTTTTATTACAACCGTTAAATGGAGTTTGATATTTAATGTTAAATGATTCATTACGACTTTCATATGTAATTTGTTGAATTCGGCAAATGTCCACACGATTCAAATTGCGTATAGACTTGATAAACAATGACAATATTCGTAGTTACAACCAAATATATGTAGCATACGTGTTTTCATTATAAACACAGTTACACTTAGTCATAACAACAATTCATCATAGACTTCGGATATTTCGAGCACCTGGCTTAACTCGAGCATTTGGCTTGTCCCGATGGGTCCTCGAGATAACGAGGTTTTACTGTAACTTGTTTATATTTGGCAAGAATGTTGACCTCCATGCATTGCTTGCAATTTTTAATGACTTGTTGGTATAGAAACTAATTCAGGAGAACTAGTTTGTTCTTTTCGTTGTTTTATTGGAATTAAAATGGTTGAATAGTGGGGAAAAATATTTCACATAGTTTTACACAATGTTTTATCTCCCAGCTATACTCATTGTATATACACCGCTTCCTTGACAGCCTAGTGATACAGTGTCCACTTTGAGTACAGGTGTCTATGGGTTGGATCCCTAGCTGTGTCAAAATAAAAAGGGTATCAGAAATTCGCTTGTTAGATGCTCAGCATAAAGGGAAACAGGCTTCTCCTCTCTCATTCTCTTGAGGCAATGGAAAACTTCAGGAATGAGGTGTTTAGAGTGATTCATATAAGTTTGAAAAACTTGTTTTACATTCAACCTAGAATAAATAGAGGATATTTGTTTGTTTTGATTGAATATGGTTTATATCTGATTGTGTAGTGATGAAGTTCAATATTTTCATGAGCGCGTGTTGTATATTGCAGTGCTGGTCATCAGAAAGCAGTCGACTTTCACACACAGTTAGTTCTCTACTCTATTGGTAATGTAATCAAGGCAATACTGAAACCCAGAAATATTACATCACAAGATAAGGTAAGACTACATGCTGGGTATAATTATATAACCCAATGTCTTCATATGCCATTGTCTGAATGTTAAATTGTAGTGAATGTAAATAATGATCAAATACCCTGTAACCTGTTCTGCTTCCTTGATGCTGAACATTATGTTCCCGTTGTTTTAAAAGTATGAATGCAGTGAGGTGAATGAATAAAAACAGACATTTTTCTATTTATTTATTTCAATGTTTTAACTTAAAAATTACGTGTTTATCTGTTATTTGGAGAAGTTATGTGTCCAATTTGATAAAATTTGGCATTGAATTTGGTCTCTTACTCCACCAATGTATAAACTGTGGCTGATACCAGAGCACTCCACAAGCCCCAGCAGTCAGTGATTTCACGGACTTCTGAGGGATTTACCACTGGCTGCATTTCTCAAACTGAACCAATTTTTATGTGAGTTCAATGTATATGGTCAAATGACATGTTAAAAACAAACCACCTTTTATGTTCCTAAGTATCACTGACTACTTTGTTCAAATCATAGGCTACTTTAAAATTTATGGAGAGCCTTGTGATAATATGGCAATAATGTATGTTTAAACTACACATACCATTGTACAGGGACCAGCAGAGAAAGTAAGCATACTATGTTCTAAACATACTGATGGTGATATAGATCAAATACTGAGACAACTTGATACGGATGAATTCCATGTTGAAGTACGCAAGAAGGATAAAACAGATTGTAAGTCATTGTTTTTGTTCATTAAATTTGCTCTTGTAGCGCTTGAGGTATGCTTGTTTTTTTTAATAGTATAACAGCTTGCAGGTTTGAGTCCTGACCTTGATAGTAATGCCGAGCATAGTCTCTTTTATTTGTCAGTCAACTTTCTGCTGAAATATGACAGGCAAATGAGAGCCTCCACCTGTGAATTAGAATATATCTCTTCCATGGAACTCATTTACTCATATGAGGGGTTGTTCTAGGAATGGTTAGCCTAGTCTCTGTATAATGTGACTTGATAGTCTTTATATAACTTGGAATTTAGTCCCAAAATAAACAAGGATAAATGTTGACTTAAAGTTTCATTATGCCTTAAACAGCTATTTCCAAAAAGCTATAACTTGGCAACCTATCTGCACTTTAGTTGAGTTCAAAAGGTGGAAAACACCATAAGATGGAAGAAAACAAAATAAAGCCTCCAGTTGGTTTTTAAACAAAATAATGAAATGTAAACAATAAATATATAATTTATAGTCTAAGGGAGCAACTCTTGCAAAATTAGTATTCTGTCATCTATACGTTTTACTAAATGTAATTTTTGGCATACTATAATGACAGACATATCTAACATTCTGTCGTTAATCATTGGTCGTTTCTGAAAAACGTCCTAATTCTTTGTAATAAGTCTATTTACTGGATGATCGAGAAAAAAAGTTTTGGGAGAGATAATGTTGCTTTAAACCTATATTTGTAAACTGAAGTTGTGAGGGAAGTAATTTATTTCTAGGATGGCTTTAAAACTCAAGCTTATTCTCTTAGCTTCAAGAATAAAAAACGCATGCCAACTGTGTAGAACATTAATTTTGTTAAAATATATGACTTAAAAACAGATACTTGGAAGTTGTAATACATGTACTATGTTTAAGTATACTTTATATTTCTTTTTAATATTATAACCAGTTTGTGATGAGCAACATAAGATGAAATATCAAAGCTGTGGTTGTTAATTTGGTAGTGGATTCAGTTATATGTCGTGAACTAAGTCGATAACCTCCCTTGAATTGTATCATACCAAGCTAATAATCTCCCTTGAATTGTGTCATACTAATTTGATTACCTCCCTTGAATTGTATCACTCATACACAAGGGAGTGTGTCTACACAGAGACAATTGTCTTGCTCCTATGGTCAGGCTAATGTGTATGATACAATCATTTCAAATTGACTATCAGTTCATGGCTCTGATTTGTCTATTTAATAGAGATTGGAATGAATACCAAAATCAGTATTCAAATATTTGAAATGCCTATTTCTATAATTGTTCCGCATCTGATTTATTTGTCCTCTTCCATTATTTCCCAAACAGAACTCATTTTTATGCCCCGATTCTTAATAAAACCAACTTGTTGGGTAATAAAATTCGAATATTCGAATATGATTTTTGGATTTGAATATTCCACCGGTTTCCGAATAATCATATATTAAGCCCCATCTCTACTATTTAATTAGTAATGATCATTTTACATACTGTTTTATTGTAGTGACGTTATCGAGTATGCAACCATTGATACAGTGGGTATCTGACTTCAGTCTACAGTTGTTGAGTGCCGCTCCAATGTTCCAATCATTCTCTAGTTTCACTGGATCCTCGTTGTTAACGGACTCCACCGTGTTACATCTCTTACGTGAAATTCTCGTCATCTTTAAAATGTGGGGACAGATCTACCCGTCTTGTTTACCATCATTTACAACCACCTCAGTCAGTCTGGATATCGTCAAACACATGTATAAACTGTTAACACGAGCATGGAATTGTTGTCGTGAAGGACGTAGTATTGAGTTTGACGACACATTATTGGATGAGTGTAGTGTATTGCCAAGCAAAGTATTCATTCCTGGACTGTCTCAGAGTTTCCGTATGGATAATCTAGGATTTACTGTGTTCACGCAGAACTTACCTCTCATGTTCAAGTTTGACGAGGAACCAGAATATTTATATCAGAAGAAAATCACTAAAACGCATAAAAGTGTTGTCGACCAATCAAATCACACGGATCAATGTCATGACATTGTACGACAGATACATCTGGGTACCAAGGTGACGAGTGATACCAGGAAGTGTACACGATGTGGTTGTCTGTCTCTGCTGAAAGCGGTCGGTAAATCACAGACCATGGTGTCCTGGGAACAACGCTGGGTACGTAACTGTCTGTGTAACGGACACTGGAAACTCATGAAATGATCTGCAGGCCGAATATCATATGTAATACTAGCGTTGATTGTGAACATTGATTGAATGCTCAGTCATTTGTGTAAATGTATATGGTATTACTTGAAACAGATGACCTGCGACTCAATGATCAGGGGTAAATGTACAGCCGGCTGAGCGCATGAATGTCTTGAAGTAGACTTAAAAAATTGTACTTTAACTCTAGTGGTCTTGTAGTGTAGTTGGAACTATCAAATGATCTAAGATTGTCATGGATCATGGTAAACTGAAGTAAAGCAATATATGAATAAAGCAACACATTGCATTGTGTGCTGTGCCATAAATGTTCATGAAATATTGTATAATCATGACTTGAAATTGTATGTATAGAAAGTAAACACACTTTGTTAAGCATCACTATGATAAAAGCAATTATGTTTATGTGTTCAAGACTTTGATATTAATGCAGAAAGTGTTATTGACATGGTTTGAAACCACAGACTGTGTTATTGACAGGGTTTGAAACCGATTATAATGAATAAACTGTGTCTTTGACATAATGTTGTAAAAATGAATAAAAAGTAAATAAACATAGCAATACTTTATCTTCCATTATTGTCCTTTACTGACTGGCTAAAGCTCAGAACATTTAACAGGGAATTCTTGCATATCTGTTCTAATCAGTTGTCCATCTGAGTAGTTATTTTAATTTCTCAAAATATTCTTACGGTACAATAACAAAAACACTCAAGGATTAATTAGCGCTAGGTCTAATGTTCTGTATTATACTTCTAACATTTGATTGATGAATTTCTAAATACATGTAAAAGTTAAAGGTGCTGCCTCACAGATTGGCCAAAATATTTTGTATATCCTGATTTTCCAACCTAACCAAGTATTGATGTAATAGAAAGCCACTAATGACGGTTGCTTTATGAACAATTTGGTGCAAATAAGCAATTTTAACCACTCTCGATGTAGCCCACTGAGTATTTATTTCTTGAAAAAAAAGCGCTAAGTTTCCTTTCAACATGCTTTGTGAATTATGTAATTCACTCATGATTGAACTGTAACATCAACAAACTACAGCGTAAACATCAGTGAGGTATTTGGTTCGTTTTTCGATTCGTTTTCATCAAATGCGAACAAATTTCAGGCTATTTAAGTAATAGTAGTGTTAATTAAAGTATTAATACCCTATAGAATTTTTGATGTAAAAATAGTAGATAACTACAAAATGTCGAAGTTTCTCAAGTTATTTTAGATGCCAGTATGGTTGTTTATAGGATGTACAGGCAACTATACCAAAATTACGCGAATATTTGACAATTTTATTTTATTTTTCAATACACCAATATGTGAGGCAGTCCCTTTAAAAATTAACTAGTTACTCATTTTGGTAATTCTGTTGTTTGGCATCTCAATTGTGTGCACACAGGATGTTCTAGGTGCTTGGAGTAAAGGTACAGTACGGAGAATTTGATATAACTCTCGACCTTCTTTTAGCATAATTTAACAGCTGATATATTGTCTATGATTCAAAATATGAAGACGCTCAAGGTGTAATACCAACACGTATCTAAAGGACTGATATTGCACGATTTGCTCGCGGATATTTATATATTTAACACAAGAACCTTTTAATATATTCATGCATAAAGGTCTGGATCAGGTCAAATTCTCCTTGCTAGACTTGGAGTTAAGAGTTAAACTGTCTGTCTCGATAGCCTGGTGGTAGAATGTCCACTTCGAGTGGGAGGGGGGGGGGAAGATCTAAAATTGGACCCAGAAGGGGACATACCAAGTTGTTTAATATGGCACTGGTTTATCTCCCTTGCTTGCTGCTCAGCATAATTAGTTCCAGGTAACTGCTACTCCCTCTGTCATGATAATGTGACTGGGTAGACATAAATTGTACTATTGACAAGTGGGACAACAGACTTTGAAAAAGAAACGGTAAAACTCCTGAATGTATTTAAGTATCAAAGCTTAGCTAAGTTTAAAACTTCTGTCATTTAATTATTTTATGCAAATGCATCAGTGAGTTTTGATGACACCCCTGGTTGGTTGGATGATGCCACCGGTTGGTTGGATGACACCCCTGGTTGGTTGTATGACGTCACTGGTTGGTTGGATAACGCCACTGGTTGGTTTGATGACGCCACTGGTTGGTTAGATGAAGTCTCCGGTTGGTTGAACTCTACTAGAATCTGATGTATCCAGGCGGTGTAGTATGCCACATGTGTGAACACGGAGGGTCTATGATCACATGACTTGGTTCCCCACGATGTGATACCATATTGTATATACTGGTTGTTGATCTGGCATACTAGAGGTCCACCACTGTCTCCCTGCAGGTATACAATATATATCAATTTTGAATGCACAAAAGTGGACGGTTTTTAGGCTTAAAACTTAAAAAGGATCTTTCGTAATTTGTAACTACATGCACTTTCGTATCTCGCAGACCGACACTCCAAATGGCTTGCAAGTATGAATGCCTGGGCCAGAATCTATCCATTAAATATTTAAAAAAAACGCGTATGTGAATATTCAACGACAACATTGCTATGTGGTTTAACTGCTTTAATCTATGAAAAAATTCAAACTGGCCATGAAGGAAACCTTATACCTCTGACAGCATTTAGTACTTTTGCATTGTATGACAACATCATGACATGTAATACGGACGTTGCGCAAAGGCCCAGTCACACCCCAAGGGCCTAATTTTAACATGTTCGTCTTCTTGGGAGGATACAACCAATATGTTTTCCCGCGCACACTTCGTACGCTTACAGCGTGCTTACAAGGTATGATTTCCGTGCGATTGTCACGTGATTATACGGAGACCGTACGTACACGGGCTGCTCACGTATGTTGTCCTAACGTTGTCGGTTGGTACGCAGCTCTAACGCAGCGAAAGTTCCCCATGCACTCAAAAGTGCTACGTAGTCTCTGCGTGCTCTAAAACCTGTACTTTTGCCCACGTTTTTGCAAGAAAACAGCGCGTACTTGTACATATGGCGGGTTGTGACCGCCACTTAACGTATGCATATGACATTAGTGAACGTGAATGGCTAACTTTGCATGTTTGACTACTTACAAGACACGCTGACACTCGTTTGTTGAATGCACAAATCTGTGAAGGTTTGATCAGACCATCCCAGTAGTTCTTCCTGTTACATTCATCGTTTGTCATCATTCTCACTTCAGCTTCCGTTTGTAAACTTTGTAGATTTGTTGTTGTGCTTGTCTCTGTAAATATACGGACAAACTTATATTCTAGTTCCACGTTTTTCAGTTTGTTGTTCCTGATACGTCAGGTCAACCTTTGGGAGCAACAACATTTAACAATGGTCTGCAGACACACTCACCTTGAGAAAAGTGTGTTGCGTGCTCGATCCATGGCCGCCACAAAGTCTTTTGTATCTTGTGGCACAAACATACAAGTATAGTCACTATTGGTGATTTTACGAAAATGAATTTCAAACACATTATGATAAGATACAATTTTCGTTAAATAAATAAGCAAACGTTCGAATGAGTCATACATTTAGCCAATTAGCCTCTAAACATTCGTATGGATACACACATGTGCTTTCGTATCCTTCTGGTGACTAGACGTTCATCTATAAAACGTCGTATTACGAACGTACGGTGAACGAGAATAAAAATGTATTATACGTGTATTATAAGCACTACAGTAGTAAAATCAAAACTAACAGAAAGTAAAATGTACCCACCTTTTGCTGACACTCCCCATCCAATGATGTAGCACGCTGCTGTGTAGTCAATGGTTACCCCTGGTGACGTCATAGTAATGGCGGATACAGATGGTGTTGATATAAACGATGTTGTCAGTTTAAGTAGTGCGATATCATTCTTGTATAGCGAGGATAAAGTCCCCGTGTAATTTGGGTGCTAAAATAGAATTTAACCAAATATGCATCTTTTATAATATCAATGTACATGTTTGGTACATATTATAATACTGGTAATACGCAATTGGTAGAAACACGTGGTTAAGTTTGATATAGAGCATGGCTATGAGCGTCCAAAGGCTCCTAGTTATGGCCCCTTTGATCGTTGGGACACCACACAGGTCCATGAAAAGTGTCCAATACCGTCTATATATACATATTTAAATATGTATATATAGGTGGGCTAGGTCACTTTTCATGGACCTGTGGGACACCACTGAATGACTCAAAATGAGCTTCCGTGAAGTCTTGAAAAATTGGTTTCTGTGTAAATGTTTGAAGAACGCATGATCTGTTCGTTATGTAGCCTATACGACCAAAGCTGCATTTGCTTAATTGCTTGGTGATCTAAAGATATATTGTAGTGAGCTTAGCTTTCATTGAGACTTGAGAAATACCTCTAAGCGTTCGTTATGCGACAAAGAGAGACTTACGGAGATCGCTTTAATGGATCACTGAGGGTGTCGTTGGCAGTTGGCTACTAATTGTATACAATTACACTATACCATCAAGATGCCATTAATCTATCTATAAAGCAATTACCAATTCTATCCTCAAAACTTCTCTAGTTTGTTCTGTGCCTTCATCAACATTTCGGTCTCTATCCCCGGCTGTCACTGAGATTTGACTTGGACTACAACAGAGGTACCGCAGTATAATAAATATATTGTGTGATTCTTTTAAGAAATAAAATATGAAAAAAGCGTTGTATACCGACCGTTATGAGTCTTTATAGGCGAAATCGTCCGTCATGTTAGAATAAAAGATATTCATGGAATTTATTATTTGCTTTCAATGGATTATTGAGATTTTCAGTGAAAATAACAGTGAAAATAACAGTGAAATTACCACTTTGTTATTTTCACTGTTTTAGAAGCTGGTTCCAGTATCATCCAGAAAAAGAAACGTAACGTCAACGGCGCCGGGCTTTAAAATATGCTATACGTCATCATTACGCCATAATAGAGGCATATAACAGAAGTATTCGTTTAAAAATAAATAAGAAACGTTAAGGGTTGAAATGGAAATGTTCATAACCTACATAATAGTATCTTAGATAATATACGTATGGTAACTACTCACGTGGTTAAGGGACGCTGTAGACAATGTGCCGCTGTCATGATGACGTCATTACTGATCAGAGATCCTCCACATTTAAATACATGTTCGGTATCTTCTTGTTGCACACTGATCCCAACCTGTCACACAAATCGTATAATACATGTAAGTTAAGAACCGCGTTAACAATGGATCGCATTTAGGTGTTCGGTACAAAGTACCAATGTGCATTATGTTAATATGACGTCGCCAGACCGGTATGAACTTCTTGCAATAATAAAGATCTGTCCTTAGCTCGGAGAAACCGCCAACACTGACGCTTAAATAATTGAGCAGACAACTATAACGTATTTAATTGGCATGATCGAGAATTACGGACGGCGACGAAAGCATATACGAACTAGATGATCGCAGAAGTCAGTAATACAAAGTACCGCGCGACAACAATGACGTCAATCCGAGATGCGTTGACGCTGACCGACGTTTGTTATTAGGGAATAAGCTGAGATTTGTGAAACATACACAAAACATTCTGATTGATATCTTACAAATGTCAAAGGTTATCTTAAATACATTAGTTACAATTTACATTTTTGTATGATGTTTAAATAACAAGTGAGCAGGTGCACGACGTCAACGACGTTATGAAATTAACGATGACGTGCGCCTGGTGGTAGAAAGTAACCATGTTGTATTGTATGTTTTTAAAAAATTCTATGAATATACTGGACATATTCCGATTAATGTTGGTGTGAGTTTATAAATGATATTGAAATATACGTAAATTATACTAAAAGTGTACGTTATTTTGGATCACTTCTTATAATATAACTCGCATCGTACCTGCCATGGCCATGTTTTAGGTAGATGAGCCTCGCCTGTTTGAGGTTCGGCTTCAATCTTTTTCGCACCACTGTCAGTTATATCTTTTGGAAAACAGTTACCTACAAAAACAACATAAATTATCGAAAATAATAATAGTAATTTTAAAAAATTCATTGATCACACAAATCTATATGATGTTGTTCGTCTCAAATATTTTCAACAGAAGTCAGAAAGTATTCCATAGACAAAGAATAAAGTCATGTCCACGCTTAATAACATTATAACCACTTATAATACATGTATTTGCTAATACATATTTTTCTAAACATTTATAAGTATAAAAGATAAATATTTTCTTACCATTTGTAATTAAACAAAACAGCAAAATTATCATCCTTGCATTTCTCATGTTTGTCCGAGGAACGCCTGTTTCTCTACTATCATTTTGAAACTATAGCAGCAACTATTGTGTTGCTACATGTTCTTCTTCGTTTGATTTCTTCGTTCGTTATTTAAAGCTAGATGTCCGTTCTTGCCGATTATATTTTTCTGAGAATCGCGTTATTGAACTTACGTGTATTCGTGCACGTATGTTCCCGAAATCTATGAATAAATAAAATTATTATATCCGCCGATTACTGGTATGGTTTGATGTAGTTACGTCGATACTCGTTAGTGTTGCAACCCGAGTGACCAGTGCTTTCATTATTCGCATTGCTAGACAACTGCGTCATGCAGTATGCGTTAGAATCCCACAAAAGTATTGTTAAAAGGACAATGAGTACGAGTAATGTTGGTATTTTAACCTCATATATGTTTTATATTTATTGTTACATGATTCTGTGATCTTGTCTTTCAACACGAGGCTGTACCTTTAACGATGAGTTAAAAGGTCAATTGTGATCAGGCAGCATTGTTTATTTGACATTTTCAATATATGATAGATTCTTTATTTCGCAACTACAGGAATATCAGCAGTATGTTGATATAGCG
Organism: Spisula solida; assembly: GCA_947247005.1. Taxonomy (NCBI): domain Eukaryota; kingdom Metazoa; phylum Mollusca; class Bivalvia; order Venerida; family Mactridae; genus Spisula; species Spisula solida. The sequence continues at coordinate 50,728,160 of OX365950.1, forward strand.
TAAGCCGGGCTTTTATTACGACCTATCTAGACAGAATCCTTAGTATGTACAGTTAAACCACAATAATAAAAACACCATATGGGTGATATGACTCTTCACAACTGGCCTTGTTCTAGAGTTGAATTAATATTGAGTTTGAATTTTAAAGCATAACGTTTAAAAATGAATGTGAAAATCTGTGTTTGTTTTGAGTTGGACTTACTATACTAATGTAGCCTTAAAGCGAGATTTGACTTAATATGTTTAAATACTATTAAAAATAGAATTGTAATTCTTTGAATGTATGTACTTTTTGGTATGTTCAACTGCGAAGTAAATGTGTACGAGAGCTCCAGAAATATAATGTGAATCCACATAAATTAGTAAGTACACATTTCCAAACCAGTATTTCTTAAAGTTAATACTACCTCGTCCAAAAGTCAACAAGAAAACTATTAATCAAACCGTTTCCGTATTTTCGTTCACAAACGCACGGAGCATATCTGACTCATTGGACCAATTATAAAGAACAACAGAGAAAAATCAATCACTCCGGTAGAGGGCGGACGGGCATGAAGGCCAAATATCTTGATGCCGTATATAGAAAGTTTTAAGTCTGATTATATTCCTGATACATGTTTGGTTCTTAATATAGACATCACTATAACATGGCACTTCAGTGTTGTTTCTATATTTGGAAACACATTGATTAGTCTTTGCTATTTTGATCTGGAAACAGGATTTAATTTATCAGTTTTTAATACAAAAAATAACAATGCTCATTACATCATGCGATGTTTTCATCATCTCTATTTTATTATTCCCTTACCGGACATCGTAGGGAACCCAACCTGCACGCCAGTGATTATTTGTCTGGACCATAACCTTGTCACGTATTCTGTGAATTTAAAATATTTGTTCATCAACCCTAAACGATATGTCATTCATAAAAAATTCGTCGATATGTTGAAGGTAACAAATAACCGCAATTTAGCTTGTAGTAACATCGTCTTATATTGCGAGCTTTTTAAATAAAAAATGTAACTTAGCACAACTGTTCACCACAATCAGACAGTGGGTCATGCCTATGTAGATATATCAAAGGTCAGGGACACACTTTGATCTACATGTATAAAGGAATCCCTACCTACGATGTGTGTCCCAGAATAGCGTATAATTCTTGATTTAATCAGCCCAACACGTGATTACAAACGCTTTTCTGGGACAACCCACGTATACATGTATGTGCTGTCCACTCTTTGTAGTTTTATATTAAGCTCCAAAACCATCAGTATCAATCCAAAGTCAAATACACTTGACACATTGACAATGTAGTCGTTTTCCAAGAACTGATAGTGGCCAAAAGAGGCACGAATAGCATGCAGTTTTGTCACATTTTCTTACATTGGGTACGATCCGATTAGCTAAAATGCAACTCTGATTATGTTTTCTGAAACTTTCTTCAGTCCATCTCATTAAACTTTTTTCAAAGACATTTTGTTGACCCCGTAACTGTATCTACTTGATGCTTTCAGTCAAGCCTATACGTAACTATTGTGTTATTGCTACATTGGTTCGAACAGGACGCCTGCTTTACTCCTTTATCACAGTATGGTACTAGACAGCTTACAGTCCCATTGGTGTCTCATCTATGCCACTCCTGAGTTGGATGCATGCTATCTCAAGAGACCTACAATTATTCGTATACATGTCTCCCATACACACTGGTCATGCATTGACTTTTTGTGTGACATAGACGGGACCCTGTTATTAATTAGTCTTTAACTTATTTTAGGTTTTGCTCATGTTTAATTTCTTAAGAAGTATTAAATTTAAGAACGACTCGATGTTTTATTTACGTTTTATTAATACATAGGTACCTCGTATATTTAAAATGAGATTCATTTATGGCAAACATGACAACATAATTATACGGTTCTACTATACACACACACACACACACACACACACACAGACAGACAGACAGACACAGACAAATAGAACTGGCACATATTGTATACCAGTATTCACTCACAAACCAATATTATGTATATCTCTAACATTATAATAGCTAGAAGTGAAAAGTTTTGAGTAGCATCTACTGTTAACCTAGAAATTATTGTGCGCGATTTAGTTTCGCGGAGTTCGCGAATGGTATAATTTCGCGAAATTAAGTCGCCGCGAAAGTGCTAAAAACATTAATATGGACACTGCAGGAAACTTAAAAACGCGAACAATTGTAGTTACTGCAGGCGAAGTTTCATAGTCAAACGTTTTAATGTTATTAATGTACGTTTGCTCTACAATGACACACTCAATCACTCGACATCGAACACATTTTACATACACCCGTTTGCTTTGACACATCATGTATCGTTGGGATAGAGTTCAGCATTACATTTTCGTGTATGTTTCTTATTTTGTATGGCACTGTGAAACTTACTCATTTGTCAGAGTCAACTTTTTCCCGAGATCACTGTTGGCTATTGTTTTCTTATTGTGAGTTTTGTTTTTAATACATACGAACGTCTCTCATGTGTTAGCATAATTATTAATAATTGACACGTTTTCTAATGTATTGGTACAATTCTTAACAGCATTCACCTGTATAGCATGGTCAATCTCGGGACAAGTTATACACACGTATTGAATAAATGTAATCACAAAAAGTGCTCTATCTCTTCTTCCTGTACTGTATATTTGGTATTACCGTTCACCTCTTCGTCATAATTAGAAAATGTCGGATTATTTACCCCTAGACATGAAATACATGTGTCTTGACCAAGTAACGATTTCTTTACGAGTTCATCGCTCCTAGTCGACCCGTCAGAAATGGATGAATCGTTGGCAGTTCCACGGGTTCCATGTGCATGTTTGCTGCTCAAAACACCTACCACCAGTCCATGCGCATGATCACGCATGCGCACATGTATTTTATCAGCGTTAATATTTAACTTATCATAATGATCCTCAACATCCGGTCCATTCACGTGTCGTGACATTGGACCAACTCTTGTCATAGGAACCCTGTCTGCTTTCCGTTTGCTATTCTCACGATAAAATACTTTTGGACGTGGAATTTTAGTAAGTGTGAAATCTGATAACTTCAAACTTATGTGAGGCATGTCGGACAGATTAAACGAGGAGGATCGTTTTCTTTTGTAACATTCCCGAAACATAACAATACACAACATAACCACTAACACTGCAAACAGAAAGGATGCTACACCAATGATGACAAAATCCGCAACTTCAAGATGACCCACTGCAGACATATCATCGATTCCGTCGGTAACCTTAATATCGTCCAGTATTTCTACTCGAGTCGATGAGAAGTTTAACTCTCTTACACTGTCAGGTATTCTAACATGAAAACTTGATGACACAATATCTTGCTGAGAAGAACTCAACATACGACTATCGTTCACAACCAAATGCACGATAACTCTAAAAGGATCGCACAACATTTTCTCCATCTTGACATTGTCTGTGTCTATATCAAGCCCTGTTCTAGATTCTACATCTTCTGCCCACGCCTTTAGGAATTCTTCTTGAAGTAGAATGCTATCTCTTAGAAGATGGCAGTTCCCATTAAAGGTAATCATAACTCGTGTTTGAGATCTTCCATCTGGACCAGTTGTGTTTGTGGAGTCTTCACTGGAAGTATCTGGAACAGTTGAAGTTGTTGTGCTATCTGGTGTAACAGAAACAGACACGTGCGAACCTTCAATGGTTTCCGAGGTCACAAAGCTTGAAGACGTTGGTGAAATAGAAGTAGGCAATACTGATGAATACCGAAGAGAAGTTATTGAAGTTTGAACAATTGAAGCTGAAGTAGATTCGGGTATATCCGGTAAAGACGAACCAGATGATGTTTGAGACCAATCAGAGCTGGAATCGTATCGTTCTATCCGTAGTGTTGATGGGTATAAAGTAACCTGTTCGATCGAACTAATCGTACTAGTTTTAGATAATGATCCGGAGATGTCAGAGACATCCACCAGTGTTGGTATTCCAGTAGACACGATTGGTGTAGACACTAGGTCGTGTGTGGGTTCAACGATACTGGGAGAAATACTGGACTGGAGACTGGACTGGATCCTTGGATGTACCTCTGATGTTGCAGAAGAAGTAGAATTGAAAGTTAGCAAACTGCTTGATGAAGATAATATCTCACTTGCAGCTGTCTCAGTCAGACTTGAAGTTGTAATAATCGAATCTGAAGTTGTGTCAATCGGACTTGAAGTTGTCACATTTGATCCGGAAGTTGTCACAATCGCACTGGCTGTTGTCCCTATTGAATTTGAAATTCTTCCTATTGAACTGGATGTTGTCATAATTGGACTAGAAGTTGTTACTATTGAAGTGGATCTCGTCACAGACAAACTACTGTACGCTGTGTCACTAGTATCCGAATAACCATGGTCTGTTGAAAGTGATCTCGAAACAGTTGATGATACCGAAGTGGGAGAAGCAACTTCACTAGTTGCGTTTATAATGTTATGCAGAGCGTCACTTGTCAACGCCGATGATGTAGATACACTCTGGTTAAACTCTGTTTGATTGAACAACGGTGTGGATTGACTGAAAACTTCTGTTTGAAACATTGACGTACTTTCAGCAGACGACACTAAACGAGACGACGTTGGTGTGGTTATTACATCTACTAATGTATCAGTTGTGCTTATGTTTATCGTCTCGGACAGTATTGGTGAGGTGGTCATGATAGAAGTAGACAATTCTAGAACTTTTGACGAACTGACATCCGCTATACTTGATTGCAATGTGATGTCGTTTACAACAGAACTACTTAATTGTTCACTAACAGAACTAGTACCTGCAGTGCCAATATCGGTGGTAGTATATGTGGGTGTTGCATTAATCGTATTGGATACATTCAATGTGTCAGTATATGTTTCACTACTGGTGGAAATAGTCTCTTCATTCATGATTTGACTCGTAACAACACTTGTTGAATTGACTTCTGTCACTGAATATGTTGAAAAACTGCCTGATTGGACGGAAATTATTGTTGACGACAACGATATGCTAGATGATCCATAGACGTTGGTGGTTTTCACCGTTCCACTTACTGACACTCGCGCGGAATCGCTTATTGATGATGCTACAACCGAGGTGGTAGATATGACGTCATTGATGGATGCCACAGAGGTATTGTTTGCAGCGGCTGCTGTCAAACTTGAACTAAACAGGTTAATGGAATTAGGAGTTGAAATAGAACTTATCTCGACCGTAAACAACGAAGGTGTGTGTATTAATGTAGATGATACCGGTACTTGGCCCTCGTGTGATGAAAACGTAACTGTAGAAAACGACGTCTCGACATCAGAAATATTGGATGATGAAACATTCCCAACTTTTGCATCCGCCACTGCAAGAAAAAAGGTACACATTGTCTTAGATAAAAAGACAATAAGGAATCGGATAGGGAAAGCAGCAAGCAATTGAAACTGCCGATCATGCAAGGCACTGGTAGGAGTACACGGATTATAAGTCACAAGGACAAACACCATAATTGGCTTATAAGTAGTTAATTCACCACAAAAATGATATCAGTTAGATGGACGCCGTCGGTGTGTAAGTATAGCAGATAGAGCAAGTACTTCCCAATTACATGTTCATGTAGTATCAGTTACTGAATCAATTGTGTCACTAACTCGTATCAAAATGTTGAACCATTTTATTGAATGGTATTCGGCGACAGACAGAATCACTGATTTAAGGGTTATTTTATTAACAACAAGCAGCTGTCTTGCGTTATTCAAAGATCGGGCGTCAGTTTATCAAACCATCTATTAGTTCTAGTTGGCACTTTTAAACCATGTAACACGATAATAATATTTCTGGCAGGGAAGGCAACACTCAACGGTTTCAGCAGAATACAACAGGCACACAATGAACAGTAGGTAAATGTGTAGCTCAGCATGAAAGTCAAAATGACGAATTATAAATACAGTACAACCTTTGAAGAGTCGAACAACATTTGGAAGCTGCAAATAGTGACCGTTGTTTAGAGGCTGTTGCTCTGTAGAGGTTAAATGTATATAGTAAATAATACCGACTTAGGGAAATTGTGAAGGTGTTATTATAGAAAGGTTGTTGCTCTCCAGAGGGCCACTCAGGAGAGGTTTTACTGTATTCATAATTGTATCTTAAATTGTTCTTACTCGGAAATATTTGAAGCTGTAAAAGCACACAAACTGATAGACACCAACGAAAGGTATACAAGGTCACCATAGCTTCAATAGTGTGTTCTCTGAAAGTAGACAAAACAATTATTATTGATATGCACAAGTATACTGTACGTTTTCTCGTTAATTCGTGGATTCGGCACGTACGATCTTCCAGATTCCAAAATCGACGAGACACCCCGAATCGACGAGACACCCCGAATCGACGAGACACCCCGAATCGACAATACACTGAATCGACGAGACACCCTGAATCGACGAGACACTCTGAATCGACGAGACACCCTGAATCGACGAGACACCCTGAATCGACGAGACACTCTGAATCGACGAGACACCCTGAATCGACGAGACACCCCGAATCGACGAGACACTCTGAATCGACGAGACACCCTGAATCGACGAGACACCCTGAATCGCCGAGACACTCTGAATCGACGAGACACCCTGAATCGACGAGACACCCTGAATCGACGAGACACTCTGAATCGACGAGACACTCTGAATCGACGAGACACTCTGAATCGACGAGACACCCCGAATCGACAATACCCTGAATCGACGAGACACCCTGAATCAACGAGACACTCTGAATCGACGAGACACCCCGAATCGACGAGACACCCCGAATCGACGAGACACCCCGAATCGACGAACCCCGAATCGACGAACCCCGAATCGACGAGACACCCTGAATCGACGAGACACCCCCGAATCGACGAGACACCCCGAATCGACGAGACACCCCGAATCGACGAGACACCCCGAATCGACGAGACACCCCCGAATCGACGAGACACCCCGAATCGACGAGACACCCCGAATAGACGAGACACCCCGAATCGACGAGACACCCTGAATCGACAAGAATAAGAGTACAATGTACTTGAAATATTCACACAATATTATTGACGTGTCCGTACCATACCCAGTCCTATGTAACAAATGTCGGCATTGTTATGAAGAGAATTGGATTCACGATTATTTATAGCCTGTGTAACATACTTTCTTGTTTTGCACAGGGACTTGTGTGGTTACAATAAGAACTAAGCATACCACGTGATGATAACTCTGACTGTTGTGTGTAGAGGGTGCGGTTACAATAAGAACTAAGCATAACACGTGATGATAACTCTGACTGTCACGTGTGTAGAGGTTGATGCATTAGAAGAGTTTTATTTACTATAATTCATAAAGCTAATATTTTTAGAGTGCTGTGTCGCTTTGAAATATTCTGCCATAGAATTACAGGAAAATGCAGAGGAATATAATTTTATTGATATGGAATTGATTTTCATTATGACACCGGCTGGTCATTCAGGCTTATATAATATGATTATTCCGCTACATAGATATACACGTTATATAATATTTGAACCATCGGGGAATCTTGATCAACTTCTACTGCTACTATGTATGAGTAACGAAGCAACGACTAGAAGTAATGTTTTACTGCCGTCAGATTTGACGGATCATACCACTTTAGATATTAAATAATTTCTTGTATCACCGATGTTCAAATTTGACTTACAGTTTCACAGTGCAGAATGTAGCATCCAAATGCATTACCATAGTAACATGTAAACTGGTTGATTATTAATTTACATTTAAGGTACGATATATTAACAACAGCCAATGCTTTTTGACAGCTGAAACTTTCAGCGGTTTAGTTTCATTTTCTCGTGCAGTTGTGTGTTGTGATTATGGTTTGTGTTATTTATGTTTCCTGTGCTGAGCTGTTTCAGTTGGATGCTGCCTTCCCTGTTTCGTTTGTCATTATCTTTTTTTAAAACAAACTTGAACTATCCGACTATATAGCCTCCCTCAGGGGAACTATGTACATTTAAATGCACTCCAAATATTTATGTATTGTCTATATTAATGACTGCGTTTTTTAAACTGAGCGTATGGTTTTGAGTTTGATTGAGCTCGATTTAGTGTCTCTTTAATAGTTTTGAAACATCGGAAATAGTTGGCATGTGGGGCTTGATGACTAAATACTAGATGCAAAACGATAAATTTAAACAAGCAGAAGTTTATAGGTTTTTGTAAATGGTATTTAATAACGTATAAGAATCATTGTAATATGTACATGTATATTGTTGTTAGTGTGTAAAAGTAGGTCTATCCAGGACACTTAGGGTTATTAATTGATTTAATAAAGATAGTATAATGTATATTTGTATTTATGTATTGTTGGCTGATACCAGTATCATAGAGACGGTTCCCTGTACAATGAGTACACGTCAAGGCTACCCATAGTCCTAATATTTTTTCAATATATAGGAAGCTTTGTCCATAAAACTGTAACGGACGAATGGACAAATGGACCAACGGACGAACGGAACGGACAGGACAATCACTATAAATTATGCCTCCGCATCAGTAGATGCCGGGGCATAACAATCGGACAGGAATGGCAGTTCTCACCAGAAACAGTCGAACACAGAAAACAGCAATAACACAGACCACAATCACACAGCACAAAATGCGATTGTTTTCATTTTTTCAGTTCATGTTCAGTTCATTGGTTTGTTATCAATTGTTCAATTAAAATGAAATTAAAATGTTGGTGATATTAAAAATTTGACGTATACTGTAGTTATTGGGTAAAACATTCACCAATATCAGACTTTGCACATGTACACACACGTGTGTCCACTGGTAACTGTATCAAAGAGTAAAAACATCTTTAATAAAATTTACCTTATCTTAGAAAGGTGCATTTGCACTAAAGTGGTCAGATTTTCATGGTATCAAAAACAAGAATTGGCTTTCGCTATCTTCATAAAGTAATTACATTCATAGACAAAATCGTTAGAACTACTTCAATGCAAAATCTTATCAAAATTGATCAACTAATTAAATATTTATACAATGAAATGTATACCACAGTGTCAGTCACTGAGGTGCATTCAATAGAAACGACAATGCTATTTTAAACAAGAAAAAGAAAGTGATTTCACGCCCTATGGGTTTATTTATGGACGGATTTTTAACAACAGTATTAATGAAAAGTTTATTAAAAACAAACTGCACCTCAGTGACTGTGTGGTCAATTTCCCGTGTTATGAACCTTTCTAAGATATTATAAATTTAAAAAAGTTTTACATTGATTCAGTTACCTGTGCGTGCATCCTGTATGAAGCAGAAACTGCAAAAGAACACTAATAATAATATGCCATTGGTCGTTCATGAATTATATACCCTTAAATATGAAATATTTGAAGAGAGTAAATGCGTTTCTTTTGTCAATCAGTGTATTTTTGAAGCTAGAAATCATAATACTATTATAACATGCAGCGTAACACTGATAAACGAACACAGTGATCTCTCAAATAATTGTTTAATCTAAACACAAAAATATCAGTATAACATTATACAGCTGTCACAAACCAAAACAAACCGTCCTGTGATAGATACCAACACACAACATACAAGTTTACGTGTTCTCGTAACATGTAACTAACTCTATAAGTCGAAGTACCTAGTATCACCAGCTAGAGTTTGCTTAATCAATATGTATATTTATTATATACATTCCGCTATAGACTTTCATACCCTGGTAGCGATGGGTACCATCAGAAAAGATGTATCGAGAGTGATTAATATTACATATTAAAGTTGTAAGAACTTGTTTCACGATCGACCTAAAATAAAATTAGAATACTAGTACTGTTGTGCCGTGCATAAGTGAGTTTATTTTGTGCAAACGGTATAGGCCGATGCACATATTAAAACGTTTTAGTCATTTTAATTTTATATTTTGATTTCCGGTAATTTTTCAGTCAGATTAAGATAATAGGTATCGACGCAAAATGGTTGACGTTTTAATCCGTGCATTTTTGTCCGATTGAAACGGATGGTGTTGTGACTTGTAAGTCATCAAACAATAGAAGGTGATACAAGTGTTTTTAGACCAATCTCTTCTGTAGCCGCTAGGTCGGATTTTGTATCAATAAGTATTCATGGAACCATTTTGTCATTATTTGCTCACAGCTTAAGTTAAATTGAAATATGTGTGTAAAATACGGAAATATAAATGGTTGATGCAAATTTGCATAATCTGTATGAAATCATTTAATTGGTTAAAACAGAAGCCACGCCCTACTGGTGGACGTTCTGTAAAGGTTTTGGAGGTATTCGAACTTGGTTCTCCAAGCTGAACGTATCAATGGTTTTCCATTAGAATTCAATTACGCAGTTAATATTACATTTGTTTGGATTTTACCAACATTGACTATATCTTGTTATTATATTATTGTTGATTGTGGACTTGTGAGAATTCTCACGCGCAAAATACAAAGTTTGGACATCCGAACAGTCGTTAGTTCTACTTTATTCCAACAACGGTGAATGCCAGAAAACCGTGCATCACAGTACTATCAAAATATAGTCTATTAGTATTACAAGTTTGTTGATAGCGCGAAATGTAAGTTTTCTTAAATACAATGTTTGTGTAATATACTTTACTGTTACCATGGATATAAAAACAATAATAAAATCGATAATCTAGTGGTTGAGTGTTCGCTTAGAGTGCGGGAGGTCTCGGGTTCAATCCCTGGCCGCGTCATACCAAAGACGAAATAATAATGGTACCAGAATTTCCCTTGCTAGACGCTCAGCATAAAAGGGAAACTGGCTTCTCTTCTCTCAAACCCTCGTGGCGATGGATAACATCAGGAATGAAGTGTCGAGAGTGATTAATATAAGTTGGAAAAACTTGTTTCACAATCGACCTTAAATAAAATAGTATAAACTAAAAAGAATAATTTGCTGGAAATAACATAAAACAAACCTGCCATTATTTGAACAAAGATTATGAAAAAATAAAAACAGTTCATGTTGCAAAAACTTTTGGAACATCTACATAGTTCAAGTTCCACTGCAAAACAGAACTTGAATATTACGATCTCAAACACATCCACGTTGAGATTAGTCACAAAAACATCATCAACAACAGAAGCGACAACAACAACAACAACAGTAACAACAACAACAATAATAGTTACAAACGCTAGAAAAAATGTATTATTTAATACCTGCTTTCGGATAATCCCTATACACCATGCAACGTTGTGCGTGAAGCTATCACTTATATCTAGACTTATATTGGTTTTAATATGATACTGCACGAAGACCATGCACATACATCAAACTATGGTCTTAAAATCTCCCAGTATGTTCCAGCGGTGGTATTAGAATAACATGGTATACTTCAAGTGTTCGCTGAAGTGTTTTTACTTCAAATTCTTTCATTATGTTTCCTGTATATGGAAGCAATCAGCGTTTAATACGCCTACTATAGACATGATGTGAGTAGCTTGTTGGGCGACTCATATTATCATGAAAGACTTGAAATAAATATTGAAATCGTGCGGGAGAAAAACCTTGTATTAACAGTACGTATAATTATGTAAACAGTATATTTTACGGACACGAATTCGTTGACTTGCGGTGCATTTCACAGTTCCTGTTTACACGACAATATTTCCGTTGTTGGTCATATATGTACAGACTGTCACACGAAAAATGTTCGTTTATATACTTAAAAAGCTTCCGCAATAACGGACTTGGAGTTTTGGAGAGCTAACGCACTCAGGCCGAAGAAATTGCTCATGCACGCCGTGATTTAAAATGACGACCACTTTTTTCTACGTAAATTGTAACCATACTTCAGTAAATGTAACAGTATGACATAAGAAAAGTGACATTAATTCATATACATTGTATGTTATAAATACAATTTGTATACATGTCAATGATATATAACTAACCTCGTTATGACGTGTAATGTATTTATGATTAATTGACGTAAGTAAAACACAAACTGTAAACGCAAATGTATATATTTTTTATTTTTTCAATTACAGCTGCGGTGTTTGATGATATAAATAGAATATAAATATCACATATAAACTGGACAATTTGAAATAAACTGTTAAAATTATATACAATGTAATTAAAATGTGTGGACTTCATTGGATTGGTGGGGAGTAATTAGGCGACCACCCGATTAGCTCAGTTGGTACACTCTGTTATAGACTTGTATTTCAATCTGGTTGATTTTTTTAAAATCATACATGTATTTGTTCTTCAGTAATGCAGTTTTATACAACAGTATAGATTGATCTCAGTATTTTTGCTGGTTTATGGGTTTGAAGCTATAGTTGCTCATTGAAATGTTATGCATGTGTAACGTACTTGTAAAACGTCTTCGCAAAAAACCCCGTAGACATTGAAGTAGACTTAAAATACATAAATCTATCAAAAACGTAAAAAATCAAAGAATTTAAAGTTTGTGGGAAATCCGAGAAGTTATACACCCTGTATTACTCAACATGCGATAAAATGTTCAGAAATTTAATATGAACTGTAAATCACATGTTATCTCTGCTAGTCCACACAGATGCTTGTAGTCATAGACATATCAGTTATAGAAAACATGGTGTGCGTCTCAAATAACTCAAATATCAGACTTGTAAAATCAAAGACATTTCGGACTTAAAAATTTGTGATCAAAGTGTAACAAAACTGACGGAAGGTAGGTAGAAATCCACTTACATACGTGTATGTCTTGTTTTCTGGTATAAATATCCTTTTAAAATCGTGTTTGAATCGGGCTCACTTAATTCCTCATGCGACTTGAATGTAAGGTAAAAAATCCTCGTACAGTATGTGCGTATTATTACGGTATGTTAACCAAGTTATTAACGATGCTGTGTTGTATCCATTAGACTGTAAAGTGGGCGTTATCGCGTGCAATTTGAAACAATAGCTTATACTGGGCAGGGCCGAGAGTATCAAATACTGATAACGGCTGATAAGCCCTAATTCCGAAACAAAATAAACGCAGGATTCCGAATGTCATAGTCGTATTATTCGAAACATCTCGGACAATATGGTGTAGAAACAGGAATTCATTATTGACTAAGATAGTGCAAAGTGTGTTCGGAAATGAAACAATGATCATTCATGTTGGTTTATCAAGGCATTCACTGCACGTTGTGAAATTGATCCGATACGCCGCATTTGAAGTTTCTGGGCGTCAAAGATCTGTTATTACCAATTAATTGGTCACGAATTAATTAATTAAGACACTTGGTAAACTTTGTCGATACTCGTGCCTATCTAAATCATCTTAATTTGTTAGAATTTGTGTCATACACATAGAAGAGAGTGGTACTATTGTAAGGTTGGAAAATGACCTATTCGTCCAAAATTTAAAATTGAAGCCACATTATCTCTCCCAAGACCTTTTTCCCGATCATCTAGTAAATAGACTAATTACAAGGAATTGGGATATTTTTCACAAATGACCAATAATTGACGAAAGAATGTTATATGTATCAGTCAAAATACTATGCCAAAATCATATTTCAGTAAAATGTATGGATGCCAAAATACTAATTTTGTAGCTTCCCTTAGATTATAAATGGTGCATGTTTTGTTTACAATTCATTATTTTGAAAACAAACCAACCGGATATTATGGTGTTTTCTACCTTTGGGACTAAAGTGCTAAAGTGGTTACTTAGTTAAATTGCTTTTTGAAAATAGCCGTTTAAGGCCTAATGTGGCTTTAACATAAACACTCCTAAACACTGTACGTTGCAAAACTTTGTTTTATTTTAAAGAATGACACTTAGGGTCAGAATAGTATGAAGTCGAATGGCTATTTTAGCACACATATACGCCGACCATAGCCTTTATTTGACAGTCAGCTTTCTGTTGAAATATGGCAGGCATATGAGTTCCTCCACCTGTACTTGAACCCGGGTCGCCAGATTAGACGGAAATGGCTACGCAGGCACACATGGTTGAGCTATGGCAAAGATTGGCCTTCTTGTGGATCTCTGGGTGTTATGAGCTTTTATGCGTTATGAGGTTTATGTGTTATGAGTTTTATGTGTTTTTGAGCTGTGTGTGGCCACATGAATTTGAAGTTCTTTCAATAAAATATTATGCAAGTCGGTCCATCACAAATCACTCTATACGTATATATAATACTTAAGGAACGCAACGCCCCCTCCAAAATGGAATCCCGTAGCCAGTGCTAACAAAATAAAAGATACAAGCGATCAAGTTAGCTCATTTGACGAAGAAAACTTAAATGTACCCAATGTAATCGACAATCAATATATTTTCCTGAATTTGCGCAATCTATTCGTGATTTACTTCTCCAAGTTCAATATCTAGTACATCATCGGTGCCATTCTGTGTGTCACCAAACCACGCACCGAGCTGAGTTTTTAGCTCACCTGACCACAAAGTGGTCACGGTGAGGTTTTGTCATACCGAGATGTCCGTCGTCCGTCGTCCGTCCGTCAACAATTTCTTCAAACGACTTCTCCTCCTAAACCGCTTGGCCAAATTTGATAACACTTTACAGGAATGTTCCTCGGGTGGACCTCTACCAAAGTTGTTAAAACTTTTCTGGTCCGTCGCATAACTAGGTCACACGGGCTAAAATAGATTTTCGAAAAGGAAACTTAAAAAAACTTCCTCTCTATAACCGTAAGGCCTAGAGCTTTCATATTTGGTATGTAGCATCACCTTGAGGTCCTCTACAAAGATTGTTCAAATTATGTCCCTGGTGTCAAAATTGGCCCCGCCCCGGGGGCCCTTAGTTTTACATAGAGTTATATAGGGAAAACCTTAAAAATCTTCTCTGAAACGGCTTTGCCCAGGGCTTTCATATTTGGTATGTAGAATTAGCCAGAGGTCCTCTACAAAGACTGTGCAAATTATGCCCCTGGGGTCAAAATTGGCCCCGCCCTGGGGTCACCATTTTACATAGACTTATATAGGGAAAACATATAAAAATCTTCTTGTCAAAAACTACAATACCTAAAGCTTTTGATATTTGGTATGAAGCATAATCTAGTGGTCCCCTACCAAGATTGTTCAAATTATGCCCCTGGGGTCAAAATTGGCCCCGCCCCGGGGTCACCGTTTTACAAAGACTTATATAGGGAAAACATGTCAAAAACTACAATGCCTAGAGCTTTGATATTTGGTATGAATCATCATCTAGTGGTCCCCTACCAAGATTGCTCAAATTATGCCCCTGGGGTCAAAATTGGCCCCGCCCCGGGGGTCACCAGTTTTACATAGACTTATATGGAGAAAACATATAAAAATCTTCTTGTCAAAAACTACAATGCCTAGAGCTTTGATATTTGGTATGAAGCATAATCTAGTGGTCCCCTACCAAGATTGCTCAAATAATTTCCCTGGGGTCAAAATTGGCCCCGCCCGGGGGTCACCGTTTTACATAGACTTATATAGGGAAAACATATAAAAATCTTGTCTAAAACTACACTGCATAGAGCTTTGATAATTGGTATGTAGCATCATCTTGTGGTTTTCTACCAAGATGTTCAAATTATTCCCTTGGGTGAAAACTGTGTAAGGTTTCATGTACAATCAGGTGAGCGATATTGGGCCATCATGGCCCTCTTGTTATATGGGAAACCCTGTATTTTCTGCTCACGGTCAGTTGATTTTGTTATTTTTAACACATCGGCCCACTATTTGCACACGATACACTCGTGCACCGATCCAAGCGAGTAGCACTGGTTTGTAAATATTACTGATTTGCCACGAGGAAAACGTGCAATGGTTGGAGATAAGTATAGGATAGAACATGAGTAGGTGTTGTATATGGGATTTATAACTCCGAGTGAAACGAGGATTATAATCCCATATCAACACCTACGAGTTGTTCTATCTGACTTAGACTATAGATAAATAATCTTTGTTTATCAGGTACACTTTGCCTATAAATGCCTATGATAAACCATTTAAGTGCTGGTGTAATATGTTAAAGTGTTGCATGATGCATATATAGATCTCAGTGGCAAAATTAAGCTATTTACAGTAAAACCTCAATAAAGAAACTCCTTGGGACTGTAAAAAACTTATCTCAATAATGTTGAGTGATTGCATCATTCTATCAAAGAGCAAACAGATGAAAACGGAACGAAAAATGGTTAATTCTGAGCCAATCTTGTTAAAGAGGTGGTCTTCATATAGGTGCAATTTTACTGTGCATTTGAGGTTTAATAATGTGCAAGTCATTTAACAGAAAGTAGTGGTCTTTATTTTAAGGTGGTCTTGAAGGTGAAGTCTTCATTTGTAAATTATGGGTTGTGATAGCATGAAAGTCATTTCCTTCAATCACCAGACACCATTGGAACCCCTACAATTTGTTTTAATCGTTTAGTTGGTTTAAGTTCTACTCTATGAAAATGATGTCTTAGAAGAGAGGGGTAATCTGCACGTAATTATTGAAGACACAATAGTACAGAACAACTTCTGTAGAGTGAGACCCTTTGTGGGCTGTAAATATTGGTCATTGTTCAGAAGTTGTTGCCCTACAGAATTTACAAAAGTGTATACATGTAATAACGTTTTGTTATACAGAGGTTGTTGCACTACATATGTCCCCTAGAGAGGTCGTACTGTAGTCATAGAAGCTACCATGGCATTCACCCTCTACTGATAATGTTGTAAGCACTCAGCAGAGATGTTGGCAATACCTTAATTGGTTAATTATCTATCAAAATTGTTGTCTCAGATTCTGACAGTAGTAATGAACAAATGTGGAAAGGTTTGATATACATGTACATGTATTCTAATACGGTAAATCCAATTAGTTACTTGTTTAAAATATAGTATTGTTATAATACAGACTAAACTAAGCCTGGTATCAAAAATGTTTTGCATCCATATTTTCTATGCTAAATGCATGTATACATTATTATAGCTATGCTCAATTATTTTGCTTGGCCTACTATAGTATATAGCAATCTATTGTTATATATACCACAGCAAAGTGTTGTATACGGGATTTATTCAACATTTTTTCCATGCTGATTGGCTAGCTACTGAGATCTATAATCTAAATGTAAAATGATCAATTGAAAGTCTAGAGTCACCCCCACTTTGTATAAATACTTAAGGGCATTCTATAGTGCGATAGGGCATGTTTGCAGAAAGCGTTTTTTCTTCATATTAAGATTTAGCGGACATGAAAAACATAGCATTACAATGTACTATATTTACCGTTGGAGTTAATCAACAAATACGTATTAATAAAGCATATTAATCATAGCATGGCAGCACTTTCATTGCAAATCTTGCTCGTCAACCCTATCCCCTTAAATGTACACATGTATTTAATATTTGCCTGAAGGCGTGGTTCAGTGACGCACAGAATGGCACCGACGATGTACTAGATATTGACATTTCGTGAAGGAAATATGGAATATATCACATATATTACACATATACTGAATGATAATCGTAAATTATTTGTATGTTTCGTTGATTTTACGAAAGCATTCGATTACCTAGTAAGGTAAAATATTTTTTACAAACTAATTAAGTATGATGTGCGAGGGAAAATGTTAAATATAATTAAGTCCTTATATACAGATGTTAAATCTAGGGTGAAATATAAAAACGAACTGGGCGATAGTTTCGAGTGTTTCTTAGGAGTAAGACAAGGTGATTGTTTATCACCTTTTATATTTTCTATGTACGTTAATGATCTAGAAGAATACATGATCTTAAACGGTTTCAAAGGTATTGATATAGGAATGTTAAAATTATTCTTGTTATTATATGCTGATGACATTGTTATATTTGTTGATACGCAGGATGGTCTCCAAAAAGGGTTAAATCTTCTTAAAAATTATTGTGATAAATGGAAACTTGTTGTTAATGTAAAGAAAACTAAAGTATTAATTTTCAAGAAAGGAGGTTTTCGTGTACGAAATGCACGATTCATATACAATGGAACAGAATTAGAAATTGTTACGAAATTCACATACCTAGGTATAGTATTCACCAGTAATGGTTCTTTTAAGCAAACTTTTGATGCATTAAGTGGTCAAGCTATGAAAGCCATATACAAAATGAAATTTTATCTCTCTAAATTTGCAGATGTATCTGTTGGACATAGAATGGAACTTTTTGATAAATTGATATCTCCAATTTTGAACTACGGATCAGAAATTTGGGGGTTTTTAGATGCAAGACAAATGGAAAAAGTTCATCTTCAATTCTGCAAACAACTTCTAGGAGTAAGAACCCAAACTCAAAATAATTTTATTTATGGTGAATTAGGAAGAACTCCATTCAAAGTAAGCCGTTTAGTTAATATAATCCGATTTTGGTTTAAAATTGTCAATAGCTCTGAAAATAGGTATATAAAATGTATTTATGATATGATGCTAAATGATATGGAAATACATCCTGACAAAACCAACTGGGCCTCAAATGTAAAAATAATCTTAGAAAGGCTTGGTTTTAACAATGTATGGCTCTTTCAAGGAGTTGGAAACTCCAAATACTTCATTAAAATATTTAAACTAAGAGTTAAGGATAATTTTATACAACTATGGAACGAACAACTACGTGATTCTTCCAGAGCATACTCCTATGTATTATTTGCAAATTTTGGTTTCAAACCATATTTAAATATTGTAAATATTAGAAAATTTAATACTGCACTATGCAGACTTAGAACATCTAGTCATCGTCTAGAAATTGAAACAGGCCGATGGCACAAACCATTGAAAATCCCTAAATCCGAAAGAAAATGTCAATTATGTAACAAATTAGAGGATGAGTTTCACTTTATACTTGAATGCCCTTTATATTATGAAATACGAAAACAACACATCAAACGTTACTTTTGGAAACGACCTAATATCCCTAAATTTGTAGAACTTATGTCATCTGAAAATAGAAATACTATTATTAATCTTTCTCAATATATTTACAAAAGTCTGAAACGAAGAGATGCAGAATATTATGTACGTTAGCACTCTTCTCCCTACTGTACGAAAAACAAACTACGCATACACAATAAATTACATACTTTTAAATTTTTGAGACGACATAGTAGCATGACTAATGTCATGCAAATAACTATATTTAAAGTTACAGTGATGTTGGAATATAACTCATTATTGCCGATAATTTCCACTTACTCCACATATACTTGGTACCGGAATCGAAAAAAATAATATGTATACATGCATGGTTTGTTTATATTATAATGTGTATATTTGTGTTAATAATTATGTCAATGCATGTACTTATTATATGTGAAATCATGGGCATATTGCCTTATTTTCGAAATAAACTATCTATCTATATATCTCGTAATATCAGACGGAAGTGAATATTTTCGATTGCATGAGGTACATATAAATATTCTTCGTCGAATGCGCTAACTTGATCGCTTGTATCTTTTATTTTGTTAGCACTGGCAACGGGATTCATTTTTGGAGGGGGGAAGGTGTTGCGTTTCTTTTGTATTATATATACGTATAGAGCGATTTTGATTAAATTGACTGCTATGATATTTTATGGATGGAATTTCAAATTCCTGTGGTGTGGCCATACGTAGTGACACTATTCTTGAGGAAGATTATTGCCTCAGAATGGCAAGTATAAATCTAAGGGGAACAACCATGTTAATAAATAGCGTTACGTAATGTGAGAGTTGTCTCCCGAGTATTACTGTCTATTTTATCACGACATTTCTACGTGCTTAATCTACATACTTTACAAAAAACCCTGACCAATCGGACAGGATTCAATTAACATTTAGAAGCTGCTTTGTGATCGTATTTGATAAAGTTGTTAAGAATGCTCAATATCAAAATAAATATTTTTTTAATTAAAATGCAATCATTAAGACCATTCCGGACTTCACGCGTCCAGTTAATTTAGATGCCTGATGAGTGTCTATGAGAGTCACACGATGAATTGGATGGCTGACGAGTGTCTATGAGAGTCACACGATGAATTGGATGGCTGATGGGTGTCTATGAGAGTCACACGATGAATTGGATGGCTGATGGGTGTCTATGAGAGTCACACGATGAATTGGATGGCTGATGTGTGTCTATGAGAGTCACACGATGAATTGGATGGCTGATGGGTGTCTATGTGAGTCACACGATGAATTGGATGGCTGATGAGTGTCTATGAGAGTCACACGATGAATTGGATGGCTGATGGGTGTCTATGAGAGTCACACGATGAATTGGATGGCTGATGGGTGTCTATGTGAGTCACACGATGAATTGGATGGCTGATGAGTGTCTATGAGAGTCACACGATGAATTGGATGGCTGATGGGTGTCTATGAGAGTCACACGATGAATTGGATGGCTGACGAGTGTCTATGAGAGTCACACGATGAATTGGATGGCTGATGGGTGTCTATGAGAGTCACACGATGAATTAGATGCCGGATGAGTGTCTATGAGAGTCACACGATGAATTGGATGGCTGATGAGTGTCTATGAGAGTCACACGATGAATTGGATGCCAGATGAGTGTCTATGAGAGTCACACGATGAATTGGATGGCTGACGGGTGTCTATGAGAGTCACACGATGAATTGGATGGCTGACGGGTGTCTATGAGAGTCACACGATGAATTGGATGGCTGATGGGTGTCTATGTGAGTCACACGATGAATTGGATGGCTGATGAGTGTCTATGAGAGTCACACGATGAATTGGATGGCTGATGAGTGTCTATGAGAGTCACACGATGAATTGGATGCCTGATGGGTGTCTACGAGAGTCACACGATGAATTGGATGCCTGATGGGTGTCTATGAGAGTCACACGATGAATTAGATGCCTGATGAGTGTCTAGGAGAGTCACACGATGAATTGGATGGCTGATGGGTGTCTAGGAGAGTCACACGATGAATTGGATGCCAGATGAGTGTCTATGAGAGTCACACGATGAATTGGATGGCTGACGAGTGTCTATGAGAGTCACACGATGAATTGGATGGCTGACGGGTGTCTATGAGAGTCACACGATGAATTGGATGGCTGATGTGTATCTATGAGAGTCACACGATGAATTGGATGGCTGGCTGATGGGTGTCTAAGTGAGTCACACGATGAATTGGATGGCTGATGAGTGTCTATGAGAGTCACACGATGAATTGGATGGCTGATGAGTGTCTATGAGAGTCACACGATGAATTGGATGGCAGATGGGTGTCTATGAGAGTCACACGATGAATTGAATGCCTGATGGGTGTCTATGAGAGTCACACGATGAATTAGATGCCTGATGAGTGTCTAGGAGAGTCACACGATGAATTGGATGGCTGATGGGTGTCTAGGAGAGTCACACGATAAATTGGATGGCTGATGGGTGTCTATGAGAGTCACACGATGAATTGGATGGCTGATGGGTGTCTATGAGAGTCACACGATGAATTCGATGTCTGGCGAGTGTCTATGTGAGTCACACGATGAATTAGATGCCTGATGAGTGTCTATGAGAGTCACACGATGAATTAGATGCCTGATGAGTGTCTAGGAGAGTCACACGATGAATTGGATGGCTGATGGGTGTCTATGAGAGTCACACGATGAATTGGATGGCTGATGGGTGTCTATGAGAGTCACACGATGAATTGGATGGCTGATGGGTGTCTATGAGAGTCACACGATGAATTGGATGGCTGATGAGTGTCTATGAGAGTCACACGATGAATTGGATGGCTGATGGGTGTCTATGAGAGTCACACGATGAATTGGATGCCTGATGGGTGTCTATGAGAGTCACACGATGAATTAGATGCCTGATGAGTGTCTAGGAGAGTCACACGATGAATTGGATGGCTGATGGGTGTCTATGAGAGTCACACGATGAATTGGATGGCTGACGAGTGTCTATGAGAGTCACACGATGAATTCGATGTCTGGCGAGTGTCTATGTGAGTCACACGATGAATTAGATGCCTGATGAGTGTCAATAAGAGTCACACGATGAATTAGATGCCTGATGAGTGTCTATGAGAGTCACACGATGAATTAGATGCCTGATGAGTGTCTAGGAGAGTCACACGATGAATTGGATGGCTGACGGGTGTCTATGAGAGTCACACGATGAATTGGATGGCTGATGTGTATCTATGAGAGTCACACGATGAATTGGATGGCTGATGGGTGTCTAAGTGAGTCACACGATGAATTGGATGGCTGATGAGTGTCTATGAGAGTCACACGATGAATTGGATGGCTGATGAGTGTCTATGAGAGTCACACGATGAATTGGATGGCAGATGGGTGTCTATGAGAGTCACACGATGAATTGGATGCCTGATGGGTGTCTATGAGAGTCACACGATGAATTAGATGCCTGATGAGTGTCTAGGAGAGTCACACGATGAATTGGATGGCTGATGGGTGTCTAGGAGAGTCACACGATAAATTGGATGGCTGATTGGTGTCTATGAGAGTCACACGATAAATTGGATGGCTGATGGGTGTCTATGAGAGTCACACGATGAATTCGATGTCTGGCGAGTGTCTATGTGAGTCACACGATGATTTTGATGCCTGATGAGTGTCTATAAGAGTCACACGATGAATTAGATGCCTGATGAGTGTCTATGAGAGTCACACGATGAATTAGATGCCTGATGAGTGTCTAGGAGAGTCACACGATGAATTGGATGGCTGATGGGTGTCTATGAGAGTCACACGATGAATTGGATGGCTGATGGGTGTCTATGAGAGTCACACGATGAATTGGATGGCTGATGGGTGTCTATGAGAGTCACACGATGAATTGGATGGCTGATGAGTGTCAATGAGAGTCACACGATGAATTGGATGGCTGATGGGTGTCTATGAGAGTCACACGATGAATTGGATGCCTGATGGGTGTCTATGAGAGTCACACGATGAATTAGATGCCTGATGAGTGTCTAGGAGAGTCACACGATGAATTGGATGGCTGATGGGTGTCTAGGAGAGTCACACGATAAATTGGATGGCTGATGGGTGTCTATGAGAGTCACACGATGAATTGGATGGCTGACGAGTGTCTATGAGAGTCACACGATGAATTCGATGTCTGGCGAGTGTCTATGTGAGTCACACGATGAATTAGATGCCTGATGAGTGTCAATAAGAGTCACACGATGAATTAGATGCCTGATGAGTGTCTTTGAGAGTCACACGATGAATTAGATGCCTGATGAGTGTCTAGGAGAGTCACACGATGAATTGGATGGCTGATGGGTGTCTATGAGAGTCACACGATGAATTGGATGGCTGATGGGTGTCTAAGTGAGTCACACGATGAATTGGATGGCTGATGAGTGTCTATGAGAGTCACACGATGAATTGGATGGCTGATGAGTGTCTATGAGAGTCACACGATGAATTGGATGGCTGATGGGTGTCTATGAGAGTCACACGATGAATTGGATGCCTGATGGGTGTCTATGAGAGTCACACGATGAATTGGATGGCTGATGGGTGTCTATGAGAGTCACACGATGAATTGGATGGCTGATGGGTGTCTATGAGAGCCACACGATGAATTGGATGGCTGATGGGTGTCTATGAGAGTCACACGATGAATTGGATGGCTGATGGGTGTCTATGAGAGTCACACGATGAATTGGATGGCTGATGGGTGTCTATGAGAGTCACACGATGAATTGGATGGCTGATGGGTGTCTATGAGAGTCACACGATGAATTGGATGGCTGATGGGTGTCTATGAGAGTCACACGATGAATTGGATGGCTGATGAGTATCTATGAGAGTCACACGATGAATTTTATGCCTGATGAGTATCTATGAGATTCACACGATGAATTGGATGGCTGATGAGTATCTATGAGAGTCACATGATGAATTGGATGGCTGATGGGTGTCTATGAGAGTCACACGATGAATTGGATGGCTGATGGGTGTCTATGAGAATCACACGATGAATTGGATGCCAGATGAGTGTCTATGAGAGTCACACGATGAATTGGATGGCTGATTGGTGTCTATGACTGTCACACGATGAACTGGATGGCTGACGAGTGTCTATGGGAGTCACACGATGAATTGGAAGGCTGGCGAGTATCTATGGGAGTCACACGATGAATTGGATGTCTGACGAGTGTCTATGTGAGTCACACGATAAATTGAATGGCTGATGGGTGTCTATGGGAGTCACACGATGAATTGGATGGCTGACGAGTATCTATGAGAGTCACACGATGAATTGGATGGCTGACGAGTGTCTATGAGAGTCATACGATGAATTGGATGCCAGATGAGTGTTTATGAGAGTCACACGATGAATTGGATGGCTGATGGGTGTCTATGGGAGTCATACGATGAATTGGATGCCAGATGAGTGTTTATGAGAGTCACACGATGAATTGGATGGCTGATGGGTGTCTAGGGGAGTCACACGATAAATTGGATGGCTGACGAGTATCTATGGGAGTCACACGATGAATTGGATGTCTGATTAGTGTCTATGGAAGTCACACGATGAATTTGATGCATGGTGAGTGACTATGGGAGTCACACGATTATTTGGATGGCTGACGAGTGTCTATGGGAGTCACCCGATGCATTTTATGCCTGATGAGTGTCTATAAGAGTCACACGATGAATTGGATGCCTGGTGAGTGTCTATGAGAGTCACACGTTGAATTGGTTGTCTGATGAGTGTCTATGGGAGTCACACGTTGAATTTGATGCATGGTGAGTGTCTATGGGAGTCAAACGATGAATTGGATGGCTGACGAGTGTCTATGGGAGTCACACGATGAATTGGATGGCTGACGAGTGTCTATGGGAGTCACACGATGAATTGGATGGCTGACGAGTGTATATTAGAGCCACACGATGAATTGGATGCCTGATGAGTGTCTATGGGAGTCAAACGAATAATGGAATGTCTGACGAGTGTCTATGGGAGTCACACGATGAATTGGATGCCTGATGAATGTCTATGGGAATCACATGATGAATTTTATGCCTTATGAGTGTCAATGAGAGTCACACGATGAATTTGATGGCTGACGAGTGTCTATGGGAGTCACACGATGAATTGGATGACTGATGAGTGTCTATGGGAGTCACACGATGAATTGGATGCCTGATGAGTGTCTATGGGAGTCACACGAATAATGGAATGTCTGACGAGTGTCTATGGGAGTCACACGATGAATTGGATGCCTGATGAATGTCTATGAGAGTCACACGATGCATTGGATGCCTGATGAGTGTCTATGGGAGTCACACGAATAATGGAATGTCTGATGAGTGTTATGTGAGTCACGAATGGAATGTCTGATGAGTGTCTATGGGAGTCACACGTCGAATGAAATGTCTGACGAGTGTATGTGTGAGTCACACGAATAATTAGATGCCTGATGAGTGTCTATATGAGTCACACGAATAATTGGATGCCTGATGAGTGGCTATGGGAGTCACACGAAGAATTGGATGGCTGACGAGTGTCTATGGGAGTCACACGACGAATGGAATGTCTGACGAGTGTCTATGAGAGTCACGCGAAGAATTTGATGGTTGACGAGTGTGTAAGGGAGTCACACGATGAATTGGTTGCCTGATGAATGTCTATGGGAGTCACACGATGAATTGGATGGCTGACGAATGTCTATGAGGGTCACACGATGAATTGGATGGCTGACGAGTGTCTATTAGAGTCACACGATGAATTGATGCCTGATTAGTGTCTATGAGAGTCACACGAATAATGGCTTGTCTGACGAGTGTCTATGGGAGTCACACGATGAATTGGTTGCCTGATGAATGTCTATGGGAGTCACACGATGAATTGGATTGCTGACGAATGTCTATGAGGGTCACACGATTAATTGGATGCCTGATGAGTGTCTATGAGAGTCACACGATGAATTGGACGCCTGATGAGTGTCTATGGGAGTCACACGATGAATTTGATGGCTGACGAGTGTCTATGGGAGTCACACGATGAATTGGATGGCTGATGGGTGTCTATGGGAGTCACACGATGGATTGATTGGCTGACGAGTGTCAATTAGAGTCACACGATGAATTGGATGCCTGATGAGTGTCTATGGGTGTCAAACGAATAATGGAATGTCTGACGAGTGTCTATGGGAGTCACACGATGAATTGGATGCCTGATGAATGTCTATGGGAGTCACATGATGAATTTTATGCCTGATGAGTGTCAATGAGAGTCACACGATGAATTGGATGGCTGACGAGGTTCTATGGCAGTCACACGATGAATTTTATGCCTGATGAGTGTCTATGAGAGTCACACGATGAATTGGATGGCTGACGAGTGTCTATGGGAGTCACACGATGAATTGGATGTCTGACGAGTGTCTATGGGAGTCACACGATGAATTGGATGTCTGACGAGTGTCTATGGGAGTCACACGATGAATATGATGCATGACGAGTGTCTATGAGAGTCACACGATGTATTGGATGCCTGATGAGTGTCTATGGGAGTCACACGATGACTTTTATGCCTGATGAGTGTCTATGAGAGTCACACGATGAATTGGATGCCTGATGAGTGTCTATGAGAATCACACGATGAATTGGCTGCCTAATGAGTGTCTATGGGAGTCACATGATGCATTTGATGCATGACGAGTGTCTATGAGAGTCACACGATGAATTGGTTGTCTGATGAGTGTCTATGGGAGTCACACGATGAATTGGATGGCTGACGAGTGTCTATGAGAGTCACACGATGAATTGGATGCCTGATGCGTGTCTATGAGAGTCACATGATGAACTTTATGCCTGATGTGTGTCTATGAGAGTCACACGATGAATTGGATGCCTGATGAGTGTCAATGGGAGTCACACGATGGATTGGATGGCTGACGAGTGTCTATGGGAGTCCCACGATGAATTTGATGCATGACGAGTGTCTATGGGAGTCACACGATGAATTGGATGGCTGACGAGTGTCTATGGGAGTCACACGATGAATTGGATGGCTGATGGGTGTCTATGGGAGTCACACGATGAATTGGATGCCTGATGAGTGTCTATGGGAGTCACACGAATAATGGAATGTCTGACGAGTGTCTATGGGAGTCACACGATGAATTGGATGCCTGATGAATGTCTATGAGAGTCACACGATGCATTGGATGCCTGATGAGTGTCTATGGGAGTCACACGAATAATGGAATGTCTGATGAGTGTCTATGGGAGTCACGAATGGAATGTCTGATGAGTGTCTATGGGAGTCACACGTCGAATGAAATGTCTGACGAGTGTATGTGTGAGTCACACGAATAATTAGATGCCTGATGAGTGTCTATATGAGTCACACGAATAATTGGATGCCTGATGAGTGGCTATGGGAGTCACACGAAGAATTGGATGGCTGACGAGTGTCTATGGGAGTCACACGACGAATGGAATGTCTGACGAGTGTCTATGAGAGTCACGCGAAGAATTTGATGGTTGACGAGTGTGTAAGGGAGTCACACGAAGAATTGGATGTCTGACGAGTGTCTAAGGGAGTCACATGCGAATTGGTTGTCTGACGAGTGCGCATGGGAGTCACACGATGAATTTATGGTTGACGAGTGTGTATGGGAGTCACACGAAGAATTGGATGTCTGACGAGTGTCTTAGGGAGTCACACGAATAATTAGATGTCTGACGAGTGCGCATGGGAACTACACGAGGAATTGGATATCTGACGAGTGTCTATGGGAGTAGCTCGTGTATTTGGATGGCTGACGAATGTCTATGGGAGTCACACGAAGAATTGGATGGTTGACGAGTGTCTATGGGAGTCATACGAATAATTGGATAGCTGACGAATGTCTATGGGAGTCACACGAATAATTTGATGCATAACGAATGTCTATGGGAGTTACACGAAGAAGTGGATGACTGACGAGCGTCTATGGGAGTCACACGAAGAATTGGATGGCTGACGAGTGCATAAGGGAGTCATACAAATAATTGGATGCATAACGAGTGTTCATGGGAGTCATACGAATAATTAGATGCTCGACGAATGTCCACGGGAGTCACACGAAGAATTGAATGTCTGTTGAATCAACACGTTGATTGTGTCCGTACTACCTGTTTGGTCTAGTCTACTTCGCGTAATCCACGAAACTTAATCATCTTAAATATAATCATTTAACGAAATATTGAATTTAGTGTGGCCTGACAAGAAGCTTTTCTTTAGGCCATAATGATGATGCAATATAAGTATTTAATGATGTAATCATGTAAGATCTGGTGGTCTGTTTGTATTTAATGAGACTGTGTTGTTCAAATGATGCAATATTAGATTATTACATTATGTGTGAGACATGCAGCGAGTCAAGTATGCAGAGGTTCGTGTCATTTGTCTAATGTTTTATCAATCTATCACGACATTTATTGGAAACGGAAATCGTACCATCAGTTTGTTTGTTTTCGTGGTTTGGATATTACTTAAGTATTTGGTTGACGATTATCGAGGAAATCCTCGAAGTATGGTATGGTTGCATCATACATGTAGTTCCCTGAACATTACATTCAATAGTTGACGACTTTCTGTCGGCTTTCATCGTTATACGAGTACAACCCATTGTAACTATATTACTATGACGTAAGGCCGTTGTAGTCATAGTGACGTTGCGGTGACGTTAGACCGATGTAGCCATAGTGACGTTACGGTGACGTTAGACCGACGTAGTCATAATGGCGTTACGGTGACGTTAGACCGGTGTAGTCATAGTGACGTTACGGTGACGTTAGATCGGTGTAGTCATAAGGACGTTACGGTGACGTTAGACCGGTGTAGTCATAGTGACGTTACGGTGACGTTAGACCGGTATAGTCATAGTGACGTTACGGTGACGTCAGACCGGTGTGGTCATAGTGGCGTTACATTGACGTTAGACCGGTCTAGTCATAGTGACGTTACGGTGACGTTAGACCGGTGTAGTCATAGTGGCGTTACGGTGACGTAAGGCCGGTGAAGTCATAGTGACGTTACATTGACGTTAGACCGGTGTAGTCATAGCGGCGTTACGGTGACGTCAGACCAGTGTAGTCATTATGACGTTACGGTGACGTCAGACCGGTGTGGTCATAGTGGCGTTATATTTACTTCAGACGGGTGTAGTCATAGTGACGTTACGGTGACGTCAGACCGGTGTGGTCATAATGGCGTTACATTGACGTTAGACCGGTCTAGTCATAGTGACGTTACGGTGACGTTAGACCGGTGTAGTCATAGTGGCGTTACGGTGACGTAAGGCCGGTGAAGTCATAGTGACGTTACATTGACGTAAGGCCGGTGAAGTCATAGTGACGTTACATTGACGTTAGACCGGTGTAGTCATAGCGGCGTTACGGTGACGTCAGACCGGTGTAGTCATAGTGACGTTACGGTGACGTCAGACCGGTGTGGTCATAGTGGCGTTATATTTACTTCAGACGGGTGTAGTCATAGTGACGTTACGGTGACGTCAGACCGGTGTGGTCATAATGGCGTTACATTGACGTTAGACCGGTGTAGCCATAGTAACGTTTGCTCGGTGTAGTCATACTAACACGGTTCTTATAAATTGACGTTACGGTGACGTTAGACCGGTGTAGTCATAGTGAAGTTACGATGACGTTAGCTTGGTGTAGTCATACTTACGCGGTTCTTATACTTGTATCCATATAAGTATGTGCTTTGATGAAATGTTTGATTAGTTTGTAATATATTTATTATTCAGCCATTTTGGTGCTGACCAATTGATTGATATTTCAAATAACTTATTTCCGGTACATACTTGCGATTGGTTAGTATGCGATATATTGCACGTTCATTATATTCAAAATGTAATAAGTCATCTTGACTGCACGTGTATAATGACGTTGCATACTTGAATTCTTATAAAAACCGCTCCGTTGTTAACGTTCCAGACACGAAATTCGTTGTTTTCTCTAGTGAGGTTTTCCATATATAAATATTCATGTTATGACAATGCGAGTTCAAAC
The DNA here is from genome assembly GCA_947247005.1 of Spisula solida. NCBI lineage: Eukaryota > Metazoa > Mollusca > Bivalvia > Venerida > Mactridae > Spisula > Spisula solida. The sequence continues at coordinate 50,758,193 of OX365950.1, forward strand.
AAAATATCAAAACAACGACAATGTTCGGTGTGTCGTGTTGTAAATGTATTTTCCAATGTGATATAGCAGTCACGTCCACCAATGTTGCATGTTCATTGCCTCGTAGCACCTACGTGACTGGTTACAAAGCCTAGACCTTCCAAGAATGATTGGCCTAAAACGTGAACTATCACTCTTTTATAATTCAACTGATAAATCGAACTAGGTATTGATTATAAAGCACTGCATAGACTAAACAAACAGCATTAAAGTGATAGTTTATAGATTTGGACTTGTAACATACTCGCTAATAAGGTAAAGTAAACATAATGAAATAAATTGTACGATTTTATTTGCATATTATTACATCATTCGTAGCAACAATTTCCGATCATACTGACGTAAAGCTCATCTGAGATAACTCTAACCTTATCAATAAACAAACATTGATGATATAAACACTGCACAGTCGACTGACCGCTTGTTATCAGTATAAATTAAAAGTGGTTATGCACAAGATTGAACCGAAATGGTCTTCGAAAATTCATTTAATTTTAATTTTTATTTGTAATCAAAGGCTAGTGTTATCCTCGGCGGACTATAACTGAATGTAGTTTATCTAAACAGAATGATGCTACTCTTAGGAGTTCATGAAAATCGATACTCCGAATTTAGTCATTCTCGTTCACCAGAGTATTCTTCGTCCGAAACATAGTCTGGGAACTTGACTAACCACTGATGTATGAGGATGCATTTAGTTTAAAGATTAAAATTGAATTTGTTTTGAAGACAGGTGATGGGAAATTGGTCCAGCGCATCAGATTTATGTCGGAATTTAATTTGAAACAGCGATGATGATTTACAACCATCTAATCTCTCTATTGCGTTACATGACTCACTCCAATTTCATCAATATCACATGCTATTACTTTAGTTTATTTTTCATGATTTATTTGGAGTGATTTTAACATTCGACAGATAATGTGCGACTTTTAATTTACAATGATAATATACAAATTAATGATTTTCTCACCAGCGGTAAATAAGGTCTTTATTATTATTATGATAATTTATTATCAAACATTTATATTAATTCAGGTGTGTAGTACAGATGCATTAATGAAAAGGGTAGTTCAATGCAATTTCAATGTAACATGCTCGTATTTCATGGCAACTTTTAGTTTTCATAGTTCTTAGTGGGACGGGATGACTACGAAACACGTAGTGAACTAACATTTTAAACTTGTTTTCTTTTTGCTATATTAATACCACAGTGTATAAACAAGTCAACTTCCGGTTATCGCAATAAGGAATACTCTTTGAATTGAATAGTCTTGCAATAAGTCATACAGTGATAGGAAATCACCGGATGTTTCAATCACAATAAGTCATACAAGTTGAATTGTATAGTGTCCCAATAAGTCATACAGTGATTTGGTTTATTATACGCGGTGAATACGGAAACTTATTGGATGTTATCCCTTACATAAGCACCCGCATCTCCTAGCGTCATTCGCCTTGAAAAAAACTTCCCCGAGTGGTCTTCGTATAAGCAATAGCCGCTTATCTGGCTTAAGAGAAAAACCTCTAGAGCGGCTCACTTGTGCAACAATCTCTCCGTGTTGGCCCTCATTTAAGAATCCTCACCACTAGAACGGCCCTCACTTGCTCAACAACCTCTTCCCGCTGCCCTTCCTTGAGAAACAACCTGTTGATCGGGACCTCCCTTGTGTACCAACCTCTCCAGAACGACTTTCGCTCGAGAGAAAATATGGTCAAAATGCCGTTAGAATGTATCCAAATGATGTTCCAATTTTTAACTTCAAATGCATCGTGAACGGTTTTGACTCTAGCGGCCCCAGAAATGAATCAGATTACCGGATAATGTTTAGAATTGGTGACACAGATGGCCGTAGCGTGTATTTGAGCAAGAAGTATTACATAATATTATTGTGTTTATTATTCATTAAATTGTAAAAAACACGCTTTTGCTAACATTGCGCCAATAAGTATTATTGACGCACGCAATATTTACGGAAAACTTAAGAGTCTTGCGTAAATGCTTTGATAAAATAGTACGAAGGTCCTGTATGAGCATACATGTATACCACGGGCAAAGGCAATACAAATGTCAATTGTGTCTGTAAACTTAAGCTGCATAGTCACGAGTATACATTTGCGTCCCAAAAATAATTCGGCTCATTCTTCCCCTAATTTGAACCACAGGAACTTGCATAATTTAAACAAAATGAAAAAAAAAAATTGGGAAAAAAAATCACTTTTTATTTTTGATTTTCATTTTTTTTTCATTTTTTTAAATTATGCAAGTTCCTGTGGTTCAACTTGTGTACTTTCAATCTGAACTTTCTCTAATAATGTATTTCTGTGATTATACAATGTATGTGTGTTTGTTCATATCAATACACAAACTAGTGAATACACGAACACGCTGTGGATTGAACTAACTAAAGTGTTAAAAATGGTACTGGTATACATGTATATCCTTTGCTAAATACGGTCAGTGTAGCAACGTTAAATGTCGCATCGACGCTAAATGTCGCACTTGACGTTAAATGTCGCAAGGCTGACGTTAAATGTCGCATCTGTGACGCTAAATGTCGCAACAAACTGGTCTGACGTTAAATGTCGCAACGTTGAGGCTAAATGTCGCAATCCTTTATAAACACTCTTTTGTAGTATTACTGTTCTAGTTTTAGTCCAGACGTATCCACAGTTATAAGGGGTTTACCCAAAGGGGTTCGACACATAAGTCTGCAGTGATTAAAAACTGTTTTCCATTTAACATCAAGTGCGACATTTAGCGTCGATGCGACATTTAACGTTGCTACAGTCAGCATAGTTAGTTCACAGGAACTTGCATAATTTAAAAAAAATGAAAAGAAAAATTGAAAAAAAATTCAATACTGAATATTAAAATATATTTTATGGGTAGGCCTAGATCTACTGATTTTTTTCATTTTTTTTTTAAATTATGCAAGTTCGTGTGATTAGTTCTATAACGTCTGGTTCACATGATGTCAGGATACGTATAACAGCACACATTATATAATTCATTTTTATTGAGATCATATAAAATTTCAACATAATGGCGTCATATAAATTGTAACATACGTATATGGCGACAAAACAGTTACCTTATACGAGTATAGTATGAAAACGACATAATTGAGATCACTGATGTATTACGACGTATCGAGATAATACGTATTAAACAACACCAATACATGGATATTGACCAGGCAATGATTTTGAAGTCTTTACATCCAAGATTTGGCTTTCAACCAACTTGTGGTATCATTATAAAAAGTTTATCCAGACTTCAGGGCTGGTATTCACAAAGCATCTTAAGTGAAAACTTAAATATTTTGACTTAAGTGAATAATTTGTGCAGCTCATATTTCCCGCAATTTGAAAAATAATCCTTGTTTTCTTAGTGATTATAGTAGCTGTGTACCTAATACTTCAAAACTATGTAAAATATTAAGCATGTTGATTTTCTTGCTTAGATGATACACTGTAGAAAAAATTAAGATTTTAAGTTTTCTGCTAAGATGCTTTGTGAATACCAGCCCTGAACAAATATTAACATAAATAAACAATTTGACTATAATACCAGTACCCAAACTTCCTAAACGAACGAAACGCAGCTTTATGTATACTGAGAAGATTGTTTTAATGAGATTGTAGTCAAATGCATAATATTTTACATATGTTACCAATCAAAAACAAGTATAGTACGGATAATTTGACACGAGACTCGACCTTCTATTAGCATAATTTAACAGCTGATATATTGTCTAAACATGTATTTATAATACCGGCTGTATGTTTTTATTACCGGGATGTATCACGAAGACACTCTATGTGTAATACCAACACAAATCTTAAGGACTATTTAGCACGATTTAATCGCGGAAATTGATATATTCAACGCAAGAACCTTGTAATAAATTCATGCATAAAGGTCAGGATCAAGTCAAAATATCCGGGCTGTACCTATTTTACATAATTATGTAAAATGTCAAACACGAGTGCTTAGTAGAGTATACAAGTTTCACGTAAACGGTATATTCTTAATTTTCAAAAAACATTTTTTTAATAATTGTTATAGCAATGTTTAGATTGTGCTCCGCCATTGGTTTGGTATATTTTACCTTCAATATTATCCGAATGTTATGAAAGTTTCACACGCCTCTAATATAGAGGATCTTGCATGAGTGCTCATTACATACGAGTTTTATTAAACGAGTGGACAAAATGATATGACACGAGGCTTTGCCGAGTGTCATATTGATTTTGTCGACGAGTTTAATAAAACTCGTATGTAATGAGCACGAATGTAAGATTCTATTTATCACATAACCTTAGAAAACGCTCAATATTGTTCAGAAGGATGTTGTGAGCTGCATATGGTTCAGCCAAAATTTAGCGGTACAATGAGCGCGACGTCATGGTGACGTTGATATGATTCTGACGTCAGTGACGGATCAATGCATGGATTGGCTAACGTCACGTCAAGCTATTTTAAATATTTATTGCACGGTCTGGGAGTGCCGAACGATATTTACGTCACGGCTTTACGGCACTCCTGGACCACAGGTTATGTGATAAAATGAAATTAGACAAATTCATCCCAATTATATAACGATATCACTATTATAACGGGCTTCATATAGTCGTAGAAGGAAAAATTCATATCACTGGTTTTAAATATATACAGGCCCTCTGTAAATTTATTTTATCACATAAAATAGGCTCTGGGAGTTTAATAAACCCATTACATAAAAGTCATAATACACACGTGTAATAAACATGCAAATGAGGTATATACAAGGGCGAGTCACTTTATTTATGTATTCATACACGTTGTCAAAAAAGTAAAAGAATACATTTTTAGAATAGAATAAATTCTATATCCGATTATGAGCACTCTAGGGCATGTTATAATCACACAATAATAGATGTACAAGAACTTAAGAGATATGACTGTAAGTAAACATGACGGTAGGTCCGTTAAACGTGGGTACGAATAAGATCGGGACGAAATGTACATACCAAATATCTGGCATCTACACAAACACAGCATCGGATGTTGATTTCATTGTATAAATCCGTTAATTTTGAGTATTGAAGACGATTTTCCTTGCTTACCAAGTACTTGCATCGTGTACAATCAGTTATTTTCGGCTATTCAGACGAATCGCGAATAAATTCACGCGGAAAACCTAGTTACTTCCCCTTTCCTTGGTTGTTACTAAAACCCGGAACGGAACACGGAACAGAACAGAATACGTTGTGTTGCTGCGGTCCTAGATTTAATTATTTACTTTGTTAAGCGTAGTTTTACATCTGCAGGATTTTAGATACCCTAAAAATATTATTTTCAAAGGCAGAAAAATTAACATATTGGAGTATACATTGTTGCACTATTTTCTTAGCTCTTTCAATGAACCGCTTTACTCCTATGAAGTTTATTTGCTAAAGGGGAAGTGTGTGCATTCTTGACAAACTTTTACTGTGTATTTAGTTTATGTGATAAAAAGAATCTTACATTCGGGTCATTCCATATTAAATTTATTAAACTCGTCGAATAAAAGTGATAAAATGCTCGGCAGAGCCTCGCATTTTATCATTTTATCCAACTCGTTTAATAAATTCAATATAGAAAGACACTCATGTAAGATCCTCTATATATGCAATATCTTGCAAGAACATTAGCAAAACGTAGTTCCTTCTGAATTTTAAAAATTGCGAAAATTTAACCCCGCGAACTTCTTAAAATAGAAATAAAAAATTCGGGAAATTTCGATTTTTTTACAGTTTTACAGTACATTTGTAATGAGTTTCAGTGATTTTAGAGCAGCGGGTCTAATATATTCTATTACTCCTTGCGCCAACAGGACATGGTATATATTCAATGTTTATCTTGACTTCACCCAGCGGTCGCTTCTCACAACAACAGTCGGATGGTGCCTGACTAGTGGGTATTCTACTAGCTCCTGAGTCAGTGGTTGTCGTCTGCCGACCACCAGCAGTAGTTGTTGATTCCGCTGGAGATGTGGTAGTTGACGTCGAAGATGTAGTTGACGTCGAGGATGTAGTTGACGTTGGCGATGTGGTTGACGTCGAGGAGGTAGTCGACGTTGAAGAAGTAGTCGACGTCGAGGAAGTAGTCGACGTTGATGACGTAGTCGACGTTGTTGAGGAAGTGGTTGACGTTGAGGAAGTAGTCGACGTTGACGTGGTTGATGACGTAGTTGTATTGGTCAGTTGGAAAGCACACACAGATAGTCTACATCCATACTCAAATTGATACTTTAGATCGGAACAAAGAGTTTTGTCCCCAGGAACAATATTGCCCGTGCATCCGGCCGATTCCGTTTGACACAGCACCTCTTCGAAGCATAGATTATCACCTGTGAATCCCGAGCACACGGAGGAGGTGTGAGTTGACGATCCATACAAGATATCACACTGTTCATCCATCGTATACTGTTCACCATACGAATTGTTGGCCATAAAAGCTTGAAAATCGTAATTACTGCCCTGCGTCTGTAAACAATTAGATAAGAACGCGTCTGTGTCTGATTCGAATCTGGTAAGAGCAGTCGCGTCCCATTGCCAAATATCCTCCTTATTTGCTGTTGGGATAGGAAATACCCATTTTATATTGTCCATTATCGTATAGTCCTCGCTCCCCCAATGAATGTTAGTGCTAGAAAACCCATAAGCGACCGCTTGAGCAATAGCTCTTGTAGAATCGGGACCGAATGTTTCAGCTATACCTACAGAGCGTGTGTTGCTACACAGGTTTCCGTTACCAGACGCAATCCTAAACTGTCCGTTTCCGTTTGATTGATATGCCAAGTCTTGTCTAGTTAAAACTACTGTGTGGTCTGAGGGGATCATTGCTATACCATCGAAATATGTCACTAAACCTGAGAGCACGGTATTGATAAGCATATAGTTCCCGCTAAGACTGTCCGCATACCACGAGATGGAAGTATCCTGGTTTCCGTTTACGTGTGATAAATACACCTTCAGATCCATCGACGTTACTTGATTAAAGATGACGTTAACATCCCGCAATACTGATTTCGGATATTCCACTAGGAAGTCTGCAAACAAGCTGGCATCATTAAGTCGAGCCATATGGAATTCATAAAAGTCTGGTCCGAACCACATTGTAACCTCTATAACATTAGTACCGGTTACCGCACGTTTTTCACGACGTCCGTTGTACATCAAGGCATACTCATGTTTCACAGTATGCTCGTTCCCATTTCCAGATGCCATTACCGTGTAGCGATTCTCATCTTTATCCATTTGTCCATACACCTTAGCGGGCGACTTTGGATCTGGTCGGTGAAGAATGAAGAACGCGCTTTCATGTGACTCCGCTTCCTTATCGTTCTGATAGAACGCGAACTCGTGCTGGTTGTCATCGTTCAACAAACCACGTGGTAAGAATGGAACATGTTCTGTAATATCCGGAGTTATCACATTCATTTTTTTATCATCCCGAACTAAGTCATAATACACCGTTTCTCCATTATGGTTGAACCAGATCGTGTAATCATTGGGAAATCTATCCGATGGGTTGCCCGGTGACTGTTCTAGCGTAACATACGATGTTTTCAACGTGTCTCCATATACAAAACCGGCAATCGTTATCGAGTAGATACCAAGACATAGAATAACGGACTGTCGCGACCTGGCCATGGTGATGATTGTCTAAGAAATGACACTGGCCGTGCGAAGTTAAAGTCTAATATAGTGTCGTGACGAAATCAGTATTGAAATCTATAATCGTCGATGACAAACACTAATGATTCGTCGCGACAAATTATGTGATTCGCTAATAGCAACGCGACACGCGTCCACTGATTAAAATTGCTTAATTATCAATTAGTAAAGAAAGAATAACAACATTATTTAAGATGTTATCTGGAAACAACAGCAATTGCTCGAAATATTGAAACAACAATAGAGTAATCAAGTAATTTTATCATTCCAATATTGTTTCTACCCGGGGCATTATTATCCGTCCCCGTTTCGGTTATCTTTGCATCTTTTTTCTTCATAACATGGCCAAACATGTAATTTTGACTTTTTTATAACGCGGACCCAATATTTTAGATAACAATGATATATTAATGTCTGCTCCATGATTGAAGATTACAATAAACAAAACGGTAATAAACATAATTATACATGTATGACACATCATCATACATCATCACCATAGTCATATACAAGCCCTTCAAAGAAATATAAATTTTCGTCATTTGGGCCAGGGACTCTTTCATCCTGTGTGTCTCTGTAGCTCAATGGTTAGCACGCTTGACGTCTGATCTTTCGACCTGGGTTCAAATACATGTGGATGTACTCATATATGCCTGTCATATTTTAGCAGAAACCCGACTGTTAATTAAGGCTTTCCTCAGCATCGACATCAACTCGGAGAAAAAGGCTAGTGTTTCTCGAATAGCGTCACATACTACTGAAAATTACGAATAAAGTTCTCAAATATTTAACCGTGTCCCCATAGGAAATAAGAATTTAGATACCTTCTTTAAAAAATAAAACTCAACCTTCTATCTAATAACACAGGACAACATTTGGTTCCAAATGACCATTTATGTACAATATTTCACCAGTTTACATGGAATCGGCATTGACAATCTGTTTACAACTATTTGAGCCGTTCTCCAGGAAAACCGGACTTAGTGACATTGTATTAGTATTTATGTAATAAGGTTAAGTTCTTATATACTATAGAACTATGTCTTAGATTTTTTTTTCTCATGAATCGCGTTACAATATCATCTGTCGTTGCCATGGTGACCAGATTCTGAAGAGTAACCATATTGAGAACACGTGGGTTTGTGGTTAAAAACAGTAGCTACGTTTCTCTAAAAACTAAAATTCACGATTTAGATATGTTTTATTAAAAATGGAATATAATTCTACAATGTGATACAATTTGAAAAGTTTACGTCAAGAACTCATCAAATACTGGATTTATAAACTTCTTGTTAACGTAACATCAATTCTAACATAGCACGTGAGATATGCCTTCTTTGCGTATATTAAGCTTACCATATTTTATTATCGCGATAAAATATAGCTGATTGATGACGTCACGTTTGACGTCATATACTATTACAAATGACGTAACGGTGACGGTAACGTTCCTATAAAAGAAAGTAGTTCGACGTCAACCTGTCTTGTTGTGCTTTAAATTGCAGAGCATTGGCGATGTTAGAATCGAAATAATAAATAAGAAGCCGTGCTTTGTTGTGTTATAAAATATAGGCACTCGTTTGAATGCGTACATTAAATCACTCGTGCTACGCACTTGTGATTTAATGACTACGCATCCAAACACGTGCCTATATCTTATTACGCAACAAAACATAGCTACGTATTCATTATTTCTTAAATAACGTTTAAATGACGTTTGCGACGTCACTAACAAAGTAAGGGGGAGTGGTTAGTTTTAAAAGTCTGTAACTTTGTAATTTGAAGTTATACATTTTTATTATTTGCTTTCAATGGATTACGGAGATTTTTCAGTGAAAATAACAGTGAAAATAACAGTGAAATTACCACTTTGTTATTTTCACTGTTTTAGAAGCTGGTTCCAGTATCGTTCAGAAAAAGAAACGTAACGTCAACGGCGCCGGGCTTTAAAATGTGCGTTACGTCATCATGACGTCACAATTGTCACGTCATGACGTTCCAATTTCGACGTGATTTTTCCAATTAAGCCAATTACGGTACCCTTTTAAGAGAAATTGAAGCATTTAATAAACAGAAAATTTGTTGATTTTTGGTGAAAGATCAATTTTATTACACTCGTGATCACATAAAATTACATTTTCACTCGTGGCTACGCCACTCGTGAAAATATTGATTTTCTGTGATCACTCGATGAAATAAAATACGATCTTACACCAAAATCAACAAATATCCTCTATGTATTTTGCTCAAATTTTTAGAAAATGGTCAAAAGAGTCTTGTCTTTCTAATTAAGAAATAAAAATCTGTTCGCGTTTTTTGTCGGTGAATAAAACACGGGCAGGAGTTAGGATGCGGAAAAATTAAATCATGAGTGCATCCGCATCATTCATAAATAGATCACGTGATACGGGGCGTAAATAGTAACAGCCAATTTGACAAGTATGTTTTATTGGGGTAATGATACATGCCCTGGTTTGCTCTATGCGTATATGGATTAATCCACAGATCGTGTTAGAATGCTAAATTATCATGATTTTCATATTTTTGTCATCAAGTCCGGTTTTCCTGGAGAACGGCTCATTTCTATACGATACGTTACGCTACGCATTCACGCAGATACGTTTTATAGTTGCGCGAGAGCCTTTTTGTACATTACAATAAGTTGAACATTAGTAGTGGACAATGCTTTCGGATCAAGTTGCTGATCTTTAGTTGCTAATATAAAATCAGCTGTCAACTCCGAGTTTATAAATACAAACAAGCACAATTGAACATTTTTCATAAACAGAAGGTTACTACAAAAATTCATCACATACTGGATTAAGTCTTGCACATAGCGCTTAGATAAAATTTTACCAATACCCGATAGCCGGGTAAAAGGTTTCTGTATCCACAGTCAATACCACGCATATACATAGTTCAAGAAATGCACTTTTAGTGGTAATTGGGGTATGAAATGCATTTTATCGACAAAATGTGCAAAAAACTGAAAATTTAGTTTCTTTTCTCTATGCTGAGCGTCAAACAAGGGAGATAAACCAGTTCCATTTTCAACGACTTAGGTATGTCACGGACTAGGATCGAACCAGAGACCTCTATCACTCGAAGCGGACTCTCCACCACAGGGGAGTACAGCGTAGTCGCGTGCATTGAACGTACATAAGGACGAGCGACAAAATACGTGTATGCATAGTACTCTGAGGCACTTATATGAAATCGAACAAGTTTGTCAGCAAATTTCAATTTTCTGAGATGTTCTTCGATACACAGATGTTTAAGGTGCTCAGATATTTATGTGGGTATTTTTTTGTCCAAAACAATTGAATGTTTCAAATCTTGATTGTCATACTATAGGTATTGTTTGTGGTCACTTTCGTTTGGCTGACTAGCACTGTAACAAAGATAGACATTTACATTTTGTATTTGAAAATAAGTAAATTGCCTGAACGAAAATTTTATGAAAACAGTATTTAAGAGAATATTCGTTACAAATGTTCGACCTTGTTTATTAAAGACTACAGCCTGAGTTAGAAACGAGGAGCATGTATGTGTCATCCCGCGGCGTCATGATCTGGGCTGGTATTTATAAAGCATGTTAGTGAAGCATTTAAATAATTTGACTTAAGAGAAAATATTTCAATGTGCATATACATGTATTCCCCAAATTGAAGAATAACTCGCGTTTCCTTAGTGATTATAGTAGCGCTCTTGGCATCATGCATAAAACTATGTAAGCACTGATTAATAATCTTTATTGTTTATTTAGCTGATACACTAATAGGAATGTAAAGAAAAGTCTTAGTTTTCTACTAAGATGCTTGATAATATTGACCCAGACTAGTTTACGAGTACGGTTATCATTCCGTCTTTTTCACTTTTAACGTTTATGTAATTCTAGTATAAGGGACAGTCTATAGATACCCGGACCGGGTAATATTGACATTTTTTTAATTACGCGGTCCAATTTATTGAGCAAGGCACAATGAAAAAATATACTGTCACATCAATAACCCCAGGGTGTCATTTTGTTACTACAGTTAATGATAAACTTTACAATGAAGTAAATAAGAGCAATGTATATGTTTTATGTCATTACCTGTTGAAATAAATGAACAATGTATGTACGATGTACCTCTAAAATAGCGTATATCCCTCTCACCACTAGCCTTCATTTAAACTTTTAGTACTTATTCAAAATGTTAAAGACTTTTTGTTTTTTAACTCCCGACAATGTTGATACGCATGGGCGTTCGTGTGTGCAATACCTTGGTAACATGGTCAAGTACAATACATTCCTTTTTATAAGAAAGTTTTGAAGGTTTTCAACCTGTTACAAGGAAGTTGTTCATGAATTTTGTACATCTAATGAAAATAGAATTGCTTAACTTTACAAATACTTTAAAAGAATAGCAAACACAGAATTTTTAAAAGCTTATGTCTGATACTTAAAACTCATTCTTTGTAAACAATGACAATGATGGGGGCCAGAAATATCACGTGGTCACTGAAAAAAATCAAAGATTAACAACTTTCATAAAAAGTGTTCAGACGACCATGCGTGCACACGTTATGTTATAACGGAATAAAAAAAATAGAAAGTCGGACAAGACAAGCAGCAGTCAACTGAACCAGCCGAGTACAGGTATTGGAACACAATCTATAGATAGGCCGGTATAAATCTTTAATACGTGAATGGAGTGTGATACATAAATTATAAAAAATGCAACTTAAAATGCATTCCGACAACTCAATCTGACATGATAATGTACTGCATAATCCGCAATTAGTAATTTATAGACCTCTGTAGTGCTATAATTGTGATAAGCATTTTGTGGTCTTTTTCATGTTATCGATAAGAAGGCTGAATGTAATCTAAAATGAAAAAAATCTAATTTATGTAGGTTTTAATGACATCAATTTGAGTTTGAATACATTTACATTAATTTGCTTTCCGAAAATGAGTTTGTATCTTTATGAAAACTTATTAATTTGTGCAATTATTGCATACAAAAACACAGTACCACTTAGAGCATTGATATAGCCAACACGACATGAGTGTATTACCATTTCATTATCATTAATTTCTCGTATTTTTTAATTAAACTGTCTCATCGCCCTGTGTGTTCCGTCACATTTTACAAGAGTAAACTTTTTACAAGCTAATATTAAGCACAAGACATGAGAATGAACGCAAACTTTAAACTGATTTCCGTTCCAAAGTATGATTTCTACAGATGGATGGGTATAAAGTGCGTAACATCTAGTCCGTCCGGACAATGCGGGTCCGTGCTGTCCACACACTTTCAGTTTACATTATTATACCACATTTATATAGCACTTTTATCATGTAATTACACGCTCAATGTGCTGTAATACATAATAATGATATAAATAGAATTTATAATATGTGTGATAAACTGAACCATGCGATCACTATACGGTACCAACATGTCTGCAACATCTCTCAAACAAATACGAACAAAAACTATCCGAGTTTTTGTTTGCATTTTAACATACTTTGAACATTCCTCAGTAGACCAACTGCACTGGTTGATTGACAAATTTTCGTAATGACGTGGTTTTACACAGTTTTAACTTCCGTACGATGAAATGTTTTTGTCGTTCGAGAAAACTTGACAGGAGCCAAAACACTTCAAAACTTCAAATGAATTAATGTGCAGTATAACTGGTTTTATTGGTAGCCTAATCTAGTTCATACCAAATCCAAACCTACAACTGAAATGTTTGGATGATTTCATTTTTTGCATGTAATACAAGATCTTACAGGAATGCCCTATTTCTATCCAAACAGGAATAAATTGAAATTTGAAACGTTTTTCTTTACTCAATACCATAGGGGTCTGTCACAAATTGTCGATAGTGTATAAATAAGCTTTCAGTAATAATCGTCCGTTACAAACCCCTATGCTCAATATGAAAACATTATTATTTGACCGTATTATACCCAGAGTTGAAGAAAATGAACCAATCCATGGGAGCAGAAACTTGACAGACTCCATTGGAGGTCCTTTGTTGTTTCCCTGCATGTCAGAGGTATTAGAGTCAAATATTGTTTATACATTTTATTGATCTTATTGCGACATGGGCTTAATTCTATAGACAACTTTTCAAAGCTTCTGATCAGCTGAAAAAATACAAAATTAATGTTTATAATATAGATGACAAAAATTTCAACCTTGAGTTTTTGTAGAAATCAATTCACATAAAATCTTATCGTAAAAGATAAATTTCAATAACAAGCAGACGAAAGGTGAATATCTGTAATGCTGATAAGTAATCAAGTCACGTGATAAAAACACGTAATATCAAGTCACGTGATAAAAAACAACACTAGATCACTCAATCAGAAAAAGATACGCTGCAGTCAATAAAGATCAAGGTGTTCGTGTTTTTATACGTCGATGGCGCGTGCATAAGGACCTTACAAAATTACGTAAAATATGTTAGGGGTTGCAGGTCACTGACAGTTCGTTGCATAAATATTCTTAATTAACGTATCTGGCTCGTGCAGACGTTTGATCTAATCTCACAATGAGATACAGACATCTTGTACGGTACGGACAAGATATGTTTATGACATCATTCCATTGAACGATGAAAGCTGAACTGTTCCGAATGTAACGTACATAGCAGATAGTGCGCCCCCTTACAATGGTTTTTGCAGACTTTGATGCTACGATAAAAGTTTAATGTCTGGCACACGCAGGTGTTAACTAATATTTTTTTCAAGAAGATATCGGAAAGTTTAGATATATATTTGTATCACAAGCGTTTGTTATAAATCATACCAAAGATATGGGGAATAAAAAACTACAAAAAAAACTCTACAAGCGATTGATTGATTCTAAACCAGTCAACGGGATTTGTTACATGAAATCATACGCCAATCATCGCAATTCTTACTTGAGATAAAATGAGTTCACCTCACCCCCCCCCCCTCCCCTGTTAACCCGCAAATCATAGCCAGATCTTCCTGAAACTGTACATAGGCAACCCTCTAGTGTATCCCGGAAACCGACAAACTGTACCCAGACAACCCACAATGGTACCCAGAGAAACTTACGGCACAGTGTACCCAAACAACCCACAAATCATACCCATGTGGCCCGCAAAAATCAAAGAAAATCAAAACATAACAAAATGAACACATTACGTATCTAAGGAAGTGAGAATCCGGGCAATGACGCGTGCTCTGGACACTTTTGTGCATAGCCTCTTACTTTGCCTAGGGGTTCAACATCATGTTTTTTATGTAAAATGTATTGTATATTTTCCAATTTGCCAACGATATTGCTATGAATTTGTTTATGGTCAAGGCTATGTTATTATGCACATTTGTAATTTGTCGATTGCAGTGCTATTAATATCGTTATTAATATAATGCTGATTTATCTATAAACTTCGAATCTTGAATTACAAAGAAAATAATTTTAAAACGATTTCGGCACCTATATATCGACAGAGTAACGAATGCCGTACACTTTAAGCATACGACATGTATAATGGCGACCAAGATACCTGATGTTACATTGTATATGACGACCAAGATGTCTGATGTACATTGTATATGACGATCAAGATGTCTGATGTTACATTGTATATGACGACCAAGATACCTGATGTTACATTGTATATGACGACCAAGATGTCTGATGTTACATTGTATATGACGACCAAGATGTCTGATGTTACATTGTATATGACGACCAAGATGTCTGATGTACATTGTATATGACGACCGAGATGTCTGATGTTACATTGTATATTGACCAAGATGCCTGCTGATGGTACATTGTATATGACGACCAAGATGTCTGATGTACATTGTATATGACGACCAAGATGTCTGATGTACATTGTATATGACGACCAAGATGTCTGATGTTACATTGTATATGACGACCAAGATGTCTGATGTTACATTGTATATGACGACCAAGATGTCTGATGTTACATTGTATATGACGACCAAGATGTCTGATGTTACATTGTATGTGACGACCAAGATGTCTGATGTTACATTGTATATGACGACCAAGATGTCTGATGTTACATTGTATATGACGACCAAGATACCTGATGTTACATTGTATATGACGACCAAGATGTCTGATGTTACATTGTATATGACGACCAAGATGTCTGATGTTACATTGTATATGACGACCAAGATGTCTGATGTTACATTGTATGTGACGACCAAGATGTCTGATGTTACATTGTATATGACGACCAAGATGTCTGATGTTACATTGTATATGACGACCAAGATACCTGATGTTACATTGTATATGACGACCAAGATGTCTGATGTTACATTGTATATGACGACCAAGATGTCTGATGTTACATTGTATATGACGACCAAGATGTCTGATGTTACATTGTATGTGACGACCAAGATGTCTGATGTTACATTGTATATGACGACCAAGATGTCTGATGTTACATTGTATATGACGACCAAGATACCTGATGTTACATTGTATATGACGACCAAGATGTCTGATGTTACATTGTATATGACGACCAAGATGTCTGATGTTACATTGTATATGACGACCAAGATGTCTGATGGTACATTGTATATGCACGTATGTAAGAGTGAGACACATCAACTCATTCAGCCTAATACATGGCTAGAATATAACGTCGTATACTCGTAGGTAAATAAAGCACATCATTACAAATAAAACTGGTCTAGGACTAGGACTAGGACTTTCAACGGTCCCCGTTCAGTTGTGTGTTAGGCATTGTGCCGTTAACGGTGATTGTGGTCTGCGTTATTTCTGTATTCCGTACTCGGCTGTTTCAGTTGAGTGCTGCCTTCAGTGTCAGATATTTCAGTTTTTAATTTTAATTACTTTTCTAACCCTTCATTTGATATCAATTAGATTTACATGTATATGTGAGTTAAATATGTTTGGTAAACAAACTATGATGAGCATATTATCTTTGACATGATACGTGCAAATATAGTGCCATGCACTAGAATGACCTGCTGCATAGCCCACATGTAGACCTACATGTTTACATATAACACAGATAATGTACGTCATTATTCAGCCAATTATTAGATAAAAAGCGGACGTTTGTGAATAGTTACTCGGGTATTTCCTATACGAGGGTAGAACGCGAAGTTCGTATAAATTGCTAATTTATTTTAGTTCAATTTACTAGTAGTCGAAACTTCACTATCAAAAGGTTCAACTTGATTGCAGTTGAACTACAGACCGGAATCAAAATCAACAATTTTTTGCGACAATTAACGATATCCTTGACAACGCTGCAACACCTGGTCGGCACACAAAAATTGCTTTATTTTTCATCCTTCATTCTCCTGAAACAATGCCATTTTTAAAGTCTTCTATATGGCTAAAATTCGCGCCAATGTAACACACCATACGTCAACGCCACGAGGTCATTTCCGTAAAATATAAAGTTTACTACATCCGCATTCACATTGGCGCTGTGTTGATCTGATCAGTCAATGAAACAGAAGCAGTGCAGCGTCATGGTGTTAACATTGAAAAATTAAGAAGTGTTATCAAAATGTTGCATGGGAATATGAATAAACCGGCTGAAACCAATGAAATGAGAATTTAAAATCGCACAGCCCGACAGTCACCTACAAATGGCACAAACGTTTCAAAGAGATCAGAAGATCAATTGAACAGAACGAAAGAGAAGCCTGGTCGCTGACAGTGATTCCGTATTTACATGAAAAATGAGAGAAATCATCCGAAAAGACAGACGTAAAACCTTTAGACAGATTGTATGTGAACTCGACATTCTCCTTCAACTGTGCATGGTATCTATCTGCACGATAGAGCTTGGTATGTCGAAAGTCAGAAATTCGTTGCCTTGTGTGGTGAATACGTAGAGAAAAGTGTGCCATACATTGGACCTAAATTGCGTTTGACGTTATGTGACGTCGTTTAGTTTTCTGGTGTGCGCCGAACTATGCACAGTGACGGTTTAGGAATCGACGTAACTATGTAACTGCTTAATGTATTTTTATCATTTTTATAAGGAAGTATGGTAATGAATTGAAGATTGTGATGGTAATATTTATTATTTCTTATGAGCAATAAAACACGATTCACTGCATACTTTATACGAACTTCCCGATCAACCCTCGTATATGACCGTTTTTTTATCTCTCTATATGCACATGTGTTTGAGCTTTTATGCATCGTAACCTTGTATGATGCAAACATAATGTATTATGTTCATTTTTTATCATTATGTGACCTTGTATTTCTTTACTGACACTGTACAATATAAAACAAATCGGCATGTTTGACATTGTTTATACATTATATTGACCACAAAATCTGCTAGACACGTTAAATTACAAAGTTTGACGCACGCGTATGATCACATCGCTGTAGAGATTTATTTCCATCGATATCAACTTATAATGTTTACATATAAAGTTATATGTTCAGGATATCTTGTTTGAATGAATGCAACCTATTTCTGGCTCACCTCAGCGAGTCGTTGAATAATTTTCTTCATTAACACTCCTAGAACGCCGAACGTTCCGAAAATTAGGATGAACCTGGGTTCCAGCATAACCCATCAGTAAAAAAAAGCCGGAAACCAAATATAAGGTATCTGCAAAGTAACCAATAGAAATCGGGCTTACAATACCCTAAAATTTCACCCGTTTCGCAGCCATTGTATCCGTATCAGTCCCCTTCTAATCCGCTAACAACCATAGCAACCCACGGATTGGTAACTCGGCCAAGATCGTCCGCTGACGTTTCGTCCGCATTTTGGTGTCCATGTTTGCATGCTATATGTCTAAGGCAATTTAATCGAGGACATGATCAATGCGGTATGCCGTACACCGATAAATCGAGGACATGATCACCGCGGTATGCCGTACACCGATAAATCGAGGACATGATCACTGTGGTATACCGTACACCGATAAATCGAGGACATGGTCACTGCGGTATGCCGTACACCGATAAATCGAGGACACGATCACTGCGGTATGCCGTACACCGATAAATCGAGGACATGATCACTGCGGTATGCCGTACACCGATAAATCGAGGACATGATCACTGCGGTATGCCGTACACCGATAAATCGAGGACATGATCACTGCGGTATACCGTACACCGATAAATCGAGGACATGATCACTGCGGTATACCGTACACCGATAAATCGAGGACATGATCACTGCTGTATACCGTACACCGGATAATGCACATTAATTTGAGTAATATCATTACTTTTCGCGACATAGGACTGGAAACGAGTGTAATTCCTTCACGCATCTCAAATACTGGTTTAAAGCAACTTCAGATATATGTAGCCATAGAAGACGTCAAATTATAGCAGGTATAATTTCAGTAAAAATGACGAAAGTACAAAAACGATACTAGCTAAAACAAATACAAGTAACTGTATTTACTGTACCGAATATTGCCAAGTATCTCGCTTGTGTACGGAGTATTGAACAACATTATGACTAAATTACTCATTTACTCGCAATATCCAGTGTACACGTATATCTATACCACAGTGATGATATAATCGTTAAGGGACAATGTACATAAATACTTTATAATTATATTACATTACCTACCTTGCTTTAAAACACTCAAATATAGTCCAGAGAACTTGAAACGACTCTCGACCTTCTATTAGCATAATTTCACAGCTGATTGGTTGTCTATATTTATAACCCCAGTTGTATGTTTTCATAAGCGGGGAGTATCACGATGACGCTCGATGTGTAATACCAACACAAACCAAAAGGACCGATATTGCACGATTTGCTCGCGGAAATTTTATAAATTCCACGCAAAAACCTTGTAATATATTCATGCACAAAGGTTAGGATCATGTCAAATTCTCCGTGCTATACAGATGAAAATTCCGACCGTGTTATCGACTTTTTATGCATTTAAAGTACTAGAATCGCTTTACTTGTTGTTCATTCATATGTCGAACTAATCAGTAAAATTGATATTTTGCTAAACAAACTAACCTTTCATACAGTGGGAATTGTTTTAAATAAACGTTAAACTGTAAGATCAGCTACATTACATTAAAATTGACTTTTATTGGAACTTTTCTTGTAATAAAAGGTATTTTATTTCAGGGAAATGCTGTATTTAATGTTATATCATCACAAAACATGAATAGCATAAAAAAGCCCAGCTTCCCTACTTTCCTGAAATTTTGATCTAGTGGTGTTTATACATAGAATTATTTAATTAAAAAAAAACAAGTTTCTAAAGTGACGTGACAACAATTCAGGATGTGCATATTTACACGTCGGTTATAGATCACAAATTAGAATTTTACTAAAATAATATGATTATGATTGTACGCTAAAATACATCTTTATATATTCATAATAAATACGAGTAAATCAATTTTGACGGAGCACACAACATATCCCTGGTGCACGTACCATAATTATGTTGATTTTTTTTTATTTTTCACACAATTTCAATATTTCCGATCATAATTTTGCACGAGCAATCATTTGTCACTAAACAAAATAATCAGTGGAATTATTTTAGAATTGTGATATCGTTATATAAAGAGTGAGTTCAATAAAATAAGGCATTGTGTAGACGTGGCATTTTGTGCAAGTTTGTCTAGTGTATGCTAAGATTCTAACATATGCCTGTGGCAGTACTAATTTGGAACTTCTTAGCACGTTCGCAGCATTTGAAGGACTTGACCGTAGTCTATGTTGATACTGTACAGAGCGGTACCTAGAGAACGGTTTGTATTTCTACTCTGTATCATACAAGCCGGGTGGGCCGGCTGGTACTTTTTCAGTATCATACAGTTGACTTCCTGTTCTATTTTCATACGTAATGTGTTTATAAAGATGGTTAACATCTTTGCAGGATAAACATGTTGCCCTTTGTCTATACATCGATTGTAGTACATATTGATGTATGTGCATGTTTATATATAAAGAATACATACTCGGACATGTATATGTAACAACAGCTGGTAATTGTATGTACACTGTATATGTTTTACGAGTGTTGACCTTCATATTGTAATCTTGTAAATATATGTCGTACGTTATGTGGCATTGATATACAAAATCTACTTTCAAGTGATGCAATACAATATAAGCTGTATGTACGGACAACTGTTGATAACGACCAACCGCCAAATCTAACATCACCAAGCGGTAGCTATTGTACTTGTAGGATATTCCGAGAAAAATGAAAACTCTACTTTACGCGACATGAAATGCCGTCTAGTTGTTACAGACTACTCATACTGTAAGTGTTTCATATCTCATGGTTAACATGATTCAATTCCGACGCACTGCATTGAACCAACACTACCCGTTTATCAAGGAGAAAAGTGTAAGATAGACGTGTCTCGAGATTATACAATGCTTAGACACCTTTTTCCACATACAAATACATGTACTGCGTTAATGTTGTGCTGGCCTTACGAAAAACGGCTTTCCCCCTTTTTAATGGTGATCGTCTAGCAAGGGACAGTACATTGATTCGTGGGCAGGGAACAAATCTCCTCTCGCATTCTAAGCGAATGCTCAATATACGCTCGTGTACAAGGCTAGGTTATGGAGGCTGTGTCTTAAAAGTTAAAACAAATATAGACCTATCTTCTTTACGACTTTAAATCATCGAACTCGTCAAATAAAAACAAAAATGCAATAAAAGGGAATTACGTAAGTAACGTCACAAGTTAGAGAAACATGCCATGGGCTGGTATTCAATATTGATCTTACTTGACTTAATGATAAGGACAACCAATCAGATTACACCATATTAAACTCTTGGTCAGTAACAGGCGATATGATTGGCTATCCTTATTCTCTAATTATGTAAGATCATTATTGAATACCACCCCTTGGCTGGTATTCAATATTGATCTTACTTGACTTAATGATAAGGACAACCAATCAGATCACACCATATACAACTCTTGGTCAGTAACAGGCACTATGATTGGCTATCCTTATTCTCCGATTAAATAAGATCAATATTGAATACCACCCCTGGGCTGGTATTCAATATTGATCTTACTTGACTTAATGATAAGGACAACCAATCAGATCACACCATATACAACTCTTGGTCAGTAACAGGCAATATGATTGGCTATCCTTATTCTCCGATTAAATAAGATCAATATTGAATACCGTTCCTGGGCTATATCATTTTCATTTTTCATACATAAAATAACATTTTGAAATTCTCTGATGTGTTAATGTATCGATTAACTTATACTTGTACAATATCAATGTTTGTTAGAAATTTATAATTATAAATAATTTATATACACTGTATATGTTTATTGACTTACTTTCTCTGTACTGTATATATTGTTGTTTTCATATAATAAACGGACTACCATAAATGGTTAAAAAAATGAAAAGCAGTATTTATTACAATAATTGTCCACGAGACAAATGCATGAGTATACATGCATAACTAACTGTAATTAATCGTCCTTAATAAAACATTATAAAGTTGCTAGCATAGAAACCTTATCGAATACCAGACAGTTGATATGATAAATATAATATTATAAGAGTATCAAAGTACGCCACAAATCGATCTAGCTTCCGTAAGGCCGGTAGTGGTAAATTGTCTGTTTTCACTTCTTCGAACACACAAGTACAATATGGACATAAACAATAGACTTTATTTGCCCCTTCCGTAGAGAATCTTTTCTATGGTTATAAGTTCGATTGGAAACACTATATATTGTGCCAAGTCTAATTGTCCGTAAAATTACAATATAGAGAAACGGCTGTACAGAAACTGAGCACTTCTATCTGCAGGAGTTGTGACGAAACTTTTGTAGTCGTTGCAGCAGAAGTACATCTACGTACACTTAGCAATTTGATTGTTTCGAACAATTGACTGAACATCAATCGCACTAATGTAAACACATTTGAAGCCGCCGCAAAATGGTAGCTAGTACGAAATGCTAAAATGCTAAAATGCTTTACTCAAACCGCCTGTCACCTCAGTAAGTCAAACTTCACCTGAAGTGGGAGTCTGCAGACAAGAACGAATAACGAGGATGACCACACATCACAATGGCAACACACAAAGCAACAAAAGAAACAAAACACGTGCCTTTTTGAAAGAAACGAAACAGCCTTATGCTGTTATTAATAGTTATTGAATCCAACCTGATAGAAATATACTAGTGTTAAGTAATCGTCATATAGCTGTAATCGTCATATAGATGTGATGATTTAACTGAGTGTTAAATCGGCATCTTGTAGTAAAAATGCAATATTACCGATTGATGATTTGTTATAACCTACGGGATGATCAATCAATGAAAACATGCTTGAACTAACGATTGAACATAAAGCATTGTTCTCTCGTATCCTGATAGCAAAGGATACCATCAATACTGAGGAGTCGAGGGGAATGTATGTAAGTTATAGAGCTTGTATCACGTTCAACAGAAAATAAATCAGTATTAATATCAAAATAAACCTATATCCCAAACTGGCATTTACTTGGCGTTGAACCCGTGGTACCAATCGACCCACTCACAGGTGCCGCTTATAGCTAACACGCGATTTGTTAACAATGGCCTATCCAAATAAAGGTATGTCCGAAACATTGCATATCTTATCAATGAGCCTCTAGCGTACGTGACAATGCTAACGATCACACTGCACGCGCGGCAATCAGGTCGTTGGCTAGCCATCAGAAAATGTCACTTCCACACAGAAACGTGAGTTCTCTTACGTACACACATAATTTCAAAGTGCACTACCAGTATTATGATGTAATATTGTATTAGATTGTCGACGTTTTTGTCCTATTCACATCGGTTGTAATTATCATCATATTAACAATAATGCAAACAATCCTTCCTTTCCTGTACGACCTGTATTTTGACTTCATTCAAGTGGATGGTACTCGAAAAAATTGTACAGAATATCCATTCACTATCATCTAAACAAATACTTAACCTAGGCTTTGAATACTTTTAAAATTATTAAATACACATTATTGTATTCATTGTTTTCCCACCGTAAATAAAAGTGAATGTAATACTATAAAGCGATCAAGATTGATTCAAAATGAAATGTGTCACATTGCAAGTACAATACAAATGTAGTATAATGGCAGTAAAATATTTTTACAGTGATTTTTTTACATTTTCCAATTATGTATGGCGGACAGTTGTCCTCAGTGTCTGGGCTTATCAGCCAGGGATGGCATCCACAAAGTATCTTCAAGGAAACCTTAGATTTTTCTGAAAATCTAAAAAAAATTGTATCAGTGTATCAGCTAAACAGAAAAATCAAGATTATCATTATACATAGTTTGGAAGCATAATGTTAAGATGTACAATAATCACAAAGATTCTTCGTTTCTTGGGAAGTACATAATTAAATGACTTTGTGCAGCTCATGTTGTGGGAGGCGTTAGCCTATCAATACTATTATTGCCCATTTCTTAATGCAACCTGAACGCCTTTAGGCTAAACAATGTGAATCCGCATTCATGTAGTTCCAGAAACTGTCAACATTCCCAAAACTGCTACATATGTTTCTCCAAATTCTTAAACTGATATAATTCAATCAGCAACATTTGTTTATTCTAAGACCAACAATTATTGTCAAACTGTTCGTTAAATCGATAATTTTGCAGATAATGAATACGCCGGGGCGATATCGAACATGTTTCGTATTATGAAAATGACGTGTTCATCAAATGTCCCGGCTGTATAGCTATTTTTAGAATTTGTATTTGAGGTTCCGGATGAAGCTATTTTTAGAATATATGAGTGTTAGATCAAGCTCCAGACCAGTGTCACGTGATGGTTTTTTTCAATGAATCATATATCGTTTGGAAAGAACTGTTAGGCTATCATATGGTGTGGCTATACTAGCCGCTTTCGATAGACTGTCTCACGCTGTAAGGGAAGTGATTATAAGACGGTACTGTAGAATCTGATAAATAGGCGCGTAGTATTATTTTAAAGCCTCTTTTGATATACGCATTCAATACATGTATTCCATATAAATTAATATGCCCCTTTTTACAATTATTTTTGCAGATAATGAATACGCCGGGGCGATATCGAACTTGTTTCGTATTATGCCCCTTTTTACAATTATTTAGATACCCAACATGCCTATAATTATAGTCACATGCGCCTATTTTGACATTCAAGACAAGATCGGCGCATGAAACGAACATTAAACGTGTAAAGTCGGTTTGAGCTTTAATAGCAGCAATCATATCGCCTCCCACTAGTACTCTCAGTGCTTTGATTTAACTTAAGTCAAAATATTAAGTTTCCCCTTAAGATGCTGTGTGACTACCAGCCCAGGAAACAACTGTCAAATTCTCCACATGTAATGACATGACCGCGGTCAATGTCACTTATAGATATGACCTTCCCGACCCTGAAGTAAAGTACCCTGGTGTTCTGTTACTCTATTGCGGTGTTGTGAAACTCCATACACTTTGTATACTTGTAAAAAATATTTTAGATTAAAAAAAAAGATATTTATACTGGGTGGTAGCAATTATATTTATTTTAGGGACAAAGTTGACGGGTAAATGTTCCGCTACATTTTATCACATGTCGATGAAATTTGTGTTTTACATCAATCCGCACAAAATGGCTTCGGATTGATAAATTGATAAACTTTATCACTTATCTAACACTGAAACATGCAATCATTCTCAGTATACGACGTGGTATGTCTCACATTCTAAAGGTTTTACCAATCCTAGCTTATCGTGCTTCAACAGCAGAGAGAAGCTGCAATGTTCCCGATAAGTACGGTCTGTAAACGGTCTATAGACCGAACCCTAAATCGGAAATACACGTCGGCAAGATGTGAAAGTGAAACTAAGTACATCGATATAAAAACATCATTGAGAGAGATAAAATCATGATACCTACATCAGCTCTAACCTTTGAAAAATGATTCATATGCAAACCTAATCACTTTTAGTCACTTTTTGTCGCGATTAAAGATAAAATATATATTTACCTACAAAAACGAACGTTTTAGTTCTAGCAATGTTTTAGTTTATAAATAAAGATTATTTTCGGTCGATCATGAAGCAGGTCAATCTACACCTCATTGGTCATTCATCGCCAGGAGGCTCCCTTAACCATACATCGGGGAAAAAAATTAAGCATTGCACTTGGGACGAATCAATTTGAGGACGAATCGTTGACGATTTGATTTTTGACGAACTTGGATGATATTGATTGATACTTTTACTTTTAATTCTAACATAGCACGTGAGATTTGCCTTCTTTGCGTATGTTGAGCTTACCATATTTTATTACCGCGATAAAATATGGCTGTTCCCATTTACCCATCGTTCACAAGTACTATTGACAGAACGGGAATTTTACATAAATTTCATGGCTATAGTTTGGTTATAAATACTACAATTCAATGTAAACAAATACTAGAAACAAAATGATGCAAATAGATCCAACAAAAATTACATGTTTAAATAATAATCGATATTTTTTAAACAGTGGAGTTTTTACGGGAAAGCTTTTTACATGAGCGCCGCTTTTCAACGTCACTTGTCGAATGGAAAATAGCGCATTCTGTTTGAATGCAAATATTTCGCACATCACGCCTTGGTTTCTCATAATATATGTTTAGAAGTATTCCTTGTGCCTGTTTTATTTATCAGACACATGCGTGGATGTCAGATCAACACCAATCCGTTATTTACAGCTTTAAAATCGATATACATGTCCTTTTAGTTCGAACAGGAAGTAGAGCAGTTAGAGTCATTGACAACCAAAGAACAAAACACACAATCGCCTGAATTTACTGTAAATGATACTTAAACAAGTATTTCTTCTCTCATCTCACTTGATGTGTATCTGTTTAGATGTCGATTATGTAACGGCATGGAAAATATTGAACAACAACGTATTAAAATCGAGAGTCAAAATATGGGGCGTTAATTTGAACAGCGCGTAAGATTTAACGGTGCAGAGATAAAAAATTAGGTCGCATTTTGTTGCTGTAAAATACGAAATTTATGCGATGTTAGAATCGAAATAACGAATATGTGGCCATATTTTATTGCGTTATAAAATATAGGCACTCGTTTTGATGCGATCATTAAATCACTCGTGCTACGGACTCGTGATTTAATTACTACGCATCAACACTCGTGCCTATATTTTATTACGCAATAAAATATGGTAACATATTCGTTATTTCTTAAATAAAACTATAGTGACCGACGGAAACAACTCGTAAGCGTAGCAAGATCGTGCCCATTGTTTCATACGCAAAATTGAGAATAACTTATAGAAAGTGGTTCTAGTTGTGGCTCCAATCTTTGATAAGTGGGTATATTGCTTTGCACATGTCTGGCGGTCTGTTCGGTCGGTAAACCAAATGGTTTTCGTTCAATAACTCAAGAACGCTTTGTCCTAGGTTCTTCAAACTTCACATGGAGGTTGGCCAGCAACAGTAGATGACCCCTATTGATTTTGAGGCCAGTAGGTCAAAGTTCAAGGTTGCTGACAAACATTAATGCTTATTTGGCTGCAATGGTGGCATACATGTTTTACTAACATCTCTTGTTTATATTTGTTTTAATAAGTCTGCTGAAAATTCATATTTTGATCCTTAAACTTTAATCTGTATTTATAAAATATGTGTTTTTTTATGTTTGCATGCGTAATATATTTGAAATCGTTTTTAACCATGTCTTAATTGTGTTTGTACAACGTTTAAACGTGTAATTATATGATAAAGGTGCTATATAGATATGGTTTAATAATAGTTTCATTTTCAGAGTTAGAAAGAAATTTTATATTAGAGTTTAGTGACATGAAAACGTGACGAATTACATGAGAACGATATTGATACAAGAATATATATTATGTCCACAGTTTTCAATAGGGACTTCATGCTCACCTAAAACATTGCATAACTATTTGTTGAGCATTATACGAATTTCAACCAATGAAACAGTTCATTTATCAATTCGGGACTACTAGTTATACATTTTACCCTTATAATTTCATTCGTACAATGAGTAGGTCAAAAAGTAGACTAAGACAGCTGCGCTGATTATTTTTACTACTTGTATGATTGCGCGTGAATCAACATAATTATAATTGCGAAATCATCAGGTATAAAATATCGTATCCCCGTCAAAATGATGCGTTTGACATATTGAGGTGCATACAGCGCCATCTGACGGCCGTTTTTGGATCATGTAGAAACCCATTGCAATAACTCAGTTACCGTTGCACAGCCAATTGACTGTTGATTTACAAAATGTGTAAACTCAATCACGATATTAACAATATGCATGCATTTTTTAATTAACCAATAATCACAACGTTTAACCATAATCACTGTATCATTTCTTGCGACTCTATTATATAAATCAACTTGTATGACTAATTGCGAGCAAAATCACATGGAACTGCCGATCAATGTATGACTTGTTGGGATACTATAGAATTTAACGTGAATGACTTCTTGCTGTAACCGAAAATTGACTAGTTTATACACTGTGACAATCGATGAACATGTGTTTAATATTTTGATATAAAATATGTAAGACAACTCTAACAACACTTCAAGTGTAACGTTATTTGTTTGCTACTGGAATTTTGTATATTGCCTCTACTGCTAAATATATATACTAGTTTACAATTCATATATTAAAATATGCCCTGCAATAATTAAAATGTCTAAAGTTACGTGTTTGTGCATTTATACATAAATATTTACGTATGATGAAACTCCGCGCATTATGGTTTATTTGAACCCTAATTGAATCACGAACAACTGTTTATAATATTAATATAGACCAGCTGCTGTGTGTCTCTGTGCATTATTTAAAGAGGTTAAGTTAGAAGGTTTTTGATTTTTTTCTGGATGCGTTTGATAAACATTCTTGTCATGACAATACATACTCCAAATATGATCATCTTAAAGTATACTTCTTTATTACTACGATACAACTACCCGTAGAGCGTTCGCTTTGAGTGGAGGAAGGTTCGGGGTTCGCACTTTGGTCTGGTTATACCGGTATCAAAATCGAAATAATACTGATAGGGAAACATGGCTTCTTTCTAATACATACCCTCTTTGCGATGGATACCATCAGGAATGAGGTGTCGAGGGTGATTGATATAGCGGTATAAGGGCTTGTAAGAATTTATTTTTAATCCACATAAACTAAACTAAACTAAATGTGTAAAACCAACAACGTATGTTGTCATTTTACATGTATTACTATAAAATAGGTAAACATGCTACGTAATGGAAAATAATGACACATATTGTTGAAGAAGTCAAAGAAAAAAGGCCGTAGCTTTTTTCTTACACATAACTTATTATAATTCAGTTGTTGAGTTTCACACTTATTTTGTTGACGTGAAACTGGAAAGAAATCGTTTAATAATAATATCTTTATACTACGAAGGTTAGATATAATGCCTTTACCCCTCCATATAAACCTTGTGTTTGTATTTCTAAACTATTAAATTATCATTTACAGCGTATTTGAAGTCTGGGTATTTGATATATCAATTATCACATGTCACTTTCCATTTATACAAATTTGATGCAGTAGTCTTATGTAACATGATAGTGTTGATATTGTATTGAAATTCAATGTTTATGTCCTCATACAACGTAATATGACATAATGATATAGCCACTGTTGTTCGTGGCGTGCCACACCGAATTAGGCTCCCTTCAAATACAGTTCATAATCTAGCCCCGTCCTCCACCGGGTGAGTGCGTACATTCGGTATAACCGAAACTGTGTGGAAAAGTCTAATAGTATTATACAATAATATTTTTAGAAGAGCATTTAATTTTTGAAAAGGGAGATGTATTCCAGCGGACACATATTTTTTTTCGAATAAAGCTCCCTATATAAAGGAGCCGTAACTGTACGAATAATAAGGAATAGGAGCCTAATTCGTTATGATATTGATCCGGTGCATACATTATGTACGGAGAACGTTGTCTCTGCAGTCCAGACTTACTGTACTTGGGTTCGCTGTACGCACCGAAATGAAACTTTCGTAATCTTTCTAAACAAAAAAAAATGAATTAAAAATGTCAAGAATGTGCTACCTGATTTTATTAGCAGGGAAAAGGTCTATCGAAGCTCGTAAAATATGCGCGTAACAGAACGTATTTAGCACGATGACTTTAGATTGACTTTGAACTTTTGGCGACATGCAAAGTAAAATGTTATACTGTACTACATATACCATGGTGTATTCACTCTATGTTTGATGTTTGGTGATATAATAATCGGAATGCTGTTTGTGCAATTGCGCTAAATGATTGTCTTGGTGTGTATATATATATAATCTTCTGGCAACATATACCGAACGATAACCGCAAGTGCAGTATGGTTACGTTGTAAGTTCTATAGTACCTGTACGATCATAGTGCATCAGATTGAATAAATAAAATATTCGTCGTGAAAGCTGGATAATATAATATTGATATAACAGAGTAATATGGACGGCGTTTTAAGATTGATGTCTGCTCCGTTATAGGATAACTAGTATTATTCATTATCACGCGTTCCTGTTGTGGAAAATGTGGTTTTTAGAAAGTATGTCTTTTTTATTATGTTATTTAATTTATCATAGTAACATTAGTCTGTACTTGCATAGCAGCCAAGTAAAATAACATTGCTGTCTAAATTGACTAGCATGAACAAATATCTGTACACGTTTTTGCTTTGTTTTAAATCTTGACGTGTCGTAAATTACAAATTATTTCACGAAGGAAACATACATTTTAATCTTGTCTCGTATAGTCAGAATCTCGGTATAATGAAGCTGTTTCACTCTCATATTAACACCAGCAAACGATAGGTACAGTCTAACGCTGTCAGACGATAGGTAAAGTCTAACGCTGTCTCACGAATCGTTCTATTGTTCTGTGCGGAAATGCACCTGTCTGTGGGCTACCATCGTCAGACGCTGTCACATCGTCCGATTAAAATTGTACTTTAATTTCATTTCCTTAAACCCTAACCCAGATATTTTGGGGCAAATCGGTTATCAGTTGTTAAGTAATGTATTATACTAATGCCCGCGTTTTTATCCATTTATCCACAAAAGCTCACACATGATAAAGTAAACGTAAAACAATTGTCAGGGATTAGAGTATAGAAGACAAATAGTTGTCTTAACGACGGGTCGTAGTGGTATCGACTTGGAAAATATGAAATCTGTAAAAACTTTTCAGACGACATTTCAGAATGAGGCCGAAAGTGACATAGATCTGGATTATTGTCCATACACGGTTGTTGACGATAGATTCAAGAGCCGAGAAGTAGGGATTAGTGACGTGCATTGTGAAACTAGTGCTGTTAATGACGCGGTGAGGGATGTTCAACAAATACGAGCGGATATGGAGATGGATGTTAAACAAATACATGGAGATATATTAAGTGCCGGATTAGAGGATCATATTGCCAGTGAACTTACACTGTCAATGGAATGTAGTGCTTATAATCCTGATACTACTTCACATGAGAACCAGCCGACAGAATTCAAGTCTGCAACGTAAGTGTTACTTCAATTTCTTGTCAAACTATAGAACCAATACAATATTTGTTTAACATGTAAGTGTTATGTCATCGCTTAACATTTATTTAAAAAAGCTATCAGTTTGAGTGCTTGACATATTGGCATGTGTTTTGAAGCATTAGAAAGTATTTGAGTTCATCATTTAAACGCATCTAATGTACGAACGCCCCAGCATGGAAAGTGAAGTTTTCGTTTTCCCTGCATGATCGTCATTAAGAAAACATCACTGTCGCCTCGTACAGCCCACATATAAAATTATAATCTATCAGATTTTCTCGGTAATGCTGATACATCTCACAAACACTCTCTCACTAATGAGTAATTAGATTTTAATTAAATAACTGGTAGTTAACTGGAGCAACTTTGTATCGCATACTTGAATAACACACCACACAATGCAGTCTTCTCCATTTCCACTAGAAGATAAAATGAAATAAACTGAACCGAGCCGAGCCGAGCCGAGCCGAGCCGTGCCGTGCCGTGCCGTGCCGTGCCGTGCCGTGCCGTGCCGTGCCGTGCCGTGCCGTGTCGTGCCGTGCCGTGCCGTGCCGTGCCGTGCCGTGCCGTGCCGAGTCGAGCCGAGCATACATCGTGAGCATCCGACTTAAATTACGCCACTCGTGAAAATATTGCGTCAGCTGCTCACTCAGTGAAATAACATTCGATCTTACACCGAAAAACACAAATATCCTCTATTTATTTGAAAGAAGATGTTTGTTAAACTGCCAATGACGAATAATGTATATGTTTATAAGCGTACTAAATACATTTCGTAAACTAAAAGTTGCACACATGTTTATTTGAAGGTGAAATGTATTACATATTTGTATTGATACATATACAGATTGTGCTACATTTTATATCAGTTGACGAAGGTCAAATCTTGTCCTTGGCCTATAAAATTATTACAAAATGATTTCGCGCAGATGGCACGCTCGATTTCTTTCTGATTAATGTAAATGGCTAAAGGTATATTCATATGCCTGTTTTAAATCAGCAATTTTGAAAAAGAAATGTAAATGGTAAAGTAATCATGATCTAGGTCATTTTGTAATATTAAACACCGTCTAACTGTTCCTATCGTTTTTATTTATACTTATCCTATGTCGTTAAATATATTAATACCGGTAATATGAAGTGGGTTACTGCATTGGTTTATGATAAAATTATGATAATTATATTATATAATACTATATGAATTAGTTACAACATTTCTATGGCTGCAATGTCAATTGAAACCGAGACAACAATATGTAGTTTAATGTATTTATACTTCTGTACGTCAGTGAATGACAATTCATTATATGAACAAAATGTTCAACATTTAGCTTTCATAGTGTTGATAGTCTCCTGTCGTGCAACCTGATCTCGATCTCCCGAAGCATCTCAAGTAGAAATCTCAACTCAGATTGAGATGATTCGGGAGATCGGGGCCAGATCTCGATCTCCGGAAGCATCTCAATCTGAGAAAAATCTAACCTAAATATTGCCATGTGCCTTTAGGTCAATTTCCATGGGACACTGAACTAAGAAATGGTATTTCAAAATAGAAACACTATCCTGAGCTTGTTTCACTAACAATCCATGAGCTCAAACTTCAGATTTATCTCTAACACACACTCTGATTATAGCAAAATCTCAATTAGAGCTGAGATTTCTACTTGAGATGCTTCGGGAGATCGGGACCTGTTTTAGTCAAAGTTTCGTTTTCATTTCTCAAATATTATTATGTACTCGTATAGTAATGTTCATTGTTTAATAACATAAATCAAAACTATTTCCAACCTCGGTACTGTTATAACTTATAATGGATACTAAAAAATCATTAATATTTGTGAGAAATTTAATTTAATTGATTTTGTGGAAATTAAATCCCCAATGTAGATATGTCAAGTTTACAGCGGCAGCCATATTTTCTTCCAAGTTATATTACAAGACTGGGTTTTTGAGAAGTTTACTTGCATATATCAAAATGTAACAAAACAATTATTATATGTGTTTGATGTTTGAATGATTTCTGAATATTTGTATGAATTTTAACATTGCCAATTTTCCTGAAATGCGAAACCCTTGAAATTACGTCCCCACGAAATGGTATTTTTCACCAAAACCACGAAATTTGTCCCATTGAAATTAAATGAATTCACAGTATTATAATCCTATATGGAACAGTAATAGGCGAACATTATGGTATATAACATTGCTTGTTCTACTTGAGTTGTCACCTCACCCCAAAAAATCACCAATTGTCACCCCACTAAAGGCATTAAATATTATGTAGTATTACGTAATAAATGTTGACTTATATTATGTGCATAATACTGAACAAAAACCAGTTGTTCAAACATATTATTAGCATAGTAATATCGTTTTTTAGAATATCTGGTTATTTTAAAGTGAAATCCCCTCAGTATCAATCAAATTGCTCGTTATTCAATTAACAGCTGTTTTTCAAGTTCACCATGAACTATAAAACGCACCTTTGTGATTATGGATGCCTCAATAAAATAGTTCTGTACACTTTAAAGTGAAAAATATATGATACAAATATATCACTCATATTTTATGCCTGTATAAAAAAGATAACATATTCTTGCTTATTGCAACATGCATGTATTATTTATTTCTCAGTAAAAACTCTCGAGGCATTTCTATAAGACCGGGCTAAATATATTTTAGAATTATCATCCCCTCCCACAATAGCTAACAAATTTTTCTAGACGGTTTCCTTTTTTGATAGATACCATAACATGTACAAGTAATAAACGTCTTCTGTGATTGTTGGAGCAGGAGGTCGAGTGTTCTATTCCCTGTAGGACTTTGTTTTCTGTATGGGCTCACTCTGATAGTGTCGATTCATGAACCACCAACTGTACACTAGTACAAAAAGGTCATGGGATGGCCACACCCACCAGTCTCTAACTTTGATACAGAATTGACTTAAGTCTCAAATTCGAGCGGCGATTTCCATTTACGATGCTTTGTGAGATCGGGACCTAGCATTATTTTATTTGTCATACTACTGTGTCAAAGCTGACTCATAAGAAGGTTAAAATACATACAATTTGGACCGTAACAAAATTAAATATGACATTTGGTGTGAAATTTTGCTCGGATGATTGCCTCGAGATAAAGTAACTAATTATCGTTGAAAATTGTTGAAAGGACCAAAGCCTGCGCTCGAATTAGACCGGATGCTCGTAATAACTTTACTCGAATAAGAGGGATAAATTAATGTACAATATAGAGCAAATTCGCCGGGACTTTGCTCGAATTAAGCCGGTTGCTCGAATAATCGCTGCTCGTATTACCGAGGTTTTACTGTATTTGAATGAAATGTTGATTACAGAAACGGCGCTAGATAACAGATACTCCAGGTCCGCTAATTTGTCACGAAGCATTATATGA
The DNA here is from genome assembly GCA_947247005.1 of Spisula solida. Classification (NCBI taxonomy): domain Eukaryota; kingdom Metazoa; phylum Mollusca; class Bivalvia; order Venerida; family Mactridae; genus Spisula; species Spisula solida. The sequence continues at coordinate 50,792,965 of OX365950.1, forward strand.
TATCTATTTTAAACCAATCAACATGTATGATAGTGCACCAATAGCTAAGCTTTCAGATAACACCGTACGCGTCGAATACGACTTCCAACACATCACGGCCCTACCCCCTAGCTGGTATGAATTTTCACGGGTATTTTCGGAAGCTATTTTCAGTAAAGTACAATTGACTACCTGACTCGACATAACACTTTCGTTAAATCATTTACCATAACTGACAGACTGACTAATAGAAAATTGTTGCACGAATAAATGTCGTTAATCATACAATTATATAACATATCTTATCGGATTTACTTATTCCGTTGTGAATCAATTCAAACGCATGTTTTACATACACTTGGCCATAAATCACAAAAGTATGACAGACGAATATTTCATGGAAACCCAAGTACATCGTTCCAACATCCTTCACGTGCACTCATCTTAGAATACAATGAGGAATTCATTCGTAAAATGTTGGTTTATGTTGGATGTGCAACATTATGCAAGAAGGTGTGAGGTAGTTCGGCACATGATGTGACATTATGGAATACGTTATATAGCTTAGGAACGCACTCTTCAACTTCACACGTCAGTGCCAAACGTTTCCTCGAAAACTGGAAAAATATTTCTGCATGGAAATCACCTTATTAATTTAAGATTGATCCTTTTGCAGCGATTGTAAATTTGCTTTCAATACAATAATTTATGTTTATTGAACTATTTAATTGCATTGTCGTACTGGTTCATCATGTAATATTTCATTCTGATCACCTCGGCCTTTATGCATGGCAATAATTCATCTACTGAAGCAAACGAAAGAAGCCGAAGTTTAACAATTGGAAATGTCTGTTTGTCAATCGTGAACGCTCAGTCATTTCCGTTTGTCTCCGATATTTGTAATGCATAAAGGCCGAGGTGATGAGAATGTTCAGTTTGTTAGCATTTCCGCCTCTCCAAATTCCTGCATGAGTTGTCTCCCTTACCCGTTTGTATAACCACGACACTCGGCTGAACATGCTAACATATTTAGAAGGTTTCTAATGAATTCTGAATTTGCCAGTATTCTTTCTTATTCGGTTAATAGTTTGCGAACAAAATGTTATAATGTATTTGGTGAAACATATTCATACCTGTTGACTTATGTTAGCATATATTGTATGCGCAGCTGGCTGAGAACTCAGTGGACTTGTTTAAATAGTAGTATTTCTGGTCAACTGGTTCTTTCTAATGTTTCCGTCTAATCTGTCGCCCGGGTTCAAATACGGATGGAGGCACTCATATGACTGCCATATTTCAGCAGAAAGCAAATAAAGGCTATGCTCAGCATTGAATGAGACATGCTTTTCACGTGTCTCACACATTTGTATACGTCATGTGACATTTAATTGGCATTGATCACATGGTTATCCTGAATCAATTGGTTAGCCTATGTGACAGGCAATATGTATATCCTGAATTTGAAATAGAATTAGGCATCTGAAGTTAGTTGTTTGTTCCCATGGAAACAAATTGAGAACATTGTGTACTAGTACTATACTTGTGTCACAAAATTCGTAATTATTAGTACAATGTATTCTGATAAAAACAATCACGTTTATTTTAGAGAAAAATGCATGGCTTGTGTATGCCTAAAGGTTTTGTAATGATCAGTCCTGCATATTTCAGTACTGTTTGATTGTTTGATATTTTATATAAAAATTGCACTCCGTTTTACTTCTGCATAAATACCTATTAAAGCAATAAAATGTGTTTTATTCCTATAAAACGTGTTTTATTGCTTTATAGAAGACACTCAAGTGTTGACATTCAACACAAGCAACCAACGGTCTGTTCTGATTATACCTTTAAATGTCACATAAATTGTATTTTCCTCTAAAAGAGGAGCTGTGAAAATTATTTATTATTCAATTTAGTTGACTTTCATGGTGCATAACTGGAACATAATCTAATATAATCAAATTTTAATATAATGTAAATCATGTTAAACATTTTAAATCTAACCGCTAAATCCTGTCTGTAGTAAAATTATGTGGTCACATGGTTTATCGTACGGTGCATAATTTATTATTATCGTTTGTCATTTTGTGGTTTTAAACCTATTAAATCTTCTCATGAATATACGACTCGTCTACGTTAATAAAAAATATTGTTGCATTACTTGACATTAATTATATCGTTATAACAATTTAATTCCTCAATGAATTGTAGTCACCATTACGTAGAACGTTCAGTTTAATTAAATATTAATTAATCATTGTAACGTGTCGTAATTATGCTGCTGTTATATTATAAGACACTAATGAAGACGGCGCTGCTTTGTTTATACAACAACACTATCCTGTTTGGACGATTATTACAATTATAGTTTTGAGTTTTCTAAGTTATAGAACGCAAACGCGAGGTTGTCTTATTTTGTCGAGGGCGTAGCCCGAGACAAAATAAACAACCAAGCGTTGAGTTTTTCTTTCTAACTTATATCATTGGCTGTCACTTTGTAAACATAAGGCGTGTCTAAATGTATTACAATGCTGACCGATTAACATGTCCAATGAAAATCAATAGCACGGTGTTGCGATTTTAAAGTTGTGGACTCCGATACAACTCGACCACGAAAATCGATAGAGGTCACGTTGACCAAAGTAAAGTATTAGTCAACACTATTGACCTGTCGCTAATTAATCTCCGTGTGTTTTCGTTTTTGTACAGTAAGAATGTTTTGATGAGTTAAAATAACAACTCTGATAGGACAACGGATAAACATGGATATTCATGGGTGACAAGTTAACAGTGACAGGTAATACAATGAAGTTGTATATATATACAGTGCAGGATAATAAATTATCTTGCACTGTAGTAATTGCACTCATTCCTTTGAAAATTAAGACACACCCCATCAATTATCATCGGATTTAGCCGCACCACCTCAGTTAACATCAATGTAAATTGCCGCAGCCATGATATAATGTTTCTTTTTAACCGAAGTCAAAATGTAATGTGGCTAGATGACTACATGTGGTATCCTACAAGGCACTATCATAAGTCGTCTGTACGACTTCATAAATCTGAGTAGGACTAATTCTAGCCCTCCATCAAATCTCATGTGCGAATCTTAATTGCCAAAACGATTTTATTGTAACTCTAAATTTACATCATGGCCTGGCTCACAATATAACAACATTCAATTGAGATGGTCATATGAGAGTGCCCCATGATGTGTTAAATAGAACTAAGAGATAATAAGTATTGTTCTGTCCTCGTATCACTGCATTTTGAAATGTGACGTAGAACGTTGTCACGGTCCCTTCCGCGGAATTTATACATAAGAAAAACATGCTTTTTATCTGTTGTTTTTGTTTATGTGTTTGTTTGTAATCGACCGAGACAGTGGTGAACGCCTTGTATCTAAATTTTCCCTGTCACATTGACCAATGAAGACCTCCAACTTCGAGGAAAGAGACAGTTGTGTGATACAATGAACCCGGATGAGATGTTTTTGCTCTTCCCGAATAGACGCATTGGTTCTTTAACGTGCACTGTGTATTTTATCCGAGCCATGATTTTGTCTTGTATCATTCCTTCATCCACATTCATAATATTATGCCTTTCAGAATATGTCCAAAGTATTGCCACAGCACAAGGCAATGCTACTCTTGATTTATGGAAAAACAAGCTTATTCAACTTCGGTTTGGTCAAGATGACCTGTTCCGATTTTCTTGAAAATAGGCTCATAAGAAGCTCCTTGAGATGCAGATTTCAAATATGCATGAGTCTTATAAGGTCGTAAGTCGCACTTACGACCTTGTCATTTTAAGCCAGCGAAATGTAGACACTACATTTGACAGCCATAAATCGTCGCACTCATTATTATGTTTACAATACACATTTCACATCAAAATGCGGTCGTTAAGTATTATAATTAGCATTTTGCAATACATTCCGAACAATACACTGGTGTTTTTATACAATGAAAGTGCATTGTAAACAAAACCTTTACGAGTATGTACTTATCAAAACTGTGTTCCACTCTGTCAAATGTATAAGCGTACTTGAATGAGTTATTTCAATACACAACACACTAGTACTTATCAACGAGCTTGTACAAACCATTCAAACTGAGTTTTTTTCTGAATTTCTGGTGTGTTTTTTTGTATTTCAACAAAACCATTCAAATTTTGATCAAGTTATGTACAAGATACAAGACGTTTTATTTAAAGTCGGTTATGGCAAACAATATAACATTAGCTCGCAGAGCTATTTTCCGAGAAACAATATGTAAATATAACAACACGGTGTAAAGCAGCTATGGAATAAAGTCGTCTGTTATAAGTGTACCATGATTTGTACGTCTATAAATGGGTATATTTTTTTGAATATTGTGAGGTTTGATGTGCATCCTGAAACTAGTCCATATGCAATAGTGAAAATTGTCTCTTACCGTAACAATATTGAAGCCTTCAACTAACTTTCTTTTATGTATTCTCTACACTTTATAGTTAAGGCAAACCACAAAACGATTCTTAATTTTTCATTTCAAATGTTATAGCAAAAGCTCACTATGTACACGCACGTGCTGAACTTGTCGAGTATGTTGTAGAGTGTTTGTCGCTATGCAGTATCTTGTTTTTATGCGTTTGGTATTCGACCTGCTGGTATGTGCTTGTTATTTGATTGTAGGTTATAAACCACTTAATGCATACGCGGACCAAAATAGTCCTTACAGAAACTTCTGTTTGCCTGGAAATGGTGTTATGCATTGGCAAAATGGAACTAGAATCATCTTATAGAGTTTAAAGGTATTTTTTACATGTAGTTGATTGAGTGAATGTGTTTCATCTTGAATATTTTGAGATTTGGGCATATTTGACAAAGCGAAAGTAGAGTAGGGTAAAACCCAAATTGGATCGGTCCGCGCGTCTGTAAAAAATTGTCTACCACCGACGAACAAAATATTTCTTATATTTAACATGACCCCCTGTTTTTTGTCTTATTTTGTAGCTGAAACATACTGCTTTTCAATGATATAGGTCTGTCAACTGGCCATGAGTTTAACATGATGTAATCTGGGGCTGACAATTGTCACTTTACATTGAGCTACAGAACAATTTTATTTAGTGGTTTGTGACCTGTATGTGCCTCTCGAGTCTGTCGTGCTGTGTAATCGTATTCCTTATTTACTCTGCTGTTACTGCTGGATGCTGCTCTCACTTTCCAATTTCATTGTTATACTTTTCTTGGATGCCCTTGTGCTGTGTGGATGCCCTTGCGCTATTTGGTTGTCAAGGTGATATGTCTGAATGCTCTTACCACAAAGTTGTTTGACTGACTAAGGCGAACAACTGTCAGAGTTGGGTTTAGAGATATTGCAGCGTTTCAGTATCATTTCTTTCATGTTCATTTTGATGTTTGTCCTAGTGACATGTACTTGAATATGCGTCGTTTTTGTGGTGGTCGTGCTCTGTTGTTTCTGTTGAACGCTGCCTCTCATTACCCATTTGTTATTGTATTTTCCCCTTGTGCAACTTGGAAATGCTGAGTCATAGTATTTATATTTTATACTTTCCAACTTCCGTATCTTAGAACACAGTACTTGTCTACATTAACAAATACACCAATCTTGCTGACACTTAACAATCGTTTATGTTCCAATAATATGTTTGGCTTGCATCCGAGATTAACTTCAAGTATAAGAGATTTAAATAATTGTTTTTCATTCTATATAATTTATTTGTTGTTTTTGTACAATGATGGAACGATACGTGGCTTCTAATATCGGCTTGTCGTATCTTTGATATTAACTGCTCCTGATTGCGGACGATACAGTCTACAATACCAAGTGACGTGACACTGGTAGCATGCTGATATTCATTTACATTTGAAGAAGATACTCTATCAAATAATAAACTATTAATGGCTGTATAATTATAAGTGAAATTGAAATTGTATCGCTATCAGTGAAGAGTATAGAATACCCAATATCTTAAAATTGCTTCATAATTGTCTATCTTGTTACACAGTTGGTGTATTGCTGCGTATTGCTGCACACTGCCCTGTATTGTATTATGACAAGATGTGAAGAGAGATGAGTTTTAAACACGAATTTAAACACTTGTACAGTGTGAACGATACTGGTTGAAGTGATTGTATAAAGTCATTAAGCATATACCAACGCGTTTTCCATTGGGGAGGACTGTATGTGTTAGAAGTACAAAGCTATCGACGTAATAACCCCATGATACTCAAAACAAAGCTATCGAGCGTTTGTGCATGAGAATAACAATTATAGTTCAACTTTGGTCACTGAGTATTACCCGATGGACTTGCAAAATCAGATAGCACGTATATTAGAAACACATATAAAATAAACTATTGTAATGCGAAAAGCCCGATGTGATCCGCATGAAATAACCACTTTGTGCTATTTTTAGCATTTTATCTTGGAGGAATCAAAAAGTGTTCAAAACTGCTACCCGTTCCAATGAACAGGGTTTAAACAACCATGTTAACAAAACTAAAGTATTCCGGATGCTGAACATGATGACCTCAATCAAAATGTATCTCATATAGACTCTTCTCTGGGGCATCAATGTAATTAGAAATACTCATGTATGGTCGAAAATATTTTCGGTCTTATCCTTTTTACATTGTTTATAAACTAGGTCATAGTAAATGCAATGATTTTCATGGAATATAAATTAATACTTGTAAAATAGGAGCCGTGTAGGACCCAGGTGGCCAATGACATTTATGAAGCTTTCTTACATCTCTGGCCGACATGAATTATTGCTCACTATCATTAGGCCAGGTATATAGTTTGATTAGTGAATAAATGCATTCTTTTTGTAGAATAATTAAATAGTTAAACGTTTAATTGAATTTTGTGGGATTCTTATCTTGTTGCTATAGAAAAGAGTCTTTCAGTGCGTACGTTGAATAGTGTTTCATTTTTTAAGTAAATATTCAGTTTCAGCTTCACGTCTTGTCCGTCTTGGTAAAGCATTTTGTATGACTCAAAATATCTCACCGAGTCATTTGTATTCACTGTATCCAGGAGTAGCATTCACAAAGCATCTTAAGGGCAAACTTAGATTTTCTTAAAATCTTTAAATTTCCTTAAGTGTATCAGCTAATCAGGACATCCAAGTTTATCAATGTTTTACATTGTTAAGAAGCATTACAAATATGTATAGAGCTACAATAACCACAAAGAAAACTTGGGTTATTGATCGTTTCTTTGGAAATATGTGCAGCTCTTAGGTTTTTAAGTTTTTTGAATACCAGCCCTGAAGTCCGTGGCCTTTGTTATTATCATGTCCTCGAAATGTGCAAACGTTGACAGCTACTTGTAGACGGTCTTTTACATGGCTGTTGATTGGTTGTTCATCCCAGAAATCTAGTGACGTCAGATGTACGTCATAAAAGACCTGAGTCATGCCGTAGTGAAGGCTTTACTATCTTAGTGTTATCGGCATTTGTTTGTTGCTTCCGCAAAATAATCCAAATAATGACAAATGTCGTACCACGCTGCGCATGCTCGAGTGGTTGTAAAAAAAACGCCTGATAATGAGCGCATCATACAACCCAGCTATTGACAACTCGAGAGCCGCTCGACCGATCCCTGTTAGGCACACTCGACCGATTAAGACGTTTTTGTTTTAGGGATACACCTTTAAATATAAATTGTGTTCGTACATTTTCTAGTTCAATAATTATGTAGATCAACAGATGGTCGACGAATGTTTTAATAGATAATTCACTCTTCTATAAAAAAAACAATTTTAAAGGCTTACACTGTACAAACAACTATAATTTCAATGTTAAACTAACATACTAAACTTTGCTCTACCTGTTTAGACAATGGTTGTGATTTTGCAACGTCACTGTCACAATATCCTAACTGGACTATATAACTCGATTAATCAGGTCAATCACCTGTTTACATAACATTGTGTACACAAACATTGCAATTTCTCTTGTTAATGTCTTATTTTAATATAGTTTGTATACATCAGTATATAGATTATTGAATAAGGTGTTGGTTTTCACTGCTTTTTTCTCCAAATAAAATGTTTAAAACAATTAAAAAATACAATGTTATGATATTGCAATGTTTCAGGACGTCATTAGATCATTATTGTACACTGTGTGCGTTACTAAACATGTACATTGTAAATTAACGTGCATAGATGCACGCAGGCACAATTGAACAATGTTTCCTTATTGTGCGATTATTTCATTGGATCCAATGAGCATGTCTGTATGAATGAGACGTCAAATACGTTGAGGCAAGTCGACCACATGAGTGCAAAGTGTCATGATATAAATCGACGACATACCTGTGTAACGTAAACACTGAGTGCAACACATGCTGCATATATAACCATGTAGTGGTATCACGGTTCAATATTAATACCAAGGATGATCTATTTAACGAACCACATAGAGTCATCGATTTTAAAATACAAATACCGTTGGTGATAATGTGGGTTAGGGTTCAGAAAATATATTTATAAATATTTGGTTGCAGTACAATGTTGCATCACAGTGTAAATAGAGAACCATTTGGAAGAACTACTACGAGAAACATTAAAAAATAAACAGGACGTTTGTCATAAAACCCGCATCGTAAAACAATAAAAATATATATGATCAGAAATCGGAATCCTTTTCCTACATATAGTACAATTATGAACGAAAATAATAGCATGGTTCATGAGGTACATGTGTCTAAACTAGGTCACTAGTAACGCTTACCCGGTGAACAAATGACGTCGTTGACGTCACACTATTTTACACGGCGTTACTGCTTCTCTTAGGACTATGATATACTCTGTATATAGTAGTGGTAATGGTGATGATTACATTCCTGTACTACACACGTAAATAATTTGTGAGAATCGCATGTATTTTTCCGGATCTTACATCAAACATCTGGGCGAGAATCCGTATATGAAACGTCGGTATTTTGACAATGTCTTGGTAACTGACGTCACAAACGTTCTTGTGATTTTCTATTAATTTCCACGTCTTTAACGTCTGAACAACATCCCTAAAGCGATTAATTCATTCTAAAACAAACGGAAGACTTGTTAACTGGACTCTTTCCCATTGTAGCTACGATAATTTCATACAATGCAAAGGGCATTTCATCTTGCTGTCGACATACTTTGGTGTATGCCCATTTTTCCTTATTTTCTGGTGACGTCACTTATTACGTCCGTTACTCCTGGATTTCAAGTTTTGTTCAAGTCAGCACAAAACGTTCAAATGTCTTAATTTTGCTGATAATGCCCAGCATGTATAACTTTCTGATATTACCGAATCTGGGCACTTTCCGTTATTAGTAAGTTTCGACACTTCTATGTTCCTACTAGTAGAGAATTTCGGCGCTTTTCGATACCAACATGACTCAGCACTTTCTGTGGCCGTAAGATTTCGACACATTTCGTTTCTTGCAAATCTCAGCACTTTCCGCTATTTCCAAATTCAAACACTTTCCATTTCTTGCAAATCTCAATACTTTCCGCTACTTACAAATTCAAACACATTCCGCTACTTACAAATTCAAACACTTTCCGTTTACAAAGTATACACGATCGGCTATTTACCGATAACAGAAAGTCAGATTGATTATACGAAAGTTAGAATCATGATTGGAGATTTTAGTAATCGCCCTAAAATACTTACTTTTTATAAAACATAAGGAACGTACGGTTGTTCCTCTTGCCGGGCGATACGAAATATAATCAAAGCACTGAGAGTGCTGATGGGAGGCGATCTCGTTGCTGCTACTAAAGCTTAAACCGACTTTACACATTTTATGTTCGTTTTCTTACTGCCGATCTTGTCTTGAATGTCAAAATAGGCATATGTGACTATATAGGCATGTTGGGTATCTAAATAATTGTACAAAGGGGCATATTAATTTATATGTTATACGTGTATTGAATGCGTATATCAAAAGTGGCTTTAAAATAATACTACACGCCTAATTATCAGATTATACAGTACCGTCTTGTAATCACTTCCCTCACAGCGTGAGCCATCTATGAAAAGCGGCTAGTATCGCCACACCATACGATTGCATAACAGTACTTTGCAGACGATATTATAATATTCATTGATAAAACCATCACGTGACCCTGGTCTGAAGTTTCTCCTATACGATTCATTGATAAAACCATCACGTGACCCTGATATGAAGTTTCTAAATATAGCTATACAGCCGGGTCATTTGATGAACACGTCATTTTCATATTACGAAACAAGTTCGATATCGACCGGCGTAGTGATTATCTGAAAACATATCGATTAAACGAACAGTTTCACAATAATTGTTGATCTTAGAATAAACAAATGTTGCTGATTGAATTCAATCAGTTTAAACATTTGGAGAAACATATGTAGCAGTATTGGGAATGTTGACAGTTTCTGGAACTATTTGAATGTGGATTCACATAGCAGCCTAAAGGCGGTTCTGGTTGCATTAAGAAATGGGCAATTGTAGTAATGAGAGGCTTAACGCCTCCCAAAAACGCAATAGATTCGCATCCACTTAGAACAGAACATACGTTTACATACTCGATACAAGTAGATATAGTATGCCAACATTATTAAATAACCACTTGAAGTAATATCTTATTCATCGTAATTGTTATAAAATGGTGCAAACGAGAGTGTACGTGTAATTGTAAGTACAAATGACAATTAAGAGTATGGTTGTCTTACATGCAAACCTTGATAGCACCTAGATAATAATAAGTTACCGTAAAATCACATATTTTCGTGGGTATTACTAGTAAATCTCGTGGATATTAATAAACATCCATTTTTTGTGGGGTCGAACATTCGTGGAATACATGGACAACATGGTCGGGTAAAACCATGTTTTGTATTTGGGAGTTCGATATATCGTGGGTATTAGATTTCGTGGTCAAGTTTAACAACGAAATCAGCAAAATTTCAACTCCCTCGAAAAATAATGATTTTTACACTATAACACATACCTTGGTTATCTACCGTGGGAGTAAAATACCTAGCGTCTATTTTCTTGAAAACTGAGCGTTTGTCTGATCTTGTGTAAGTCGTATCTCACACTGATCTATTCAATTGTAGACGTTTGGGTACCAGCGTGCTCGATGCTTCCACTTGAGGTAGTCAAAACCAGGGATCTAATAACGATATTAGATTTATATTGTGTCCCTATCAAAACTGATGACGTCATATCATGCACCAAAATGGCGGGATATATGAAAAAAAGCCATCAACCAATCAGAACTACGTTTATAACAGCGTATCGTGTGTTTAAAACGTCATTGGTGGGTGACTGGTGCCTCGGTCCGATTTCGACTATCACAAAATACGTGTAGTTTTAATATCAGATCGGATACCAGTCTAATTTGGTGGATGCAATCATTCGGAACCATTCTGACTTTTCCTACTCAAAGGGATTGACCGTAAGCCAGATGTTTATATACAACGTTGTAAATTTAGAGTTGAGTTGACTAATGGAATGATTTAATGTTGGTTGTAAAACATTGAAAATGATACACATGTTTGCCTTATCTAATAGCTCGCCGGGGCCACCCTTTGACAAACCCTTCGACAAACAAATTGGCGGAGCGTTCTCGACACAGGCGTCCGACTAAGATACGATTTTGAAAAGACACCATATTACACGCGATGCCTTTATTGTGCATTTGTATGGCGAACTATAATATTATAACATCTTGAGGTTTATAGAGCAATGTAATTCTCGTTCACCTTTATTTAGGACGCTGACCGAGTCTGACAAACGAATGCATGAATGAGCTCATTGTTGTCGTCTGTCAGTAGATAGTCCAATATATGTCTTACATTTCCTTTTTGAAATATCATAAATTATCACATGCATAAATCTAATGACAATATACTCGTCAAATTCAGCGAATTCAAATGTAATAAAGTATGCAGTTAAGGGACAGTCGATCCACTGTGTGTTTTGTAGACAATCCATGTTTATTTTAAGATACACAAGAGTGGAATAACGTACACCTAATACATGCGATAAAAGATTATATCACAAAAATAAATTGGTTTTCTAAAAATAAACACTGGGGTAATTGTTGCTATAAATAACTTTTCTCACTATAAATATTTTCATTTGTTGATTCTATCTGATTATGGTTGAAATAATGGTTAAGAATTAACTGACGATAATGTTGATTCGATGAAAGCCCTCGGGTGGTAAGTAGAGATTACCTACTGCTCTGCATCGCTCACTGGAATGTGATACTTGCCTTAGTGCTTTGATTTCATGTCACGTGACAGTGAAAGTAAATTGATCCACTTTAGTGTAAGAGATTTCTGAAGATCCTGGTGTTGTTTCCCTTCTCGTCGATTACAGATACTTCTAGACATGTTTTGGGAGCATCTCGTCTTGAAACAAATGTATCAGGAACTAGCATCTCTGTTTCCGTTTTAGGAGCTACTGTTTCCCCTATGTAGGCCCTAGACAATGTGGTTTAGGCTTTGTGGTTTCAGTCGTTATTGCTTCTGCTTTGGAGCTTTGTGTGGATTTATTAGTACGGTAGTTTTGAGCTGTCTATGCTTGCTTTGTGCTCACGTCTTCAAGCCATATTATCTCCCCCAAGACCTATTGTTCGACCATCCAGTGAATAGACTAATTACAAGGAATTGGGATAGTTTTCACAAATGACCAATAATTGACAACAGAATGCTAGGTGTATCTGTCGAAATCGTATGCCAAAAACCACATTTAAGTACAATGTATGGATGACAAAATACTAATTTTGCAAGAGTTGTTTCCCTTAGATTATAAATTATGCATTTATTGTTTACATTTCGTTAGTTTGTTACAAACCAACTGGATGCTTTATTTTGTTTTTCTTCCATCGTATTGGTGTTTTCCACCTTTGGAACTCAACTAAAGTGCTCAAAATGCATCATTCTGCAGATAGCTTGCCAAGTTATTGCTTTTTGGAAATAACCGTTTAAGGCATAGTGTGGCTTTAAGTGGCTCACGTTTCAATTTCCTATATTGGTTTTCATGCTCCCAAGAATAATTCTAAGGCCTGAATTTTGAACATTGTACAGGTTGGCTTTGTTGGTTTTGGATGCAGTTATCCATGAAGGTGGAGGCATAAAAAGGTATGCTCCTTGTGGTCGTACCATGCATGTGTTGACTTGTCGTAGGATCTTTGCACTTGCATTTGCTCCCCAGCTAGTTCCAGCAGTATATCCTATCAGAAATAGAAAAAGGAAACATAATCAAAGGTTACCGAACTTGTTTATAAGTGATCTGCCCAAGATTTTGAGAACTAATTTGAAGGGCAGATAACTCATAACAAGGTGTGTGACTTATGGTTACTTTTTTATTTATTCGCTGATAACATGACACTGTGTTCAAATACAAAGTTCTATAACTGGGAATGTTTTGTCCCATTTCTCTACATGAACCTGCAGCGAACGGCTTTAAAACATTAACATAACTATATGCTGTACTGCATTCTCTACTTTACAGATACACTCGTGACTCTGCACATTTTATCGTATTAAATATTATATTGGATGGTGTATTACATAACAATAACACATCATGAGATTGAATAACTTGTTTGGTATGCCCAGGTTTTTATCACATACTTTTATGCGGTCACATATCACATATCATAAAAATTATGGACATCTTTTTTATAGCGTGTACAATTTACAGTAGCTGTGCTATATCTTGGATCGTACCAGATAATAGTTTATACGTAAGACATAGATCAGCGTCTGTTAGACATAAATCATCGTCTGTAAGATATAGATCAGCGTATGTAAGACATAGATCAGCGTCTGTTAGACATAGATCAGCGTCTGTTAGACATAGATCAGCGTCTGTTAGACATAGATCATCGTCTGTAAGATATAGATCAGCGTCTGTTAGACATAGATCATCGTCTGTAAGATATAGATCAGCATCTGTAAGACATAGATCATCGTCTGAAAGATATAGATCAGCATCTGTTAGACATAGATCAGCGTCTGTTAGACATAGATCAGCGTATGTTAGACATATATCAGCGTTTGTAAGACATATATCAGCGTTTGTAAGACATACTATTATATCAGCGTTTGTAAGACATAGACCAGCGTTTGTAAGACATATATCAGCGTCTGTAAGACGTAGACCAGCGTCTGTAAGACATAGACAGCGTCTGTAAGAGATAGACCAGCGTCTGTAAGACATAGATCAGCGTATGTAAGACATAAATCATCGTCTGTAAGACATAGATCAGCGTATGTAAGACATAGATCAGCGTCTGTAAGATATAGATCAGCGTATGTTAGACATAGATCAGCGTCTGTTAGACATAGATCAGCGTCTGTTAGACATAGATCAGCGTCTGTTAGACATAGATCATCGTCTGTAAGATATAGATCAGCGTCCGTTAGACATAGATCATCGTCTGTAAGATATAGATCAGCATCTGTAAGACATAGATCATCGTCTGTAAGATATAGATCAGCATCTGTTAGACATAGATCAGCGTCTGTTAGACATAGATCAGCGTATGTTAGACAAATATCAGCGTTTGTAAGACATATATCAGCGTTTGTAAGACATATTATTATATCAGCGTTTGTAAGACATAGACCAGCGTTTGTAAGACATATATCAGCGTCTGTAAGACGTAGACCAGCGTCTGTAAGACATAGACAGCGTCTGTAAGAGATAGACCAGCGTCTGTAAGACATAGATCAGCGTATGTAAGACATAGATCAGCGTCTGTAAGACATAGACCAGCGTCCGTAAGACATAGTTCAGCGTCTGTAAGACATAGATCAGCGTCTGTAAGAAATAGACCAGCGTCTGTAAGACATAGACCAACGTCTGTTAGACATATATCAGACTCTGTAAGACATAGACTAGCGTCTGTAAGACATAGATCAGTCTTTGTAAGACATAGACCAGCGTCTGTAAGACATAGACTATCTCTGTAAGACATAGATCAGCCATACCCAACTTTCATTATTGTACTGATAATCCGCGCGTCGATAAAATTTACATTAAAAGTAGAAGGGGAAATTTAGTTTAACGCTTATAATTCCTTAACGAATTAAAATATCAAATTTGTATTTAGCACAAAAGTTTATTTCATCTTTACACATTACTTTCGTTATTTTTAATTATTCTTAAATCTAAAACATTATGGGCGAATTTAACTTTGAAAATTATCATTCTTGAATTACTCTATATTCTTTGTAAAATTAGCGACTTTGGCAGAAAGTGTCCGTTAAACTTGGCGTTTAATACTCTATATCAAGTTTATCACATACAATATCTAAAATGTATTTATCACATTAGATAGTAAATTTATTTTACTTTCGAAACATGTAAAAATAAATAAAAGATTTTGAAAATTTTATGGGCGTTTGTAACATTGAAATTAATCATTACTTAAATTTGTTTAGCGCTTATTAAGTCGGTAAAGTTCGTTAGCTGCCGGAATTTACCGAGCTAATTATCTGCGCACAGCATGGCGTCCAATTTAACTGATTGGATTATATAGCCTGCAATAAAACATAACTTATCTTATCTTTATTTGTACCCTTAGGCAATGATGCTTTTCTGTTGTTACATACAGGGATTTGTTTTTATAACAATTTAAATTTGAAGTGTGAAGTTAATTTACACAACATAAACATACATTTATGAAGAATTTCCTTTAACTAACTGAAATAATTGTTATAATTTTAACCCGGGATGTTAAATCCACGAAATTTGATTAAAAATTCTTTTTTTTACATGCATCTATATAGCGTTCCTGATTTAAAGCGGCTGTTTCATTATTTTATATGCCTCATCTATATAACATCATCATAAAATTAAAACAGATACACCTGAGGTCATTCTCACTAGAAATTGAAAATTATAAGAAACTAGAAACTTTTAATACAGCCTTTAGAACAACTAGATATAATTAAATTGACAATAATTTGAGCTTAATATATTTAGATCTTTGTTAAATACTAGTATAATAGAGATCAGGGTTATTCATACACAAATGTGCCCACCAGCGACCAATTGTTGAATGAAAGGTATTTATTGTTCATTCATCCAATAGACTGCCGGTGGGCACATTATTTGTGTGACATTTCGGCTTACACCTATTATACCACGGATATACACTATACACTCCCGTATTCTTTGATTATTCATAACATAACATTTATACAGTTAATTTCATAACCCACGGAACATAGACGATACACATGTCATCATACAAATGCATAATTAAGTATATTTTCCCCCATGTACATAGTAACAACACACACAATCAACGAAGTCTTAATCATGCATGTTCTAAAAACTAAATTATTTCATATAGACAGAGACAAGTACCCTTCGCATGTACAAAATGTCAAAATATAAAATGTATAATAATTATTGCTGTGAGGGCAAAAACCCCTTAGGCAAATGATAGGCATTACTTTTATTCCGACTTCCCGTGGAGTTTGCACAGCGTGATTACGCAATCAAGATAAGAGCGATCAGATTAAAACTGGTATAGCCCCAAATAAGGAAGATAACTGTTGTTACTTGTTAGTTAAAGAAAATGGGAATATTGCCGTGAAACAAATTGTTGGACATGGTCTGTAGGACATAGACCAGCGTCTGTAAGACATAGACCAGCGTCTGTAAGACATAGTTCAGCGTCTGTAAGACATAGACCAGCGTCTGCAAGTAACTGTTTGTGCGTTATGTTAAATTTTGCGTATTTTGAGGACATTTCGGATAAAAAACGAATGTTTTATTCACATTTTTATGTTGGGCAAATATGCACGCCTACTTAAGTTCATTAAACTAATATGCATACTTCTTCCTCTTTAACATGATATGACCAGCTATTTTAACAACCAGATTTATCAAAATGAAACAATACCAGCCTCATCTGACAGAAACCCCGTCTTTTTATTAAATCATTATCGTCAAAAACTTGTCACTTATATGTTCAACATTGACGTGCAATTTTTGTCCTGGTCCGGGCAAGCTACTCCTATGTAAATAATGTAAGGCAAATGTACTTTCAGACTGAAACGTCACTTACTGCATTGTTGGTTATAAATTTGCGATGTGCATAATTCGCGCAAATGCATATTTCGGGGTTATTATTTCGCGCAATGCATTATTCGTGGACGTTTTCGGGGCTTTGTTAATAACTATTATTGTGACGAATCTAGTTTTCAAGGAAGTTTTCACGATGGTATTTACCTATTGTTGATTAATATTTCGTAAATTTTCTCTGTCCGCGCGAAAATTGAAAGTTAGAGACACGCAAAATAAAGCAAGAACACACTATTAATAATTTTACTTTTAAGGTCAATTAATCTATACAGTCACATGCATGTTTGTAATTGTTTATATTATCAGATGACCCTAAGGGAGATAAGCCTCTGGCTAATGGTTTATAATATCTTTAAATAAAGTTATGTATTATTATCATCATTATTATGTTGTAGAGTATCGAAATTAACCCGTTATACATTTTAAAATTTGTTATAACGTGACGCATTCTGTTAACTTATAATTCCTACAATGGTAAAAATGTTTGATGTCGCGGAAAGATAGAAAAGGCACATTAACACGCTGAGAGACAAACGTAGATGAGTTTTGATCTCTCGGACAGATAGCTACCTTTTCGGACGTTCTTCACTATAAAATTATTAATAAACGTGTAATATTTGTTCAAGATGAGTGAAAACATGGCAGAAGGGCATGTTCATAGCATATATAAAACTATTGTTAATTTGTCATTTCATTTTATTTAAAATAACATTTTTTTTATGTACTATTTTTTTCTGTTATTCTATTAAATCGCAAATAAATTTAAGAGTACAGCATACGTAATAAGTGGGTTTCGTTAGCCGATTAGTAGATATGGCGATGTTTGAAGTTTCAGTTACCAGTATAGTAATAGAGAGGTTGCGAAGGGAAACGTCTAACGTGTACGTGTACGTTAATACTATTTTTGGGTATTTCGTCATTCGGGTATGTGCAGTTTCTACAAGTAACGGACGTGTGACCAACGTCTGTTAGACATATATCAGACTCTGTAAGACATAGACTAGCGTCTGTAAGACATAGATCAGTCTTTGTAAGACATAGACCAGCGTCTGTAAGACATAGACTATCTCTGTAAGACATAGATCAGCCATACCCAACTTTCATTATTGTACTGATAATCCGCGCGTCGATAAAATTTACATTAAAAGTAGAAGGGGAAATTTAGTTTAACGCTTATAATTCCTTAACGAATTAAAATATCAAATTTGTATTTAGCACAAAAGTTTATTTCATCTTTACACATTACTTTCGTTATTTTTAATTATTCTTAAATCTAAAACATTATGGGCGAATTTAACTTTGAAAATTATCATTCTTGAATTACTCTATATTCTTTGTAAAATTAGCGACTTTGGCAGAAAGTGTCCGTTAAACTTGGCGTTTAATACTCTATATCAAGTTTATCACATACAATATCTAAAATGTATTTATCACATTAGATAGTAAATTTATTTTACTTTCGAAACATGTAAAAATAAATAAAAGATTTTGAAAATTTTATGGGCGTTTGTAACATTGAAATTAATCATTACTTAAATTTGTTTAGCGCTTATTAAGTCGGTAAAGTTCGTTAGCTGCCGGAATTTACCGAGCTAATTATCTGCGCACAGCATGGCGTCCAATTTAACTGATTGGATTATATAGCCTGCAATAAAACATAACTTATCTTATCTTTATTTGTACCCTTAGGCAATGATGCTTTTCTGTTGTTACATACAGGGATTTGTTTTTATAACAATTTAAATTTGAAGTGTGAAGTTAATTTACACAACATAAACATACATTTATGAAGAATTTCCTTTAACTAACTGAAATAATTGTTATAATTTTAACCCGGGATGTTAAATCCACGAAATTTGATTAAAAATTCTTTTTTTTACATGCATCTATATAGCGTTCCTGATTTAAAGCGGCTGTTTCATTATTTTATATGCCTCATCTATATAACATCATCATAAAATTAAAACAGATACACCTGAGGTCATTCTCACTAGAAATTGAAAATTATAAGAAACTAGAAACTTTTAATACAGCCTTTAGAACAACTAGATATAATTAAATTGACAATAATTTGAGCTTAATATATTTAGATCTTTGTTAAATACTAGTATAATAGAGATCAGGGTTATTCATACACAAATGTGCCCGCCAGCGACCAATTGTTGAATGAAAGGTATTTATTGTTCATTCATCCAATAGACTGCCGGTGGGCACATTATTTGTGTGACATTTCGGCTTACACCTATTATACCACGGATATACACTATACACTCCCGTATTCTTTGATTATTCATAACATAACATTTATACAGTTAATTTCATAACCCACGGAACATAGACGATACACATGTCATCATACAAATGCATAATTAAGTATATTTTCCCCCATGTACATAGTAACAACACACACAATCAACGAAGTCTTAATCATGCATGTTCTAAAAACTAAATTATTTCATATAGACAGAGACAAGTACCCTTCGCATGTACAAAATGTCAAAATATAAAATGTATAATAATTATTGCTGTGAGGGCAAAAACCCCTTAGGCAAATGATAGGCATTACTTTTATTCCGACTTCCCGTGGAGTTTGCACAGCGTGATTACGCAATCAAGATAAGAGCGATCAGATTAAAACTGGTATAGCCCCAAATAAGGAAGATAACTGTTGTTACTTGTTAGTTAAAGAAAATGGGAATATTGCCGTGAAACAAATTGTTGGACATGGTCTGTAGGACATAGACCAGCGTCTGTAAGACATAGACCAGCGTCTGTAAGACATAGTTCAGCGTCTGTAAGACATAGACCAGCGTCTGCAAGTAACTGTTTGTGCGTTATGTTAAATTTTGCGTATTTTGAGGACATTTCGGATAAAAAACGAATGTTTTATTCACATTTTTATGTTGGGCAAATATGCACGCCTACTTAAGTTCATTAAACTAATATGCATACTTCTTCCTCTTTAACATGATATGACCAGCTATTTTAACAACCAGATTTATCAAAATGAAACAATACCAGCCTCATCTGACAGAAACCCCGTCTTTTTATTAAATCATTATCGTCAAAAACTTGTCACTTATATGTTCAACATTGACGTGCAATTTTTGTCCTGGTCCGGGCAAGCTACTCCTATGTAAATAATGTAAGGCAAATGTACTTTCAGACTGAAACGTCACTTACTGCATTGTTGGTTATAAATTTGCGATGTGCATAATTCGCGCAAATGCATATTTCGGGGTTATTATTTCGCGCAATGCATTATTCGTGGACGTTTTCGGGGCTTTGTTAATAACTATTATTGTGACGAATCTAGTTTTCAAGGAAGTTTTCACGATGGTATTTACCTATTGTTGATTAATATTTCGTAAATTTTCTCTGTCCGCGCGAAAATTGAAAGTTAGAGACACGCAAAATAAAGCAAGAACACACTATTAATAATTTTACTTTTAAGGTCAATTAATCTATACAGTCACATGCATGTTTGTAATTGTTTATATTATCAGATGACCCTAAGGGAGATAAGCCTCTGGCTAATGGTTTATAATATCTTTAAATAAAGTTATGTATTATTATCATCATTATTATGTTGTAGAGTATCGAAATTAACCCGTTATACATTTTAAAATTTGTTATAACGTGACGCATTCTGTTAACTTATAATTCCTACAATGGTAAAAATGTTTGATGTCGCGGAAAGATAGAAAAGGCACATTAACACGCTGAGAGACAAACGTAGATGAGTTTTGATCTCTCGGACAGATAGCTACCTTTTCGGACGTTCTTCACTATAAAATTATTAATAAACGTGTAATATTTGTTCAAGATGAGTGAAAACATGGCAGAAGGGCATGTTCATAGCATATATAAAACTATTGTTAATTTGTCATTTCATTTTATTTAAAATAACATTTTTTTTATGTACTATTTTTTTCTGTTATTCTATTAAATCGCAAATAAATTTAAGAGTACAGCATACGTAATAAGTGGGTTTCGTTAGCCGATTAGTAGATATGGCGATGTTTGAAGTTTCAGTTACCAGTATAGTAATAGAGAGGTTGCGAAGGGAAACGTCTAACGTGTACGTGTACGTTAATACTATTTTTGGGTATTTCGTCATTCGGGTATGTGCAGTTTCTACAAGTAACGGACGTGTGACAGACGAAAATATAATATGAACTATGTCACACAGGTATGCGTATGCACGGGAAACCCAAGATTTTATCGCTGGTTATATAAACACTCATTATCGATTCACGAAGAAATCATGTTACAACTGCCATGTGATGTTACACGCACACGTTGTGTTTCGCAAGCCAATTTTAATTGTAACGCGTGCGTATACTTGTACGGGTAGCTACACGTACACGTAGTCGTACCCGTTCAATCGCAACCTCTCTAATGTAACTTATAAAACATTTGAATTGGACATAATAAATAATTGTATATCACGTTGTATGCTAATAATTATATTATTTAGTAGAAAAAATATTGCACATGTAAATTCCATCTAAGCATACCTAAACACATATTTCAGCTCACGTATCTAAAAGGACTGAAATACACCGTTTACCAAAAATTACAAAAATACGATGCAGGTATGAAATGGGACCCTGTATAAATAGTTATTTGATCATTATTTGCCCAACGCATCAACACCGGGTATTATACATAATGAATGCTCACACTCTAAAGTTCAGCTAAATTTACTTAATGCGAAATGTTTCCGCTCATCGACAGATATCTATTTCAATTTTACATTATTTGATATTGTTATAATGTTTCATATAATATGTTTGACAGACTATACGTTACATACTTAACACGTCATGTGGCTTTTGTTTAATTGTTTTTATCATACAAAATGAAATAACGTACACAAACCATGCTATAATTTAGAGGTTACGAAACAGACTACGTGAATAGTAAGTTTGAGCATTCCGTCGCCTAAAATCGTAATTCTATCGCCGATGAATTCATTGCGTTTATATAAACACTCATACAGATTCATGAAGGAATCGTGTTTCAACTGTCACAAACTTAAATTGCAACTTGTACGTATTCAAGAATGAGTATTATAGCTACACGTTGAATTTGCAACCTCCCTATTATCCGGCAACCTCTACCCGTGCTGTAGTTATAAATACGGTGAATTGTTCCTGAGTTTACAACCGGAACTCGCATGTTCTTTCGTTAGAAACGGGACAATTCAAATCGAGTAGTATTCTATTTTCAGTATTCGTAGAGCCCTTGCATTATGTACGAACTTTATTGCATTGTGGATGACCACTTATATTTATACGTGTATATTGTCAAATAAGCTTCCGCGTAAAATAAAATATTTATTATTATTTTATCATTATCATACTTATTATGGTCATTACTAAAACGAAGAAAAGCGCCTTTACTAAAATTTAACATATGGTGGTGTAATAACTTGCATCATTGCGACGTCATATCCGTTAAGTGTTTCAATCAATTACTTTCATTACTGTAAAACGTACACTATATTTCTTTTCAAACATATGTAATAATTGCTCTGTCAGTGTCACCCGATGTTTTGTTGCAGGAAAAACAAAACGTTTATCCGTTTGAAAACTTGGGTTTCAAAATGTGTTTAATGTCTAAATAATTATTTAGCAATGCATCTTATTTTAATATCCTTGTCGTTCCGTTTCATTATTTTCATTCCGTTCCGTTTCATTTCAGACAATCGCAATCGCTCGATGTTATCCGGGAATTATGCTTTAAAAACGTAACAGCCCGAGGTGTTTCCGACTGTTACGATTGTCATTCCGGTTGATTTTGACTGTACGCTCTGTCATTATGTTCTATTTCTTTCTGTTACATCCACCCTTCCGCTCCATTTCGTTAATATTCCCCACCCTTCCGCTCCATTTAGTTAATTTCATGTTCTTGGATTAGATGATAAATCATTCAATCTTTCGCACAAACTTCAGCCTTTAGCGTTTATTTTCACCAGTAGTATGTCCACGACGTAATAGCCGCATGACAGCAGGAAGTTAGATCGTAAATATACGAGTTTTAAACACACCTTAATTATTTAAGTCATTAATGGCTTTAATTAATTTTAAAATAGCAATAAACATATCACAATATTGCATCTTTGCATTTTTATGAGGGAAACATTAATGCATACATACAGAAATGAAGTAAGATTTCTGACTTGGTATAAGTAAAGTGATCGGCAGACACATTGTAATTCTACGTTACCTGCCTCGTTGTTAGACATTTTTACATTTTTGTCATCTACTAAATTATATTTTTTCCTCATAAATGTCTCTTATACTGTTACCTTATTAGTGTATCTGACTAGAGTACCAAATGATCGTGTAAATCACGCTGATTGGTCGGGTTCTAATGTGTCTCATCTTGTCTGGGGTAGTACATGTTTGACAAAATAAAAAACTACAACTATTATCTACTTAGTTTAACTAGTATGTTAATAACATCAAGAACAAATGTATAGCATGTTTAAAAGCATGCCAGAAAATTACATGATATGTCTGACCTATTCACACTTTTCAACGTTAAGTATTACTACTACTAATAGTTAATTTCTGTTCATTTCCGTTTACGAATTAGCTAGATACCTAGATAATGCAGACGTAACGTATAGTACAATATCAACCGTCTATACAGTGTACATGTATATAAATTATGTAGTTCATATTTCAAGTTAAAATCCACATGAAGTTATAATTTCTAAACCTTATCTGGCATGGATATCTAGACAAAACACGTGTAATTGTTGACATAACATCTATAATACGTCATTTACAAATGTTTGGAAATTCACTTTGGTCGCGGACATTACATCATTAAACATTGTCAGACCTTTGAGTCTGGACAATATATCACCTTAACAGTCTATACTATGGCGTTCACATTTAAGAATTTTAATGCAACACAACGACTTCAGTTTATATCTTAAATGCTATTCAAATGTTGTAGCATGTCATTGTTTTAACACAGCAACATTGGCAATTCTTCGGCAACATTAAAACAATATCTTACGAGCTCCGTACGAGTTGATTTTGGCTGACTCGTAAGTCACCATTGACTCTTAGGAGAATCGTGCAAACTACACGGACTTGGTATGTTAATCGGAACCTCGGTAAAATTTGCGTGTAGTAAATGTATTATTATTATCTACCTCGTAGAGATTTAGAAGTCGCAGGAGACGCATACGGTCACACACAAGCTCGCAAGCTTTATTTTGAAAACTGCAAAAATAAAAACAATTTAGACAGGGAAGGCAGCATCAAACACTAAAACGACTGAGCACAAAGATTGATTAAATACATTAATCGCACTTTCATACAATACAAGATATCTATAAAAACAATACATCATCGTAACATACATGATGAAATCGTGCACTTTTATGAGTATGTTTATACAATATAATGATTCAACTGATTTACGCAATGTTAAATTAATACACTCAAACCGTCACGTTTCTAAAACCGAAATTATCCATCCCATGTTCGAGGATGACGCTAAAGTTTGATATATAAGGAACTTTCTTCATTACTTCCTACATTTAATTTCGACGCAAGCAGTTGACCAGCGTACACTGTGTGTGTTACATTACGTATGTAAAAGCGATATTTCTTTGAATTTACAAAATAATGTCGAATTTTATAATATTACGTATAAAATGGGTTTTTTAAATCTTTATTTATTCACATTCTTATATGTTTTTATGTTCTTATGTTCTTATGTTCTTGTGTGTTCTTGTGTTCTTGTGTTCTTGTGTTTGGATGTACGGATGTTCGGATGTTCGGTTGCTCTGATGTTAATGATGTTTTATTTTATGTTCAGTATTAACATTTGTCATGGTGCATATGAGCCCGTCTCAAGTTTTAGAATTAATACTAAAAAATATAATTAATACTAAATTACGATAAATACCAAATTAGTATTAATACTAAAATGACCTTCTTCACGATAGAGCCACCTTTGACAATATG
Organism: Spisula solida; assembly: GCA_947247005.1. Lineage (NCBI taxonomy): Eukaryota > Metazoa > Mollusca > Bivalvia > Venerida > Mactridae > Spisula > Spisula solida. The sequence goes on from OX365950.1 coordinate 50,818,055, forward strand.
TAGATAATGTTACGGTTGTTTGTTACGCAAAAAAGCGAAATATCATTTCGTTGAAGCTTAATATTACTTCGTAAAAATGTAATATTGTTTCGTTAAAACTGTAATATTGTTTCGATAAAACTTAAAATGTAATATTACTTCGGAAAAATGTAATATTGTTTCGTTAAAACTGTAACATTGTTGCGAAAAAACTTGAAAATGTAATATTGTTTCGGAAAAATGTAATATTGTTCCGTTAAAAAAATGTAAGTTTGTAAAGTAAAAACGTAAACTCATTATTATTTACGGTTTCGTAAAAACGTAATATCACTTCTTTGAAGCGTATTTACGAAATGAAATTACGATTTAACGAAATGCATTTCGTAACTTTGTTATGAAATAAAACAAAAGCGAATGTCACTATAAGCAGACTGTTATTATTCTGACATGGTATAAGTTGATAAATTCGGGCACTAACTGTCACGTGACGCATTGTTTCAAAACTAATTACATGAAAGTAAAAATGCAAAAATACGAAAATTTTAAAACATAATTTCCATGAAAAGTGTAACGTCTGCCGCGGCTTAGTCACAAAGTTTATCATATAACGTCTAAATCAAACGCCGTCTGTTATCATTATAGTAATTTAATGACAGGCATATCTCGGCACATGCTAGCATGCGTAAAATGTATATTTTTCAATATCCTTAAGTTTACGTTAAACTCTCTGCTAAACGATGATAATGTTTGTAATTAATTTGGATTTATCAGTTTATGAGTATTTATTTACATTTACGTTTTTTTCTCAAGATAATAAATAGTCGATATGTGTCAGATAGGGGTTTTTCAAAGGTCGATACGGATTTAAAAACACTTAAAACAAATTGTTAATATGATAAATTACGAGCATCATAGAGGGTTTAAAACTATCACAGTCTAGGCGTGTTTCATTTTATCATAACAACGTGTTTCAGACGATTTAAAACTGTGGTGAAATTTGCCATAACTTACTGTGTGAAATTATGTCAGTTTAATTTTGTCATAACATTTCTGTATTAAATTGAAATTAACTCACCAGTGGAAAACTGCGGGAAGTTTTCCCAGTACTTGTGCTTGTGTTACCAAATTGACTTATTGCCGGAATATCTTGGTGCAGACTCTTGTAAGGTAGATCTATTATGATAGAACAAAATGTACGATAAAATAACTCTTCAATCTATGGAGGTAGAATCTAATAATATGAACTAATCGTGAAATCAGTCGGCATTATTTGTTGGATTACCTCCTGACAACAGATACAACAGAACTAACGCCTAATTTTGGGAGAGCTTTCATTCCTAGCAAGTGTAATCGTTTATTACTAAGGCTTAGATATTCACTTGATAGAACACCATCAGAATAGAATTAATGCTGTATAAATGCCATGATAAGTGTATTATGATAAGGCGTGTCTCTCACATAATGCACTACACGTACACTTATTCCAAGACCCATCTTTCATTCACAATATCACTCACTTTTCTCATTGCAGACGAACTTACTGCTGTGATTGTCATTGCACAAGAAATTTTCAACAAAAAGACCAGACGACACTTCAGTCAAAATCTGGAAACTCCGACAGAGAAAATAGTTCCCGTCAACAGTTAAACCATCATTCATTTGGAGTTGAGAATGACATCAAACTAGTGACATATAGAACTAGATTGAAATTATCACGGAAGTTACAACATGCCACCGCAGAATTAGTGAGTATTCGTAGTGACGATCAGGCTAGCGAGGATAGTACGATAAAATTACGTCGTGGAAGTTTGAATAGCAATATGGCTTTAATTGTTGGATATATTACTACGTTTGTTGTTTTACTGTGTCTGTGTGGTGTTGTTTATATGATGAACCATTCGGCGGATAGTAAACACATGGTAAATAATACAAACACTTCTAGTGTACAATACGCTGCATTGAATGCATCACAACAATATATAGAAACAGCAACGGAGCCTAGGATAATAAAGGTAAAGTAAAGTTTTATCATTGCACTCAAGTATTTGTTGTTGATTTTAAAACGTCGAATATTGTCGCCAAATCCATTTTTTACTCCATGCAGTCTTCAGATGTTAGAATGACGTTTTGACAGACGGCTAATTGCTTCAAAAATATGTAATTGGCTGTATGTTGTTTTCAGCGTGATTCATTATAAACTGTTGTTTTTCTAAGTTTATAGACTTATAATCGACGACCTGTTGACACCACAGGCCCTCGATACGAGTTTATGGTTCGGAAAAATATTACTCTAAAACACCAATTGCTATGTGTAAACATATGTTACGACAGTGGTTTTTCTTTAAGAACAATAATTCATCTAACGATTGACACCAATATTGATAAGATGGGTAATAAATGATGAATTTATTGGTATGACTGTACTCCCTACCTTGGATAATTCCGTTTCGTATAAAAGACCTTGATGTGTTTTAGAGTAATATTTTCCGGACCATAAAATCACATCTCGAGCCTATGGTTAACACAGACAGCTGTCCAGGGATTCTAACCACTAACCAATCTTGACAAGCTTGTAAAAAGCCTTGCGAATCATCGATAACGAATTGCCTTATATAATGATTCAGAAAACCATAATTTATTCTTGTAACGAATTATCATTTCATCTGTGTGTGACCTGATTCTGATCGTTAGGTCGCTACAAGATTTCTCTATCCTGTTCAGATCTTGCTTTACCTTCCACTTTTCCCTCCCCAGGTAAATCCTAACCCTCATAGTTTTGCCTCTGTTGTTCTTCACCAGATGGTGTTCCTCTTGATTTCTTACCATGAGGAGGTGTCAAACGAGGGGCTATTTTTAGAATTACGTAATAATGATCCTCGTCTTAAAGGGATAAATTTGCTCGCCATAGGCCGGATGCTCGTAATATAGATGTTCGTGATAACGAGGTTTTACTGTAGTCTATTTCTTGACCAATGCTTTCTGAGGACATGCTTGATTAAGTGTATGCCACATTATGTATCGTAACCTCATGAGTCTTATGTCATACAGGTAATTTGGACATTAACTTACGAACGGGTTCGTTCTATGCCTGACTCTTGCGTGGGTGGCTAGTCGTTCTATGTCTGACTCCTGCGTGGGTGGCTAGTGGCTGCCTCCGTTTCTGTATGGTTTTGGATTGTCTATACACTACATGTACAGTAATTTCTTACGTCCTCTTTGGTTTTGACATTTCTATACAAAGGCATATTTATAAGAGAATTTTGGTCCTTTAAGTCCATGCAATCAGATCTTATGATCACATTAATGGCAGATCATGTTTCCTATGAATATTATGTGTTGAGAATACCATTGACTACGCTTGTATCAATAATTTTAAAAGTTGTATAAATTATGTGTCAGTAATGCATGCCCTCATGGAGGCAACACCACTTGAAGGCCAGTGTACAAAGACGATAATAACATCGGCGTACAAGCAGGTGTCACGTTTGGAACACGTCCATCATAAATACATAAAGTTGTAAAGTCGCGATGATTACTCTCTCACACTCTTATACAGTGTATGATCTGATGCAATCTAAACGTCTGAATGGAGGGAAAACGTTAAATAAATATACATTGCAATCTATAAACATGCTTTTGATACATATTTGATTATAGTGTTTGCGTAACGTGGATGATTAAATAAAGTCTTGATAACATTTATAAATTGTCGTACCTCCTTCGTATTTGACTTTTGACAAAGAACGAAATATGCAAACTATTTTAATGTACTCCTAACGCCATATCGATGTTTGACAAAATTATTGGTTTTACATACGTTTTTGCTGTCGGTATGGGGCACTAGTTGGCTGGCCTATGTGCACTACCACGAGAGATCATTTTGTTTTATTTATAATACCAGCTAACAACTGTCTCAGCTTATGGAAATTCTACCCAAATTGTTCATGACAATTTACAAGAAGAGCTAACAAATATTGAGAAATGGTGTATTCAAAATTTAATGTCACCAAGCGTACAAAAACAAAGTTTATGAACATCTCTGTCTCTAAACATGCCCAGTCCCCCACTGATCCCCTTTATTACAAGGTCAAGTAATAGAAAACAGCTCTGTTGAAAATTTATTTGGTGTGCACATTGACCAAAATCTATACTGGAAACAACAAGTCAACACAGTATTAAAGAAATGCAACACCTATCTTTATCTGTTACTAAGAATAAATCAATTTCTATCAATTCCGTCCAAAAAAATTTTCTTCAATACATACATACTACCACATCTTGACTATTGTTGCTCTATATGGGGCACCTGTAGTGGTGACCTCGCAGACAAATTACATAAGTTTCAAAAAGAGTTGCTAGAGTAATTCTTAATCAAGGATATTCAGCACCATCATAAGAATTTTTCTTAGAACTTGGATGGCTAAAATTCAGTGGTAGAGTTTCATACAAAAATCTGTAATGGTGTATTAAGCTTTCCATGACCAATCTCCTGAATACATGGGAAACAAATTTCAATACACTCAAAGACAAATATAATATCAACTTAAGATCATCAGTGCAAAATATACTTCATGTTTCAAAACCAAGAATTGAATTCTCAAGAAAATAAATGTCTTACTCCGGTGCAAAAGTGTGGAATAATCTACCAAAATCAGTGCAAACTGCTAGGGCACTTTCTTCTTTTAAAAGCAATTATTTAAAGTGGAAATTTACTGGTATTTCATAATTATTGCCAATACATTTAAAATTATTATATCAACAGTGTTGTGTATGACTGTTTACACACGAACATCTGATCCAGGTGTTAATATGAATACTTGTACTTGTATTATTTGAATTATGTATTATTGTAAATATTGTCATCGTATAAACTTGTACATACATTTATATCTATTTTTTGTGGACCATAATGAAAATTGGTTTGCCAATTATGCTGTCCACAGAAAATAAAGACGTTATTATTATTATTATTATAGCCATTGGTGAATAATCATTTATCCAATAGATTGCTGATGGACATTTTGCATATGAATACAGTGATCTCTCCTACTACATGTAATTAATTGGTTGTTCAATGTGCACTAACTCACTGGCATCACAATATGAGTGACTGGTTGATGTCTTGTTTATATTTACTTTGACTACAGAGGATAACGGTGTCATGTATCAGTGTTAGAATCAGTAGGAGTTTTATCTTTGATCATTTTCCTGTCTGCAAGATTTATTATTTTTGTACCTTGATTCAGAACGAAAGTTCAACAGTTCGAGAACAACTATTAGATTTCTTTGCAGATTGCTATGTTGGCCAATGAATTGTAAACAGTAAAATTCCAACTTTGTTTTACACTTATTATCTTTCTACTTATTGAGGCGGTTTCTGTTTGATGGTTGATGTTTTGAAAACAAATATGAAGATATGTAGCGTGATTGCACGGGATGATTCGATAGCCATAATGTTTACAGCCATAGCTTCTGTAAATCGTTTGGATATTTCTCGATGCGGTTTTACACCTAGCGTATGAATTCCAGTCGTGCACGAGATATTATTGCGGTTACCCTGATTATAAGGTGTGAAGCTGATTGTTCCGACTGGTTCAGATAACATTATTCTGTACATTCTCATTATACGGGTAATATCGTTCGGCCTATTGGTGCGGGCGATATATGGTCTTTCTGATCTGTCTATTGGTGCGTGCCATGTCGGCCTGGGTGTTCTGTCTATTGGTGCGGGCGATATCGGCCTGGCTGTTTTATCTTTCGGTGCGGGCAATATCGGTCTTGCTGTTCTGTCTATTGATGCGGGCGATATCGGTCTTTCTGTTCTGTCTATAGGTGCGGGCGATATCGGCCTGGTTGTTCTATCTTTCGGTGCGGGCGATATCGGCCTGGCTGTTCTGTCTATTGGTGCGGGCGATATCGGCCTGTCTGTTCTGTATGTTGGTGCGGGCGATATCGGCCTGGCTGTTCTGTTTTCCGAAGCTTATCAACATTTTTTCCACCGACGATACGATATGTGATAAAATAGTTGTAAAACATAAAACTGTGTATTAGCACACAGCAATGCTCGTCATATTCATTATTTCTATGATTTGTAAGAAACATGAAGTGATTATTGATTGCTGTATGGCCCACTGATCTCTAGTATCATATATGTATTACAATGTAATCGTCTGCAACAATCACAAACCAACAAAAACATACAATGATTTATTCTCGTACTGATGTCGCAGATGTAACATTAGATAAGCTTCTATAAAAACGCGACACGTTCTTCCGAAGGTGCCATGCTAGTTAATTGACGAAATAATACGTACGTTAAGCAGTCGTACGTGCAAATTGTCATTCAGACAAATATCTGCACCAACAAATGCATCTCTTTCAATAAATGTCTGAAAATAGAATTCTCAAAGTATTCACACCCACAGTAACGACGTTTGTTGTCTTCTATTCAGGTAGAGATGAACATTCCTAAATCGAACATTGCATTTCTAACCTTCACATTGAACATTGCGTCACTGTCATTAATGATTCAGTTTTCTTCATTCCAACGCGACATTTACCCTTTTGATGCTTTCCTTTTTGAAACTTACCCTTTTGAAACTTGCCATTTGTACGTACATTCTGTATTTACATAGTCTGGTATAAGCCAACGTTCCCCTATGGCAAGGTTATATTTCAATTTGGCTGTGTTTTCTGAATGTACTGAAGGTCAATTTTCCTCGCATGTGTTCAATCCTCATGCAGACACTAATCACAAACGTTTTTGTCTCAGTGGAAACAATCATTGTTTCGTTGACAATTTAATTCTTAATTTCATGAATTAAAACAACGAACGGTATCCATGGGCAGACTAATTAATGTTAACCTTTGTTTATATAATTACCGTGATCCTCTTGCAGCCGTCTAATTTGATTTCAAAATCACACCACTGCAACAGTAATATAACATGAATCTTGTGACGTCATTGTCTGACTGCAAGTTGCTGTTGTCCTGACTCAAGGATATGTGTTAAGGTGTTTGTGTGGCATTTATAAAGCGTCGCTGGTAGAGTACCGGCGTACTCCCCAAAAACATGACTGCAACATTCTGGGCACTGCATTTACCATAATGCTTTAGAATTTATCGCAACATGGTGGTCGGTTACAGATGATTTGACAGCTATGATATATCCATTAGAAACACTCGGCAACTGACAACATGAGAGTCGTTGGCTCGCATATGCATCTGTTTTCGTCCTTAAGTTTTCAGAAATCCACACATAACCTGATAGTGTCATCTTTCTTTCTGATGGAGGCGAGGTATGCCTCCCTGATACCAAGAGGGTTGCACCCCAATACATGTTCCCCTACCCGAGGCTCCCTATATATGTTCCCATGTCTGAGATAATAATCTGACAAATGTTATCTAGTGTTATTCGTCCTACACCACTTCGTTTGTCTTGTGATGTTATATTTTGTTATTGCGCATTGCTGATTTATTCTTGAATATGTTTGCATTAATTGAAAATCCTGTAATCTGGCAAGGTTACCTATTGTTTTGATGTTATTGTGTCAAGGTGAGTAATGTCGGTATATCAACTTCATACTTCATATGCCAAAACCATTCTGATGTCGAGACGGAAAATAATGCTTAAAAAGTGACATGGAGGCCGCAGTACGCACCAACAATAACAACACTTTGTGATAACAAAACAGTATGTAAATTGAAAATAATAATAATACATGTATTTATGTATTATATCAATTATATTTACACGTTTCTGTTCTAGTTCATTCACCGCTCCATGTACATGTAGATTGACTTGATTCATACCGAACTTAACGGAGAAATATCTACAATATCCAACACTTTTCTGTGGACGATCCATAGTCGTTTCTGTGATAGGTTTATCTGATTGTCGAGTCCTGGTTATCATTCATAAGCACCTCCCATTGATGGTTAATTATGCACGAAATTCAAATTCCACAGTATGTCATTCATTGTGGGGTGAGTATATACCTAGGCTTGTTTGAAATATCCCTTTTGGGGTTATGGATGGTTTGTTCTATGGCTGACTCTTGCGCGGATGGCTCGGCACTGTCGTCGTTTCTGTGTAGGTTTGCATTGTCTGTATTTGCTACTGTTCTTTCGCCCAGTTGTTCGTTTAAATTGTGCTTCTTTGGGTTATTTTGTTTCTGCTGCTTTCCCTGTTCATCTATTGTTATTGTTTTAATTGCATTTACGAGTATCTTTTCGATTGAAATATGACAATTATAAAATAAATGCAGTGTATTCCGAAAAGATGTTAAGGAATTGACGAATATCAATTTTCGATAAATGCGTCCGTACTGTGACGTCGGCATAATAGTTTAAAAATGCATACGAACTCTGACGTCCACAGAATAGTATAGATTTGGCGGTGAGTGTTTCTTTGGGATGTTTGGTTCACATACAATGGCTAATTATCATTATTTCGAAGTCATCAGAACAATGATTAAACCCATTATCCAAAGTTTGAGAAAATTATCTAAATTAACATATATATACCAAGATATATGAAAATGTCAGATTTCGATAGAGTGTAAAATAACGATGAGTCAGTTTAAAATGCAAACATCAACAAAGTGACATGATAGGATACATTGATTTATAACCCTAACGCACGTGCAGTATGCGGCTTAATTAGACTATTTCTTTGATCAGAGGCGCATTGTTCTAATTGATTATACGCGTAATTAGAAGGTATGATTCGGTAGTTTAATTTGTAGTCGGAGGAAGATGGATGGGTTCCCATATTCCTCCCGTCTATTTTCATTAACAAGCAATACAATGTATTTTCTGTACTTATTGTACGTAAATATATACAAATCTAGAAGATAAAGAAAGTGCATGCTGCATTAGTTTAAACAGTATTTATTCAGAAAATAGTTTACAACATGTGTATAATAAGTTACAATTGCTGAAGGATTGGGAAACAAGTTTTTTAATCTGATATTAATCCCCTCCTTAAATGAGCATGTTGCATTGACATGATGACATGTAAGAGATGTCTGTAACACTTTTACTCAAGTTTGATCAAAAATATTTTGTTTTATAATTAAACAAGTGTCGTATTGATTAATATATGAAATGTATATGCTCAAGTGTTTAGCGATGTTCAGGAACGTATATCTAGCGTATCTGACCATATCGCAGTTTAAAAGGTGTAGATTGGTCACCACAGAACACAGGTTTCTCTGTTTTTAATGCTTATATAACTTTAGGGTCCAATACTTCACCTTATTAATGTATCTTAAATATTCTAGTGCTACTACCCATTACAGTAGGTTTTTAAAGATGTTTTATACTAATGATAAATTTGGCTAATCTTTCTCTGGACACTATGACATAAATATTGTGAGAGTTTGTATCCTTGACAAGTAGCATGTTTTTACAGTAGCCTTACGTAAACAATGTCTGCATCCCAAAACTACAAAACAAACCATCAAGTGATATAAATGCACAATAATGCATCACTCTATCAAGTTGGCACGGCTCAACAATGCTTTATATTTACTGTATACTGTTTTGTCTGCTCTTTGTGAATTCTCAACAAAATTCTCAATAAAAATCAAGCTCGATTTACGTCGGTATAAAAACTAACGATGCATTGATACTGAAGGTTGTTAATGCCATGTGGATTTACGTTAGTTACTTTTGCACATTTTCCAGTCAATATCAACGATGAATGTAGAGATTATGCTATTACATCATCATGTGATGAAATGATGCAATATTTTCCTACAGTCTGTGTTTCTCATTGATTGGAAGCAGAACAGACCATGGCACATGAGGACGGTGTAACTCTACATGATAGTAGCAATATTTGATGATAATATAGATACAGAAATTAATGGAAGTGCAAACTGTACTGATAAGCCACATTCGCAGATTATCTTCGTACTTACCTCCCCAAAAAACTTCAAACGTATCCGATGCATTTTAAAGCCAACAATTCGTTTGTGATGCAATATAAATTATAATACTGTAAAATCACATATTTTCGTGAGTATTAAATTTCGTGGATTTTGATAAAAAAGTTTTTAGTGGGGTCGTAAATTCTTGGATTACAGAACATGAACGTGTAAACCCATGTCTGACTTTGAGAGGTCGATAAGTCGTGTGGATTTGATTTCGTGGTTGAGTTCAACAACGAAATCAACGAAAATTAAATTCCCTCGAAAAATAATGATTTTACATTAGCTTTCAGCGACTATAGATGAGTATCAAACGTGCCGTTGTATGTCTTACACAGATTAAAGACGAGACCGCACAATGCTTGCAGGGCTTTGATTGATTGATAGATTAAAATGTGGTGTGGCAATCTTATAATATATTATATATATTACTTATGGTAATAGAATACTAATTATTTGTTTTTCATTCTGCAAAATTAGTTTTCCACTTCTATAGCTAACTTGCAATTTGTAATTGAATTTATCATTAAATTTCCATAAATAAAATTGGTAGTGCACGGAGTACGCGTAACTTGCCTTACATAGCACATTGAATATCAAATCAAAATATGTTATAAGTTTAATTCGAAAAAAGGTTTTGGGCATTTTGCCCATGAGCTTACAAACAATACACAATGTAAGTGAAGTGTACATCATAATTTAATTCTAATATACGTGTTACTATCTAGTACGTGCAATATATCAAAGGATTATTTGACATTTCAATTTTTATACCGCTCGTCTGTCGTCTCAATTCCAAAAGAGTCTAAGTCTAGTAAAGGTCATTTTGAGTAAATCGACTTTAAAGATATTGACCTATCTATCTGTGGTAGAACACAACTGAACAGTAAATTTATTGTTTATCTGCCCAATATCACAATGTTCGAAGTCTTTCAATATATAGATCTTGAAAAGCGCTTTCCAACGATGCCATTGAGGTGACGCGATGTGTAAGATGCCTAGATGAAATACTAGGCTAGTAGCTCCCTCGCTTAATATGCTGTAATATTTAAACCTGTTGGTCTCTGTATTGGTACCTTAAGTTAGAGCCACGAACAACAACTCTGCTCGGAAATATTTGATTGTCGTAAAATTTTGAATTGTCGTAAAATTTTGTACTCGATGTTCACTCAAGAAATTCTGGAAAATAGTGTGACCACCTGTTAAGTGTATGCCATTTGGAAATGCTATTGAAAATTACGGGTCATTCTGGTTGTTATAGAAACAGTTCCGGGAATAAATCTGGCCTAGTTCTCACAAACAGAATGGAAAAGTACCGTATGAATAACAAACATCTCGTCAATAAATGTGCTAAAATCATTGCCTATCAGAAATAATCAGACAAAATTCTAGATTTCTCACATGACGTATTTTATCAAGGCCTTTGCATCGTGTAAACTGCATCCGAATGGTAGATAAAAGTTAGATAGTATAAAAAATTGACAAAAACTTGCACGGCAATGAGAAAAGCATGGCAATACTTAGAGATGATATATACAATAGCACCGACATCTGCTTACTATCGGCTAGATCTGCTGGAATATAAATTTGAAGAAATATTATTTTATTAAACACCACTTTATGTTCACACGTATTTCACAACGTCTGAGCAGTATATAAATCAATAGTTTATGTATTATCACGCCACCCTCATTGAAAGGATCCGAACAACCTTGCCATTCTAATCACCTCGGCTTTTATGCATTACAAAATACATTTACCGGTGACAAACGGAAATGGCCGAGCTTTCACAACTTATTTCTAACGCGGCACATTCTAATCCCTACTTATATTATGTTTAAAATGTCTGACAGTGATCAGCAGACTGTTAGACATACAGTAATCATTCATTATTTAAAAAACTTCACTTATTCACGATTCAACTACATTCACTTCAACTCTGACAGAGATTCGAACATTCGTTTTCTGGCTTTCAGCGCGGTTGCCTTCACCACTCGGGTGATTGTGGAATTATTCACTTTTGTCTTTTATTACGATATCCGCAGATGAAGTGTATGGCTAACCCCGGTAGCTTCTTTAATACTTGTATAATAGTTCCAATCTAAAGTTGAGCGATTTATCTTTGAATACTGCAATATGATTATGAATTTTGTTATTCAATCTGCAAATGAATACAAGCTACTAAACAATAATGATGCTCAATAGTTAGATAGATCAAAACAAATCGCTGGCTTAGAATGAGAAAATCGTAAGTACAAAAATCGATATTTTGAGAAAATAAGAAAAAAATGTCTGAAAATTATTCTTAACTCATGGAAAACAAGCATTTTAAACTTCGGTTTGGTCAACATGAAAATAGGCTCATAAGAACCGTCTCCTGATGTCAATTTCAAATATATATGAGTCTTATAATTATATGGTCGTAAATAGCACTTACGCAATTCTCATTATAAGCCAGCGAAATATCTATATTAATTTTAAGTCTTCATTACAAGCCTGTCGTAGTTGTTAAGGACCATTTTATGTATATGAGTTCTAAGGTTCAAATCCCTATGTGAGCCTGACATAAGCTATCAGGAAATTAAATTCTAACTAGTTGTGTGGTTAAAGTACAACTGTAACTGACACAACTTCCTGCCGTCACGGGGTCTGGAGTGAGCTGTTCCCAGGATGCAGTTGTCATTTTCATACCATGTCTCAGCACCTATGGTCACGTGACTACATTCTCCGTCGCATTGTTTTTACCGACGGTAACGTAACATGACATATATGTGTAGATTTATAGAGCAGACGTGCATATCAAGTGCACACCACTAAACGTGGGAGGCAGAACAAATATGCGTTCTCATTTCTTCCAATTCAGACTGCATAGTCGTAAATGTCAAATAGCTTGAGCTCAGTGGAAAATTTCGTTTACAATTCTTTAATAAGTGTCATGTGTGTTACTTTATAAAATATCAAACTAGTTCAGCAAAGTTAACATCTTCATTCAATGTGTATGTTGATATCATTGGATTATACCAATTCACTTGAAGGCCGATTTTAAAAACAAGCTCTAGAACTCACATTAACCAGTTTCGACACCTCCTATTATTTTAATTTGTAATACATATACATGTAGTCAAAAAATACAATAGAAATCTTGAGAAAAGATTTGGCCCAAGTGGCGCACAAGTGGCGACAACTTTTTTCATTTGGCGAATGTAGTGGCGAAAGCTAAATATCCTCCAGAAGAAGCCCTGCTCATTAAGGCGTTGCAAAGAAATAGTCTGGTTTTCACAAACAAAAAACAGCAGTTTAGTAGTTACAACTACCCTAGATAATAATGGAGCAGAAAAAGACATGACACAATAAAGGTTATTTTCCCTCGAAAAAAGATAATATTAAGTCAGACAGGGAAGGCATCACTCAGCTTAACCAGCCGATCACAGAAAACATAAACTTGAAAAACACAAGGCACAATGCCCACCTGAACCAGCCGAGGTCGGAGGTCATTGGCAGATCTGGCCGGGGGAAAGCCAAATGACGCGCACTTATAAATGTATCTGTCGAACGCAAACAAACGCCACGAACTCGTTATATAGTTACTTACAAATTATTCAACAACCTTCAGTTTCCAACTTGTTGGAAGTTATAGATTCTCTTATTCAGTAACGAAAATCTATGTTTCTGTCTGTAGGCAATGATGATATCAAATTATATTTCAATAAGATTAGTAAGTTAATCGTGTTTTAGCGTGACGTAAATCTCGTATATTTTTATTTAATTACTAGTACGCGAACATGATTGTAATATTGATACTAACATATCATTTATCATTTAATCAAACATCATCAGAGTGTTACCGAATGCAGCCGTGCCCAACATTTATGACTCCTGGATATGAATTTTTGGAGTTCGTAAAATGGTAAACAAATCCATGTTCTCGTCATGTTTTTAAAATCATATTTCTGATTATGATATTTTTATTTCGATGATTAGTTAAGATACTGTTAAGTACATGCATGAGATTTGTATTCACGTGGTTGCAGTTAATCGATCGATATAGCGCACGTGTACGTGTATCTCACTTGTTTATAGGCTAAACGTGAATTTAGACAATCACACAGTACATCGTACGTGATTTCAGGCAATACACGTGTTTTCTTACACTCGCCTGATACTTCCATTACAAATCGTTTCACGTAATCGTACGATACATTGTACGTAGTTTCATATTATAGCTGGATACATCGCACGTTGTAACTGCAATCACTCGATACATGGTTTCTGTATATCGAACGATGTATCGCACGTGGTTTCAACCAAAGGAACGATATATCGCACGTGGTTTCAACCAAACGAACGATATATCGCACGTGGTTTGAATCAAAGGAACGATATATCGCACGTGGTTTCAATCAAAGGGACGATTAATCACACGTGGTTTCAATGAAAGGGACGATATACCGCACGTGATTGCAATCAAAGGAACGATATATATCGCACGTGGTTTCAATCAAAGGGACGATTAATCACACGTTGTTTCAATCAAAGGAACGATATATCGCACGTGGTTTCAATCAAAGGGACGATATATTGCACGTGGTTTCAATCAAAGGAACGATTAATCACACGTGGTTTCAATCAAAGGAACGATATCATATCGGTATCAATCTGACTTTAGCTCACTATCGTACAATCTCGAAAGTAAGATCTTAGTTGTAGCGTCACTTATTCTTAGGGAGAAGCTTAAATGAAATTGGTAATGGATATGACTCTTGACCCATATGGTACACCATAAGGATATGAGCCATTGTACTACATAGGGGCTGAACCATGAATTGTACATAACCTCGCAGTGACCGCCACGGTTTCAGACGCCCCGGACCTTGCCAAGTGTGGATACTTCTTACGACATGGTAAATCGCATGTCAGCACAACCCTTTGACAATAGTATCCGATACCATACCGAGTGTTGGCCCTTCTTACGACACGGTAAATCGCATGACGGCACAAACCTGTGACAATAGTATCAGTTTGGATTTCTCGGCAGTCCTACAACAAATTGTGTTAACATTAACTTCGAAGTACAAAATTTATGTTGTCTGTTCGTTTTCCGTTTGACCTAAGTGAATTGCTCGGTGTTACATTATTTATCTATTCATTACCGATTATTTTGCACTTTAAGGGTTAATAAATAGGTTCCGAGAGAGACTTTACGTGCGCTACTGCATTCAAACAATTCAAGATATCGCTTTATAAATATCAGTCAATGAACTGTCTTTACTCGTGTGACGTTTCTAAATATAGCAACGAAACTGGACGTGAAGAAATTTGGCGCTATTAAATAATAGGTTTGTCACTTAAGTTATATTATTAGCCACAATTTCCTGACAACGTTTTAAATACTTTGTTTCCGATTGTAGTTTATCTAGCCTGTGTTTGTTTTGCGGCAATTAAGTTGCTAAATTTGAACTTGTCATGAATTTACCGCCAACTCGTATCCTCGCGTTGAAACACTTCCTTTTATCATGACAAAAGCTGATTGTGTTTTACCTAAAGAGCGTTTTTCTTTCTCATTGAAATACACATACATTAGAATGACAAATAAAAATTGTAACATGCAATCTCACGTGCGTTTAAGTATTTAATTCACGAAATTTTATTTAACCCAGTAACACAGATTGTCACACAGAATTTTGATTGGCTGGCTATAAATAGACATTATCAAGCTAGTTAATTTGTTCAGATGTTGATCTGGCCAGTGTCGTACATCGTGTCCCCTATGTTTGATTATAATCGTAAACACTATACTTGACGCCGTAGTGGTGTTTTTATCTACAAGAATAGACAAGACATGCCTATAAAATACAGCTGTGTGAAGTTTACACGATATTCGACATTCATTTCGATATACCAAATGACTTAAGTATTTAAAAAAAAAATTGAATGTGACTTCGATATTCATTTCGACATTCAATATGACTAAGATTTTTCAAAAATGAATATTGAATTCGAAATTCAGTTCGACATTCAAAATAACCAAGACTTTTTTTTAAAAATTAATGTTGAATTCGACATTTATTTCGGCATTCAAAATGAGTTTCTTTTTAAAAAAATTAAGTCATTTTGAATGTCGAAATGAATGTTCAATTTGATATTCGACTTATTTTTGTTGAATGTTGAAATGCATGTAGAATATCTAGAAAACTTCACACATAAAATACTTACATTATGTTGTAGCTGCAGCCCATTCGGATTACCTTGGACTTTATACATTACCGGAGACAAGGGAAAAGGACCGAGCTTTCCCGGTTGGCTGTCCCCCTGGTCCATCATCTTGTGTGGGCTTTAGAACAAGAGCGCCATCTAGTGTGATGGAACGCATTAG
Organism: Spisula solida; assembly: GCA_947247005.1. Lineage (NCBI taxonomy): Eukaryota > Metazoa > Mollusca > Bivalvia > Venerida > Mactridae > Spisula > Spisula solida. Next base: position 50,834,342 of record OX365950.1, read on the forward strand.
AATGAACTGTTTGTCATTGTTAATTAATTAACCGAAATTCAATGCGTGTTTACGCAGTTTTCTTTTCTCCTTTATTTATTTTTCTAGCAATAGCATATGTCTTGTTAAAGTTTTGACAAATATGCTTGTTACGTGTCTTGTTAACGTTTTATGTAAACAGTGTCAGCTGGTGGCTTACGTTAATCTCGTCATGAGAGTACAGCAATGCTAACCGCTTACAAGTCTACTTACTGGCTTCATACTAGGTTGAAATTTAGTCACGGTGGATAAGAGTGCTACAATTGCATTAACGCACTGGAAAAGAGTACGATAACTGCAATACTATATTGGGTGTGCCTTTTTACCATCAAGTCCTCAATTGATATACTATATGTACTAGGGAACAAATACTCGGATATATTTTTGAAACCGTGCCGGGCTACGCCATCGACTTAACCTCCATGTTTCAGCTCTCAATATAAATATACTTTTATATATGTTAACCTATTAATTTAATTTTAATTTTCAAAATTATGAGCCAAAATCTTTTTCGCTTCCATACGTTTCAAACTGCAAAGGGTGACAATTTCATTAGCGTGTACAGGAGTAACAACATACATAGGGTCTGTACATATGTAATAACATTCTAGACGCTTAAAGTAGACCACGGATTCCTGCTTTCTTCCACCAACAAGACAACAATAAAGAACACCATTAAACCTCTCCGACAACAAGTTCTCTCTAATGCTGACTGACACGTTTACATGTCTGTTTTAGTCGACAGACGTAAGAAATGAAAACAAACATGTTTTATAAAAACGAACACATTGTTTTTACGTATTCTGAAACAGAATCCCTTGGAACACACGGCTTGTTGAAATGTTACAGACGTTAAAAAGAAAAAAGCAGCCCTAAACGCGGTTTATGATACACATTCAGTATGCAGTGTTTTTATTTACGAAATATCAACTTTACCCAAAGAAAAACATTCGTAACATTTCGACTTTACATTGTTTTCTAGTGATGTCCTTTTTATACCCCCACCAAACTAATATAAATTTGTCCTTGGCCGTCCGTCCGTCCGTCCCAAAATGTTGTGTCGTCCGTAACTTGAAAAGTGTTACAGTCATCAAACTTCAGTGGAATATTAGTCAGCATTTGTTGTTGTGAATCTATATATTTTTATTCGGATCCGACCGAGGTGTGGCTCTTGAAATAATGAAATGTTGCTTTTGTTGCTTATCACTCTATAAGTACTTGTGCTTTAATCGTCAAATTTTATAACAAAACTTAGTTAGCTTGTGTATTTGAGTAGTTGCCATTGAAATGGTTAAATGACAAGTGCGGGCGTCCGTGTCTTATGGACACATTTTTATAAATTTGATAAAATCGCGGAAAAATCACATTGAATAGTTATGATGCTGAATTGGTGTTTGGCGATACTTGTCCTCATGATGGGTATTTGACTGCTTAATTACAAAATAATCTTTAGAAAGAACGCAACAAAGTTGCCCTAAAAGTATTTTCAAGTCCTTGGTTACATATAAGATAAAAAAGATACATTGCCCACAATATATGTTCTTGAAGAAGGCGCATGTACGAGCCGTTCAGCCGAAACGGTTGTTGTAATAATAAATGTTTTACTTGACAGCGCACGTGCTTGTTTTTATCAACTACATGATTCCTAAAATCCCTGAAATAATATGAATAATCTCAGTATTGTGTCTGTGGTCTAGACTATCTGATTTGTTATGATTCATGTCTGTATACGTATTCACGTCACTTCCATGTGTTCGAACTTCCCAATTGATCAATGTATGGAACATTGGTAATGTTTCATAAAACACCTACGAGATCGTAAATTCACGTCTAGATTTTAATTCTTTTTACATGTAATTCTTTAACTGTTACAAATTGTGGTAAAGGGGAATGGAATATAAACTATGAATCATTTAAGGAACTCCTACAAACACTATCTATCCACAATTTGTAGTTGTAAAACATTATAAGGACTATACATTTGAGTGTAAGTTTAAGACTTTCGTAAATGCTTTCATAAAACAGTACCCAGGTGTTTCACTGTTACAAAGGATCATTACGTGTATAGCTCCCGTGTTCTGCACGTACAGTATGTTTATTTTAGATTATTCAACCCGAAGATTGTCTGTCAGTAACACACATTGAGTGCTATATTAAACAACAAGATAGAAACAACCGGTGGTATTTTATTTAATGAAGTAACATTATCATGCAGCACTAAGCTACTGTTTCATCTTGGGCGACATTTGTTTGGCTGCCGTATAATGAACGCACGTTCATTCAAAGTTAAAAACACATAAGCCTATTGTATTGAATAAAACTGATTAAAACTTATTTGAGATTTATTTTGTCTGCAAGCCATACACACTTTCTGGGTTGCTAGGCTTCAAACATCAATCGATCCCATATTGCTAGATCACAATAAGACATGCTCCCTGTGTGTGCAAGGTGCGCTTGTTAGAACTCATTACTTTCCCTTAATTGATGGGTGTTGGCGGGATATGATAATGCAATGTTCTGTAGATGGTATCACAAATTATCCGGATACATTAAAGTACTTCCTCGCAGCATTTAGGAAGCAAATGTATTCGTTTTTCATGTACTGATATGCAGGATTATCACGATTTTACTTCTATTGAATACAAATCCCGGCAGGTAAATGATCGTTATTGTGTGTTGTCTTCTAGTAGCACTGTCTGCCAAATATCGTGACCAATGTCGGTGGTTATCAAAGAACAAAACATGTTTTCAATCTGCTGAAACATTTATTAATTGATTTATAGACTTTACGTTGTCAAGCGCGATGTTTTCTATCGCGAAGTTGTGCAGTTGAGTACATACGTACTTATTTTATCAAAAATACTGCACGTCTAGAAATGTTTCCATTGTGACGTTTTATGACATGCAGTTGTAATAATTGGCAGATTGTTGTGTCTCGACCTTTAGATATCGTATCATTACAGCACTGAACAAAGTTAGCTTAACATTTAATACAAACACGTACACATTGTTGACAAAATCGCAGTACCGTAAATATACAGTATGTTTTCACCTAAAGTCCATTTAAAGTTGTGCCGATCTGAAGGGCAATTGCCACTATTCAAATAATTTAATTTCTGCAGTTTTACTGGTCCATATTACAGAGTAGTTGTTGCAAATTACCGCCATAATATGTAATATTTTAACAAACCTGCCAAGAAATGATATTCAAACCAAAAGTTTATTTATCTTCTTATTTGTGGCTCCAAAAGCATGACCAGTCCTAAAGTAAGGCTGCGATTGAATTCAGAGCAGCTGTTACCAATACTATATCACTTAAAGCTACTGAAAGGTGCAGTTTCAGAACAAAATGGTTTTTGGCAATAACTGATTAACGTACAGTAAACAAACTTCGCAATCAAGAAGAACCGAAATGACCCCAGCTTATTCAGATTAAGCCTATTGCCTAAGCATGTCAAAAATACATCTCAGCAAAAAATACGATTTCGCTCAAATTTGAACCTGAATTCAAGACTTGTCAGTTGGGACTCTTGAAGTTTTACCGTAAGTTATTAAACTCAAAATATTGGTTTCTAATTTTTGATACTGATATTATCTCCGGTCTAGGGGCACATATTTAGACGTTTCCGTAGATCAGAGACTCGTTTTCTTCTTTCCTCGTTACTTCGATTTGGAGTATTCATCTAGGAGGAAATACTTCAGACCCTGTGAATTTATGTCCACAGTGGACTTCATGTATGACGAAGCATTGCAAGACGGTCCCTTCTTCTATAACCCTTCAACTCAACAATATCCGGTACAGGCGATAATGATGACACATTGTAATAGTAAAAATATTGATATTTTACAGATGTTATTTTTGATTCCTTGGAACTGATTTTGAGGTGTATATGATATAATGTTGCGTAAGTATTTTAATATCTCTCACATTGTGGTAACTGGTTGAATGGATTATGGTGTAACTGTTGTTGTAATCTGGAAACCAACTACTGTAGTTGGTTAACCACAGCTAACAGGAAGTAAAACTATTTCACAATCGCTGTAAAAACTTAAACGCCTATCTTTCGTAAAACGTTGATAGTGTGTGCTATATTAAGCAACATATTAAATTATACAAACAACCGGTGGTGTTTTATTGAATGATGTAACATTATCACCAAGTACTAGGCTACTTAACATCTTGGTCGCCATTCGTTTTGCTGCAGTATCATGATCACACGTTAATAAAAAGTTAAAAACACATAAGCCTGTTGTATTGATTAAAACTGATTAAACGATATTTGAGTTCTTATTTTGTCTGCAAGCCATACACACTTTCTGGTTTGCTAGGCTTCAAACTTCAATCGGTCCCATGTTGCTAGGCGTGGTCATTAGAACACACTAAGACAGGATCCCTGTGCGTGCAAGTTGCGCTCGTTAGAATACAATACTTCGCCTTAATTGATGGGTGTTGGCGGGAAGTGATAATGCAATGTTCTGTAGATGGTATCACAAATTATCCGGATACATTAAAGTACTTCATTACGCCATTTTGGAAGCAAATGTATTAGTTTTTCATGTACTGATATATAGGAAGATCACGATTCCGTGTTTATTGAATACAAATGGTAAATGATCATCATTGCGTGTTGTCTTCTAGTGGCACTGTCTGCCAAATATCGTGACCATTGTCGGTGGTTTTCAACGATCAAAACGTGTTTTAATCGGCTGATAGCTCTAATTGATTTATAGAATTTTACGTTGCCTATCTCGATGTTTTCTATCATAAAGTGGTGCAATTGAATACATTTGTACTTATTGTATCAAACATACTGCACGTCTAGTCTAAACCAGAAATAGTTTCATTGTGGCGTGGCATGCAGTTGTAATAATTAGCAGAGTGCTATGTCTTGACCTTTAAATACCGTATCAGTACGGCACTGAACAAAGTTAGCTTAACATTTAATACAAACGCGTACAAATTGTTGACAAAATCGCAGCATTGTAAATATGCCGGTATATTATGACAAGCTTTCATCCAAAGTTCAATAACAGTTGTGCCCATCTAAAGGCGAAATGCTGCAATTCAAATACTTGAATTTCAGCCGCTGGACAGTCCCATATAAAAGCGTTGTTTTTATAATACACCGCTATAATCTATAATATCTTAACAAACATGTCATAAAATTATTTTCAAACCGACAGTTTATTTATCTTCTTGTTCGTTGCTTCAAAAGCCTGACCACCCCAATAGTAAGGTTGCAATTGAAATCAGAGCAGCCAGCTGTTGCCAATACTAGTCTCACTTAAAACTCCTGAAAAGAGGAAAACATTTTCTAGCAATATCTGATTGAAATATTGTAATCAAACTTTGAATGTTTATCGCAATCACAATGAAGAATCGAAATTCACCTAGCCTATTCAGATTTACCCAATTTGCTAAGCATATCATATATCATGACATCTCAGCGAAAATTGCGATTTCGCTTTAATTAGAATCTGAATTGAAGATTTGTCAGTTGGACTCTTGAAGTTTAACTGTACTAAACTCAAAACATTTGTTTCCACTTTTTGATACTATCTCCGGTCTCGGGGGCAATATTCTTGTTTCATTGTTACTATTTAGAGTATCTATCAGGAAATATATCAGACCCTGATCATCTATGTCATTGTTGGGCTTCATTACCTTGCAAGACAGACCCTTACTCTATATCCGGTGCAGGCGATAATGAAAACACATTGTCCTAGTATGAATATTGATATTTTCCGGATGTTATTTTTTGATTTCTTGAAACAGATTTTGAGGTCAGTATAATATTATGTTGCCTTATCCTATGTATCTCACATTGTGGTTACTGGTTGAGTGAGTTATGGTGTAACTGTTGTTGTAATCTGGATACGTACTACTGTAGTTGGTTAACCACAGCTAACAGGAAGTAAAACTATTTCACAATCGCTGTAAGAACTTAAAACCACCGACATTTCGTTGAAATCGAGAACTGATTAAATTCTGATAAAGTAGTAACCAAAGTAGAGTTACCGCCCTTTATAGTATAAATATAGTGGGATAGTCTAGTGACATCTTTCTTTCGTGTATACGGTACAACCTGCCTTTGTCTGTTAAGTACAGAAAAAAGCGATGCCATAGTCCGCTGACGAGAACACTAGACTTTCTTAAAAAATAAAAATAAAATTAATTTCCAATGTCTATTTTTGTAGATGCATGTCCCAATAACTAACCCGAATTTTATACACTGAGCAATGTCTAATTTGTCACTTTGTTTTATGAACAGCATCATTGTCATTACTAGTAATCAATTACTCTTTAATGACGTACGTGTAATTGTGTGGTAATTGTTGTTGAGGGTGATGTAGTGTCGTCAATTTTTCAAATGAAAGACGAAATGAGATAACAAAAAATTGAAGCGTTTTATGGAAATATAGATGAGAATGTAGTGTGTAGATACTTACATTGATTAAACTATCTTAAGTGAACAATTGGGACGTGCACGTGTTGCGTGTATAACTTATTATAGTGTGTACACACTACACGATCAATGTAAATAGAAATTTTAGGTGAATTTGAAGAAATATGGTATAGAAATGGCTATATATGGTGCACTAGAGTGGTGAATTGATTGAGACATTGTTAACCATGTCACAATAAAAGAACTGGATTAACATCGTGTGTTGCTCCAAAAACAACCTTTAAACATTAATGAATTATCCGTTGTGAAGATACGTACTAGTGTCACACATATTTAACTGCACTTGACCGACATAGATGCACTAAATTGATATATCACTGTTCAGTCTCCATGGGTGGTATTCAATATTGATCTTATTTAATTGGAGAATAAGGATAGCCAATCATAGCGTCTGTTACTGATCATCATCAATATTGAATACCACCCCAGGTCCGATAACCACATCCAGTGATTCCGCTGTATTTTAACGCTATCAGCAGCTTGCATTTGTACACGAGAAAGTCAGTACTTGGTGTTACTGCCAGACAAACTAGTTATAACATCTAGTGTGTATACGAGCCAGACCCTCCCCAACAACCCAAGATCTGTGACGGATAACCCACAAGCCGGAAAACTTCATATCTAGCAATGATAATAATAATAGTAGGAGGAAACTCATATTACAATATATTACATAAGTCTTACATAAGATCCTCAACTATGAACAATGAACTAGAAAAATAACTATGCATGGAGAATATTATAATTTTATTTGATAATTAATATTTTGGCTCGTATGATGTCTCACAATATAATTTGAAAATATTAATAAAGAGTTTCAGTGATAGAATATGAAAATTAAGTTTTATTCATAGGAAGTGCTCTTTTAAGTCATGTGCTGCCTACTTGCAATCATGCTTATGATAGCTGACTTCGTGTTTTTGCTAATCTTTGGCAAATATGAATGTCAATGTCTACGTTATTGGCGATGTTACATCACAATGCCTGATTCGACAGAATGGGGTTTGCGTTTTGAAAGAAATCTGACACGTTTGTTGATTAAAATCATAATAATCTTGTGTTTGTGTATCTGATAAATGTATGGCGAAACTTAATCGAATGCCAATCTGTGAGATTAGACAATCAGTTTGAGAGAAAGATAACTTTAATAATAATATCTGCAATATCATAATTTATCATGACTCTTGTATACGGGAACGACCTTCAACTAACGATCTTCATCGGTATGTTGTATACTTCTGCGTCATAACTCTTACGTAATTTTTCTCGTTTTTTAACAGACATGTAAACTCAGTTCCTCAAACGAATCATACATACGTCACCACGTAGAGCAAATGTTAACTTTGTCTCCTCTGGAAATCTCGAAATTCGTATCACGCTAATGTCTAATCAAAGCACTGAGAGTGCTGATGGTTGCTGGTTGCTGCTACTAAAGCTTAAACCGACTTTACACATTTAATGTTTGTTTTCTTACTGCCGATCTTGTCTTGAATGTCAAAATAGGCATATGTGACTATATAGGCATGTTGGGTATCTAAATAATTGTAAAAAGGGGCATGTTAATTTATATGGAATACGTGTATTGAATGCGTCTATCGAACGTGGCTTTAAAATAATACTACGCGCCTATTTATCAGATTCTACAGTATCGTCTTGTTAACACTTCCCTAACAGCGTGAGACAGTCTGTACAAAGCGGCTAGTAAAGCCACAGCATATAATTGCATAACAGTACACCGCAGACAATGTACGATTTATTGATAAAACCATCACGTGTCTGGTCTGAAGTTTCTAAAACTAGCTATATAGTCGGGACATTTGATGAACACGTCATTTTCATATTATGAAACAAGTCCGATATCGACCCGGCGTAGTGATTATCTGCAAAAATATCGATTTGACGAACAGTTTCACAATACGTGTTGATCTTAGAATAAAAAATGTTGCTGATTGAATTAAATCAGTTTAGAATTTGGAGAAACATTATGTAGCAGTATTGGGAATGTTGACAGTTTCTGGAACTACTTGAATGCGGATTCACATAGCAGCCTAAAGGCGGTTCAGGTTGCATTAAGAAATGGGTAATGGTAGTAATGAGAGGCTGTCGCCTCCCAAAAACTACATTGATTACAGTTTTCATTAGCTTAAAATGTACACTTTATTCTAAACACCAGCATAAGTTAGGCTATTACCAGTTTTGGATGCTATTTTAGATAATTCAACTCGAACGCCGTTTACAGTAACACACAGTGCGTGCTGCATTAAACACCAAGGTAGAACAACCGGTTGTGTTTTATTTAATGATATAATATTATCATCCACCACGAGGCTATTGTAATATCTTAATTACCATTCGTTTGGCTGCTATATCATGAACACACGTTAGTAAAAAGTTAAAAACACATAAGCTTATTGTATTGAATAAAACTGATTAAAAGATATTTTCAAGAGATATATTTTGTCTGCAAGTCATACACACTATCTGGTTTGCTAGACTTCAAACAACAATCGGTCCCATATTGCTAGTCCCATATCAATAGAACACAATAACACAGGATCCTTGTGCGTGCAAGCTGCGCTCGTTAGAATACAATACTTACCATTAATTGATGGGTGTTGGCGGGAAATGATAATGCAATGTTCTGTAGATGGTATCACAAATTACCCGGATACATTAAAGTACTTCATTACGCCATTTTAGAAGCAAATGTAATAGTTGTTTGTGTTTTTTCATGTACTGGTGTACGGAATTATCACGATTCTGTATCTATTGAATACAAATCATGTCGTGTAAATTACCATCAGTGCACCTTGTCTTCTTGTAGCACTGTCTGCGGGTAAATTACCATTTGTATATTCTGTCTTCTAGTAGCACTGTCTGCGGGTAAATTATCATTTGTATATTCTGTCTTCTTGTAGCACTGTCTGCGGGTAAATTATCATTTGTATATTCTGTCTTCTTGTAGCACTGTTTGCGGGTAAATTATCATTTGTATATTCTGCCTTCTAGTAGCACTGTCTGCGGGTAAATTATCATTTGTATATTCTGTCTTCTTGTAGCTCCGTCTGCCAAATATCGTGACTATCATTGTATGTAGCTATCAACGAACAAAACATGTTTTAATCTGCTGATACATTTTGTAATTGCTTTATAGAGCTTTACGTTGTCGAACGCAATGTTTTCTAACGCGATGTAGTGCAGTTGAGTACATACCTACTTATTTTATCAAACATTCTGCATGCCTAATCTAAACCAGAAATATGTCCATTGTGACGTTTTAAGGCAGTTGTAATGATTAATGCCGTATCATTACAGCGCTGAACAAAATTAGCTTAACGTTTAATACAAACGCGTAAATATTCTTGACGAAATCGCAGTATTGTAAATATGCCGGCATATTATGAAAAGCTTTCATTCAAAGTCCATTTACAGTTGTGTCCAGCAAATGCTGCAAGTCAAATATTTGAATTTCCGCCGTTAGACAGTCCGATATAAAAGCGTTGTTTTTATAAAATACCGCTATAATCTATATCTTAACAAACATGCAAAGAAATGATATTCAAACCGAAAGTTTATTTATCGTCTTGTCTGTTGCATGAGTACCCCAATAGTAAGGTTGCAATTGAAATCAGAGCAGCCAGCTGTTGCCAATACATGTACTAGTATCACTTAAAACTACTGAAAAGAGAAAAAATACATTTATAGCAATATCTGATTGACATATTGTAAAAAAACTTTGAATGTTTATCACAATGAAGACTCGAAATGAACCTAGCTTATTCAGATTAAGCCAATTTCCTACGCATATATCATATATCGTGACATCTCACTGAAAATTGCGATTTCGCTCAAATTAGAGTCTGAATTAAAGATTTGTCAGTTTGGACTCATGAAGTTTTACTGTGTTAAACTCAAAACATTTGTTTCCACTTTTTGATACTGATACTATCTCCGGTCTCGGGGCGAATATTCTTGTTGCATTGTTACTATTTAGAGTATCTATGAGGAAATGTATCAGACCCTGATCATCTATGTCATTATTGGGCTGCATTGCCTTGCAAGACCCTTACTCTAATCTTTCAACTAAACAATATCCATTACAGGCGATTATGAAAACACATCGTCCTTGTATGAATATTGATATTTTCCAGATGTTAATTTTAATTTTTTGTGGAACAGATTTTGTGATCAATATTGTTTTAAGATGATGTTGCCTTATCCTATATATCTCACGTATTGTGGTTACTCGGTGGGTGGATTATGGTGTAACTTTTGTCGTAATCTTGATAACAGCGAGATGGTTAACCACAGCTACAGGAAGTAAAAGTTATTCACAATCGCTGTAAGAACTTAACCACCTATCTTTCGTAAAATGTTGACAACGGAGTACATTTAGATACGACAGTAATCATAGTTGAGTTACCGCCCTTCGTAATCTTGTTTTTGGTAAATGTAATAGTAGTGGGATCAGCTTGTAAACTTCGTTTATTTCTTGGATGCAACACATACTGTCTTTGTCAGTACATTATAATGATGTATGAGATGTCCGGCCTCAGATAACTAAATATTGTGTAACCAGAGTAAAGCTGACAAAGGATTGCACAATAGAACATGATACATTACATAATAAATTATCAGGTGTGGCGAAAATATACTCGGGAGCTGAATGTTCGAACCATATGTACATGTGTATGAGTACTTCTAGTAAGTGTGTGTTTTTCGTAAATCAGTTACTATTACTCGTAGACAAAATGGACTTTGTCGAAAGGCGTTGGCTATAAACATGTGATATTCACACATGTATATTTTTTGTGAAGCAAAAGTCATTTCCAATCCAGTAAATATCGGTACTACAATATCAAAACATGTGTTTTCTGCTCAATATAAAATAATTTATATATTATATACCTGTTCGTGTAATACAACACACCGGATTACATTTTCCCTATCATGCATGTCTGAATACGTATCATGCATGTCTGACGTTTTTCACGCCGTATATACCGGAAGTCATGACGTCACGTATAAACATTTAACGCGTTTACGCGCGTACAAACGCTTATTTTCACTTTGTAGGTGTATGAATACCTCTGCAGTGTGTTGATACGACGGCCGTATTACCCCTCGTTGCTTTTATAATGGGGCACCACGCTCGACCTAGCGGTCTCGCGAGATACGGCATTATACAAGCAACTCGGGGTAATACGGCCTAACGTATCAACACGCTGCAGTGGTATTCCGTATATATCAACTTTGTGACGATATATAACTTAAATAATGTTAATACAATATTTTAACAGTTTTATTGGTATTATCGGCATTTGAAATTTAAATACTTTGAAACCAGCGATTATAATTACTCGTGTGTTTGATTTTCGTTAAGTAGACACTGTACTGCATAGAATAGTATATAGAAGCACGTCCAAATAACTACCCCATTTTCATACACTAAGTAATGTCTAATTTGTTTATTAACAACATCATTGTCATTTCATGTGATCAATTACTTGTTAATGCTGTGTAATTGAGTGGTAATTGTTGTTGAGGTTGATGTAGTGTCGTCAATTTTTCAAATGAACGGCGAAATGAGATAACGAAAAATTGAAGCGTTTTATGAAAATATCGGTGAAGATGTAGTGTTTAGATACTTACATTGATTAAGTCATCTAAGTGAGCAATTAGGAAATGCACGTGTTGTGTGGTGTATATGTTATTATAGTGTTTACACACTACACGATCAATGTAAATAGACAGAACCTATTTTAGGTGAATTTGAAGAAATATGGTATAGAAATGGCTATATATGGTATACTAGAGTAGTGAATGGTGGTTATATATGGTATACTAGAGTAGTGATGGTGGTTATATATGGTATACTAGAGTAGTGAATGGTGGTTATATATGGTATACTAGAGTAGTGAAGGGTGGTTATATATGGTATACTAGAGTAGTGAATGGTGGTTATATATGGTATACTAGAGTAGTGAAGGGTGGTTATATATGGTATACTAGAGTAGTGAATGGTGGTTATATATGGTATACTAGAGTAGTGAAGGGTGGTTATATATGGTATACTAGAGTAGTGAATGGTGGTTATATATGGTATACTAGAGTAGTGAATGGTGGTTATATATGGTATACTAGAGTAGTGAATGGTGGTTATATATGGTATACTAGAGTAGTGAATGGTGGTTATATATGGTATACTAGAGTAGTGAATGGTGGTTATATATGGTATACTAGAGTAGTGAATGGTGGTTATATATGGTATACTAGAGTAGTGAATGGTGGTTATATATGGTATACTAGAGTAGTGAATGGTGGCTATATATGGTATACTAGAGTAGTGAATTGTTAAGACATTGTTAACCATGTCACAATAAAAGAACTGGATTAACATCGTGTGTGTAGATCCAAAAACAACCTCTAAACATGAATGAATTATCCGTTGTGAAGATACGTAATAGTGTCACACATATTTAACTGCACTTGACCGACATATAAGCAATAAACTGATAAATCACTGTACAGTCTCCATGGGTGGTATTCAATATTGATCTTAATTAATTGTAGAATATGAATAGCCAATCATATCGTCTGTTACTGACGAATAGTTTTATATGGCGTGATATGATTGGTTGTCTTTATCCTTAAGTCAAGTAAGATCACTATTGATTACCACCCCTGGTCCGAATTCCACATCCAGTGATTCCGCTGTATTTTAACGCTATCAGCAGCATGTACAAGAGAAAGTCAGTACTTGGTGTTACTGCCAGGCACACTAGTTATAACACCCACTGTGTATACGAGCCAGATCCCCGCCTCCAAAATTAAAAACAACCCAAAAAGATTATATTAAGTCAGACAGGGAAGGCAACACTCAACTTATCTAGCCAAGCACAGACAACAACAAAAACACACAAAGTACACACTCGGCTGGTTAAGTTGAGTGATGCCTTCCCTGTCTGACTTAATATAATCTTTTTGAGGTTAGGCATATCATAGAGTCCGTATACTGTCCGGTCATCGCACAATGAAATAGGAAGCATAATGGCGAGCTGTAAATGGACCCACCACTAAGCATGCAGTCCTTTGCAAAATTAAAGGGTCATATCCTCTACTCAGGAAACGTTTTATAATCTTGATAAGCATATAATGAAAGTGGCTATGATCCAAAATCTTACGAAATTTATAACGCACATCACCATAAAATTCAGGCTGAGACAAACCTTGTCGCAGAAGTGTCTTTAAATTAATACCATATTTAGAAATGAGATCTAAATTACGCCTATAAAATTTTGCAAAAGTTTTACGAAGTTTATGGAACCAAAAACCTTGTTGCAGTAACTTATTAGTAAAGATTTCGAGTATTAAAGTCTTCCACTCGAGAACAAGCTCTAGCAAAACGGATCAATTGAGAAGCGTAAACACCATAAGAAGTTGACCGTGTGGAACATCTCCATCCAAGTGTGGATACTTTACAGTATCGAAGTTAAAATCATCTCTCTTGTCGTAAATTTTACTAACAATTTGACCTGCTTCAATTACAAGATCAAGATCTAGGAATGATGCGCGTGTATCGGATGAATTAGCTTTATTTAGTGTTAATTCGTCAAGGTAAATTTCTATAATCTTGTCCAAAAAGTAAGGATTATCAATATTTAAAATGTCATCAAGGTATCGGGAAGTATTATTAAACGCTGTCATTACATCAGATTGGTGTTTGTGAGACAATGTTAACATGAAATCGCGTTAGTAACAGTATAAAAAAGATTATATTAAGTCAGACAGGGAAGGCAGTACTCAACCCAACCAGCCGAGCACAGAAAACATAAAAACACACAAAACTCAATGCCCATCTGAACCAACCGAGCACAGGAAACATAAAACACATAAACACACAAAGCCCAAATGAACTAGCGACGGTCCGCCCAAGTCCAAGCTGTCGAAAAGTATAATAAATTATAAGTAGCTGAATGACCCAGTTTCCACAGCAAGGTTTAAAAGCTGAATAGAAAAGATTCAGCAAACGAAAGGCAAAATGACAACGCTGAATGACCTAGTTACAACAGGAAAACTGCTGAACTACATAGTTTTAGCAGCCTTTAGTCTCAAAAGTTAAGTAACAGTATTAAAACGTTGAAAGGCCCGATTTCAGCAACAAAATATCTGAAAGCTATAGCCGAGTGACCTTGTTTCAATGACGTAATTGAACAAATCGAGATATGACGTAATGAACAAGTCATTAAGAATTGCAAGCAATGCAGAAGTCCCCTACTGTTTAAGCTATTTTCAATGTGTCTGTTGCCATAGCAACCCCAATTCCCATCAGAACCAACATATCTGCGACAAGAGATGCACAATTAGTTCCCATTGGAATACCGATAATTTGTCTATAAATAGTAGTGCCAAGCCTAACAAAAATGTTATCAAGGAGAAAAAGAAGGGCTTCATAAACATCGCTGCAGGTCCACATAGTATATTTATCCAATATGTTGTTAGTAAAAAATACTTTAGAATAACTACACGCAATTAATGTCGTCTTTTCTCTACCAAATGTTTTTTCGACCAGCGCTATTAACTTGGTTTTGATACGAGCATGCGGCAGCGTAGTATAAAATGTTGAAAAATCATAAGTACTAAGAGAAGAAACATCTTGTTTCATTTGAATTTTATCAAGAATAATACCAGAATTTTTAATAGACCAAAATAGATTATTACCCGAATTTTCGTAAGTCTTTTCACAATATCGTTGGACATGAACTTTTATAGCAGTTAAACATGAAGTTAGAGATATTAGTAGTTGTGCAAGCACTAGAATTAGAAATAAACGAGCTTTGTAAGGGGTCTTGTGTGGAATCCAATACATAGTTGGTAGTTTGTGTTAGCCTTCGCATAAAAAAATATACTAGTTTTAAGTTTTTCGCAGCTATTTGTATGAAGATTCACAATTTCGCTCTTAGAAAATAGTGTTGGCGTAAAAGAATTATAAAGATTATAAAAGAATCATTACATAATACGTTAACATAATGTATTCGTCAAATGATAATGATATTATTAGAAGCTTTATCAGCAGGAACCAAAACGTAATTGTTATGGAAAGTTTATATGACCTGTGACGGGTAACCCCGAAGCCGGAAAACTTCATATCTAGCAATAATAATAATAATACATGTAATAATAAAGACTTTATTTTACGAGGAAACTCATGTTACAATATACACCAGTCTTCCATAAGATCATCAACAATGAACAATGAACTAGAAAAATAACTATGCATAAAGAATATTATTATATTTGATAATTGATATTTTGGCCCTTATGATGTCTCACAATATAATATCAAAATATTTATACAGAGTTTCAGTGATAGGATATGACAATTAAGTTTTATTCATAGGAAGTGCTCTTAAGTCATGTGCTGCCAACTAGCAATCATGTTTATGATAGCTGACTTCGTGTTTTCGCAAATCTTTGGCAAATATGAATGTCAATGTCTACGTTATTGGCGATATTACATCACAACGCCTGATCCGACAGAATAGTTTGCGTTTGAACGAAATCTGACACGATTGTTGATTAAAATCATAATAATCTTGTGTTTGTGTATCTGATAAATATATGGCGAAACTTAATCGAATGCCAATCTGTGAGATTAGACAATCAGTTTGAGAGAAAGATAACTTTAATAATAATATCTGCAATATCATAATATATCATGACTCTTGTATACGGGAACGACCTTCAACTTACAACCTTCATCAGTGTGTTGTATACTTCTGCGTCATAATTCTGGTAATATTTCTCGTTTTTATAACAGACATGAAAGTTCAGTTCTACCAACGCATCATATATACGTCATCACGTAGAACAAGTTAACTTTGTCCTCTTCTGGCAATCTCGAAATTCGTATCACGCGAATGCCAAAAACTACATCGATTAAAGTTTTTATAAGCTTAAACTGTACAATTTCTTCAAATCACTGGCATAAGTTTAGCGATTACAAGTTTTTGACGCTAGGAATATCGAATTCTGAAAATAGTAACTAGTAGTTTCACTTTTTCACACACGCGTGACATCAAATGTACAACCCATTCAAATCATTTTATTTTATTTTTCAATTCCACTCTATTACACACTGTGTTGAGAATTAGGCCGAGTGCTTCCAGTTCTAAACGAGCATAGCAAAGTCAAGTGCAAGCATTACATTTAGATCAAACCTGGTAATCTAGTAAGCGTTAATGTTTTTAGTGACCAACAAAATAGAAGTACAAGTACTTCATCAAATGTTCGTTTCAAGTTTCTATGCAAATAATACTCAAAATATTTAGATTGTGTATATAAATGAATATTTTGTTTTTGTTCAAAGGTGTATGTAGTTTGTGAATATGATATTGCTAAGTCATTTAACTTTATCGTATAATATTTTCAGGACTTGCCTTATAGAAGTGTATCAAAAGACGAGTTTGAAAACCATTTAGCTAACTCTAACAATGCTGGTGATCTGTTAAAAATATTCTTCGATGACCAGACTCTGACAGCGGAACAAGTGAATTCCATAATACATATGAAGACATATTATATGACATCGTCAGATAAAAAACACCCAGTGGACCAACAAACAGACGATTATACTGATACGGACGATGTACTACAACGTAATCCAGTCGCTGACGATGATATCAAAGGTAAGTCTTGACGGTTATGATAAAAGTTATTTACTTACCTTTTCATTGTATTTCAAAAGCAAAATATGTCCCCTTTGAAAACTTGTTTCTGAAAGATGTTTTGGTGACAAATTCAAAATCGAGGAACCTACGGGATTTTTAACAAGACTGACCAAGCAAAGTCAAATATAATTTAAAATATATTTTGTTGATAATGCATATAATTTATTATACTATGACGACATGGATATATGTAGAGATTAATACGGATCGAGTCGTGGATTCGATCAGTCGTTAGGGTGCCCTACTGTCACCCGAGCAATTTGGTTTTCGATTCCTTGATTGTGTAGAGTATGCTTTTTACTTGAGTTTCTTTGGGAAGAGCAAGATACTGGAGTAAGTATTGATCGACAGGCTGCTATTAATGAAAACACTAGGGCATTTATCAGTTTTAAAGCTGAAGCTAGGGTATTTATCACTTTCGGCCTTATGGCAGCTGATGCTCGGACTTTCAGAGGTAAAGTTCCGTTTCTCGTTCAGTTATGTGTTGGGCATTGCGCCGTGTGATTGTTGTATTTGATGTGTTTATGTTTTTCTGTGCTCAACTGTTTTAGTTGAGTGCTGTATGCCCTGTCTGATTGTTTTGAGTACAAAAAGCATATATATTTATTAATTTGAATGAATGTCGCTGCTCTATGATAACGTCGATAATAGAGTATTATTCTTAGATGGCTACAATGTTTATCGTTTTGCAGCGAGAGAACTAGCTCTCCAGCATAATAGCGAAGTCAGTAACCACCCATTTTCTGTATGCAAACATCCACAGCCAGAATTGGTTCCAGTAGAATTACACTCAGATGATGCTGTGCGGTATTACTATCCTAAATGTACCTTACTGCATCGATGTCGGAACACTACAGGATGTTGTGGCAGTGGGTCTATATGTGTACCAAAAAAGAAGGATGGTATTGAGCTTATCGACAAGTACTTTTTGGTATGTATTATCATTTTGCCTTGAAGTTTATTCATCTATAAATAAACATTTACAATACATCCATCCTATCTCGATAAACTGGTTTTCTATAGCCAATATCTCAAATATCTGCAAGCTGTTTTGTAGTGTCCCTGTGACGTTGTCATGGGCATTGGTTCCTAACTAACATACAAAATGTTAACAAATAACACAATATCTTTCGCGAACTAATTCATTTACTATATATGTGTATACATCCTTATTTGACACGAACTTGTTAATGTTTTAATTGGTTACTAAATGTACTATGTAAATGTTTTATTATCAATGTCACAGTGATCAAACTAAATGAAACCTAGCTTGGGTTTGTCCTTGTGTGACTTATTATCAGTTAATTGTCTTTTTGGTGTGTTTTATGCTTTTCTAGCTCTGATGTGTCTTCTGCGTGCTACTTTTAATGTCCGATTTGTTTTCATCTGTTACCCTATAAAAACTGACTTAAGCATTCTATCCTATTCGCAGGTTATAGAGCATACGCCGGGAAGCTCTGGTGTTAAACCAGCAAAAGATATTGTTGTAGGAAAACGATTTGTGAACCATACAGCGTGTGAATGTCAACCTCTAATAACCGAAACAAAGTAAGTTATTTATTAAAAACAATAAACAAAGTCAGTTATGCATCCAGAAATAGACTCAAAGAACCTCATTTGTCCAAAAATAGACAATAAGTCAGTCATTTGTCTATAAATAGAAACAGAGTCGTCATTTGTCTATAAATAGAAACAAAGTCAGTAAATAATATATCTATAAATAGAAACAAAGTCAGTCAATCATATATCTAAAAATAGAAATGAAGTCAGTCATAATTATGTCTATAATTAGAAACAACGACAGGGTCTACTAAAACTGTTCTGTACTTTAACGTGAGGTTAGACTAACCAATAAATAGTTTTACAATGTGAACTATATCTGTCTTATAGTAGATGTCTCCTGGCTTTTTGTCACGTCTTTCAAACATTTCTGCAACTGATTTCTAGATTCATACACGTGTATGACGTATTTTCTGAGACTGGACCAAATGTCATTTATCTTATGTAATATAATAGAGTGCTGTCTGGTGTTTGAAAACAAGATGTCTGCATACTCCCTGACCTTGTATATCAACCTATATAACTGTATTTAGACTGTGTGGATCTATGAATTAAAATTGTAATGATAGTAGTTCAGCTATAATACACGTATATAATCTACATATTGATAAAACATTGTACATGTAGTATGTCTGAGTATTTGGCATGTGATGTTTATATCAAATATAAGTATACAGAAGTAATTTCCTCATTAACTCATATGTAATACATGTAACACTATTTGCAGAACAGTGAAGCAACAATATTTTTGTTTGTAAAGTATTAAGATCATACATTGAGTGGTGAAATATATAAAGTTTATTTGTCCAAATTGAAAGGTAACTTTGTTGTAAAAGATGGAAATTTCAGCCTTTTGGATCACTTGGTAATTTTAATGCCGAAAATCACTTTTTGACTCGTTTAGTAACTGTAGTTTCAGGGACTAGTATAATTGTGACAGGCTGATACTAATAGTTTAATTTTTCGACTGTATTTTTGGTGGGCACTGTAGATGCGAGACCAAACATTTGATACAGTTAACTGATTTACCATCTATTGTTTTGCAGTTGTGCCAAGGATTGTCCCCGACATTTTGTTAAGAGAAGACATAGTGCGGATTGTAAATGCATATGTAGGTCAGGCATTAAACACTGTAAACAGGTCATTCGAGGATTGGCTCCTTTAGAAGAGGAGGGTTTAGCGTAAGTGTAGTTCCTCCTTGTACTTCGGTGTAGTTATCATTTATAATAACCTCCCTTTATGGTTAATTATGATTCGAAGTCCAAAGTGTGTCTTTCATTACGGGGTGAGTATATAGGCTTGCTTGAAGTATAGAATTTTTGGTATATGGATAGATCGTTCTGTATCTGACTCTTGTGTGGATGGCTAGGCGTTTTCATAATTTGCATAATTTAAAAAAAATGAAAAAAGAATTGAAAAACATTTTCACTATGCCTACTGTAGAGCCAGTATCAATAAAATATATTTTAATTATAATATATCTACTTTTTTCCCCCATTTTTTTTTTAATTATGCAAGCTCCTGGGGTGTTATCCTTGACAGGCGTATGCAATACAGATAATGTCGAATGATGAAAATAGAGTAATTCACATGTTTTTAAAGCTGTCAATCAAAGTATAAGACAAAGTAAAATTTTAGACACTCTAATTCAAGCACGTCTTTGAGAAAGTCATCTATTTCTAACAAAACCCGCCCTTGTCTGACAGTTGATTTATATTTATTTATTTGTGTTGCATTACAATGCATTAGACCTTGTTTCCTCTGGGAGTGTCGTCATTGAGTCATTACATGTGTCGATTCCTTCGCCGATCTTAATACAAGAAAAAACGTGCAGTTCACCACTGTAACACATTATAAGCCTACTAGTAGGGTGTTCAGTAATGTTTTATTATGCTGAATACTGAATAATCAACTTTGAAAGTCAATATAACTTTTGACTTTGCTGTGCATAAATAAGAAACATAATTCAATTGTATTAAATTCGTATTATGCTTATTGTCCGCTGTTTAAACTTGTCCGTGTGATGATTGTTGCGGATATTTCGGACAGTATCGTGATCTGCTTCGGTACAAGAAGTTGCGATTTACATTCAAATAGAAATGTACAAAATATAGTACAATTACTTATTGGTCATTAACTTGTTTATTTCAGATGCATTAAAGCAGAGAAGTGTATCGTACCTGATTGCCTGTCAGGAGACTTTATGATAAACACCGGTTATTGTCCTGCATTAAGACGGCATAATCATAACAGACGGCATCACGGGAAACACCGGAAACGACGAGGATAGGTCATGTGATCAAATATCTGTTTTATTCAGTGTGGCTGTACATATGCATATATTTATACCTTAGTGATATTTCAAGAAAATAACTAAGATATTTCAAACGTTTCACTCATTAATGGTCGTGTACTGACATTACGTCAACGATGATGAGTGAACATGGTGAAATGGCGGGAAAAGTTTGAGATTGTGTACTTCCGGTGTACACATTCGGGCACGTGTTCTGTGTTAGTATACTAGTATTAATTAGTGTTACACTGGATCCGTGATTTGTGAAAGGCATGTTTACATTCGTTCTGGAACTTTCAGAAAAAGATATGGGAGAGAATGAAAGAGGAATATCATCATTTAACTTATACGTGTTACTATATATAGTAACAACAAAACCACGTGACAGACTATATCACGAGGAGCATCCATTGCCAGTAAATCATTACATCATTACGTTGGTTGACTGTGTGTTGTTATATGTTATAGTTAAATGGTTATCAGTGTGGGTTACATGGAGGTCAAATTCAAACAATTTCTCAATATTTTACAGTTAACAGAAGCGCATTCTGGTTCTGGTTATATGTATAACTTCTAGTATAATGCATTGCTCTTTATGCCATCTTAATAGATGCATGTTCGCATTTCCCCATTAATTTAATGCATGATTGAACCATTGATTTATTGACTGTTTGTGTGGTTTTTTTGCATCTGAAAAAGATGCAACAAAAATCAAAATAAGAAATAGCTTACCCATGAATGGTAGTTGAATGTACAACCGGAGATGCCTAGTGTTGCCATTCAGCGATATGCATGTATCATGGTACTGCTGAAATGATCATGTTTTAACACAAGTACACAATAATTTGTTTTTAGGTTAAATATTTAATACAGATATTTCATCACAGCTGTTTTTATCGGTAATAAGTGTTGGGTTTATAGACTTTATCATAATAGGGGCATTACTATGTACATTGCTTTAACGTTGTAAATGTGAGACACTCTAGCCACCAGGACCCGATCCCCAAAGCATCTCAAGTATAAATCTCAACTCAAATCGAGATCTTTCTCAAATCAGAGTCTGAATTTCAGATAGATCTGAAGTTCGAGCTCTTGACATTTTACTGTAATTAACTCATAATAATGTTTCTATATTGTGATGCCAATACTGAGCCAACCTCTCATGTAATGTCCCTCAAAGACACATGACAATATTTGAGATGAGATTAGGCTCCGATTGAGATGCTACGGGAGATCGGGGCTTTAATATAAGAGTACAATTCTACTGTTGTTTGATTGATGTTAAAATATAGGAGCACACTCATACAACCGGTCAAAATAACCATTGGGAAGTTGTGTATGATTTATGACAATTTCATTTTCTTTAAGTACTGCCATATTGCATCAGTTTTTTTTTATCTTAATAACATTTTCAGACCATGTTACTAAAATTTTGTATGCAGTGAAAGTGTCATAGTTGTTGTAGTTTACAGCCATGGTCAGAAACGGAACGCGTCACAGCCCTTGTATATGAAAATCATAGTAATGTTGAGTGCAGCTTTGAGTATTTTATTTAATACAAATTTAATTAAATTATATACGACACGTCGATGAATGTTCCCTGTATCACTGTCCCGAACTATGGGTGGATGAAGTCCGACGGACGCACTCCAGGTTGGGGATCAACCCCACGACCTTCGTCCTAAGCCGAGTCAGACATTCACCACTGAGGGTCCCCCGTTCTCCAGGCTTTGTCACTTTTATTATTTTTATGTCTTGTCTAGCAGAAACGTGGATTGTATGTGAAACTATGAACATGCGATACAGTATAATTGCAACGGAGCGTATTTAATGAACACTCGCACAAAACTGGAGTTTACATTTTGAAACATAATCAGTTTTTATCTTTAATTATATATTTGATAATGTATTATCTTTTCTAACTGATATGGTAGCTTTGATAGTTTGTTCTTATCAGAGAGCCCTCTCTGTTTGACTGACTGCTTTCATCTTATGCTACAATAACTCATCGGCCCATTGAGCTATTGACCCATTGACCTATTGACATATTGACCAACTGACCTATTGACCCATTGACCTATTGACCCACTGACCTGTTGTCCCATTGACCTATTGACCCACTGACCTGTTGTCCCACTGACCTATTTTGTCTACTTAACAAATGGACCAACCAATTGAACTGACCCACTCACCTGTTTACGAGATTGCAAATAGGTGTATGACATGTAAACTGAAAATATTGTTATGGAAACGTCAAATAAATTACACTAATATATCAATTAGTTAAGTGGTGTTATCATATTGACATAATGCACTACATGTTTTATTTACTTGCAGTTTTATAACATGCAGAAAAATATCTTAAAAACAAATTTTTTATTTCTTTCCTATCAAAATAAGAATAACAGTAAGTGTAAGATCTCACAAACACAGTATTACTATTAAGTATACTCATTGTTGTTAATCAATTTGTTATTATGTTGATAAATGCTTACAGCTTTGCATTGCGACATCTGCCAATAACGTGTAGTAATTTTAGATTTGTTTAGTCGCAGCCCACGCTGTATTGATGGAAGCTTGGCTTTCAGGGTGCGAAATAATCGTGCATTACCTATTGAACATAATTGTACAAGTTTTACAGAGTTGTTCCACTTATTATATGCTGCAACGAATGTTGTCATACAAATGCATGCCAGAGTATGTTTTCAGTTGAAACACATATCTTTCTGTTTTGTCACCTTAAACAAACTATTAAAACGTGAGTTCCAGAAATAAGTTTTGAGCACCTAAACATATCACAATTATCCGCATGTAAAAACATTCTAAAAGTAAACATCGTATATCTATTGCAGATCACGTGTCTGGCACATATCCTGCACATAATTATGCAACATGGCTTCATGTTTACAAGTAAACTGTATACACATTCGGAACTTCTTTAAACCAAACATTAGTATTTCACGAAGACTTTCGAATAATTATCTGTTATATACTGCGGTCATACTGAGGCATAATATATGTACTGTGTACATAGCGGAAGTTGTGGTCGCCTTATGGAGGGTCGAATCTGACATACAATATAAATGTGTAAATCAATATATAATATAGAGCAAATTCGTCGGGACTTAAAAATTTGCTCGAGATAGGCCGGGTGCTCGAGATAGGCCGGGTGATCGAGATAGGCCGGGTGCTCGTAATATCGATGCTCGCCATAACGAAGTGTTACTGTAACAAATATTTTCAAATATGATTGTAAATTGTATCAGGGAAAACTCCTGATATAAAATATGAGCTGTATATGATTGTGTGTCCTATCACTCAGACATCTCTCGGACAATATAATGCACCCATGTCTTGTTTATTTCAGGAGTCCTACTAAAGCATAATGCCCAATCCTGAAAATTAGACGCAAGTCTGTTTAGAGTCCAATTTGCCAAATCCCTACACCAAAACACTGTTCAACCATTGTTCTAATGTTGAATTCAGCTTTAAAAACTTCATATGCCCATAACTTTGTTAATACTTAATACTGATTTTTTTTCATCAAATAACTTTTATTTTCGACAGAAAGGTTCCTCCTTCCTAGTGCAACAGAAGCGGATTATTCCGGAATTTAAGGACCCCTGTCATTTATGTGCAGTTCGATTTGTACTTCAATGGAAATGAAGGTGGAATTTTGGGGCTAATTTACATTTTATTTCACTTGCACCCCCAAACATAGATTATCAACCCCCAAAAAATCTAGTCTGTCTGTACATGCCCTATGTTTAATTAAAGGAGACAACTCATCAAGACCAGAATAAAATCTTGCTAAAATTGAAAAAAAAGTTATGATAATTGATTTACTAACAACTATCTAGTCGGTGTCCCTATATAAAAGTACGAAATGAATCAAATGGGTACCGAGTAATTAGGTGCTGACTGTTAACACTGATTAAAGCGGATATTAAGACTGATATGTGTGATTCAATATTTATCTTTCTTATTTAAAGAATAATGATAGCCAATCATATCGCCTGTTACTGGTAAAGAGTTTAATGTGGTGTGAACAGTGATCTGATTGGTTGTCCTTGTCCTTAAGTCAAGTAAGATCAATATTGAATACCACACTGTCCATCTGATTTTGCGTAAGGGTTAAGAGACTTTCGAAGCACAGTCTGTACTTAAACATCTACATTTTCCCTGATTATCATCAAATAAATGCTAAAATGGATTGAGAATATGTATAAGGGGTGTACGTGAATTATATGACAAGGGGCATTTTGTGTTCTGATTTTTTATTCATCAACGATTTGTGATTTTTGACATTGTCTGTAAATATTACAATGTATATGTATTAGTCCAGATTTTTAAGAACTGTTTTATGTACATGTATAAATCTGGGAAACAATAAACTATCTTTATATGAGCGCGTTTGTTGCTATTGTTCTGTATGTATTGGAGAAATCTATAAATAAACTCGTGTCGAGGAGTTCAAAGCTTTTTTCTTCCATCATTTCAGGGTAGGCCTAACCTCGGGTCCCGATCCCCGAAACGTCTCATTCTGCGCCCAATCTCTACTCAAATTTTGTTACCTATCGTTTGAGATAGTTTCGATGTACTATAAATTGGTATTACAAAACAGAAACATTATTCCGAGTTTATTACGTTAACATTTTGAGAGCTCGAACTTCCTATTTATCTCAAATTCAGACTCTGGTTTGATGTGAGATGATATTTCTACTTGAGATGCTTCGGGAGATTGGGGCTAGATTGTTTAGAAAAAAACATATTACATATCTTGGTTGGTAGGTGGAGGTTTGAAATACATGGAGGTTACAGGTTTGTATCAATCAAAATATAAAGGATTGTTGCTAGTACGGCATAATCCTTATGTTTATGAAATGAGATAAAGGCGCGTCTGTTATTCAAAGAAATGTTTCGTCAATTCATAGTTATTTCAGCGCGATTGCGAAACACACCTACATGGATATTTGTCACTCCTCTAGCCACCTCATTCCTGATGGTTTCCGTAGCCCAGATACTTGGATACGAGAGAATGTAAAGCCATATAACCAGACACGACAGTATGAGAGATGACTACTACACTGGTACCAGATGTTTACTTATTTCCATGGTTACTATTTCACTTAACATGACCGATCCTACAGCAAGTTCAAATCTAAGCAATACAATATCTCTACTATGTCGTTAAGATATATTTTATGGGATATGTATATGAGCCGTTCTCCAGGAAAACCGGGCTTAGTGACATTATGATAGTTATTACGTAATATATTTACGAACTGGCTCTTAAATGAGGAAAAAGTCATGCTCTTTGATTTAATTTTAAGTAATTGGATAATTTAGTACTATGTCTTAGATTTGATCTTTCTCATTATGTAAATATCGTAGTTATGGATTAAGTCAAACCTGTCTTTGTATCATTGCAAATCCCTTTCATTATTTGAAAACTCAACACAAAAGTCTTTGTCTCACAGAACGTTCTATATAGAATAAGAAGGGGCAGTAAAGGTTTTTCTTAATAACGAAAAAGCTAGACAAGCAAACTCTTAGGTGCGAAAAGATCGGTAATCTTTAATGTCTTACACATTAGGTAATATTAATTTCATGTATCTTAATAAATATGTAGATCGCCTATTTTGAAGATATGTTATACCACTTTGCTAGTGAGTTGTTCCTTCTTTGTCTATATACAATCTGAGCGTATGACCAAACATGGGTATCTTTAACCTGGATTAAAATAACTTAACTCAAAGTCAACCCTTAGGTGCGAATGGATCCTTACAGATATAAAATTACACTTTAAATGATATATATTTCGTTATTTTAAGATAAAATTAAGATCGCCTGTTTTAAGGTTCTTTTTGACTAAATTTTACAATTTTTGTCATTCATAACAGTTGTTGTTGCTGTAGTAGCTTGACAGACGATCGGTTATCGCCTGTTTCATACTGTTACTGTTTTATAACAACAACAAGTAATAAACTTTATATAACTGAAAAAAAACTTAAAAACTGAAACACAATTAAAAATGATTAGTATTTCATCTTGTTGAGTTAGATAAATAGAGGATATTTGTTTGTTTTGATTGAATATGGTTTATATCTCATCGTGTAGTGATAAAATTCAATATTTTCAAGAGCGCGTAGCGCGAGTGAAAATATTAAAATTTTATCACTACAAGATGAGATATTAACCATATTCAATCAAAACAAACAAATATTCTATTTATTTAATGCTTTTATGGTGTCAAAACTGGTACTATTTATGCCAAATTACCATTGTGGTTAGGCTACGTATGAATATGTTATTCCATTCATATTTTTCACTTCAAAATCCGCCATCTTGGATTATGGTGAATAGGTGAAAACGACTTTTTTTGAGAATTTTGCATTAAATCATACACCAGCTTGTAGGAAATGGTCTAACTAAGAATAAAAACCCCCACATGATATGTTTCCGTTCAGTAATAAAAAAGTTACAGACATTTTAGTGTTGAGATTTTGGTAAATTAAAGTAGTCCCTGTGAGGGGGCGGAGCTTATATCAGTCACATTGTAGGTGATAACCAGTGACTGATATAGGTTTTATTTCACTGATAGAACTCCATATCTCATCAGTTAGCATTTAATAAAAAACATTATTTTTAGATTTAAGCTATTTGCGCATTATCACAAGTTACATGTATACATATTACATGAACGACCGGGTTGATATGATATTTTAAGTGTGCACAAGTGGCATATTTCCAAATTTCCGATTTCTTAGCTCAGTCTCTTTGTGTTATTTGCGTAAATATTGATGCAATGTAATTCATGGGATGCTAAATATGAGTGTTATTACTTTAAATGTCTCTTATAATTCATTCTAACACTGTCTGTATTTTGCTCCATGTAAACGTATAGAGCTGTAGCGTTATCTAATAAACGGTATATCACGGTAGAATTTCGGCTGTTTAATTTATCTCCCGCGTATAATTCGCGATTTTTATCAATGAAATTTACGTCTTGTTTATTTCATGACGTCATGAATTGTGACGTCGCCATAGAGCGCGACGTTTTGCGTAAGTTTCTTCTCGTAGCGTTTCTGTTTATTTATTCGATTATATTTATATTCTAGCAACATGTTATTGCATGTATCAATTCATATGCGTAAACGTGAAATACGTAATTGGACGTTGGCGTTAAAAAAGCATCAGTTTGGCGACAAATAAAGATAATAGTAAAGCTTAAAAATCCAGTCTATAGCAACATGATAAATAACCCACCAACTTCGCAAACAAAATAGTCCGTTTAAATTTGTACAAATTACACGTGTTAGAATGCAAATAGATCGCAGTATTGCGTGATATACCGGTGAATAGATCACGGTTTGTCGTTCATATGCATAGTTATTAATCACTCAGGCCTACGGCCTTCGTGATTAATTCCTACGCATATGAACTCTAAACCGTTATCTAATGCTGCGTTTACAGTCAGCCACGATGCCCACGATGTCCGCGATTTGACAATATCGTGGAGCTCCACGATTAATTGCATCAAATTTCATTTTACTACGCTGTCCTACGCTTTGTTACGTTGTGTTACTACTGGTTGCGCTTTCTTACGATACTGACACGATTCATGTCAAGATCTGCCACGAATTACATCACGTTCTTTTACGTTCTCTTACGACAGCCACGATATGCTATCACGTTTTATTACGTCTTATTACGTTCTGTTAAGATCTCTTACGCTCTTCAAGTTATGCTGAGGTCTTATACGATTAATGTCCACGACTTGACAAGACGGCCACGTTTTGAGTACGATTGAATGTATAAATACCCATTCTCTAGATGTTCCAAAAAGGAACAAGCTATGCATTCAAGAGATGAAGATGTCGATTTCGCAATAGTGTTCATGCATAGCTAATTTTCAACAGTGGCAACAAGGTATGGAGCGGGGAAGACTACAGGAGAAGTAAAGGAGAAGAAGAAATAGATGGCTTAGAAGTTGAAGTTAGAACCTATTGTTAAGACCATGGTTGTGTGTAAATAGAAATAACATACTGGTTCAATATTTCCAACAAATAATTCATTGGTGATGTTAGCTCCTTCGTCAAATAATATGATGATACGTATAGTTGATGATATTCTGAAAAGAGTATTACCAAACATAGAGAAAATATACCAAATGAGAGCCCCTATCACGTAGATTGAAGCTGAAACTCATCCTCAAATATCCTATCACTTAAGATAAAACTTATACTATACTTTGGCTTCATATACAGTAGTTTCTTCTATGTTGTTCAAGGTGATCGTAAGGCAGTTGATAAAACGCATGAAGGTGATATTTTCTCTTGTCGTGTCGTCTTTGAAGCATGAAAACTGACTGCAGACAAATTCAATAAGCGATGTAATGTATCACATGCTAAAGGAGTTTTTCAATGGATAACATAATTTCTTCCTAAAAGCCGGCACACAGGTAGCTCGAGGGATTGTCCATGTCCCACTACGGTACTGGTAAATGCTTGAACTTGGTGACATTTGTCATATGTCAGATGAACAAACTGTATCCATTATGTTTGCATGGTGCAACTGCAAATATTCTTGGTCCGGGTGTTCATGTTTGTTGTCCATTCTGTGCTATTCATAGATGGAAAAGTTGACTTTCAGGGACTCTTTGATATCATCTGCTTGATTCATTGAAGGGGGTTTCTATCCTCAGTCACCTGACTTTTTCCGAGTGGTAGTCTGATATGGCAGTTCCTCTTGTGGAGATCGTCTTTTCATTGGCTGTGTGAACCTACGGTAATTGGTGTTGGTAGGAAGATTAGACAATCTGATCATTCCTAGCAGATTATTTCCTTCGTTTTTTGGCTGGTATTTTTAGGCTGTCGAAAACGCGACGAATCGTCAAAGCGCGGCTCCACAACGCGTGAAATGCATCGGAACTTACCAAGACTTAGGAGAGCGCCACAAAATGTGGGAGCAAATCTGAATGATCGTTCAAGAACGAACCGCATCGTGATTAAAGTACTGATACTACCCTATATATCTTGACGAAAAGTAGAATAAAAGTGATAGAGCGTTTAGGAATCGTAATGCAATTTAGCGCGTCGTGTTTCAAGTCCAACAAGATCCCTTACGATGGAGCATCACGATCTGACACGCTGCGTAAAGGTCTGATAAGCTTTAATGCGCTCCACTACGCTTAGCACGTTCCACCACGTTCCGTCACGCTCTCTCAAGATCAAAGTTGAATCGGGACAATCGTGGTCAATTTTTTGACCGTCAAAAATTTTGACACGATGGTCACGATGCTCGCGATTCCACCAAGTTCCCCCACGATCATCACGATTCGATTCCACGGTCTCCGACGATCCCCCACGCTCACCACGATACTTTCCAATCGTGGTCATCGTGGCAATCGTGGCTGACTGTAAACGCAGCATAATCACCGGTATATCACGCAAAACAGCGATCTATTTCCTAAATAAAATATTTTGTATAATAATGGAAGGACAGATGATCATATTTATACGTATCATAAAGTTTATTAGAACTACATGTTTATAGTCAAACACAAATTATGCACATGCATATAAACATAACAAGAGGGAAATGGAAATAAATTAATAGAGAAATAATTAATATCGACAGAATACTTTTACACTATAATAACACCGTTATTTATCTCTGTTATTTGTTATAAGCATTGTATTATGCTTTATGCAAAATTAACTTTCGTATTTGTGTTCGTTTTTATAACGCCTGTCTGCACTTAAACCTGTCAACATCAAACACCAATATACGTAATCGATAATCGACAATGGATGTAAAGCGTGACAAAAGACACACTGTAGCATTAGCGTCCCTTGATTATTGATTTTTCAATCCCGCTTGAGCAGAATTCTTCAGTATTTGATATGTATAGTTACATCATGATATACACTTAACAAATCTTGTGCAAAGTGTGCATACACTTGAACACGAACTTGACCAGCAAAGAGGGCACATAGCTGCATTAACAACCTGACAAACACACGACAAACATGTGTGACATAAGCTTTTGCTGATGTCTTTTTTTGTTTATTCCGTTTTTTGTAAAGATTGTCGTCGGATTGTAATCTAATTAATTGAGTTGTAATTCCATGTATCCAAGCTACACATGTTGAAAATGTCAGCAAGACACGTATTGACCGAGCTATGCGTAAATATATACATGCACAGTTATAAGATTTGCTAAGTGTATGCACTTTATTCTTGATATCTGAACTGTTGTATTTTCAAAGCCGCTAAGTGCATATTATTAATGTTTTGGGTTTACGTCGAATGCTAACTATATTATGGTCAAGGGGAGGCAGTTCTGTTTAAACATTGAGTAGAAAGTCGGGCTTGATAAACATTATTTGAGCTTCATATTTATCAGTTTTTATTTTATTTCTGTCTCCATAATAAGCACGGACACTTGCACGCCACCTAACCATGTTTATGTACCAACATTTAGAGAAAGGAGATTTAAGGTTTTCAATAGATGCTAATAATGGTATAATGAAGAATGGTTGTTCTCATGTTATATCTAGTTGTACTGTAACGTTTTCGGCCGTCCACAGTCTCTTCAACTCAAAGTGTGGTAGCGTATAACTTATGGTTATTGCCCAACAATAACCGTCCATCAGTAATCACCAACTGTTTCCAAACTAACCAAAGTCAACAATGTTGACACAGACCTGCTTCTCACAATCTTGAGACTCTCGTGTTGTTTCTAGCTATCTATGGCTATAGCCTGCTCTGTAGAAGAGACACCTTCAAGAGACCCTGCAGCGTACCCAGCTACCCACGACTGTAGCTCTAGCCTACTACACGCTGCACAGGCCTCACACAATACGTTCTACCGACGTGTTTCTTCTCCAGCAGACGCATCAACCAAACAACACCTAGCAGGAACCTATCAATTATCGACCACTATACGTGTACTCGGCAACTATGTCCCTTAATAGCTTTTCAAGGAAGCGAGACTTCTCGAGAAGTCACTAGCAAGAGACAAGTGTAATGCTGGTCAATAATTCACTTCTTTTTACCAATTGAACGAGTCAACTTTCGCAAGCAGACTGACGAGCACAGTGGGTGTCGCCGTATTTATACAGAACCCAATCGGCACTACACGCGCTTTTCTGTTAAACTCAATGAAACACCCCGCCACCTAGCGGGTTCCGAAGCCGACGTACTTTTAACCAATGTTTCAGGCAATATCTCGCAACTATATCAATAAATATAATAACCATGCAGTGTACTTACAATTACCGTGGACATCAAACCCACATGACCTACTAAATATGCTTAATTTATAAAAAAAAAAAAAACAATAACCGATACATACCGAGTTTTGTTGATTTTGATGCAAATGGTGTAAAGTTAGCTAAAGGGAACAATTCCCGATATATTAATAACGGGTAGGGTCTAAATCCCGACACGTTACAGTACCATAATCCTTTTAACTGACAACTTGTTTCCGGGATATATGCACGTATTTATATCGTCATATATCTGGGCTGGTATTCACAAAGCATCTTAAGTGAAAACTTAAATATTTTGACTTAAGTTAAAAATTTGTGCAGCTCACATGTCCCGCAATTTGAAAAATATTCCATGTTTTCTTAGTGATCATAATAGCTGTTTACATAATGCTTCGAACTATGTAAAATATTAATCATTTTGATTTTTCTTGCTTTGCTGATTCAATTTAGAAAATGTTAAGATTTTAAGAAATTTCTAAGTTTCCTGCTAAGATGCTTTGTGAATACCACCCCTGACATGTTGGACAGGAAATTCTCCGACATCCTTCCCGAACCTGGAAAAAATCTAACAAAGCCCTTAATATATAGCATGTCACACTTTTTGTCACATCGTCTATGTGCTCAAATTCTTCTGACAATACTGCACCTGGTGATAGTATTCAATACTGATCTTACTTGACGTAAGGACAACCAAATAAATCCAGCACATTAAACTCTTGGTAAGTAACAGGCGATATGATTGGCTATCCTTATATTCTTCAAGTAAATAAGATCAATATTAAATACCAACTCTCGTGGACAATAAACACTGTGTGGTAGCACTGTATGCCCAAAAATGCTCTGATATTTCAAAATGGCGGACGAGAAACACCAGCAAAGTAAGTGTCTTTTTATTTCGACCCAATCTTTTTAAATACGACGTTCTACATAGTAAATGAATTATGAAACAGCTTAAATTGGCGAATCAACAGAGACTATTCGTTTGTGATAAAAACAAACGTATTTCTGTAAACGATGTTTTATGAAAATTGAAAAGTGAATAGAAGGTCAAGAATAAAAGTGGCGATCTTTTCCCCAGGGTATGTGCGCTTGCAGGATTCCCAGAAAATAACGAGACATATTGTTTTACAAACTGAACTGATTAACACGTAGGAAAGATCAATTAATAAACATGTAAAATTATATTACAATAACATAAATACTTTGAGCGATATTGGCATTTGAATAAGGTGGGGCTTTTTTTAAAGTCCTTGAGTGTATATGACGGTTTCTTTTCTTCTTATAATGCTTCGTCGTGGATTTAAACCAGTCATATATAATTAAACGAATCGTATTTTAGATTTTATAACCAAAGTCTAGATTGTGACAGGATAATCGAAATTTCATTTAGTTATAAACATAAAATGACGTCAGATACTACGCGAGGGTCTTTGGAAATGTTCTGAAACTAGTATCTGCGAACTAGGTATGCACTGCATATCGATAAAGTACTGTTACCATTGTATTATTGAAAATAATAAAACCTACGTCTTGTACTTCTTTTTATTTAGCTCAGAATGCAAAATATTTCAATACATCACATACATGTGCTAAATGTGATTATATAAGTACATACTTTTCAAGGCATGCCACCGAATTTGTTTTTAACATGAGAAGTATACAAATCGAGGGAATCAAGAGTGATATAGTTTTCGAAGTTAAAAAGGACCAAAATGCTTTAAATTTAAAAATAATTAAAAATGATCATTGTATAGGGTGAATATTAAATAAACTTTTGTACTATGTACAAATTTGACATTTCCATCCGTTCGGGAATTATAAAAGTAATTACACGTCCCAATCTACTTTTAATGTAAATTTTATCGAGCCAGCGCGTTATCGGGAAAACATGAAAGTTATATATGATTCTCTGTCATTTTTATAAAAAACATAAAACTTGGCGAGAATGATTAATCAAGAACGCACCCTTAGAAGGACCATGTTTCCTATCAATACAAGTGGGCATCGTCGGGTTTTCGATTATTTGGATTCTTCTATATGCAAATACTTTTCTAAAAGCTATCTAAAAACACGTAATCAAGCAGAAGTTTGTTGAAGTGTATGCATAGTATTGCATACATCCCCGTACTTCACTTCAGTGTAGTTATCATTTATAATTACCTCCCTTTATGGCTAATTATGCACAGAATTCGAAGTGTCGGAAGTCCACAGTGTGTCATTCAGTGAGTATATAGGCTTGCTTGAAATATCCATTTTTGGGGATGTGGATGGTTCGTTCTATGTCTGACTCTTGCGTGGATGGCTAGGCGCTGCCGTCGTTTCTGTGTGGCTTTGGATTGTCTGTGCGCTACAGTATTTGCTCATTCTCGCGGAAGTGTAATGTTTTTCCCAAAAGACAATCCATGAGGAATACATTCCTACGAACTACGAAACAATTTCGTAAGATGATAGTATATAACCGAACGGAGAAGACTTCAGTCTGAAGGAAGCACATAACTGAAATAGTCGATTTATTTTGTCGGATAATATGTTCAATGCACATATCTAACTATAAAGCAAACAACTGTATGTATTGCAAGCATATATTGCAGTAAATGTTGATAGCCCCCTTGTACGAAACCTAGATTGACACCTTGTTAATCTTGTTGATATAGACAACGTGCATCATAGTTACGACAATTTACATTGGTGTTAAGTGAAGAGGTGTGACTTAATGCAGTGATAATTGATGGTTTGTCCCATCCTTGATCTAACGAAACATAATGCCACGTATTATCTAAACACCAGCTACAGACTGGTTATGTGATTCACGTGACTTTTGATTTATAATTTTATGAATGTCGTTCCATTGTAATATATTTCATTGTAACAAACATCTTGTATAAGTCAATTTCATTGGTTGAATTCTCCTGGGTCTTTATTTTAAAATCAACAGACCGTGTTCGTATTGGAAATGTTAATTGTATGCACAATAGACACGCCCTATACATGTAGACCTTATGATTGTACTAAAAACTCACACTCGGATGCCTACGCACTCGACAAACAGGACAACCTCGCCTTTTTTGTTCTCTATCAATTATTTTTGTAAGACTATATTGTAATTGGGAAGTAAAAACCGAATGCAGGGATCATATCACGCCCGATAATTGACTCGCAAGCTCAAAGGCGGGACTTCCATCGTACAATTTTCCAAGGGAGGTGATATATGTCAATATTTACTCCCTTACACCAAATCAACGAAGAACTTCTTGGTCGGTCCTTATAATCACAACCTCATTAATTATTGTAGAATCGTGCCTTAAAACAGGAGTGCCATAATAAAATCATGCAAAAGCCTGAGATTTTAGCAAACATTGAATTAAAGCGCGCGAAGATGGCAAATTCAATATTCTGCGCTTAGCGCTCGAACCCCCTAATTCATGCCGCTTAGCGCGCGAACACCCTAATTCATGCCGCTTAGCGCGCAAACCTCCTAAATATAAGCCCATCAAGCATTCAAATGGCCTAATAAAATAAACATTTATTAAATTGTAATTAGATAAAGCCATACAAACTAATTGTTCTTTAATATTAAGGTCCTAGAATAAAACCAATGTAGAAGAGCCCTACATTTAAAAAAATGCAATTTCCTCAATTCTCATAAATGAATTAACAAAATATATTTAACTGACTTGAACAAATATCGACAAGTACATTGTATTTCAATCATTTTCGATAATAGACACCTATAATACAATCAGGGCTAGGCATAAAAATGAAATTAATAATATAAAAATGCAGAAAGCACGTCAGTAGAAGACCGACTTTAAAACCATCTAGTATGTTAAAAGTCGTTTTATACATGTTTATGATAAATAGTAGCGTCCAAGTGAGCCAGGTCGAGTCCATTAAATCCTAATCATATTTGGGAAACAACGGGAGGTAGTACATTTTATGACACGTGCTTCCTGTTAATTGCTTTGTCACCAATTATACCGACTCGCAATAAACACCATCGTTATGAAAACAGTATACACTGTTGTTGAGAACCATGAACGCTTTGATTTTATCAAGATTGCCGGTAAACTGGACCTCAAAGCCGGTAAGCCTCTAATCACATCTGATTGCCGGTAATTACCGGCTCAATGCCTGAGAAATGGCAGGCCTGTTAAAACAAGACAAAAAAACTTAAATCACAACCTCGTTATTTCCAGAAAATGTCTATTTGATATTCATAAATCAGACAAAAAGATACGTAGTCATTTTATGTTTGTGTTGTCATGGCAATTAAGTCCGAGTTCCTCTGGTAATGCAGTTCATTTATGTCATAATGAATATACTGAAAATACAACAACACCAAAGTGGATTGAATGTGTCTGAAAGACATTGTCCGACCAAATATATTTACTAACATTACATACAAAAAATAGGGTCAATCCTTATAAAGTCGGTGAAATACTTAGGAAATAGATTCTATTTTTGCGTGATATTACCGGTGAATAAATCATAAATAACTATGCATATGAACGACAACCTGTGATTTGTTTGGAATTTCATACGGAAATACCTTAGTATGTTTTAAATTTATTTTTCTCATGGATTATGTTGAAGTATCTTCTGTCGTTGCTATGGTGACAAATTTCTGAAGAGTACCCATATTGAGAAAACAAGGGGTAAGTGGTTACTAAATAAAAGGCTACTACTGTAGATCTATATATATCGTGATTTTCATAATTTTGTCACTAAACCAGATTTTCCCGGAGAACGGCTCATATGCTTGTAGAAATATATAGAATCTACTGTAGTCAAAGTTTCAATTAGTCTGGCAAAAGTCGCTTTTTTGTTCGCATGGTCTTTAAGCGGGGCTATCCATTAGAAATTTGAGTACAGTATGGTATAGGTTTTCGTCACGAGACACTCGGTATAAACAACAACAACAACAAAATGGAGCAAGATCTGCGAACAAGGTTTATTTTTAATTTTATTTGGATGGCCGTTAACTTTAATTGTCGGTTTTACCATTTAAACATGTATTAACTTTAACTTGACCCAATTAATACCGAATCTTGCTATAACACTTGATACGGTTAAGTTTATGATGACGTTTCTGAAGTGG
Source organism: Spisula solida (assembly GCA_947247005.1). NCBI lineage: Eukaryota > Metazoa > Mollusca > Bivalvia > Venerida > Mactridae > Spisula > Spisula solida. The sequence continues at coordinate 50,871,787 of OX365950.1, forward strand.
ACTAGTTTTCGGATATGCAGTTGTTATCCGAATGTTGCATGTCCAATGTATGTCATCTATTGTGGTTCTTCTATTCGTTACAACAGCCCTGTCACACTTGATTTTTGACATGGTGAGTGGTTGCTAGTCTAAAGAAAAAGTAAGAAGTGATTGTAAATAATAAATGCAACCTTGGAAAGAATACCATATTCATCCCTGGCAAAGTTGAAACTATAAGCACTACACCACCCCCCCTCTCTCTAATGATTAAATGAACCAGTCAATGGAAACCACATCCCCCAACCCGGGGTAGGGCGGGGGATCTGTCACGTGTTTTACCTTTCCGATGTCCCTGCACTGCCGTGAGTTTAGCCAGGCTATCTCCATAGTTTGACCTACTGTAATTCATCCGCGATCATGTATTGCATACCCCCAATTCTTGGAATTCCATATTGTAATACAGTAATGACTAATGTTACTCTTCCAGCTGCATAGAGTTCGATACATTCTTCTGCATAAAGGACAGGAATCCATCAGCTGGATTGTACTACGTCCCGGGTGAGGTGTTGAGCGAGACAGCCATTGCTAAAGTTGTTCTATATACATGTACAGTTAAAATGTTCTGGTATTTACCAAATAAAACTATATACACCCTGTGGCTGTCTAGTCCTGGGACAGAGACTGGACTGCTATGGTGTTGTGAAGCGCAGTCTTGAAGGCCTCTAGAGTTGCAATGTCTGTGAAGGTCGTTGAAAGTTTATTCCAGTTGTGTATGGTTCTTGGAATATCTAGGCCAAGTTCAATTATAGGCCAAATCGGCCAAGGCCTTATTGGGTTATGGGCCTTTAATTACCATAAAAGTATGAAATTGGCCTTGTCTGTACTCTTAACGCAAATAGTTTTCATCGGATTATCTTTCAAATGCCTCCTCGATAGCCTAGTGGTTGAGCATTCGCTTCGAGTGCGGGAGGTCTCGGGTTCGATCCCTGGCCACGTCATACCAAAGATGCAATAAAAATGGTACCAGAAATTCCCTTGCTAGACGTTGGCATAAAACGGAAACTGGCTTCTCTTCTCTCATACCTTTGTGGTGATGGATAACATCAGTGATTAATATAAGTTGGAAAAACTTGACCTTAAATAAATTAGCATAAAACATAAAACTTTGTGACAATGTCTATGGGCTATTATCTAGGCCAAGTTCAATTAAAGGCGAAATCAGCCTACGCCTTATTGGGTTATGGGCCATTAATTACTAAAATAAATGTGAAATTGACCTTGTCTGTTCTCTAGTGCAGAGTTTTCGTCTAAGTATCTTCAAAGTTGGTGACAATGTTTATGGGTATAATATCTAGGACAAGTTCAATTATAGGCCAAATCAGCCAAGGCCTTCTTGGGTAATGCCCGTAATGGTCCTTTATTTTTTTTTTTGAATTTTTTTTCTCCATTGACCATGCCCCGAGACGGGCGTATTTTGTGACATTCTGGCTCTTGTTTATTATAACTTGATCATGATAATGTTAGAGTTTTGTATTTAAGTTACATGTACATATTTCTATGTTTGCTGTTACAGAATGATGGGAGGTCGACAGGCCGAGGAAGGCGTGATGAAGACTATGTTGTTATTTAGCTTTGCTATGTTGTTCTTCCCAGTATTCCTGTATTTCTTCAGTAAAAGAATGTTCTTTGAAGGTAAGCTAAAGTCTTCTTTCATACTTGTATTAATGCCTCCGTAGCTCAACAGTTAGCATGCTTGCCATCTAATCTGGCGACACAGGTTCAAATACAGGTAAAGGCGCTCATATGCCTGTCATATTTTAGCAGAAAGCTAACTGGTAAATAAAAGCTATACTCGGCATTTAAAAAAAAGAAGACAATAACAACTTGATTTAAAGAGGAAACACTTCCCTGTGACCTTCTATGATAATATGTACAATCATACGTTTATGTGTACAAATTTATCTAAATGTTGCATTCATCTGATAAAAACAAGCCACAATTAAGACAAATAATATCCGATAATGAAATGAACAGTGTTTACTAATACCACTTCTGGAATAAATAATTGTTGGTACAATTTTTTAAACCCATTTCAAACCAGGGTGGATTCAACTAGCCTCCGTAAGTTTGTACAGTCAAATCTCTCTTTTCGATACTTCTTTACAGTTTTTATCAGAACTTGTAAGTGACTGTCTAGTAGTTTGAGCGTATGAATGGTACAAGTTGGATCTCTGGTGGTTGTGAGTAAATACCATTCTGCAACGCAAGATCAAACCTTAAACTTAACAAGTCTAAACTAATGAATAATATTTCAATTTCAGTGTGAAGTATCTTATTCAGTATTGATTGCAATTGATGTATAACTTTATATATTGTACTATTTTCAGGGTACATGGGTTACAGCAGCCAGGACAGTTATTTCTATGCAGCTTTTGTCGCTATAGGAACCGTACATGTGATTCTTGGACTCTTTGTTTACAAGTCGTTTTCCGAAGAAGCTTCGAGTAGGCCTCCTAAGGTGGATTAATGCAACTTTATAACTTTAGTGTTTTTCATTAGTGACGCATTTAATTCATGTTCCAACAAGGTCATTCCTGCATTGTTTATAGTGCCAACTGATGGAACTAGTTAAGTCTTTCTGGAAAAGGCATCATGTATATACATGTTTATATGTCGCAGTATCATGTTCAAGTTGTATATATTTTAGAATTTTTATGTTATATTTTGTTTCCTATATAAAAAGGTGAAATCATGTACATTCATTTGAACTACTGAAATAATTACAATTAATGTAAGAAATAATGAATATGTAACTGTGTTTTAACTTAGAATAAAGCATGGTCATGAGTTTGGATGTGTAGTAAAAATTAAATTCTAGAGTGTGTAGCAGTATTGATTTAATGTATGCATCCGAACAATTGACTGTGCTTTATTATAGATAAAACACAGGCACATTTGCTTTATTTCAATTCTAACATAGCCAATATTCCGCATTTGACCACACAACAATACATAGTAACCACTGCTCTATTTTCTTTCTCAGAACACTATTAAGTTATTTGCCATACCTGTGTTTTAACGGTAATTCATGCACATCTCGGTTTCCTTTATGTTTACTTCAGTTTGGTCAACATGACCTGTTCCTATTGTCATGAAAATAGGCTCATAAGAAGCGCCTAGAGATTTCAAATATGCATGAGTCTTATAGTACTTACTACCTTCTAATTCTAAGCCAGCGATATGTGCAATCAGTGGTTTAAAGCGTCCGTATTCCACATTGCTGGGTGATGGCGCCATTCAGTTAGAGTTTGAATACCACTTTGGTTGCAAACCATTAACTGTAGTCTATATAGTGACAATATTCTATAAACAAGGAATGAGGCAATGCATACATCAATAAATCAGTACATATTTTTTTATAAAACTTCCAAGTGATGCACGAATTGGCTATAAAAGTGTTATTTTTGCCACTGAAGTTTTCATGTTCTTGTTATTTTATTACATGATGTTAGAGATTATTGCATTGGATGTGATTTGCTTCATAAAGGCAGAGTGGATGCTGAATTTTTCATTTCAATCGTGATATTTGATATATACTGTGCATGTGTGTATTTATTATCATTCGGTCAATAAGGAATATACACACATAGTAAATGTAGAATTAGATTTCACTGATTTTCATTTGAAAGAGTACTGCATTGAGTGTAAATATATTTGGTAACTGGCTCATGAACGCATGTGGATGTATACATGTAGATGTGTGTTATAATAGTCTATATAACACTTAATGCCATGTATTTTACTTCTGTATATATATTTATGTCTGACTGATACACCCAACTGAGTGAGTTTAGTAAAGTTATGACAAAGTTTGTGTTTTGTAAGTTCATGCAATGATAATTGATTGATACGAGGGATGTCTGGAAAGTTTTAGACGGCATTCATATAAACCAAACTACTGGGAGGATATATTTGAAATTTTATCAGCTGATGAATCAATCTAATATAGACTATTCCTGAAAGTGTCATTAAGATACTACAAAGGGAGCACATACCACAAACATTATAAGTACAGGTAACAACTAACGCAGCACTTTGTAGACTCGCGAGGTCATGAACGCATTTATGAGGTTGTCACCCATGTAGCATTTTCCTCCATAGAGAACAGCCTGGGAATCATCCAGGCTCTAACCTTTGATAAATTATGACGTAATTTCATATTAATAATTATAGTATGCACATTTGTCTGTTTTTGCATAACTGGGTCACAAATTTTACTTTCATCCACCAATCTTGATACATGTCCCGCTCAGCAGTTTGCATTCACTCTTCATTAAAGTTGTTCAGTTTGGCAAATTGACCTGCTCATCGCTTGAAGTTTGAAGCTGGTGCAATAACATTGCATTTAAACTTGTCAAGTTTTATTTATTCCTTGCTAGAAAGATAAAAATGTGGTTTATGTGTCTGTAGGAGTCATTCTGGGGCGCACAAATATTTTTATCACTGCGCTGCTGCTCCATGCGTGATGTCAACGTTGTGTTTTTTCAGGCACCTTGTCTTCTTCCGTTGACCATTACAAACTTGTTTACCATAATTCAACAGTAAAATTTTGAGCAGAGATGCAGCTAATGTTCTGTTGATGTCTCAATGTTTAACTTAAACTATACATTTTGGTGCCAAATATTCAAATGGCGAGTCATTTATGAATTGTGAAACATGTCAATTTTGATGTGCTCTGTGAAGCGCTATATGGGTAGTCAAGGCAACTTTCCAGACAACCCTCATACTAAGCTGCAGCCATGGTCTAGTGCATTGGATTTGTAACACAGACGTCTGGGTTTGATCCCCAGTCAGCAGGTCGTACCTTTCCATGAATTTTGACAAAAATGTCCATTTTCCACCACCTGTGAAGTTGCTGCTTCCCTGTGGAAGGGTATGTTAGTACTGGTTAGGATACAGTCCAGGAAAACTGGGTATGTGCATAGGCCGCTGTTTATCACTGAAAAATTATTGTAGGTCAAAGTGTTCTCGAGTTATTGAACGGAAGCCATTTAAATAGTCCGAAATAGTAAAGGTCACAGTGACCTACTGACCTCAAAATCAATAGGGGTCATCTACTGTTGCTGACCAACCTCCATGTAAAGTTTGAAGATCCTAGGTCAAAGCGCTCTTGAGTTATTGAACGGAAACCATTTAATACGACAGACAGACATGTGCAAAGCAATATACCCCCTCATCAAAGATGGGGGGCATAATTATGGGTCTAATTAGACCATACATGATATCGGACTGAGTTCAAAAGATTCAGATTAAACACAAATAACAAAGGTTCAAATCTTTTGTGATCTATAACATATACAGTATTCCAGGACTAGAGTAGGAACATGATATCAGAGTACTGTCTCCATGAGTTACACATTCCGGTATTCTACACATTAGTATGTTTCATAGAAATTGGTTATTTTCAAAATGCATTAACTTGGCAACCTATCGGCAGAATTATGCATTTTGAGCACTTTAGTTTGACTCCCAAAGGAGGACAACACCATAAGATGGAAGAAAACGAAATACAGCCTCCAGTTGGTTTGTAAACAAAATAATGAAATGTTAACAATAAATACAAGATTTAGAGTTTAAGGGAAACAACTCTTGCATAATTAGTATTTTGTCTTCCATACAATTTACTAAATCATGTGATTTTTGGCATACTATTTCGACAGATATAGTTAACATTCTGTCGTCAATTATTGGTTATTAGTGAAAAACATCCTAATTCTTTGTATTCAGTCTCTACTGGATGATCGGGTAAAAAGTTATAGGGGAGATAAGTGAACCATAAGATAATAAAGTGGACACGATTTTGTTACAGACGTAATGGACAGCGCCCATTCCTTCAATCCCCATATCATTTTGTACATTGGATTCATATCAGTAGAAGACAACTGTATAATCTGTCTTTTATTTTTCTAATTCAACAAAATACAAACATTATTGCCAGTAGTTAAAACATATAAGATACAGAATTGCCAAATCTGGAATTTATATGAATGGAACAAAAGCCGACTGTAAGCTTGCATATATTTTACAACGATACAATGAAGAGATCAATGTCGCCCTCAATTTGAGTCAAAATATCTGACCTGAGTAATAACAGCAAAATCAATCTATTAAATAAAAGAAATACTTAACTTCTATTGCCAAAATAAATACCTGAACTTAAAATAACATTAAATAGTGACTAGTAGGTCCATAAAATGCACAAACTGTGTTATTACTTCAGGGGTTCTACACTTCCGGATTATTCCGGATTTGCTGCTTTAGAAAGAATGAACTTTTCTTCAAAAAATGTAAGGTATTTGATGAAAAAATACCAAGTATTGACTGAGTTATGGGCATTTGAAATTCTATATGCTAAATTTTGACAATAGAACAATGCTTGAAACAGAGGTTTGGTGTTGGGATGTGTGCTAATGGCATCCAAAACATATGTGCGTCTTATTTTCAGGATTGGGCGTTAGGCCTCAGTAGAACCCCTGTTACTTAGACTTTTCAGTCAAGGATAACCTATAAAAGTGCAAGCATTATTTATAATGGAGTCCAGTGTTTTTGCTGAAGGGACAGCAAGTAGAACAGACAGTGGTGTGATACAAGGAATCTGGATGCGATACCCTAGCTCTATCTGAACATACTTCTTAGCTCTTTAACATGCCCAAAATGTAGCCCCGATACATGCGAGACTACCTCAGGGTTTCCAACCAGTTTATTTCTAGTTGGGTTGGAAACACTGAAAAGTATTTCAGAAATTTCGGGTGCTCTGGCTGAGATTCGAACCAGGGACCTACGGATTGGTAGTCAAGAGTGTTAACCACTCGGCCACTGTGCACCCCTAACTGTTACAGCTTTAATTACATGGGGATCAGACCGAACTTAGCCCTGATAGATCTTGTTATAGAAGATAAAAACCTGATGATCTGTGGATGTGAAGTGGACATGCATTTGATAAACTTCTTTACAATTTTGAAGTTATTTTGTGAAATCAGGAATAAAATAACCTTAAGCATCCCATTCCCTCAATAAACAGAGAACAATACGTTAGTGCCGTGGATGAGTAAGTTTATCTGGCAAGGTTGAGGAATTTATCGGGTGAGCTGAAGCCAAATCAGATAATTTCCGCAGCCGAGGTGGATAAACTTTTACTCCACTAAGCTTTTATTCTTTTTATCCAGTCACTTAATCTGCTTAGTTAAGGGGATGAAACACGGGACTCTATTGTTACTCTTTCATTAATCGGACAGTGCGCGACGTCACATTCCTTCAGTTACGTCATAATAAACAACGACATTGGTCATCTTGATAGACATCATTTGGACACAGGTAAGTTGTAGAAAATAATCAATCAACCGCCATATATCATTTAGTATAGGAAAACATCACCCATCGGAATTTCAAGTGGCGACTCTCATGTAAGAAGTAGTCCATTGACGGTTTATCACCAGTCACATGCCCAGGTGACCTAATAAAGCATCGTTTATTCGGCACCCTGTTATCTGGTCGATTTTGCCGGAAGTGACGGTATAAAGTCATTTATTTAATTTAATAACGAATCTCTTTACTATCAGCTGTAATAACTTGGCAAAATAATGAAAATATTTTTTAGCAAAATAATACATTGCAATAATAATGCACAATCAAATTAATTACTGGTATATATCCTTGGATAGGTTTTAAATATGATATTATATACATGGTATAATTATTATAGTATTACATGGTTACATTTTAGGATTTAAGATATTATTACATAATAATGATAAAATATATATATATCAAATGCCCAACAATTACATCGCTGACTTAGAATTAGAAGGTTGAAAGTACAAAATCAGTATTTTGAGAAAACAAGAAAAAACTGTCTGAAAACTACTCTTTACTTTTGGAAAAAAACAAGCTTTTTAAACTTCAGTTTGGTCAACATGACCATGGGACAATTTTCATGGGCTCATAAGAAGCACCTTTTTCATGCGAACACACGTTTAAAGGCACTTTATCTTAAAGTGTTGCAGCCTTAAGGGCGCGGGTGCATCCTCTACCAGTGCAGACATAGCATGATCTGACCACAGGGACAGACTGAGAGAAAGCCCCTGAAGGGAGAGAGAGACATTAGATACAGGCATGTCCGGCGCTGCAGAAGTGTGCCTAGCTCTTTTTTCGAATAGACAGCCTGGTTCTTTAATGTCCCCGGTGTATAGCACCGATACACAGCTTCCTGGCACTTTTACCCAGATACTTTGCATGACACACGGTCAGATATAATGGGAAATATTTCAGAAATGTCACGTTCCGATGCCGGGGGATTGAACCCATGACCTCTGGATTGACTTCCAGTGCGTTACCACTGACCTAAATCAGCTATAAGACTATAAGTAGTACTTACAACCTTCTAATTTTAAGACAGCGACATGTCATAGTGGCAAGAGTGAAAGACTAGCACTATAAAATACATACACACCAATATAATTAAACATATGGCAAACAAGACATGTTCAATAAATGCTTATGCCCTGGTGGAAGCCTTATCCATAATAACTAGCTAAGTCCATCAGGGGCCATAATTCTGTAGAAATGTTTGATAGTGTTACATGGCATTGACGATATATGGCGTTTATGATGATAAACAAGTAAGCCAAGTTTGAAAGCAATGCCTTGATGGACTTTGAAAATATTTGAGTTTCAAGAACTTGAAAGTTTTGGTTAACATTTTGAATGGAATGAACAAATGGATGGACATGACAATCACTATATGCTTCCCGTATCAGTAGATGCCAGGGCATGATGAACATATAAATAAACAGTTTTTATTGAAACAATAAACATATCTGATATGTCTTCCCTCCAAAATTCATATTAAGGGTAAAAGATAGGCTCAAACATTACAATGGCACATACAAATAAATGACAATATTTTTTAGAATTGGATATAACACAGGGAATTTGACATGATCCTGACCTTTATACATAAATATTTTACCAGCTTCTTGCATTGAATTTATAAATTGGTGCAATATCGGTCCTATAGATTTGTGTTGGTATTACACTTTGTGCGTCTTTGTGATACTCCCTACTTATGAAAACATACAACCGGGGTTATAACCACAGTCAACTCTCGTTATCTCAAATTTCACGGGACCATGGAAATTACTTCAACATAATGGAAATTTGAGATAGAATTTTCGGCATTTCTAGTTTCTGTCATTGCTACGGTCGTATTATTCATTTTCGTTTGTGTACGTTGTGTTGTTTGCATTAAAATATGATGATATGTACTCATCAGTAAGTGCAATGTGTCTCATGCTATTGAACGATCGAGGAAGTAATGCAAAACTTTAAATGCCAACACCCTCGATCTTACATGTACATTAAGCTGTACATCATAAATACATGAGAAATAAAGATAAACAGTAGATGTTTTAACATCTAGCGTTCTTTAATTATTATTTTTACAAACAATTGTTCGAGATGAAAATTACAGGTAAATCGAATATTTCAGACTGGCGAGGTGTGAAAAACACTCGACGCTAGTCAAATACGATTAGACTTCGACCCGACTTCGAGATGAACAATAGATTTAAAGTGCAAATTAGTTAATCGGGACCAAAAAATAATTCGACATAACGAAAAATTCAAGCCTTATTCGAGATAGGTCTCAAGATTTCATATAGACAAAGAAGGAGAAAAATTGGGACGGAAAATTCGATATAAGCGAGTTCGAGAAAACGAGAGTTGACTGTATAGACAATAAATCAGCTGTGAAATTATGCTAATAGAAGGTCGAGAGTCGTGTCAAATTCTCTGGACTATACGAGATGTTAAAATGAGCTTGCAATAAGATTTAAGAAATATAAGTATAGGGTCTACATGTATATGAAACAGAAGACATTTTGGAGTTTGTTGCAAACAAAGAAAAAACCTACTTGGCAGTCTAAATGGAGACAAAAACTTGTGTCAAATCATGAAAGCCTTACTTACTGTGTCAAAAATGTATGTTTCATACAAACTATCTCAAGATTTTAAGGACTTTTCCAGGAGGTATACATATCTTCTTCATGGTGTTAAAGTAATGATGATTCTGGATAATATTTTTATAATTATCAACATTCAACTATCAAGAACAAGTCATTTTATATTGTTACATAATTGGTTATAGATGCAATCTACTTTGCTCATTACGTTCTACTCTAGCCAGAAATAAACACTTTTTAATAATTTTTAAAAATTCTATTTGCAAATAAGCATTTTTTTAAGCACTGATGCATATTTAATCACATCACAAGGTTCACATGAAAATTCAAGCATTTTTCATGGTTTGTATGAACCTTGAAACATGATGTATGGATTTCTTCTCTGAATTCAAAGCATTGAAAATGTCTAAAATACCCAATAACAGTTTGTAGCAAAATATTACATAAGACAATTCATTTCACATTCTAGAACAAACAGGTCGCTAAGAATTGCAAGCAATACAAAAGTCCCCTACCGGTTTGAAGACATATCCCTTTAAATAATTGTCAATGCTTCTGTTGCCAAAGCAACCACAATTTTTGTCAGAATCAAAAACATATTATGATAGGCATAATTTCTTAAATGGCACCTATCCACATACAAAGTTTCATCAACATAGCTAGGAAACTGTTTGAGTCATGGCAGGATTCAGATTTTAACATATTTTCACTCTTTCTGTCTCCATAGCAACCACAATTTTTGTGAGAGTTAAAATATTTAAGACGTACATAATCCCCTTATTGCCCCTTTTCCAAATACTATGTTTCATAAACCTAGCTCGGAAACTGTAATGTCAGGAGCCAGATGTTTGACAGACAGACTGACGGAGGGCAAACCTGTAGTCCCCACCGGTTGAAAACTGGAAGGGGACTTATAATTAATTCAAAGGTAATCACAGGACTAAGCTTAAATATGGCTATGGTTCGGCAATCCTTGAAAAGTGTTTGTTTGCAATAGCCTACCATAGGTTGGAAGTAAAGGGTTGGTAGGTAGGTAGGTCTATTTTTTGGAACACTGCATTTAAAGAAAATTTCTGAGTGTTGCAGATCTAATATTATGGTGAGGAAATCCTAGAGTTCTGCAAACCACGAAATAACTTTGCGCAATTTAATTTTGAAGACTTTCCAATAGGTAAAATTTCACGAAAATAAGTCCCTGCGAAAGTGCTAAAAACATCAATATGGACATTGCGGGAAACTTAAAAACCCAAAAATTTGTAGTCATGAATATGCTGATGATCAGCAAAACGTGAAAGTAAGTATTCACGGAAGTAAATTTGCTAATAGTCCCAGGTATTGCCATAACAATTTTTTAAAAAAATTTCAAACAACTTTTGACGCGAGTATCATGAAGGCAAACTAGAATTGCAAACAAACACTTTTCTAAGTAAGGTCTAAGATACCGATAAAAATACTTCCAACAAAAATATAATACATCAAATGTACAGGGTGTTAATAAAATTCATTCTCAATGTTAAAGTTTCAATAGTTTTTTCACTGATGTCAGAAGAATGTAAAATTTACAAGTTAAATTCCAGAGGGTTCTACCATCTTCCTGGCATATGTTGTAACTATAAGAGTAAGAAATCAAAATTGTACAATGCGTACATAACTCTGATAAAATTTAGTATGAATTTAAATTTCGAGAACAAACTTTTTTAACACCCTGTATGTAATAATGACACCCGTGAGCGTTAACAGTTATGACATCATAAACCCGTAATCTGTCCAGAATCCCAGACCTTCTCTCCAGCTATATATGTAGCCATCACATTCAGTGATTTATCTAACAGTATAAAGTCAGCATCAGTACCATAGTCTAATGTACCCTTCCTATCTGTTACACCTAAAACCTCTGCTGGATGTAAGGTTGCTGTCTCCAGAGCTAGAACCTCACCACATTCTGTAAAAAATATAGTTTTGTAAAGTCAATATTTTTCGTGGGGGGTAAATTTTCGTGGTTGAGTTCTACCAGGAAATTTAATCCCCACAAATGATTGACATTCCAATTAAAGAACAAACTTTATCCTCCCATGTTGTATAATTCATGAATTTACGACCCCACAAAATCACATTTTTACAAAAATCCACGAAATTCAATATCCATGAAAATATGTGATTTTACTTCAATATAGTCATGTGTATTCTCATACACTCAGAAACATCAAATACAGGTTTGTTAACTTTTCTTGGACTTTCAGTAGTTAAGTTTATTTTCTCTTACAGTTGTGTGTTGGGCATTGTGTTGTGTAATTGTGGTCTGGGTTGTTTTTATGTTTTCTGAGCTCGGGTGTTTCAGTTGAGTGCTGCCTTCCCTGTCAAATCTTTTTTTACAAACTTTTTTAAGACTTTACATTATCAATTTTCATGTAGTTTAATATTCATGTAAGTGTACATGTCATGAAAATAACTGGATTTCATATAACAAGAGTTACAAAATGCAATACAATGGCACTTTACCAACATTTCACAATATATAATATGAACTGTTTAAAATTACAAAGTATACTTTTGACATGTACGTCAGTAAAGCGATACACATACATCACTTACGTTAAAAGTGTATGTAACATGTATTTACTAACCTGTATTCTTCAATAAATTTCTGACACAATAATCCAATTTGGCAATGCTGAAAGGAAACAGAATGCTAAACTGTTAAAATTTGAACTAATTTTAACATTGTAAAGCTTTTTTTGTGCAGTTTACCAGAAAAATGGAAGGCAAGAAATTTGTTTAGTTGAATTGTTTGCAGTTGACTGAGAGAGGCTTAAGTGCCTGGTCATTCTTTTTTTCCCTGCCAGATTAAACTCTCACTTTCTGAACAGACTCCTTATAAGTTAACGATACACGCCAGACTACCTTTAGGTTACCAACAGTTCATCTCTTGTTGGATGGGAAACACTGAAAAGCATTTCATAAATGACCAAGTGCCCCGGCCGAGATTCTAATCAGGGATGTCTCAATCAGTAGTCTAAAGTGTTATCCACTCAACCACATGCCACCCATAAAATATATCAATTTCAACAAGAAAGAAGTGCCTTATCGGTCTAAGATGAGTATTGATAATACATCCCAAACATATTTGCATACACCCCGCTTATCAAAAGTCGGGTCTGAATATAATACATACCAGAGATTTTAAATTATGCTCATAGAGTTGAAGAGGATTAGGTTTTGTTTGAGTTACATACATGTTTACAGTCCAACCTCTGTAGAGCAACATCCTTTGGCAGCTAAAGTATATACCGTTGTATAGAGGTTTTCTATATTTATATATAATTTAAATATCAGCTTAGGGAAATTTAGAAAGCGTTGTTATAAAGAAGTTGTTGCTCCACATAGGGCTGCTATTCACCATATCGACATTCCAGGTTAAAATCTGTTTTCCGGGATAACGGAATTTATTGAGCAGCAATGTGCGAGATATCCCGAATGTACGTCAGGGGGGGAAATACCTATACCGTATAGAGCAACCAGGTACAATAATCGCGATTATTTAAGCCAAATGATAAGAATTTGTAAAAAGTCTTACTAGTAAACAATGACAACACCATTTTACGACCTCGCTGACAATATTTTTGCCAAAATAATACGTTTAACTTGAAAAATGCGTATATTTTCTCGCCATCGGTATCAAGCTACGGAAGCCGCAGTGTAGAATAAAATGCAATATTTCAAATATAAAGCATTTTTTAGGATAATTCTTGCTAAAGTTTAAAAACGAAGATGTTTAATGATAATGTGTAATAATTGTTTTATATGTTTTTAATGTTTAAACTTTCAAAAAAGAATAATTATATACACTCCCGCTATACCGCTTATTGCCCGCTAACCCCCTGACCGTGAAATTTCGGGTCCGGAAAAACGGGTTTTATTGGGTAATGTCGATATCGAGAATGGAGAGGTTGTACTGTAGACAAGGAAAATGTAAGACCATTCTATAAATAAGTCAACAGGTAAAGCTCACCTTCCACACAATGTATCTGTACCAGCTATTGTGGCTCTCTTGCCTTGTATTTCTATCTTCTGGTTACCTAGGAAATGTTCCCCGGTTGGTAAACCCATTGCTGATATAGCATCAGTTACAAGCACCAAACCTACAATAAACAAAGTCAAGGTTTGGAAATCATAAAACTACATTAATATTCTCAATGACGTTATTTTCAACCAATTTTGGCACTGCACTATAACTTAATGAGATTTATTTAACTATGGCATGGACTTAAGTATAAAATTACAAAGGGGAATAACTCCAAACATATTCAATGAAAAGTTAGAGTTCTTGTGTAATGCACTTCCCCTCCATGAGATCTATGCATATGCAAAGTTTAAAATTAATAGGTGTAATAGTTTTTGAGTTATCATCCGGACAAAGTAAGTCAGATGGACTGACAGACGGACAAAGCGGTGACTAAATGCTCCCCAACATTTTTTTTGGGGAGCATAAAAATATCTTAACAAGAGGATCATAGATCCTTGGGCGCTCACCTGCTAAACATGGCCAAACTTTGAACTTGACCTTAAGGTCATCAAGATAAACATTTTGACTAAACTTGATGAAGGTTAAAGCAAAACTGAGGCCTCCAGAGTGTTAAAAAGGTTTTGCTATTATTTGACATATTGACCTAGTTTTTTACCCACATCACCCAACTTCAAAAGTGACCTTAAAGTCATCAAGATAAACATGTTGACCAAAGTTGATGAAGATTAAAGCAAAATTATGGCCTCAAGAGTGTTAATAAGGTTTTTATATTATTTGACCTATTGACCTAGTTTTTGACCCCACATGAACGAACTTCATACTTGACCTTAAGGTTATCAAGATACACATTTTGACCAAACTTCTTGAAGATTGAAGCAAAAATGTGGCCTCCAGAGTGTTAACAAGGTTTTCCTATTTTTTGACCTACCGGTAGTTTTTGACCCCGCATGACCAAACCTCGAACTTGACATTAAGGTCATCAAGATAAACATGTTGACCAAACTTCATGAAGATTGAAGCAAAAATGTGGCTGCCAGAGTGATAACAAGGTTTTCCTATTATTTGACCTTTTTGACCTAGTTTTTGACCCACATGACCCAACTTCGAACTTGACCTTAAGGTCACCAAGATAAACACTTTGACCATACCTCATAAAGATTAAAGCAAAAATGTGACCTCCAGAGTGTTAACAAGGTTTTGCTATTATTTGACCTTTTGACCTAGTTTTTGACCCCACATGACCCAACTTCAAACTTGACCTAGATTTCATTGAGATACAACTACTGACCAAGTTTGATGAAGATCAAAGCAAAATTGAAAGTGCTAGCGTGTTAACGGTGAAATGTCTAACGGACGGACGGACAACGGACAAAAAACAATCGCAAAAGCTCACCTTGCCACTTTGTGGCAGGTGAGCTAAAAATAGTAAAGCTGTGCCATATATCGGTAGTGGATTGTTTACCTTTAGGATGAACACGGTGTGCTATTCTGAGAGCCGAGGGATGTGTGTGTATACCGTCAGCTATCAAACCATAATACAATGTACGATCATGCGGTATCTGGTTACTCGTTAAAGCACCAACTAAATGTGGATCTCTATGATGAAACTGCAAATAAAGACAGGCAATTACAACTTCAAAGAGCTGTCATTGATTTGACCCAAGGCATATCGACGATTCCGATATATTGGAAGACAAGTATCGACGATACTTCGATGTATCAATTTACACAAATAGACGAACAAGAAACAGGCCCATCAGTCATGATTCACTTATTTAGCCATTCTACACTGTATATGTTGGGTATAGATTCAACTTTTGAGAGAAAAAAACTTGACCAATTTCGACAATTTGTGAAACAAAGAAAATGTTTTGTGTAGGAAAATGAGGATTTTGGGTGGTTCCATTCATTTACCCATGTATCGATATTTCAAAATGTGAATCCATAATTGATTGGCTAAAACATATCATCGTTCATCAATATCGCTTTTATCAATGACAGCTCTATAGCTGTGTACAATAATCTTACCAAAATAGCACAACTTAATGCTCAGATAAACTGTAGGTATAACTCCAACGCGATAAATTGCAATACAAAAACAAACACAAAATCCAGTATATTTATCGTTTCTGAATATTTAGGAGCATGAAAACTTTACATGTTGTGCTAAATGTGTGAATGCTTACATTGGTAAGTGTTACGGTCCTTGATTTTATCCATAACGAAAATATATGCAATATTGTGTTTGTTATGCCCCCGTATCGATAGATCGGGAGGCATATAGTGATTCACCTGTCCGTCCGTTCGTCCGTCCGTAAGTCCGTCCTGGTTAACCCAAATTGACCGTTTCTTCTAGCATTATTATGGCTTGCTACAAAGCTTCCAAACTCGCATGGATGTTGTATATGAACACTCTCCACACACCTGTATCACCTGACCCCATTTTCACCTTCACCTTGACCTAATTTTGGACTTAGACTTATTTATGGACAAGGCTTCCACAGGGGGCATAAGCGTTTATTGAACGCAGTCTTGTTTTTGTACTGCAATTTATCGCGTTGGAGTTATAGAGTACAATAAAACAAGCATTGACCAAATGAGACATAAACAAACATGGCAACAGTATAGTCTGTTTATTCAAGCCTGTCACTGGTATACAAACATGGCAACAGTATAGTCTGTTTATTCAAGCCTGTCACTGGTATACAAACATGGCAACAGTATAGTCTGTTTATTCAAGCCTGTCACTGGTATACAAACATGGCAACAGTATAGTCTGTTTATTCAAGCCTGCCACTTGTAAACAAACATTGCAATATCATAACATTGAATTTGTATGGTTTTAATCAATTTAATTAGAGAAAATGACAGTGAAAAACAATACCTTATCCACTAACGTACATACTAATACACATAATATATATTACAATAAGACATTAACACGATAAACAGCAATGTTCATGTACACAATGATAAATAAACAAGTGACTGACCTCAATAATCGATTTATACAACTTAACACAAAATATGAGTGTTGAAAGACATGTAGTGTAATTTAAATTAGCTAACTATTCAATGCCTTGCTGTTGTAAAATATACAGTAAAACCTCACCTAAAGACCATCTCAATAATGAGACCAACTCAAAATTAGGACCAAAATTTTCGAGTCCATTTTCAATGGTTTGCTCATTATTCAAACTCAATATTAAAACCAATTCAATAAAGAGACCAGTTTAAAGGGTTCCAGGGATGGTCTGATTATTGAGGTTTCATTGTTCAATACAAAATAAAGTTCTGCTAATAAGACCTGTCAAAAGGGTGGTCTTAATAGCGAATCGGTCCAATTAGCGGAACTTTTTTGTTCTAAATTTAAAACTTTGGGACCTTAAACTGGCAAAAGTCTGCATGATTTCAAAATAATCAAAGTGGTCTTATTAGTGAAACTTTACTGTAGTATAAACCAACAATAGTAGAGATAATACATACAGACACCATAGCATTGAAGAGATGTGTAATCATAGAGGCTCCCTGTTTCACTGCTTCCTCTCCGGTGACTAGATCTGCTGTAGTGTGACCTGTAACATGATTTGTGATCTGAGTCTGAAATACCTACAGCTAGGTTAATTGGATAGTGAATTACTCACCCAAAAGGTTATTTTCAGTGATTGTTTTGTTTACATAGTGAGATACAGCTGAAAATATGGCCTCCAACATCGGGGCCCTCATTTCACCATTTTTGGGGGTGAAATTCGGCCCAATTTCCCTCCTAAATGAATATACATTTTTCCCTTATTTTCTGAAAAAATCCCTTTAAAAACTAGAAATTCATGCCCTCCGGCAAATTGTGTCGAGCCTTGGCGCAATTTGAAAAAAAGCACCAACTTAAATGTGCCAAGTTATATCTAATCCATCATGCATATCGAATAAATGATCTGTACAAACTTCAATTTTACCTTTTACCTCCAACTGTGACCTTGACCTTTGGGGTTGCACATGACACTCTAATTAATAGAGGTTAACATTTGTGCCAATTTTAAGCAAGGTTGGTCAAGGTATGACAAAGTAATGGTCTGGACAAACTTCAACTTGGCCTTTGACCTCCAACTGTAACCTTGGAGATAGGAACCTAGGGGTTTGTCATAACACTCCGCTTCATGGAGGTTAACATTCATGCCAAATATAAGCAAGATTAGTCAAAGCATGACAAAGTTATGTTACAGACAAAATCAGACAGACGCACACACTTTCACACACACACGCACGCATGCACACACATACACCAAAAGTGGCGACTAAATCTCGCTCACCACAAGCAGGCTCGACAAAAACAATTATTTTTGTTTTTTTGAAAGGAATGAAGAGCCTCTACATTTGTAATAACTGTTCAGTGTAATAACTGTTCAGCAGTTGTTGTAGCTGTCTTTATAGCTTGAATTTTACAACAAACAAAATACCCCCTTTTTCTTCAAAACATAGTTGAGTCCAAAAGGTGGAACTATGTTTGAGTCCAAAAGGTGGAACTATGTTTGAGTCCAAAAGGTGGAAAACACCATAAGATGGAAGAAAACAACTAAAGCCTCCAGTTGATTTGTAAACAAAATAACGAAATGTAAACAATAAATGCATAATTTATAGTCTAAGGGGAGCAACTCTTGCAAAATTAGTATTTTGTCATCCATACTTTTTACTAAATAGCTAACATTCTGTTGTTAATTATTGGTCGTTCCTGAAAAAACATCCTAATTCTTTGTATTTAGTCTATTTACTGGATGATCAGGAAAAAAGTTTTGGGAGAGATAATGTGGCTTTAAATATACAATACAAACCTAATGAAACTTTGATTCCTCTTTTACATAACTCTGTAATAACATCTCCTGAGTTTTCTAGTTCTGGTGCTAGAGTAACCATAGCAACGTTATCAAGGTTACCATAGAAACCAATCACATCTTTATATCCATTTGGAAATGTTTGAATATTTTCTGCATTGTGCGCACCTTTTTTCAACACATTCATAAATGGCCCTTCCAGGTGAAGACCTGAAAACATTAGTGTATTATAACACGGAGAATTTGACCTTTATGCATGAATATATTACAAGGTACGGTACTTGTGTTGACTAAATAAATTTCCACGAGCAAATCGTGCAATATCGGTCGTTTAGATTTACATTGGTATTACACCTCGAGTGTCTTTGTGTTACTTCACGCTTATGAAAACATACAACATTTACTGGGATTACGAATATAGATAATATATTGAGCTGTTAAATTATGCTAATAGAAGGTTGAGAGTCGTGTCAAATTGTCTGTACTACTTCAACCTTCGAACAAAGCCAAGTTCTTCATGAAAATCAAAGAGCTGTAAGACCCCTATCCTGTATGACCAGTCTCAAACTTGATTATGAGCTCAATTGAAAACATCACTACCATATTGATTCAAGTATTGCACACAGCTGGGTATTGGACGTCACTGACTCAATTGAAAACATCACATCAGTTTTGATTCAAGTATAGCACACAGCTGGGTATTGGACACAGGTAAAAAACTGTAAGAAGATTCACATAACAAAAGTGAGATACAAAAAGTCGTAAATATATGACAACCAGTATGTCAGTTCCTGATATGTGCATCAGAGATTTGGGAAAAATCTAAGCTGTGTAAAGGATGCATCCAATGTTTGTTACAATTCGGGGTTAGTACTAGTGTGTGCAATACCGGTACTTGAAAGAATACAGTACATAAGTTGAGTTTGACAAATGAGGTTGACATGCTCTATGTATCTGATTTATACCGAATATTGTTTGATAATGTTTCAATAAAATTTTAAGCTTACAGCTTTCAGTAAAACATGATGGCCAGTTATTAGTGAGGGCAAAATTTAGTAGATAGAAAAAAACTAATAATGAATCCTAGAATTGTCACAAACGATAATCATAAAAAGCATCCACCCATCCATCGAACAATTATAATCCAGTTAGGATCTGGTGACAGTGACGTATCCATTTATGTGTACACAGAAGATTACAACCATTATCTGAATAGGTAGTGCGAATATAGTTTGTTAGTTTAGCATTGAAATTATGGCAGTCTGTTTAAGCCTTTATAATTGGTTTTACACCGTAATAGTGGACCCGACCGCTGCGTCACTGTATTCATACCCTGACTGGACTATACTTACTACAAACAACTTAACAAAACAAAGATCTTACCAAGTACACCGGCTCCATGTTTACTTCCATCACATTTTTTCACTCTCGGCAACACCTGCAAACATAAAAGAACTTATATCAACCTTGGCTACAGAACTAGATGGAAATCATAGTAAATTTTCAATATTGTAACATTCAGACATTTAATAGGGTTTGTTTAGTTTTAAGTTTTGGATTTCAGAAAGAAAATCAGGAAGAAAATTGATTAGTTAATTTATTGATGGGCATTTCAATTTGTAGTGGAGTCATGCTTCCCAACCTTTTTCGACTCTTAGGAGGGGTTTCCATGATTTGTAAGTGGGAGATGGGAGGTTTTTCGCAGCACAATTTTCTGCTGGGCACACATATTGATGCTTTTTTCAGGAGTAAGCTTAATAGATTTAGACAAATACAATGTATGCTAGAACTACAATTACATGGAACACCACAGGTTGTAAAGAGAAAAACAATGCAGTCACCCCCAGAGACATTACATACCCTGTGATAAACTTCAGCTGGACTTGTGATAACTGTAGGACAGAATGATGTTACTCCGTGCTCTAGTATCCCCTTAGCAACCTTCTGTATCCCTGAGGTAATATCATTGGTTTCTGAGAAGTCTATCCCATAAGCACCTGCAATAAATCATTGATGACATATTTCAGAGATGGAATACAATTACATAAATTCCAGTTGATTCCACATCATAGAACATCAAATAATATGAACAAATGCACTGCATCCAGCGGGGATTTCCCATCAGGTTTTTGGATAATCTGATCGAGGAAAAATGACTAAGGAATTTGTTTGCTCCACAGAGATTTAGCCTCTGGCTGCCAGGTTTAAACTGTGTCTTGTATTGCAAACTGGTATAAAGCATACATTTTAAAACTGACTTCATATATGTATACCCCACAATAATGTAAAAATACTGTACCATTGATTTGAACATCTATATATCCAGGAGAGATTATACAGCCTTTACAATCAATCTGTACATCAGCGTAGGCTTGTTCTTCAAAGAACAACTTCTCTGGATTTATTATCTTCCCATCTCGGACCCACAGATCCTCTACAACCAGGCTGTGATTGGATAGTATCGTACAATTCATGTACTGATATATACAGCCATCCTTAAATCGAGATGGCATGGTCGAGCTGAAACAAAGAATATTGTTTAATATAATTCCTGTATAGCTTTAAAGTAGACAGTCAAACCTGACTCTAACCACCACCTGTGAGTGGTCTTTGTTAACAGATGGCCTCTCTTAACAGGTGAAATATCATTGCAAATGGCTTGATTGGAGATCATATTGGTGGTCTTTGCAGACAGGTACATGTATTTATATAACTATTGATTTTGTTCACAGGTGGTTTCTTACACAGGTTTGACTGTATACATGTAACACAGTGTTTATAACCCTATTGGAATTTCTGGTGTCAAATATTGTTCTCATTCGATACATAATTATATACATGTACATGCACAAACACCTGGAGCCTGTTGCCTAACCAAGCCGCTTCCAAATTTTGCGTTATTGAGCACTTTCCTACATCTATGAAACAATATGCTACCAGTGAGTAGTGCTCACCGTTTCTTAACACTTTGCTAGGAGAGTGCTACCAAGCGCTTTCTTGTGCAACGGACAGTTTCTGTAGCGCTCGATAGCGTTTTGCAACGAAATGGTCTGCTCTCCACGAGAACTCGTCAGAAGCAATAAGCATATGATTTTTCCTCTTCTACCACTATGTAGCGCTTTTTTGATGCAAGTCATTCCCTAGCATAGTGCTACCAAGCGCTCGTTAGTGGTTTGATTAGGCAACGGGCTCCTGAACAGCTGAATACTTTCTGACAGACAATTTCTTTCCCACATTAAAGTCATTACCTAGAAAGCAAGCCAATGACATCAGTAATATATTTATGAAAACTATAGACAGAGATCTTGTTTAGCACTCAAGACAATATATCGTAAAGGGAAATTACATGTACCCATATCTAACATATCAACAATCACAGCTTTATCCGAAATCTATCTGTCCAAATACTACTCCACTCACATATATATGTACTAAACATATGAACAACAACAACGATGTCATAATTTGTTACTATAATGGAAATGTCCACAAACCAGGATATGTTGTTATAAATTTTCAAGTATGACACAACCTAGATAAACAGAAAACACGATAAAAAGGCATACCAATATTGTTATGTTATCAAAATCAGAAAAGAACGAAAATATTACTTTTTAGCGAAAAGGAGACCTCACACAATTCTTATAAATATTGGTATTGGTTCTGGCATGGACACGTCGTGTTCAAACGAACACGTGTACTTTTAGTCCGATTCCTCCGTTAAAGCAACACTTTTATGACATAAATAAAATGCTGATATGTATTAGACCTACCGAGATCTACATCCTCTGTAGCCTATTCTTAACTAGCAATCCCTCACTCATAAACAGAACAAGTACCATCCCAGGAATCAGTGATCATGACGCTGTCCTGGTTGAATCTAAAACATCTGCTAGACTAAGACCACAAAAACCTCGAAAAATTCATCTCTACAATAAAGCAGATTGGGATGGACTTCGCACACACATCTCTAACCTCCACACATCACTCACAAACTCAAACAAATACGTCACTGACTCTATAGAAGATCTTTGGCAAACTGTCACACAATCAATTGAGGGAGCGTGCAATCTCTTTATTCCTTCCAAATGGTCATCCACAAAAACAAACTCCCCTGGATCAAAGTTGAACTTAAACGACTGTATAGGAAAAGAGACAAAGCATACAAACAATACAAGAAAAACAAACAAACAAACTCAAAGAAATATACCTCACTCTCAAACATAAATGTCGCAAGGAAACAAAAATAGCATACCAAAAGTACCTAGAAGATATATTAATTAAATGTAAACACAGACCATGAACCAGAACAAGCACAGTCCAGGCCAAACACCAAAAAACTCTACTCACTACTAAAACACTCAAAACAAAACAATACTCAGTTGGAATCGAAACACTCAAAAAACACAACAAACTACACACTGCAGATTCTGACAAAGCAACTATATTAAATGAACAATTCCAGTCTGTCTTTACCCCTAAATCTCCTCTTTCTCTTAAATCCCTTGCTGAAATGAAAGTGCATGAATCCGCAGATACAGGCAGAGAGAGCTCCCAAACTACGTTTAGCCCACATGATCCCATGCCCGACATTGATATATCTGTAAATGGCGTTGAGAAACATCTCAGGAACATGAACCCTCACAAGGCTGCAGGGCCTGACCAAATAAAGCCAATCATACTAAAAATACATGTAGAGAAATTGCCCCTATCATAACAGAAATACATTAAAAAAATCTCTACAGACAAACACCCTCCCCGAGATCTGGAAAATGGCGAATGTTGCCCCAATATACAAAAAAGGCTCCAGATCAGACCACTCAAATTACAAATGTATAGACCTATCTCTCTGACCTGTATCTTGTGCAAAACCCTGGAATACATTATCGCATCTAGCATAACAAAATCTAACCTAAATCAAACCTCTTCTACGAACTTCAACATGGTGTTAGAGAAAAAAGGTCATGCCAAACACAACTCCTCATGCTCATAGATGATATCCTTCAGTCAGTAAACCTGTGAAGTCAAGTCGACCTTATACTCCTTGACTTCTCAAAAGCCCTTGATATGGTCAACCATGAAAAATTACTCTACAAACTTCACTATTATGGAATCAAAGGAAATACTCTGAGATGGATCAAAGGCTTTCTAGATAACAGATCACAGTCAGTAGTAGTCAATGGCTCCATATCCAGCACTATACCAGTCTCCTCAGGTGTTCCACAGGGTTCGGTCCTAGGACCGCTCCTATTTCTCATCTACATAAATGACCTCCCTGAATACGTTCAATCTTCCAAAGTGCGTCTCTTTGCTGACGACACAGCTATCTACCTTGCTCTTTCTGTTGCCTCTCACTCCAGCCTACTCCAACAAGACTTAAACCGGCTTCAACAATGGAAAACAAAGTGGGATATGAAATTCAATCCATCAAAATGCCAAGTCATCCACATCACCAAAAGAAAAACAGTCATCCCAACAGAATACACACTACATAACACAATCTTAGAATCAGTAACTTCAGCAAAATACCTAGGAATTACAATTTAAATGATCTCACATGGAACACACACATAAACAACATCACAAAGAAAGCAAATCAAACACTAGGATTTCTCAGAAGAAACATAAAGATACATTCAGAAAAACTAAAAGCAACAGCATACAAAACACTCGTTAGGCCCCAACTTGAGTACAGCTCCACTGTCTGGTCCCCACATACAGCTACCCTTATTGAACAACTTGAGGCCATACAGCGTAGAGCTGCTCGTTGGACCAAGCGAGACTACAGTAGTACGTCCAGTGTCACAGACATGCTGACTACCCTAAACTGGAGACGCCTTGACCAACGACGTATCGACCAACGACTGACTATGCTACACAACATCTTACATGACCGGGTTGCCATCCCACGTCCAAACTGTCTCATCCCTAGCACCCGGTCCTCACGCACATCACACTCCCAGACATTCCAACAAATACATGCAAAAACAGACTACTATAAATTCTCCTTCCTCCCTAGAACAATAATACACTGAAACTCCCTACCCCCTGACATCATTGACCTTCCCACACCCGAGTTCAGCACGGCTGTTAGCCGTATTGAACATGCCTCTCCCTAAATAATACCTGCTCTGTTTTTAACCTATTTTTAACCTTTCTTCTTTCTCACATCTTTTATACTTTTAATTTCTTATCCTTATTAACCTTCTTTGTCAGTTTTGACGCGCGTCAAGCCTAAGTCTATGGAACGCCATAGCTGCCTTCTGTTGGTACTCATCAGTTTGATTTGTGCATTTATTAAGTTGTTCTATGCTACCATCATTATGTTATGAGTATAAGCCAAAGCGTTCGGTACTTAAGACATTTTGTCTTGTACATACACCAGTTCTTTCTGTGCATTCGTCATTATGTTATGTACATTTACTAACTCGTTCTGTACAAACGCATTTTGTTGTGTGCATATATCGTTTCTTTCTGTGCAGTTGCCATTATGTTATGTGTATTTAACAGGTTGTCCGGTAGATAAACTATGCTGTCCTGTGCATATGTCAATATGTTATGTGCATTTACAAATTCGTGATGTACTAAAACAGTTCGTGATGTGCATACATCATTTCGTTATGTGTGTTTGTCATTATGTTGTGTGCATTAATCATGTTGTTCTGTGCGTACATCGTTTCGTTATGTGCGTTTGTCATTATGTTGTGTGCATTAATCATGTTGTTCTGTGCATACATCATTTCGTTATGTGCGTTTGTCATTATGTTGTGTGCATTAATCATGTTGTTCTGTGCCTACATCATTTCGTTGTGTGTGTTGGTCATTATGTTGTGTGCATTAATCATGTTGTTATGTACTACCGACAGTTTGTCATGTGCATACATCATTTCGTTATGTGCGTTTGTCATTATGTTGTGTGCACTTATCATGTTGTTATGTAGTTACAACAGATTGTCGTGTGCGTACATCATAACACTTAGCATTTACTCAATTGTTATGTGTTAGCAACATGCTGTCTTGTGCATACACCTTTTCGTTCTGTGCAAACATCGTTATGTAGAGTGCATACATCGTTATTATGTTCGGATAAATTATCTTGGGCATTAAAACGGGTAACACCGGTAAAGCGAAAATGTTTCCGCTCAATAACTTGAGTTACAATTGTACTGAAGCACAGAGGTGACATGGTCAATATTAAGTTGTTGGAACGACATATCCAAGGGAAGCAAATATTTTTTATCTTGTGGGAACAAGTTATATGAGTGTAGAATTTTTTTTATCTGGTTGGAACGACTTATTTGAGGGTTTTTCACATGGGCACCTAGTCTCCTACCATTTAGGTTTTTCCTACGGACACCTAGTCCCCTACCATTTACGTTTTTCACACGAGGACCTACCATTTAGGTTTTTCTACGGACACCTAGTCCCCTAACATTGATTTTTCCCATGGCCACCTACCTTTTTGGTTTTTCCCATGGACACCTAGTCCGCTACCATTTAGATATTTCCCATGGACACATAGTCCTCTATTATTTAGGGTTTTTCGTGGACACCTACTGTTTAGGTTTTCCCATGGACACCTAGCTCCCTACTATTTTGGTTTTTCTACCATGTGAAAAACTAAAATGGTAGGGGACTAGCTTTCTGTAGGAAATGGCATGGAAATAGGTGTAATGGTAGGTGTTCATGTGAAAAACCTAAATTATAGGGGACTATGTGTCCATGGGAAAACCCTAAATGGTTGGTGTCCATAGGAAAAACTTCAATGGTACGTGTCCCTGTGAAAAACCCCAATGGCAGAGGACTATGTGTCATTGTGATTAACCAAAATAGTAGGGGACCAGGTGTCTGTAGGAAAAACCTAAACAGTAGTTGACTAGGCGTCCAAGTGAAATCCCAAACTGGTAGGGGACAAGGTTTCTGCTGGAAAAACCTAAATGACAAGTGTCCATGGGAAAAACCAAAATGGTAGGGGATAAGGTTTCTGTAGGACACCATGGGAAAAACCTAAATTGTAGGGGACTAGGTGTCCATGTGAAAAACCAAAATGGTAGGGTACTAGGTGTCAAGTCGTTCCCACAAGATAAAACAATATTTTCTACCTTCAAATAATTTGTTCCCACAAGATAAAACATATTTGCTTCCCTTGGATATGTCGTTTCCACAACTTAATATTGACCATGTCATCTCTGGGCTTCCGTACATTCCTATCTCAAGTTATTGAGCGGAAACATTTCCGCTTTACCGGTGTTACCCGTTTTAATGCCCAAGATAATTTATCCGAACATAATAACGATGTATGCACTCTACATAACGATGTTTGCACAGAACGAAAAGGTGTAAGCACAAGACAGCATGTTGCTAACACGTAACAATTGAGTAAATGCTAAGTGTAATGATGTACGCACACGACAATCTGTTGTAACTACATAACAACATGATTAGTGCACACAATATAATGACAAACACACATAACGAATTGATGTATGCACATGACAAACTGTCGGTAGTACATAACAACATGATTAATGCACACAACATAATGACCAACACACATAACGAAATGATGTGTGCACAGAACAACATGATTAATGCACACAACATAATGACAAACGCACATAACGAAACGATGTATGTACAGAACAACATGATTAATGCACACAACATAATGACAAACAAACGTAACGAAACGATGTATGCACAGAACAACATGATTAATGCACACAACATAATGACAAACGCACATAACGAAATGATGTATGCACAGAACAACATGATTAATGCACACAACATAATTACAAACACACATAACGAAATGATGTGTGCACAGAACAACATGATTAATGCACACAACATAATGACAAACGCACATAACGAAACGATGTTTGCACAGAACAACATGATTAATGCACACAACATAATGACAAACAAACGTAACGAAACGATGTATGCACAGAACAACATGATTAATGCACACAACATAATGACAAACGCACATAACGAAATGATGTATGCACAGAACAACATGATTAATGCACACAACATAATTACAAACACACATAACGAAATGATGTATGCACAGAACAACATGGGTAATGCACACAACATAATGACAAACGCACATAACGAAATGATGTATACACAGAACAACATGGGTAATGTACAAAACATAATGACCAACACACACAACGAAATGATGTAGGCACAGAACAACATGATTAATGCACACAACATAATGACAAACGCACATAACGAAATGATGTGTGCACAGAACAACACGAGTAATGTACACAACATAATGACCAACACACACAACGAAATGATGTATGCACAGAGCAACATGATTAATGCACACAACATAATGACCAACACACATAACGAAATGATGTATGCACATCACAAACTGTTTTAGTACATCACGAATTGGTAAATGCACACAACATATTGACATATACACAGGACAGCATAGTTTATCCACCGGACAACCTGTTAAATACACATAACATAATGGCAACTGCACAGAAAGAAACAGTACATGCACATAACAAAATGCGTTTGTACAGAACGAGTTAGTAATTGTACATAACATAATGACGAATGAACAGAAAGAACTGGTGTTTGTACAAGACAAAATGTCTTAAGTACCGAACGCTTTGGTTAATACTCATAACATAATGATGGTAGCATAGAACAACTTAATAAATGCACAAAACAAACTGATTAGTACCAACAGAAGGCAGCTATGGCGTTCCATATAAGTCCCCAGCGGGGCGTTTGGCTATCAGGGAGATAGATAGATAGCCTTCATAGATTTTCAGAAGGCATTTGATTCTGTCAACAGACAAATACAGTGTGATAAACTGATCAAGAAGGGCATTCAATGTAAGTTACAAAACTCTATATAATTAAAATCAATCAGTTAAAACAACTGTCAGGATATATCTAAAGGTATCGTTTCAGACAATTTCCAATATCCATGCAGTTGGTAACCTCTGATTTGGTCGGGGAGTGTTTGATCCAAATAGGGTACGTGCTGACTGCCTATGAATTCACCAGTACACACAGTGCGTTAGGCATACGTACACGGTCACCTACATGTAATTTTAATACATTTTTGGTGTTGAGCAACCGTGTGTCTTCACAATCTGCTTCACTATGGGATAAAATTGATTTAAATATTTTTACTGACATTCACACTTTTCATTACATGTATAATATATGTGATTTTATTGCATGGTTCAACACTGGGCCGCTCTATAATTTTATGATGCTGAACACCAAAGTACGTTAAATGAAAAATGGACGGCACTGTATGGTCAAAAAGTAGTTTTCCGTCTCCTTGCCAACAATTAGACAGGAATTAAACCATCTTTTTTGTATAAAAAGCAGCATACAGTGCACATGTATACTAGACGCAATAAATATCTAAGCAGCTTCAACTACTTAATCAGACTTCGGAATATTCATCAAAATATTGTAATCAAACTGTCCCAGAGTATCCCATGCCGTTAACTATTGACAATAAAATACATGTATTTGAAGATCTATCAATATTAAATGAATGTTGATTACAGAAACGGAGTACTAATTAAAGCTTAAAAAATTGAAATAATATTCACTTTTTTCGGTATTCAAGTTACTTTCGAGGGTAAAAAACATATTTTATCCCTACCCCTGCCCTTGCCACAATGAAACATTTAAAATTGAAGATACTTGATAAAATGAGTCTTCCGTACGATTAAGATTAAAATCATAGCACCCAAAGTACTTACAAATCCCACTGTCCCAGAGTATCCCATGTCACAGAGTACCCAAGTCTTCCGTACCCTTTATATGATCTTTGGTGATGTGTTTAATACCAAAGTGCGTTAAAATGAACCGCATCGTAATATAAATGATGTTGAACACCAAAGCGCGCTGCGTTGAGCACACTTCTGTAAAAAGACCAAAGTACACTAGCACCACGATCAGCATCATATATATAAAATATAATAATAATAAATTTGTTCTGTAAATTACATTTGTACATTTGTGTATAAATGTTGAGAAAAAATAAAAAGGATCGAGTCCAGTTATATTGGACGGGCTACCCTCAGTTGTACATTCACAGACGCTATCCCACTACTGCCCGACACGGAAACTTTTGCCTGCTGTGTCACCACCCTGGGCCGGTACGTTCCTCATTAGACAACCTGGATCACCTGGGCTCCCCCGAGTGAACCATATTGATGCCGGGCTTAGTGCGGACGCCCGATCTACATATACAGGCTGACAGTAGGACTCCCGTCCTCAAACCGTCCTCAGACCCCGGCCTCCAAGTAGCTAGATTACAGGAGCACGCCACAACTCCCCGCCGATAGTTCATCACGCTAATTGGACTTTTGAACATACATATTTTCATTTTTTTATATATTTTTTTTAAATTAATTGAATAACGATCATCAATTCAAACTTAAAGAATCGTTTTATGGAATACTATTAATAGCATTAAATAATAATTAAATATTGATAATTATATTGCCACGTTTTCACATAGCATTTGTGAAGTACGTCACACAATTTGAGTAGTGTTGGACAGGTGTTGAACCCGGGGGCAATTCACACGCTTTGTGCATATGAATATTTGATAAACGTACGTTTGCATATGAGGACCAGTCGTGGAGAGTTTGGAGTTTTGAGAACGGCAAACATAATTATTCCTAAAAATCAAAACGTTTTGTGTTCCGTTGAAGCGAATTACATGTATAACATTTGCTAAGCTATCTGTACATAGTAGTACCTGTCGCAAAATGATAAACCACAACAGCAGCAGCAGTAAGAATTTGACTGACGTGGATATATGTATGAGTAATCAGACTTAAAACTGTCTCGGTGAACTTTCTGGCTTACAGTCACCACCAAATCAGACCACTGTGACTATACGACCTGACAGTCACGACGTTAATATATTCATAATGTAATAATACCTCCCACACAATACCGGTGATAATTACGAGGGGTGATTAACAAGTAATCGAAAAGTATTTATTCGCCATTATTGGTTACATTCCCGGGTATTAATTGATCACCCCTCGTATATGAATTACACAAAAACAAAAAGTGCTGAAATTAATTTTGATTTAATCAAGAAAAATTACGACATATTTTCCTTTAAAAATAGCCAAGAATTAACATACACAAAATGTACTGACATACTTCCGGTCTAATATTTATGCTAATTATCAAGATATTACCATGTTATTTACTAATTTAGGTTAGTATGGTTATGGTTTTATGTTACATTTAGTTTATTTTTAAAATTCAGAAGGTCAACGACCTATCACTGAGTACAACGTGTATATCTACTAAAGTAATCAGATCACGGTGACAAAATTAATGCAAATGTATACTTGACGTCATTCGGCACTAACGTACATGAATTCATATTTAGACGATTCTGACCGCTAAGTACAATGACGCAATGAATGCGCGTATTAAGAAGAATCATAGATCGACACAATTGCATGTACACTACACCGAAACCCTTTGAAAATGCACAAATAGGGTGATTCCGGTAATTCTTGAAGCTGTAATGAAATATTGTGTTTATACGGAGCTTTAGATGTGTAAACGCTGTGACAAGGTGCATTTGAACTTGGTTTGATGTCTTATAAGGTGTACAGAAAACTAAATTCAGTGTTCACATTTTGCATGCGTGGAATTATCAGTACTTTGAATATTTGTCCCCGCATATCTATATATATACAGTGCCGACTGTTTGCCGGAAACACTACAGCAAAGTTTGTTGTGTTACAAATGTACTTGAATTGTGCACCGCGACTCGAAGAACATGTTATAACAACAAAGACACCATTGCGTTGTTCGCCACCGGCTTTATGAAAGTAGATTGCATGTGTAATACCACGTTAAGGTCTTGTTTTGACTGCAAGAAATGTAAAAGGGGTGATCAAAGGACAATTAGCCAGATAACGCAAATTCAATCTAGCAATGTTGCACATTCAGCGTGTGTTCAACGTGAAGTCACATTGTTATATTACGACTCAGTCAGAGTGATATTTAGCTCGAACTCTGGAAGACGTTTGATTGAGCAATTCCTATGTAACTCTTAATTCCCTAGCACTCAATTCGTTGCAGTGTAAAGGTTACAGTGTCATTGATGTAGAGTAAACGAAAAAAGGGGGAAAATATATTGTACTACTTGCAGGGTAGCAATACCACGTGGCTATTTGGCTACAGTTACAAGTAGAAATTTGTAAACATTGGAACACAAATATATCCATAAGTATTTTATTTCTTCATCAATTTCTATAGAATATACGCCACGCTAAGGGGAAAAGTATTTGCTTTCCGTAAAATATAAGCTCTTTTTCAACAGTTTTACCGATTTTTCCATTACCCTGTGAAACATACACGACCCACGGTTTCACAAGATAATGGGCAAAACGACACAGACGCTGAAAAAGATTTTATATTTCATCGAAAGCAAATAATTGTCCCCTTAGCGTGGCGTATATTTCATAGAAATTGATGAAGAAATAAAATACTTTATTTTTTTATTTTCTAATGTTTACAAATTTCTTCTTGTAACTGTAGTCAAAAGTCACGTGGTATTGCTACACTGACTAGTCTAGTACAATATAAATTTACATTTTTTTATATATTTTTATCAATGATACAGTTACCGGTGGTCAAACCCATATACCGTATTGCATTCTTAATAAAATGCACGCATGGCACACATGGCACACATGGCAGTACACAAAGTAACTTAGTTTGCCAAACATTTAAAGGCTATATATGGCTTATAAATGTTCACATTCATAGAATGTCTTTGTTACGACCGCTGAATGATGTGTTTTCCTTTTTAGTGTTTCATTATAGCATGTCCCAAATTAGGTGGGACACGAAAATGACTAAAACTAATGAATTAGCTTATGGTGCAACACGTTTTATCGTGAAGAGAATAATTAATTGTTTAAATTGTCAATATTAAATATATTCTGCACCCTTGCCCAATGTCAAGTCAAGTTTTGAAGCATTTCTTCTAGATTTGTTCAATTTCAAAGCTGAGTGAAATTCCTTTAAATACGCGCAGGGTATAAGGCCAGCCAGCATTAGCGATCGCATTCTGTACAACACTACAGCTGCAGCACTTTTCCTCCGAACTTCGGGAGAAATCTAAGTTTGCTCAAATCAAGTCTGAGGTTACCTTGAAATGTTCCTGTAATAAACTCGGCACACAGTACATGTACCACTTTTGAGTTCGGTCTCGACTGGAAGTTTAATCATGCAAGATATACGACCGAGTTTAATTTTATGCTCTATAATACGTGGTCTATTTTGTATAGTTCCAGCGGCCTGCCTTATGAGTTACTTGCTACCTTTTATTGCAAGATTATTAAAGTCGTGGATCATTCTGATATATGGTCTGTATACTGGCTGGTCAGGAAGTATAGCTGATTTTTATACCTAACAAATACGACCACCTAAATAACAAGACCAAATGAAAATAAGACCATTCTTTCCAGGTTCATTATCATGCTTTTGTTAAACCACCTGTACTGTCACAGGAACAGTTCTATAATTTGCCGTGGCCTATAATCTATATTTATAAATATAGCTTATAGTCCACGGCTATTTATAAAATTGTTTGTCTGGTCGAGTACCAGTGTGTACCTCAATATCACGACCACCTCAAAAATGAAACCATGTAGCTTTAAAGAGACTTATTGGGTCTAAGTATACTGGTTTTACTGTATATGAATAATGTAATAAAAGACTACTTAAAGCAATCTTGAAAGCTCGGCTAATTTCCGTGTGTCTCCGGTAAATATTGCAATGCATAAAGGCCAAGGTGATTAGAATGTACTTAAAGATGGGATAGCCGGAGATTTGTGGACAGCTGTACGTGAACACTGTACGTTATAGAACAATATAGTCTCCCTGTCTGACTTAAACACATACAGTCTCTGTATTCAGTATTCGTCGTTTAATAAACGTTTAATCACTCGCGTGTTAATGAGACAGTATATCACAATTTGTCCAGTATATTATTCATTATTCATAATTAGGCTGAGAATTACGTAATAAATACTACTTTAGTAGTGATAAGTACATGTTGGCCCCCTATGTAAGTCAGTACAATATCATTAAAGCATGTGATAAATTATGTATACAATGTACATGCAGTAAATAGCGTGAATCGTGTATTAGAATGACATGCATATATCGCTGGCTTAGAATGAGAAGGTTGTAAGTACGAACACGCCTTTTTCGAGAAAACTAGAAAACCCTGTCTGAAAACAACTATCTACTTATGGAAAAACAAGCCTTTTCAACTTCAGTTTGGTCAACATGACCTGTTCCGATTTTCATGAAAATAGGCTCATAAGAAGCTCTCCTTGTGATGCAGATTTCAAATATGCATGAGTCTTGTAACTTGTAAGGTCGTAATTACTACTTACGACGTTATAATTCTAAGGCCATCGATATCTCCTGATTTCTATAAGAACGATTAAATCCGAATTAGATGCGATACGTAAATACTAGTTCCTAATCGAAAGGTACATGTATGCTGCAGGTGAGATGAACAATCGTGAAAGCTCGGCCATTTCCGTTTGTCTCCGGTAAATATACTATTATATATTGTAATGCATAAAGACCGAGGTGATCAGAATGGATAAATGAAGTTAGTTAGGTTCCTTTGAATTCTCAGTTTGCTGACCTGTTCATTTATAACATTGGGAGTTACATTGTCATGGTATTGTAATGACAATTTTATAATAAATATCATATTAACCTTTTCTTTAAACAACATGATGCTTTTATTTCAATATTTCAGTTGACAGGTGTTTTCTATGCAGTCTAGCTCACCAAATTAAAAGTGACCAAAATGAAATAAAAGCTTGCAATTCCTGATGGAAACAGCACCATGCTTGTAATTAATTTCAGGAAATAATTAATTCATTTACGACAAAATAGTAATGTGTCTGCATGAACAGTCAGTGTGAATTCATACAACAATATACCAAACTGTTTCAACATTTGATGATGGATGAGTTATGTCAACAGAGATATCAAATGCGCACGTGATCATGAAAATGTTTAATGAATTCCAAAATATACATATATAGCTTGGCTTCAACCATTGGCTGTTAAATGGTAATTTTGACGCTTTTATAATTATAATAGTTTTTTTCTTGACGTATACGTGTAAGGGTCTTCCAGCTCACTCTGCCGCTTGTCCGTCAATATGAAAGTCGTTGGGATTTTGGTGATATTTGTCGGTAAGTGGATTACTTTATGTTGTGCACATTTTGGTGTTATTTGTGGCCTCTGAAGATAATCGATATGATATTACACATGATTGTTTATCGATATATTATGCATTTATGTTATGTTTAATTATAACTTGATCAATTTCATATCTCAGTATTTGTTAAAAGTAGAAAAAATGTATCGAATTTGTATTGGATGTTGGTGAGGCTATATTTTAATTTTATCGGGATTATTTACCTACGATATTTAATAACATGATGCGTTAAAATGTCAACAAATTCTAATTGTCAATCGCAATGTACAAGGCAAAGGCGGGAATTTACTGTTAACTAGTGAGCCAACTACAGCATGTTAGGGTGTTTGTTATTGTTTCGTCCGACTAGCAGCACTTACAACTCCGCAGACTCTTATGGTTAGGTCATAACCAGTATTAACGATTTCTGATAATTTGCCATTTGCGTATAAGCTTGAACAATGATAAATTACAATTGACTATCCAACTTTTATATGACCAATAATTGTTCGCTGATTGTTCAAACCTCAGCGATCAATCTGCTAATTGCAAATCAGTAAACCTCGTGGAACTTATGTTTTAATTTTAAAACATCATTTACGAATGCAATTTACTCGTCTTTTCATATTACATGATGCGACATATTTATAAATACTTCATGAAGAAACAAAACTACACGGAATTACTAAGTGGTGTTTTGCAAGTGGTTACAGTAACGTTTAAAGTTTTTGACTGAGCTTTTGAAATGTCTGTGACGTCATTATATAAATTATGACCTCTACGAGTTCGCCCTTGGGTACTAGGTGATTGCTCTGACTTAAACATATTGTACGTGTCTCTCGAATTATAACTTGTTTCGTTAGATAAACACTGTGTTTGCGATTGATATTTGTCATTAATACGAAATTTTCAAAATGATTTAACGGATATTCGGATACTAATTTGTTATCCGGATACTCGAAACACAGAATACGAATATTCGTTGCCAACCTTACTCAATTATAGAATTTGCTTTTGTTAAATAAAAATGACAAACGTTTATGACATAATCACTTTAAAATAGACACCCTCGTTCTGGGTAACACGTGCACGACCACAGAAAATGTAGACTTCGTTCTAAACTCCAATGTATGTTTATGAACACCTCTCACGAATTCAATATTGATCTTACTTGACTTAAGTATAAGGACAGCCAATCAGATCACACCATATCTAACTCTTGGGCAGTAACAGGCGATATGATTGGCTATCCTTTTTCTCTCATTAAATAAGATCAATATTGAATACCACCCAGGAGTGTATTTTATAGTTATCTCAAATTGTTACATTTTACCATTTATTTTAAGCAAATCAACATGTACAAATGTATACCTTTAGCCAGATTGCACTTATCAATGTTTTCCCCCCAGAGGGAGGGGGCGGGGATGCACGGGGAATTAGACATAAAGAACAACCACACTCCAATGTATTAGACAGTACTATCTGCACCCCCCCCCCCCCCCTCTGGGGGAAACATTGACAAGTGCAGATAGCCCTGTCATATGTTATGGCGTGTATCCTTCGCATGTATACTGTATATCTGTACATTATGTGTTTATTGTATGTAATATTATTATTGTAATTACATGCTTGAAAGGGTCTACGATTGGAGAATAAATTCTATTCTATTCTATTCTATTCTACTCTAACCCTGCCCTGCCCTGCCCTGCCCTGCCCTGCCCTGCCCTGCCCTGCCCTGCCCTGCCCTGCCCTGCCCTGCCCTGCCCTGCCCTGTCCTGCCCTGCCCTGCCCTGCCCTGCCCTGCCCTGCCCTGCCCTGCCCTGCCCTGCCCTGCCCTGCCCTGCCCTGCCCTGCCCTGCCCTGCCCTGCCCTGCCCTGCCCTGCCCTACTCAATTCAATGCCCAATCCCATTCCATTCTATTCCATTCTTTTCCATTCCATTATATTCTTTTCTATTCTACTAGTATTCGGTTCTGTTATATATTGTATGTACTCGTACATGTTTCTCAAGTATATAGAATGCCTGCACTTAATCTTGTAAGAGATCGATAACTATCAGGTTTATCATAAGTACTTTACTATCAATATTTTAATATTTCTTCGTGTTATTTTTAGTTGCCCTGGTTGCACAGAATGTGGTGAATGGTTTGCCGTTGCCAAGTGGTACTAACACTGTAAGCAAGGCAGCTAAAACAGTGAAAACGAACGCGGCACCAAAACCAGCTCCTAACAATGTATCACCAACGAAAACAAAACCAGCTTCTAACAATGTATCACCAACGGAAACAAAACCAGCTTCTAACAATGTATCACCAACGGAAACAAAACCATCTGCTGGTGTGGCCAGCAATAACGCGGGAGGTGAAGCTGTAGCTCAACCAGCAGGACCAAAACCGCAAGCTGCTGCAACAGCAAAGGTACAATCGCCTGCCGGGGGAGCAAGTGAAGCCGTCGCGCCAGGACCAGCAACAGGCGAGACAGCACCTCCTGTATATGTAGCAGAAGGAGCAAGTGAAGCCGCTGCGCCTCCTCAGGCAACAGGTGCGGCAGCACCGCCTGCCAAGGAAGCTAGTGAAGCCGCTGCGCCTGCTCAAGCAACAAGTGAGGCAGCAGCCCCGGTCGAGGGAACTAGTGAAGCCACTGTGCCTCCTCAAGCAACAGGTGGGGCAGCACCGCCTGCCGAGGGAGCTAGTGAAGTCGCGCCAGTTCCAGCACCAGGAGGAAATGCAGCATCGTATCCCAAGGGAGCTAGTGAAGCCGCCATGCCAGCTGCAGGAGAGGGAGCTAGTGAGGCCGGACAACCTGTAGCATCAAGAGGAAAGGCAGCACCGCCTGCCGAGGGAGCTAGTGAAGCCGTCGTGCCAGCTGCAGCAGCAGGAGAGGCAGGAGAAGCATCACCACCGGGTGAAGCTGCAGAAGTACTACCACCGGGTGAAGCTGCAGAAGTACTACCACCGGGTGAAGCTGCAGAAGTACTACCACCGGGTGAAGCTGCAGAAGTACTACCACCGGGTGAAGCTGCAGAAGTACTACCACCGGGTGAAGCTGCAGAAGTACTACCACCGGGTGAAGCTGCAGAAGCACCACCACCGGGTGAAGCTGCAGAAGTACTACCACCAGGTGAAGCCGGGGAAGGGGTACCTGCTGCAGGGGCACAAAATGCTGAAGGCGCTGCAGCTGGAGCTACTGGAGAAGGCGTGGCATATGGCGAAGGTAAGGCAGGCGGTGAAGGCGCTGCTCAAGGAAAAGGAGCAAACGGTGAAGGTGTGGTGTCTGTAGAAGGTGTGGCACAATATGAAGGCGGTGCAGGCGGTGCTAATTATGAAGGTGCGGCTCCTGTTGAAGGCGGCGGTAATTATGAAGGCGGGAATCCCCCAGAAGGCGGCCCTAATTATGAAGGTACGGCTGGTGGTGAAGGCGGGCATACCGGTGAAGGCGGTGCTGGTGAAGTTGCTGGTGGTGAAGGGGCTGGTGGTGAAGGGGCTGGTGGTGAAGGTGCTGCTGGTGAAGGGGCTGGTGGTGAAGGAGCTGGTGGTGAACAGGGTAGTGAGAATGCAGCAGGTGAAAGTATTAAGTAAACAATAACAATACAAACCTTGAATACAAACTGTGACATTCATATTTTGTTTATTCGCTTGTGATAATACAAACAATGACATCTTTTAAACACATTTCTTACCGTACAAGAAAGAAAAGAATTAAAAGAAAATACATGTACTAGTAATAAAAATGTATAATTAAAGCGGGGAGAGACGAATTTTATGAGCTCGCCACCTGTTTCGTGTGTAGAGACGTTGTGTTCGTATTAACAAATTTACACAAGTAATTATACACGTGTGATAAAAGGGGTTCGTATTACAATAGAACTTCGTTATGACGAGTATCGATATGTCGAGCACTCGGCCTATGTCGAGCACCCAGCCTATGTCGAGCACATTGTGTTAAAAGGAGTTCGCAATACATTGTATCTATAAACAAACTGATCATGAAATGTATCCCAGCTACTGTAGAAGTCGCTGGCTTAGAATTAGAAGGTCGTAAGATCAAAATCAATATTTTGAGAAAACAAGAAAAAACTGTCTGAAAACAACTCTTTACGTAGGCAAAAACAAACCTTTTCAACTTCAGTTTGATCAACATTTCCGATTTTCATGAAAATAGGCTCATAAGAAGCACAATGGGTGCAGATTGCAAATATGTATCAGTCTTATAAGGTCGTACTTACGACCTTCTAATTCTAAGCCAATGATATAAGGGCCGTGAGCTCGAATCCAATTCAACCGGTTGAGTGTTCATGGATGGCTTTTTTTATAAATAATACATTATAGGCTACTACAGCAAGCATTAATACATATTGCACAGTCAATTTAAACCACGTCCCCAACATTGGGGAAGGGTGGTGGATAGCGGGGAAACATTGTTACGTGGTTTTACCTTTCTGATGTCACCACACTGGTTTAAAATTGAGCATTACTTTTATATGATAAAATAATCATTATTAAGGTGCTTGCCTGATGGACATGTATGTGATACCTATGACGTTATACACGTATACACATTTGTTACATTTGTTACATTTGTTGAATATTGTTCTTATATAAATGTTTGAAAATGTATTCTGTATTCAGTTTTTATTTGGGCAGCATGGTGCCGCTAAAACAGTGCACGCATGTTTATGAAGAAGAAAAAGGAGAAGAAAAAGAGGAAGAATTGTTTTCAGTTTTTGTTACAACAAATTAAATAGTATGAAATTGGACAATATGGCCTTTGGACAAACATAAAAAGCAACAGATAATGCATGTGAATATAAATTGTAATCATAACACACGCACAAGTACTCTACATATACCGGCACAAGAGTAGTGTGTTTTAGCAGCATCCTTTACTGAAATACATGCTGTTCAAGATGTTGGAAAACGAATAATTATGGTATTCTGGGTCGATAGACTGTTTGAACACAAGAGGATATTACATGAGTATCTTTTCATATATTGAATTTAAGGCTCTGTCGAGCATTTTATTGATTTTATTCAACGAGTTTAATAAATTCAATGTGGAAGGTCACAAATGTAATGTTCTTTTTATCACATGTTAGCCTTTTCCGGCAGAAACATAAAATACAGTAGCTACTTATTTTCACTTTAATAAAAGCGCAACTTTGTGACTTCGCCTATACTTTGAGTGACGTCACTTCAAAGCTTTATTACACTAGTGTATTATCAAAAATAAATAATAGCTTTATTACGCTACCGCGACGTCAAACATGTGATAAAAATATATGCACATCAACATTGGATAATCAACTTCCCGTTAATAACGAAAATACAGTAAAACCTCGGTAAGCGATGACACCAGCAACCGGCCTATGTCGAGCAAAAAGTCCCGGCGGATTTGCCACTATGTTGTACAGTAATTATCTCTCTAAGTCAAGTATTATTATAATGAGCATCCAGTCTATCTCGAGCGCAGGCCCCGATATCCCGAAGCATCTCAAGTAGAAATCTCAACTCAAATTGATATTTTGATAATTTCAAAGTCTGAATTTGAGATAAATATTAATCTTGAACTCTCAAAATGTAGCTGTAATAAACTCAGTATAATGTTTCTGTTTTGTTATACCAATTTAGAGTACAATTTTGCATGGAAACTGCCTCAAACGATTGGTGACAAAATGTGAGTTGAGATTGAGCTCAGACTGAGATGCTTCGGGAGATCGTTGCCAGGTGTCAATTATGAAAATTGTTCATCTGCCTCAGCATTCAACATTCGGCTGCAGAACAAAAAAATAAACTTTGCATAAAAAGTTGGGGTAAGTTTTGTATTTCGACACTCAAACTAAGTAAAGAAAAATAGGCGCATGACTTGAATGCAAAGTTGGTTAAGAATGTGGCATTCAAACCCAACTTAGCTATACCAGTGTAGCAATACCATGTGGCTTTTGGCTACAGTTACAAGTATAAATTTGTAAACATTGGAACACAAATATAGCCGTAAGTATTGTATTTCTTCATCGATTTCTATAAAATATACGCCACGCTAAGGGGAAAAGCATTTGCTTTCCGTGAAATATAAGATCTTTTTCAGGAGTATAACCGATTTTTCCATTACCCTGTGAAACATACACGTTCCACGGTTTCACAAAACGGCACAGCTGCTGAAAAAGATTTTATATTTCATTGAAAGCAAATAATTGTCTCTTTAGCGTGGTGTATATTTCATAGAAATCGACGAAGAAATAAAATATTTATGACTATTTTATTTTCCATTGTTTACAAATTTCTTCTTGTAATTGTAGTCAAAAGTCACGTGGTATTGCTACACTGTATACATTCCACCCAACTAACAGCCAAAGAGACCTTGAAAATCGATAATTGGCAAAGTTTGTATTTTTTCCTTAGTGCTTTGTCGAACATAGCTCGGCATTCAAGCTGACTAATTTCCTTCCTAACAGTTTGGTTGGTGTATGTTGATCGTAAAGCAATATCAGCATTTATTCGAGGTCAGTAGATTTTGGATATCGATTGTCAAACGAACTCACCTTGGTATTCGATTGTTCTTAATTACCGAATATTGATTGCAACTTCTCTGTGTATTTCAATATTTCGCTTGCTTTGAATGAGAAGGTCGTAAATTTTTACAAAAACGCTATTTTGGGAAAACAAGAAAAAAACTGTCTGAAAGAAAACATGGAACCGAAGACTGTGCCTTGTGGGACTCCGGATGTTGCAGAACAGTTGAAGAATAATGATACTTTAAACAAGGACTTCCTGGCTGCGGTTGTTGAGTGGAGGATTCTACCGTAAAATCATTTTTTTCGTATGTGTCAAATTTTCATAGATTTCTAGGTTGAACTCCACCACGAAATATAATCCCCACAAATAATCGACCAACGAAATAAGAAACAATTGTTTCCCCTGCATTATTTTAAAATCTACGAAATTACGACA
The DNA here is from genome assembly GCA_947247005.1 of Spisula solida. Lineage (NCBI taxonomy): Eukaryota > Metazoa > Mollusca > Bivalvia > Venerida > Mactridae > Spisula > Spisula solida. Next base: position 50,913,873 of record OX365950.1, read on the forward strand.
CCACGAAATTACATTTTACCAAATTCCAAGAACTTTAGTACCCGTGAAAATAAGTGATTTTTAAGTAATCCACTGAATGGTGGTTCAATGGTACATTGAATATATCTTCAGGGAGATTCCAGGCCCCGATCTCCCGAAGCATCTCAAGTAGAAATCTCAACTCAAATTGATATTTTGATAATTTCAAAGTCTGAATTTGAGATAAATATTAATCTTGAACTCTCAAAATGTTGCTGTAATAAACTCAGTATAATGTTTCTGTTTTGTTATACCAATTTAGAGTACAATTTTGCATGGAACTGCCTCAAACGATTGGTGACAAAATATGAGTTGAAATTGAGCTCAGATTGAGATGCTTCGGGAGGTGTAGTCTTGTAGAAGGCGTTGGGTAAGCCTATCAGCATCCAAGTACCAGAATTTTCTCCTCTTCGTCAATCAGAACAGTAATCGAGATCCTACACAAACACAAACCCCGCGAAATACTGTAAAATTATTGTTTTTTTAGGTCGTTGATTTGGTTGCTTAATTCGACCACGAAATCATTATTCCCAAAACTTCCAAATACATAACATGGTTATATCCTTCCATGTTTTGTTATCCATGAATTTACGACCCCACGAAAATAGGTTTTTAATTATTTATCAAAAGCCACGAAATTTAATACCAACGAAAATATATGATTTTACAGTAAATCACTTCACTGAATATCAGTTGCTGGTCAATCTGTATACTGCATAATGTAAGCTAGTACAAAACGTTCAGTGACACAGTGTGTTTTTGTGGTTAATAAAAGTTGAAAATTATACCAAATACATATTGTAGTTATTTAAAATATAACTTTACAAACACGAAGTTTTTAAATGATAGTTCTGTCAATATTTGAATGAATTCCAGACATTTATATCATCTACAGGTTCGTCTGACTGTCGTAAAACACAGTTGGCTTTTGTCGTTTTTACGTTTTGTGTAATGAGTATTTTAAAATGTGTGTGACATTTCAATATTGGTGTACCTCGTTTATAAAATGAAAATAGAATATGATCCTAAACATTCTGGAAACTATAAGTAGGCATATACAGATTCATAGAAAAATGAGTATGTGCTTGAGTATGTGAAAGCTGGCATAAATTGTTCCAAATTGTCAGAATAATTATACATAAATTGTAGTGCAAACACACCAACTGCGCTTGTAAACATTCGTTTGTAACATTTCTAAAGTGTAAATAAATGTGTTATGTCATTTACACATGAGATATATCATTCGTGCAGATATCAACAAACTCATTTTCACTGAGGAATTGCAAGCTGTCATACAGCCACATAACAGATATTCATATAGCTGAACATTGTAATTCATGCATTTAGAAGTAATTTATAAAATTGTAGCATATTTAGACTATCAAAAATTATATTTACGCATAGAGCGGTTGGCGGAATCTACATACCTGTTCTGACTGAATATAAAACATCCTAGGAGTCGCAAGTCTGTTTTTGGGTGGTATTAGTGTACGCATTTACGCCAAAAACTCAGTTTAAACATTATACTATCGGTTATACCCAGCTTATACAATTTCAATGACCATAACTTTGTCAATTATTTTATTTTTTTTTCTGCAGAGAAGTTCATTCTTTCTAGCGCAGCAAATCCGGATTTCAGGATTCTTCCGGAATTGTAGGTCCCCAGTGACCGGGTAAATAATCATACGCATATAGCATTATTTTCATTTATAGAGGGTGTAAATTAAAGGGGTTGAAGTTTTAAAGGCGAGCCGTACGCTAAACCTGTAATAAAAAAAGAACAACACCAAATATCGGTAAAAACCAGTCCCTAGTTTTGTGGGCCGAACTTGAGCCGAATACTGAGACCTCTAACATTCCCATATTCGGACAACATGAACACATCGTTAATTCAATGCATTTTAGTATTCCCTCAGTCTGGTTACCCGACTAGACAATATAGTTCGTCAATCCATATCATTACTTTATTCTAAATTTCAGCTAGATTTTATTTTGGATTTGATTATCTTCTGATTATCTACCTATGGCTGAAGATGCGAAGGGAAATAATTTCATGAAAAAGAGTACATGGAGACTGATGAGTTGTCTCCTTTAATTAAACATATTATACTAAGTCTTGTACTTGTACTTACGAATATTTCCAACCATTGTATCCATCTACATAATTCTGCTATGTAATCATGTGTATAGGTTCTTTTGTAAATGATATTGTATGTAATGTGATGAGGTGCTGAACGCACAAATCAAAAATAAAATTATGTTCTGTTTAATTAAACATATAGTCTCTGTTATAAAAACACTATACCACCAACTAATATAATAGTGATTGAAGCGGGTAAACTATAAACATCACACCCATAATGTAAAATAAACAATTTCCCTCCTAAAACCTGTTTAAGAGGCATTTTCTGCGAAGCCGTTGTCTCAAAATTAATTGGGAAAAGAATTCGGCGCAGAAATCTTGTGCTGCGAATGGAATGGCATCAAAATATTAAAATTAAAATATCAATGGCAATGTTGCGAAATACAAAACTATATACATATTTAATATCATGCAAAATATGTGTGTGTCTTGCATGAATTCAGGTGCAGACACGGGAAGCAAATGAGTCACCCGACGTCAATAAGGTCAAATCACGTCACCAATGCAATTGATATTAAAGCCGTTAATTAATTCTATCATATCAATTTGGCCTACGTATTATTTGCATAGGAAACAATTTGATTTCTATGCGTCAGGTGTATTTAAGTATACCATGTTTCACGACAATGTTCTTTTTTAAATCACTGAATGCGCCATTCGCAATGAATTATAAATTACGTAATGACGCCATGGTGACGTTTGGTCGGGGTAGCCATTGTGACATAACTCTTTCTATGATTTAAGAACAAATATTTGCTTTGACTTAATGTGTTGAAATTTTGTATTTGTAATACTCCAATCAACTCTCTAAAAAAGTTTTGGTAATATTGGTTGGGTGGTAAAGAAATTAGAGCATTTTAGCCAATTACTGTTGTCAGGCGCGTTGACTGGTCCTGCAAAAAAACAATTGGTATGGGACCAATAGAACGCCTGACACATGGGGTTGTATAAATTGTAAAATATGGGTCTGGTTTTATTTCGCAAGTGGTCCTATCATTAATTTACATGCCTGGGTCCTTTAAAAAATAAACGACCCTTTACCTTTCAGAAGTCTCGGATTTCCGGACAGTGTGGATATTAGACAGCACCTTTCTTTTCGTTTCATGTAAATCTTTGGGTTAATTTAAACAGGAAGTCGACCATTTATTTTTTTCTAAGGAAATAATTCGGGTTTTTGCTTTAAAGTAAGTTATTTGTTACTTTACATGAGCATTTATCCTTGAATACTTCAATTACTTAAGTATTTTATTCAGCTGTATCATTGCCAATTCTATGTTGACGGTAGATTAGTTGCAGTTCAAATTTCGAGTTTTCTGTCTTGTTTCGTTCCAAAATTTCGTTTTAGTGATTTTTTAACGTTTAATGCAATGGTTATTTATCCATCAGTCTTGCAGCTCGATGTTATCAACAAGTTGTGATATGCAGTTGCAGTATATTTTTTTTATTGGAAATGCTCCGTCCAGATGCATCTGACATCTGAGCTTGGACTTCTGAAACTTTTTTTTCAGTCATTGTAGTTTCTTGCGGTCATGCGCCGCAAATAGCAGTTAGCACTCAGTTCATTATACAGTTTACATGCTTCCCAACCAACCAAATTTAATCGGAACTGACTGATAGCAGGCACCAACCTGTTCACCACTATCGTAGTCTTATAAATATGACTTTGTTTTGGTATTTTTTACATTTTAACTTTCGTAAGCGAACTGAGTCATACCAAAAGTACTCAATCGCCTATCGTACTTTCCGCCCATGTTTCATGGCAGAACGTTTGAACATTAAAATCAAACTGCTTTTACTTGACACGCTTAGCGCGCTGTTGAAATACAAGGTTATAAACCTAAACCTTAAGTTAACACGCTTAACAATAACATAATTTTACTAGTAGGCCTATTTACTAGTATATAATACTACATGCGATAATATGCAGCATTCTGCCTAGCACAGTACAGTGATTTTTCTTGAACAAAATTAAACAGCCTGTGCCTTTAAAATTGGGAAATTTAGCGCAATTTGGGAATTATTAAAAAAGATTGTTTTTGTTAAAATTGTTCATACATGTGTAAATTGCTATTTTCTACTGATAATACTCATATGTGACAACGACTCTTGCAAGTTTGAAAATCTATTGTTTTGACTTTAAAACAGATACTGTAGTTGCTTTGAAACCAGTGAGCACAAAAGGGGGAAAATATGCATACTTTTTGGGAAAAAAATACGATTTTTGGCAAAAGGGAAGGTTATTTTGCTAGGGGAAGGGGCCTATATTCGGCCCCAAAAATAGCCAAAAAAATCACTGCAGTATCATTGGTATGTGATTCAATTCAACCAATCATTGTGCTTGTAACATAAATAACTGAAGTTGAAAACAAACTCCCTACCTACCTATCCTCTTCGTGCCCGCCTACACATAACTTCATAAGGTCTCTCCATTGTCGTCTGTCTTTCGCAATCTTGTCTTTTTCTCCCAGTGTCTTTCCTATTGTCGTTACAATTCAACCATTCTTGTTGATCTCATTTAGCACAAATCCCAGCGCCTTACAAACATTCTGGGTAATGGCCTGGAAGTATTGATCAATTTGATGTTATAAATATAAACCCGATTTCAACTTGATAGATATTTTTTCATATAATTTGTGGTATAATATAGGCTGACATTTCAAATCATGGTAAGTTTAGTATGGAAACTGCCATAATAACAGTGCCATTATAGTGTCCGACAGTTCGTTTTTTAAGACCGACAGATTGTAAAGGCTTGTTGGACAGAATGTACGCTTGTTTCAACTTTCCGTAAGTCTGCACATAACTCTGTCCTACTTAATGCAAGAGTTCTGGGCCTTTTTTACACCAACAAATATCTGATGAGTGTCTGCACCCGGTTCTTGTAGTTGTTGTATTCAAAATTCCACATTTTGACCCTCAAGATTTTGGTTTGAAGGGTCATTTTCTCTTAAAATCCTGGGCATTTTGCCTTTAAAATGGTAAAATTGAAGCAAAAGTACAAAAATGACCCTTCAGACTTGGAAGCTAGTGGAACCCCTGGAACTTCTTGTTATTCACCACAATCAAAGTTTTGTATTCTATGTTGACAGACACTAACAGGCCATCATGGCCTCTGGGGAGAAGATAACCCTGACGGATGCATTACAGAATGTTGATGTCCTGGATGAGCTACCCTTACCTGATCAGCAACCATGTATCGAGGCATTGTCTCTATCCATCCATTATCAAACCAACTTTGATACAAACTTTGAAGACCGGGCAGCATATGTTACTGGTGTAGCCAGATATATTGAAGAAGCTACAGTACATGCTGATTTGGTATGTTTCTTTTTTACTGAGTTCTTTCAGAGTCTGCAACGGCTTCACTGAATATGAAAAGTTAAATTGGCCATTTGAAATTAGTATTTGGCTCCTGAAATTTAAATTTAATACATTTTGAACCTCAGAATTCTGACTTAAGGCTTAATATAGAGCTCCAGATAGTGTCACTCTTTAAGGTTGTGTTTAGAACTTTAGGAAGTGAATGTCTCATTTCACCAAAATATTATCTTGAGCTGTTCTTATTTCCCCCCAAATTACATATGTTAATTGTGTTACATATCTACTATTTCAGAACAAGTTACTTGAGGAAGGACAAGAATATGCTGTGATGATGTATACATGGAGGTGTTGCTCTCGAGCATTACCTCAGGTACATATAGTCTGTTATTATATTGATCAGGAGCCTACGATTTCCCAAAATTTACTGCACTAGGAAGAATGAACTTTTCTGCAGAAAATATTATAATAAAAAAAGAATTGACAAAGTTATGGTCATTTAAAGTTCCATAAGCTGAATTTTAACAACAGAACAATGTTTGAAACAAAGTTCTGCTGTAGGAATGTGTGACTGTGCTAAATCATAAAATGGTACCTGAACAGACTTGCAACTCATTTCAGGATTGGTCATTGTGCCTTAGTTAGTAGGACCCCCCTGATGTGTTATGATATTGACATAATGTGTAATCTCTCAATAAGGAAGCATTAGTGTGACCAGGAAGTGTTGTATAATTATCTGTGTGAGTCATGCACTTCATATAACTCTCATCATTCTGTAGTATCTAGAATCCAGAGCAACAGAATTTTTCAGATAACGTTTATTGGGAATTTCTTAAGCTAACATTTAATTTGAAGTAAAGAAAAAGTCCCCACTTCTTTGTATTTATAATACATATGTTTTCTATTGTTTGAAATTATATTTGTTGAAAACATTTGAATACTCAATGTACACTCTACAGTCAACACCAAACCAGTTACCTGGTCCTCAACTTTGGTCAAACCTCTTGCACAGAATATATCAATTTCTGCAAGAATTTAAAGACAGTTGTGCCTTACCGACATGGGGCATTCATAAATTGTTTCTTTTTGATAATTTACTTTCAGATAAAAAGTAATGAGCAAGAGAATAGAGTGGAGATTTATCATAAAATTGTTGAAGTTTTAGATCCTCAAGTATCTAAACTCCGGAACTTTATGTACTTTCAAGTGAGTATGGTCCAGTTATTGTCCATAGCTAAAGCCTAGGTACCACTGAGGAATTCCTCATCAGAGATGTTCTCCCAATACCTATCGATTTATCACGATTCCTTCCTATATCACAAATTGTTTTATGACTTCCCCAAAGCTTTCCCTAGACCACAATGGACCTGTTCCCGATGTCCTGATAGCTCATTAATTTTAATCGGGAGGTCTCCACAAGCCAAAGCTGTCAGCGATTTCACTGACTACTCAGAGCTTTACCACCTACTGCTTTTTTCAAACTGAACCAGTTTGAACAAGTGCAATGTTTAAAATAATAAGGAATTAATGGTTGAACGACACATATACAAACAAACCACATTTTATGCTCCTAAGTAACACTGACTACTTTGTCACGATTACTGTCTACATTAAAACTTTTAGAGAGCCCTGCTATTATTCCTCAATCCATAGCTTACTGACCTTCACTTATACTTGCCTCCAATCTCGTAGATAACCTCAATCTAAGTGAATTCTCTGCTAAAATATTGTCGCACATCTTTGAGACTAAATTTGATATTGTGGTTCTGGTATTAGTACCGTATTACTCGGCAATTTTTCAAAGAATTTACAAGTCGCATAGGTTATTAAGTAAAAGAACTAGTATTCCTTAGATTCAGTGTTAATTCAAGCAATTACCTTCTACTGAACATGTAGTATAAACTCATGGGTAAAAGTTTTCAGCCCAAATACTGATTTCAGTATGTTTAGCAATAATTGCACTATGTAATCATATATGAAAAACACCTAGATCAGTAAGTTGACAAGAAGTTTTCAGTATTTTGAAAATTGTGAACTTTTACCCATTTAAACTAGTACATGCATCACCGTGTTGATTTACATGTATATTGTACAATTTCTTTAGAGGAGAGCCATAGAACGATTTTGTGGTGAAGTGAAGAGACTGTGTCATAAAGAGAAGAAAAATGATTTTGTATCCGAAGCTTATCTGCTTACATTGGGAAAATTTGTTAACATGTTTGCTGTGCTTGATGAACTTAAAAACATGAAATCCAGTGTGAAAAATGACTACTCTGCATATAGGAGGTAATGTTGGTGTGTTGTTAAAGCATGGTAACAACATTTCTAGAGTAACCATGCCATACTAGTGTAATCAGTATTTGTTGAAACAAACACTGATTATGTTAGTATTGCACTTATTATCTGACTTGTCTATATTTTCTGTGTTTACATCTACATCATTGAGAGTTAGTTCCTTTGTTTAATGATGGTTGCTATTAGGACAAGGTGTGTTGATTATATGTATGTAGCATCTGCTGACTTTCAAGTTTGGCTCTCTTTGCTAAGTTTTAGAGATTTCCAAATTTTTTATTTTAAACAACATGTTTTTGGTGATTTGCAAACGTTTATGCTCGTTTGAAGTCTGTTTTGTCTATTTAAAAAAAATTGACTTACTAAAAATAAAATTGTGAACCTACACAGTAATATTTTTAGCCATACAAAATGTATGTAAGTTATTCTGTTTTAAGAAGTGTGAATGTCCTAATGAAAACAGCTGTCATCATGTTACCTTGGAAACAAACTCAATTGATGTAAACTTTGTAATGTGGGTTCATAATGTATTTGTTTTCAAATTCTGTTTGTGTATTTAAAACCTCAAATGTTTACCATATTTTCTGCAGCAAAGTTAGGATTTAGAACTTCAACACTTGTTCAAATCCTTTATTTTTCGAAAAAATAAAAAACTTGTATGAATTAGTGTTAGCGTATGGTATGCTGCTTTACCATTTATAAAATTTCTGTATAAGTTATATGACAGAAACTGTCACAACTTGTCCCATACAACCAGACTGCTAATTTCTCAGAACTGCTCACAGAGACAATGTTGCTGCAGTTTCCAGCATCTAATGAAAACAAAGGCATTATGAATCACATATGTTTAACACACAGGTAATTGTATCCATGAAACAGGGTAAAAAAAATTTTTATTTTATAAAATTTATAAAAAATATTTTTTTTACTCTTTATCAATGATGCAGTTACCTGTGGTTTAACATACAAATTGTAACATATTTTTCATGCATGTTTATTGGTGATATTTTTCCTCAGATAAAACTCATTGATGCAATTGAAGGACAGTTCAGACTATTATGTCATAAACGTAAGAAATCAGACTTCCGGTCCTCGTCACAGCGATTGATTTTGGCGAGATTGTTGAATATGGTGAATGAATTAAACGAGATGTTGACACGTAAATCGTCTATAAAAAATGATTACTCTTCGTATAGGAGGTAGAAAAGATGCCCATGTATATAAAGCACCGAGGTCCCTTGCATATTATTATATTACTTGTACTGTAAAATCACATATTTTTGTGGGTATTAAATTTCATGGCTTTTGATAAAAATATCTTTTCGTGGGGTCATAAATTTGTGGATTACAGAACATGAAAGGGTAAACCCTTGTTTAAATTTGAGAGGTCAATTAGTCATGGGAATTAGATTTTGTGGTCTGAGTTCAACAATGAAATCGACAAAAATTTGACTCCCACAAAAATAATGATTTTACAGTATACTATCGATTATGTACATCCCATAATGCACTTGTTTCCAGAAATCAATGAAGTTGTTTCAGTTACATTTATCCTATTATGAATATTGAACAGCAATAAAAAGTAACTGAAATCTCTCCTATCCAAATTGCAACCGTTGTGTTTCATATAGCAACCATTACTAAGTCAAGATTAAGACTCTCCTACTATAGTGCACAACTATGTTTCCATTTATTTTCAACATGTCCTCTATATTATAAATGTTGAAATCAACACATATCACCAAACTGACCTATACTGTCCTTACACAGTACCTGGTACCATTATATAGAGGATCTTGCATGAGTGCTCATTACATACGAGTTTTATTAAACGAGTGGACAAAATGATATAAAGCCTAGTGTCATATTGTTTTTGTCGACGAGTTTAATAAAACTCGTATGTAATGAGCACGAATGTAAGATTCTATTTATCACATAACCTTAGAAAACGCTCAATATTGTTCAGAAGGATGTTGTGAGCTGCATATGGTTCAGCCAAAATTTAGCGGTACAGTGAGCGCGACGTCATGGTGACGTTGATATTATTCTGACGTCAGTGACGGATCAATGCATGGATTGGCTAACGTCACGTCAAGCTAATTTAAATATTTATTGCACGGTCTGGGAGTGCCGAACGATATTTACGTCACGGCTTTACGGCACTCCTGGACCACAGGTTATGTGATAAATGCACATTTCCTCCTTTATTATGCCCTCCATCTTTGATGAGGGAGTATATTGCTTTGCACATGTCGGTCGGTCCGTCGGTAGACCAATTGGTTTCAGTTCAATAACTCAAGAACGCTTTGCACTAAGATCTTCAAACTTTGCATGGAGGTTGGTCATTATCAGTAGGTGACCCATATTTATTTTGAGGTCAAAGGTCAAGGTCACTGTGACCTTTACCATTTCTGACTATTGGGCTGCCATAGGGGCTGCGCATACATGTTTTACAAACATCTCTTGTTTTATAGCTGATTTACCCTACTGATGAAAGACTGGTCACTTAGTAAAAATACTATTCATACACATTACAGTGTAGTTCTCATGTAACAAATGCTTAATAAGTCAAGTACTTGCATATCAATTATTTTCCAATGTAATGAAACATCCACTTTAAGTATTTGTTTGTAATTAACATCATTACTTTTATTATTTAATATACATGATTGTCGCATTTTTTCTGCTCTGCAAAAGCTTACATTTGAATGGTATTGTTAGTCTTTCAACATTATTTATGTTCTTGTGTTTAAGAAAATTCATTTCAAAAGCAATATCTTTGGACTTGATTAATAAAACCGTAGAAAACCTAGTGAACCCTCCTGAGCATCAATGATTGTCTTGGTTTGCTCTTTGACTATTGGTTGGATTTCAATTGAGTTTCACCTGGTTGAAGTGAGGTTGTTGCTAAAGAAAGGGTCTCTTTGTTTAGGTGATGCTCTGTACTGGTATGTAACATTAATGATTATATTTTAGAGCTGCTCAGTTTTTGAAAGTAATGGCAGATCCGGCAACACTGGAGGAATCACAGAATCTATCAATGTTCCTGGCCACGCAGAATAAGATACGAGACACATTGAAGACGACACTGCTGACGATACCAGGATACGAGGACTTGTTGGCTGACATCATCAATATATGTGTACACATGTATGAACATAAGATGTACCTAGAACCCAGTGAGAAGTATATGCTGGTCAAGGTAGGGATACCTACAGTGGTTTTTCTCCTTATATAACAGAGGTCTGTAAAACGCCCCTTCCCAATTGAAAATTTCTTGAAAATCGTGCAGTTTTCCCAAAAACCCAAATTTATTCCTACTTTTTTGTTCCCCAAAACAGGAAATACACCAATATTACCCCCCCAAAATTTAGAGTCTAAGGCCCCTTTCCAAAATGACAAGAAAAAGCCCTGACCTCTGTCGAGATTTGCTGGCTTATAATGATTAGGTCGTAAGAGCTTCTTACGATCTGATGAGACCCACATGTATTTGAAATCTGCATCACAAGACGCTTCTTTTGAGCCTATTTTCATGAAAATCGGTAAAGGTCATGTTGACCAAACTGAAGTTGAAAAAGCTTGTTTTTCCATATGCAAAGAGAAGTTTTCAGACAGTTTGTTCTTGTTTTCTTATTATTGCTTCTCATTTCAATGAGCGAATTGTCTATGAACTGTCATTGTTGACATGCTTTTGCACAATTGAACAAAAGTTAAGAATTTATAGAAGATACTTTCTGAGGTAATTCCAACAATGATATTTGTCGTATAATGTGCAAAATTAGGGAAACTTCTGTAAACCAATTTACTTTCGCAAATACTAACTTTCGCGTTTTGCTGATCGTCTGCATATTTGTGACTACAAACTTTCGCGTTTTTAAGTTTCCCCACAATGTCCATATGAATGTTTTTAGCACTTGCGCAAAATAATTTCTTGGTTTACAGTATTATATACTTCTATTTGTGCAGGTGATGGCATTTGGTATATTCATGATGGACAATGCAGAGAACAGTGTGTATAAGATGGATCAAAAAAAGAAAATCAGCATCTCAAAAATTGATAAAATTCTAAAGGTAAGTTTTCATTACGGTACTTTTATAGGAGAAGAGACAGGAAGTCCTCCAGGGAAGTCAATGCAGATACCCTGGTTCGTTCTTCCAATATGACTGATTGCATTATGTGACTAGTAAAAAGATGATAGTAAATCAGACAGGGAAGGCAGCACTCTATTTAACCAACCATGCACAGAAAACATAAAAACATCACATACCAGAATTACACAACACAATGCCCAAAACATAACTGAATGAGAAAATGAACTTAACCGCTGAAAGCCCCAGTTTCAGCTGCCAAAACATCGAAAGCCCAAGTCCCAGCTGTCAAAAAGCTGAATGCCCTAGTTCCAGCAATAAAAACCTTGAATGACAAAGCTTTAGCTGTAAAAAGGGGGCTGAACTACCTAGTTTCAGCTGTCGAAAAGCTGTATAAAACATCCATGTTTCCTGTTTCCATGTGAGCTTGACAATGGATGTACTAAAGTAGGATTGAATTATGAACAATACATAAACTACATGATGTGAAATGATATGTATCTCTCTATTACAGACGCTGGAGATAGTGCCTCTATATGGAGATATGCAGGTACCTCCGTTTCAGTATATCAAGAATAGTACAAACTATGACTCATCAAAATGGCCGAACTGTGAATCTAGTCAAGTCAGCCCACAGTCTAACATTCTTGCCAATCTAGAACCAATCCGTGAAGATCATATGTCGTACATTAGTCAGCTGTCCAGACATAGTAATGAGGTAAGCTGTATTCGTAGTACCTATATTACTTGTAGTTAGAGCTGTCATTGATACAACCCAAGGCATATTGACCATTCAAATATATCGGAAGACATGCATCGACGATACATCTATATATTGATTTTTACTTATAAACCAACAAGAAACAGGCCCATCAGTCATGATTCACTTATTGAGCCATTCTACACTGAATATGTTGGGTATAGATTCAGCTTTTGAAAATAGCAACTTTGGTTTGAGTTAAGACCTGACCCTTTTTGACAATTTGTGAACTTATTTTAACAAAGAAAATGTTCTGTGCAGGAAAATTAGGATTTTTGGTGGTTCTATTCATTTATCCATGTATCGATATTTCAAAATATGAATCGATAATCGTTCAGCTAAACAATATCGTTGATACATTGATATGGTTTCTATCAATGACAGCTCTAGGTAAGCTTCTATCTGTATTCCAAGTACCTATATTACTTCTATCACAATAAGAACATAACTTCATTGTTGTAACTATAGATGTCTTGCCTGTGTTTCTATTTATGATTATTCTGAAATAAAGTAAACATAGAAAAGGTGCACCCGATGTAGGATTCGAACCAACAACCCCCAGTATTGTTAGTCTGTAGCTCTTCCAACTGACCTGGCCCTGTGTCTGTCATGAGTCAGTCTCCCCTATTAATACAGAAACTTGGTTTTTTGTCTACTAATATAATATCTGGTCCATTTATAATAAGTACCAGTAAGTTGTTGCTCATTTGGTTGATAAGTTTTGTATTGAGTAAATGTAAACTTGATAAGTATCATGAAATAAGACCATGTTTATTTTATTCTTGATGTCAGCATATTCTTGTTCACATTGTGTTAACACTACCGGTATTTAAATGAAATTCGTGTTCATAACTATCTACAAATGATAAGGTCATTGTAATAAACCTGTCTGCAAATACCATCAATTTTACCAACCATCAAACTGTTCAATGATATGTTCATGGTGACAACTTATCAACAAGGACAACCTTTTTACAGACAGGTATTAATTACTGTAAAACTATTTATTTTCGTGAAAACTAACTTTCACATTTTGCTGATTGTCGGCATATTCGCGACTACAAATTTTCGTGTTTTTAAGTTTCCAGCAATGTCCATATTGAAATGTTATGTAGCACTTTTGCAGCGACTTAATTTTGTGAAATTCTACCACTTGCAAACTCTGGGAAACTAAATCGTGTGAAATAATTTCATTGTTTACAGTATATGTAGGAATGTCCATTATTTCCATTTATTTAATGTCGCGGAGTTCGTGAGTGGTAGAATTTAGTGAAATTTAGTCGCCGTGAAAGTGTTAAAAACATTAATATGGACATTGCGGAAAACTTAAAAAAGCCAAAATTTGTAGTCGCGAATAAGTTGTTAGTATTTGCGGAAGTAAATTTGTTTACAGTATAAAGGTATATTGTTGAAGATGGCTTGTATTTGCAGCATGTAATTGTCAAACATATGGCATCTGATGAATCAGAGGTAATTGCTTGCACAGACACACACAGACAGACAAACTGACAGATTAACCAACTGATCCACCAACAAACTGACTGACAGATTAACCAAATGAGCGACCAACAAACTGACTGACAGATTAACCAAATGACCGACCAACAAACTGACTGACAGATAAACCAAATGACCGACCAACAAACTGACTGACAGATAAACCAAATGACTGACCAACAAACTGACTGGCAGATAAACCAAATGACCGACCAACAAACTGACTGACAGATTAACTAAATGACCAACCAACAAACTGACTGACAGATAAACCAAATGACCGACCAACAAACTGACTGACAGATAAACCAAATGACTGACCAACAAACTGACTGACAGATAAACCAAATGACCAACCAACAAACTGACTGACAGATTAACCAAATGACCAACCAACAAACTGACTGACAGATTAACCAAATGACCGACAAACAAACTGACTGACAGATTAACCAAATGACTAACCAACAAACTGACTGACAGATTAACCAAATGACCAACCAACAAACTGACTGACAGATTAACCAAATGACCGACAAACAAACTGACTGACAGATTAACCAAATGACCAACCAACAAACTGACTGACAGATTAACCAAATGACCAACCAAATGAACCAACAAATGGCTTATACACATACGGTCATCTTTTTGGGCTGATCATGCACTATGTTTTGGTTGAATTATTGCAAACTTCTTTTAATGCAAAGTTGTAGCAAGTTATGAAAGTAAATATAAACATGCAACACATATTTGAAATGTCACATGCACTTTGCGTTACTGTAAACCTAGAAATTATTTTGCGTGATTTAGATTTTGCAGAGTTCATGTGTGGTATAATTTATAATTTTACAAAATTAAGTCGCTGCGAAAGTGCTTAAAACATAAATATGGACATTACAGGAAACTTAAAAACACGAAAGTGTGTAGTCGCGAATAAACCGATAATCAGCAAAAGGTAAAAGTAAATAGGTTTACAGTAATGATTTTATCTAAAACCCTTAAACATATTATTTCAATATTCTTATGATTGATATGTAAGTAACAAAAATAGTGGCTGGCCATCAGAAACTGATATTTATACCCCCAGATACATAGTATATGGGGGCTATATTTGAGTCATGCTTAAGGTTGGTTGGTCAGTTCGTCTGTTGGTTGGTCCGTTCAAAATTTTTTCCTCGCTATTTCTCGGTTTCTCAGATTTCAAAGAACCTTTGCATGAATGATTAGTACCAAGTCTAGTTTTGTATATCCTCGGTACACGTTGGTCGGATCAATTTTAAGGGAGTTATGGCCCTTTGTTTATAAATTTTGTCTACACTTTTCCATTGTTACCATTGGTTGGATTTCAATGAATTTTGCTTGAATGATCAGTACTAAGTCAAGTTGTTTGTCAGAGCACATTGAAGTGTCGGTGCAAAGAAGTATCTGGGGGTATTCATCACATTCAGTCATATTTCTTGTTTGCTTTATACATGAACATACATGTATAAAGCAAACAAGAAATATAACTGAATGTTGGAGAGGGTCACTGTTTATGCAGGTTTGTGTGATAGCGATGTGTGTAAATGATCACACAGTTTCTACAATTTATCTTTTCCATTTAGTTTTTGCACCACACGCTATTTGGAATTTATTGAAAAATAATGCTGAAATTAGTTTGTGTGTTTGTGTGTTCGTATGGTTTAGTTTGTTTTTCTATTTGATAAAAAAACCATTTTAAAGCAATATTAACTGAAATTGTGTGTGGGTATGGTATTGTGATTATTGAACATTTTCAGAAAATAATTAGAATGTTTAACAAAGTACATGTACACTCTACTACACTCTGGCTGTACATTCAAGCATGTGTGAATGTTAAAAACAGTTATCTTTCTAAACTCATGATGAAACATTTTGATTTTGTTATTTACTTCTGTTTGTTTTTCTATTTTGATAAGATAGTCAAATGATGCACACATTGAAAAAAAGCAAACTAATATAGAAATCATATCTTATGAAAGTAATGTTGTCACATAAATACCGTGATCTCCCATGTGAGAACAAATAATAGAACAATGTCCTCCAACGTACGTGATAACAAATGCGTGACGTCACCCGCTGTTGGCGCGAAAACGTTAATAAATGTTGCCAGCTTAAGTTTGTTATTTCTGATGTTGTTTTGTCCCAAAAACTATAGATATGTAATAAAAAGAATCTGTCACTTTTTGTCTTTGAGATCAACATTTCTTAAACTCATCGCCAAAGGCTCGCTGTATAACCTGTGTTTTCTAGACTTGTTTAAGAAATGTTGATCTCCAAAGACAACTCATGACAGATCCTATATTTATTTTGCTGGTATGATGTGTAAATATAAGATAATAAAGTTCCTCAAAACAATCCTTCTTTTCCAAAACAATCCTTCTTTTCCATAGTTTTTGTGTTGTATAAAGTGATGCTAATATGTAAACTGTACTTAGTAAATTGTAATCTATTTTAACATTGATGCAAATAATGAAAAAATAGCAGAGGGGTCAGTTTCATAGAAACTGTATGAAGTCACAAAGTTCGCACAAGCCTTGAAAAGTCCTTAAATTTGGTTTCAACCTTGAAAAGTACTTAAATTAAGCGCTGCCTTGAAAAAATCTCTAATAGATACTTGCATTTAACTGAAAATCTTTAAATTCAGGCAAACAGCCTTAAATATTCATAGTATGGATGTTGTCAAAATGATGCATTGTCTGGTAAAAAAATAAAACTGCAAAATTTGAAGTATGTAAATGTATTGGTGGGAGAGTGAGACATGTTGTGCCAAGCAGAGTAGTCGTGATGACAATACTTTTCATGTAAATTCAGCACAAAGTCAAAATGGTACAATATTACCTTGGTAAATGTTTGAAAAAAATGACTTGGATATACAAATTCTACCTTTGAAAAAACCTTGAAAAGTCCTTGAATTTGGGCGTGAGAATTGTGTATGAACCATGGACTCTCAAACAGTATCGTTCATTTCAGGCAATAACTACAACCAGAGAGACACCTCGTACTGATGCTGAAAATAAAGATTTGTATGAACTGGCATTGAGAGGTTTACAGTTGCTGTCAGCGTGGACCCAACAAGTCATGGAACTTGTAAGTTTCCAAGATATATCATTATTATTATTATGCCCCCCCCCCCTATCTTTCATGAGGGGGTATATTGCTTTGCACATGTCTGTCTGTCTGTCAGTTGGTGGACCAAATGGTTTCGATTCGATCACACATGAACGCTTTGCCCTAGGATCTTCTAACTTTACAGGGAGGTTGGTTATCAACAGTAGATTTACGTGGCAGAACTCCAAACCATTGTATAACAGCCGGTATACTATGGCCTTTGAATATGTTTCTCCGATTCTAACATTATTTAAGCATGCAAGTGTTACTTTGCAGAGAATGTTGTTTACCTTACTTGTTTACCTGCATGACGTCATAAAAACGATGTGATGTCACTCTCATTATATATCAGACGTTATACAACTCTATATTTGTTTTTTGTCTGTATAGGCAAAATGGTCGATCATGTTAGAATATTGATTGTACCGTGTTTGTATTTTATGATTATTTCAGTATTCCTGGAAGTTGTTGAACCCAACAGATCCACATCAGAACAAAGATTGTCCACCAGATTCGGAGTCATATGAACGAGTAAGTTCCTAGTTCTGCTTCATCCTAGTTGTGTTTGAATAGTCAGTAGGCAAGGTTTGCACAGGCCTTGAAAAGTCCTTGAATTTGGTTTCAAGCTTGAAAAGTACTTAAATTAAGTGCCAAAATGGTACTTGAATTTAAGTGAAAAACCTTGAATGTAGGCTAATAGCCTTGAATATACATAGAAGTGTATGGATGTTGTCAAAATGACACATTATCTGCTTAAAAAATGATGCAGGTACACTCTAACAAAAAATGACTTTTTTCTTGAAAATTAAAAGTATGTTAATGTATTGTTGCGATTTTACCTTGGTATATCCTTGAAAAAAGCCTTGAAAATACAAATTCTACCTGGAAAACACCTTGAAAAGTCCTTGAATTTTTGGTGTGAGAAATGTGTACAAACCATGTCAAGGTTTGCACAGTCCCTGAAAAGTCCTTGAATTTGAGCTCAATCCTGAAAAAGTCCTTGAATTTGAGCTCAATCCTGAAAAAGTCCTTGAATTTTGGTGTAAGAATTGTGTATGAATCATGTGACTATATGTACTTTCAGTCGACACGGTATAACTACAGCAGTGATGAGAAGTTTGCTATAATAGAGGTGATTGCCATGATCAAAGGTCTACAGTTACTTATGTTACGCATGGAATCAGTATTTATGGATGCTATAAGACGACATATTTACGCTGAACTACAAGATTTCGTACAACTTGTCCTCCGAGATCCTGTCAGGAAAGCCATTAAAAAGAGAAATGATGTTATCAAAGTGTAAGTATTTTATAGCACAGAGAATTTGACCTGATCCTGATTTTCTGTGGCCTCCGTAGCTCAGTGGTTAGCTCGCTTGCAGTCTTATCTGGCGTTCAAATACGGGCGGAGGCACACATATGCCTGCCATGTTTCAGCAGAAAGTTGACTGGCAAATAAAGGCTATTCTCGACATTTATGCATGAAATTCAATATATTTTAAGGTTCTTGCAGTGAATATATAAATTTCCAAAAGCAAATTGTGCAATATCGGTCCTTAAGATTTGTGTTTGAGTTACACCTCGAACGTCTTCGAGATACTTCCTGCTTATGAAAACATACAACCAGGATTATAAATATTGACAATATACCAGCTGCTAAATGATGCTAATTGAAGGTCAAGATTTGTGTCAAATTCTCCGTACTATACTACTTTGAACATGTAATTTGTTACGCACAATGTATAGGTTTTCATGGTTTACAAAGTACATTGCAATAACAAAACATGATCAAATATAATTGGAACATGACAGAATTTTTTGCCTATATAGACAAAGAACAAACAGCCTTACAATTCCTGTCCAGTCTATAACCTTTTAATGCCTGGTCTGAATTGTACGAAACTGATAACCAATGTGAGACACAGGGTCGACCAGCAGAACCAAGTTCCAACCAAGCAGGTAACATGCGGTCAAGGTCACAGTTCTCAATCCATTAACATGTGGGGATTATAGCCGTCTTTTGGGCTGCATTGTTATAATTATAATTGATCATGTGTAATTACTTACCCACATTAATAGGCCAAACATATATTATATTCTAATTAAGCTTGTTATGTATATTTTAGTATTGTTATGGCAGTAAGAAATACATGCGTAGACTGGTTACGTGGTGTAGAGCCGCACGAGGATCCCGCTATGAAAGGAAAGAAGGATCCTGACGAAGGATTCGCTATAAAAGTGCCACGTAGAAATGTTGGACCTTCAACTACACAGGTACATTTTAGAATAATCAATTTAGGTCTAAATTCAAGGGTTGGTGGCAAGACTGTTGTAACTGCATATTATTAAAGAAGGACATACTACAGTCTTGCAGGCAACCCTCATCTTATGAATTTTTACGTGTACAGGGCAAAGCATCTTAACAGTTTCTAAGTCAACAGGAACCTCTCCTGGACTATTAGATCTTGTTATGCCTTCTCTAGGTAAATCAGGGTCTCTACTGGACCTCAGAATGTTATAGCCATCTTTTTTGGAGAAACTGCCAAATTGAAGCTGAATTACTGAAATTTGGTCGTATTTTAATAAAATTCTTGTAGCCATTTTCAACAATTTGTAGCCATTTTCAAAAATGTGTTGCTGTTTGCAAATATTTCTAGCCATTTTCAAAATCTGTAGCCAAGTCCTTGAACTTATAGCATTTGACTACATTGGCAAATGGTAGAGGCCCTGTAAATGGAGTATGTCTCATGAAAGATTCTATTGGTATTTAATGTTATTAGGTACAAACAAATTTGAAAAATTTTGAGTCTGGGGTGCTTATGCTGAAATATTACTTTGTTTGGGGGGTTAGTTAAACTAATATTTACTGATACCAAGGTATTTCTTACTTATGCATCAGTCAATTGAAACCACGGCCCTCGCCCAACCCCGAGGAAGGGCAGGGGATAGCAGGGGAACAGTCCTGTGATTTAACCTTTCTGATGTCCCCACACTGCCATGTGAGTGCGGGGCTTTTGAGTCCCACAAAACAAATAGCAGGAAAATATTACCATAACTATATGAGATATAGGGCGGGGCAATTTGCAGGGGTTTACCATCTGCATGGCCCTGGGGGTTCAGGGATTTTACCAGGGGTTTGAAAAGGCAAAAGTAAAAATCCCTGCCCTTCCTTGGGGTTGGCAGGCCGTGGTTTCAATTGAATGGTGCATTACCACAGGTCTCTCACTGTTAGACTAACTGTATGGTTAAATGATTCCAGCTACATTGCAGTTGTCTGACAAAATTGGCATAATGTTTGTGTTCTGATGGAACTGTAAAGTTAGAAATTATTGCGAGGGATTATTTTTTAAATATAATCAGAAACCAATAATCACTACACAGTATACAAAACGATACATGAACAGTAATACTAATCATCTACTGATACCATGTGTTTCAGTTATATATGGTACGAACCATGTTAGAATCACTGATAGCAGAAAAGAATACCGGAGGAAAGAAAACTCTCAGAAAGGATATCGACTACCAACATTTTCTAGCCATTGACAATTTTCACAAAAACTCGTATTTTTGGTCCTATGTGTTGAACTTCAATGGTAAATGTTTGCCCTGCATGTTGTATGCTGGATGTTCATTGGAGATGTTGTTTATTGTAAATCACTTAATTTTCACGTAACGTTTATTTCGCGATTTTTCCGAAAATTTCAAAACAAAAAATTCTGCGAGAATGTTGAATTCGGGTCATTGACAATGTCCAATTCCCGACTTTGTATGTGAAAATTTTGCAAATATTAGCAAAAATAAAACACTCGCGAAAAAAAAGAGATTTACAGTAGTTATTGTTTGCATGCCTTTAATCTCTGGCTTTCAGCTGATATCTCTCACCCACTTTCTTCTACCGGGGGATACATCCTGTATGACAGACTAGTTACCTTCTATCGTTGTCATGGATATGTTTTCATTTCTTTGTTACCCTAATTAAGATTACAGAGTCATAAAACTTCACAAAGTAACTTCTGCTCCTATCACTAGTCAGTATTACAATCAGTATGTTCTAAAAGGAAAATCTCAATGGAAAAGTACCATAACTTAATGGAGAAAAGTACCATCAATGGAAAAGTACCATTTCTCACTGGAAAAGTACCATTTCTCTCTGGAAAAGTACCATTTCTCTCTGGAAAAGTACCATTTCTCTCTGGAAAAGTACCATTTCTCATTGGAAAAGTACCATTTCTCATTGGAAAAGTATCATTTCTCTATTGAAAAGTATCATTTATCCATGGAAAAGTACCATTAAGTTATTGGAAACATCTTTTAGACTGTTATTTTTGTATGTGCTAAGAATAATTGTTTCATGTATTTTAATTTATTTTTTTATAGAAATAGTCTGTATTTAGCTGTGTTTTCAAACAGTGAAATATTGTTTATAATGTAGAAGCGTAGTTACGTTGTCAGATAAAGGCTTTATAACTCTGTATATCTATACCTGTGTTAACTTTTTCACTTTCTCGTATGAGTGTTTAATTGCATGAACATTTTAGTTGTAGTTTAAGCCTAAGTCCCACTGAGGAATTTCCACGTTTGCGATGTTCTCCAAATTTCTTTCGATACCATCTGATTCATCACAATTTCTTCCAATACCACAAAATGTCTCCTGACTTCCCCCAAGCATCCCCATAGGCCATGAGGAACCTGTTCCTGATGTCCAGATAGCTCATTAATGTTAATCGGTGTACATCGCCGAGGCAAAAAATGCTCAGTGGGTCCTAGGCTTTAACTTTTTCACTCTCTCAGTATGTTTGTTAGTTGCATGAAAATTTCAGTTATAGTTTAGATATTGTTCTAGCAATATTTTAGCTGTGTAATTCCGGTGTACCAATATTTTGCACAAGTTACGGTACCACGCCAAAAGTAAATCCAACAATAATGAAACTTTCTTTGAAAAAGTGTACTCACTTTTGGCATGGTGCTGTAGCATGAAGCTAATGTGTACTATATATTATCAACTCTCAGATGTTTTTCTTGATGTTCTTTCATTGGACTTTTAAATAATTTGTGTGCAGTTAACACAATCTATGATTCATATATTATATAACTGTAAAAAACACATAGTTTCGTGGGTATTAAATTTAGTGGATTTTGAAAAAAATGTATTTTCGTGGCTTCGTAAATTCGGGGATCACATAACATGAAATAATAAACCCATGTTCGACATTTGAGAGGTTGATTACTCGTCGGGATTAGATTTTGTGGTCGAGTGCAACAACGAAATCAATGAAAATTCAAATCCCTTGAAAAATAATGAGTTTACAGTATTTGGACAACACTTGCTAGAACAATATTACAAATTCAGTTCCCTTCTTTTTAAACTCTTATTCAGGGTTCCCGCATCAAGGAAAAATTCACTTTCGTTGATGTGTTGTAACCCCTTTTTAGCTCCACTATTCGAACAGTGAACATTTCTACCAGAGTACATACACATATCGCGTATAAATCTAGCTTGACAATTTTCACCTATATCCACATTAATTTTATAGATCTAGTAATTGTGCTCGATTATAGATTTACTGTGTACAATGCCTGAAATTCTCATTGGTCTTAGTTATATACATAGTGTTCATTAACTGGATTCTCAATGTTTGAAATGAATACAAATTTGAAATGTCAAGCCACCTCAAAATTCTTTGTCACTGCTTTTGTTTGTAGCTCACTTGGCACAATGTGATACAGTCAGCTTTTGTGATTGCTTTTTGTTCGTCGACTGTTCACAATTTCTTGTGAGCACACTTGAGGCCACACTTCTTCATGCCCAATCTTCATGAAACTTAGTTAGAATGTTTGTCATTATAAATCTAGGCCAAGCTTAAACAGTACTACTAGATTTTATCACATGTACTTAATTGAGCGAAAAATCTTTTCCATTTGGTGCGCAGCAAAAGCAATGTTTCTCATGTGAGCGATACTGGGACTTCATAGTTGTCTTGTTATTTAACCTCAATAGAACATCAACTCCATAGGAAGACAAGTTTTTGCAGGTCCACATTGCAGTCTTATTATAAGGGGTGTCAATATTCCTGATTTATCCGGAATTCCGGATTTGTCTATCCTGAAAGAGCTATGATTCCTGACCAAAATAAAAGTTATTTGATGAAAATATCTCAAGAAATGGCTAAGTTATGGTCAATTTAATCTTCTATGAAGGATTTTATACAATACAAACTGAGTTAATTATGGTAACAATGTGGTTGAAGGCCTCTTGTTTGGCAAAAATTGTCAGCCGCATATGAGTTTCAGGATTTTTAATTCGACTCTGTTGGCACCACTGTAATAAATATTATTGAGGTACTGTACCGACTGGAATTCAAACATTGAGAAGCATGTTATTGAACACCGTGTAGCTAAATCTTTTCTTTTGATGCTGTTTAATCCCTCCCTGCATGTTGTAATGTATTTATTAGTCTTGTTTTAGTATTCCATCTTGTGTTTGCATGGGTATTTACAGTTGTATATGGTACGTACGATGCTTGAGTCCCTTATTGGCGATAAAAATGCCGGAGGAAAGAAGACCCTGAGAAAGGAGCTTGATTTGAAAGATTTTACTTCTATCGACAATTTTCACAAACATACATTTTACTGGAGTTATCTATTGAATCTGAATGGTAATATAGAATATTTGCATGATTATGATAATTATTCAGTCAATTTCACAATTATCACATACTAAATTTCTCTCTGGTTGGAAGCTGTCTGCAAAAATGACGACATTTGTTCATTAGGTACTGAAATAAATAGAAATTGAACTCGAAGAGTGGCAACTTCGTGATGCAAAAGTTGCATCACCAGAACGAAAGGAAAACGGACAAACAACAGTTCCTGTCAACAGCAAGATGTTGAACCTTTCGGGTTTTCTAACAAAATTCTGTTTTTTTTACGTCCCTCGTACATATATGCGCACAGCTGTATTGTAACTCTTCCATGTAGGTTCCTCACCACAACCTCCTACCTGTACTTCATTATGCCCCCATCTTTGATGAGGGGGTATATTGCTTTGCACATGTCTGTATGTCGGTCGGTCTGTCATATAAAATGGTTTCTGTTCAATAACTCAAGAACGCTTTGACCTAGGATCTTCAAACTTTACATGGAGGTTAACAGCAGTTGACCCCTATTGATTTTGTAGTCAGTAGGTCAAAGGTCAAGGTCACTGCGACCTTCACCATTTATGACTATCGGGCTGCCATGGGGCATACATGTTCTTCAACATCTGTTGTTCTCAATTATTATTAACAGACTTAATGTCTTAGAATGCTCTTAGTTGCTACCAAGTTGTCACATTTACTATTTTATGTCTAAAAATTGTTCTGTAAATAGTTTTATGGATTGTTTTAACTTTATACATCATAAAGGTGTATTTTTGTGAATGTTGTCTGTTTCAATTTGCTGTGGTTTTGTGTTGCCATATAGTAGTAGTTTTTTGACTTTGTATGGAATGCTAATAGGCTTAAGATATTGTCAAAATGATACATTATTTGTGCATACAAAATGAAACTGAAACACTGTTTTTTTTTCAAATTAAAAGTATGTATATGTATTGGTGGCAGAGAGACATGTTTTACTGAAGCAATAGTTGTGACGACAATAATTTTCATGTTAATCCAGCACAAAGTCAAAGTTGTACAATTTTACCTTGGTAAATGTTTGGGAAAATGCCTTGAATGTACAAACTCTACCTTGAAAAAAACTTTAAAAGTCCTTGATTTTGGGTTAGAGAATTCTGTATGAACCATGTGTGCCCTCAGAAAGTTCATTCACCCTCTTCAGGTTATCTGATTTGCTTCAATTGACTAACACCTAAGTAAAATTTACCAATGTTCTTGCAGTTAAATAATAACATAGTGTCAGCCAAATAAGAAAATGATAAAAAACAATCATAATGAAAATCATGAGGAAAACAACATTATCCATGAATCCCTGAAAAATCAAAGTACAGACACCCACCCAAGTGTGTTAATTTTACTTAACGTGTTAGTCAATTGGAGCAATTGGCAGCGTCATACCGAAGACAAAATAAAAAAGGTACCAGTAATTCCCTTGCTAGACGCTCAGCAAAAAAGGGGAAACTTGCTTCTCTTCTCTCATACCCTCGTGGCGATGGATAACCTCAGGAATGAGGTGTCCAGAGTGATTAATATAAGTTGAAAAGCTTGTTTCACAATCAACCTTTAATAAATTGGTATAAATCAACCTTTAATTGGAGCAAATCCTATATTTTGAGGAGTGTGAAGGAACTTTCGGAGAGCATTGTATTTGATTTGTTATACCATCTTTCCCTACAGAATCTCTACACAATAGCTGTAACCTGTCACAGTTATGGTACCGTGAGTTCTTCCTAGAGATGACTATGGGTAGTCGAATACAGGTAAAGTGACCTTATAGTTTCATTCAGTCTTAAGCCGAGTTTCCATGGAGGATATTATTTCAGAGCTGATTTTTTCGGCACATAATAACGCTTCGAAAAATGTGTTAAAGGAATTGACAACATGCAATATAGAGTGAAATGAAATATATTTATTCGGTGCGTGTTACGTGCCGAATATATACGCGCCGAAAATGCGTAGGTTTTACGCTTCATGGAAACCGGGCTTTATTTATTGTTCATCTACACATTTCATGACACCAGGTTTGAATCTATCAGATTAATTTTGTTTCCATTTCTCAATCTTTCTTATCATTATGCCTCAATTTCGAGGACTAGGTGCAGAACTATGGTAGTTACATATATAGTATATACCATACTTTCTCTACTTGTATTTCTCACTCGGGTATTCTTGTGTATGAAGTCACTAGAAATAGTGTATAAAATGACAGCACATAACAGCATTTTCGTACAATTTAACCACGGTAAATGTTTCGAAAGATGCCATGAAAATACCTATTCTACCTTGTAAAGTCCTTGAATTTAAGTGTGAGAATTTTGTTTGATCCATGATGTAACGCCTAGGTCTTCCCTAGTATACATTATCAATATGTCTAGATTATTGTGTGATTGTGATAAAACTGTTTATTGTAGTTCCCTATTGAGATGTCGATGCCTTGGATACTTACTGATCATGTCTTGGAAACCAAAGAACCTTCTATGATGGAGTAAGTCACTGATATATATCCTTATTTACATTACTTGTTTGACCTGCCTGTGTTTGTATACTCCGCTAAATATTGTCTGAAGTTTATGTAACAATATGCTCAATGTAACCAAAATATTTTGATAATTATTAAGATAGTTCAGGAACAATCACGATTCTTCTGACCCCAGTGGTTACACTTGCTTATTACTTTTGACTAAATGTAACCATTTTATTTAGGCAATATAACCCATGTTTTTAAGAGATAATGACCCTTCAAACCGAAATCTTGAGGGTCAAAATGAGGGTTTTGGAAACTTTAAGGGTCAAAACCTTTCTCCGTAGTCAAATGGAACCCCTGGACCCTCTTAAATTTGCTAAGGTTGTAAAATTGTTTTATTTCAGTGATCCGGGTACAATTCCAGGTTGTGGCAGGGTGAACCATGAAATTTTGATAACAATGTTGATTTTCCTTAATATTTGGAGAAGTTGCTGGTTCCTGGTTGAAGGGTTAGTTAGTACTGGTTTGGATACAGCCCAGGAAAACTATATAGATATGTGAATCACCGCCATACATAACTGAAAAATTGTTGAGAAATGATTTTCACCCCGAAGAAAAAAACACACCAATATGTGTATATTACTCTATTTTTCAGGTACATACTGTATTCGTTTGACCTGTACAATGACAGTGCACATAATGCCTTGATTTTATTCCATCAACAATTCCTCTATGATGAGATAGAAGCAGAGGTCAGTGGATATTCAGTACTTCATAAGTGGATATTCATACAGCATTTTAAGGAAATCTTAAATATTTTGACTTAACTTAAAAAATTGAGCTGCACATATTTCCCAAGAAACTAAAAATAACCCATGTTTTCTTTGTGATTATTGTAGCTCTTTACATAATGCTTTTAAACAATGTAAAAATTTGATAATCTTGACTTTCCTGTTTAGCTGATACAAAATTCTAATTTTTCGCTTAAGATGCTTTCTGAATACCAGCCCAATACTTCATGAGTGAATATTTACGCAGATTAAAAAGAAGCTAATTTAGAATAGTTGGCCAAATGCTGGAGGAACTGTATTAAGAATTTTGTAAATTTGCAAATATCACCACATCGCTAACTTATGAAATATGTCTACTCCAATAGCTTGTTATTTTTAAATCTTTTCATCATTATTTTATACAAAGGGACACTCGTTTAATAAAATTTTACTTAAAATCATTGCCATTGCAAAGTTAATTGATTAAAATTTATTGAAATTCTGTAAAATATGATCTGAAAATCACTTATTATTGTATTGTTTGTTTGTAGGTGAATCTCTGTTTTGATCAGTTTGTGTATAAACTCAGTGATCAGATATTTGCATACTACAAGCATCTGGCAGCCAGGTAAGATATTTAATACTACATCTGTCTATAGTATAGTGTAACTTTTCTAGAGCGGTCCATTACATCTTGAGCTACAATTTGTCTGCAATAGCACACTCATTTGAACATCAGTTTGAATTTAAACTGTCAATAGAGTTAATTAAAAATTTGATCAGTTGAGTAACACTCTCTCAAGGTGTGTCTATGTTGCTATGTAGCGACTGATATATAGAGGTTGCTATGGTTAGGTTCTAAAGTAGAGGTTGCTATGTACAGGTTGTTGTTGAGAGGTTGCTATTGAGAGTTGCATTGTAGTTTGTTTTGTAGTTAAGTATCTATCTCCATTACATAAAAAAGGCATATTACATAAATACTACGCTTGATCATTCTTTGTAAAACAAAGATAAAACTCATGTATTAAAAAGAACGTTTACTAAATTAAAAAATAATGCTGCTGTCTTTGGTATGACAAGAGTTTAAGCTGTTATATCCTGTATGAACTGTTCATAGTGCAATAAAGAGTCTAACTTCAGTTTTATCTTTTTTTTCAACGTTGCGACTGTTGCACTAAGAATGAATGATATGTATATTTACAACAAATGCCTATCAGTATAATTATGATTGTTTTCAGTATGATGTTAGATAAGCGGTTCCGTGCAGAGTGTGCTAACAATGGTATCAACATCAGCTATCCTGTCGCTAACAGATACGAGACTCTACTCAAACAGAGACACGTACAGTTACTCGGTCGTTCCATAGATCTGAATCGTCTGATTGGTCAGAGAATTAACGCCAATCTACAGAAATCTCTCGAGACGGCCATCTCGAGATTTGAAGCTGGTGACATTACAGGAATTATGGTTAGTATCTTAAAAAGTCATTTTACTTGCAAGTTTTCTCCGATAAAGCCACATTAGGCCTTAAACAGCTATTTTCAAAAAGCAATAACTTGGTAACCTATTTGAAGAGCCATGGCTTTTGAGCACTTAAGTTGAGTCCTAAAGGTGGAAAACACCATAAGATGGAAGAAAACAAAATAAAGCCTCCAGTAGGTTTGTAAGCAAAATAACGAAATGTAAACAATGAATGGATAATTTATAGTCTGAGGGGAGCAACTCTTGCAAAATTAGTATTTTATCATCCATACATTTTACTAAATATGGTTTTTGGCATTCTATATTGACAGACATAGCTAACATTATGTCGTCAATTATTGGTCATTTGAATATCTTAATTCCTTGTATTTACTGGATGACCGGAAAAAGTTTTGGGAGAGATGATAGGGCTTGAAAGAGCTATGGTATCCAACCAAAATAAATTTGATGAAAATATCTTAAGAAATGACAATATTATGGTCAATTACATGTGCTATGAAGGATTTTCTATGGAAACAATAAGATTAAAGGCCTCTTGTTCAGTAAAAATGGTCGGCGCAAATGCAACAAGAAATGTAAGTATTTTAAGCATTCAGTATGGCGTTGGTGTTACCTGATGAAGTTTTATGTATAGGTCAACTATCTAGTCCCCTAAGGGTTTCCGCAAATTGAAGAATAACCTATGTTTCCTTAGTGATTATAGTAGCTCTCGACATAATGCATCAAAACTATGTAATCAATTAATAATTTTAATTATATTATTTAGCTAATACACTTAAGGAAATTTTTCGATTTTGAGAAAATTAATAGTTTTCTACTAAGATGCTTTATATATACTGGCCCTGGTTTACTTGTATGAATGACAAACTCTATACCAACCATGAAACTGGAAGTTATAAATATGAATCAACAAACTGTACAGTATGCTGGTAGCTTATTTTATGAACTATTACAGGAACTGGATGGTCTGATAGATTGTAATAAGTTGACACACAAACTGCTAGCAAAGTTCCTCACACTCAATGAGTTTGATGCCATGATACGTGAAGCCAACCACAACGTATCGGCACCGTACGGTAGAACTACACTCCATGTATTCTGGGAACTCAACTACGATTTCCTGCCAAATTTCTGCTATAATGCTGCAACTAACAGGTATTGTAATGTGTCTTATGATTATTTATTGTGTAAACTCTTACTGATATTTTTGCCAAGTGTATATTTTCCTTTCACTGATTTATGGAGATCAGGCCCCAGTCTCAAGAAACATCTCAAGTAGAAATCTCTACTTCAATTGAGATTCTGCTCAAATCAAAATCTGAATTTGAGGTGAATATGAAGTTTGAGCTCTTCAAATTTAGTACAGTATTATTATCCTAATTTTGAGTCCAGCCCCCCCCCCCCCCACATTCAAAGATAAGAGGTGATATATATTTGTGATGATATTTAGCTCAGATTGCGTCCGTAGGGTCAATTTCATGGTACAGGCCCATCTTCATTTAGTCAGTTGATGAACCATCAGCAACTTTGCTACCTTATGCCTACCTGACTGGTAACAGACAAGATTACAGATTGAAGGGTCCACAATAAGCTACAATCCAGTTTCAAATTGAAGTTCACAAAACATAAACGTTTACAAAATAAGTTGGTACAGTCAGATCTCGATACAACGACACTGTTTGTTCCCGAACAAAATGTCGTTATAACGAATTTGTCATTATACTGAATTTCACTAGTGACGAGAAATTTGATTTGGAGATTGTTTCATACATATCAATTAATGATTAACATATAATTTATTATGACATAAAATTGACATAATCAGCAAAATCAGCAGTATGAAATTATCATAATTACATAAAATAATATTTAAAATAAAATACAATGTTTTGAGAGAGCTCCAAAATAAAGGGGGTCCGAATTTAAAGATGTCCGGATACTACTACAGTAAACTATAGCATCTAACGCTTTAGAGAATAATTTAGTGATTCCTTTTGTTACAAATTTTACACTATCGTCTTTAAGAATTGAGGAATTAATAAATCAAGTCGAGAAATCTCGATTAACTAACTAAAATACGAATAAATGCGATGACTTCGCTTATCTCCCTTGATTACGAATGCGCGAGCCGTAGCACACAAACTGAGATTCGGCTGTGAAAGGTTCCACTATTATAAAGAGAGCAATTAAGATGATTTTCACAAGTGTAATTACATAATTAGGCTCCTTGCTCAAATGGTGACTTTGTGAAGCCGATAAATAGCTCAGGTGTGAAAAATAGTCCATCGATAGTGTCAGTATATCGAGTATTAATTACTGTGTAAACAATCGATTCGTTCCCATCTTTTTGCTGTCGGTGTCGGTAAGTGAATATGTCATTATAACGGATACTATTAACGTTGTATAGAATCGGTCCCCACCAATTGGTGTCGTTATAACGAAATTGTCGGTATATCGGATGTCGTTGTAACGAGTCCCGACTGTATATTTACTCAGCTAAAAACAACATATTAAAGGTATTTTAACTTTTGTCTGACTGTGTTGACATGTCATGTAATTTTAAATTCAGAAAAACTGTCAATTTTTTTCAATGAAATTTGTACTTTGTGCACTTCAATTCGGCACCAAATGTATAATAAGTTATAAAAATATTTTGTTTTGGTGTTCATCACGCCAATTTCAGCAATTTAAATTACAAATATAATTTCTAAAAAATATTACTGTGTATATAACGACAACTTTTGCAAAAAAAAAATATTTATAATATTAATAATTATAACTAACTGCTTATATTAGGTTTGTGAAGACAAAGTTAGTGTTTGTTGAAGCCAGTCAGAGAGATAAACCACCCAATCCATCTCAACAATTTATCTGGGGAACCAAGGTAAGAATTATTTCTTTAACTTATAACAAGAGATGGGACCAAATACCCGAATATTCAGAAACCAGTCGCATATTCAAATCCAAAGTTCGTATTCGAATATTCAGATTTTATTATTCAACAAGTAGGTTTTATCAAGAATGGGAAAATAAAAAAAAGTTGTCAGTTTGGAAGATTATGGAAGAGGACATATGAATAAGATTTGGAGCAAGTATCGATCATTCGAATATATTCATTTCAAATATTTGTTTAGAGGTTGTTGCTCTACAGAGGTTAAATTTATAGTAAATAGTGACTTAGGGAAATTTTGAAGGTGTTGTTACACAGAGGTTGTTGCTGTACAGAGGGTGCTCTGGTGAGGTTGTACTATACTTTGTTACATGATTTCAGGCTCTAACGTCATCATTTAACACCATCTATAGTCAGTATGCAGGATTTGTAGGCCCGCCACATTTCCGTGTCATGTGTCGGTTGCTAGGTTACCAGGGTATCGCTGTCGTTGTTGAAGAATTGTTGAAGATTGTATCAGAGCAGGTAATGTAGCTTCATGACTTGTGTTGTCATCAACTTGTCTGTCTGTGTGTTCACTATTTGATAGTTCCAGGGGTCCTACAATACCGGAATAATCAGGAAATCCGGATTGCTGCACTGCAGAAAATAAAAGCTATTTGATGAAAAAATTCAAAGAATTAACAAAGTTATGGTCATTTGAAATTTCATAACGTGAATTTTTACAATAAAACAATGTTTGAACTGAGTTTTGGTGTAGGGATGTGTGTTTATGACGGCCCAAACCGACTTGTGACTTATTTTCAGGATTGGGCATTCTGCCTCAAAAGGACCCATGTAGTTCGTCCCCTAATGGTTTCAAACTGGGGGGACTACGTGTTTACCCTCCGTCCTTCAGCTATTCAATAAAAAATCTGGACCCCGCTATAACTCGAACAGCTTCCCAGCTAGGTCTATGAAACTTGGTTTGTGGGTAGTAGCCATTAAGGAGATTATGGATGTTCAAATATTACTTGATTCTGAAAAAATTGTGGTTGCTCTAGAGATGGAAATAAAGAAAATGGTCATCTCTTCAAACCTGTATTGCTTGCAATTCTTCTGTCACTTTGTCTTTCTACCAATTAAATGATGTAAACAATCTTAATAACTGAAAACTAATGTCATATGAATGTATATGAACTATTTGGATTGTTTTGTCTTTTACTACAAACTATTTTGTGTAAATACACATGTAAGAAAATTACAAGAAGTGGGGGCATCTATGTTTGTTATAAATGTTAATACGTGCAAAGCATAGCCTTTATTTGCCAGTCAGCTTTGTGCTGAAACAAGGCAGACAAATGTATGCCTCAACTGGGATTTTAACCCGGGTCGCCAGATTAGACTATTGAGCTACGGAGGCCACATTTGATTGATGGTTATTTTGTATCTATAACTACAGTTGAAGGGACCATTGATGAAGTACACAAATGCATTGATGACTGTAATGCCACAGAATTGTCGTCTGCTACGCTATGACTATGGATCACCAGGTATAAATGACCAAATTAGGTTTAAAATTACCCTTATATCATTCAATTACACACACGAGTAAAATATTTATAAACAAGATAAGTTCTCAAGATAAATGCTCGAAGTTCAGTTTATATATTTCGTCAGTTCGTAGGATTCAATAAAACTAGAAAATAGCTGACTTTTTGTACTGAGACATGAAATGTAAGTCTGTCTGGTAGTTGTACACAAAGACGATGGTGGTCGCGAAATTATGTTACATTTCATGCTACACTCAATGATTGGTTCAGTTTTGATACAGATATCTGGATATCCGTTCGGATAGGGAATCAAGTATCCGCATACTAATTTTGGTATCCATTGCCATCCTTAGTATAGACTTTCTGTATGGACTTGAAGGCATTTTGCGCAATAATCTATTTGAATTGTCTGTACATTTAGGTGTGATGTGATATAATGGTAATAGAAGGTTGAGAGTCATGTCAAACTCTCCATACTATTTAAGTATATGTACTAAAATTTGATAAAGTAGAGTTACAATTTGATTTCTTGGCATTCGTCTTATAGTCCAGCGAATTTGACACAACTCTCGACCTTCAATTAGGATAATTTAATAGCTGATATATTGTCTATATTTATAATCCTGGTTGTATGTTTTCATAAGCGGAAAGTATCACGAAGACGCTTGAGGTGTAATACCAACACAAACCCAAAGGACCGATATTGCACGATTAGCTTGCGGAAATTTATATATTCAACGCAAGAACCTTGTAATATATTCATGCATAAAGGTCAGGATCATGTCAAATTCTCTGTGCTATACATCATGTGTGTTGTTTGTATATTTAGGTGTGATGGGATATTACCAAGCCCAGCTATCAGAATTAATACAGTACCCAGATATGAGAACAGAAGTTTTCCAGATCTTCCGAGAAGTCGGCAATGCCATACTGTTCTGTATGCTGGTAGAACAAGCTTTGGTGAGTGAAAAATCTTGTTGCCATGGCAACTCTACATAGCAACAGCCTAAATATGTTTGCAAGAAATTTGTTTATTTATTGTTCAATTTTGAAGGGGCATGCCCAGAAACTTGTGTGTCTTGGTTTGCATACAACAAAATTGCGTTTATCGCTTGTAAAACCAATTTTTACCGAAAAGTCAAAGAAGAAATTGACTCTATAACGTGTGCTTCGATATTTTGTATATTGATTTGAATAATTGACAATGATATTAAGTTATTCTTGAAAAAAAAAATTTTTTAAACTAGCGGGATATTTCGTAACTTTTTTACAGGGTTTTCATAATTTGACTTACGTATTAAAATGATACCAATTTGATTGTTATTCGAGACACTTCAGTTCCAGGGCATGCCCCTTTAATGCTATCAAGGGAAACTTTTTCTGTAAATAGTATGACAGTCAATATTCCATGAAGTATGACCTTAAATTCAGATTCATAGGTTAAATTTAATAAGTTGTTGCCTTTTACAGAATAATGTGATTCGGTTGTCTTCATATGATTTTTAGACTGTTGACTTTTGGGACTTAAAGCAATAGTTAAAAAAATGTCCTTTCACAGTGTTTCATTTTGGTTTTTAGTCCTTCTATGTAAAAATAAAGTTTTTTTTTCAAAATTTGATAAGTCCCAAGCCAATTTTATGAGTCAGGAACTGGGTACTCACACCAAAATGAAACACTGCTTTCAAGTAACCTTGAATGTGTAGATTTATAACACACAATGACTGAGAGGAATGTACTAGATTACTAAGTTTGACAATATCTTCCACAGACGCAGGAAGAAGTATGTGATCTGAAACACGCAGCACCTTTCCAGAACATCATACCGAAACCATTTATTCCAACTAAAGGTAAGTATTCAGTTAGTGAAATCTGGAGCCTGTTGCGTAACCAAACCACTTCCATATAGCGCTATCGAGTGCTTTACTATGTCTATGCAATGTTCTGCTATTAGCAACAAGCGCTCACCTATAGAATATAAATTTTGCGCTTCGTCGTACATAGCGCTTTTTTAAAGCAAGCCGTTTCATAGCTTATCGCTATCAAGCACTCCTCAGTAGCGGTTTGAGTAGGCAACTGTAACAGTGCTTCATACGTATTTATTTAATGAAGCCCAATTATTAGGCTACCAGGAATTGAAATTGGTATTGTTCGAAAATATTAACCTGATTCTTACCTCCAGGCAAGAAAATATTGCGTGTGATATATCCACTTCTGGTAGAAGGTTGTGCTTGATTTGATGAATGTTTATAGTATAACTTTATAATCTCCGCTGATTTACCACCGGTGAAGCTGTTTGAACAAGTCCAATGTTTAAAATAATAAGAAATTAATGGTTGAATGACATGTAGCAAGCAAACAACATTTTACACACCAAAATATCACTGACCACTTGGTTATAATCACTGGCTTCATTATAATATATGGAGAGCCCTGGGTATTTTTGTACTAACAATGCGTAAATGTCGCGTAAGTTTACGGATATATTTGTCACTTACGCAAATCCTTAAGTGTGTTTTACTAATCGATCGCAAGTTGTTGCATACATTTACGTAAAAATATTGAATATTGAACGTAGACCGGACCACAATATTACCAATATAACGGGAACCAGAGTGAATAAATATACAGAAAAGCTCGATAAGTTTTGATGATTAAACATGTTTATATTACTAATCACCGTCTATAACAACAAGTGACGGTCAAAAATCAACAGTGCATGGCAAAAACTCCTCACTACGTTCATATTTGCTATTTACGGTCACTCGGACCTTGCGTAGAATTACGCCAATACTTACGACAAAACATGAGAAAAAACATCTTAGTAAAACGCATTTGCGCAAATATTATCGACGTACGCAATATTTACGGAAAACTTAGAGTTACGCTAGCGTAAATGCTTTGATAAAACAGTACCCTGGAGATTGGTGTATCATGTGTTTTGACTTGTGCTGAGCTTCTGTTTGGTTTGTTTTCTGTAGAAGGAGAATCCAGGAAAGAGAAGGAACAGGAATTAAAGTCTATGGTGAAGAGATTAGAGCTGAGATACCAAGCATTACAAGTTGTACCTGTTATAGGAAAGTTTGGTAATCAAAAGGTAACTTTTTTTCTTCTTTTTTAAATGCCGAGCATTGGTGGCGGGGTGGGGGTGAAGGTTTGTCTGTAGATACTGTATGTATGATGTACAGGTTGCAATCTCAAAGTGACACTAACTTTCACATTCCTAGACGGCGAACAAAATCAGCAGATAGATCTTTGGCCATCACTGGTCCAAAATGGTAGAACAATCTACCCAACTACCTGAAAGACATTCACTGTGAAGCCATGTTCAGATCAAAATTCAAAACATATTTGTATAGTCGGTTTCTATAATCCTAGTTCGTCATGTAATTGTAAAACACAATAGAATATGTTAAATTAATTTTTGCACTATATAAATGACATGTATTTGTATTTATTTGCAGCAATCAGATATTGCCCAAGAAGGTGATCTACTGACGAGAGAACGTTTATGTTGTGGTTTATCCATGTTTGAGATTATACTGAAACGTATACAATCATTCCTGGAGGATCCCATCTGGCACGGACCAGCACCAGCTAACGGTGTTATGAACGTTGATGAATGTACGGAGTTCCATCGTCTCTGGAGTGCTATACAGTTTGTGTTCTGTGTACCTGTCGGCGAGAATGAATATACAGTAGAGTAAGTTATACTCTAAAATCATTAATATTTGTGGGGGATTTAATTTTCGTGATGACCTCAACCACCAATTTAAATCCCAATGAATAATTATACCAATAAATATGTCAAGTCTACAGTGGCTGCTATACTTGCTTTCAAGTATAGTAAGGTACAAGAATGGGTTTGTGTTCTGTGTACCTGTCTGTGAAAATGACTATACTGTAGAGGAAGTTATAACAATGTTATCATGTCAAGTGACCTTTGAAGTCATGTATCAGTTGTATTGTTTGTTATACCCCTGCACAACGAGTTGTAAGGTGGGTATACTGAATTCAGCTTGTCTGTCTGTCTGTCTGTCTGTCTGCCTGCCTGCCTGCCTGCCTGCCTGCCTGCCTGCCTGCCTGCCTGCCTGCCTGCCTGCCTGCCTGCCTGCCTGCCTGCCTGCCTGCCTGCCTGCCTGCCTGCCTGCCTGCCTGCCTGCCTGCCTGCCTGCCTGCCTGCCTGCCTGCCTGCCTGCCTGCCTGCCTGCCTGCCTGCCTGCCTGCCTGCCTGCCTGCCTGCCTGCCTGCCTGCCTGCCTGCCTGCCTGCCTGCCTGCCTGCCTGCCTGCCTGCCTGCCTGCCTGCCTGCCTGCCTGCCTGCCTGCCTGCCTGCCTGCCTGCCTGCCTGCCTGCCTGCCTGCCTGCCTGCCTGCCTGCCTGCCTGCCTGCCTGCCTGCCTGCCTGCCTGCCTGCCTGCCTGCCTGCCTGCCTGCCTGCCTGCCTGCCAGCCAGCCAGCCAGCCAGCCAGCCAGCCAGCCAGTCAGTCAGTCTGTCCATGGACGCATTCTTGTGGACGCAACTCCTCCTACAGTTTTGGCAGGATTTCGCTCAAACTTTCACAGATGAACAACCTCAACATATAGATGTGCATGAAGACAGGAATATGCGCTGAGATGAATTTTGGCAGAATTATGGCCCTTTGCCGGCGGGGATATATTAGTCTGCCGAATGGCGACAGCTCTAGTTTGTTTTAGTTTACAGTCTTTGCATTAAAGTTTTAAAACTTAGCAGGAATTCCTTTATACTAATTTCATACTGATCAATTTTGAAGTAGCCTGACTGTGTAAATTACTTCTACTGGTCCAAAATCAAGCTTACAAGACCCGTGCTTTGGGCTAGACGGTTACCATTTACACTGTTATTTATAGTCTGACTCTATAAATCTAATTCTCTAAAACTGCTTAGGCCTTACTTATATTTTGACTTCTTGATGTCAGGATTATGTTAACATGTTTTGACTATACAGGTAGCTTGAAAATGTTCTAAGAGTACTGAGTAATACACTTCTTGCAATAGTCCATTCTAAAATCTTTATTTGTTACAGAGAATTGTTTGGTGAAGGTTTGAACTGGGCTGGATGTGCTATCATTGTGTTGCTAGGACAACAGCGGAGGTTTGAAGCTCTGGATTTCTGCTACCATATACTCAAGGTGAATCGTGTCGACATGAAGGATGAAAACGTCAAGGGCATTGTAAGTATTTGAATCTTCACTTGGATATTATAGACAGGCACCAACATACTCTGTTCATATGTTCATATAATGTAATAACAACAGACACAATGTATGTGAGAATGTCATTTTATTTTAAATGACGAAATTATTTAAACATTTCTAAATTACTAGAATAAGTAATTATGCACTAATACATAACAATACATATCTATAAATAAAATATGAACATAGATGGGGAACAATAACCGCCACTGCTCTGCTCCCCTATCCTAGATAAGTATTTAACCTCTTCTGAGAAATGTGTGGAAATAAGCCTAATGTTTTAATGCAATAAAATAAAAATGTTTTGAACTTCAATATTGTTTATTGGTTTCCAACTGATATTAATCAGTCTCGATGCCTCATTCCTAATAATCTTCAACGCTATGAGGATATGAGTGAAGCCAGTTTCCCTTTTATGCCGAGTTTCTGGCGGGGGAATTGCTGGAATCATCTTTGTTTTGTCATAACTTCTTCAATACTCAGTCAGAAAGGTTACATTTCGTCATATTAAATCATAGTTTATCCTATGTCAAATTTTGTATGTCAAAGAACACAAACTGTGTTTGAATATTTGAATCTCCTAAAGCTTTGGTTGTCGTTGCATAGTATGTCAGTGTTAGATGAAACACATTTATAAATGACGATATGTGATGCTGCAATGCTTGATATCACACAATTACATTAATGCTAAGTGATGTACAGTTATGGTCGATGCTGGATGTTAACTTCATGCAATTAAAATCCTCCAAGTTCACTAAATTAAAACAATTTCAGAAAGTAATTAGATTTACATGGGGGTGAAACTTTTCAGGCATATGCCTGAACTTCAGGCTTTGAGTGTACATGTATCAAAATGTCTGTTTTTCTTTATTTCCCTTTGAAAAATTGTCGATTATAGAAGATTTTAGGTTTTTTCAGAATTTGTAACTTTCACCCAATGGATTTATGATTTATTTTTCAGCAACTGAAGAAAATGGTTGACCGAATTAGGAAGTTTCAGATTTTGAACAATCAGATATTTGCTGTGTTAAACAAATACTTGAAGTCAGGAGATAGTGATGGTTTACCTATCGAGCATGTAAGATGTTTCCAACCTCCAATTCATCATTCTCTTGCCACAACCATCTAGTGTGTTTATACTCCAAGACACCGACTTTTTGGATACTGTGTATAGAAATTTTAAATCTCTTTATAAAACCACCTCTGTCAAAAACTCAAAATACCTTTTTAAGTTAAATATAAACCAAGTATATCCGTATTGGGTCTACTTACAAGGTTTTGGTTTGATTGGTGGCCATATATAAACCATCTGAGAATGTATTAAACATATTCTGTTATTAAAAAAGAACCACCAAATATTAAAACAGCTGTTCGTTCAGGAAAAGTTTATATTGAGAAAACGTAAGCTATTCCGTAACAGTGGTATACTGAAAAATTTGCAAACCCATTATGGCATATGAGCTGCTACCAGCTAACATGATTCAGACATTGTTTGCCGATGGATAAAAAAATTGTAAATGGAAAAGCCTGTAAATCTCGACGCTTGAACAAACAGCAAGGATTGATGTAAATGTTAAAATTGTTTTCATCAGACAGAGCATTCAACATGGTGTGAATGATAAAAACCATGTTTGTCTAATGAAAATTTAGAAGCCTCCCCTGAATGCACGGCTGTTATGCGTAATTGTTGATAGACAAAGTGAAGATTTGAAGGGATGAAGATAAGTCCGATGTTTAACCCACAATGATCGTACATACAGGATCATTGAGACATCCTAGGTTGTACGAAGTTCAGTATATATGTGTTCCAAAATTAGGGTCAAATTTGTATAGTAATATATATATGTGTACATGACATTCAGGTACAATGTTTTATATGTTAGTACATGACGTTGTTTGTAAATGACGTCGTTTGTAAATGACGTTGTTTGTAAATGATGTTGTTTGTACATGACGTTGTTTGTAAATGGCGTTGTTTGTAAATGACATTGTTTGTAAATGACATTGTTTGTAAATGCCGTTGTTTGTAAATGCCGTTGTTTATTAATGACATTGTTTATTAATGACGTTGTTTATTAATGACGTTGTTTGTAAATGATGTTGTTTGTACATGACGTTGTTTGTAAATGGCGTTGTTTGTAAATGACATTGTTTGTAAATGCCGTTGTTTATTAATGACGTTGTTTATTAATGACGTTGTTTGTAAATGATGTTGTTTGTAAAGGATGTTGTTTGTAAATGACGTTGTTTGTAAATGCCATTTGTAAATGCCGTTGTTTGTAAATGCCGCTGTTTGTAAATGCCGTTGTTTGTAAATGACGTTGTTTGTAAATGACGTTGTTTGTAAATGCCGCTGTTTGTAAATGCCGTTGTTTGTAAATGACGTTGTTTGTAAATGACGTTGTTTATTAATGACATTGTTTGTAAATGCCGTTGTTTGTAAATGCCGTTGTTTATTAATGACATTGTTTGTAAATGACGTTGTTTGTAAATGATGTTGTTTATTAATGACATTGTTTGTAAATGATGTTGTTTGTAAATGATGTTGTTTGTAAATGACGTTGTTTGTAAATGACGTTGTTTGTAAATGACGTTGTTTATTAATGATGTTGTTTGTAAATGACGTTGTTTGTAAATGACGTTGTTTATTAATGACATTGTTTGTAAATGCCGTTGTTTGTAAATGCCGTTGTTTATTAATGACATTGTTTGTAAATTACGTTGTTTGTAAATGATGTTGTTTATTAATGACATTGTTTGTTAATGACGTTGTTTGTAAATGATGTTGTTTGTAAATGACGTTGTTTGTAAGTGACGTTGTTTGTAAGTGATGTTGTTTGTAAGTGACGTTGTTTGTAAATGACGTTGTTTGTAAATGACGTTGTTTGTAAATGACGTTGTTTGTAAGTGACGTTGTTTGTAAGTGATGTTGTTTGTAAGTGACGTTGTTTGTAAGTGACGTTGTTTGTAAATGACGTTGTTTGTTAATGACGTTGTTTGTAAATGACGTTGTTTGTAAATGATGTTGTTTGTTAATGACGTTGTTTGTAAATGAAGTTCATGTACTAAGTTTTATATATTTTATGTATTTGTATTTAAAATTGTATTTCCACATACTATGTGTAAGAAATATTTAAAACATAATGATGTAACACTGCATGACAAAGTACTATTCTATTTAATTTTCACTTTGAATTATATTTGAAGTCCAGACAAGATTTTTCATTTCAAAATTTTATGTTTGTTAGCACTGTTAAGAAGTTTAGCCTGGCTAATATTCTAGCAGAATTGGATGTACGCAGTGGAATTCCTCGAATATTTTTCTGATAAAAGAATGTACACTTATGTACAATATTTGCAATTTATATCACTTGTAAGTCTTCCAATCTATGTATAACAATTTTATTATGCATGCTTAAAGTTCTTGTTTTAACAATTTAAAATGCATTGCTTGAAGTTTGTATATTCTGCTTGAAGATGCCCTACAACAATGTAGTTAGCTCAAGAACCTTCAAAAAACAACTATGATATTTTCATTAATTTTGCAAGGATTTGTCAGTGTCATAACTGTTTGTACAGCAGGATTATTCTACAATTGAAAGTTTGAAACATATGTGATTGATAACCAGGGTTTTATATAACATTTACAAAGAAATATATAGGAGAGATTGTTTAACGAGGTCTGTATACTTGCACCTGCTTTGCAAATGTACGGTTCCAGGTAATATGTTAATGTATAATGTTTTGTATTCTCTGTGCAATATTTTTGTACCATTTTTCAACATTGTTTGTGTATTTGATATGTCTATAGTCTTTTATACTAGATTTAGTGTGCGCTTGATTATTTAGTATTTTAGTGTTTTGTTTGGAGGAATTAAATTCCATTGTTCACAACTGCTGATAATTATGTGACAACGCAATGCCCTCCATCTTTGATTAGGGGCTTTACTGCTTTGCACATGTCGGTCGGTTGGTCATTAAACCAAATGGTTTCCATTTAATAACTCAAGAACGCTTTGACCTAGGATCTTTAAACTTGACATATAGGTTGTTCA
The DNA here is from genome assembly GCA_947247005.1 of Spisula solida. Classification (NCBI taxonomy): domain Eukaryota; kingdom Metazoa; phylum Mollusca; class Bivalvia; order Venerida; family Mactridae; genus Spisula; species Spisula solida. The sequence continues at coordinate 50,956,188 of OX365950.1, forward strand.
TCAACAGTAGATTACCTCTATTGATGTTGAGGTCAAAGGTCACTGTGACCTTTACCATTTCTTACTATTGGACTGCCATGGGGGCATACATGTTTTACAAGTGTCTCTTGTTTTATACTTGAAGTCTACATTGTCCCAAGCGTTTGTATGTCATGTGTAACATCAACTATTAATTTGCTTGGTCTGGTCTGGTCTGGTCTGAGTAAATTTATACATAACTTAATTGTTTCGTGTGTGTATACTTAATTGACAGATCTGTCAATGCATATCTTTCATTATGCAACACTATATAGCACAAAGCATACAAACATACACAGGTCTGTATTAGGCTTCTCTATATTTAATCACATTGAAATATCTTTGTTTTTCATGAAGAGAATGTGTAATCCAGATTTGAAAAAGAGTTTATAAATAATAATGCTGTTAAATAATAACTAGTAATTGCTACAAAAATAGAAAAGCAAATAAAAACACTCATGTGAGTGAAGTCATTCTGTTTGTTTGATTACATAGTTCAACAGGGACAAACATTTCACAATAGTCAATGATAATACATGTGTACACAGTTTTATTATTGACGTAGTGTTGCCATGATAATGGTAGTGAGGTTTTATTGTACATAATCTATTACTGCTATACATACTCTACTTTCTGATGAACTCTCCATTATGCCTTTACTGTATTCTTGTATGTGGTGTTGTAACCAAGTTTATAGTCCAATAATTTAGTTATAAACATGTGACCGAGATAATAAAATTACTAATCATATAAAGAAGAGTTATTTGTTTGTTGTCATTATTATACCCCCCCCCCCCCCCCAATCTTTGATGAGGGGGTTTCAAAGATGGGGGGTATATTGCTTTGCACATGTTGGTCGGTCGGTAGGGCAAATGGTTTCTGTTCAATAACTCAAAAACGCTTTGCCATAGGATCTTCAAACTTTACATGGATGTTGGTCATCAACAGTAGATTACACCTATTGATTTTGAGCTCAGTAGGTCAAAGGTCACTGTATACCTTTACCATTTCAGACTATTGGGCTGCCATGGTGGCATACATGTTGACAAACATCTCTTGTTATGTCTTTCTTCTGTCTTGTTTTCGTGTATCTCTTGAACAGCAACAATTCGAATCTTTATCACAAAAATAAATGTGCTGTGTAGATGAAAAGTTGGGTGTTTCAAAGTCTGTATTTTTGTGATAGAATTTCAAATTACTGTGCCTGAACAGCTTGGAGACATTTTGTACCTGGATCAGTCAAAGGTAAAGGTCGCAGATCAAGGTCACACATTATGACTGTATTTTGTGTCTTACTATAACTAAGTTTCACTGGTAAGCTCCTGGAAAAAACATTATACTAAATAAGAGACTGAAATCTTGACTCAAATAATCGTCTTGTTTTAACACAAACTGGATATTGCCATAACAATACAGAATATCAACTGGCTTACTTCACTAAAGACACTAATACTCTTTCCAAGAGAAAAAAAACAGTTTTAGCAGTCTTCTTTGACTTGTCCAAAACTTTCGACAGAGGCTGGAAGGAAGGTTTACTTCTGAAGTTGCTTCAAAATAGTATATCTTGAAACATGTTCCGCTTGCTCAAGGACTTCTTGTAAAACACTCTCAGCAACAGTGTAATTTTAAATGAGGGAGTTCCACAGGGTGTGTAATCCCCCAACCTGTTTCTCGTATGCATGAATGATCTGTGTCCAATCTGCAAAGACACGTTTCAAACACCACATGCTGATTATCTTGCCATCTGGAGTACCGGGACAAGTACGAGCCACAACCAAACTTAGAATCTACATTGTAGACTGCCAACTGCAAGGTAGCAGAATGGACAGACAAGTGAACCCTCCTGTTAACAAAACAAAAACAACCACTCTATCTATCTAATCTCACTATCCACATAGACAAAGTCAATCTACAACTTGATGATCACTCAGTGCCACAGGTAGAGAGACATCAACCTTCCTTGGTGCCACATTTGACTCTTTGGCTGACGTAGGAATAAACTTACTGGAACAAGTTTGTGAGCAAACGCAATGATCATATGGCAAGTCTCCACGGACATCGTACGGCCCTAAGCATAACATGCCTTCAACTCATGGATCCCGAACCAGCATAGCCAAGCTGGATAATGCTCAAAATTCAAGCCTCAGAATTCAACAAAGAAAACGGAAAAGACAGTCCACATCGAGCCACTTGGCGCGAGGTCAAAGCCCTTTTGCAACCCGAGAAGGCTAAAATCACTCCACAAAAAGCCTAACATACTGAAACAACCATGTCTGAACTACATACTAGTAGTCATGGAACTACAAAGATTGAAAACAGCCGCTTCTGATACAAATATGCTTGCGTCTGACGAATGCGTTCCAAGATTGGGCGCTCTTAAAACCAGAAAATGGAAGTACTAGTAGCTGGAACATAAGGAAAGGTAAACAACACCAGGCTCTATTTCGTGGTAGTTGGTCAGAGTGTTTTTCTGGGTAGAATTTGAATAGTCAAACCCTAGCTAGGTTCTTGGCCAAAATAATAATATTTCTCTTCAGGTGCATGCACTAGAGACTACACTTACATGTATCTTAGACTCAGGTTACCATAGGGACCCGGGTAGGTATTCAATATTGATCTTACTTGACTTAAGGATAAGGACAACCAATCAGATCACACCATTTTAAACTCTTAGTCAGTCACAGACGATATGATAAGTTATCCTTATTATCCAATTAAATAATATCAATATTGAATACCACCCCTGCAATACCTACGATAGGGGGGGGGGGCAACCTTCTTGATTTGTGATATTTTGAAATATTGATATGAAAACTATTTCATATTTCACTGGATCCAGAGTTATTCCCAAGTTCGCTGATGGCTAAAAGGACCAACATTACTAAGTACATGTACACTATATCAAATATCATTGTGACAAAGGCACTACACTCGAGTGTACCCTTTAGAGAACTAAACGCTCACTACAAGGGGTATTATTCATTACATCGTGGGAAGACATAAATCTATGTATCGTGCATACTAGACGATGAATTGCTGTGTTTTTCTACCTAGTTTATCGCTTTTGAAATCAACAATAAAACAGGAAGTTTATATGTTCATATATTCGTTCAAAACTTCAATTCGTGTTTTTTTCTGAACAAAGAAAGAAAAGGTTCAGGATTAGAATGTGGATATAGCAGGGTAAATGTATTTATATTTCATTATTATTTGTCATAATGTCATGTACATTATATCTAAAATGGTATCAGAAACGCTGATTTATCAAGACTGTGATAATTTAAAACTTCTCGTGCATTGACCTGCAAAATAGCTAAGCAGACGATATATACTTATACATCTATAGAGATCTGGGTTCATCTCAATACGATAATTTTACTATTAAATTTCTTTAACCAAATCGACTCGCACTTTAGCAGTTGTTATTTGTATAGTTACTAAATTGTTCAAATGAAGGTGTATACGCACAGCAGCTAGAGCATATAGTTTTGCATAATCTAGAGCGTTTTAAGTATTCTGTGTTGCACGAACTGTTTGGGTTCGATTCCCGTGTTGGCCAGATTATGTTATTCAGTCATAGACTGTGTGACAGTAGAGTAGAATGAACAACCAATGGAAGTTTATTCAGAAGTTTATTTAAGTAAAAAGGTGAACAGCTGATAGAAGTTCATTCAATTTTCATTTTTGAATGAAGTTTGGAATAAACTTCCGAATGATTAACTTAGCTTTTCATTTTATACTATACATAGTAGGGAAGAGGAAGTTTATTTTTAACAAATATTACGTGAATTGTGAAACATAAATGTATCAATTGATCAATGAACAGCTAATCATTTATTTATGATATGGTTACCGGATTTAAAAACCTGAGACTGGGATAAGTTGACTTTTACCACGAAAATGAACTGATATATATTTACATCATTATACATTGTCTTAAACAATATACAAATGCACTATATGTGTGTAAGCAAATCAAAACAAATAAAGCAAGACAAGACAGGAAATGACAAAAGAAGGCAAAATGAATCAAAGTAAAAAACATATGACGAGTCAATGCAAAACAAAAAATATATAATGAAACAAACAATGCACAATAATAACATAAGCAAAGCAAGTCAATACAACGATACAACATAAGACGAGCTTATGAAAAACATGACGAAGCAAGGCAGCAAAAACAATATGGGCGAAACAAAGCAGTTTAAGAAAGGTAAGACAAAACCAGACTAAGTAATACAAAACAAAGCATATACAAGATAGAATAAGACTAACAATTCAAATTAATGCCATTAGCAAAGCAAGGCAAAACAAAACAATACTAAATAAGGCGAGGCAATGTAAAACAAGACAAAGCAGGCAACAAAAACAATGGGCGAAACAAGGCAGTTCAAGAAACACAAGACAAAACAAAACACAGAAAGACAAAGCAAATTAGTTTTAACAAGACAATTAAACAAAACAAGTGTTTCTATTAGAGATGGTAACGAGTACTGAAATCCGTACTCGAGTACTCGGTCATTCTTCCGATACGGTATAAGTTTCAGTCAAATTTAATGGACACTCTACAAGAGGCATTCTTCGAGCACGGTTAATAAGATTTGTAAAAATGGAAAAGGCTGAAGATAAAATAATAGCAGATACCCTTCATAAATACATTGACTGTGTGTCGATCAGCCCTCCCGAAGCATCTCAATCTCATCTCAAATTTTGACAGAGTAAGAATTTGAGATCAATTTTAAATTTTAAACTAAGTATAACGTTTCCTGTTTTGTGAGGCCAATTTTGAGTCCATTATTCCATGGAAATTATCTAAAAGACACATGGCAATATATGAGATGAGATTTAGCTCAGATTTAGGTGCTTCGGGGGATCGGGACTAGAAGTTATCTTGTTTTCAATAACGTTCATAGCTTACATATCTCTCTTTTTTCATGAGACAAAATAGTAAATTTGTCACATAAATAAAAATGACTCGGTGCAGACGTATGGGCCGTCATCTTAATGTCTTTAAGTAGGATTACTGATAATGCTCCGTATCATCCAGGTGTATATGTACCTGGATAAGTGCGAGAGGACCAAGCCAATATACCGTGGCTGCCAGCTGCGTCTCATTCAACAGATGACGTGCGACTCCAAGGTCTAAAGATGTCTATTGCGTTTGTCTCATATTAAATACTTTTTAAACAGGTTTTTACCTTTTTTGGAGGAATTCCAATGAATGTACACTTTGTGGCCTAATAACACATTGTTAAGAACTTTCCACAGTGGTAAGTTAGAGGACATGTTTCACTTTCTTGCAGCCTGGTCACCATGGCAGCGGAAACAGATTCGGAAAAGAAAAACCTTGCAGACGCTCTACACCAGGTCAAGCAGTTAGATGGGATACGAGTCTCAGATAGACAGCCATGTATTGAAGCACCCTCACTGTCAGTGTTGTATAGGTCTAACTTTGATACAAACTTTTTAGATAGGACAGCGTATGTTACAGGGGTTGCTAGGTACACAGAAGAAGCTACGGTACATGCTGATCTTGTAAGTCGTGCCATACTTTATATATAAAATTATGATATTGTGGACGTCATATGGGCCAAATTGCCATTATGCTTTTTTCATTTTATGTACTAGTGTTCTTGTTCAACTGTTTATTGTTGAGAATCTCATGGAAGATTGCCATTTAATTTAATTGTCAAATGAGTTTCCTCGTAAAATAAAGTCTTTATTATTATTATTATTATTACTTTCAACCATACTTCCAATCATTTGCTCGTTCTTATTCCATTACTTGTCGTCATTAGTCAGACAAGAGGTGCAGACAATATTGTTACATTAAAAAAAGTTTCATAATTTATGGTTATTATGATATGAATTAACTATAAACGTAAGACCACTATTTCCCATTCGACCTGAGACAGCAGTCACTAAGAAAACGTGGATTATTCTTCAATTTTCGAGAAAATTGAACAGCAGAGATTGTTAACGTTAAGTATTAATACTCTTCAGTGTTTCTCTAAGATACTTTATCAACGCAGGTTTCACTGTAGTGCTGTCAAATGTTATTTGCGCTTTACAGAATGTGTTGTTAGAACAAGGAAGGGAGTTTTGTGCAATGTTGTATACATGGAGATGTTGCTCTCGTGGTATACCTCAGGTACAGTTGCTGTATATCCATACATTATTTCTACATAGCACGAGTACATACTCATTTGGTCATACTATATAGTGTTATACATCTGCATGGGTAAAAGTTTTCAGGTTTTTCAGTGTACCAAAATGTATGTTTTCTTCATTCTCTCTATATGAATTGTCAATTTTTGAGAATTTCAGGTTTTTCTGAGTTTCTAACTTTCACCCATGCATCTGTTATGAATTTTTGATATCAAAACATGTTGGTTTTACAGTCAATATAGATAAGAAAAAAACGTATCTGCATGTACTCGTTTTTACATATTCTGACAAAAATATGGTTACAAATTGATTGATATTTTAATGTTAAGAAACGCTAAAATGCTGTACTTCTAAAGATAAAAAAGAAATTTAGCATAAAACAATTCCGAAATTTCCAGTGTTAACCTAGGCTACATTTACGGCGACTTTTCGAGATATGGAGGGAATGCATTAGTTTTCTTTGATAATCATAATCTATTTTACAGGTTCAAAGCAACCAACAAGAAAATCGAATGGATATATATAAAACGGTCATTGAGATTTTAGAACCAAAGATGTCTAAGTTGAGTGATTTTATGCATTTTCAGGTACTAGTCAATGTAATTATATAACTTGTATTACATCACTATAAGACAGAATACCATATTTATGGCTTAATTTGGCCCTGCGTGTTATTGAAAAAATTAATAGAAATGCGTGTTCCTATAAATCTGTCCTATATTTCTGTCTTTCAACAAATTAAGTATACATTTCCAAATTTCCCTTGTAATATGTCGACAAATCTACTTAAAATATGTCATGTTTAGCAAAAACTGTCATTTTTAGCCATTTTCATGTCGTAAAACCTTCCCAAAAACCACGATAGTATTCTTGTGACACTTTGATATTTATACATATATAAAACTTTACAGAACATTGGTTATGTAAACATATACACTGTCCACCAAAAATAAGTATACAGATGTTATTTGCCCACTTACTTGCCTGTAATGATACTATTTGCAGAACAGTGAAGCAACAATATATTTGAAGAAACTGAATATTTGTGTTTATTAAAGGAAAGGACGTACATTAATTGGTACCCTAGGTGCAAAATCTAAAGTTTTTTTGCCCCTTTTGAATAGTAACTTTGTCAAAAAAAGATGGGAAATTCAGCCTTTTTGATCACATGGTTATTTTAGTTCCAAATATCTTCATTTTTATTTCTATCTCTATTTTGACTCCTTTAGTAACTGTAGTTTCAGAAACTAGTATAGTTATGACCGTCTGATAATCAGATATTGAATAATTTAACCAAGTTTAATTTTGCAACAATTATTTACTGTATACTTATTTTTGGTGGGCACTGTAAAAGTGTCGCAAGACTGCGATCATGGTTTTTCGGAAGGGTTTACGTCATTTTAAAATAGTCGTGAAGATGGCCAAAAATGACAATTGGGGCTAAATATTACACAGTCTTCATATTTATAGCATTACAAGGGAAATTGGGATATATATGCTCATTTTTTACACAGAAAATGTTTAGTTTTTTTAATTATAGGACAGATTTATAGGAACATGCATTTTTATATTTTGTAAAACCACAGGGCTAAAATAAGCCATTAGTGAACCTTGTCCTTTAACATACGAACGTTAGTACAATCAAACACGTAATATTTTTTAAGGTGATCTAATATTGAAATTGAATAATATCAGCGATAACTGAGTTTGCACATAGTGTCCATAATAGTGTCCATAATACTGTCTATAAACGTTTACTGTAATCAACTGATAGCGATACTCATTCAACCACATTACGATTACATCCAGAAGGTTTGCGAACTGTCCATATTATCGATTGACATGATACACATGGTTTTTGTAAAATACGTTTTATTATTCGTCTTTGTGAAGATTTTACAAATTGTTTTATATCTCGTCTTGTTCTTACAGGGGTGTAAATATTCCTGATTTATCCGGATTCCCGAAAGAGCAATTGCTTCTGATCAAAATAAAAGTTATTTGATGAAAATATCTCAAGAAATGGCAAAGTTATGGTAAATTTAATCTGCTCTGAAGGATGTTATTTACTACAAACTGCATTAATTATGAAAACAATGTCATTGAAGGCCTCTTGTTTGACAAACATGGTTGGCTGCTTATGATTTTCCTGATTTTTAATTTGGTCCTGTTGACACCCCTGTTCTTAACGTTGTCTATGTTTTTGGCATCCAATGCAGGGGTGGTCTACTGAAATATTGATACCTAAGCTCTACATACTTGTATACGATCGCATGTTGCTTCTCTATTTCAGAAAACCGCCATTGAACGATTTTGTGGAGAAGTGAAGAGACTGTGTCATAAAGAGAAGAAAAATGATTTTGTGTCGGAAGCTTATCTGCTTACGTTGGGAAAATTTGTTAACATGTTTGCTGTTCTTGATGAACTAAAAAACATGAAATCAAGCATAAGTAACGATTTGGCTGCGTATAGAAGGTACATATGCCGTGACTTTACTTTGTTGTTTCCACTCAATGAACCATTGTTCTTTATTAATATAACACATCCACCTTGCATGTGTCATATTCTTTTTCATTTTATGTTCATGTACGACATTTTGCAAGAGCGGAGAAACCAATTGCACATACATTGTACTAGTATACGAGCTGTCTCCCGCCCTGAACCATAATGTAAATATATTTGCAACACCTGCCTATATTTTGTTCTTGGTTAAAATTTTGGTTGATCTTCACACCTAAAACTATAAACTACCACATATATATGCACCAGTCAATTGAAACCACGGCCCCACAACCCCGAGGAAGGGCGCCGATAGCGGGGCAACGGTCCCGTTTTCACCTTCCAATGTCCCCGCACTGCCGCTTTTGTTCCGCGCAAAATTAGCGGGGACATATAGCCGTGACTATACCCGTGATGTATAGGGCGGAGCTATTTGAGGAGGGGGGGGGGTTACCATCTGTATGGCCCGGGGGCAGGGATTTTACCAGGGGTTTGAAATAATCAAAAGTAAAAGTGCCGCTATTCCCAAGGGTTGGGTGTAATTTTAATTGACTAGTGCATTATACCATAATTGTCAAGTAGTGGCGTCCTTGTAAACATGTACAAATGTTTTAACCAAATGGTCACCTCTGGGACACTGGGGGTGGCTGTTACATATGTCGACAGGTGTTTTAAAGGATGTCAAATTGATGGTAAACAACTACTACATCACTGCTGTTATGAACGAGTGGATATCCCTGGAGGCTGGAAGAGCTTGCTTGCCAAGAGATGACATTTCTAGGGGATAGGTTGCGCTGTTCATCTATAAAGCATGTTACAAGAAGTAATGTCGTATATTTCAGGGCAACAAAATGTGTGAATGTGCTCACTGATATAACCACCTTACAGGAATCAGACAATCTGTCCTTGTTCCTGGCGTCACAGAATGTTATAAAAGACTCATTGAAGGGTACACTTATAACTATCAAAGGATTTGAGGAACTTTTTTCTGACGTCATCAATATATGTGTACGCATGTATGAGAACAAAATGTACATTGACCAAAACGAGAAACATATGCTCATAAAGGTACTACTTTAGTACGAATTTTGTCCTTATGACGTCATCAATATATGTGTACGCATGTATGAGAACAAAATGTACATTGACCAAAACGAGAAACATATGCTCTTTAAGGTACTACATAATGACGTATTTTGTCCTTATGACGTCATTATTAAAAAAATCGAATTTCTTATGCTCATACGATACTGCAAAGGAACACATTATTTCCGTGTTTTAAGTTCGCTGAGTCATAAATATAAGCGATAATGTTCCAAACTTGAAAACCTTAAGTATATGAAGCTATTAAGTACATGTATTTTCAAAAATACGATTTTTGGTATTTTAAACGGTTGTTTTTTAACTTTTTGTTTACAGAATTTTACTTTCGTTCTAAGCCAAGAATGACTTGCAAAGACCACGTGATATGTCCACACTGGTACTACATTTAGTATATATCTATTACAGGTGATCGCGTTCGGTTTGTTCATCATAGACCATGGTGACACAAGTATATATGATCTGGATCATAAAGGCAAACTTTGTATCACCAAGATAGACAAAATATTAAAGGTACATGCTATATAGTATAAAACAGATGTTATGAAATTATACTTAATTAATACATTACTTTCCCGATAATAATGTTTTTATCAAAAAGCCAATAATCCATGCGTTTTTTTCAATACTATTTTTCCTTTGTCATGTATACTGCATTGTAGACTCTATGATATGCCTAACCCCAAGCCTTTTTGGACGACTGCCATTGATGCCTGTCTGTTACATTGTCTTGTCGTACCCTTAAATGTTTTGCTCTCTTGTTGCTCTGACTTCTGATAGGCCATTGAGTACTTTCTGTGCTACTCGAAGGACGCTATTCATATAATGTTTCATGTTTTACATTCTTTTATTACCTGTCACTGTGGCCTTTTTGTAAGAGGGCATTACATGGCGGGAAACTTTTATTTACACTGTAATGTTCTATAAGGTTGTCTATTGGTCAAGTGTGAGGTTTGGTGCACTGTTAAACATTTAAGCCCCCAGTGAAATTTGTTGCTGTCCGTACCAAGGCGGAAGCCCTTTAGTCAACCTTCCTCTATGTATGTATTGTCCACTTTATAGTAAAAATACGACTGGTTGGGTTGAGTGATGCCTTCCCTGTCGGACTTAATATAATCTTTTTGGTGTTGTTTCTTTGTTTCCAAATGTATATAAGGTTATTGTTTTTAATAATATTTTCGAGGTTTTTACAGACGGTATAATTCTTGCGCTTTTTGGAATATGTCTGTTTTGTTATTCTATCACTACCGTTTATCAATGGTACCAGCTAGAACTAGAATGTGTTGATAATCTAGCACAATTTGTGTACCTTGCATGCCCTAACGGCGTGGCCATCCTATTCCATCTTTTAGTTTATATGCAAGTATATGAGAGGTGTTAAAATGACATTAAAATGCACTGGGTGGTATTCAATGTTGATATTATTTAATCAAAAAATAAGGATAGCCAATCATATCGCCTGTTAATGACCAAGAGTTTAATATAGTGTGATCTGATTGGTTGTCCTTATCCTTAAGTCAAGTAAGATCAATATTGAATACCACCCCTGGCGACTTCAGTGTTATTAAAATTTAGTCAGATAATAATTGGAACCGTAACATCACTTCAGTCAATAATGCCCAACGACAAAAGCGCACGAATTTGAAATTTACGGATATTCATATTCTGCTAGTTTCCTTGGCATAGAACTTTAGGGAAAATTAGAAATTAATGCATTTTCTTCCGTATTTATGCATGTGCATGTGCATGTGAGCCGAGTTATTGTCCTTATTGTTAATGAAGTCTCTTATTTCTGTATTTAAAAGAATGAACAATAAAGTCACGTTAAACTGTGTCCTTGTTCGTGACGCTGTTTTGGAAGGATACAATAAAACAGATGACACGGGAGTTATTTGGTGACCTTAAGTGTCGATCTAATTTTATTTTGAGTTCAGAAAATGGATTGACAGTAGTCCATATTAAATGTTACGGTGACCTATAGAGTATATTGGTATCAAAGGCACATGGTTTCAAATTATCTGAGTCAAAATTATTTAAGTGTACCCTATATAGAGAGAAGGTTGGGCAGCGGTCATGTTTAGTCGCAACGGATATGACGTTACAGGAACTGGTATCCGTGTTTGCTGTAACAACTGTAGAAAAACTGGGTACCAGTATTCGAAATGTCATATCCGTTACGGATAAACATGGCCGTTACCCAACTTTCTCTCCGAGTTTATACGGTACACTCAGATAATTTTGACTCAAATCATTTGAAACCATGAGCTTATGATTGGTATTAATTTATATCACCCAGTGATATGTCTTTTACACAGCAACTAGAGGTGGTTCCATTGTACGGAGATATGCAAGTTGCAACGTTCCAGTACATCAAAAAAAGTCGACATTTTGATCCCCACAAGTGGCCCCATTGTAGCGATTGTCTCGTGAGTCCACAGGCGAACATTGTGTCCCTAATAGAACCAGCAAGACTCGAACACCGAGCTTACATCAGTAAACTCGCAATACATCGAAATAAGGTACACCATACAGGAAATCCTCGTTAATAACACGTACATTGTTTCTATTTCATTGTGCTTTGTTCATCGAGTTCAATTAAAACACAATATTTAGGACATTGACATCACTTTTACGAGATGTTATGATGCTCTCCATATGTGGAGGAAATAAAGGAATCTATCTTCCTATCTCTCTATGTGTCTATTATTTTTAATATTTTGCATAATTGGAACATTTTCAAACAAAGGACTGAATATGATCATGCAAATCCCTTGTTTAATTTTAGTTCGTTTAGAAATAAAAACATGTAGACTATCTCGACTAATATTTATAACTCTGCATCAAGAATGGTTCCTCATTGCAGATAAAAACATAATTAGCAGTGTGCTTGGTTTAGATTACCACCGTAACAAATATGTATTTATTTGATTAGCTTTGCTTCTTTACCCGAGTGTCAATAAATTATTTGAAGAAAACAAATATTTGTGGGTTACTAGTATTTGTATGCGTAATTCAGTTCAATTAAAGCGAAACATCGAGTGATTCGTTCATTCTCATAGAGGGCCGGTGTTGATATAAAGGTATTTCATCAATCGTGAAAGCTCGGCCATTTCCGTTTGTGTCCGGTAAATATAAAGGCCGAGTTGATCAAAGGTGTTTCATTATTCCTGATTGCATTTTTAGATTACCTCACCACATTACACATGGACACATGATAAGGATAAGCTATTGTACGAACTAGCATTGAAAGGTATACGTCTGTTATCTCAGTGGACACAATATGTGGTAGAACTGGTAAGTTATAGTGCTGAGTTGATATAACAATAATTACTATACATCGTACATACTTAGTAAGTGCATACAAAACAATTTTGCACATCAATAGTAAATACTACCTTGTTCGCATGGCCATTATAGGGATCTTATTACCCTCGGCCTAGGGTTATTGACTGCATGAAGCAATTTGGCTATGGCGGATCACGTGACAACGTATCAATTCCTGATTGGCTAATGTGTCAGTTTGGCTTAAGATGCGTCTAAATACATTTTTGTTTGACATGTAAGTCCAAAAGTACTGTGTGGTTACGTGTAGTAGACTTCTATCACACATTTTCTGGAGTGTTTGGAGAGAAATATCAGTTTGCTTCATATACTTGTCGTTATTGTTGAAGGCTATAAAACCCAAATATCCGTCGCTAGTACGGTCTTCACAAGTTCTCATAATATCACACAGGTAGCTTTTCAATACGTTTTAGAGTGAAGCTCGGTATTTGATCAAACTATACAATTATTTAAACTACTGAGTAATTGGTTTGCACTGGACTGGACAGGTCGAACTCCGAGATCAGAACCACCATAGTGGTATGTACTGTGAGAGATATTTTTGCGAAGGGTACAGCGTTTGGTGTCTACTCGTGAGTTGGATTCTCGCTTGGAATCATAGTTATACACGAGCTGCCAGCGTAAAATATGCTCAAGAAATGTTTCCAGGGACAAAAATATGACATTATAAACTCAGTGTGTATCTTCAGTATTCGTGGAAACTGATGAACCCAACCAATCCGGAAAAGAACTCAGCGTGTCCAACTGATGCTGAAGAATATGAAAGGGTATGTTTACTGCATATTTTACAATGTTTTATCGAAGTTTCACAGTTTATTGGCAAATCGGCCTAATAACATACATTGAGCCTTAAAACAAGCAAATAAACCAGTCTCAGAATAAGCATTTTGACTGAATTTGGAATATATGTGTTCATTTATTATTGCCAAATCGGCAGCATAATATAATATGTCAATGACACCCTATTCCTGATGACATTAGCTACTAAGTTATTTCGTCGTTGTTTTGCATAACGCGAACCTCTAACTTTATAGTTAGTCTACTGCTCTATTCTCACACAAACGTAGCTACCTTAGGTGGTCGGATGTGTGGCTTAATTAACATTATAGAAATCTTAATTATTTTGTTCTTTAAGTGGTCATGTCATACCTTTGATCTTAAACAATGGAAATACCAACTAAGGTAGTGTACTTAGGGGCGTCCGTACATGCATAGTCAGAAGTGAATTTATGATTACTATAATACACGACTATGTTGCTGAAGCTCTTTATTATAGTACACGTATGTCTAATACAAATAGAATTATATGACGATAGGCAACCCGATATAACTACAACAGCGAGGAGAAGCGTGTAGTGATAGAGATGGTTGCTATGGTGAAAGGACTACAGAGACTGATGTTAAGTATGGAAGATCTCTTCATGGACGCCATCAGACGCCATGTTTATAGAGAGATTCAAACATTGGTTCAAGTATCATTACGGAGAACTTTGAGACGTTCAATAAAACACAAACATGATGTTACACACATGTACGTTAAATAACGCACATCCAATTATGTCAATATGATTATTTTATAAGACATGTCACTGGCTTAAAATAAGAAGGTCGTAAGAACAAAATAGATATCTTGAGAACACAAAAACAAACTGTCTGAAACTACTCTTTAATTATGGAAAAACAAGCTTTTTTTAACTTCGGTTAGGTCAACATGACCAGTTCCGGTTTTCATGAAAATAGGCTCATAATAAACGCCTCGCGATGCAGATTTCAAATATACATGAGTCTTATAAGGTCGTAAATAGCACATACGACCTTCTAATTCTAAACCAGCGATATAATTAATGTGCCATGTTGATTTAATACATGCATATACCAGTTACAGATACATGTAGTATTACAAATACAGACGGGCTCGTGATGAAAGCTTGTTTAAAGTTATGTAAATCCTTGTCACAAAAACATGTAAAACAACAGAAAATCGTAAAAGCTACATGTATGCTGTAGCATTTCATTCTTTATCCAATGACAGAGTGTTAAAAGAAGCGATTATTCAATGCTTTAGCAATTCATTTTGTTTTTTATTTATAATGTACATGTATACTATTACGAGAGGTGATCAACAAATACCCGAAAAAGCGCTGTAGCCATAGTGGCGTTACGGTTTCTTTGATTTTTCGACCCCTTTAAATGTTTAAATGTTTTTATAGTTATGTATTTGTAATACGACAATCTATTGTCTGACCGATTTTTTTCAATATTGGTCTCGTAACAAAGATTTCAGAGCATTTTCAGCGTATTTGTTGATCATCCCTCATATATGCAGTATATTGGCGGAAAGCATATAATTTGCCGAGTTTGCTCATAAAGCTTGATACAAAACTTGTTACTAAGTCCTAGATATGTCAATTTCAGAATTATATTGTCTGTGATCCAGACGTGTGCTGATTGGATGAAATGTGAACCACGTGACGATCCAGCATATCAAGGACAGCACGATTCCTCAAAAACTACCCATGCAGACATTCCTGAACGTAATGTCGGTCCTTCTACAACACAGGTATACGAATTCGGCACTCGAAAGCTCCGTTATTAGCGAGACTTTAACGTGATTAGCAAGACTTTAACGAGATTAGCGAGACTTTAACGTGATGAGCGAGACTTTAACGTGATGAGCGAGACTTTAACGTGATCAGCGATACTTAACGTGATTAGCGAGAATTTAATGGAGTGTTTTTGTATTCGTTTTAGAACATCTAGGCCGAGTTCGGATGGAAACTCTAGGGTAGGGTTTGATATTAGGATCTTCAAACTTTACATGGAGGTTGGTCATCAACAGTAGATGAGACCTATTGATTTTGAGGTCAGTATGTCAAAGGTCAATTGTGACCTTGACCATTTCTGACTATTCAAGTGGTTTCTGTTCAATAACTCAAGAACTATTTGAGAATAGGATCTTCAAACTTTACATGGGAGTTTTTTCATTGTCACTGTGACCTTTGCTATCTCTGATATTGGGCTGTCATGAACGCATACGTGTTTTACAAACATCTCTTTCAGTTGTATATGGTGCGAACTATGTTGGAATCATTGATAGGGAGTAAAGCGTTGAGGAAACATCTAGACACGAAAGAGATTGACATCATCACCATCTTTCACAGGAACTCTTTCTACTGGACTTATCTCCTCAACTTTAATGGTAAAATTGGGGTAACAACTATATGCAGGGTGTTTAAAAAGTTCGTTCTCAATGTTTAAGTTTCAATAGTTTATTTTTTCTGACCTCAGAAGACTGTAATATTTAGTAATATATATATGCCAAATTGTTTTAACCATGTCTTAAATGTGACTGTACAGCACTTTTGAACGTGTACTTACATGATTGATAAAAGTGCTATATAAATATGGTATAATATATATATACATGTACTAATAACAAATAAAATAATAATAAGTTCAGTCCATATATCTTAGCTAAGAATTTTTCTTGGTCATTTTAGAATCCATCCAGCATTGCTGTGACCTTTCCCAACTCTGGTACAGGGAGTTCTTCTTAGAAATGACCATGGGGCGTAGAATACAGGTATGTTTAATGCTAACTGATGAGATATGGAGTTCAATCAGTGAAATAAAACCTATAGTACCAGTCACTGGTTATCACTTACACTGTGACTGATATAAGCCCCGCCTCCAATAGGGACTACTTGAATTTTTGGTAAAACTCTCCGTAACTTTTTTATTACTGAACGTAAACATGTCATTTGGGGTTTATATTCTTAATAAGACTATTTCCTACAAGTTAGTGTATATTATGATGCAAAATTCGCAAAAAAGACGTTTTGACATATTCACCATAATCCAAGATGGCGGATTTTAAATGGAAAAAAATGTAATAACATATTCATACACAGTTTAACCACAGTGGTAATATGGCATAAAAAGTACCAGTTTTGACACCAGATAAGCATACAATAAATAGAATATTTGTTGGTTTTGATTGAATATGGTTAACATGTTTATTCTCTAAAATACGTGTATTTGTCTATTATACAGTTTCCCATTGAGATGTCGATGCCGTGGATACTTACAGATCATATTCTGGATTCACACGATCCTTTTATGTTACAGTAAGTAGATCTTAGTACTAACCACATTTAGAATATAACCTACATTATGAGCCAATGAAAACGCCGAAATTTTGGCGGTTAAATGAAAATTTAATCATTGAAATTTTCTCTTCACAACCTTGACGTACTTAATATGTTCTAACTATAACATATTTTACTGTATATTCATAAGTTACTAGAGCTATTTCTTGAAATAAGGTCAGTCTAAGCTTACTGTAAACATTTGCTGATCACGTGACTCTATGACAAGTTGGAGTTGGCTGTGTATTGTTTCTGTGTTGTTATGTTGTATATAAATCGTATGTTGATGCATGGCCTTTCTAACCCGAATCACCATTAATAATTATTAACACCGTAAATAACAATCAATAAGAATATTATTTATCATTCTAACACGATCTGCGGATTAATCCATATACGCATAGAGCAAACCAGGGCATGTATTATTACCGCAATAAAACATGCCTCTCATATTGGCTGTTACTATTTACGCCCCGTATTACGTGACATATTTATGAATGAATGAACGTAAACGTTATGGTAAAACTTCCACCAGTCGCCAACAAGGCAAGTTGCTTGAGTATCCAGTGTTTCATAAAAACTTCTGATGATCAATTCATTTATATTTTTCATTTCATGAAATAGATACCCTATACTCGTGTTATTAAAATTGTTTCAATGTTTAAAATGTGTTATTTCCTTCAGAAAATTACGAAGGTAGTTTTCATTAACGAGGGAGGTTATTGTACCAGCTAATAAGTCACTCAATTTCAGCGTGTAATTATGTTCAATGTCAAATGGGATCAAGTGGAATGCGCGCAGTTAAATAGTACGGGATATTATCGTAATTAGAATCGATAATATCCCGTATTATTTAACTGCGCGCATAGGCAGTAGTTCGGGTGCGGAAAAATTAAATCACGAGTGCGTAGCACGAGTCATTTAATTTTCCGCATCCGAACGAGTGTCCGTGTTTTATTCACCGACAAAATACGCGAACAGATTTTTATTTCTTAAGTATTATAGCATTACCGTCGTAATATGATATAATATTGTCATCTGTAATTCCTTTTTCTGCTGCTACTTTTACTGTTGTTGTTGCCACATGTTTTATTCCAGTGATTAACTTGTCTCTAACCACGTTCATATTTTACAGATATTTACTCTATCCACTGGACCTGTACAATGACAGTGCCTTATACTCTCTCACATTTTTCAAACAACAGTTTCTCTATGATGAAATAGAAGCAGAGGTTAGTACGTCTAACATGTTTTCAAAATTAATTTGCAATGTTCAACGTTTCGACGATTACGTTATCTCTTGCCAAGACGTTACACCCGCACGTCCCACAGTCGATATTTCAAGCAAATTTCTGGCTGTTAGCATCAAATATTTCCCACCCAGATGATATTTTTGCCGTTGATAATTTTGAAAGAAGAATCCAAAAAATCTGATCACAGTACTAAGGAAACAGTACGGAAGGTATACACGTAGCATTCATGTATTAATAAGGAGTTTTTATTCTACTTGAACATTTAGTATTAATGTTATCAAAACAATAACTGTAACCATTACGACTTTCATATGCAATTTGTTGAATTCGGCAAATGTCAACACGATTCAAATTGCGTATAGACTTGATAAACAATGACAATATTCGTAGTTACTACCAAATACATGAATCAAACACATTTTCATTATAAACACAGTTACACTTAGTCATAACAACAATTCATCTTAGTCTTCGGATATTTCGAGCACCTGGCTTAACTCGAGCATTTGGCTTGTCCCGATGGGTCCTCGAGATAATGAGGTTTTACTGTAATTACAACCAAAATACTCAGTGTTTAAATTCATGTACATATTTTAGGTGGATCTATGCTTTGATCAGTTTGTGTACAAGTTGAGTCAACAAATCGTCACATACTACAAGCAGCGTGCTACAATGTAAATATTTTATATATTTATTTTTATAAAGTATAAATCGATTAATCGGGTCAGTCACTTGTTTACTGTTTACATAAAATTGTGTATATAAACATTGCAATTTCTCTTATTAATGAAGTATTTTAATAGACATTAAGAGTATTTGTATGTAGCTTAGCGAATTGTGCTTGTGTCAATTACAGTGCACTACTAGACAAGACATTTCAAGATTACCGTGTAGATGGTAGTATGAAAGTCGATGATCCAGGAATTAATGCATTTGAACCATTGTTACAACAGCGACATGTACGCTTGCTTGGTCGGTCAGTGGATCTAAATGACTTGATACGTCAGAGAGTGAATGCTGCGCTGACTGATTCACTAGATGTGGCCTTATCTATATTTGAGAGCGGAGATATCACCGATATTGTGGTAAGCATAGGCACTTGGTTTCAAATTATCTGAGGATACCCTATATAGAGAATGTTGTGCAACGGCCATGTTTAGCCGCAACGGATATGACGTTTCGAAAGCTGATACCCAGTTTATCTACACTTGTCACAGCAAACACGGATACCAGCTCCTGTAACGTCATATCCGTTGCGGCTAAACATGGCCGCTGCACAACCTTCTCTCTATATAGGGTACAATCAGATCATTTTGACTCAGGTAATTTGATAACATGTGCCCATACTTCTGTCTGTGTTATGTTCTACAATTTATGAACAAATGTGCTTCAAGTTTCTATGTCCGCGTTGAGTTCCACTTATAAGACCAATTCAACTATTTTGAAAGCATGCTGATATTTGCAATTGTATCAAAATTCAGAACAAAAGTGGCCCGGCATCAAAAGATAATAGAAAATCCGACAGGGAAGGCAGCGCTCAACTTAACCAGCCGAGCACAGAAAACATCACATACCACAATTACACGACACATTGCCCAACAAATAACTGAACGAGAGAATGAACTTAACCGCCCAAATTCCAAGTTTTAGCTGTCAAAACATCGAAGCCCAAGTCCCAGTTGTCAAAAAGACGGATTTGCTGTTTAAAATGCCCCACTTTTATCTGGTCATATTTACCAAAACTTTGCTAAAACATGTCGCTGACTTAGAATTAGAAGGTCGTCAGAATCAAGAAACAAGAAAAAAACTGTCTGAAACTACTCTTTACTTCTGGAAAAACAAACTTTTAAACTTCAGTTTGGTCAACATGACCACTTCCGAATTTCATGAAAATAGGCTCACCAGAAGCGCCTTGAGATGCAGATTTCAAATATGCATGAGTCTTATAAGGTCGTAATACTTATGACCTTCTAATTCTAAGCCAGCGATATGTTGTTTGATAGGAATTGCATGGATTGATAGAATGCAACAAGCTGACACACAGACTACTGGACAAGTATCTTACATTAGACGAGTTTGATGATATGATATGTGAAGCCAATCAGACTATAGCATCACCATATGGACGTATCATGTTACATGTGTTCTGGTGTTTGTATACAGACTTTCTGCCTCATTACTGCTTTAATACATCCACCAACAGGTAAGCAATATTATTGTATATTTATCTCATTAATCGCTGGCTTAGAACGAGAAGGTTGTAAGTGCTACGACCTTATAAGACCTATAGCTATTTGAAAGATGCACCACAACCGCATGTTATGAGCCTATTTTCATGATAATCTGAACCGGTCATGTTGACCGAACCGAAGTTGAAAAAGCTAGTTTTTGCATAAGTAAAGAGTAGTTTTCAGACAGTTTTTTCTTGTTTTCTAAAAAAATGATTTTGTACTTACGACCTTCTAATACTAAGCCAGCAAATTGACTTTTGGCTACAGGTCCAAGTAGAAATGTGTCAACATTGGAAACATAAATAACCATAAGTATTTTATTTCTTTGTCGATTGCTAATAAATATAGCCTACGTCACGCTAAGGGGAGAATGATCGGCTTTCCATGAAACAGCTTGACCGTTTTTTTCCAGCACCCTGTGAAACCTGTATTTCCCATGGTTTCACCGGGTGTTCGACAAAACGGCACAGCTGCTGAGAAAGATCTTATATTTCATGGAAAGCAAATAATTTTCCCCATAGCGTGGCGTATATTTCATAGAAATCGATGAAGAAATAATCTACTTGTGGCTTTATTTTTGTTCCAACGTTTACAAATTTCTACTTGGAACTGTAGCAAAACGTCACGCGGTATTGCTACACTGTGTAGCGTATGTGCATGTTTATCTCATAAATGTATTTGTAAATGTTTCAATGGAAATAGAATCTATAAAAAATGTTTTCCTCAAAGCCAATATCTATGTGTCAGATAATTATAAGCATTAAATACCATAAGAGTACCAATTTTCACAATCCGCTTACGATGGGTGCTACTCTAAAAAAGTTCATTACATTTTTCGGAATTGTTTCAAAGCAATATACCTGTCGTGTATGGTTTAGATAAGGGGTAGTATTCAATATTGACCTTACATTACTTAAGGATAAGGACATCCAATCAGAGCACACCATATCAGTAAACTCTTGGTCAGTAACAGGCGATATGATTGGCTATTCTTATAGATCTACTCAAATTAAATCATATCAATATTGAATACCATCAAAATGCCGTCCGGTATCCGGAATTCTGGGAGTCCGGTATTGCGGAAGCTTTTTTAGTTGACTTAATAAGAAGAAAGTTTGGGACCTAAGAAATCGTCCGATTTTATGAGGATTCCGGTTTTCAGGGAGTCCAGTTTTCAGGGAGTTTACTGTATGTAGTTTAGATACTATAGCTAATGTTATCATGTGTTGAAGATTTGTGAAGACCAAACATTCTTCCAGCGGGGAACATCAACGTGACAATTCTACCCATTCATCACACCCGTATGCTTGGGGAACAAACGTACGTACATATACATATGTACATAAAGCCTAGGTCCCACTGAGGAATTCCACATCGGCGATGTTCTACCGATTTCTTCCGATTCAACCAGATTCATCACAATTCCTTCCGATATCACAAAATGTCTCATGACTTCACCGAAGCTTCTCTTAGACCACGACGAACCTGTTCCCGGTGTCCTGAATGTCCATTAATTTCAATCGGGAGTACATTGCCGAGGCAAACAAATGCTCGGTGGGACATAGGCTTAATGTAACATAAATGCCGTATGCCAACATGAACATGTAGAATAAAGCAGTCCGAAGCAAAGGCATTGTGACTTCTGAACCATATTCGCATATTGGAGTAGTATACACAGCTACTTAGGCTCTTGAATGCGCATGCGTGGCGGCCGTCATGGATATATACTAGAAATGACGATCGCAGTCATGTGTCCAGATAACTATTTTTTGTAATGTAGTGTTGAGTGAGGACAATCAAGCTAATTACCATTATTATCCACTGATATCCAAAGATATATTAACATGTACTGTTCAGGCCCTGATCTGCAGAAGCATCTCAACTTGAGCTAAATCTCATCTCAGATGTTGTCATGTGTATTTGTAGTAATTTTCATGAGAGGCTGGGCTCAAAATTTGCATCAAAACACAGAAACATCATTGTGAGTTTACTCCAGTAAAAGTTAAAGAGCGCGAACTTCCGGCCCATCTAAAATGCTGACGCTGATCTGAGCAAAATCTCAGTTTGAGTTGAGATTTCTACTTGAGATGCTTCGACAGAATGGGCACTGGACAAAACAATGTACATGTTTTTGTTTAATTATAAAAGTCTATTATATTTGTTTTACCAGAATGGCGTTTTGAACGGTATAGGATATCACTACAACAATAACTAGTTCACACTGTTCGTCAGTATATAAGGTCACACAGAATTCTATTTTTATAAGTGAGGAATTAGACGAGAGTGCGCGTGCGTGGCGGCCATCTTGGATCTATATAATAAATGTAATTTATTTATAAATGATTGTACGAGGGTTGTCTTCAAAAGTCACAAACATTGTTCCACATTTTAATATTGTGTACGATTTTCTGGTATATATTCCTAGGCACCACTTTTCACCAAGATATATGGGCAATATTCGGCATTTATTGGACCGCCACACTTCAGCGCCATCTGTCGGTTGCTTGGTTACCAAAGTATTGCTGTACTTATAGAACAACTCCTCAAAGTTATCATAGATAATGTAAGTAGACACTCACGATAATTGTTACAGATTATAGATAGATACTAGTAGATGTGAACATACAAATAACACAATACAATTTTCATATGACAGTAACAAGTGACAAAAGGTGGTTATGCAATCGGTTTAAATAACGATGGATGTATAATAAATGTGAGATGAAAACAATAAAAACAAAGAAAAATAAAAGAGTCAACAAAGGAAAAGAGGACTGGACAGTTTCTGGCAGAGAAGGTGTATATGTATGTTGGTTTTTCTACACACATCATGAAAACAAGTCTAATGAATCATTTTAAGTTAAGCAGTAAACAAACAGAAAAATACAACAAAAAGCAACAAAACATAAACTTACACTAAACAAGTAGAGCTAAAACTCCCCAAAGCAATAATCTCCTGAGCAGAAGTCACACTTTAGTATAAGTAAGAAATAAACTTTTTATTTACGCATGTGTAATGCAAATTGTGACCTCTCTGTGGCAGATCACCTACGGAATGTAGACGCTATTTGCAAACACAGGTGTCATGTCTAGTTAGATTGGCCCCTTTATAATACATGCATATAGATCTAGAAAGGTATATGTGCATTGACGATTTCTTTATTCTAGTATCATTGACTTCAACTGGATTGAAAATCCACATCACATGATTTCAAATTACAGTTTCAAATTGTGTGAGTGTACCCTATATAGAAGAAAGGTTGTGCAACGGCCACAACGGCCAACGGAAATAACGTTACAGAAACTGGTATCCTTGTTCGCTGTGACAACTGTAGAACAACTTGGTACCAGCTTTCGTAACGTCATATCCGTTGTGGCTAAACATGGCAGCTGTACAACATTCTCTATACATAGGGTACACTCAGATAATTTGAAACTCTGGTAATTGGAAACCATGTGCCTATGTGTAATATAGTAATCGGGTAAGACTACATTGTAATGCTAAAGCTCACGGGTCATGAATCTTCAAGTGGACCGTTTAACAAGACCAGGCCCCCGAGTCTCCCGAAAATCTCAATCTGAGCTAAATCTCATCTCAAATATTGCCATGTATCTTAATTTCCATGGGAGGCTGGACTCAAATTACGAATCACAAAACAGAAACATTATTCTGACTTGATTACAGGAATATTTCATCAGACTTTCATTTTAGTAAAATCTCAACTAAAGCTGATATTTCTACTTGAGATGCTTCGGGAGATCGGGGCCAGACCTTGCTCAGCCTTATAGTATCTCTTAATATTTATTATTGTCATTACAGGTGAGAGGTCCACTACTTGGACATGTTCAAGAGTTGATACCATTGTTACCTACACACTGTCACCTACTCCTGTATCAGTATGGATCTCCGGGTATGTCCATCCTACATATCAGTTTGTTTTCTTTGTATTTTTGATGTATGTTTCACTGTAGTAAAACGAAGCTATATTGTTATTATTTAAACTATAAATGCATTATGTTAAAATTTAAAGAAAATCTAAAATTGTGCATGTTTTTATACTGTATCAAATGTTAGGTGTTAAATGACTAAAATATTGAAAGTGATTTATCGTTAAATCAAAATGTTTTTTATTTAATTCAAATGGTTCCAACAGTAAATAATAATACATGTAACATATTTATTTTCTGTGGATAACATACAAATGTAATTGGCAAACCAATTTTCATAATGGTCCACAGTAAAGCCTAGGTCCCACTGAGCATTTTTTGTCTCGGCGATGTACTCCCGATTTAAATTAATGAGCTATCAGGACATCGGAATCAGTTCCTCGTGGTGTAAGGGGGAGCTTCGTGGAAGTCATGAGACAGTTTGTGATGTCGGAAGGAATAATGATGGACCGGGTGGTATCGGAAGAAATCGGGAGAACATCGCGACGTGGAATTCCTCAGTGGGACCTAGGCTTTATTTCAAATATTTCCCCCTTGTTGTTGCTGTAGTATTAGTACACACATTATAATTATGTTATTTAATTTTTAACTGCACACCAGAGAAATGATCTCAATAAGCATCTGAAAGCTTCCGATCAGATCTTTTTCTGTAGTACATGTAAAATGTATTTATTGTATTGTAATCTTACAATTTATGTAAACTAAAATATGTTTAAACTAAAGGTTTTCAAGGACTTCTTTAATTTTGTTGAAGGAATCTTACGTTACTATATGAAGCAGATGGAGAATATATTGAGTTGTGAAAATCTGCAAACACATGTATTTCAAAGGTTTCGGGAAATCGGAAATGCTATTCTTTTCTGCCTCCGACTAGAGAGTGCGCTGGTAAGTGGTTTAGGAGAAAATATTTTTATGTTCACTCTTCTTCTCCTTTTATACCGCGTGTTCAATGCATATGCACATGGTTTCAATATTTGGCAAATTCCAAGTCTTTACACAGTGTAGTACCAAATACAAAGAGAAGGTTGTGCAGCAGCCATGTTTAGACGCAACGGATATGACGTTACGACAGCTGGAACCAAGTTGTTCTATAGTTGTTAAGGCAAACACGGATACCAGTTCCTGTGACGTCATATCCGTTGCGGCTAAACATGGCCGCTGAACTACCTTCTCTTTAGGGTGTATTGGGTACCCTAAGATAATTTGAAACCAAGTGCCTATGGTTCAATGTGACGATTGTGATCACGTATGTGTTCATGATTAATGGCAGTATGTGCACCGTTTCAAGTCAAATTATCTGTCTATCTAGAATGAAAACAATGTGGAACATGCGAAGTCTGAAAAAAAACAAAATTATTCAGCTGGAATATTTATAAGTTAATTGTACATGAAAGGACTGACTAATACTTTCAACATTTTGTTCAGTATCATCTGTGTCGAATAATTTTCCGAATCGACCTTTTTGGGTTCAACTGAGATAGTCGTAGTGCGCGCGCCTGTCGACGTGGTCATTCGGGTTTACCCCTGCCTAATTGGCCATTTCATATCCGGCTTCGAGGGAAACCTTAATAAATTAGTAAGAAAGCTTTTGTTAAACATCTAGGAAATAACTGAGTATAGTACCATTTTATTTTATTTGAAATACAATGTTGAATCGGCAAAAATATCAAAGACAACAAAAGTTCTTCTTGCAATCGATAGTTATCTGTCCATTGTTTGTATTACCGTGTTTGTTTCGCTCGTTTTAGAATGAAGAAGAGGCGTGTAATATATTCCATGCTGCACCGTTCCTTAAATGGATACCGAAACCGTTTGTCCCATACAATGGTAGGTGAATTCTTGACATCGGATCTATTCAGTTTCAATACTGCCTTGTTCGTTTTTGTAGTGGCACTTGTGACTGTGCTTGTAATATATGTGTTATTTTTTCGTGTGTTCGGTTTCTAGCTAATCGCCCCCTGTCGTTTCTGTCTTGAGTGATGTCTTCCCTGTCCGATTAGCTATCGGTATTATCTTTATACAAGACTTTGAGGCGGTGGCGATGTATGTTGCTTATAGAATATCAATATCAGCACCACTTGATTAGTAGTTACAGAGAAACTGGACACTGGCTGCCGTTAATGATTGTAGAAACACTTGAGTAGAGTTCACAGACATAGGCTGCATGTCCCATACCCATAATAATACTGACATACAGTAAAACTTCGTTATATCGTGTAAAATGCTCGAGATAAACCGAATGCTCGTAATTGCCAAAGTGCAATTGTACTGACGGTATGAACAGAAGTTCAACGTCTGGTACTGGTGTCAATTACATGTGGTACTGGTGTCAATTACATGTGGTACTGGTGTCAATTACATGTGGTACTGGTGTCAATTACATGAATAAAAACATAACTATATGATTCTAAGCTTATGGTGAGTGATTTTCCGTCTTTGTGTTCGTCTGCTTCTGTTGACGGCTGCCTTCCCTGACAGATATGTTGGTATGTTTTTGCTTTCAGAACGTAGCAGTCGTGAGGAGACAGAAAAACAAATGAACACAAGAATGAAAACACTAGAGAGCCAATTTTTGAATCTCCATATAAAGAGGGTTATCGACGACTTCGGGAATTCCAAGGTACTCGTACTTTTTCATGTATTTTGCGCTATTAGCATGGTATGTGTGTAATGGCAGTAAAATACCGCTTACTGGTCCCGATCGCCCTAAGCATCTCAATCTGAGCAATATCTCATCTCAAATATTGACATGTGTCTTTATGTTAATGTCCATGCGAGAGTTTGAATGCGTACATAATTTAATTTCTTCTTACAGAAGATAATTACAAACACGTGACATCAGTTTGTTTTGAGGATACGAGATGATATTGTTTGAACTACTAGTATAAAGAGTAATATAAAAGAAAATTTATGAGCTACAGAATATCGCATTTTAAATAACTTTGTTATTCTATCGGCGGCCATTTTTCAGTAACTTTCTCGAACTGCGGGCCTGTGACACAAATTTTCAGATCCATTAGTGAATTCAAACACACGATCACAGACGTTGACAGAAAGCGAATAATCCGCTATAAGGATGTTTATCCTATTTGCAGCAAGCAGAATTGATCAAAGACGGTGAAATGTTAACACGTGATCGATTGTGTTGTAACCACTCCATATTTGGAAATATATTGGCGCGTTTACGTCAGTGCCTGGACGACCCTGTATGGCACGGTCCACCACCGTATAATGGTGTGTTGAGCGTGGATGAAAGCACAGAGTTCCATCGACTTTGGAGCGCCATACAGTTCGTGTGTAGCCTTTCTGTGGCAAGGGACAAGACAAACATAGAGTTAGTATTATATCTACATGTATATATACGTTTTGTGTATGTGCGTATTTTGTAGTAAATGTCAGAAATTAGCAAGCCACTAAAATCTCCAAAATAATTATGTCGTATTGTCCTGATTCAGCTTCCCAAAACTCCTTCGTAATATGTAACATACGAAGCTCCTATACTTCTTTCTTGCCAATGACAAACTTAAACAAAATTAACATGATTAGGGTTTATAGACATTGCTTTGACCACAAGATGGATGTCTTGCGTATAGATATTTTGTAAATCGTCTGACCACTAGTTGGATGTCTTGTGTAGAAACATTCTGTAAATTGCCTGACCACTAGTTAGGTGTCTTGCGTAGAGACATTTTGTAAATCGTCCATACCATTAGTTGAATGTCATGTGTAGAGACATTCTGTAAATTGTCGGACCACTAGTTGGATGTCTTGCGTAGAGACATTTTGTACATCGTCCATACCACTAGTTGAATGTCTTGCGTAGAGACGTTTTGTATAGTGTCTGACCACTAGTTGAATGTCTTGCGTAGAGACATTTTTGTAAATTGTCGGACAACATGTCAGATATCAGGCATCTATTACAGAGAGATATACGGAGATAGTGTTCACTGGGCTGGCAACATACTAGTCTCGTTGCTAGGACAACAGAAGAGATTTGAAGCATTAGATTTCTGCTATCATCTACTGAATGTCAATGATTGTGACGAATGTGATGAAATTGTAGATGACATGGTAGGTATAAAATAGTTAAAATATACATCTGATATCATGTTTATCATGCTCTCTATTGACTCTGCAATATTCTTTTTATTCCTCAAGTCAGCAGAAATTATCAGCAAGAATCACAAAAACTAGTTCTGTATCAGCCAACACTTATCCCAAAGATCTCAAAATACAAAGATTTGAATGATGTACAAAATCTCACAATATCTCGCAGCAATCTTCTGAAATCCCGCGAAATCTCGTTTGTTTTCAAAACCTTGTATCTCCTGTTTTAATGAACACAGACAAAAACTAATAATTCTATGCAATATATATATTATTCATCTTTACAACAATTCCTCATTTAAGAAATAAAACAATATACCTCAAAGAGCCAGACCAACTCTCATTTTAATGGAAATCCAAATTTTTGCAGAAAATACCCGATTTGCCTCATTCAAATAATATTTTTTTAAATTGTATAAGAGGTAGACAAAAAATAAGTTACCCTATACAATAGAAGAAACTTAGCTCTTCAAAATGAGACATTAGTCATTGGAAAAGGATGCCAAACAAAACTTTTGATGCAAAATCTGCTGCATGCTATTTTGCATTTTCTCCAAGCGTTCAATTGAGTGTCCAATCTGTGTGTTTAGATCTTTGCTTATCCGCATTGACATCGATGGTAGATATCAGTGTTCCTCGATGGGGTTCCATCAGAAGCGCCTTGTATGGTATACTGGTTCTTCGTAAAGTAGCAATAAGAGTTTTAAATGCAACTTACCTAGCGCGAGTGTTCTTTAACATAATATATGTCCGAATTCCATGCCGGTTTCTGGTCCCGTGTTCACAAATAATTAGTTTTCAGGTTCAGGTTCAAATATATTTCAAATACAAACAAGAGGGCCCAAAGGGCCATAGGTCGCTCACCTGTCCTAGTTGTTCATGCACCCCTAATGGTAGCCTCTATTGCATGTACAAGGTTTTCATATTGTCTTATGCTTTATAATTTACATCACACTTAGACCCAGTGACTTATTGAAGTGTTTTGACCTTGTGACCTAGGTTTTGACCCCGGATGACCCAATATCGAACTTGACCTAGATTTTGTTGAGATGATTATTGTGACCAAGTTTCATAAAGATTAGGTCAAAATTGTGACCTCTAGTGACTGCACAAGGTTTTTCTATGATTTGACATTGTGACCTAGTTTTTGACCCCGGATGACCCGATATCGAACTTGACCTAGATTGTGTTGACATGATCATTGTGACCAAGTTTCATAAAGATTAAGTTAAAATTGTGACCTCTAATGACTACACAAGGTTTTTCTATGATTTGACCTTGTGACCTAGTGTTTGACCCCCAATGACCCAATATCAAACTTGACCTAGATTTTGTTGAGATGACCAAGTTTAATAAAGATTAGGCCAAAATTGTGACCTCTAGTGACTACACAAGGTTTGTCTATCATTTGACCTTGTGACCATAGTTTTTGACCCTGGATGACCCAATATCAAACTTGACTTAGATTTTGTTGTGATGATCATTGTGACCAAGTCTCATAAAAATTAGACCAAAATTGTGACCTCTAGAGACTACACAAGGTTTTTCTATGATTTGACCTTGTGACCTAGTTTTTGACCCCGGATGACCCGATATCGAACTTGACCTAGATTTTGTTGACATGATCATTGGGACCAAGTTTCATAAAGATTAAGTTAAAATGTGACCTCCAGTGACTACACAAGGGTTTTCTATGATTTGACCTTGTGACCTAGTTTTTGACCCCGGATGACCCAATATCGAACTTGTCCTAGATTTTGTTGAGATGATCATTGTGACCAAGTTTCATAATGATTTAGCTAAAACTGTGACCTCTAGTGTGGACGGACGGACGGACGACGGACGACGGACGAAGAGTGATCAAGAACTGTTTCGATATTCTGTAACTGCTAAGGAACATAGAATTTCATAAATGTACATAGAATTTAAAAGAAATAGCAAAAGCAGAATATAGGTTAAGCCAGATCCGGAAAACGGATTCTTTGTGAACACAGGACCAGATGCTTTAGTCATTGATTACATAAAAAAAACTCTGTAAATACGCATGAAAGTCAAATTCACTATATGCATGTTAACCCTTTTATAATTTCTTTCCAGGATTTGAAGCAGGTTATATATAGAATAGAAGACAATAAATATTTAAATACAGCGATATTTGACACAGTGAATAGATATACACGAACAGAAGATGACAAAAGTGATATATTGAAACATGTGACCCTTATACAGCCTCCAACATACGAACAGACATGACAGACTGGAATATTTCACAGTGGGTAAAGAGTGTTGCAGATGTCCACTGATGATTTCGCTGGCTTAGAATTAGAAGACTCGTGCATATTTGAATTATGCATTTCAAGGCGCTTCTTATGAGCCAATTTTCATCGGAAGTTGACCGAACTGTAGTTTTTAAAGCTTGTTTTTCGATAAGTAAAGAGTAGTTTTCCGACAGTTTGTTCTTGTTTTCTCAAAATATTGAGTTTGTACTTACGACCTTCTTATTCTAAGCCAGCGATTTGTCTGCGAGTTTTATACAGGAAGTGCCTCAGTCAGTGATAGACAAAACAAGTAATCAAATACATTGAACATTATTGATGAATGGTTGTGTTATTCAGCTAGGTCATTCAGCTTGGGCATTCAGCTTTTGGATTGCTGAAACTAGTTCATTCAGCGTTTTGACAGCTGGGACTTGAGCAGTTCATTTGCACGTTTGGTTATATTTTGGCCATTGTGTCTTGTATGTTTTTTTATGTTTTCTGTGCTCGGCTGGTTAAGTTGAGTGCTGCCTTCCCTGTCTCTTTTTAAAGAGAGATTACAAAACTGTTCAAAAGTGTGTGATGTGCTCTACTTTCAATGACAATGACGATGACAATGACAATATTTTATTTGACATGGCGGCCACCGGC
Organism: Spisula solida; assembly: GCA_947247005.1. NCBI lineage: Eukaryota > Metazoa > Mollusca > Bivalvia > Venerida > Mactridae > Spisula > Spisula solida. The sequence goes on from OX365950.1 coordinate 50,987,909, forward strand.
CCAGAATCAACATACATTATTTTACATATACATGTACATACATCTATATTGTACACAAGCATAAATGTAACACAATTACATGCATACACACATATATATCACATACTTTTGAAAACAAGACAACATAATTCAACGCATTTGAAATACAATTACATTTTGATTTATATTACCACACAACAGAGCGACACAAACATACAATGTCAAACAGCAGACGCCAACATGCGTTTTCTTTCAATAAACCCATAATAAACATACATAGCAAGGTTTTTTATGGTATGCTCATTTCTGTTGCTCATTAATATATTGAATGATTGCATGCATACTCTGTTGTAATACTTTGGTGGAATATATTGAGCTCTTAATTGTGATAGGTTTGGACAGACTAATACAAAATGTATTTCATTTTCCACACCGGAACCGCAGAGCTGACATATACGTTCATCTCTTGGGGTATTTTCGTAACGCCCTCTTTCAATACGAAGATCATGTGATGAAGTACGTAAACGAGCTAATGCACTTCGAAATTTACGTACATTTAAAATATCTAGATATGTTTCATGAACAATAGAACTTTTGTACATATGATATGAATACAGTTTAGCACAATCGTGAATAGTTGTGGTCCATTCCTGTAAATACTGGTCAGTCAATCTAGTAACAAATTGTTTAACAAATACATTTTCATTTACTACATACTGGTTTTCCCATACATACCCCATACCATTTGAAAACAACAAGTTTTTTACGCTGGTTACCCAATTTCTTTTACCGTGCTCTGACAGATAATATAACATATTGTAACATTTCTTTACTAGTCTATCATCAGATAATTTGATTATTCGGCACCAGTATTTGATAACACGTTTTGCAGACAAAATGTACATGGGATGTCGACCACAGTCTCCTAAAACAGCAGCGTTTGTGGTACGCTTATTTACACACATGTAACGTTTACAGGCATAGTTATGGATTATTTCAACAGATGTATGTCTTTGAACACCCCATATTTCAGCACAATATAATAAAACAGGCACTTTTTTAGTGTCAAAAATGTTAAAATAGGTGCTACGTGGTAATTGGCCATATTTATACATTTTGGATAAAATGGATACAAGAACACGTTTAGCCTTGCAAGCCTGATCACTCGCCATTCTGAAGAAAGATAACTGGTTTGTAAATGTTGTTCCAACATATGAGAAATTGTTAACTGTTTCTAGCACATGTCCATTATATGTCCACCTTTCATGCCTAGATAAACATCCACCTGGTTTAAAAACCATTACTTTGGTTTTGTCAATGTTAACCTTGACTAGCATATTGTCACAGAAAGTTTCTAAAAGATTGAGGTGTCGTTGGAGACCGATAATGGTATCGGCCGCCAACGCTAAGTCGTCCGCAAACAGGAGACACAATACTTCCGTAATATCTGGAAACAACTGTATCCCACGAGAGTCTGACTGTTCATACATTTTTACAAGTTCATTTATGAAAATTACAAATAATATAGGTGACGCCATGCATCCTTGTTTAAGGCCAACCGGACAGTTGAACGAGTCTGTTAAACCACCGGAAGTTCTTACACATGCTTGGACTGACTTATATATTGCAGTCATAGATTTCAGTAAATTACCTCTAAAACCATTGTCTATGCAAATCATCCACAACTTATCTCTATGTATCATGTCAAAGCATTTCATAAAATCTATATATGCAACATAGAGTTTACCACCCGGTCTAGACAATTGCTTTTTGATAATTGACTGAAGTATAAATACATTGTCAGTGGTAGAATAACCCTGTCTAAAACCGGATTGTTCCTCTCGAATCTTATTATAAACGTTTACATAGAAAGTAATACGTCTGGTCAAAATACTTGTGTACAATTTACCGCAGATATCCAACAATGAGATACCGCGATAATTTCCTGGTGCATTTATGTCACCTTTTTTGTGAAGAGTTATTATTACTGCCTTACACCATGATGTTGGGAATTCTCCTGATTTGTACAGTCGATTGAACATTTTGTTTATGATATGAATGAAAATATCAATACCATATATAAAGAATTCTGGGAGTATATTATCTTCTCCTCCTGCTTTGCCGCGTTTCAAAGACTTGACAGATTTCAATATTTCTTCATCAGTTATATCTGAGTTGAATATACTGTCTTCGAGCTCATCAAGCTCTGTTTCTTGTACATTATTTAAAATATCGTCTACACTATTGTCTATGTCAGAGCAAAACAGCTGCTCAAAGTGGGCTTGCCATTGGTCGGGAGTTATTGAATTGTTTACCGTCCGCCTCGAACCACACATCGTATTTAAAGTTTTCCAGAAAGACCTGGGATTTGTTGACTTACTGATTAAATCCTGTAGCTTGTCACTATTGTAAGCATTTCGCTTTGAGTCACACAATTGTTTGAAATCATGCTTAGCATTAACGTATCTGTTCAAATTTTCTTCGGATCTATTTCTACGAAAATTTCTTAATAATACGTTTTTATTATATTTGGATGACCGACATTCAGCGTCAAACCATTTAGGCTGAACATGTGTGGTAATACGGCTATGTCTTTTACAACATTCGGCGCTTTGATAGAGTAGTGGGATGAACCATTTACATGTACAGGGTGATCCCAAAAACATGTCCCACAAACAATGCTTAATAACCTTGCGTATTTTGGGTGTATAATTATTGTAAAGTTGAAACTACGGTTAAAGGTTTTGTTTGACAAAATCTTATATCTATGTGCTTTGATTGTGTAAAGTTAAAAATTGAATATTTTAAAAAGTAATTACGCATTGTTTGTGGGACATGTTTTTGGGTTCACACTGTACATGGAAAGTTATACGGTTCCAATGGAAGTAAATAAATATAGCTCACAGCGGAAATCGCTAATGTATTGACATTTGATACATAAAGCCTTTGTCCCACTAAGGAATTCCTAATCATCGATGTTCTTCCGATTTCTTTCAATACCACCGGATTCATCACAATTCATTCCGATATCACAAACTGTCTCATGACTTCCCCGAAACTTCCCCTAGACCACGCAGAACCTGTTCCAGATGTCCTGAATGCTCATTAATTTCAATCGGGAGTACATCACCGATGCAAGAAATGCTTAGTGGGACCTACCTAGGCTTCAGTGACACAAAGTCTTCCGGCGCTGCCAAATATTCTTAACCAGTAGATTCTACTTTTCCAACCAGGGCTTGTCAATGAAGGCATATGTATACTTGTATATAGAAACCATTTGGTTGGATTAGTTTAACTACGCATTTTATATTGTACATATATTTGGTGATATTTGTTATCTGACTTGATATGCCATGTTATATGCATCTTATACCAAATAAATATTATCATTATTACCAAAGATCATCCATAAATGATGGATTGTCTAAAATATTTATAGGCCTACGACAACATATCAAAAACATAATGGACGAAATTAAAACCCATCTTCGCTAAATTTGACCAAGGGTTGGTTTAAATCCTTCCAAATATTTCGCAGGTTAAAATATTCAAGATGGCGGCGACTAGCGGCAAAAAAAGCGTCAACATGAAAATCTCGTCAAATCTCGCCAAGAATCGTAAGAGTTCGCCGATCGCCTTATTTATTTTCAAAATGACGGCTCCTATAGGCGAATCACCTATGTGACATTTGCATCTCCCGTATTCTTTGTTATTACGAAGAAAATGGCTAGAAAAAATGTTAGTTAATAGTATCTCTTAACAACGTAACGTGATTTTGTACCATGCTGATAGAATATACACATGTATACGAACTATACCTTAACATGTCCAATAAACAAAGCGCTTCAATAGTTTTATTATCAGTACAGTCATGTAGTATTTCAACACGTGTTCAATGCAAATCTCATTTCTGTTTCATATTTTATTTGGTATAAAAACACAACCAACAGAATATAAGAAACTACATATGGGGCAAAATATTGACGAAGCGTTTGCATAAAATGTATCCGTGTACAAAAACATGTATATACTATACGGGTATAACATATATTTACAAACACTTAACAAGTGTATGTATGCTCATCCATACAGTTTACTGACGTCATATTGACGCCATCCTTTTGTGATGTCGCCATGGTAACAATGTGTATCCTGATTACGTTTAACTTCACAAGAAGTATCAAGTTTTCAGTACTTAACAGTACCATGTCTAGAATAACTTCTGTCTCAGCATACTAACAAGATCGATATCAGCGAATGATACAAGCGCTGTATTCACAAGTCCTGCTGCAGCTACAACAACCAAACCTTGCAAACAACGGGCACCAAACCAAAAGGGCGGATTCCTAAAACAAGAGTATAATATCTATAGTTTGAGAAATTGTACACCGAATACAAATAAAATAAGCACGTAGTGTCAATAACAATCATTTTTGGACGCCGTATAAATGACGTAAAAAACGCAAAGTGATAACATTCGCAACGTCATGGCAACGCCATCCAGGACGCCAATGCCGTAAAAGATGTCCCATTGAATTGCCAATACCTAGTAGCTTCTAGTTTCCAAAGGTACCGACTATTATAAGGATACATATGTAACTTTTTTAAAGTACCCTTCCACCTTAAACGAGGTTATAGCCCATAATACCGCTGGTATAATATTATTATAAAAGCGAGCTATTGACACTAGACTGTTACCAGCTGTCTCATTTTCCCGATATTTTTCTATCTATGATAGAACTTTGATACAAGGGCCACGGAACCAACCTGATTAACATCAACGACGCTACAAAATCGAAAGATCACCATCATATTAGAATGCCTACGTGGTCAACGAGATACAGGTGAAGATTGTGCAGCCAGGGAATGTTTGAAAACTGAGAATAATTTGCTGGCTTAGAATTAGAAGGTCAAAGTACAAAATCAATATTTTGAGAAAACAAGAAAAAACGGTCTGAAAACTACTCTTTACCTATTGAAAAAGAAGCTTTTTTAAACCATGACCACTTCCGATTTTCACGAAATAGGCTCAAGAAGCGCCTTGAGATGCACATTTCAAATAAGTAGTACTTACGACCTTCTTATTCTAAACCAGCGAATTGTACGCCTGTGTCAGAGTTATGACGCCAAGTACCGTCATACACTAGACCATACAGGGTAGGTCTACATGTATACACCACAAGCTCGTGAAAAGTACAGTCCTACAGTAGGGCCTATACCAGCTATAAGCTGATGACTTCATACTCTATTTCCTGATATTCTACTACGCATGCATAATTATGTTATATGCAAATGCAAACTTCTGGTTGTAAATTCTGGGTCCTGCAATACTAATGATTCACTTAATGAACTCCTACAAGCCATACCTGTCCCCAATTTGCAGTTGTTAAAGAATTGAAATTTGACCGTAAGCTTAAGATTTCCGTAAGTGCTTTGATAACAGTACAAAAGTAACTGACTGCAATAGCTGTTTGAAAACTGGTGCCCCAATTACAAACGTGTTGCTCCAGCGTACAGCCGCACACCGTACATAGTACATGCATTATACTGACTATCACCATACATCCAGAATGATAGTATAAGCATACTTACCTTTTCTCTGGAGCGTCTATATAACCTTTGTTATACCGCCAACGTGAGATCACAAACCCCGCACCCAACACTGCAGCTGGCACTGTACAAAGTTATAAATACATACTAACTTTATTAACTTTCTAAAAGTACATTTTCCATAACAAATAATTTGATTGGTTTCTATAAATACATACTAACTTTATTAACTTTCTAAAAGTACATTTTCCATAACAAATAATTTGATTGGTTTCTATAAATACATACTAACTTTATTAACTTTCTAAAAGTACATTTTCCATAACAAATAATTTGATTGGTTTCTATAAATACATACTAACTTTATTAACCTTCTAAAAGTACATTTTCCATAACATATAATTTGATTGGTTTCTATAAATACATACTAACTTTATTAACTTTCTAAAAGAACATTTTCCATAACAAATAATTTGATTGGTTTCTATAAATACATACTAACTTTATTAATTTTCTAAAAGTACATTTTCCATAACAAATAATTTGATTGGTTTCTATAAATACATACTAACTTTATTAACTTTCTAAAAGTACATTTTCCATAACAAATAATTTAATTGGTTTCTATAAATACATACTAACTTTATTAACCTTCTAAAAGTACATTTTCCATAACAAATAATTTGATTGGTTTCTATAAATACATACTAACTTTATTAACTTTCTAAAAGTACATTTTCCATAACAAATAATTTGATTGGTTTCTATAAATACATACTAACTTTATTAACTTTCTAAAAGTACATTTCCATAACAAATAATTTGATTGGTTTCTATAAATACATACAAACTTTATTAACTTTCTAAAAGTACATTTTCCATAACAAATAATTTGATTGGTTTCTATAAATACATACTAACTTTATTAACTTTCTAAAAGTTCATTTCCATAACAAATAATTTGATTGGTTTCTATAAATACATACTAACTTTATTAACTTTCTAAAAGTACATTTTCCATAACAAATAATTTGATTGGTTTCTATAAATACATACTAACTTTATTAACTTTCTAAAAGTTCATTTCCATAACAAATTATTTGATTGGTTTCTATAAATACATACTAACTTTATTAACTTTCTAAAAGTACATTTTCCATAACAAATAATTTGATTGGTTTCTATAAATACATACTAACTTTATTAACTTTCTAAAAGTACATTTTCCATAACAAATAATTTGATTGGTTTCTATAAATACATACTAACTTTATTAACTTTCTAAAAGTACATTTTCCATAACAAATAATTTGATTGGTTTTTATAAATACATACTAACTTTATTAACTTTCTAAAAGTACATTTTCCATAACAAATAATTTGATTGGTTTCTATAAATACATACTAACTTTATTAACTTTCTAAAAGTACGTTTTCCATAACAAATAATTTGATTGGTTTCTATAAATACATACTAACTTTATTAACCTTCTAAAAGTACATTTTCCATAACATATAATTTGATTGGTTTCTATAAATACATACTAACTTTATTAACTTTCTAAAAGTACATTTTCCATAACAAATAATTTGATTGGTTTCTATAAATACATACTAACTTTATTAACTTTCTAAAAGTACATTTTCCATAACAAATAATTTGATTGGTTTCTATAAATACATACTAACTTTATCAACTTTCTAAAAGAACATTTTCCATAACATATAATTTGATTGGTTTCTATAAATACATACTAACTTTATTAACTTTCTAAAAGAATATTTTCCATAACATATAATTTGATTGGTTTCTATAAATACATACTAACTTTATTAACTTTCTAAAAGTACATTTTCCATAACATATAATTTGATTGGTTTCTATAAATACATACTAACTTTATTAACTTTCTAAAAGTACATTTTCCATAACAAATAATTTGATTGGTTTCTATAAATACATACTAACTTTATTAACTTTCTAAAAGAACACTTCCATAACAAATAATTTGATTGGTTTATATACTTTAATTAAAGGCTGTAACCTCATTCGGACCCGCCTCGACAACTTAGTGGTAGAGCATCCGCTTCGAGTGTGAGAGGTCTCGGGCAATCGTGAAAGATCGGCCGTTTCCGTTTGTCTCCGGTAAATATTGCAATACATAAAGGCCGAGGTGATCAGAATGTGATCTCGGGTTCGATCCCAGACAGTGACATACCTAAGCACCATTGGGTCTCCATACGACTGACATACTGTTGACCAATGTGACCCTTAAAACAATATTTAAATCGGACCAGTTCGGCATTTTTAGAGTAGATCTATGTTCATGTATAAGAATTGAGTATATGTTTGAGTACAAAGTATATTTAAATGTAGCACCAAATGTGCATAGATTATGCTGAAGTGTGTATTGCGACAATCGTAAGTAGAACGATATCCGGCCCCGATCTCAAGAGGAATCTCAATTGGAGCTCAATCTCATCTCAAATATTTTCACGTGTCTTTAAAGTAATTTCCATGAGAGGCTTCGCTCAAAATTGACATCACCACACAGAAGTAGCATCTGAGTATATTACAGTAAAATTTCAAGAGCTCGAACTTCAGATCTATCTCAAATTCAGACTATGATTTGAGCAAAATCTCGATTTGAGTTGAGATTTCTACTTGAGATGCTTCGGGAGATCGGGCCAGTCGTGTAAATCTAGCATAATAGCTAATTACTCACCTTGGTGACAGAATATCCCAGCACTCCATAAAATAATCTCAAATGGAACACTAAACTCTAAACCATTTTGTCTGAAATGAAAATGCGGTTTAATTCGTAACTGTAAACCATCACTGAAACGTGTATACTAACGCGGTGGCAAGATTGGGTTTAGCGTCGGTTTTATGTATCTTACATGGCGGCGAAACAATTTACAAAATTCATAATCCAGGATTCAATTAGGTCCGGATACTGACTGGTGTCCATGGAAACGATTTCCAACAGTTATCAACAGCAATAGCTAACGTGTATCACATTATTAAAACATATTATAAATAACAGAGCACGTGCATTCAGCCACAGTACAAAAGTGCTAAGTTTGTAAAATAAAATGGACGCTCATGTCAGAGTGAGATGATGTTTAAGAGCACGCGACGTTGATGACGAGTGCACGTATCCAATGTGCCTTAGTTTGTATATGCATCGATTACGGCGTATACATACTTACTGGGCCCTTATTGCTCTCAGGAAGTCAGGGGGACCGTCCATTGTTGGTGGCGCTATCTTATGCTTCCGCCGGAACTCGCCTACCTTCCTGGCCATGCCGACTGTAGAGATATAAATGTAAAGTCAAATAAGTTAGAACTGTTATACATAATGATGTCATTGTACAAGGAGACTACATGAAACATTTGGTCCAAAAATATCCATTTGTTTTGTGTACAAAAGCTTTTCAAAATCGGAACGAACTTTCCTTACACTCTTTATATATATATATACATTGTACATAAAATGCATTTTGCATCAAGAGTAAATGCTTCACATGTGACAACATAATTATCAAAGCTTTGAATTGTACAATTACGAAGAATCAAGTTCACTATTTTAACTATTCTATATTTTGTATCTTGATATAGAATATAGCACGGAGAATTTGACATGATCCTGACCTTAACGTTTGAGTAGTGAATACATTGCAGGGTCCTTGCGCTGAAGATATAAATTTCCGCAAGCAAATCGTGCAATATCGGTCCTTTAGATGTGTTGATATTACACATTGAGCGTCTTCGTGATACATCCTGATTATGAAAACATTCCACCGGTTTTATAAATATAGTCAATACATCAGCTGTTAAATTATGCTAACAGAAGGTCAAGAGTCGTATCAAATTCTCCGGACTAGACTATACGATTGCTTTACATTTCTTGTTGTTATCAATCGTATGTGCTTATTATTAGTTTTTGCGTTCAACAGGGGCAGTCATTGTGCGTGGTTATTCGGTTTTAACTTTGTCTAATTGGCCAATCAATGAACCCCGGCTTCGAGGGATCGAAGAGACAGAAAGTGTGTCTGATCGGAGTCAGGGGCGCTGCCCTAGCTCTTTCCGAATATAAGTGGTTATAGTCCGGATATTTTGACACGATTCCCGACCTTCTATTAGCATAATTTAACAACTGATATAGTGTCTATATTTATAACACTGGTTGCATGTTTTCATAAGCGGGAAGTATCACGAAGACGCTCGAGGTGTAATACTAACACGAATTTAAAGGACCGATATTGCACGATTTGCTTGCGGAAATAAATATATCCAACGCAAAAACATTGTAATATACTCGTGTGTATGCATAAAGGTCAGGATCATGTCAAATTCTCCGTGCAATACAACCACCTGCACGACGTCGACTCGTACATTAAGTAATGTATAGAGTATAATGTATCTTGTTTAACAGTGAACAAATAGTGCGTATCTACTGTTTACAATATCACGTTATTATCAAAGTAAATTAGCATACACTTACATAAGCCTGCAGTGAATGAAACCGTTTATATAAACGTAATATTATACACACAGGTAACTGTATCATTAACAAAGAGTAAAAAAAGAAGATTTTTTGGTAAAGTTTATATAGCATATATTTTTTCTTTTTACTCTTAATCAATGATACAGTTACCTGTGATTACATGTTTTATCTATTCAATCGATATAATATTATCCAATACTTAATTAATAAGGACAATGCAAGTGCATTATCAAAATGGTGCGACGTTCTTTCATGTACTGGGGTGGTATTCACAAAGCATCTTAGCAGAAAAATTTCTCAAAACCTTAAAATTTTCTAAAGAGTATCAGCTAATCAAGAAAACATCGATTATTTCTCGAATTGCGGGACATAATATATGAGCTGCACAAATTATTGACTTAAGTCAAAATATTTAAGTTTTCACTTAAGATGCTTGGTGAATACCAGCCCAGGTCCTTATTTTTGCAGTCCGGATTTTTTTCTACACGGGTCTTAATGATATGAAGACCTCGGCATTGAACTCTGTCTTTGAAATAATAGCAATAAAGCATGATTTTGGATAAGGGCTGATTATAAAGTAGTCACTTAAATTTGCAGTGTTGAATAACTTATAAAAGTGCAAAAAATACCCATCTCTTAAAAAACAAACACAGTGACTTTAACTTAAACGTATTATTTTCCATGAAAAAATATCGTCTGCTAAAACGGTTTGTACCGACTATTTACCTGTTCGAGTACATTTGTATTGACATATGACCCGCCGACTTTTACGTAACCGTGTGTACTCGGCGTACACAAATACACATTTAAACAAACAAAACTTAAACATTTTCAAATATCAGATCAAACGGAGACAATGTGTGTACGTACCCATCTGCCAGGCGTGAGCGACTGACACGGCCCCAACAAGTACCACATCTTCAACATTTAATACCACCATACTTCAAACAGAACTGATCAGGATAGTCTACACTACACGCACAACACGTGGTTATAAATACGAGAGCGATAAGATTTATCGACAGTATTCTATGGTGTACGGTAAGTGACTGAACGTGCAGGGGCGTGATTCAATCGTGAAAGCTCCGTCATTTCCGTTCGTCTCAAGGACGCGGTGATCAGGCCCCGATCTCCCGAAGCATCTCAAGTAGAAATCTCAACTCAAATTGAGATTTTGCTAAATTCAATTTTGAAATTAGAGATAATTCTGAAGCTCCAACTCCTGAAAATTTACTATAATAAACTCAGAATAACATTTCTGTTTAGTCCATCCTCTCATAGAAATTAACATAAAGACACAAGACAATATTTAAGATGAGATCTTGCTCAGATTGAGAAGCTTCGGGAGATCGGGGCCAGAATGGGGCGTGAACTAGTTGATCTGAGCGTGAGGTGTGAGCGAGTTCCTTCACACAGGTGTGGGGTTTTTTGTTTCAAATTTGTAAGATCGTAGTGTGTCGCATTTATGCAGGATAGTTTTCACAGAGTTTAAACGAGTGCATTTTCTTATCGCAATAAGTGATACACGTTGAATTGTAGTCTCACAATAAGGCATACAGTGACCGGAAATCACATATTATTTTGCTCGCAATAAGTCATACAGGTTGAATTGTGCAGTCTCCCAATAAATCATATAGTGATTAGGTTTATACGCTATTGGTTTTGTGTTGTTTGGTGTTCCCTGTACTATGTTGTGTGTTAAATTGTGTAGTATTTGTATTATTATGTTTTCTTCTAGTGTGCAGTAAATTGTGCAATACACGTTGGTAGTATCTTGAAGAGTTTTATTATTATCAAAAAGATAATATTAAGCCAGACAAGGAATGCAGCACTCAACTTAACCAGCCGAGCACAGAAAACAATAAGTTGTTTCATTGTATGAATTTGTTGTGTTGTGTCGAGTCGTAATTCTCAACTTGGTGTTTGATGTATTGAGCCACTTCGTATTATGTTGTTTTGTGTAACACTGTGACATCTTATCGTTGTAGTGTGTTGTGATGCATTATATACAAGATTCTGTAAAGTCACATATTTTCGTGGGTATTAAATTTCGTGGATATTGGTAAAAATACATTTTCGGGGGATAGTAAACCCGTGGAATACAAAACATGTTTCGCATTTTGTAGTTCGATAAATCGAGGGCATTATATTTCATGGTGGAGTTAAACAACGAAAATTCAATTCCCTCGAAAAATAAAGATTTTACAGTATTCAACAATAAAACATTCTTGTGTTGTATAATGAGGGTCTTGTACCTGCTACTGAACCTTGTGTAATATCGGCTAGAGATTTCACAACTACAACACAGTGATATATAAACATTTTATTATCAAATGCATACCTATATAAGTACAGTTAAAGAAATACAAATGTAGACAGATATTACAGAAACTATTTGAATGTCATAAAATTGTTATACTGAATTGACGATGCCGAGCATAGCCTTTATTTGCCAGTCAGCTTTCCGCTGAAATATGGCAGGCATATGAGGTACTCCATCCGTATTTGAACCCGGGACGCCAGATTAGACGACAAGCGCGCTAACCATAGAGCAAATGAGCTACGGAGGCACACATTAATATGTACTGTTGCTTTTTAATATACCTGTACATATTGTATACAAATATATTTATATACGCACGTTAACATTACATACACTCATGTTTATTGCTGAACTAAGAAATTAACATGGCGTAGTTGGCAAAAGTCATTATAAATAAACAGTCCACGCATTTTGTTTCATTACGCTGGAAATATCTTCTCCTTTATCATCGAGAAAGCATCAATACCAAAGTAAGTTTTCACTAAAGTGTTGCCCAAACCAACGGCAGCTACTCCAATTAGAGCCTTTAATGCCCGAATACTGTGATAAAATGGCTGTAACCTGAATCAGAAATAAACACAATGATACCAATTTTTATTTTGTCAGGGTAAATGAGTATAATGAATCAAATGGTAAATGTAACAGGAATAAAACACATCCCTTAAGCCTAGGTCCCACTGATTACCTTTTGCATCGGCGATGTACTCCCGATTGAAATTATTGAGCTATCAGGACATCGGGACCAGGTTCTTCGTGTTCAAGGAGAAGCTTCGGGAAAGTCATGAGACAATTTGTGATATCGGAAGGAATTGTGATGAATCGGGTGGTATCGGAAGAAATCGAGAGACATCGCCGATGTGGAATTCATCAGTTGGACATAGACTTTATCGAAAACTCTACAAGAGTAAAATATACTCAAATGCAATGTAAATATTGGCGAAGACGAAGAAATACTAACCTGTCGTCAGGGGACCTGATATAACCTTTGATGTAGTTATGTCTAGCGTACAAATAGTAACATCCGAATACAGCAGCCGGTACTGAAAGAAATATGAAATATAAATGTAGATCCACATACATCTAATACCTCAACATCCATGAGTAAGCAATATTCGAAACCCCGTGTACATCCGTACATTCTTGACAAGTGTGCATTTGAGCACAGGCCTAAGAAATTATATCACAAAATACAGAGTTTTGAAATTCCCCATCTTCCCGTCATTACTATATATAATAGACAGGTTGGCAACGCTTTTTTCCGGCCCCTACAGGAATCCACTATTTAACGCATCACCGGGCCGGGAAACGGTTGCAATCTGGTCTAGATGTATTTTACTACATGAAACAATCAATTTATCTACCATTTAACTTGTCATAAGTTACATTTCAGGTATTTCGTTTTTAGATCGATGGTTCCGATTCCATGACTGTTATTGTTTACAACTAACAAACACGCATCGGAAATATTTTACGAATTGAACGAAAAGTAACGAAACGGAAGTATAAAAGTTAATAATATCCAATGCGCCAACTAGGGACCCTATATATACCGAGATGTATTATGTAATGGTAAAAGTAAGATTTAGATAACTTACCTTTATACATTTGGAGAATTACTATATAACTATTGAAAAATAATAAAATGGTTACTGAACACACGGCGAATAGGCGTATTTTGAATTCAGATACAAACGTTGTTAAAAAATGCATTAATTAATATGCATAAAACTATGTCTATCACGAGCAGGGATGTATTAGGTAATGGTAAAAATAAGTTCCGTAAGTTGAAAAATGGCCTGTATGGTGGTATAAGAGAGCGATTAGCGTGTTGATCACACCTATTTCAACGAATGGTATTTAACTTGATTTGGATAATGAAAATCCTAAATTCATACTTTCATTTCAGTGCAATTATAATTTTTGAATCTGTTAATAATCGACATATCATTTTTGTGTCTACGATTTCGTGGGATTTTTCAATATCGACAATTCTGTATAGGACAGCTGTGATTGGTCGACAGGTTAGTCACGATTTAACGCCTTGAAACACATCCTTGTGTATATATAGGGTCCCTACGACAATGTACGATTTTTAAGGTGGAAACGTGGTCTAATGGTAAAGGCCTCTGACTTCTGAGTTGTGGGTTTGATCCCTAATCCAACCGGATCAAAAACAGAAATGCTTTTGAGTGTTTTCCACCTAACATAACTATTAAGTCTTCCAGACGGGACGTTAAGCGAGGACCCGTGTATGATGCTTTACATCGGCACGTAAAAGAACCAGGGATGCTTCTTGAACTGGGGCATCTTCTGTATCATAAACTATCCCCCAAAAACTAAAGTGTGTGATTAACCTCTTCTTGGGGTCCTCGCCCATATGAATTTCCGGTGGCCAGGATAAATAAAAGCATATAAATAAAAATGTACTATTTAGGAATAAAACAACTAAGTACTAGTATATTAATTGAATCGTGAATTATGATATTTTGAAATTAAACAAGTTATGTCATGTAATTACTCTAAATAGCTCGGTATATACATAATTTCCGATTCGTCGGTACATAGATAGAGAAAAGTTTCGTTTAGTAGAGAGAAAATGTCCGATTCAAAGAGAGAAAATTTCAGATTCGCCAATAGTTTGACGGAGAACATGTCCAACTTTGGGTCCCATGGAGAGCGACAGATAAGACGCTCAGATCTATATAGAGTTACAGAGTGGAGATTTAGAAAAACGATTATAAATTAATAAACTTATAACTATCGACTGTACGCAAACGGGGTGATTTAGTTTAATTATTCATCTTTCAAGCAGTCTTAATTTGGAAAAATAAAATAAAAACATATTGGTCCTTTTTAATGTTTTTATTGTCACTACCATTCATATAGAATAAAGAAGGAATGGGAAATAGTCGTTACACTGTCAGGTCGTTTACTATTTTAATAAAAATCACATCATCCGTGTGCGAACGGCTTCGTTTATGAAAATATATTATCTGTCCAATGATGTAATTTGAAAGAATTTGCTTTAAACAGATTTCGGCCCTTTTTGATGTTTTTGTAAAAAATACTATTTATTATTTCCATTTTTTACCGATACATATCGCATAATATCTCTCTGTAACTTATTTTATTACCCACTGTGAATTCCCAGCATATATTCGTTCTCTTCGCTCGGGTTATTTTGTTGCCTACCAAAAACGTTGATCTTTTATAAAACCGCGATAAATGCCTTGTTTGTTAGAGTTTGATCAAAGTTCGATGATATTCATGCTGACTTTATTACATATTACAAATATTATATTTGTTTTTATGAAAGGACTTCTTATAGTACTCGCTCAGAAAATCGACTAATATTTAAATTACATGTGTTCGTGATAATCACAGCAGCTGTTGACAGTATACATGTATATACGGGCAATGTACAATTTTTCATGTTTAATTGGCACACATGTGAAAAATATCATTGAAGAAATAATATGACATTTGTAAGTGAAAAAAATGCCAATACATTTATATACATTTATATTAGAACCATTGGAGGTAAAAATGACACGTTAAACATCTCCGTCAAATTAAATAATATGGCAGGTATCATATTAGGGTTGAACCTTAGTTACTTTCATGCTATATTCAAACAGAAACAGTGACATGGCAACGCTGGACGCTTAAAACCGATGGCCGCTTAAATAATACGAATACACGATACCAGCTGGCCGTATTCTATCACTTAGCAATATTGGACGCTTAACACGGGTGGTTGTCTAAAAGAGCTAACATTTCACTTTGAAACAACATTATTTATTATTACAAAATAAGTAGGTTTAAATACTTAATGAATACTATTCGACATGACTTAATTTGTAAAGGAATTATATGAGAGACGGCTTGTTTCAAGTCAGAATTTTTTAAAATGTTGTACACAAATATAGTGACACCGTCATATTTCTTTGTATACACGACAGTTATTATCGTCAGCGATGGTTGATTGTGCAGCATTGCCTGCTTCGCACCAAGCAATTTGATCCTAACAATCGAATAACATTCAGTACTTATTACTCAAATCAACAAAGGATCAAAGTCACAGGTTATTCAGGGCAAAAGTGTTGAATACGGGATTTAGACGATGGCAATACTACGCTGTGATTGGCTATTTGCGGCTTATCGCGGTCTAAGTATAGGATAGAACATGAGTAGGTGTTGTATATGGGATTTATAACTCAGAGTGAAACGAGGATTATAATCCCATCTCAACACCAACGAGCCGTTCTATCTGACTTAGACTATAGATAAATAATCTTTGTTTATCAGGTACACTTTGCCTATAAATCGACCAGTACCCGGTACATAGGGTATGATAAACCATTTAAGTGCTGGTTTAATATGTTAAGTGTTGCATGGTGCATATATAGATTAAAGTGGAAAAATTAAGCTATTTACAGTAAAACCTCAATAATGAAATTCCTTCTTTGGTCTTTAAAAAACTTATCTCAATAATGTTGAGTGATTGCATCATTCTATCAAAGAGCAAACAGATGAAAACGGAACGAAAAATGGTTAATTCTGAGCCAATCTTGTTAAAGAGGTGGTCTTCATATAGGTGCAATTTCACTGTGAATTTGAGGTTGAAAAATGTGCAAGTCAGTGGACAGAAAGTAGTGGTCTTTTTTTGAGGTGGTCTTGGAGGTGAGGTCTTAATTTGTAAATTATGGGTTGTGATAGTATGAAAGTCATATACTTCAATCACCTGCGGACACCATTGGAACCCCTACAATTTTCTTTTAATCGTTTTGTTAGTTTTAAGTTCTACTCTGTGAAAATGATGTCTTAGAAGAGAGGGGTAATCTGCACGTAATTATTGAAGACACAATAGTACAGAACAACCTCTGTAGAGTGAGACCCATTGTGGACTGCAAATATTGGTCATTGTTTAGAAGTTGTTGCCCTACAGAATTTACAAAATTATATACATGTAATAACTTCAAGTAACTTTGAAGGTTGTGTTATACAGAGGTTGTTGCACTACTTATGTCCCCTAGAGAGGTCGTACTGTAGTCATAGAAGGTACCACGGCATTCACCCTCTACTGATAATGTTGTCAGCACTCAGCAGAGATGTTGGCAATACCTTAATTGGTTAATTATCTATCCAAATTGTTGTCTCATATTATGACAGTAATTATGAACAAATGTAGAAAGGTTTGATATACATGTACATGTATTCTAATAAGTCCAATTAGTTACTTGTTTAAAATATAGTATTGTTATAATATAGACTAAACTAAGCTTGGTATCAAAAATGTTTGGCATCCACATTTTCTGTGCTAAATGCATGTATACATTATTATAGCTATGCTCAATTATTTTGCTTGGCCTACTATTGTATATAGCAATCTATTGTTATATATACCACAGCAAAGTGTTGTATACGGGATTTATTCAACACTTTTTCTCCATGCTGATTGGCTAGCTACTGAGATCTATAGTCTAAGGAATTTTATTTAATGCTAACTGATGAGATATGGAGTTCTATCAGTGAAATAAAACCTATTTCAGTCACTGGTTATCACCTACAATGTGACTGATACATTTATAAGCTCCGCCCCCTCACAGGGACTACTTTACTTTTACCAAAAACTCAACACTAAAATGTCTGTAACGTTTTTATTACTGAACGGAAATATGTCATGTGGGGGTTCATATATAAGGCATGGTTATCGTATTTATAATTATGTATTCTTTATTTCGGTCTCATTCACATATATACTGTTACTTATATGTACGTTGGTGCATCGGAAATTCTCTATCTGCCAATTGGCGAATCGGAAATTTTCTATATCTATGTACTGGAGCCTCACATATTGTATATGTACAACTCTACGGATTCCATTTGTCATTTGGAGTAATTACACTATACAAATTGTATATTTCTAATTTCATAATTCAAATAATATACTTTGTCATTCCATTCATAAATATTAATTTGGCGAATTGGAAACTTTTTATCTATAACTATATACCGGCGAATCGAAAAATTTAGAGTAATTAGTACAAATATACAATTTTTGTTATATAATTTACGTTACACAAATTGTATATTTGTATATTTTCTCATGAATCAATTCAAATAATATATTTTCTCTTTCTATTCATAATTTATATAAATCGTATGTTGGCATATCAGAAATTCTCCGTTAACCTGATGGCGAATCGGTAATATGTACCTGCGAATCGGAAATTTTCTATGCTGGTGCATCGGAGATTTTATATGCATCTTCCTACTGGCTATTTGGAGTAATTACAGTATATAAATTGTATATTTTCTCATATATCATCATTCACAATTATCTCTACGAATCGGAAATTTACTCTGCGAATCAGAATATAAAAATCCATCATGAGATGTAGGATAAGGATATCTCACCCGAGCGAGGAGTCGAATTTTAACTAGGGACGAGGTATCATTATCCTATATCGACTGTCTCATGATTATTTTTCTCAGACGTAACTTGAGAAAATGGGACATTTGCCGTACGTTCTTATAACAATTATTAATAACAGCGTAAATAAAGCGTACGCTGTTAAGTTATGAAAATGTTTTTTTGAACGATATAGAGCCTATTGATGCTCGACTAGTTAGCTTAATATCGTCAGTTACTTTTAAATCCCAGAACTAAATACCCGCTCTATGTTGCGTGTAGGCCCATGTAAGAAAGAGCCATTATCCTGTTGTCTCGTACATCCGTGCTTCTTAACAGTATCATCGGCGCATGCGCACTCGCGCATACGAGTTTAAAATTTATCTGCACCAACTCAAATGGCATACACAAAACAAGAACAATGTCAAAATGCTTATGAAAATTCGTAAAATTATAGCTTTTGTGTGTCTAGGTCGGTGCTCTGAATCCTGTTCACTGGTAACCATGACATCCGTGCTCCGTATAAATAAGTCATTATTTGGGCACCATGGAGTGAAATTTTGTGAAATGTTGAGTAATACTTATCATAATCTGTTTTCAGTTTGAGTGTAATAGGCAGTGGTGATAAAATAAAACGCGTAATGAAAATGTTATGCAAAACAATTAAAACCAATTACGAAATAGCCGAAATGGACGGTTACGATTCAGCCTGGTTACGAAATAGCCGCATCCAATTCGTTCCATGCGTATTTTAGTGAGAATTATTTTGTCAACAAATGGCCGACAGTCATGGAATCGGAACCACCGATATAAAAACGTAATACCTGAAATATAGCTTATAACAAGTTAAATGGTAGATAAATTGATTGTTTCATGTAGTAAAATACATCTAGACCAGATTGCAACCGTTTCCCGGCCCGGTAATGCGTTAAATAGTGGATTCCTGTAGGGGCCGGAAAAAAGCGTTGCCAACCTGTCTATTATATATAGTAATGACGGGAAGATGGGGAATTTCAAAACTCTGTATTTTGTGATATAATTTCTTAGGCCTGTGATTTGAGTGATGAAATTGAGTTTAAATGCATTGTAAATATGCATGCTATGTCGTGAAACTGGAAAATCTGGAATATCTTGGTATTCTTACATTAATACCAAAGTGAAAGTAGGATAGGGTAAAACCCGGATTGAATCAGTCCGGACATGTGTAAAAATAGGTAGACCATGTTTGGTGGACAAAATTTTTCTTAGAAGATACATGACCCCCCAATTTTATTGTATTTCTTTGAAGCTCAAATGTACTTCTTTAAAATGATATATGTCTTCCTGCTGGCAATAGACTAAAAGATGTAAAGATTTGGGGCCTACTATTGTAACTTTACATTGAACTAAAGAGCAAATTTATTTGGTGGTTTCTAACCTAAATATAATTTAAATGAAATAATTCAAGTGATGTTCGTCAACTGCAAGGGAAGTAAACGAACTTCACAAAGGTTGTACTTTGCAAATAACATGGTTTAAAAATCGTAGATATTTTGATTTCAGCAATGGCCCCCTTTATATTCGTGTTTTCGTTCCCGTATCATATTCTGGTGTATCAGTAGCATTCACTCGAAGCTCATGATACTCCAATATAGATGACATTCATTATATTGAAACCCGTAAAACACAAATAATCTAATAAACCATTGTATAAAAAATAAAAACCTTGGTGTCCAAATATCGCTGATGTCCACAAGACCATTTGGAATGGTAAACCAAATTCTAAACAATTCTGCCTGCAAATACAAAATATGTGTACTTCATTACACGTACGTATATCACATGCAGTATGACTGAATTTTAGTCAAATCTATACTTGTATAATGTTGTATAATAAGATTCAAAGCAAGCTGTTTCAATTTACAAGACTATCATCATAAATTGATGTTGGTTTTCCAACTTTTTATAGCTCAGAGAATTTGACATGATCCTGACCTTTATGCATGAATATATTACAAGATTTTTTGCGTTGAATATATAAATTTGCGCGAGCAAATCGTACAATATCGGTCCTTTAGATTTGTGTTTGTATTACATCTCGAGCGTTTTCTCAGTACGTTCCGCTTATGAAAATATACTACCGGTATTATATATTAATGAGACAATATATCAGCTGTTAAATGATGCTAATTAGAAGGTCGAGGATCAAGTCAAATTCTACGGACTGTAACATCGATTAACAAAGAACAGGATATTCATAAGATGTATAGATCTGCCGTGAGCAAAGCATCTAACCTAACACTTAAGTTTCCACACGACAGCTCAGTTTTGTATTACATGTAATTAAATCATTATATTAAGTTCATTATTTTAATTCATTTTACACGTTTTTGTTTCAGAGTACGTCATGATTCAGACAAAAAAAATACATGAAGCCAACTCACTGCGCTCTCAGTGCACGAATAAAGTCCGGAGGTCCGTCTGTGATGGGAGGGTCTATTTTATGTTTGCGTCTTAAAATCGCAACCTCTGTTGCCGCCATTCCTACAAAACAAATAAAGATGTAAACAAATATATGGCGAACAAGTGACTTTGCTTTATTATAGATAAAACACTGGTAAATACTCATTACTTCGATTCTAACATAGCCAATATGCCGCATTTGTCAACAAATCAAGACAAAGTAACTAGCACTATTTTCTTTCTCGGAAGCTTATTTGCAGTTTGAAGTTACATGTATTTAGGCGCAGCTGTGTTTTATTGAGAGTTCGTGCACACCGTGGTTTCCTCTTTGTGTATATAGCTGAAACCGCTGGTGTGTTAGAATACGGCATATTTGCAACAACGGCGATGGTTTCTTTTATTTTAACTACTAGTAGCTCTCGTGAGCGTTTATCTATCCAGTACTGATGGCAAATATGCGCCACCATACTATACTAATCAAACATACTCAGTATGGTTCTATTTTTAGAAGTGAAAGTACAAAAATGTAAGCTATGCTAATCTACATCTATCTAGCGATTTTGACTTTTGATTTATTGATTTCAGATCCATGGATTACCGGGTAAAATCGAGGTAAATCATTCATAGAATAGGTGAATTATTTATAAAATTAACTTGGTGTGTTTTCTTGACGTTCGAAGCACAGTTCAAAGTCCAGCATACAAACTATGTGGAATAAAATTAATAGAATAACTAACTAAAGCATGATGATGAATTTGTCATTCACAGAAGTTATGCAGGTCTTACGTATGCTTGTCTAAGTTAAATGTAACTGTATTCGAGAATTATATAATGCTAAATATTATGTCAATACACAGGTAAACGCGGTTTCACTCTATAGATAACATAAATAGACCAACTATACAAGTAGATACTTTGTATCACGACAATATACATGTACATCTTGTATTTGACAAGCTTTAACTCTGATCACCTTTGACATACAAGTAAGAGTCACTTACCTAGCTGCCATGCATGAGCTATTGTGACAACTCCAACAAGCGCTAAATCCTCTTTCTCCATTTTTGAGTGTTATTGATAGCCGCCCAGGAGGCGGCTATCTTATGGAATACCAACCAAATTTCTCCCCTGGACGAGAAAGGACAAGTTACTGATAGTTATTAAAATGAATAAATTTGTTTGCGTGGATATTGAAGCTATTAATTGATACCTGTACAAACACATTTAAATTCTCATTGATCCCACCATAAATGACATTTTTTGGATGGATAATGTTCGTAATTAAAATAAAAAATGTTTCCGTATTAATAATTTAATTGCTGATCCCTTTTTGCGTAGACTAGCTGAGGTGTCTATTTTTTTCTACTACTGAACTGATCGCTAATTTTATCGATAGTTGTATTCGTTTACCAATGATGCTGATGTTTTCGCATGAAAACAATAATATGGAGTTTCATATAAATTTTCTTTTTTTATCAATTATAGATAATGAAAAGAAAAGAAATTGCTGAAATTTAAACATTAATTTGATAAAAAAAATGTTGAGTCGCCGGTATTAGTCTATTCATAAATTCTGTACTATAAATAGACTTGTTTAAAACGCGGTAAAACTACCGAATCTGCGGTCACAGAATGGGTAGTCTGGATTACCTCCCCTATCACTACTAAACAAATATAGAACGACAGGGAACCAGACTACAGAATGGGTTGGCCCGGGTACTTGCTTCCAAAAGTTTAACGGTAACATATCAGTATTTTAGCAATTATTGTGATATTGTGCTGTTTATTGTGATTATATAAGTAGTTTTCATATATTATGAACAATATCTTGATGATTTTAAAGTTGCTTGATTTGGCCGCACGTGCCCGCAGTTTGGCCGCGTTTTAAACATGACGGCGGAAGTAGATATATTGTTTTGATAAAACTTTACTTATTAAAAATAGCCGGGAATAAGTGAATACAAGACGCTAGTACTTGTTGAACAAGGAAAATCTTCTTTAATACTCATAACGAACGTAATTATGCAATTTCATCAACATCCGATACAGACCTTGAAGTAAGTCACTGTCGTACTCGTACCGATTCGACCCAAAATGTTAAAAAATGTAAACAACTTTTGAACAATGTTATGCATCTATTGTGCATTGCTATTTCGTTTTGCACGCCAATTGTTTACATCAGTACGAGGCATCGTGTGCTACACTGTAACTGTACGAATTTAACACTATTGAAAACTGTTAAATAAATGATAAAATCTGAAATCTTATAAAAGTTCACTAACCAAAATGAATAAATATCACAGACTTATGACATTAGATTGATTCAGTCGAGCTGGGCAGTCTTGGATGAGCATCGTTAATCATATGCTTGTGAAATCCTTTTTAACAGTATGTTGTCAATTATCTTCCTTATCTGCATGATGGTCGGGCCAATTTTTTTTCTTACCCACATGATTGACAGTCATGCCAATTATTATTTTCCTTATGCGTCTGACAGTCGTCCCGATTACTTTGGTAATCCGAACGACAGTCGTACCAATTATTTTCCTTATGCGCATGATGCTCGTGCCAATTATTTTCATTATCCGCCGCACGACAGTCATACCAATTATTTTCCTTATGCGCATGATGGTCATGCCAATTATTTTCCTGATGCGCAAGACAGTTGTGCCAATAATTGAATTGTTTTCCTTATCCCCACGACAGTCTCGTAAATTATTTTCCTTATTTGCACGATGATTATACTGATTAATTTTCTTATCCGCACGTCGGTTGTGCCGATTATTTTCCTTATCCGCACGACAGTTCAGCAAATAATTTTCCTTATCCACACGACGGTCAAAATGTTGTCAGTCCGAATGAATATTTGTCAGTATGAATGAATATTTGTCAGTTCGAAAAAAATATTAAAATGAAAATAGACCTAAAGTTGTACCTTTTAAAATTTTTAATTGCTTTATTGAGAGCTAAATAATTTAAAAATGCATGTTTAGCTTTTAACATATTTAATAAGTGATTGTCAAAGGACCTAATTTGTTGTTTACCTTTTTACAATAACCTGAATGAGCATAGCTATAAATTTAACCCCTGTAGAGCTGAAATACCTCAAAATGACAGCCAATATTTTCAGCTCCCAGAGACTGAGAGTGAAGTAGAAAAACCCTAGGTACAATGTAACTGCACCGTCATCGAATCCCAAGTCCGCATTTAAAATGCAGGAGGGCCTAATTGTGTATTTTTTTATGCTCCCCGAAGGGTGAGCATATAGTCGCCGCTTTGTCCGCCCGTCTGTCCATCTGTCACACTTTTGTCCGGGCCATAACTTGAAGAGTATTAGAGATATTAATTTGAAACTTCTTAGGTGAATAGACCTCATTGAGGGGAAGTGCAGTGCACAAGAACCATAACTCTTGATTGCATATGTTTTTAGTTATTCCCCTTTGTAATTTTTCATACTTCATTCTAGTCCGGGCCATAACTTAAACAGTATTAGAGATATCAATTTGAAACTTTATCGGTGACTAGACCTCATTGAGGGGAAGTGCAGTGCACAAGAACCATAACTCTTGATTGCACACTTTTTGAGTTACTCCCCTTTCTATTTTTTTTCATACTTCATTCTTGTCCGGGCCATAACTTAATTAGTATTAGAGATATCAATTTGAAACTTCATAGGTGAATAGACCTCATTGATAGGAAGTGCAGTGTGAAAGAACCATAACCCTACAATATATATTTTTGAGTTATTTCCCTTTGTAATTTTTTATACTTAATTCTTCTCTGGGCCAGAACTCATACAGTATTAGAGATATCAATTTGAAACTTCATATGTGAATAGATCTCATTGAGAGGAAGTGCGGTGCACAAGAAACATAACTCTTTATTGTAAATTTTTGGAGTTATGGCCTTTTGTACTTTTATACTTACTTCTTGTCCAGGTCATAACTCCTTCATTATGGGAGGTATTGATTTGAAACTTTATAGGTGAATTAATCTCATTCAGGAGAAGTGCACCTTTATTGTTTTTTAATTATCTCCCTTTTTCATACAAATTAATGCTTGGCAGGCCTTCACTTGAACAGTATTGATGGCATTTGATTGAAACTCAACATAATGGTAGAGGAAGTGCGGTGTCAAAGAACCAAAATTCTACATTATTTTCTTTTTTTACCTGTATCTGTAATAAGTTATTTCCAATTTTGGGACAAACACTTGCTTCGGGAAGCATAATTCGGTTTTACCGATTCATTGTATTCTACATTTACTTTAATCCAATAAATATGTGGAACTATCAAGTACTTCAAATTTATTTTGAATTATGTTAATAATCTGGTGACATTGCAACACTGCACATCCAATTGGTCAAAGGAATGATGACTAGTTTCCAATACCAGTAAGCTATTTAGAATGGTCACATAATAATGTTTCAGTGATTTATAATGTGCTTGTAATTGTATATATGCGAGGGTTGCATGCTACATGTATTTACGTGTTTTTACTTCATATCGTGCAGCATGTATATATAAGAACGTTTTGCTCATCCATATAGAAATGCATTTGTAAACGAAATTGCTGTTAAACAATAAGTAGAAATTAAAAGATCTAGATCTGTTATACAATACCGTTACTTATACTCAATGAAAAGTTAGGTACCATCCTATCAATTGACTCTTATATTTAAAATTCACGTTACACTGTGTTAAAAGCCGAACACAACTATGTTTTGACCTTACTGAGAAGTCACAACTTTAACAATATTCAGATGCACACACTAGAAAACTTTTGTACCGATAGGTCATATTGTATACAAAATACAGAGATATATATAAGTGGTAACTTTTCAGTGATTCCCAGTTTATAATGTCAAATACCTGTGTATATTGGAATATTTCCTGCTCAATTTCATTCTATCTGAATGAAACGTTAGAGATTTCAGTCGTTTAGAATAATTTATAACACCGTTGCTTGATATAACAGTATTCATGCCATGTAAACCACAAAATTGCGGCTACTTTGATGCATTGCATCACAAATTTGTCTTGTACTAAGTCTTGTATACATACATGTATATAAATGGACGGTTCGCGAGTACGGTTAAACGGGATTTTAGCTACAACTTTTTGTTCAAAGTACAGGAGGGATCGATATCGTAAAGTTGTCAGGTGCGTAGCTACCTTCTAAAAATAAATATTTAATCATAGACGTGAAAAACGTTTCTATACTAAATAGCGTTGGGTATTATATCCAAACACTATAAAATTGTGTTGAAGTCGGCCTCTCATGATTTCCTAGAAAAAATCTCCAAGTATTTTAAAAGGGTTTTATACTAGCATTTGTTGGGTTATGGTCCTTAAACTGTCGATTGATAGTAATAAACGAATTACCACAGAATGATGCACCATGCATTTCCCCAAATTTTGCCTGGGGAACATGAACAGGATTAAACCAAACCCGAACCCAAAGCTCAGGAGAATTCAAAGAAGTGATATGAATATAGAACCAACTACGCGTTTGATCATGCTATATTGAAGGGTGTTGTGTAGTGTTGCACTGTACTGTACGATACTGTATTGAGCTGTGACGGTATATTGAAAACTATTTGTTGAAGTAAAACTTCACCTAAAGACCGCCTCAATAATGAGACCAACTTAAAATTAGGACCACAATATGCGGGTCCCTTTTCATCTGTTTGCTCATTATTCAACCTCGATATTAAGACCAACTCAATAAAGAGACCAGTTTTAAGGGTCCCATGGGTGGTCTGATTATTGAGGTTCCACTGTATTCATATTACATTGTAATTCAATGTTGGTTTCAATAAATGTTAATTCAACTGTATACTTACATTTTATTATCAAATACAATGTACATACAGATTGTTGTACAAATAATGAAATGCACACAATAATAATAATATCTTTATTTAAAGAAGATGACACATTAAGATTATACAAATTGAATATATCTTTTTTATAATGTGGTCTTCTATCTGAAATAACAAATAAACTACATTCAAATACATTCAAATAAATCATCCATACATATAAACAAACATTCATACACGCAATAGTACTTATAATATAATGTAATAGACAGACACACCCATCTCGACAGTAAGTAAAATAGAATGATTATGATAGTAATAAAATTATCATAATGACTATTTTTGTCGTCAGATAATTCTTATATTTTTGTTTAAAAAATGATAATGAATTCAAATTTCTAACGGAAAGAGATATGCTGTTCCATAATTTCATTGCTTCACAGGAAGGTGTTTTGACCATAACTAGTATTTATCTACACATAAAATGTTGAAATAAGAGTAGTATAAAATTGCGATAATAGTTTTGCCTTCTCATACTGTTACAATGTATACGAGTACACAATTATATACAATATACATAATGTACAAAGTCATACACATATGCATATTATTGGTAAAACCACAGGCCTAAGAAATTATATCACAAAATACAGAGTTTTGAAATTCCCCATCTTCCCGTCATTACTATATATAATAGACAGGTTGGCAACGCTTTTTTCCGGCCCCTACAGGAATCCACTATTTAACGCATCACCGGGCCGGGAAACGGTTGCAATCTGGTCTAGATGTATTTTACTACATGAAACAATCAATTTATCTACCATTTAACTTGTCATAAGTTACATTTCAGGTATTTCGTTTTTAGATCG
The DNA here is from genome assembly GCA_947247005.1 of Spisula solida. Taxonomy (NCBI): domain Eukaryota; kingdom Metazoa; phylum Mollusca; class Bivalvia; order Venerida; family Mactridae; genus Spisula; species Spisula solida. The sequence continues at coordinate 51,015,822 of OX365950.1, forward strand.
ATGGTTCCGATTCCATGACTGTTATTGTTTACAACTAACAAACACGCATCGGAAATATTTTACGAATTGAACGAAAAGTAACGAAACGGAAGTATAAAAGTTAATAATATCCAATGCGCCAACTAGGGACCCTATATATACCGAGATGTATTATGTAATGGTAAAAGTAAGATTTAGATAACTTACCTTTATACATTTGGAGAATTACTATATAACTATTGAAAAATAATAAAATGGTTACTGAACACACGGCGAATAGGCGTATTTTGAATTCAGATACAAACGTTGTTAAAAAATGCATTAATTAATATGCATAAAACTATGTCTATCACGAGCAGGGATGTATTAGGTAATGGTAAAAATAAGTTCCGTAAGTTGAAAAATGGCCTGTATGGTGGTATAAGAGAGCGATTAGCGTGTTGATCACACCTATTTCAACGAATGGTATTTAACTTGATTTGGATAATGAAAATCCTAAATTCATACTTTCATTTCAGTGCAATTATAATTTTTGAATCTGTTAATAATCGACATATCATTTTTGTGTCTACGATTTCGTGGGATTTTTCAATATCGACAATTCTGTATAGGACAGCTGTGATTGGTCGACAGGTTAGTCACGATTTAACGCCTTGAAACACATCCTTGTGTATATATAGGGTCCCTACGACAATGTACGATTTTTAAGGTGGAAACGTGGTCTAATGGTAAAGGCCTCTGACTTCTGAGTTGTGGGTTTGATCCCTAATCCAACCGGATCAAAAACAGAAATGCTTTTGAGTGTTTTCCACCTAACATAACTATTAAGTCTTCCAGACGGGACGTTAAGCGAGGACCCGTGTATGATGCTTTACATCGGCACGTAAAAGAACCAGGGATGCTTCTTGAACTGGGGCATCTTCTGTATCATAAACTATCCCCCAAAAACTAAAGTGTGTGATTAACCTCTTCTTGGGGTCCTCGCCCATATGAATTTCCGGTGGCCAGGATAAATAAAAGCATATAAATAAAAATGTACTATTTAGGAATAAAACAACTAAGTACTAGTATATTAATTGAATCGTGAATTATGATATTTTGAAATTAAACAAGTTATGTCATGTAATTACTCTAAATAGCTCGGTATATACATAATTTCCGATTCGTCGGTACATAGATAGAGAAAAGTTTCGTTTAGTAGAGAGAAAATGTCCGATTCAAAGAGAGAAAATTTCAGATTCGCCAATAGTTTGACGGAGAACATGTCCAACTTTGGGTCCCATGGAGAGCGACAGATAAGACGCTCAGATCTATATAGAGTTACAGAGTGGAGATTTAGAAAAACGATTATAAATTAATAAACTTATAACTATCGACTGTACGCAAACGGGGTGATTTAGTTTAATTATTCATCTTTCAAGCAGTCTTAATTTGGAAAAATAAAATAAAAACATATTGGTCCTTTTTAATGTTTTTATTGTCACTACCATTCATATAGAATAAAGAAGGAATGGGAAATAGTCGTTACACTGTCAGGTCGTTTACTATTTTAATAAAAATCACATCATCCGTGTGCGAACGGCTTCGTTTATGAAAATATATTATCTGTCCAATGATGTAATTTGAAAGAATTTGCTTTAAACAGATTTCGGCCCTTTTTGATGTTTTTGTAAAAAATACTATTTATTATTTCCATTTTTTACCGATACATATCGCATAATATCTCTCTGTAACTTATTTTATTACCCACTGTGAATTCCCAGCATATATTCGTTCTCTTCGCTCGGGTTATTTTGTTGCCTACCAAAAACGTTGATCTTTTATAAAACCGCGATAAATGCCTTGTTTGTTAGAGTTTGATCAAAGTTCGATGATATTCATGCTGACTTTATTACATATTACAAATATTATATTTGTTTTTATGAAAGGACTTCTTATAGTACTCGCTCAGAAAATCGACTAATATTTAAATTACATGTGTTCGTGATAATCACAGCAGCTGTTGACAGTATACATGTATATACGGGCAATGTACAATTTTTCATGTTTAATTGGCACACATGTGAAAAATATCATTGAAGAAATAATATGACATTTGTAAGTGAAAAAAATGCCAATACATTTATATACATTTATATTAGAACCATTGGAGGTAAAAATGACACGTTAAACATCTCCGTCAAATTAAATAATATGGCAGGTATCATATTAGGGTTGAACCTTAGTTACTTTCATGCTATATTCAAACAGAAACAGTGACATGGCAACGCTGGACGCTTAAAACCGATGGCCGCTTAAATAATACGAATACACGATACCAGCTGGCCGTATTCTATCACTTAGCAATATTGGACGCTTAACACGGGTGGTTGTCTAAAAGAGCTAACATTTCACTTTGAAACAACATTATTTATTATTACAAAATAAGTAGGTTTAAATACTTAATGAATACTATTCGACATGACTTAATTTGTAAAGGAATTATATGAGAGACGGCTTGTTTCAAGTCAGAATTTTTTAAAATGTTGTACACAAATATAGTGACACCGTCATATTTCTTTGTATACACGACAGTTATTATCGTCAGCGATGGTTGATTGTGCAGCATTGCCTGCTTCGCACCAAGCAATTTGATCCTAACAATCGAATAACATTCAGTACTTATTACTCAAATCAACAAAGGATCAAAGTCACAGGTTATTCAGGGCAAAAGTGTTGAATACGGGATTTAGACGATGGCAATACTACGCTGTGATTGGCTATTTGCGGCTTATCGCGGTCTAAGTATAGGATAGAACATGAGTAGGTGTTGTATATGGGATTTATAACTCAGAGTGAAACGAGGATTATAATCCCATCTCAACACCAACGAGCCGTTCTATCTGACTTAGACTATAGATAAATAATCTTTGTTTATCAGGTACACTTTGCCTATAAATCGACCAGTACCCGGTACATAGGGTATGATAAACCATTTAAGTGCTGGTTTAATATGTTAAGTGTTGCATGGTGCATATATAGATTAAAGTGGAAAAATTAAGCTATTTACAGTAAAACCTCAATAATGAAATTCCTTCTTTGGTCTTTAAAAAACTTATCTCAATAATGTTGAGTGATTGCATCATTCTATCAAAGAGCAAACAGATGAAAACGGAACGAAAAATGGTTAATTCTGAGCCAATCTTGTTAAAGAGGTGGTCTTCATATAGGTGCAATTTCACTGTGAATTTGAGGTTGAAAAATGTGCAAGTCAGTGGACAGAAAGTAGTGGTCTTTTTTTGAGGTGGTCTTGGAGGTGAGGTCTTAATTTGTAAATTATGGGTTGTGATAGTATGAAAGTCATATACTTCAATCACCTGCGGACACCATTGGAACCCCTACAATTTTCTTTTAATCGTTTTGTTAGTTTTAAGTTCTACTCTGTGAAAATGATGTCTTAGAAGAGAGGGGTAATCTGCACGTAATTATTGAAGACACAATAGTACAGAACAACCTCTGTAGAGTGAGACCCATTGTGGACTGCAAATATTGGTCATTGTTTAGAAGTTGTTGCCCTACAGAATTTACAAAATTATATACATGTAATAACTTCAAGTAACTTTGAAGGTTGTGTTATACAGAGGTTGTTGCACTACTTATGTCCCCTAGAGAGGTCGTACTGTAGTCATAGAAGGTACCACGGCATTCACCCTCTACTGATAATGTTGTCAGCACTCAGCAGAGATGTTGGCAATACCTTAATTGGTTAATTATCTATCCAAATTGTTGTCTCATATTATGACAGTAATTATGAACAAATGTAGAAAGGTTTGATATACATGTACATGTATTCTAATAAGTCCAATTAGTTACTTGTTTAAAATATAGTATTGTTATAATATAGACTAAACTAAGCTTGGTATCAAAAATGTTTGGCATCCACATTTTCTGTGCTAAATGCATGTATACATTATTATAGCTATGCTCAATTATTTTGCTTGGCCTACTATTGTATATAGCAATCTATTGTTATATATACCACAGCAAAGTGTTGTATACGGGATTTATTCAACACTTTTTCTCCATGCTGATTGGCTAGCTACTGAGATCTATAGTCTAAGGAATTTTATTTAATGCTAACTGATGAGATATGGAGTTCTATCAGTGAAATAAAACCTATTTCAGTCACTGGTTATCACCTACAATGTGACTGATACATTTATAAGCTCCGCCCCCTCACAGGGACTACTTTACTTTTACCAAAAACTCAACACTAAAATGTCTGTAACGTTTTTATTACTGAACGGAAATATGTCATGTGGGGGTTCATATATAAGGCATGGTTATCGTATTTATAATTATGTATTCTTTATTTCGGTCTCATTCACATATATACTGTTACTTATATGTACGTTGGTGCATCGGAAATTCTCTATCTGCCAATTGGCGAATCGGAAATTTTCTATATCTATGTACTGGAGCCTCACATATTGTATATGTACAACTCTACGGATTCCATTTGTCATTTGGAGTAATTACACTATACAAATTGTATATTTCTAATTTCATAATTCAAATAATATACTTTGTCATTCCATTCATAAATATTAATTTGGCGAATTGGAAACTTTTTATCTATAACTATATACCGGCGAATCGAAAAATTTAGAGTAATTAGTACAAATATACAATTTTTGTTATATAATTTACGTTACACAAATTGTATATTTGTATATTTTCTCATGAATCAATTCAAATAATATATTTTCTCTTTCTATTCATAATTTATATAAATCGTATGTTGGCATATCAGAAATTCTCCGTTAACCTGATGGCGAATCGGTAATATGTACCTGCGAATCGGAAATTTTCTATGCTGGTGCATCGGAGATTTTATATGCATCTTCCTACTGGCTATTTGGAGTAATTACAGTATATAAATTGTATATTTTCTCATATATCATCATTCACAATTATCTCTACGAATCGGAAATTTACTCTGCGAATCAGAATATAAAAATCCATCATGAGATGTAGGATAAGGATATCTCACCCGAGCGAGGAGTCGAATTTTAACTAGGGACGAGGTATCATTATCCTATATCGACTGTCTCATGATTATTTTTCTCAGACGTAACTTGAGAAAATGGGACATTTGCCGTACGTTCTTATAACAATTATTAATAACAGCGTAAATAAAGCGTACGCTGTTAAGTTATGAAAATGTTTTTTTGAACGATATAGAGCCTATTGATGCTCGACTAGTTAGCTTAATATCGTCAGTTACTTTTAAATCCCAGAACTAAATACCCGCTCTATGTTGCGTGTAGGCCCATGTAAGAAAGAGCCATTATCCTGTTGTCTCGTACATCCGTGCTTCTTAACAGTATCATCGGCGCATGCGCACTCGCGCATACGAGTTTAAAATTTATCTGCACCAACTCAAATGGCATACACAAAACAAGAACAATGTCAAAATGCTTATGAAAATTCGTAAAATTATAGCTTTTGTGTGTCTAGGTCGGTGCTCTGAATCCTGTTCACTGGTAACCATGACATCCGTGCTCCGTATAAATAAGTCATTATTTGGGCACCATGGAGTGAAATTTTGTGAAATGTTGAGTAATACTTATCATAATCTGTTTTCAGTTTGAGTGTAATAGGCAGTGGTGATAAAATAAAACGCGTAATGAAAATGTTATGCAAAACAATTAAAACCAATTACGAAATAGCCGAAATGGACGGTTACGATTCAGCCTGGTTACGAAATAGCCGCATCCAATTCGTTCCATGCGTATTTTAGTGAGAATTATTTTGTCAACAAATGGCCGACAGTCATGGAATCGGAACCACCGATATAAAAACGTAATACCTGAAATATAGCTTATAACAAGTTAAATGGTAGATAAATTGATTGTTTCATGTAGTAAAATACATCTAGACCAGATTGCAACCGTTTCCCGGCCCGGTAATGCGTTAAATAGTGGATTCCTGTAGGGGCCGGAAAAAAGCGTTGCCAACCTGTCTATTATATATAGTAATGACGGGAAGATGGGGAATTTCAAAACTCTGTATTTTGTGATATAATTTCTTAGGCCTGTGGTAAAACAAGTGTACATTATCACTTATTATATCACATGCATCTTGTTGGCGAATATAACTGAAGTGTCACGACGTAGTTGGCAACTATATCATTATTTTATATGATATAAAGTGTCTACGTATGTTGATTCATTACGCGGAAATATCTTCTCCTTTATCACCGAGAAAGCATCAACACCAAAGTAAGTTTTCAATAAAGTGTTGCCCAAACCAACAGCAGCTACTGCTACTAAAGCCCTGATTGCCCTTACACTCTGATAAAATGGCTGCAGTCTGAAATATTAACAACGATAGTTTTATATACCTAGCAATGTATTGTCACGAAGCATAGCATAGCATAGCATAGCATAGCATAGCATAGCATAGCATAGCATAGCATAGCATAGCATAGCATAGCATCCAGCATAGCATAGCATCCAGCATAGCATCCAGCATAGCATAGCATCCAGAATAGCATAGCATCCAGCATAGCATAGCATCCAGCATAGCATCCAGCATAGCATAGCATCCAGCATAGCATAGCATCCAACATAGCATAGCATAGCATCCAGCATAGCATAGCATCCAGCATAGCATCCAGCATAGCATAGCATAGCATCCAGCATAACATCCAGCATAGCATCCAGCATAGCATCCAGCATAGCATCCAGCATAGCATCCAGCATAGCATCCATCATAGCATCCAGCATAGCATCCAGCATAGCATCCAGCATAGCATCCAGCATAGCATAGCATAGCATCCAGCATAGCATCCAGCATAGCATCCAGCATAGCATAGCATAGCATAGCATAGCATAGCATAGCATAGCATGGCATGGCATGGCATGGCATGGCATGGCATGGCATGGCATGGCATGGCATGGCATGGCATGGCCAAACAAACAAACAAACAAACAAAATTAACTTAATAAGTGATAAGTGGTGAAAGTTTATATATACGACATTTGTTTAGAACAAGATTACATACTATAGTAGATTAAAGTAAACGAATATTGGGATTGTTGTTTCTAATTTCTTTCTTTGAAAGCAACAAATAATAAAATGCGACTTTGTTTAATATTTTGAGGACATAAGAATTTCAAATTTTGTAATAGAATTGCAAAAAATATGGTTTTAAATATTGAGATTTCAGATGCCTATATTTAGGGCAGAATAATAAACAACGGTACTGGTTTTCTTTTTATTAAGCGTATTATTATGGAACACTTCTTGTAGCTGGTGTTCCAATCAATTCACTAAAACCGGGAGCCAACTTGTAATTCATGCAACCAAAATCACCCAAAATACGAACCTGTCGTCGGTTGACCTGATATAACCTTTGACGTAGTAATGTCTAGCGTACAAATAGTAACATCCGAATATAGCAGCCGGTACTGAAACAGATAGAAGATTATGTAAGGATATCTACATTTATTTTCCTCTTCACCACTGGTCTAAAGCCTAGGTCACACTGAGCATTTTTTGGTTTCGGCTATATACTCCCGATTGAAATAAATGAGTTATCAGGACAACGGTAACAGGTTGAAGGTTAAAGAGTACAACGTTCCTCGTGTTCTAGAAGAATCCTCGGGGAAGTCATGAGACAATTTGTGATATCGAAAGGAATTAGGATGAATCGGCTGGTATCGGAAGAAATCGGAAGAACATCGCCGATGAACTACACGGAATCTAGTAATACTGGACCATGGGAAAAGTAATTAACACACTTTCTTGGTGGTTAGATTGTTTTCTCGACCAGCTGTCATTTTCATCCGTACATGGGAGACACAGAACGCGGACCATCTCGGGACTCAAGCCCCGCTTTCGCGTTAAATTCTATGTCACAGTATGTGTAGGCTACAATCATTAAATTTTATGGATGTCTGGCAACCATGTAACCATTCAAGTATCATTACATGGGAAATTGTACCACATTCCTACACAAATAATCAAATTAAAACATTGTACCACATTCCTACACAAATAATCAAATTAAAACAATCAATAAAAACCTTGGTGTCCAAATATCGCGGACGTCCACAAAACCAATTGGAATAATACACCAAACTCCAAACCATTCTGTCTGCAAACACAAAATACACAAGTACAAGTAAATAATGAATTGTAAACAAAAATGCACAATTTATAGTCTAAGGGGAGCAACTCTTGCAAAATTAGTATTTTGTTATCCATACATTTTACTAAACATGATTTTTGGCATACTATATTGACAGATATAACTTACATTTTGTTGTTAATAATGGTCGTTTCTGAAAAACGTCCCAATTCTTTGTATTTAGTCTATTTACTGGATGATCGGGAAAAAGTTTTGGGAGAGATAATGTGGCTTTAAGAATTTCAGGGAACACAAAGGGGAATGACTGATTTTGTTCAAACAGCATTATGCTTATTAAAACCACCTGGTTAAGTGAAGTTGAACTGTATTCGGGCTATGGACATCGATTTCGATATCAAAACTTCTTCGTTGTAATTAAAAAAAAAACCAGTAATAATGCTCTAGTGTAAACAACTAGGTACCATTGAATACGTGGCATACGAGGGGTCTCGTGTATACCTTCATTGTCCGGGATGTAGCTTTTTAGAGACGCATTTTCATTTACGCTATTTATGTTATAAGACCTAGTGTTATATATTACCGCTCAACTTTTAAAGATAAAAGCATAAGGCGCTAACTTACTGCGCTCTCAGTGCGCGGATAAAATCCGGAGGCCCGTTTGTGCTAGGTGGGTTTATTTTATGTTTTCGCCTTTGAAGTCCAACCTCAGATGCTGCCATTCCTACAGAACAAAAATATACATGTAGCTACACACCAGTACAGTTCGAAACACCAACTAATGTGTTATAATATGTTTGTTTGTCTATATACGTAAATTCCATAGGCAAATTGTTCATATCAACACCTATTTCGAACGGAAATCAACGGCAAATGAAACTTCATACAACCACTGACAAGTATGGAATAGGCCTACAGTAATTTTTGGGCATTTACATGGTGTTAAAAAAGTTTGTTTGGAAAATTTAAAAGTCATACTTAATTTTATATGTGCTTTGTACGCAGTGTACAATTTTAATTTCTTACTGTAATAGCTTTATGCAATGCCATGAATATTTGAACAACGTTAGAACCCTCTGCAATGTACTCGGTGTGTTTTCTTGACAAAGCAAGCATTCAGTTTGCAATTTTAGCTCAAAATAGACCAATAAATACGACATATCCCTCAGTAACATGGAGAACAAAATTTACATGTATTACTTGATTTACATTTGACGCCTTGGTCATTAGGTCTTTAATTTAGGCTGGTAAGTAAAAGGTATAAAACCCGTCTTTGTGTGCAACAAGGGGCTACTAGATGATAAAACAATTGTAATTACAAATTACTAGTTACATGGTTTATGATAAATAAACCCAAAACGGGGTGGACAATCTGTACAAGTTCATATACTAGTACATGTATCGCTGGCTTAGAAGAAGGTCACAAGTACAAAAATGCTATTTTGAGAAAACAAGAAAAAATGGTCTGAAAACTACTCTTTACTTCTGTTTAGTCAACATGACCTGTTCCGATTTTCACGAAAATAGGCTCATATGAAGCGCCAATTATGCATGAGTCATATGAGGTCGTAGCACTTATGACCTTCTCATATTAAGCCAGTGGTAAACGGTTTGTATGAAATTTATATCCACGACCGTGCATCTTTTATTCGATAGGTGTTCACAAGGATTTGAAACTAAGTTAAAGGTACTATAAAGGTCACTTACCTAGCTGCCATGCATGAGCTAATGTGACAACGCCAACGAGTACTAAATCCTCCTTCTCCATATTTTAAAAGTGTTACACAAGTATATAAATACTGTCAACATACATGTACGGACTACATACATATCGAGGGTTGCCTGCAATACTGTGGTACATCCTTTTTTAATGATAAGCAGTTACAACTGTTTTGCGGCGACCCTCGATATGGACTTTTAAATTATCAGTTAAGAAAGTTAGTTGTACACACGGATATTTTATTTGTACGAGATGTGCCCCACCTATATTTGAACAGTCTTTAACATCCGATATTTTCATGCTGACAAGATATAATCAAAATGTCTCTATTCAAACATGTATAATAATGTGTCAAGCAACATGTTCACTCAGTGATTATTGTATTTGCAATTTAGTCAGCACCAAAATCAACTTTTGTAGGAGCATTGTTTTGAGCTTTTTTATACACCAACTATTCCGATTGAATGTGTTGGCATTTCTCAGCTGTAATCAACGCTGCAATATCCTTAAGATTCAGAAGTTTATAGATGCAGGATAATTATACTTCGACCTTTACTATTTTGACGTAAAGTACTTCCTATTCGTGTCCTCAAGGTACTGAATGGTGTTGTTGTGGTGGTATTTGAACCGCGTCTCTAGTCTCGTGACCAAATCAACACGTTGCTTGCATTTTCTCCCAGGAAAGGGGTGTGGCAAGCACTTCGTCCAAATACATTTACGTTTTTGAACCTTATGAATATAGTAAAACCTACTCACTTTGACCCTTTGGTAATAAATATGAGTTCTACGTATTTTACCAGTGCAACAAACAACAACATATGCCATGCAATCGGCCACACACGTATGATGCTTAACGAATGCCACCTTATGCGTAGCTACGAAAACATTTCTCATACAGCAGTCTGTTCTTTTACGGTATATTTTTCGATGATAAAACAGTGTCTAATCAGAGGTGACTGAGCAATCATCGTTACCTTGTAGCATGTACAGCGTAATGGGATGTCAACATGGCCAAATTAAAAATCAGGAAAATCAAACGCGGCCACCAATTTTTTTCAAAACAGGAGGCCTTCAATGACATTGTTTCCATAATTAACTCAGTTTTTATTAAAGAAAATCCTTCAGAGCAGATTAAATTAACCATAACTTTGCCATTTCTTAAGATATTTTCATCAAATAACTTTTATTTTGGTCATAAGCAATTGCTCTTTCAGGAATGATTCAGGAGATAATTGACACCCCTGAGTCTGCGTTAAAGACTTGTGTCTGTATTATGTTGTTTGTTGTGGTATTGAGGGGTTGAAACCTTATTTTTTCGTGATTTTGGCATGAAGTATTTTCGATATGAACTGATTGACTGTTCCAATGGATACTCCTACCTTCGTTAATGACCTTTTTTGTTTGTTGGGTTTGTCCTTAATGGTTACTATTATATTATGGAAGGCGTCGTTACTTTTTGGCGTTTTTAATACTTTGCTTAATTTCACTAATTAGAGCAACAAAACCCGAAATACCCTTCTTGGGACGAAAAATATGTATTGTCTTTACAGAAATTGAAATCGATGCTCAACCAACACCTTCTGGGTGATTATTTGTGAGTGGTTTGCCTTCAACCAAAAGCCAAACACTGCACCCTCTACAAATGTGTTGTTTTTGGTTCTAACCAAATTGCAAACAAACCAAACAGTGAGTGTATATGTTAAAAGAGATATATCATTTATATTGTAAATGAATCAAAATATACTATGTTCAACACTGTTCAAATATAAGTATGGCACCTCTCGTAGTATGCTAGGTCAGGTGTGATGTTCTGGTAGTATGCTAGGTCAGGTGTGATGTTCTGAACAGCATTTCTGGCATTTCCCGTGTTCACAAAGAACCAGTTTTCAGGATAAGACTCAATTTTATTTCATACATAGAAAACATGTTAATGGAAAAACAATTTATTTTTCGCAGATGTAACATAATTGCTATTTCCTTAATTTCAAAGACAAATACATAAGTTTTGATACATTGTTACAGAAATGTTGCGCTTTTAAATAAATTGAAGCTGGGTTTTCGAGCTTGATCCTGAATGTATAAGATCAAAATGGAACAACACTAACAGGTCAACCTACAAGCAACTTTATTGTTCAAATATTTGTCATGAAGAACAGTGTCATATAAAACAAAACACATGAAGTGTTGATGTACACATTTATACAATATATAAATCGATTACTCAGGTCAATCACTTGTTTACATAAACATTTATGTCCGATTTTAATAGATATTAATTATGTGTATTAGTATGTAGCTTAGTGATTAAGGTGTTGAATTTCATTGCGTTTTTCTCCAATTGTAATATTTAAAATGATAAAAAATACAATGTTATGATATCGTGTAAATGTCGAATTGCTAATGAATTTGAACTTGATATTGCAATGTTTGTATACAAGTGACTGACCTGAATAAACAGACTATAACAACTGGTACTGAAAGAAACAATCATGTATGCAGAAATTAACGTGATCCTCTTACCTTCTATTAGCCTAATTTACTGCAAACCCAGAAATTATTTCGCGGAGTTCGCGAGTGGTTAAATTTTGCTAAATTAAGTCGCTGCGAAAGAGCTACAGAGGCACACACAGATGCAGAAAGTATTACAAACATGTATACGGTATAATACATGTATACTGTAAACCAAGAAATTATTTCATGCAATTTTAATTTCGCGGAGTTCGCGAGTAGTAGTATTTCGCGAAATTAACTCGCTGCGAACATACTAAAAACATTAATATGGACATTGCAGGAAACTTAAAAACGCGAAAATTTGTAGTCGTGAATCAGCTAAACGCGAAAGTTAGTATTAGTGAAAGTAAATTGGTTTACAGTAACCATAATCTAAAGAGTCAAAGGTGCCCAATTCACATGCGGAAATTGATATTTCAAACGCAAGAACCAAATCATTGTAATATAGTAATCAATGAAGGTTACGATCAAGTTAATATCTCCACACAATACATGTACACCAAACACACATGTAACAATACACACATCAAGCTTCCGTCAGCATGTTGGTACAGTGCAGAGAATTTGACACGACTCTCGACCTACTATTAGCATAATTTCCCAGCTGATTTATTTATAACCCCGGTGGTATGTTTTCATAAGCGGGGAATATCACTAAGACGCTTGAGGTGTTTATTAATTAATTGATTAATAATACCATGTGTACTATAATACAAGAGCTCATAAAAAACAAAATGATGACCAACTGACATATTAATTACCTACTTAATTAATAGAATTTGTGATGATAATTTAGCAATTAATTTACTGTAGAAACAGTCATGTCTAGATGGATGTTACATACAAATTACTGAATATCGCAGAGTTATGGTCAAGTGTGAGAGTTGAAAGTTTAACATAGTTATAGAGATAATGAGTCTTATTTAATGCTAACTGATGAGATATGGAGTTCTATCAGTGAAATAAAACCTATATCAGTCACTGGTTATCACCTACAATGTGACTGATATAAGCTCCGCCCCCTCACAGGGACTACTTTAAATTAACCAAAATCTCAACACTAAAATGTCTGTAACTTTTTTATTACTGAACGGAAACATGTCATGTGGGGGTTTTTATTCTTAGTTAAACCATTTCCAACAAGTTGGTGTATGATTTAATGCAAAATTCTCAAAAAAGTCGTTTTCACCTATTCACCATAATCCAAGATGGCGGATTTTGAAGTGAAAAATGGAATGGAATAACATATTCATACGTAGCCTAACACAGTGGTAATTTGGCATAAATAGTACCAGTTTTGACACCATAAAAGCATTAAATAAATAGAATATTTGTTTGTTTTGATTGAATATGGTTAATATCTCATCTTGTAGTGATAAAATTTTAATATTTTCACTCGCGCTACGCGCTCTTGAAAATATTGAATTTTATCACTACACGATGAGATATAAACCATATTCAATCAAAACAAACAAATATCCTCTATATCTCACTGTGAGGTCTCACAGATAACCTACTGATAGTATAGAATCTAGAGCTGTCATTGATAGAAGCGATATAAATGTATCAACAATATTTTTTGGCCGATCTATTATTGATTCACATTTTGAAATACTGATACATGGGTAAATGAATGGAACCACCCAAAATCCTCATTTTTCTGCACAAAACATTTTCTTTGTTAAAATGGAAGAACACAAGTTGTCAAAATGGGTCAAGTATAAACTCAAACCAAAAGTGCTATTTTCAAAAGTGGAATCTATAACCAACATATACAGTGTAGAATGGCTAAATAAGTGAATTATGACTGATGAGCCTGTTTCTCGTTTATATATATGTGTAAACTGATATATCAATGAATTTGTCGGTACTTGTCTTCAATATATATCAGAATCGTCGATATTCGACGAATCAATGACAGCTCGAATGGAATCAACTACATTCCACATGTAAACAGTGTACACACGCACACACACACCTACATACAAACACAGGTAAGGTGAACAAACAACAGTACATCTATTGTCTGACCACACTAAACTAAGACTCCGAGCATACGCTTGTTGAGCCTCGTATTAATGTGGTCAGATAATATATTTACACAAAAGGAATTTCTTATATCATTAGTTACGGTCACTGAATGCATAAAGGGAGGTAATTGGATTAATATGCACAATTTGTAAACCTTGTAGATTGTCATTAAAGTAGAATGACAGTATAACAAATCACCTTTAGTGGTGAGATAGCTTTTGACTGAAGGGATTTGTTGGTGCCTGTCCGTTCGGCACATTACACATTTATGTTTAAAACTAGAGTTTTTGCTTCGGTTGTAGAAACTGTATTTATTTGAGGTGAAAGGGACTCGAACATTCTTTAAATTGAATACTCGAAAACCAAAATTATGCTTCCATGAAAGCTATGTAAAGAGGTACACAGAAATGACAATCAAGCAATGAAAACAGTTGATGACTAATTAACATAATAAAAGCTGCATGTATCATATTGCACATATCCTAATACAGTAATCACAACTTCAAAGTACATTGTTCTAGATGTTTAAACTAAAAGTGAAAGCAAGGTCAATTCACCTTTGACTTCATTTATATTAACCCTCTACTCCAAGACGATGCGACCTAAGTTAAAAAGTCCCACTGAGCATTATTTGCCTCATGTTAAATAAATATATCAGGCCCTGATCTACGGAAACACCACAAATAGAAACCTCAACACAAATTGAGGTTGAACTCAAATCAAAGAATTGAGACCATTCTCAAATTTTGCAGTTACAATAAATTCTGAACAATCTTTTCATTAGGTAAATAATTTATAGACTAGACTTACATTAATCTTTAAGATAAGTGTGATGTTATAAAGCTCAGATTGGGATTTCTTAAAAAACAGGGTAAACAAGACTGCGTTCAATAAATGCTTATGCCCCCTGTGGAAGCCTTGTCTATAAATAAGTCCAAAATTAGGTCAAGGTGAAGGTCAAAATGGGGTTAGGTGATACAGGTGTGTTCATATACAACATCCATGCAAGTATGAATGCTTTGTAGCAAGCCATATAAATGCTAGAAGAAACGGTCAATTTGGGTTAACCAGGACGGACGGAAGAACGGACGGACAGGTTAATCACTATATGCCTCCCGATCTATCGATACGAGGGCATAAAAATCTCGACTTTCACATATGTAGATGATTACCTAACTATAGTTTTAATATCAGGATATAATAAACACATGGAGTAGGGATTTATAAATTAACAGGGTACGATAAACACACATGTTTCTATTCCATTCGAAAGTGTTTTGGATTTCTTACATTTATAACCATCATACATTTAAAGCTGTATGTAGATGAGACTGCCCGTATCACAACATCATTTGGGAAATTTGTTTAAAGGCAGCAAGTATGACACATATTAGTATATTTCAACTTACACATAAAATCAAATATTATACACAGAGTACATAAAGAAGCGCACATGTTTTATTTTCTTCATAAGGTTAGATGACAGTCTATAGCTTTCTTTGAAGACCATGCAGAACAATGAGTTGGGTGTGTTTTAATTGTGAGCACATTAAAGTTGTTTCGATAGTCTAGCTGTTTCAAAATTTTACCTTTTCAGCCAAAAATTCTAGGAAGAACTTGTTGAATGTGTTATTTCCCGGAAAATGCTTTTTTAACAACTTGCATTTAAAAACCTTTAAATCAGAGTTGTAGGTGAATACGGTTTAAGAACTAAAGCAGAGGTACCTGGGAACAAGTAGACACAAAAATGGCTAATACACCTCATAGTACAGGAAGAAAATGGCAGACTGACCAAAATGATCAGTTTAACATGTAACCCTATGGAGAAAATGTAACATGTATGTTTTTTAAGGTTCTCAGTGTAGATACATTTGTATAACAAACAGTTGTGTGGGTGACTTGCTCTATTATGTGGTATAACAAACAATGTAAGTTCAAGAATTATGCAAAAAAATAACTATATACATGTACAAGACAACTAGCAAAGTTAAAATAAAGATAGATATTATGACTCGGTTTGACTAGAAATATCAAATTTTGGCACATAATTTAACCATAACATGAGCATATTAATTGTAGATATAAAATAAATCGTAACCAAATACCAATCTCATTAAAATCAGACCCTTATTACGCTTCACTACTTTACGCTAATATAGGATCTGATGACACTCCGAATGGGATCATGTTGATGTGATCTTTACTTTATCCAATCAAATCGCTTCTTTCACAAATCTAAAAGTGCGGTGAAACACTGCTGAGGCTATGTTACGTCAGTGTGCCCCAGAGAGATCATTTGAATATGACCTCTTATGGAGTGTAGTCAAATCTCAACAGCGTAATGAAATGGAGAACAATGTTAGGGTCTGATTTTAATGAGATAGGCAAAAAACAACTTAACAATAAAACTAAAATATACTACTACACAACAATACTATTTGTATAAAGCAAAAATACAATAAAAATAACCTGACTAGAGAACACACAAGAAATATATTGGCACAATAATCTCAACTCATATTTGTAAAATATTCAATAAACTGACATAAATAATAAAAAGGGTTAAATATGAACAGGGCTGGTATTTATAAAGTAACCCATTATGCCTTAAACGGCTATTTCAAAAAGGCAATAACTTGGCAACCTATCTGCATAATTATGCATTCTGAGTCCCAAAGGTGGAAAATACCATGAAAGATGAAAGAAAACAAAATAAAGCCTGCAGTTGGTTTGTAAACAAAAAAACGAAATGTAAACAAAACAATAAATGCATAATTCATAGTTTAAGGGGAGCAACTCTTACAAATTAGTATTTTGTCATCCATACATTTTACTAAATGTGTTATTGACAGACATAGCTAACATTCTGTCGTCAATTATTGGTCGTTTCTGAAAAACATCCTAATTCTTTGTATTAAGTCTATTTACTGGATGATCGGGAATAAAGAGATAAAGTGGCTTTAAGCTTTCTGCTAAGATGCTTTATAAATACCAGCCCTGTCACTAAACTTTGGTATGAAATGAAAATAAAAATTTGACAGAATGAAAACAAAAACGTTAAACAAGAGGGCCCAAAGGGCCCTAGGTCGCTCACCTGTCGAACTTGACCAAGATTTTGTTGAGATGATCATCGTGACCAAGTTTTTTACAGATTAGGTCAATATTGTGACCTCTAGTGACTTCATAAAGTTTTTATATGATTTGACCTTGTAACCTAGTTTTTGACCCCAGATAAACAAATATCGAACTTGACCTAGATTTTGTTGAGATGATAATTGTGACCAAGTTTCGTAAAGATCAGACCAAAACTGTGACCTATAATGACTACACAAGGTTTTTCTATTATTTGACCTTGTGACCTAGTTTTTGACCCCGGATGAACTCATATCGAACTTGATCAAGATTCTGTTGAGATGATCATTGTGACCGAGTTTCATTAAGATTAGGCCAAAATTGTGACCTCTAGTGACTATGCAAGGTTTTTCTATGATTTGACCTTGTGACCTAGTTTTTGACCCCGGATGACCCAATATCGAACTTGACCTAGATTTTGTTGAGATGATCATTGTGACTAAGTTTCGTAAAGATCAGGCCAAAACTGTGACCTCTAGTGACTACACAAGTCTTTTCTATGATTTGACCTTGTGACCTAGTTTTTGACCCCAGATGATCCAATATCGAACTTGACCTAGATTTTGTTGAGATGATCATTGTGACCAAGTTACATAAATATTGAGTAAAAATTGTGACCTCTAGTGACTACACAAGGTTTTTCTATGATTTGACCTTGTGACGTAGTTTTTGACCCCGGATAACCCAATATCAAACTTGACCTAGATTTTGTTGAGATGATCATTGTGACCAAGTTTCATAAAGATAAGGTCGAAATTGTGACCTCTAGTAACTACACAAGGTTTTTCTATAATTTGACCTTGTGACCTAGTTTTTGACCCCAGATAACCCAATATCGAACTTGACCTAGATTTTGTTGAGATGATCATTGTGACCAAGTTTCATAAAGATTAGGCTAAAATTATGTCCTCTAGTGTCTACACAAGCCAATTGTTGACGGACGGACGGACGACGGACGACGGACGACGGACAAAGAGTGATCACAAAAGCTCACTCTGTCACTTTGTGACAGGTGAGCTAAAAACTAAAGTAAATTAGAAATTTCTTTCATAGTAAAATACCAGTATTTCCATTTCAATTTTAAAAACAGTATTTGGCAAGGAATGGCAACATTAATATTATAAACAGCTGTTTGACTATAACAAAAGTACCGCCTACAATGCTGGTCACTCGAGTTTCTAGTACTTGATAGTACTCCTGCTTATCTGTGAGTGAAAATTCAAAGAGCAACAAGAGCAGATAACTCCATAAATATAGGTCACAGGGTTACCAGCCTTGTCAGTATGGACTCATCTTGTGATGGTGAATAACTATATGAGTTTCAAGTGGATACCTTTGATAGTCTCTGAGAAAATGACCCTGACAATAAACTTAATCAACGCACACGCAATTCAAGGCTCGACACTAACACTGGTCCGCTGGTCCGAGACCAGTGAAAATCCAGAAGGACCAGTGAAAATTCTGGAGGACCAGTAACTGTCCTATTTACAAATTGGGCGCTTTTGCCCTGTCGGACCAGTGGCCAAAATAGTTAGTGTCTAGGCTTGCGCATACGATCCCGCCACGTCAATAGCTTGACTTTTTTTCTTCGAAAATTCAAGCTAAAAACAGAGATGGACAGACAGTGTGATTGTAGAATTACATTTACACAAATTGCTGGCTTAGAATTAAAAGGTTGCGAGTACAAAATCAATATTTTGAGAAAACAAGAAAAAAACTGTCTGAAAACTGCTCTTTAATTACCGGTATGGAAAACCAAGCTTTTTTAACTTTGGTTTGGTCAACATGCCAACTTCCGATTTTCATGAAAATAAGATCATAAGAAGCGCATTGAGATGCAGATTTCAAATATGCATGAGTCTTATAAGGTCGTAAGTAGTACGTACAACCTTCTAATTCTAAGCCAGCGAAATATTTCAATAATATATAAACAATATGTTGTAAATCATATTGCAAGCAACCATTAAAACATCAAAAATCATAACAACAATGCGTCGTCTTGAACACAGTATGTATAAAAATTCCTTCACAGCACACATGATTTAAACAACATACAAGGGTACTATTTTATCAAAGCACTTACGAAAATCTCAAATATTTGTTCAAATTTAAAGTCTGTATAATTCATTTAGAATAACTAAGTGTGTGAAATAGACGTGCAAAACTAATGATGGGTCGGTTAATGAACTCCTACAAACCATATGGTAAAATCATTATCTTTTGAGGAAGTTGAATTTTCATTGATTTCGTTGTTGAACTCGACCACAAAATCTAATCACCTCGAAAATCCACATTCCCAATACAGAACATAGGTTTACTTTTCTATATTTTGCAATCCACTAACTTACGACCTTAAGAAAATGCATTTTCATCAAAATCCATGAAATTTAATACCCACAAAAACATGGGATTTTACAATATGTTTCTACAATTTGCTGTCGTTAAAGAATGATAAAAGAATTTAAATGTGAACATAACTTTAATATTTTTGCAAGTGCTTTGATAAAACTGCAGTACCAAGCTGTTTAGAAAACTATGTCAAAATTAACTGAACAATAGTGCATACAAACACCGTATAACTTGAAAATACAAGTAATCTACCAAACAACAAAATTTCGAGGGCTCTGTGCAATACTATGGTAAATACATGTACATATAATTATTATACTGTAAAATCACATATTTTCATGGGTATTGAATTTCGTGGATTTTGTCAACAATCTATTTTCGTGGGGTCGTAAATTCATGAAAGAAAAGATATGGAAGAGTAAAACCATGTTATGTATTTGGGAGTTTGATCAATCATGAGCATTAGATTTCGTGGTCAAGTTTAACAACGAAATCAACAAAAATTCAACTCCCTCAAAAAATAATGATTTAACAGTATATAGGTACCATAGTTTTGCACAGAGTCCTCGAAATGGTATTGAGATAATAGAAACAACTTTGGCATAAAAAGTCAATCAAGGGCATAAGAAATAAAGAAATAGATATAGGAACAGGTAAACATTGTCAATCAGATCAATATATTACACCTTATTTGGCATCCACAGATCGTGGGTATTATGATAGGAACAGCAGATCAATGTTTACACATTTAAACAAACAGATCTACATCATACCATCCAGTTTACAACATAACATTCTGATAAAGTCATTGCTTCCAACAAGGTCCAGCAGCTCAACTACACATTCTGATAAACATGCTTGTGTACATTCATGACCTTTGGTGACAGGAAAGACGCCAACGCCCACCAAATTCTCAAAACTAATAACCTTAATACAAGGTTAAATATCTACAGACCCCCCTCTCCCTGTGTTTGGCGCACAAAAGCATTACACTCAACCATTTTTCTAATTGGTCACTTTTCAAACCCCTAATTACGTTTAACTGTGATCATATTTTTTGATGAAATGCTGCACACAAACGTGTTTATCAATAGTCCTGACACTCAAATCATTAAAAATCAAATTCAGTCATGCGATAAATTTTGTATTTTCGCCATCAAATAATATGATCACAGTTAAAGGTATTTCGGGTTTGAAAAGTGACCAATTAGAAAAGTGGTTATTCAAGTAGTAAACCGTAGTATACATGTCAGACAATAACTATAAATGAGCTAATGTTTCTTTCTTTGTACATGTTTCCAACTCAAAATAAAGATTGTACTGTATTGTGTTAGGCGTGCAAAAGCATTAAGTTATACATGTAATATAAAATGCATGGGTGAGTTTAAAATTCTGAAAAACCTGAAATCCCCAAAAATCGACAATTTACGTAGGGAAAATAAAGATAAACAGGCTTTTCAGTACTCTTAAAAACCTGATATTCAGGCATGCATCTGAAAACTTTCATGAAAATGTGAAGTTTGTTGATTGTGGAAGAATCAGCTGGATTATTGAATACAGAACAAGGTTAAAACTTCAAACATCTAGAACAAGTATTAATGGATTTGGTGTTACTGGAAATATCCAAGGAATCTTCTCCGGGAACCAGCCTACTACGGTCCCTCGCATCCTCTGTCAATTTCATAGCAATGTCTAGAAATAGTTTATCTACATTATCCGCTTCCTTGGCCGATGTTTCTATAAACTTCATCTCGTACCTATCAGCAAATTGTTGTCCTATGTGTGTAGGTATCTCCCGACCATCTCCACGGTCTATCTTGTTTCCTGACAATACAAGTTGAATGTTTTTAGACAGAGCTACAGATAAGCTGCATATTGGGGTACTAACTTAATTAATTTTCTTAAAAACTCAATAGATTTTGAGAGGAGGGAGTAAGAAAAAGCAAAGACAATTTTAAATACCCAAATAGAAAATAATGTTACAGTGAAAAATAGTACATAAGAGATCATTTACCCTATGAAATTTATTTAATACCCGATTAAAAAATTTTCAAAGCCCAAACAAAATTGAAACTCCGGGGTAAAATACCCAATGGACTAAAACCTTATATGTTGCTCTGGTTTTGAGTAATGCACGATACTGATAGTTGGGGTGACTGCAGAACTGACATAACGCCAGATGACAATCAATTACCTTGTAATTAATTTTTAACGGTAAATTATGATCACATGGTTCTACGAATAAGATTGTGAAGCCTTCGTTTAAGAAATAAACTATGACAAACCGTTGTATACCGGCTGTTATACAATGGTTTGGGGTTGTGACGCATAGGAATTAACCAAACAGCCCGTAGGCGTCAGAACGAAACCACAGTTTCAAGTGCCATTAGCACACACCCCTACACCTTAA
Organism: Spisula solida; assembly: GCA_947247005.1. Classification (NCBI taxonomy): domain Eukaryota; kingdom Metazoa; phylum Mollusca; class Bivalvia; order Venerida; family Mactridae; genus Spisula; species Spisula solida. The sequence goes on from OX365950.1 coordinate 51,038,088, forward strand.
CTAGGTTTCAAATGTTTATTTTATTATCAAAATTCAGATTATGGAACCTCAAATGACCATAGCTTTGTCAATTCTTTGAACTTTTTCATCAAATAACTTTTATTTTGTGCAGAAAAGATAATTCTTTCTAATGCAGCAAATCCGGATTATTCCGGAATTATAGGGCCCCTGATTTTATTTGTAATTGAAATGGGTAAATACTTGTCATCTATTAGATGTTACTGATGCTTACCAACTAGATATGAAAGTACTTTCTCATTAGCGAACGAGTCAATGTCGGTCAACCATTGTGGAAGAGCATCAAATGTTCTCTGTGAACACACATCATACACCAGTATTAAACCATGTGCTGCTCTATAGTAACTTTGTGTAATAGATCGAAACTTCTCCTGCCCAGCTGTATCCCAAATCTGTAGCTAGAAAACAAAACAAAACCTTTCCTAATATTTCTTCAAATACCTTATACCGGCCAGGCAATATTCTAGTAGAACTGACCATATCATCAGAAAATAGACCACCTCATAGGTGTAAATAATACATAGTTGTTAAACAAGAAGAAAGCAAGAGACCCCAAAGGGCCCTAGGTCCCTCACCTGTAATAGAAGTTCAAGCAAGCCCTGTGTTTTGACCTAGTGACCTAGTTCTTGATCCAATATCGCACTTGACCTAGATTTTGTTGAGATGATCATTGTGACCAAGTTTTATAAAGATTAGGCTAAGATGGTGACATCTAGTGACTACACAAGGATTTCCAATGATTTGACCTAGTGACCTAGTTTTTTACCTGAGATGACCCATATCAACCTTGACCTAGATTTAGTTAAGATAATAATTGTGACAATGTTACAAAAAGATAAGGCCAAAATTGTGACTTCTAGTGACTATACAAGGTTTTTCTATGATTTGACCTTGTGACCTAGTTTTTGACCCCAAATAACCCAATATCGAACTTGACTTTGATTTTGTTGAGATGATCATTGTGACCAAGTTTCATAAAGCAGGATGTCAACAGGGCCAAATTTAGAATCAGGAAAATCTTATGCTGCCAACAATTTTTGCCAAACATGAGGCCTTCTACCACATTGTTCCCATATTCAACTGTTTGTATTAAATAAATCCTTTAGAGCAGATTAAATTAACAATAAGTTTGTCATTTCTTGAGATATTTTCATCAAATAACTTTTATTTTGGACAGAGGTCATTGCTCTATCAGGAATGATAAATCAGGAAAATTGACACCCCTGATAAAGATTAGGCCAAAATTGTGACCACTAGTGTCTACACAAGCAAATTTTTTACGGATAGACGATGTACGACAGAAGGACGAAGAGTGATCACAAAAGCTCACTCTGTCACTTTGTGACAGGTGAGCTAAAAAGCTGAAAATCGGGAGATTCCTGCATCTTATACAACTGTGTAGTATTATTTACACCTTTGTAGCTCTATATGTTTTATTGCGATTGAAGTGAGTCGTAATTGAGTGGCCATCCAGTTTTTTCCCTGCCTATTTAGCCATTAACCTCTGGTTTCAAGGGAAGAGACCAAAACTTTGTTGGATACAATGAATATGGGTGCACTACCCTAGCTCTATCGAAAAGACACCTTGGTTCGATAGACGACTTGGTTTGACTACATTTGGGTTACCAACTAGGTAATCTCTCGCTGGGCTGGAAACAACCAAGTGCCCTGGCAGAGATTTGAATTAGGACCTCTCGATCTATAGTCAAGAGCATAACCCACTCCACCACAATGCCACCAAAAAAAATCAATAACTTGCATGTAACATTTCAAGCATGAATTTCCTGTTGCAGTAGGACAAATCTTTGTCTCAAATTAATTTATCCTGCTTTATGCTCATTTACACTTCAAGTTCAAACTATGACACTCATCCACAAAATGGTTTTACTTAATTTCTCTGTATCTCAATAATGAGCGTGCTTGCTGTCTAATCTGGCGACCCAGGTTCAAATACGGGAGAAGTCACTCATATGCTTGCCATATTTAACAGGATGCTGACTGGAAAATAAAAGCTATGATCGGCATGTTTGTTCTTACCTTGACTTTGTCACCTTCAATCTCTACAGTTTTTATCATAAAATCCACACCAATAGTAGCAGCTTGACCCGGAGGAAACAATCCCTGTAATAGAATATATGTGTTACCAGTATCCAGACAGCAACATATTCAGCTTGTTTTTCCATAAGTGAAGAGTAGTGTACAGACATAGATTTTGTAATTACGACCTTCCAATTCTAAGCCAAAGATATGTTCGGAAATACCCTACAAACCTGAAACCCCAACTAGTGAACTCGAATTCAGACTAGTTGAAATTTATAGACTGTCTAAATCTAAATTTATCTGTTACAATGATTTGTTGTAAGGTACTAGTCACCTTAAAACTCTCTTAAACACCTTTTAAGACCATCCATTCATAAGTGCCAACCACTTGAACCTGTACACAATTACTAGCTGCTGGACACATTTGCATATAAATATTCACCCCTTTATGAAAAATTATCTCCGCTATGCAACGGTTATTTTATCAAATGGTATTACGTAAGAAAGACATATAACTTGCACATTATTATTCATAATTGTGATAGTGATACTATAGCATGTAGCACAAACATGAAATAGTAAATGGGCACAATGGGCCATAACTCTGACAAAAAGCATCTAACCTAAAATGCATGACTAGGCTTAGTTAAGGAGTACAAGCGCGGACAGACTTTGTGACATCCCAGACAACCAGCACAATACCAATATGTCTCTCCCAGTTATATGTGTGAGACATCATCCTGACAAATTACAAATGCTGTAAAACACAATATGTAAATCCAAATAACCTAACAAGTTACCTGTGTAAATCTTCTTACTAAACATGTTTTCCCCACCCCAGCTTCTCCAATTAACACAATCTTGAACAAGTATTTGTAATCCTCCATTCTGAAAGATTGGTAATATTGTTATAAAATTTCAAAGTATGAAAGCCTTAAACTGGTTATATATAGCATATTTTTACAAACTTAATCATGCTTACCGCAGGGGGTCTATCGAGGCATAATGCCCAATCCTGAAAATAAGACGCAAGTCTGTTTTGTATGCTATAAGCACACTCCCAACACCAAAACACAGTTTCAAAGATTGTACTTTTCTCAAAATTTATATCAAATGATCATAACTCAGTCAATACTTGGTATTTTTTCATCAAAAAACTTTTCTATGGAAAGTTCATTCTGTCTAGTGCAGCAAATCCGGAATTCCGGAGTTGTAGGACCCCTGTTACCAGGACTTTCTTTATATTGTGGTTTAATCGTAGCCATTTAAAGAAACACTTGCCAGTTCAATTTTAAACCAGTGAAATCCTACATTAAATTTGAATTTTAACTGTTTAAAAAAACAATGATTGCCCGGATATACTCCTGCAAAAAAATCGGTAAAATTACGGGTATAGTCACGCTGTATTTCCCCGCTATTTTGACGAGAAACAAAAGCTTCGCCACACTTACAGGGCAGTGCTGGGACATCGGAAAGGTAAAAACATGGGACATTTCCCAATCCCCTGCACTTCCCCGGGGTGGGGTGGGGGGCGTAGTTTTAATTTAATGTTGCATACGAATGGAACAGACCACAGAACACCATGTGAAGAATATGGACCTTTATTTCTTCAGTGGACCAGAAAGCCGTAACCAGGATTTAAACAGAAGTTTCATTTAAAGGACTAATTATAAGCCAGCAGCTTTCGATGGAAAAATCTCAATTCTAGGCAGTGCCTTAGTTGTATATGACTTAATATAATATTAACTAAGCAAGATAGCATAATCTCATAGCATCAGAACATTCAATACTTCATTTAATAAAATAATAACAATATTTTAAGATTACCTGATTGCAACAAAATAGTTTGGTACGACGGGGTTCGGGGACGAATAATACAATCGGAATTAGTCACTACCTGCGACCTTTTCTACTCTTTAATTTAGTAAACTGGTTTTATCTGCATTGTTGGAATCATTTTCCCATTTAAAATATATTAGAATAGCTACAAATGAACATAAAATAGCTTTATTTCCTATAATCGGATTTATTTCATGTACGATAAACGCTTTCTTTTCTCGATATAAGCGTTTCCATAATCGGGACAAGGGCTGCGTTCGATTACGTCTGCACACTAGAACCATTCTTGTTCACCAGAGTATTCTTCACCAGTGGTAGTCTGGGAACATGACTAACCACTGGTGTACAAGTCAAATAGTTCCTGCGAGCAAATGATGTACCGACTTCATTGGACTGAGAATTGACAGGATCCTCGACCTTCTATCTGCATAATTCAACAGCTGATGTGTATAAAATTAAGCATGAAAATCTCAAAGTTGTGAGAGAAAAAATAAGCGCGATAGGCCGGTAGTTTTCAAATTGGGAAAACTATATGCACGATAATTTGACATACGAAATTTATCAACAAATTGTTAAATAATTTCATGTATAACAAACCAGTATAACAATCCAATTTTCAAGACACTTAATTGCATATTATGACTCCCTCGTTCCATATAATATTTATATGCTTATAAATAAAACCTCGTATCAATTCATTAAAAGGTATTATCATAAGACATGTTTTCAGTGTTCAACAATATCAAAGATCATAAACCAATTCCGATAACCCGCTGATCCTAAAAAAATCCAAAAAATAATTTACGGAGCGAAGTGCGGGTACACCCGAAATTCCGAAATCCTGACACATTAACCATAGAACTAACCTATTTTTGTTCAAGAACAATGTGTTCTCTACGGGATGTACTCCAGACTGGTAAGCGCTGTGCTTATGCAACTGCAGTCACCTGCTGTTTAGATCCATAGTCTTAATATTGCCTAGCACTCACTGAAATTTCCGACAGTTCTGATTTCTTCGGTAAATATTCTATTGCAATGCGACAAAGACCGATGTTATCCGCATGGAATAATGGAATTAGTCTGGTTCACGACATTCTTACAAAATGCATCTTTTTTTGGATTTTGTTTTTGAAATCGTAAACCATCGAGAACCATCGAGAACAGGTCACGTGCCCCTCCATGGACTTTTTACTTTATGCTATCCAGTATACCTGCTCGCTTAAGGCTCACAGGTAATGAGGATGACTAGAACTGGTAATGCCCCCCGTCTACAGTAAATGCTGGTGGTGGTCTTATATGATCTTATATGAAATCAACCAAGTATTTAGTTTTTTACAAAGCAATTAGCACTACTTTTAACCACCTTGTATACTATTTTCGTCTGCATAAACTGTTACGTAATCATATAGTGTGGTAGGTACCGACCAAGTATTTCTAATTATATCGAGATCAAGGTTCCATTGCATAATCAATCGAGCTACTCTGCGGAAAATCCATTATACAATGTACCGATAAACTGTTACAAGTTGCTTAGGTTAGATTAATGATGTAACTAGTATCCGATATTACACGTATCTGAATTATTTGGACTAATAGATTGAAACATACACCAGAATAAATGTTATCAGCATCCAAACTGCAAAAAAACACCCTAAACAATACTAGTAAATTATTTGGCCGCAGAAAACTATTTGACTTGTACTACCTCTGCATGCATTCATTCCATGCGTGAAAGCTTGACCATTTCCGTTTGTCTCAGGTAAATATTGTAATGCATAAAGGCCGAGGTGATCAGAATGCTGAAAGCTACTTTTCCTGTCCGATTTATCTTTTTACACGTGCATGATCGGCATGTCGGGATCCAGAAAATTTAGAGAGGGTGGCACAGCTAGTCTTTGGGATGTTAAGATACGGTGGTTGTGGTATGGTTGTCCTCTCCAGGCGAAGATTTCTTCACTTTTCGAATACAAAATTAATGTGAAGCCTATTAAAGATTTGGTGAAATCGTGCAATAACCTGCACTTAAACTCTTAGAATCAGATGTCAAAATCACAATTATTAAACAAATACTGCTATAGCTACATAATCAGAACACATAGATCATGAAAAAAATACATCTAAAATTATTAAGTGTCCACACAGCAGGCCTGGTGTAATAAGCCATCATGGTCAGGCCTGAAAATCCCAGTCCCAGTCTATTTTAGCTCACCTGTCACATTATAGTGACAGGGTGGGCTTTTTTATCACACTTTTTTTATCAACAATTCATTCAAACGAAATGTTCCTTGTGTGGTCTTTTTTTTACAATAGTTAAAATAATTGAAATCTATAAATAGCATGGCAACGAACTGGGAAAATTGGGAAAAATCAACCATTGGCCAGATTTCAAAATATTTTTTTTGTTAGGTGACCCTCTTACATAATTGACATTGTTATCATAATTCGTCAAAAACATGGCCGTCATGGCTCGTTTTTCCCTACTGATCTATCGTTAAATATTTTTATCTGGAAGAACAGATTAGATTGTATTACAAATTGGTACCAAGTCCCATGAGTTGTCCATTCCAAAAATAGCTAAATAAGGGAATCCACACAGAACTCTGGATACTATGGCAATCAAAATCAAGGTTCAGTTTCAATATGGTCAATGTGCACAGGTGAGCGATACAGGACCATCTTTGCCCTCTTGTTCAATATAAACAGAGGAGAAAATTCAGGATTTAAAAACCTAAAAAAGTACCAGGCCTACCACAGGTTCAGATAGATTTTTTATCAAAACCTTGCAATTTCATGCATATCCTAATATTTAAAAAATATTTAAGAAATAATGAATACGTAGCTGTGCTTTGTTGCGTAATAAAATATAAGCACGTGTTTGGATGCGTAGTAATTAAATCACGGGTGCGTAGCACGAGTGATTTAATGTACGCATTCAATTGAGTGCCTATATAATATATTGTCCCTGTTTTCAGCAATATTTGTCACGAAATAAGGATTTCAGAGCATTTAATTTTCGGGGACTGTTTTAACACCCCTCGTTAATTGCCGAGTTGAGACGTTGTACGTCACAGGTTGAGTGCGTGGGTACTTTTGGTCCAAAATTGAACTTTGCAAAAAAATGTAATATCTACCTTTCAATATTGTAGTCTATTATGGTCATAATTAAGAAAATAATTAAGATGATTAGTTTTTGTACCAATCACACATTATTTTTTTCTACTTCGTCAGAGACTATAGATAACATTTTACCTATACTAAGTCATTGACTTCGTGTACCAATATGAGATATAATTAATATGCTGTGAAGACAATTTGCTATTTTGACAAAAAATATATTTCCATGATTTGAAAAAGTAATCATAATCAGTAGAAGTTATATGACTCTTTCATAATGAAGCAAGGCACAACAACCCTCTAATTTCCCTCACTACAGCTCACTTACCAACTAACGGCAACTCTGCTGGTTTGAGTTTAAAATCCTATATCGAGTTTGCAATCGAATATGATTATGTTAGCTGTTTTATGATTGGACGAATACTTAACCAATCGATATGATGGTTATAAATAACAAACTACGTCATCAGCGCCATATTGCGGATTAAAATGTCAACGGGGAGGAAATAAACTTTAAAATTAATTGTAAACATGTGTATCGAGTGAACAAGAAATGACACTTGTTTGATCATTATTCACTGGTGATCCTAGCTGAAGGAATAGTCAGAATGGCGTTGGTGGAAGAAGTGGTTGAAGAATATCGGACGTCCTTGGCGGATCTCCATTTCAACAGCAAACCGTTGATCAGTATGTTGACGATGTTGGCTGATGACCACGAACAGCACGCCCCTGAGATAGTTAGAGTTATTGAAGCTCACATCAACAAGGTTTATTTTAATTTTGAATGAATTGAATTAATTTATTTTCCTATTTTAACCTATTTTCTTTACTCTTGTCACGAGGCGTTTTGTCACGTGATCCAAGAGGCACCATGCGGGGAAATCGATGATCACGTCCGTACGTCTATTTTAAGAGATTTATTTATTATTGCAGTATATTGCTGTTGTTATTATTTTCTGTAATTGATTAAATATATCAAATAAATATCGTTTTTAGTCATTCTGTCATGCATAATTGTATTTTTCAACAGTTTGTGTAGAGTCTACTAGTAGAGATCAATATATGGCACTTGTCATAATTTACTGTTTACCATGAACTCTGTTCATAGGCATAGCTTACAAGACATGTCACTACTCTAAACAGATGACAATGGTGTGTTAATGATTAACCAACATGACGTTGTTAGAGGTCTGTGATCCTCTGCTGTAGATGTCAAATCAATGTATTTATTTAATGTCGGTAGTTAACAACTTATGAACATAAGCTATGTACAGCTTTGTCTGGCATGTTTGTGCTACTGTATACTTTGCCAGTTTGCTAGGCAAACAAAATACTGTCGTACAGGCATTGTACATAATCAATACTGTACTACACATGATAATAAAATATACTGCTGTACATGTAGCAGTCCGATAGCGTTTGATAGAAAACAACAACAGGATCTGGAATTAAGCTTGTGAAGAAAGAAAGTGAACTTCTTCTTCCAAATAAAGAGCAAGAGTCCTTTCAGACTGTATAAAGCTCACTGAAACTATGAGTCTATGTACACAAAAGTAACACATGCGTAAAAATTAAGATCTTGTCCATCCTGATCTCCATATTTGAAGGCTTTATCATTGTGATCTTACATGTTAATGATATAAAATAGTAATTATGTAAATTTTATAACTTTAAATTTTTTTTAGTAATAGCCTTGAAGTATGTAGAACTGTATGAACAACGAGTTTTGCAAACACAGTCATGGGTGTAGCCAGTCTTTAATTGATGTTACGCACACACGCCTTGAAGTTGGTGCCTGGTTGGGTGTCCTCATGATTGTGGACATTTTGGACTTAAATGCCATTTAATTTTGGACATATTTATAGTTATACTTTTCATATTGGTGTTACACACGTGCATACGTCCGTATCGCTGGCTACACCCCTGACAGTAACAAAAAACATTGGATTACAATTTGTAACAATAGTGTACAGCAAAATATGATTCCAGGTGTAATTTGTTCGAAATAAGTTATAACTTGGTTCTTTGATAATTCTTTAAGTTCCTTTTTTGAGTTGTCACAAAAAGAAATATACTGATCAATTCATGTAATTGTTTTGTTTCGTTTAACTTTAAGCAAATTATACCTTGAATCATGTTTAGCTGTTCCTGTATATTCTAAAAAAATGGGTGTCATATACAGACTATCGCTGGGTGTCATATACAGACTATCGCGGAGCTCTAGCATTAGTATTACTGCCCCCAGTGATATGTGAGAAATCTTGATGCACTGACTGTGTAGTGTAAACCGCAAGAAATTGGTGTTTATCAACTCAAATTTGAGTTTTATGATTTTAAGAGTTGAGAGAAGCAACTGGGCGACCAGTTCCTTCATAACATCATGACGGTGTATCGTTATCACTGATGTCTTATAGTAACTTGAACAGTATGCAGGCATTCTGTACATTACTAATACATATCATACATATTATATGTATTAATAATTAAATTTATAAACGTTGTGAATCCATCTGCACACATAACAAATTTGAAAATAAATAAGGATATTCTGCACACGAAATGATATCATCACACACATGAAATGAATTGATTCAGTCATCTGGAAATACATGTACACTCAAGAGCTGGAAACGTTGCTACAAATCTACACAATTCTGAAGATGTGAATAAATATACACTGTGAATAAATATACACTAAGACTATATTTTACAAGTCGTATCAGATCATAACTGAGTGACCCAGTTAGATTGTCTCTAGTTTGCTGAAGATGTGAATTACTGTACAGTCATGTCAGTTAACTGAGTGACCCAGTTTGATAATCACAAGTTTGCCGACACCACACTGCCGTGTACATTTCATGACATATTGTTCTATAATCTCTGAACTTGACTTGGGTCATTTACAAATTAATGACACATTTTAATGATAGCAATTTTTAACAAAACAACATGAAATAAGTGAAAGCTTTACTTACAGGTAAGAGTAATACAGGTAGGTATATTTTATGTGTTCTTTTAAGTCGGACTGCAAACATGGCTTGTCGTTGTTGGACTGGAGTGTATATTTCAGTTTGACAATGACTTTCAACACAGGTAGGTGATACAGTAAAAGTTCGCTAATAAGTCCAGACAAAAACTGATGTTAATGAGTTTAATTTGTGATATTTTCATTCTATTAAAATATGTAATATTTGGTTCATTGTAATTAATACACAATTATAATTTTTTTTAAATAATTGAAGTGGTCTTATAATTAGTGGAACTTTACTGTAGTTAGGAAAGTGTATGATTTTAAATCACATGTGTCTTTTGAGAATCAAGAAACGATTAATAGTGGTTGACTGATTTGAAATATAAAGTAAGTATGAGTTTCAAGTGGTTTATTAATTAATTCAAATTGGACAAGTGTATAAAGTGTATTGTTATTTCAGACTTTCAGCTGTTGGTTTTGTGAGACAGTGGTTGAAGTGCTGGTACTATGGTGTGTTAGTGGTGTGTCACATGTAGGCTGGTGTTGTAGATGCGTTTGAACCATCAAGGAAACGGTCAACGAGAGATATGTTTCAGTTGTTTGCATGCTAACTCTGTTTTATATTCACAGTCAAAACCAGAAAGAAAACTACCGGTGCTTTATCTAATGGATTCTATAATGAAAAATTTGGAGAAGTCGAGTTACGGGTCATTGTTTGCAAGAAATATTGTGCATACTTTTACATCAGTGTTTGAGCAGGTTAGAATGATGTTTTCTTGTTAAACGACCACTAGACGTTGATATTAAAAAAACTGTGTTTGTAACTATGTTAGAAACATGTCTTTCCTAATTGGATTAGATTTGTTTTAATATTGTATGTATAAGTGATGAGTTGGAAGGTCGAAAGAGTTAGCAAAATTTGAATTTCTGATTGTTTTGAAAAATACAAAGATCTATTGACACAGCTTGAACGTTGTAAATGTTGATTCATGTGTGTTCTGTGATAACAGATAAGCTTCTTGATTCAACTGTTGTGCAACCAACCTGGCCTAGTATTCACAAAGCATCATAGTTGAAAATATTTTGAGTTCACTTAAAAATTTGTGCTGACTCAGGCCTAGACACTAACTATTTTGGCCACTGGTCCGACAGGACAAAAGCGCCCAATTTGTAAATAGGACAGTTACTGGTCCTTCTGGATTTTCACTGGTCACGGACCAGTGTTAGTGTCAAGCCCTGGCTGTGCATATTTTCTGCAAATTGAATATTAACCCATGTTTTCTTAGTGATGATTGTAGCTCATTACATAATGCTTTAAACCTATGCAAATAATCAATAATCTTGATTGTCATATTAAGCTGAAATACTTAAGTAATTTTCATGTTTTTGAGAAAATTCTTAGCTTTCTTCTAAGATGCTTCGTGAATACTAGTCCTAGTCATAATACATGTATCTTTATAGTCGGATGCATAGCAGAACACATCAAATCTGATATGAAGTTGTATTGTTTATGTCAAACTGTAATATTGAGGCATTCTTGCTTCAAGGTCTTTTTCAGTTAGTTTGAGGAAACGTCTTCTCGAGTGTGAAGTTTCTGTTAAATGTATCCAGTTGGATGCCGGTTGTAATGTCGTATTCTAGTGTGAGCGTGAGATCTGCCTTCATTTTCATCAACTGCAAGTTGTTGACAGACAAAGTCAGAGAAGTTAGAGTCAGAAAAGATTGGTGTTCTAAACTTGTACATTGTTTTATTGTTCTTTGAATAATGACTTGTACAGAGCCATAAAAGCGCTCACAGTGTTAAGGAATTGATAAACATACATTGTTACTTCATATGAGATTTGTTGTGACTGCTTTGCTAATGTTTGTTGTCATCAATGTTTATTCCAGTTGAACTATTCTTTCGAAAGTCACATGTGAATGCTATATTTTCAGTAATTCAATAAAATACCCCACTCGGATGAAGCATATAAAGAATTAGTTTTGGAAGTTACACAGAATAATGGGCACGTAACATAGACGATGTAAAGTTGCTCACATACTGTGTACATTGTATGTTGTTACAGGCACACTTACAATTGAAATATTACAATTGAAATAATATTCATGCAACAGTGTGTCTTGCCTAGCCCAATTTTTAGCTAGACTTTTGAAGAAAAAAAGTCACGCTTTTGTCGTGATGAGATTGTCTGCGTTTATTGAGTTTATTGTCAAGAGTCATTTTCTTAAGACTATCAAAGGTATCTACTTAAAACTCAACATAGTTATCCACCATCATAGGTGGAGTCTATACTGACAAAGCTAAGGTGCAGTCTATACGGACAAAACTGGTAGCCGTCTGAAATAGTTCAATATAAAACTTGCAACCGTTTGAACGTGCAACAAACTCAACAGCAACAGTTACATATATTATACCCTCAGATACATAGTATATGGGGGATATATTGGAGTCATGCTTGAGGTGGGTCAGCTGGTCCATGCAAATTTTGTCCGCGCTATTTCTCTGTTACCATTGGTCTGATTGATCAGTGCCAAGTCTTGTTGTGCATATCGTCACCACATGCTGGTCAGATCAATTTTAAGGCAGTTATCGTCCTTTATTTTTTTGCGCTTATAAATTTTGTCAGCGCTATTTCTCTGTAACGATTGGTCGGATTTTAAAGAAATTTTGCATCACTGATCTGTACCATGTCTAGTTGTGCATATCTTCGGCACACACTAGTCAGATAAATTTTAAGGGAGTTATGGCCCTTTTTTCACTAATAAATTTTGTCTGTGCTATTTTTCGAACAAAAGGTGTTTCATACACATGTATGTTTGATTATGTTAATAGTGAGTTTTGCTCACTTAGTTACACATAAGTGACATTGATATCAAATAACACATAATCATTCGATACACACTTCCTATGTATAAAAGAAAACTTGGAATTCATTTCTAAAAGAAATTTGAGATGCCAGTATTTACTTGCTGGGGTCATAAACTAATGACAAAATCAACTCCTGTTGATTGCACTTTTCTACCCGTGAAGTATGTACAAATGTGCAGTGTCATTGTTGAAGTATCTGACCAAGTACAGTACACATAAGCTGTGATGAATTCATACCTTTGACCTTCATCTTTGATGTGGGGTATATGGCTTTGGCCATTTTGCACATGTCGGTTGGTAGACCAAATCATTTTTGTTAAAGAAGGATCATCAGCTTTATATGGAGGTTGGTCAGCAACAGTAGATGACCCCTTTTGATTTTGAGGTCAAATGTCAAGGTCGCTGCGAATGAATCGATCGAGAACGGTTGGGACTAGGATCTTCAGACTACAGGGATGTTGGTCACAATCAGTAGTTGACCACTATTGATTTTGAGGTCGTTAGTTCAAAGGTTGAGGTCGCCTTGACCTTGGACACTAATGATGAGCTGTCAAGGGGGCATACATGTTGTACAAATATTTCTTTGTATACTTATTCCAAAAAACTGGTGAGAACTGCATTATAAATATCCTTTCTGCAGTTGTGAACAGATGTTTATCATTGCCATGACTGATAGGAAGAAGTCAAGGTCACACTTTGGAGTACTAGAGTACCGATGCATTGAACAGACTTTGTATACTCACCTGTCACAAAGTGACATGGTGAGCTTTTGTGATCGCTCATCTATCTGTCCTCAATGTGTAACCACTGCATCAAACTGGGTCACAAAATCTAGGTCAAGTTGAACCAAGACTGCATTTTCATCAATCTAAGGCAAAAATTTAAAATGAATACTGTACTTGGTTACCACAGGCGTTCTGCACTGCTTGCCTCTTTGAATCGCTTGTTAGATGGTAAGATTTCCGTAGGTCTCGGATATTTGGATCCTTAAATTTTACAAGGAGGCTGGTCATCAGGAGATTTTTGTAGTCAGTAGGTCAAGGTCACTGCCCTTTGACTGCGGAATGATTTCCAATCAATTTCTTAAACACTTTGGCGCAACATCATCAAACTGCACAGGAAGTTGATCATTATCATAAGATAACAGGTATTGATGTCAAAGGTCAAGGTCACTCTGACCTTCAACACAAATAAATAGATCAAATGGTTTCTGATTAATACCTCAAGAATGGTTGTGTCCATCAGTTGTTGACCCTGATCCCTTTTGAGGTCATGGCCTTTAAGGTCAAGGTCACCTTGGCCTTTACATAACTATTATGCTGCCATGGGGGGCATACACGTTTTACAAACTTCTCTTGTTCTATTATGTAGTTGCACCACAAGTGACTTTAGAAAAAAATATTTCAACTGGATTATCATTGCTTAAATGACAACAAAGCGAACAATGACCAAGAATTTGCAATATTTGTTGATTGAAAGCACAATGACATGTAAATTAACAAGACAAAACAGTACTAATCAACCGATGTGTGTACATTGCAAACAAAAATATTTTTCTGTCATGATTAAATAGGTGGATGAGAAAACGAGAGCTTCAATGTTTAAACTAAGACAAACATGGACCGAGGTTCTTCCTAATGCAGTTCTGTACCGTATTGATGTAAGAATCAAGAATTTCTTAGACCCAGCATGGCCAATCACTGCTAAGGAACCGGAGAAAGCCATTCATGTGAACCCAAAATTTTTACAAGCGGTAAGTACCTGTTTAGTCTGTTCATCCATCACAAGCATTTGTACAAATTTGTTGCTTTAAATTCATCCTGCATCTTAAGTAAAGAAGTTGTTTCAGACTTGGCACAGTAAAGAAGTTGTTTCAGACTTGGCACAAACGTAATTTTGAACTTATGTCCTTATTGTGTTACTGTAACAGTTGTATTTGTCCTCATCTTTGGTTTCCAATCAATTCTAGAACACTCTCACAGTAGGGCCTTGGATTGTCAAACAGGGTTATTACCAGTAGATAATCACTATTTTCAGTAGGTCAAGGTCACAGTGGCCTTTCAGAATTGTCACTTGTGATAATTGGGTCAAGGTCGATTTGACCTTTGTTGCTGTTTGCAGAACAGTTTGAAATATATGGCGTAGTCAAGTGCTGAGAAACTACTCTATCGGCGAGCGTCTACTTCATGTGCATGGAATGAATACATACTTTGGTAACAATTCTGAGTCATGCATGCAAGACATGGGTTTTCACGGTAATCTGATTTGATTGGTTGATAGAACAGGTGGTGTTTAATTTTCCAATTTATTCTTTTCTACAGAACAGTGAAGGTGAGAGATCATCGCCCGAGGCGTTTGAAGATTCTCCTGTCGAAGAAATGGAGGAAGAAGAAGAAGAGGACGAGGGAGTCGATGAAGAAAGTATTATACGACAAAAACTCATTGCTAAAAATAGGGAACTCCTTCAGCTGAAAGAAGCCAGGGTGAAATTGGAGCTTGCTGAGGCAGAAGAAAGATTAAAACAGCAGAAAAAACAGGTACTGTTTGGCCGGATGATTGTTCTTAATTCAATAAGCTTGCATGCAGGAATTTGTAAAATATTTCCATAGTATGCAGTGCTTCATTTCTGGTGTTATTGCAGTCTTAAGTCATATTAGGAGAAAATGTCCCCCCCCCCTCTCTTTGATTAGGAGGGAGGTATATTGCTTTGCACTTGTTTATTGGTCGGTTGGTTTACCAAATGTTGCCCATGTTCGCCCTTGGATCTTCAAACTTTACATGGAGGTTGGTCATCAACAGCAGATGACCCCTATTAATTTTGAAGTCAAAGGTCACTGTGACCTTTTCCATTTCTGAGTATTGGGCTGCCATGGGGGCATACATGTTTTACAAACATCTCTTGTTAACATTTCAATTGCAGTATCATCATTAAAAATAACTGTATTACTTTTTTCAGGGTACAAAAACACATTCCAAGTCATCAACGGTTTCCAATGTAATGAGTGTATCATCTAGTGCTATCCCTGATGTAAAACCTCCAGAAGTTCCGAAACCTCGACCGTCTGATCCACGTCTACGAGATCCTCGTCTGAAGAATAAGGTCAATTCATCATCAGGAAAAAGTTC
This sequence comes from Spisula solida, assembly GCA_947247005.1. Classification (NCBI taxonomy): domain Eukaryota; kingdom Metazoa; phylum Mollusca; class Bivalvia; order Venerida; family Mactridae; genus Spisula; species Spisula solida. The sequence continues at coordinate 51,054,065 of OX365950.1, forward strand.
AGTTAAACCAAGTGTGTCCGCTCAAAGTTCAATGTTGGGTCAACCTGCATTCCAACCATTAAATCCGTCAACAGCATATTCTGCTAGTCAACCTCCACCAGTTATGGATCCCAGGCTGAGAATGGGCATGACATCCTCGTCCTATAATCCTGGACATCAACAGATGCCCCCTGGTATGATGTACACAATGCCTCCTGGGATACAGACAGGACAGGCTTTTACAAGTGAAGTGTTCACTCCTGAAGGTGCCATGTTTAGTGATGATAATGACTCTAATTCAAGTAGATCAAGTACTTCAGATAGTTACCCAGCAACGAGTGTGTCAAATGTACGTGATCCGCGGCATAGAATGGAACAAAATAGAAGTGAATCAAATATAAAACATAAACACAGTGGTAGTAGTAGTGATAAACATTCTTCGAAACATGTAAGTAGTGAACATAGAGATCCGAGACGCCAGACGGAAACTGGGCGTGGCCGAAACTCAAAAGAACGCGATACACACGGTAGCTCACCTAGAAAAAGTTCCAGTAGTTCGAGTAGCTCGTCAGCAAAACATCGAAGCAGATCTAGAGAAAGAGACGGTAAAGCTGAAAGTAAACAGAGAGAACTGATGGAAGCAGAAAGAAAGAGAAAAGAGGAATTTGAACGAAAGCAACTAGAAGAAAAGGAAAGAAAGAGAAAGGAAGAAGAAAGAAAGAGAGAAGAAATGGAACGAAAGAAAAAAGAAGAAGCAGAGAGAAAAAGAAAGGAAGAGATTGAAAGGAAGAGAAAAGAGGAAATTGAAAGAAAGAAAAAGATGGAAATTCAGAAAAAAAGAGAAGAGAAGGAAAGACAGGAGTTGTTAAACAGACAATATCAAGAAGAGAGACGCAGGGAGCAGGAAGAAGAGAGACGTAGGCAACTAGAAGAAGAAAGGCAGACAAGAAGTATGCAAGAACTAAAATCTCAGAAATCACCAAAATTAACTTCCAATAAAAATAGAGAGGGAAAAAATAAAAAAGCTAATGAGAACGTTGTGAAAAAGAAAAGAACTATGAAAGGTAAAGGCAGTAAAGATACAGAAAGTGAAAGTAGTTCACAGTCGCCTATCAAAGAAGAACCGGATACTGGCAGAAGACAAAGGTCCGCTAGAGAAACTGAGAAAAGGACAAGTGCAGATAAAATGGACTTAGATCGGGCGGTCAAGAAGCAGAGATTGGACATTGAATCATCTGTGGGTGAAAGTATTGAGGAACACGCTGTAATGGCAGATAAAGACTGTCATGAAGAGGACATGGATCTAGATTCCGATTCTGAAACAGCTGATGTCCCTAACAAGATAGAGCAAGATATTAGGTAATTGTTGATTTTATCATTACAGCGGTCCTATGATTCGGGAATAATCCATATTATTACAAATAATTCAAAATTTGATTGTAAGTTTACAATTTCCATAAGTCACCCCTGTCACTGCAGATTACATTCTTCCACGAAAAATTGTTTACAATGTTGATTTTCCTCTAGATGTTGAAACTTTTCATGCTGGTTCCTTGTGGAAGGGTAAGTTAGTACCGGTACTGGTTAGGATAAAGTCTAGGAAAACTGGTTAGGTGAATCAGCTGCCATATTTAACTGAAAAGTAGTTGTGAAACAACAAAGTGTAAAATCATTAAATTTTGCAAGTACTAAATTGCATGGATTTAAAATATTGAAAGAAAAGTTCCTTGTTACATATTTTTGAGATCAATTATTTGAGTGGATTTAATTTCACGATCTAGTTCATCCAGGAAATCAACGAAAATTCATTGAAATCCACCGTAACTTTTAATAACTTAACAGTAATTAAACAAACAAAGAAATATAATGCAAAATTTGTTGTATGTTGATTTCAGTGATTTGTTCGGTGTAGAAGATGAAGATTATCGTCCCGTCGTACAGAAATCACAGCTACCTCTGAAATCACCCAGTAGTAAGGGCTGGGATCAGTTCAAAGCCACACATTCGGATCAGTATGCTTATGATATTGAACTGAAAAAACAGAGACAAGATTCCATTGTGGAGCAAAAATCTGCCAGGTTGGTTTTCATTCAATCTCAATAAAATCAGATTCTAACATAAAATTTGCTCCATTTCTTTACGATGTTAGAGAACTGACTACACTCTGTAAGAGGTCATGTTCAAATGACCTCTCTGGCGCTCACTGACGTAATAAAGCCTCAGCAGATTTGTGAAAGCAGCGATTTGATTGGATGACGTAAAGTTCACATGGACATGACCCTATACGGAGTGTCGTCAGATCCTATATCAGCGTCAAGTAGTTAAGCATAATAAGGGTCCGATTTTAATGAGATTGGTGTTCATTTGATTTGTTCTGTATCAATTTCTAAGTTAATATTGTGCAAGTGACAGTCTGTTTTATAAGTTTCTGTGTCAGTTTTGGTGTTAAGGGTTTTAGTTGCCTGATTTCGCATGATAAAAATTCAAGGAACAATGTTCTCCATCCTGTGGGATAACAATTGCGTGATGTCACCGTCTTTTTAGCGAAAACGTAACATCACCGGAAAGAATCTGCCACTTGTTGTCTTTGAAATCGACATGGCTAAAACTTGTTGTAAAAACAATTTATTAATCTTGTCAAAGGCTTGCTTAGTAATCGCTGTTTTCTAGACTCATTTAAGAAATATTGATCTCCAAATACAAGTCATGACAGATCCTTTATTATCTCGCAGGCTCCGCGAAAAGTTTTAAAACTTGTCAGTCGGAATTGGTAAAATCAGTGAATGTTCCTCTTCGTCTAATAGTAAAATACAGAATTTTCTGTCAGACCGAAACAAAATTTGTCAGTCAGGACTGGAGGACTGACAGTTTTTCGCAGAGCCAGACCCCGATCTCACGGAGGATCTCAGTTTGAGCTAAATCTCACCCCACATATTGTCATTCATCTTTGAAGTAAATTCCAAGGGAGGATGGACTCAAAATTCGCATTACAAAGCAGAAAACCTTATTCTTATGTTAATTATAGTAAAATTTAAAGAGCTCGAACTTCAAATTCTGACTCTGCTTTGAACAAAATCTCAATTGAGATGAGATTTCTACTTGAGATGCTTCGGGAGATCGAGGCCTGCTCTAGAATTACGAACATATTGAAATTTGCCAATATATCCTGACTTGTTTACAGAATGGATGAGAACAATGAGCCCCAGGATGAGGATTTACGTGTTATGAGACCCGACATTCAGAGACAGGTATCCGGTACAGAAGAGATTCAAGTACCAAAACAGCTCTCAATGGATCAACATGCTGAAATTCTCCTCGCAGTATGTATCTACACAATTCAAATATCCTATCTTGTCTACAGAATTTAAATATCCTATTTAATACATGCAATACTGTCTTCGATTGCTACTAGTAAAATTATGAAGCTGACCTGATTCAAATATCCTATTTAATACTTGCAATGCTGTCTAACATTACTGCCAGCCACTTATGTGGCAGCTGATCTGAAGCCCTTGGCGTAACCAAAGCGCTGTCAAATAGTGCTATATAGCGCTTTACTATGTCTATGCAACGACACGCTACCAGCGAGCAGTGCTTGTCGATAGCATACTGTTTTTCAGCACTTTGCTAGGCGAGCACTACCAAGCGCTTTCTTATGCAACGGACCGTCTCAGTAGCGCTCTGCTCTGCAACGGTCTACTATTCGAAGCATACTCGATGGAAAGCAATGCTTCATGCTTTCTATACAATTTATTCATCATATTGCTTTTACAGCTCAGCACATTAAAATCATAATTCAATTGTAATGTTTACTTCAGCAATGCTCTTTGTTATGCCTATTTGATAATGTCTTCCATATATACTTCACATGAATATTTGATGCCAAGCCTAGTTGCGCATAATGTCAGGAATCTCAGGTTGGATGAGTTTTGCCGGATTACATGATTTTTTTGTGTCAAAAACCCAGTTTAGATTACTAGTATACAACTATGTGTATGAACTGTATTTCAGGCAAACAAGCAGCTTACTAAAGGTATATTGTCACATGATCAATACCAAGAATTGGTCAAACAACTGAGTGAACTGGTGGAAATACAAAAACTACAAGAACAAAACAGACGATTATCTGAGGAGATGCATCAGCCTATAGCTGGAACATCGGAAAGTGATCTTGTGAATCAGATATCTCCTCGAGACTCGGCCAGGGAGAGACGGGAAGTTAGATCGCCAGATAAACCACTCGATCCATTCAAGATTCCTAAAAAGAGGCTTGAAGTAAAGATAGAGGAGGATGAGAGAGTTAACTCTGAACTAAGTCGACTTTATCCCGAATCTCCCCTTAATAGGTACGGTGGTCAGAATGTTGATCCTTTCAGAGATCGGGTTGAAATTAAACGAGAAAGACAACCTTGGACTGAAGGTCGCGATGATAGGAGATCACGTGTTGATGAGTTTGACAGACATGGTCCTCCAAGAAGAAGAGCTGATTTGTTTCCTAGTGCTGGTGAAAGGTTTGAGAGACCACCAGACGGACCCCCAGACAGACCGAGTGATTTTCCTGTAGACGGTCCCCATGTTAGACCTGGGGATTTTCCCCCTGGACGACCTGGGGATTTTCCGCCTGGAAGACCTGAGGATTTTCTACCTGGACCCCAAGACGGTCCTCATGGAAGACCTGGGGATTTTCCACCTGGACCCCAAGAGGATCCTCATGGAAGACCTGGAGTTTTTCCCCCTGGACCACAAGACAGTCCTCATGGAAGACCAGGGGATTTTCCCCCTAGACCGCAAGACGGTCCTCATGGATTACTTGGAGATTTTCCCCCTGGAATACAAGACGGGCCTCATGGAAGATCTGGTGATTTTCCCCCTGGACTGCAAGATGGGCCTCATGGAAGACCTGGTGAGTTTCCCCCTGGACCGCAAGATGGGCCTCATGGAAGACCTGGTGATTTTCCCCCTGGAAGACCTGGTGATTTTCCTCCTGGACCACAAGATGGGCCTCATGGAAGACCTGGTGATTTTCCCCCTGGAAGACCTGGTGATTTTCCCCCTAGACCGCAAGATGGGCCTCATGGAAGACCTGGTGATTTTCCCCCTGGAAGACCTGGTGATTTTCCCCCGGGAAGACCTGGTGATTTCCCACCTGAATCTCGTGGTTTCCGTGGCGAAGGTGATGTTGAGAAGTTACCAACACAAAGAAGATGTTTGTTGAAGAGTCCGCCTCGAGAATTTGTTGACGCGCCGCCAGAAGTTAGAAGTCCCAAACGTCCATTAAGGGACGGGCGGGAATGGAGAAACGAAAATAGGGACGAGGAAAAGAACTGGTCAGATAGAGGTGGTCGTAGAGGTAGAGGGAATGGACGACCTGGTAGAGATTTGGACCGAAGAGAAGACAAGAGAGAATTCTTTGATGGACCTCCAGATCGATCTGGCTTCAGAGACGACAGACAGCAAAATGACCGAGATTGGAGAGACACGAGAAGAACAGACGATAGAAATGAACATGGTAACAACTCTCCTAGAGACTTTGACGGCAGAGGACCAAGAGATGGGCCACAGAGAGATCGGTTTCCTGACAATAGAAGTGGTCCAGAAAGGTTCCGAGATGACCGTAGTGACCCCAGAGATCAAGATTTTCCACATGACAACAGAAGAGAAAGAGGAATGGGTAGACGAGATGCACCACACTGGAAAGATCAAGATCGTGATATTAAGAAAGAGCCAGATACTTGGGGAGGAGGAAGTCCTAACTGGGATGATGGACATCCAGATGATAGAAGAGGTCCCAGCACTAGAGACAACGCAAGAGACCGTCAACGGCATGGAAATAAAAGAGATCAACCAGATATGATTAAAGAACAGTACATGAGACCTGGTCCTGCAATACGTGATGGACCTAGAGGTTTACTTCCTACACCAAAGGAGCCTCCAATAGATTCCGACAGACCACCTCGAGATGGTCCAAGATCTAGACGAGACAGAACGGGTCAAGATGATAAGTTCCGACCTGGCAACGACCATATTAATGATGGCCCTAATTTCAGACCTGGCAACGATCGCAATGATGATGGTCCTAATTTCAGACCTGGCAACGATCGTAATGATGATGGTCCTAATTTCAGACCTGGCAACGATCGTAATGATGATGGTCCTAAGTTCAGACCTGGCAACGACCGTAAGAAGGATGGTCCTAGTGAAACATCTGGTCGATCATCAAGGCAAGGGCGGAGAGGAAAGAAGCTTGATGGTCCCCGTATGGGAGAAGTCCAGGATACCCCTCAGCTTGAGTCATTTATTGATAAATTTGGTGATCCAAGATTTAGATGTTTTGCTGATGTTGGCCCACAAGTTATTGAAGAAGTTGCAATTGGGAAGAGAAATTTTGAAATCAAAGTTGGTGGTCCACCTAGGAAGATTAAATGGTACAAAGGCACAATAGAAGTTTATGCCGACCCAGCAAAGCGTGCAATACTTATTGATAATAAACTTGTTTACAGATTTGGTGAAAAGGTTAAAGACGTGAATGTCCGTGGTCAAAATGTCCAGTTATTTTACCATGGACGACCTCTTGACCTTTGGATAGAAGGTCAACTGTATGAAGTGAGAGTTGATGCTCCACCCAAATATATCAATATTAATGGTACAAAACACAAGATTAAAATCGATGGACGTGATATGATGATTCTCATTGATAATGAAGAGAAAGGTAGATTTGGCGGTGAGCCAAGATTTATTATAGTGGAAGATGTAAGACTGGAACTACGGTTTGAGCCGCCTCCTCGACATATTCTCATTGATGGTAACTCGTGTGAATTAAAACTCAATATGCAACAACCTTGTGTTAATATTAAAGGTGTATTGCATGGTATTCGTTTTGATGGTCCACCTAGAGATATCATTATAAATGATAAGTTGTACCAAATCTACACAGATCATGCAGTTAAGGTACGCGTTGGTAACAGGTACTACTATATATCCCTGGGTGGACCTTGTCATGAGCTGATCATTGACGGGAAATGGTACGAAGTCAACTTCACCAATAATACAGTCCCTCCAGTTCCTCCTAAAGAAATTGATATTGGAAAACAGATTTTGTCAGTTCGACTTCCTGGTCCACCTCCTGAGGTAAAAATTCTGCCAGAAATTGCTCAAGAGCCACGACTTTTGCCTCCTGGTATGGTTCCCCCAGGTATGATAATGCCCGGTCCAGGGCCTCCAAGAATGCTTGGTCCAGGGCCACCACATATGCAAGGGCTAGGACCACCATCTTTGCTTGATTTGAGACCGCAAGGCCCCGGACCCCTTGGAATGCCACCAGATATGATGATGCAGGGTCCAGGCCCACTCAGAATGCCAGATATGGGACCTCAAGGCCCTGGTCCACGAGGCATGCCACCTCCTGGCATGATGATGGGACCACCCCAGGGTCAGATGATGGGTCCACCTGGTCTTATGCCAGGAATGGGTCCACCTGGAATGCCAGCACCACCTATGCCACCAGTGAGCGGTATGAATCTACCTATCAGTGCTGCTACAACGATGACCGGACCTAACAGAATGCCAGGAATTGGAGGACCGCCACCTTTACTGGCTTCAAGTAAGTCTATTAGAAATATATTTTACTTTCACAATGTAATTTCAAAAACCTGTCATATAAGCACAATTTTAATTTAATTTCCATCACGACAAAAAAGCTTTATGATTTGCCTGCATAATTCTGCTGAGATCATTTAAAGTGTGTCAAGGTTTAATATTGTGTGCCAAGGTCACAAATAGTGTGTTGTGGTCATGTATAGTAAGTCTGTATAAAAAAATAAAGGCTTGATTTAGTGTAGTCGCCCTTGAAAGAGCCAGTCAATTTTGATTTATGTCAAATCACAGTATTCTGAATCCTTTCTTCTAATGCCAGGCGCCTGCAGAGATGGGCCTATGGTAACCATATTACTAGCGGGAGGCTCACCAATCGACCTCATCAGTTCTAACCCAGCTTACGCCAGGATTCAAACCTTCAATCTCAATTCCAAGTCGGGCACTAACGACGATGTATTGTAGGCCGACTTCTACTGTAAAATAATTATTTTTCGAGGGAGTTGAATTTTGGTTGATTAACTCGACCATGAAATCTAATCCCAACGATAAATCAACCTCTCAAATTCAGATATTGGTTTACACTCGTGTTCTGTAATCCACAAATTTACGACTCCATGAAAATATGTGATTTTACAGTATTTAGCATTTCATGCAGTGGTTACTTTTGACTCATAGTTTAATGTTTGCTTGATTTGATTGTCTTATAGATCCAGCAGGTAATCAACCATCGGGTATGCCAAATATTTTATCTAGTCTATTCCCACCTGTGCCATCTACAACATCATCAGCTCCTATAGATATCGGCAGCTTGTTTGCTAAACTTGTCAATACCGGTATCATCAAGAAGGAACCGGAAGTTAAAGCCCCATCTACCTCACCACCGCCGACAACTCAAGCACCGTCGGTATCTTCAGAGTTCCCTGATGCTGTTGTTGTTAAAAGGAAACCAGTAAGTTTTTTATTTAGTGAAATGTAAATGTCTGCATATCGCTGGCTTAGAATTAGAAGGTCATAAATTTGGAGAAAACAAGAAAAACTGTCTGAAAACTACTCTTTACTTACGAAAAAACATGGTTTTTATTACTTCAGTTTGGTCAACATGAAAATAGGCTCATAAGAAGCACCTTGTGATGCAGATTTCAAATATGCATGAGTCTTAAAAGTCTAGTTCTAAGCCAGCGATATACATGTATCACTGAAAAAGGTTGTACTTTATGTATTTAACTCTATTCGCCATTCACATTAAATTTTCTGCTCTCATCTGTCTGACATTGCTGATTGTGAAAAGTTTAACTCCACAAAATATCCAAATGTTTAATTTTTAGGCAAAATTGCTTAGCCCATTTAGGCCGACTTCTAGTTTCTCATTACTGTAAACAATGTATTGAAAATTCCTGATATACTTTCAAGTTAGGATAACAAGAGAGTGACGCAGTGGTCCAATCCACTGTTACGATGTATAACCAATAATAAAGGCTTATACAGGCATTTTTTTATTTCAATGCTTTACTAAAATATCCTACCTGTTCAGATTAGTGTTGTAACCTTGTACTCATAAAATAAAGCGTAACTCTCGCATTATCCTTACTGGTAAGTAAGATCACCCATATATTTGTTTGTTACTATGTAATGATGTATAATTTCTGTAGAAAAAAGAAAAGTTTGCTGATATTCCTGATATGACTGAGATGAATCCTCCAGATATGAAAAGGTAAATACATGTAGATTATATTAAATGAACTAAGGCACAGCCTACTAGCACAGCCTACTTTGGTTTAATCTTAGATATTGAATAACAAAATGCTAGGCATATATATTTGCAGATACGCTGAGTAAATTACACTTGGAAGGATCTGGGTGAAACTTGAAAATTTAAATTTTAGTTATAAATTTGTGCTTATATTGTCTGGAAATTGAAGACTAAACCATGATACAATATTCCGAACTAATTCTAATTTACTAAGTTTAGAAATCTGACATTTTTATTACCATGATTTTTTGAATTATCTCTTGTTCCACATTGTCGATAATTGAGATTGTGTGTTATATATTGACACTATGATATTTCAGTCTACCTTTGGGTATGATTCAACGTTTATACTCTGGTTTACAATGTACATCGTGTGGACAGAGATTCGCTACACAAAATGGTGAGAAAACGGAACAATATCGCCAACATCTGGACTGGCATTTCAGACAGAATCGTAAAGGGAAAGATGATACAAAAGTCACTCAATGTAGGAAATGGTATTACGGCATAGAGGTGAGTTGATTAACTTATGTCTCTGTTCTTCCATCCTTCAGTAGACCAGGATTAGGAAACTAGTTTGATTTCGGACATGACCATCGAACGGATGCTCTATAGTATAGAGATATTGACCCGGTCCTAACCTTTATGCATGAATATATTAAAGGGTTTTGGTTGAATATATAAATGTCCGCGAGAAAATCATGCAATATCGTTCCTTTAGATTTGTATTACACCTCAAGCGTCTTCATGATATTTACTGTTTATGAAAACATACAACTGAGGTAATAAATATTGAGAAGATATCAGCTGTTAAATTATGCTAACAGAAGGTTGAGGATCGGGTTAAAAACCTCCATACTCTACCACAAGAGGAGAATGGTTAGCCCTACGATTATTAAACTTTACTAGAATGTTGAGGATGACAATAAGATTAACTACATTGATTTCTAGATCAATTGATACGTTGATAAATTTAGTTTCATTAATGCAACAATTAATTTCCCTTTGAACCTGTATATTATAGGATTGGATCCTGTATGAAGAGGTGGCTGATGGAGAGGACTCGGGTATGCTAGTTTATATTTCTTGTTACCATATACAGTGCCAACCAAAAATAAGTATACAGTAAATATTTGTTGCAAAATTGAACTTGATTCGATTATTTAATATCGGTTTATCAGACGGTCACAATTATACTAGTTTCTGAAACTACAGTTAATAAATGAGTCAAAATAGAGATAGAAATAAAGATAAAGATGTTCGGAACTAAAATAACCATGTGATCAAAATGGCTGAATTTTCCATCTTTTTGTGACCAAGTTACCATTCCAGAGGGACTAAGAAACTTTATATTTTGCACCTAGGGTACCAATTAATGTATTGGCTTTCCATTTAATAACCAAAAAATATTCATTTTCTTCAAATATATTGTTGCTTCACTGTTCTGCAAATAGTATTATTGCAGGCAAGTAAGTGGGCAAATTACATATGTATACTTATTTTTGGTGGGCAGTGTATACCATCAAATATCTTTTAATCTAATATTAAAATATTTATTAGTTGTGGACTGGGTAGATTAGGTATATCCTCTGTCAGTGAGTTCATCAGTAATAATAATTATGTCTTTATTTTATATGGATAACAGTAATCAGTTGTTTTGACACAGATAGTTTAACCTTCTTAAAAAGACCACCTGCAAAAAGACAACTCCTGCACATGTCTACAAAAACTAATAAGTTTCAATGTTATTTATTTTAACCTGTTCAGAGACCACTTGTGAACAAAGAAGGCTTTTACTGTTTTCATGGGTGATCTTTACAGCAAGGTTTGAGTGTATTGTATTCTGTAGTATTTAGATGTGATTATTTATCTTTACAGGGAAGAGTAACTTCTTTGAGCAACAACAACAACAGCAGCCATTAGATGCCACGCCCGCACCAAGTACTAACACACTGTCCCTGATGGTACCTGAAGGTGTATCCATCACAAAATGTCCCGCTGCCACAGGAAATGATGATGAAGATGTATGTTTATTCTTATACTCTATACATATAAATGTCTGTGTAATTTAGCCTCAGGGCTTTTTGTTCGAACCTTGGGGATGGGGCCTTACATTTAATTAGGGGAAAAAGTATTGGTATTTTGGTAACATGGGGAATGATTTTGTTGAGTTAAACTTCATTTTTGGGGAAAACTGCATGATTTTAAAGATTTTTTTCCAGGGGAAGCAACCTTGTAACGACCCATTTTATAACGAAAAAAAGCCCTGGGCCTCCTTTGATTGTGATGAAAGTCAAACTTTGTTTAGAGGCAGTCAGATTATAAAGTTAAAACAAACAATAAGTTCATTTATGAAATTTAAACTAAAAATGTGTCCTTGTGAAATATATTTGAAATTGATTATGACAGCCTGTTTGTCTAACTTCTAGAAAAGGGATTATATGTTGTTGAGCATCCCATTATTTATAATTCCAAAGAATTTGTTTATTACCCTGGGCTGTCCATGAATTTTAATGTAGCCAGTGATTGTAATAAGGTAGTTAGTGGTACTTCTGTGTGTAAAATCTCTAAATGGGGTTTGCTGGGTATATTTTATTCAACCATTAAATTCTTATCATTTTAAACATTGAACTTGTTCAAACTGCTTCAAATTGAGAAAAGTAGCCGGTGGTAAATTGCTGAGTAGTAGGGGTGACTATCGAGTCCACTTTTGACTATTGCAATACTATTGCTGAAAGTACTATTGCGATACTATTGTATTGCTGGAAACTATTGCGATACTATTGCAATAGTTATTGCCAAGATTTGAAAACCAGAGATTAACTTGTAAATGCAAATTTGCACTATGTAAGGTAACCCTTTGTTGTACAACATACAAATCTACTATTTATGGAAATGATTTAAAATGAATTTGACAGAAATACGTAACTATCGATAGTTGAGCTAACTATCGGCGATAGTCATTGGATCGAGACTTTTACTATCGGGACACTCGGAATCGCAATGCATCTATATTTTGATGCATCGGCCCACCCCTACTGAGTAGTCAGTGAAATCGCTGTCTGCTTGGGCTTGTGGACAGCTCTGAATTACTATATGCTGATGACACACTGTCACACACTGAAATCCTCACACACACATTGAATTGTCACACAGACATTGACTTTGAGGCATCACATATTTTCCATGTTTTATATTACAGATGTGCAATATATGTAATGAACAATTTGAACAGTACTGGGATGAAGAGCTAGAAGAATGGCATTTACGAGACGCTATAAGTGTGAACAAGAAGACGTATCATCCTATATGCTATGAAGACCATACTGATGTAAGTCTCTACTCTCCATACTGTAAATCACTTAATAGTCGCGGAAGCTTTATTTCGCGATTTTCGGTTTTGAACTTATTTCGAGTATTGATGAATTCATGATTGAGGATTCAAATTATTAAATTCGCGAGAATATTCACAAAAATGTATAGGCACATTTAATAAAAACTAGTAAATAAATGTACATCAGGCATGTGATAAATTCTATGAAATACTACGCAATGAGGTTGAATGTCGAAAATTAGCAAAAATTAAACTACCACGAATAAAACCGGATTTACAGTATTCTGTGATTTCCGAACTTTGTCTTAGTCTTAGGAGCCGTAGTCTTAGGAGCCATAGTCTTAGGAGCCGTAGTCTTAGGAGCAGTTTGTGGCACCAAATTGAGTTTAGCGAGGTTCCACTAGTTTTTGAATCTGAAGGATCATTTTGATACTTTTTACTAAATTTTACCTTTTTATAGGCAATATACCCATTACTAAGAGAAAGGGATCCTTCAAGCCAAAACCTGGGGGTCAAAATGTGACTTTGTGGAAATTTCAAGGGTCAAAACCCCTACTCCTAAGTCCAATGGAACCCCTGAGTTATTCTAAATACTAACCTCTCTTCGCAAGTTACTGACAACTCATTCAAATGTGAAGGACTAGACACTAGTAATGTCGTGGTAGAACACAAATGCCTAACAAGGGCATCAAACCTTGATTGGTCAGTGATAGCCGCTCAGCTAGAAAATCAGGCCTTTTAAATTAATGCTAATCTTCTAAAATGAACCCAATGGTCACACGCAATGTTGCTCAATGGTAATAAATATTCAGTTTTTAACTGTGCTTTACAGGCCTGGTATTGTTCAGGCTTGTGTCTGATTTCAGGTTTTTAAATCCTAAATTTTCCTTCTTTGTTTATATTGAAAAATAGAGTTTCAGGCTTTGAAACTGGTATTTTCAGGCCTGTAAATGATTGCCAATTACCAGGCCTGGCTTTAAAACATAAACATCCATTTGATGCAAACTTATGAGTTTATATTTTGGTTTACAGGCATCAGAAGGAACTCCAAGTCCCTCTGTTCTCAATGTTACTGACCCAGATTTCAAAAGTAAGCGATCTCTACTCTACGAGGAAGCTTCCCAGGATGCACCAGAAAGTCAATCCCTCACATTCGACGAGGACCAAGCTCCGCCACCGACAGTCAAACAAGAACCAATGGAAACAACTTCTGAACCCGACAATGTTGATTCTGAAGTACCGGTCACTGTGAAGACAGAACCTGTTGAAGAGAGTGTTCCTGACAGTGTTCCTGATACTGAAGTTTCCTTCTTGGCCGCAGTGAAAGATGAACCTAACTCAGAAAGTATTCCATTCTTGACTGATTCTAATGTTGAGAATAAAACTGACACTATACCATTCTTAACCGACATTAAAGTTGAACCTAACACAGACAGTATGGAAGTCGACACTCCTCCTGTATCCGAACAAAGTTCCAAAGTTTCTGAAGAAAGTTCGGAAGTACCTAATGTTGAGGAATTACCTGAAGAGTCTATACAGGTTCCAATTAAACAAGAATCATCTGAAGTTATTCATCAATATTCAGCTGAAACAGAAGCGGAACATGATAAAGTTGATGCGGCACCTCTGAACCAGGAAGACCTTGAAAAGGAAGAAAGTAGTCCTGAACACATTGATGAACCTCATGTTGCTATGGATACCAGTGAATCTAAGGTACCTGAAAGAATAGAGACTGAAGATGGTGATAAAGACACTGTCACTGTACCTGAGTCATTCAATGAAAATGTTAAACCAACCCTGGAACTATCAGGTGATTTTGAGAAGGATGAAGATCTTGAAAGTGCTGTAAGTGATGATGTTAAGTCAGTGGTTGATGAAGAACAGGATAATGTTAAGTCAGAAGTTGATGAAGAACAGGATGATGTTAAGTCAGAGGTTGAAGAAGAACCTGAAGAAGAACATAAGGAAGAACCAACTGGTAGTTGTCCTATATCGACTGTTGTGTCATCATCTAGTGTGCGTGTAGATTCACCTGCTGAGTTATCTAACATACATGTAGAAACTAGTAACATTTACCTCGCAGCTCCTGAACAAACTGGCCTAACCGAACTTCAGCATTCGCCAACATACTCAATGTTAAACAAAGTGAAACTCAGTGTTGCTCAAGAACCTATTGATATTAGTGCTGAAGTGTTAGAGATCGAATCTAATGCTAGTACACCAACAAGAGATGAACTACCTAGTCCGGATTTTCCAGATTCTTGATAGTGAATCAAACAATTTTATCATTTTATTTAATCAAAAATCACACAAAAAATTGGTATATAACTGCTGCTCATTTAAATGGAATGTACAATCTATTTTAATACAAGATGAACACAATTTTGTAAAACTTCATGCAGGGGTCATACAATTCCAAGAATATTCTGGAAATCTGGATTTGATGCATGAGAAAGAATAAACTTTTCTGCAAAAAAATTTAAAGTATTGACAAAGTTATGGTCATTTGAAGTTTCGTAGGCTGAATTTTAACTATAGAACAATGTATGAAACAGAGTTCTGCTGTTGGAATGTTTGCTATTGGTACCCGAAACAGATTTGTGACTCATTTTCAGGATTGGGCATTATGCCTCTGTAGGACCCCTGTTCATGTTTTCATTTAGTAGAAATGTTGGGAACCAATAAGATCATTGTATAGATTATTATGCCCCCCCTGGAATCTGTGTGACAGGGTTGTTTGGATTATGATGACAGTGCTGTACACGGGTAACAGTATCATTGATAAAGAATAAAAAGAAGAAAAAAACAATTATTTGGTAAAATTTATATTGTACTTTTAACAGGGGTGTCAATATTCCTGATTAATCTGGAATTCGGGATGTTTCTATCCTGTAAGAGCTATGATTTCTGACCAAAATAAAAGTTATTTGATGAAAATATCTCAAGAAATAGCAAAGTTATGGTCACTGTCAATTTGATCTGCCCTGAAGGATTTTATTCAATACAAACTGAGTTAAACATTGAAATAATGTGGTTGAAGTGACATGAAGGCCTCTTGTTATGCAAAAATGGTCTGCCGCATATATTTTCAGGATTTTCTGTCGACACCCTGTATAAAGGTCCATTCTTTACAAAAAAATCATTCTTTTTGCACTTCATCAATGATACTGTTACCTGTGGTGCTGAATTTATTGTTAAAACAATTGTCACCTGTGATATATAGATAAAAGTTCAATGACAATTTGTTACTATGGTTACGTATAATAACAGTGTGCTATAAATTATTGTTGTTTAATTTAAGTTCTGGTATTACTTGTCTAAAAGACAAGTTTGTTGTGACCTTTGAATGAATTGTAATATTATAACAGATATATTAAAACATTAATTCATTTAGAATACCATCCTTTATATATTGTTTGGAAGAATTGACCCGAGACATTGGAATATTCTGTGACCCTCGTAAATCACTGGTTAGCAATAACCTGTTCTTTCCTCTAAGCTAAAGAGCTGTTCAATAAAATAGTCAAAAAGAGAAACCCAAGCATTATAACAAATATAACGAGAATTTTACGAGTATCTACGAAAGACTTCTTTAAAATTATTCAGTCTCCGGTCAATTCTGTCAAACTAAACACCATTCAGGTCTTTGTATAGTTTACAATGTTTATGTTCACATGTGTTTTTTTCATTATTTATGAAGTTTGGGTTTATGGTCTCTTGGTTTCGATTGATCCTTTCTTTAAGTGCTTTAATATTTTAATATTTTTTTCTTGGGATATTTTGGTTTTTATACTTTCCTGTATTTTGAAGCTGTTTGCGCTTATCTATATTCATTTATCAAAGCAGATACTGTAAACATGTTCTTAATTTGTTTTCTGAACATAAATTAATTGTAACAATACATAGAATGAATACCTTCATCATCACTAGCATCATTGTTTTAATTCATCGTAGTTTCAACCATATCACCAATCTTCATCACTAACAACATGAATATGGTCTGTCATCATCACAACTTGATCATATCATCCTCACAATCACATTGCTGCATCGTCATACACAGGAAAATATTCCATACATGGTTAACATACATTTCTTTAACAGACAGATTTTATATGTTAAATAACATATGAAAATCATGTTACACATGTAAAACATACATTTAGTAAAATGTGTGATTTAGGCACGTTTTTCATATGATACTCGTGTGAATTATTTTTCATACATTTTACTAGATGAAATTACCATATGATTTTCATACATAAAACGTATGTGTGCTTTTTTGGGGTAAAAACGTACGTATTCAACCGTACGTAAAACATTTGTTTTTCATACATTTAACATACATGGAATATTTTTCTGTGTAAGATCAGTCACCTGCAATCATTAGTCATCATCAATCAATCATCAACAAATTACCACTGCCATCACCATCTGAACATATCATGACTATCATTAGCATCTCATTTTAGCAACATCAGATTCAGTGATCATCACCACGTTGACTGAGTCATCACTGTCACTCATCATCACAACATCATCAGTGTGTATCCTCACACAATTTTGTACTGCTATCATCATCTGTTCATTGGGACTGTCTCGTATCAATTCTCATTTTATTACATACCAAAAACATGTTTGGTTCCTTATGGGAGAATGAAAGATGAAAGTACACAGAGCTCTGCATGGTAACAAATAGACCTTGATATGTTGGAAGTAGGTGGGTTTAGCTCGCTGTTTTTCCTCTGTGTTTAGTCAATGAAAATTCTCATTTTGTTATAATGTAGAAAAACTTTGCTGTATTTTTGAAAAATAAAATACTTAAAAAATTTAACTTGATGTGTTTGTGATATTTAGTAGCCTCTGTAACAATGTGGTGTACATGATTGTATTGTGCTCCATTATGTCTGACAAAATAGGACTTTGATAACAGGTCAAACTGTTATACCATTATTTATATGGTTATGACCATCAGTTTGAAGAGAGGGATTCGAACCTATATTGAATGGTGCCATCACCTAGCAGGGTGAAGTATGATATTGCATTAGACCAATCAGCCATCGCAACAACCCCAAAATGGTTGCACAATTAGCAGTGTCAATATGACTACATCACACAACACCAGTAACAGGATGATACATGGATAATCTTACTGTCACTCTTAGAGGAGTTATTGTTCTGGATTTGGACGATGGATACATGATCCTGTAACGTTTACTGGAATGATGTTGGATAACTATAGCTAGCATCTTCAGAGGGATTCAAAGTGCAAACTTACATTGAAGAGCGCCATCGCCTAGCAATGCAAAGTACATATGCATTAGATCACTCCACTATCACAAAGTTCCTATGCAGCAAAGTTCTGGTAAGAAACCCATGAACCTTTAGTCAGCTTGTATGCAAACTTCAACATTGATGAAGAGCTACGACACAAGGATGTTTAAGTATGAGAAACCAATAAGAAGTCGATACAAAGGGTCTAGCTATGCTATCCAAGCTCTTTCCAAATGGACTCCTTCGTTCTTTAACATGCCCAGTGTATAGCACATGTTACCAACTTGCCAATCTCTAGTTGAGTAGGAAACACTGGAAAGCGTTTCTGAAATTTCCAGTGATCCAGCCGAGTTTCCAACCAGGGACCTCCAGATAGGTAGTCGAGAGCATTAACCACTCTGCCACCGTGCCGGCCATGTGCATTTGTAAGACATAAATAAAGGACATATTTTATCAACCATTTTATTATCAACATGCATGCAGTAATGATGTCATACACGATCACACATACATCAGTACATAGAATACCCCAATATGGAATGAATTATAATTATTATATATAACTAATATCTAGAATGTACCCAACTTCGACAAGATTTTGATCCAAAGTGCTTATACACAGAGTTATACAATCGACCGCATTAATATCATTGAAAGAAGACACAACTCACAATGGGTGTAAAAATAGATCACATTGAAGCAGTTCATTGAAGTCATTTAATTGTGTCACTTAAGAGCCTCCATTCTATGTTAATGTAAGCATGGCTTTTTTGTGCATTAACTTAACTAAAAGAATTAATGGACTTTAGTGAAGTTTGGTGTAAGTATCAAAATGTCTTCCTTGTGAAAGTGTAACAACATTGGTATGCTTAATGCATTAACGTAGTATGGATGCCCAAAGGTGGGACACAATTAAATGAATGACCCTAGTAAATCATATCAGAAATATTGAATCAATGACGATAGAATGAATCTATTGTCTACATTGAAGTTAACAATTTATGAAAAAGCATTCTATTCAAAGTAAAGCGTCAAATTTTAATACTGCAGAAATTTAACAACAGAAAAAGTATTCATGTATTGTACATGTACAGTAACATTATTTCTGGCACATAATCGACAGTGGTTTATGTCTTGTATGACTTAGAATCTTAGATAATTATCTTAAATAGTATCACAACATGAATAGCAACATTTTGTATATATGTTACACACAAGCATCACAGAGATTATAAAATAACAAATATAAATCAATGCACAGTAGAATATTGATGCCTCAAACAACCTTCAGACAGGGAAATTAGTAAGTTTATACTAATTTATTTTAGGTTGATTGTGAAACAAGTTTTTCAAACTTATATTAATCACCTTCTACACGCCACGAGGGTATAAGACAAGAGAAGCCAGATTCCAGTTTATGCTGAAATGAATTACTGGTAACCTTTTTATTTCGTCTTTGGTATGATGCCGCTTGGGATCGAATCTGGGACCACCCTCACTCAAAGAAGACGCTCTACCACAAGGCAATCAAGGAGGCAGTTATAGGTGAAAATAGTTAGAGCTATTCATCTGTTTGAGTCATCTAGATTACTATACATGTATACAAGTACATGTACATAATTTTGCTGGGACCGAATAACCAGTTTGAGGTTTCTAGTGTGTTTGAGGCATCAAAGTTCAACCGTACTAGCAATCACAACAATAATGTACAAAGCACTAAATACATACAAGAAAGTAAACATGAAATATCTCAAAATAAGTGACTACCCTTATAGCTACATGATTATAACACTATTAAGTCAGAAACACTGGATAATTGGCATCTCAGAAATATGCTTTTATCTGGAGAGTAATACCCGGTACTATTTTCCCACAATTCTATGTTTAATCACGGAAATACATTAGACGGAAAAGCAACTCATTCAACTCCCACCATATTTCCTATATAGGCCGCCATATTGGAATGAAATATCGCGATCGGCTTACTTGTACGAGACTTAGCGAGACTTGACGATATTCTCAAGTTGGCTGTGTATATCCGTGCTTTTTTTAAATCCCTAAGGAAACTTATTTACGACTGTTTTTCTAATAAATCAATATTTTTTGTAATCTTTGGGGTGTCCTCTATTTGTAGAAAATGATCAAACCACTTAGTTTTGTGGTTTTGACACGAAAAAAAGATTTCTTTTGGATAAGTCATGTTCACAACTATCGGCTTACTGTAGCGCGCAATGCATTATGGGTAGTCAGGTCATAACTAGGCTATTTTTAGACCTGCGTATCCGTTCTGTGTATATCCGTGGTTTAATCAACCAGTAGTAACACCCTCTTCAACAAATTATTGATACAACTTTGCTAATATGGCTCTATGCAATGAATATGATCAGGCCTAAAATAAGACAGTGGTTGCTTTTTCATTCAGGGTTGGGTAGGTAGGAAGTAATATTGAACAACTTTATGCTAATTTCACTCCCAATTATTTTATTTGTCAATTAAAATGTTTGGGTAGCAGGAATGTCTGCGGATATGTTGCGGTAGGGAAAACGGACAATATTTTATTTTAGGCCTCAGTGGAAAACAAACATATATATAAAACAAAGGTGGTGAGATTAAACTAACTATAAGTAAATGCGGTGATGTCATCATCAGGGATAGCTGTGATCCCCACATATGGCTATGGGCTAACCACCTAATAGAATGGCTCTATAAGCCCGTGTGTTGATAGTTCTGGAGTAAATCTATTCCAGTGTCAAATTATAGTCCAGTCAGGATAAAAATCCAGTGACGCAGCGGTCGAGTCCACTATAACGGGGTAAAACCAATTATAAAGGCTTATACTGTACAAACAACTATAATTTCAATGCTAAACTAACATACTAAATTTCGCTCAACCTGTTTAGACAATGGTTGTGATTTTTTGCGTACACATAAACTGCAACGTCACTGTCACAATATCCTAACTGGACTATAACTATGAATACTACACATATAGATGGTGGATACATATATTAGGCCAGTTAATAAGAACACAAGACAGTTTGATGAGACAGATATCACTACCGGTAAACATATATTAAAGTAAATACAGGAGTAAAAAGTGCACCCATCAGATTCAAACCCACAGCCCCGTTATTACTAGTTATCAGGAGTGACAACACTAGAGGCCTTCAACATCATTGGTTCCATATATTACTCAGTTTTTAAAATTTACTATTAAAGAAATTCCTTCAGAGCAGATATAATTGACCATAACTTTGCCATTTCTTGAGATATTTTCATCAAATAACTTATTTGGTCAATAATCATAGCTCTTTTAGGATAAAAAAATCCGAAATTCCGGATAAATCAGAAATCTTGACACCCCTTTACTAGTATGTAGTGTCTGTCGTGAGTCAGTCACCACAGTCCCTACAATATTTTCATGTATACATGACAAAGTTTATGTTACAATATTAGTCATAACAAAGCAATAAACAGACACTCTGTATTAATAAACTGTATGCATAACTAAAATATGAGATTGTAAAAAACAAACAATATTATTTCATAAGTTAAATTTGTTAGAAACTTCAAACACATTGTGATTTTCAAAGGACACAATTTTTCTCCAAAAAAAAAAGAAATCATATATTAATATCACAAAAAATGACAATCGAACAAGAGCGGAACTCTATTTCCACCTCCGGGTAGACATCATTAAATATATAAAATTATTACAATAATAACATAGTAACAAATCATTGTTCCCATAAAATTAATTCAAAATCAAACAGACCAACTCATTCAAATCAGTCCCTTATTACACTTCACTGCTTTAAGCTGATATAAAGAAATGCAGCAAATGTTAGGGTCTGATTTTAATGAGATTGGTTTAAGACTGGATTAGCATGGTTTAATTATTTCACATTTCGGGACACATAAGCAGATCAATGAACAAAGCAAAGTTAACGTAACATAGCTGATACAAGCCACAATAATCAAAAAGCATGATTTATGTACACAGCAAAAAACAAATCACAATTTTACAAACACTATCCAACAGCATCGAGAGTTCAGCATCAATTTTAACTGTGATAGAGGCAATCTGAATGAAGCAACCACCCACTTAAGCCAATATTTTTTAATCCAAACTGTGTCATTCTCATTTGAGATGGTCTTGAATAAAACCGCTACATTTTTCAGCAACTACATTGGCTAAATTGCTAAGCTGGTTTTTTAAGACACAAGTTTTTTAAGGTCAAATGTGCTAACGAGAGTTAATACTTAATAGAACAAAAAATCCCCTACCATAAAATAATTAAAGATTTGTTTTTCAACAGGAGTCATACTGAGGCAAAATGCCCAATCATGAAAATATGAAGCAAGTCTGTTTAGGGTGTCATTAGAATGCATCCCTACACCAAAACCCTGTTTCAAAACATTGATCTTTAGTTAAAATACAGCATATGAAACTTCAAATAACCATAACTCTGTCAATATTTGGTACTTTTTCATCAAATAACTTTTATTTTCTGCAGAAAACTCCATTCCTTCAGATTTGCAAATTATTGGGAAATTGTAGGACCTCAGTTCTAAACAAAGACAATTGACCAGACGCCAGTGTAGAGAAAAGTTTGACAACGTGTTTGCCTACGTTTACCCGTATCAAGCGAATCCAAATGAGTGCAATATGTCCAATGCTCTACAACCAGAATAAGTCCTTTGATTGGTCAACCAAATTCTTGATTTATATATGTAAACATCTGCCATGCTATCAACCAATATTTACGTGACGCACGTTTCGTACCTGTTAGATAAAACAGTACCCTGGCATCTGGTCGATTATCCTAAACCATCACAATTGCACGCACCCCACAAAACAATACAACCATTTATTACATCAACATAAATAAATCTAAACATATAATTACAAGAGTTAAATAATTTCAGCATATTAGATATAAATAAAGTACATGTACTCAGAGATGGAAATATGAGGGGTGTTCAAATATTATGCAGAAAAATGTTCTTAAATCTTTATAACTGGAACAATATTGCTGAAATTTGACATTACTGTAACTTTAATTTGAATGATTTGATTTAACATTACTGACGTCGGACAGTCTATTTGAGCATCACCTATAAGTTTTCAGCTTTCTCCAAGCGGCCTATGAATCTATGCCAATAAAAAAACTGCTTTTTTCATGGCATTATTCTTTTTACAACCTTTTCATTTCCTTTTTTGTGACATTCCATTTACAACACATTTTATTTCACTCATTTTCAGACACACTGTGTTTATTTGACATCATGCACATTAGCATGATACATATAATCAGTAATATATGCGATTTAGAAAATAACATCAAATGATAATCCCATAGAAAACCGTGTTATTTCATACTTGAATATTTTCGAGTAGCGACATAAGAACATTTTTTCCACTTATTTATTGATCACCCCTGACATATGCATTTATTTCTAATGTTGCCCTAACGTAGCAAGCCTTTACAGCACATAGGAATTAAGTGACTAATAAAAATAATATTAATAAATATATATAGTGATGCAACAATGAATAAACAATATCTAAAGCATGCTTGAAGTTAACTGTACAATTCCAGATTTCACTTCCTTGTTATACATTTATGTAATAATAATTAATACATTTTTTTCATGAACTCATTTTTATGACACATAATCTGATGTAACATGCTCGATTTTTGAATGTCAAACGCTACTTGAAGCATCTATGATACACAATGACCATATTTTACATGGTATAAGATGCAGTGGTCCTACTGAGGCATAATACCCAATCCTGAAAATTAGGCGCAAGTCTGTTTCTAGTGCAATTTGCACACACCCCTACACCTTAACTTGGTTTCAACATTGTTTTATTGTTAAAATTCAGATAATGGAACTTAAAATAGCCATAACTTTGTCAATTCTTTGAATTTTTTCATCAAATAACTTTTTTTTGCAGAAAAGATAATTTCTTTCTGACAAGCAAATCCAGATTTCCGGATTATTCCGGAATTGTATGACCCCCTGAAGATGCCAAAGTATTTATTCATACCCACACACACTCTTGAATAATAATGTTCCTCCACAGATGTATTGACAACCGTAATGAGTCTATAAGCCTACAGTTTTAACATGGGTCAACTTTTTACACATGATATTGACAATTAATACAATCATTGAAGAAGTATGTTTGACAAGGCCAGGGTCCAGAATTACAACCAATACCTACTCTAAGCACTCAAATATTGGAATTCATTCTTTTGAGGTTCATAGTGACATTTTTTTAGAACAAGTTGTAATAATGTTAAATACTAAGATATTAAAATATTATTTTAGGCTTATTTCATACTCATAGTGACATTTAGTGTAGTTTTAAGCTTTAAATGTAATTTATCAGTCTGAGTGCTGAGTGTAACACTCAATTTCAATAATTACATAAATACCTCATAATTAGTACACAATGACAAAGAATATCTATAAAAAAAATTTCAAAATTCATAAAACAATTCCATACATTTTCCTCACCTAGATATGCAATCTATGACAAATAATAGCTTATTATGATATTAACATTTTCAATATTAGTGCTGAGTGTAAGTATTGGTTGTAATCCCGTGCCCAGAACTAGAGGTTTTGTTTTATACCGTTACCATTTGCTGTTTCCCCATCTACCTGCAAAAAATATTTTGCTAGATATATTTTAATTTACTGCCCCAAGATAATATTACTTAACGGAAACAATTTTTTTAGGCTCAAACATCATCAGGAGAAAGATAATGTTTTAAAAAAAGTTATATAAAACTTTTGTTTTGAAATGAATAGCAGCATTAACTTAGTGGCAACCCAATCAAAGTTTAATTACTGAGTGAGGCCTGGGAAACAGCAATCACAGACAGTTTTAAATGTGGCCCCGGTCTAAATGTTTCAACATGCACAACCACTGTCTTTGTTCCCATCCTCATCATTGGCAGTAGCTCTCCGCAAGCCACGGCGTTCAGGAGTATCTTGGATATTCACTAAATCATTATTCTGATACCCTGTTCCATACTGTGATAGATGTACCGGCATCATAGGCTTGGAATTCTTCAGCTTATGAGCCAATGTCATGAATATAGCATCAACATGGTTAGCCTTTTCATCATCTTTAGCCGAAGTTTCAAACAACGGCATATTGTGAGAGTCAGCAAACTTCTGAGCTAAATTTGTATTCACGGCCACTTTATCAGTCATGTCACATTTGTTGCCGACAAATATCCGCGGGATTTGTTTGTTCAAATTGTGTCTGTCACATTCTTCTATCCAGCCAGGCATGTTTTCGAATGATGACATCTTTGTGACATCATACACAAACACAACTGCGTGAACATTTCTGTAATAATGCTGAACCATACTTTTCCTGAATCGTTCCTGTCCTGCTGTGTCCCACAATTGCAACTGTAAATATAATAATACAGTTTATAATAATTTCCTATACTTTAGTAGCAAGATTTATATATATATCAAGTTATTGTCAAATACTCCTCAAACATTTCATGTCTGTAATTGTGACTTGTTTACTATGTCAAAACTTATTTGTGCGGCGCTGCAGGGATGTACCATGATTTACTGTTATTCTTAAACTGTTTAGGACTTTTTGACAGCTAAAACTAGGTCATTCAGGCTTTTTTACAGCCGAAAATAGGTATTTCAGCTTTTTGACAGCTGGAACTTGGAATTTCGACTTTTTGACAGCTGAAACTTAGGACTATAATAACAATAATAATAAGACTTTATTTATAGAGGCAACATAGTTAAGCATTTGCCCAAGCTTCCCTAAGAGCCTCAAAAGTAACTTTAATCTTTAAGTAAGTGCTTTGATAAAACAGTACCCCAGACTTCATTTTCGCGTTTAGTTGTGTGTAGGGCATTGTGTCCTGTAATTTATACCAACGCTGAATAAAATACGAGCTACGCCACCTTAAATATATATATATATAATGCATGTTTTATAATATGGTCTTTTTAGTGGGCCATGCTGAGGGTTTTCCAATTAGCAACCCGAGTAAAAAATTTGGACATGCGCAGTCGGATAACTCGGTAGTGATATCAAGAACATATCGAGTACGTATCGGTCGAGTTCAAAATGACGACCAAAGGTCTAGCAATTATAATGTTAGAAGAAATGCTTAACAGCGACGAGGAGGATGATATTATGATGGTAAACAACTGTATTATAATAAACTGTCTGATATGTGCAATGAAATGTTATGTTCCCAAAGTTCAAAATTTTGGTAAGATATTATACGCATGCCTCACGCTTTCCGCCATTTTGACTCTAGAGAACCCGCGAAGGACTGGAGGTTACTTGGGTCGAGAATGTTAGAGATTATACGCATGCGCACTGCGTTTATCGACCCGTTCCTTTTACAACACGTGTAACCCGAGTTCATAATTGGAAAACGCTCGCTAATGCACCATACTGGACAAGACCCCCCCCCCCAATCTGGCACTTCCACTACCTTCAGGCCTTCTGTATCCACGTCCACCATTTTCTCACGGAAGTCGACCCCAATAGTTGCTTCAGTCTTATCTGGAAATTTACCACAACAGAATCTGTAGGTAAGACATGTCTTGCCAACATTTGAATCCCCAATGACAATAATTTTGAAGATTCTTCTCTGTGGCTGTTTTTCAAGAACTGTCACTGAACTTTCCAGTTCTTTCTGCATTTCAATTTTCTGTTGAGTTGACATTTTTAAGACTGAACTAATTGTTTCTTTAACAAAACAGCAATATATTGATGACTGTTAAGCTATTGGAGCGAAATTTTGATTTTTTTCCTGCATTTACTGATACGTATTTATGGGGGCAGCCATATTTGTTGTTGTTGTCGCGCATGACGAGAACTGAAAATATTTTTTTTATTTTAGCAAGTTGCTCTTTTAAATCGATGAACATAGCTAAATTCAAATATAATATGTTAATTAAAACTAAAATTATTGGAAAATACTTGTATTTTTGTATTTATTGCAGATCTCATAACTTCGGGAATACCGACGAGATTTTGCTCCATATTGGAATTTCCACGAGGTTTCTGAGAATATAGGGCCTCTCATTCGAGCCCCTTTTAACTGGGCTTACGTTCAATATGCCTACAAAAAACCCACTTCCTCCCAGAGAGAATGCACTGTTTAAACGCATTCTGGTAAGTGGCACATCATCTGTAAATCTCTGAGCATTCTTGTTTTTTCCCAAACTTACTTCCAATTTTGTCAAAATTTTGACAGGTCACTCTGTTGTGCCGAATCAAGGCAGAATTTGCTCTTGCTTGGTAACGCACGTGTCAGTTTGTGAGAACGCATGATCAAAGTCCAATATTGATATGAACAGCCATCTTCCTGTTACCAATGTTCGTCCTTCAGCATTTTACCGGTTTACAACATGAGCATGCACATAAAATCTCAATAATTGCTTGTTTCACTTTTCCAGCACCAGTCAATGAGTCATATAATTTTATAATTTAACTGCTATTGCATCATGTTACTGCCAACAATCGTTCACGGGTCATTATCGGTGGCATGGTGGTCGAGCAGATAACGCTCTAGACTACTGATAATAAGGGATTCGATCCATGGCTGGGACTCTTGGTATTCAGTGTCTCCATCCAGCTAGAGATGAACTGGTTGGAAACCCAGAGGTAGTTTTGCGTGTATAGGTAATGTACATCAGGCATGTTGATTGAAGAATCAAGGAATCTCTTCAGAAAGAGCTAGGGTTGTGCACTTCGAGCCCGTTGCCTAACCAAACAACTTCCAAATTGCTGAAACCATAGGAAAGGATGAAACCATAGGAAAGATACATCTAATAATTCTATGCAACAACACGCTACCATCGAGTAGTGCTCACCGATAGCTTATCATTTCTTAACACTTTGCTAGGCAGTGCTCACCGATAGCTTATCGTTTCTTAACACTTTGCTAGGCGAGCGCTTTCTCGCAGTAGCATATAATGTTTTGCTTTGTCCACTACGTAGCACTTGGGACAGCAGTGTTTTCATTTGAAGGCATCCAGTGGATGAGCCTCAAATGTCTGGATTAGTGCCGGGTTAGTCCAAGATAACTATCCAGTGAGTTTGGTCTGTAGTTTCTATGAATACAGGTTATTTGTTATCGGTGGTCAAATGGATAACTCCTTGACCAAGGACCGAGAAGTCCTTGGTTTTATCCTCGGCCTGAAAACTGGGTCATTTCTGAAACACCCACCGGTTCAAAGATACCTACATGTGCATTTTCGGCTACTTATTATAAGTAGATATGGAACAGCCCCCCCCCCCCCCCCCCCAAAGGGTGAGCTTTCTCGTAACTGCAAATTTGTTTATTAGTCCCATACCTGTTTTGACCCGAGGGGACTATAGGTTTGCCATCCGTCCGTCAGAAAAACTGTATCCTGACATAACTGAAACAGTTTCAAGCTAGGTATATATGAAACTTGGTATGTGGATAGGGGGCATTAAGGGGATTATGCACGTCTAAACTTATTTTGATTCTGACAAAAATTGTGGTTGCTATGGCAACAGAAACATTGATTGATTGAAAATGATTTCAAACTGGTAGGGGACTTCAGATCTGTATTGCGGGTAATTCTTAATGACTTGTTTTATAATTAAAATAAACTATGTAGCTTATTCCACAATACAATTGTGAAGGTGGAGCATGTCCCAGACCCCCCTAGCTAGATGCTGAATGTCTGGATGTTTTCTGTATATATAAAGTTTAAATCTAACTGCAATGGTAATTGTTAATGTATTCTGTTTTATTTTAGAAATGCTATGAACAAAAGCAGTACAGAAATGGGTTGAAGTTCTCAAAACAGATTTTGACAAATCCAAAGTTTGCCGAGCATGGAGGTTAGTGGTATTACTATTACTCGATCAATCAGGAGTGTCCATTTACTGATTTATCCGGAATTCCAGATTTATCATTCCGGAGAGAGAAATGGCTTCTGACCAAAATAAATAGTTATTTGATGAAAATATCCCTGGAAACAATGATGATGAAGGCCTCTTGTTTGGCAAAAATGGTCGGCCGCATAAGATTTACCTGATTTTTAATTTGGCTCTTTTGACACCCCTGAAAATAATGATTTTACAGTAATTGTTTCTTTGTTTTATTTCAGAAACCTTGGCCATGAAAGGTTTAACATTGAATTGTCTCGGCAAAAAAGAAGAAGCCTACGATTATGTTCGTCGTGGACTAAGAAATGATCTACAAAGTCATGTCTGTATCCTTTGTAAACAAGCTTGAATTGATGGCTAGTCTTACTGGCTGGTCCTGGGTTTTTCTGGGAGCTTGAATAAATGGCTAGTCTTGCTGGCTGGTTCCGTGTTTTTCTGGGAGCTTGAATAAATTGATAAGTCTTGCTGGTTGGTTCTGGGTTTTTCTGAGAGCTTGAATACATGGATAGTCTTCAAAAGTTGACATTCAATGGCAATCATTGTCTATGCTCCTTTGATTTCCCAAAAGTACTAAGTAATTCATAATTTTTTGAATTTAGGGTATGATTAAAACTTTCTGCAAAAAGTAATTTGAATATCGAGGGTCCTACAGTTCCTGAATAATCTGGAAATCAGGAATTGCTGCATCAGAAAGAAAACATTTTTCTGCAGAAATAAAAGTTATTTTATGAAAAAATTCAAAGTTTTGACAAAGTTAATAGTCATTTGAAATTTCATAAGCTGAATTTTAACAAAAGAACAATGTTTGAACTGAGATTTGGTGTAGGGGTGTGTGCTCATGGCACCCAAAACAGACTTGCAACTCGTTTTCAGGATTGGTCATTAAACCTCAGTAGAACCCCTGAATAAGTAACTTGAATATGTGTGTATCCTTAACTTGAGTCTAGGTTGGCACGTGTATGGTCTTCTACAGAGATCAGACCGCAAGTATGATGAAGCTATCAAATGTTACCGAAATGCACTTAAATGGGACAAGGTATGTTTAACCAGTATTTTCCTTCGTTTTTAAAATTATTTGTAATAGGGGGTTTCCTACACCTTTTACAGGTCCTGAAAAAGAACCCATTCCCAAAGCAAAAGGACCCATTCTAATGGAACGCATCATCTATAATAGACTATTGTCCCCAATTGTATGAATTATTCAAGATTCATTGTTTGACATGGACATGCAAATTTGAAGCTTTAATTATCATCAGTCATTTAATTGTTTTTCAACTACACAAGAGTATTACCACACTGTTAAAGACCAACACATTTCTTGAGATACAAGAACGATGACCTTGATGTAAACTTCTTGCCATAAAAAATATTCGAATTCAGGGTTGGGTCCTTTTCCCAAAAATGCCAGGAAAACCCCTGAATAGTATTAGACAGAATAGATGTGTTCTTCTTCTATTTTGAAGAAAATAAATCATGTTGAATCCTAGAGAATATTCCCTTATATCTGATAAAAATCTGATGCTAGCTTGTTGTCTATATCTAACATTTCTCCTATATAAAAGCCCCCCCCCCCCCTTCCAGTGTGCATATGATGAACAATAATGGATCCTTCAGACTGTATGTAAGGCTTGGTAGTACTCGACCAGTCTACCTTACTACAGAATGAAGATACATCGTTAAACCTGATGCTAACTTGTTGTATTATATCTAACATTTCTCAAATATACCCCCCCCCCTTTCCAGTGTGCATATGATGAACAATAATGGATCCTTCAGACTGTATGTGAGGTTTGGTAGTACTCGACCAGTCTACCTTACTCCAGAATGAAGATACATCGTTAAACCTGATGCTAACTCGTTGTATTATATCTAACATTTGTCCAATATACCCTCCTCCCCCCCCCCTTCCAGTGTGCATATGATGAACAATAATGGATCCTTCAGACTGTATGTGAGGTTTGGTAGTACTCGACCAGTCTACCTTACTACAGAATGAAGATACATCGTTAAACCTGATGCTAACTCGTTGTATTATATCTAACATTTGTCCAATATACCCACCCCCCCCCCCTTCCAGTGTGCATATGATGAACAATAATGGATCCTTCAGACTGTATGTGAGGTTTGGTAGTACTCGACCAGTCTACCTTACTACAGAATGAAGATACATCGTTAAACCTGATGCAAACTTGTTGTATATATCTTAACATTTCTCCAATATACCCCCCTCCCCCTTTCCAGTGTGCATATGATGAACAATAATGGATCCTTCAGACTGTAGTAAGGCTTGGTAGTACTCGACCAGTCTACCTTACTACAGAATGAAGATACATCGTTAAACCTGATGCTAACTTGTATATATCTAACATTTCTCTAATGTACCCACCCCCACCCAGTGTGCATATGATGAACAATAATGGATCCTTCAGACTGTATGTGAGGTTTGGTAGTACTCGACCAGTCCACCTTACTACAGAATGAAGATACATCGTTAAACCTGATGCTATTTACTAGTATTGATAATTCTGACTGATGTCATGCAAACCAAACATTATGGACATTTACTGTCATTATACTCTGCTAGCACTATAGTGGAACCTCAATTAGACTCGTAATGATTCTGAAAGAAATTGGTCATATTTGACCTAAATAGTTTTCACCTATAGCCAGATGCATGGAAGAAAAAAATTGAAAAAGAATCTGACATATAAACCTTGTCCATGACCATCTGGTCTTAATTTTGTGGTTCTACTGTAGCCTTGGACCTTGTTCGCTTCAAACTTCATGAATTTACACCCATTGTTATTTCTTTTCAGGATAACCTACAAATTCTTCGAGATTTATCCTTGCTTCAAATACAGATGAGAGATTTGGAAGGTTATAAGGTACAAAGACTTAATGTATACTTGAATATTTATTTTGACGAGACTCATTTTGACCATTTCTAACAGGGGCCCTACAATATGGAAATCCTGCATTAGAAAGAATGATCTTTTTCTGCGGAAAATTAAAGTTATTTGGTGAAAAAATTCAAAGAATTGAAATTTCATCAGCTGAATTTTAACAATAGAGCCATGTTTGACATCAGCAAAGGGAGTCGACCCGATAAAAATATCTACGAATATCTAAGACAGGGATCTGAGTTTATGACTGGCCCTCATATACCCAACTCAACATTATGTCCAATATTTTAAACACGCCCAATGCAATCATTTAATTTGTACTGCACACTTCAAGACAATATAATATTAGGCGATTTGATAGAGGAATCCTATTGAGCAACTCACCAACACTCGTCCGTAGATATTCATAGTATAGATGTGAAAGATATTTTTATCGGGTCGACTCCCTTTGCTTATGACACTTGAAACAGACTTGAGACCCGTATTTAGAATTGGACATTATGCCTCAGTAGAACACCTGTTACAAATAGTTTTGCTAAGTCAAGTGCCTCCTAATGCCTATTAAAAATTCTGACTTGCTGAAACATCTTATATTATAATTTTATGATATAGAGGATATTTGTTGAATTTTTTTAACTAAGTGATCGCAGAAATCAGTATACCTACTAAAAAAATATGTTTTATTTGTAAGACTGCAGCAAGAGTGTCAGTAAGTAAGTTAATAAGTAAGTAAGTAATAGTGGATAGTGACGGGTTTTGGGAGGGTATTTCCTCCTTCTGACTCTTAGAGAATTCACAGGCCTGATTATGGCTCAGTAGGACCCCCTGTATTGATCATGGAAGTGTGGTTTGTTGGCATCAGAATGATACTACATGAACAAGGACATTGTCCTGAGTCCAGACTAGACCTGTAGTTATTGTATTGGAGAATTAGATAGATGCATAGAACAGATATTGTTCAGACTAGACAAGGCCGAACTTAAAATATTCTTTGTTTCCCCTTCCCGACCCTAGCAGATTTAGAATGGGTAGGTAGGTAGGTTAAAAAAAGTTGCAAGTATTTCAGAATGATAGTAATTGGTTAAGACAAACAAATTATGACATTCAGTAATAACTATAAGGTGAACACCATCAGTCTTAAATTTAAAATATGTACCAAATTTACTAGCAAGAAACCAACCCATATACCAAAAATAACTTTTTCATCCCCCACATTTCATAAAAATAATATTATTTCCATTTTGGCAATAAACTATTCAGGGTAGGTAGTGAAAGCGGAAACAATATTTTATTTTAGGCCCAAGGTTACCGTTACTGTATAAAAGTGTATTGGAGAACACCTTGGATGTCGGATGGATATTGGATAGTGTGTTCTGTGTTATCGATGTCTGAGACTGATTTATTATACATAATCCCCTGAGGATATCACATACATTATATATATTGGGCGTCACTGAAAAGTTACCACTTATATATACCTCTGTATTTTGTATACAGTATGACCTATTGGTACAAAAGTTTTATAGAGTGTGCATTTGAATATTGTTAAATAGGATAGCTGTGACGACACAGTAAGGTCAAAACATAGTTGTGTTTGGCTTTTTACACAGTGTAATGTGAATTTTAAAATATAGGAGTCAATAGGCTGGTAACTTTTCATTGACGCTGAGTATGTATAATAGCTGGTATATTTCTATTACAGGAAACTAGATATCAGTTACTTGCCTTACGACCTGGACAGCGGGCATCGTGGATTGGTTATGCTATGGCTTTCCATCTATTAAAGGAATATGATATGGCTTTAAAGATTATTGAAGCATTTAGGAATACACAAACAGTAAGCATCATTCTATTCTCATTTCTAAAATTGATTTGTGTTTTCTTTGAAAATCAATAAACCACCTTCTCAATATCCTAGTGGTTGAGTGTCTTGATTTGAGTGCGGGAGGTCTCGGGTTTGATCCCAGGCCGCGTCATACCAAAGGGAAACTGGCTTCTCTTCTCTCATACCCTCATGGGGATGGATAACATCAGGAATGAGGTGTCGAGAGTAATTAATATAAGTTGAAAAAACTTGTTTCATTTTAAAACTAGAGTAACACAATTGCTGATAATAGATAGGTTTGATGTTTCATATGTGTTAATTTCTTTCTTTCAGCCAAAAACAATGGATTATGAACATGGAGAGTTATTACTGTATCAAAACCTTGTATTGAGAGAATCAGGAAAGATGCAGGATGCCCTTGATCATCTGGAGAAATTTGAGAGTCAAATAGTTGACAGGTTAACAGTATCAGAAACTAGAGGTATGACTCTTTCTACTCTCTGTAATGTGTCTTAGAAACTATAACTATTATTTTATCTTATATTTATGTTCACCATGCATAGAGCATGCATAGGTGCTTGAGGTAGAAAACTCCATTTACTGTAAAATCATTAATTTTTGATGGTATCAAATTTAACAAATTTTGTTAAAATGATAAATTGGTGGTTTCTTTAATTCATGGATATCGTGAAAAATATCTTACACATTATTAAATTGATGAGTAAAGTAGGATAGGTGGAATACACGGAAAAGACCGGTCAGGTTTTGATTATTTATTTACCGACTTTTCGACCATACAATTGTCATTTATTGTGTGTTGATCATATTGTGTTGTAAGCTTATGTATTATTATTTATTTGCAGGTGAGATCTATCTACAGATGGGTAGATTTACAGAGGCAGCTGTTATATACACAGATCTGATCAACAGAAATCCAGAAAACTGGGATTATTTTACAGGACTGGAAAATGCAACTAAACCAGGTATATAGTCTCATCTTTGGCAACTAAACCCAGTATTTAGTCTCATCTTTGGCAACTAAACAAGGTATATAGTCTCATCTTTGGCAACTAAACCCAGTATTTAGTCTCATCTTTGGCAACTAAACCAGGTATTTAGTCTCGTCTTTGGCAACTAAACCCAGTATTTAGTCTCATCTTTGGCAACTAAACCAGGTATTTAGTCATGTCTTTGGCAACTAAACCCAGTATTTAGTCTCATCTTTGGCAACTAAACCAGGTATATAATCTTATCTTTGGCAACTAAACCCAGTATTTAGTCTCATCTTTGGCAACTAAACAAGGTATTTAGTCTCATCTTTGGCAACTAAACCCAGTATTTAGTCTCATCTTTGGCAACTAAACCAGGTATTTAGTCTCTCATCTTTGGTTCCTCTGAACATTCAAAAGATAAACAAATACTAGACTATTATGTGAGTTCAATATCTGACCATAAAAAGTTGAATAGTTTTTGACAGTCACCTAGGCAAGTTGAGCCTGACATGTGATGTAAGATTTGCAAGATAAGGAGTATGTGCTGTTTTACTTGCAGGCTTGATTGAATTGTTCGCTGTCACAAAATGTGAAGTGCCCTTGTTTTATAACTAGATGCGTTAGTGACCCCCTGCTATGTATACACAAACATGTCTGAACATACAATTTGGCCCCTGTTTCTGACTTGATTAGAAGATTATGGAATTGTTGCACACAACTTCATAGGTCAGACTCATTGATCCTCATAGGTCAACTTCCTGAGAATACAAAGTGCATTGGTTTACAGGATATGATTTGAATTGCCAAAATTGCCTTAAGCCTATGAGACTATTATAATAACAAAATAATGAGTTTGCAGACCTATTAGACTATTATAATAACAAAATAATGATTTTCCAGAAACTGAAGAAGCCCGATGGAAGCTATACACAGATGTTGAATCCAGGTTTCCACGAGCTTCTGCACCGAAGAGAATTCCACTTAACTTCACCACAGGTATGTCCAATAATATTATCCTTCGCTGGTATTTATAAAGCATCTTCATGGAAAACTTAAACATTTTGACTCTAAGTAAAAAATTATGACGTGCATATTTTCACAAATTGAAGAATAACCCATGTGTCCTTGGGTGATTACATAAAGACTATATAAGTAATTAATAATCTTCGTTGTATTATTTTGTATTATTAGTTTTCTGCTAAGATGCTTTATAAATACCCGCCCTGATCTTGATGTTAATTTGTGAATATATTACAAGGTTTTTGCACTGAATATGTCGGGTTTCAAATAGCAAATTGTGCATTTATCAGTAGATGCAAGATGTTCACAGGGATTTGTGTAAAAGTTTTAAAGGTTGCAGTTTGTTTAGTTTAAAAAATGTATACTGTTGGTTTGAATTTATTCTATTGGATATAAAGGCAATTCTCATCATTGATATGCATATAACATTTATACCTTGTTGTTAAATACAGATGTTTGAACTAGTGCATCCAGTCTTGAATCATGTATATGTATGGACAAATAATGATCAGTTATATAAACTACTGTCGTCTACTGTTTACTAATGAGTATTTATTTGGTTTACAGGTGATTTGTTCAGACGTCTAGTCGATAAATATTTACGGAATGGTTTCCACAAAGGTGTTCCTCCATTATTTATTACTCTAAAAACTGTCTATCAAGATAAATCTAAGGTAAAGTATAACATCTTGTCTTTAATTACTTAGTCTTTGTACTGTTTGACCGTCAATAGCCGTGGTTAATGCTCTGATTGCGGCAGGTCATACCCTTTCTGACATGAAAATTTGATAACAAAGTTAATTATCCTCCATATATAGAGAAGTTGCTGTTCCTTTGTGGAATGGTAAGTTTGTACTGGTTAGTAGTACTAATTAGGATGTAGTCCAGGAAAACTGATATGGTGACTCTTTTGCTGTATATAACTTAAAAAACTGTTCAGAAACTGCATTAAACCTGAAAAACATCCTCAATTTAATTAGTTATTTTCGTACTATTAGACTGTTTAAGTAGCTTGTATATTGCAATATTATTATCTGACAGCAACTTGATAGACATACCTTCAGAAAAACCTAGTCTCCAATCTCCAAAAATATCTCAATCTAAGCTATAATTATTGTCACATATCTTTACTTATTTTCTATGCAACTGTGGACCCAAAATTGGTATCAAAAGACAAAAATTATTCTTAGTTTATTACAGTAAAATCTCCTATTTGAGCCGAGACGTGTATTTGGGATTGACTGATTTGTATTGTCAATCAAAATTACAGGCCTAGACACTTAACTATTTTGGCCACTGGTCCGACAGGGCAAAAGCGCCCAATTTGTAAATAGGACAGTTACTGGTCCTCCAGAATTTTCACTGGTCCTTCTGGGTTTTCACTGGTCTCGCACCAGCAGACCAGTGTTAGTGTCGAGCCCTGAAAAATACAATACTCATTTGAAGTTGATTGACCATGATCACTTTGTGCTCTGTATATTATTATGCTCCCGAAAATGTTTCAGGGGATGATATAGTCGCCCCTTTGTTTTGTGCTTTTGTAAAATAGTCAAATTTAATCTGTTAGCTATATTTATCTTCTCTTGCAGATTGCAACTATTCAAGAAACATGTTTGGGGTATGTTGAAAGTCTGCGAGATAATGAGCTCTTTAATAAAGCAGGTAATAGTTGTATGATTGTATAAACCATCCATTAGTTCGAGATTTGTTTTTAAGTATTTTCATTGATACACAAAATTTTGACACAAACATTTCTTTCTTTGCTAAACTAATTTTGACACAAATATTTCTTTCTTTGTTAAACTGGAATCATTAAAAATCCCATCCATGCAATCAATTTTCAGTGTAACACATTTAAAAACAAAATTCTTTATCGCGACACAAAATCATCCATCTTAGTGGTTATGGCACAATTTTTCCCGCCTTTTGGACCTGCCACCATTCCTCAACACTTAAGAAACACTGACAATGTTTTATACTTTCAGATGAGAATTGTGAGAAGGAGCCACCCACAGCATTGTTATGGGTGTATTATTACCTAGCTCAACATTATGATTATATCGGAGATGCTCAGCAAGCCTTACATTATATAGATGCTGCTATACGGCATACACCTCTTCTTATAGAACTATATGTCCTCAAAGCAAAACTTTACAAGGTAAACGCAACAATTCATCATATAAATGCTGCCATACGGCATATATCTTATAGAACTATATGTCCTCATAGCAAAACTTTGCAAGGTAAACTCTCGTCTATTTGTCATTGCTACATACTGAATTGCCTATGTAAAGACTTGAATTCTGAATAATGATTGATTTCTTAAAATTTTGTCCATAATCTGCATAAAAGGGAAAGCCGATTTCTCTCTCATGCTCTTGTGACAATGGATTCCTTCCGGACTGTGATGCCAAGAGTGATCAAATAATATGAGTTGTTTCAAGATTGATCGAAAATAAAGTATTTAACCTCAACAATAATGAAAGTTTTCTGATTATAATGAAAATGGTATTATTATGATAAAAATCGCATGATTATAATGAAATCTTGTGACAAAAATGAAAATTTCAAGATTATAATGAAAATCTCAAGATTATAAAGAAAATCTCATGATTGTAATAAAAATCTCAAGATTATAAAGACAATCTCATGATTATAATGAAAATCTTGACCATAATGAAAATTTTAAGATTTTATTATAAAGACAATCTCATGATTATAATGAAGATGTTGAGATGATAATGAAAATTTCAAGATAAATAAAGAAAATCTCATGATTATAATGAAGATGTTGAGACGATAATGAAAATTTCAAGATTATAAAGAAATATAATGAGACGATAATGTAAATTTCAAGATTATAATGAAAATCTGATTATATGATGAAAATGTTGTGACTGTAACGTAAAGATGTTATGTTTTGCAGCATGCGGGTGATATAGAGGAAGCAGTGACATTGATAGATGAAGGTCAGTCATTAGATACAGCCGATCGTTACATCAATTCTAAATGTGCCAAGTATATGTTGAGAGCAAACATGATTCAAGAAGCTGCTCAAATGTGTTCAAAGTTTACTAGGGTGAGTATTCTTATATTACACATTTAATACTCTGCTTTGTGATAAAATACACACATTTATTTTGGTAAGAAAATTGACATCAATGTAAAAATAGTTTATTTTCCACCACATGTGGAGAGAATATGCTTGTTACTGGTGGAAGGGTAAGTTAGTTTACAGTACTGGCCAGAATACAGTCTAGGTTAGGTGAATTGGCCACAATATACTGTGGTATCAAAGTCTTTTAATGCTTACCTAATGTTCGCTTTATTGGCCATAGACTGCTTTCACAAGCTCTGTCGTATCTTATAATCTAGTAACTTCATGATATCTACTTGCATTCTTACTTATATTTGTTAGCACATTGGATTTTGACCCACTCGGGTACTCGTCCATACACTTGGGAAAAGTGGAGCATTGTGGGTTATTCTTGCTCAGAGAAATAAAGCAATGGCGCAGTTTCCCAGATTCCCAAAGCATTGCACTCTACCTCTAGATACCACTCCCTACATTTATATTTTGTCACTTGTAGTTAAATATTGTGTTATGTTTGTGTTTGCAGGAAGGTGTATCAGCGACCGACAATTTGAATGAAATGCAATGTATGTGGTTTCAAACAGAATGTGCGGCAGCCTATCAGAGACTGGGTAAATGGGGCGAAGCCCTCAAGAAGTGTCATGAAGTAGATAGGGTATGTTATAAACCTGGATGTTTCTATGAAAATATGAATTGAGTATAAAATGTTAAAAGAATGTTCTTTTTCTCGTTAAGTGTAATTTTAACATTTGATAAGTATATTGAATTTGTCCAGATGTATTTTAAATGTTCTTTGCATTATATTTGTGTATTATAAGTGAAGGGAGACATATTGATTTTGAACTGGAAGGATGTCATGAATTTTGTTCGCGCCCATTCTCCTTAGCCACTGGTTGGATTTTCGACACATGAATAGTTGATTCCAAACCTAGTTGTGCATATTGTCATGAATTTTACGTTGGATGAATTTTTCCTAAAAACCTATGTTTTTGTGTGAAAAACCCTCCTAGTTCTGATTACGTTAAGTCATATTGAATGTGTTATTTTCAGCATTTTACCGAGATTATAGAAGATCAGTTTGACTTCCATACATACTGCATGAGAAAGATGACTTTACGGGCGTATGTTGGTCTGTTAAGGTTAGAAGATGTGTTACGGCGACACCCATTCTACTATAAAGCTGCTAAAATTGCAATAGAGGTAAATATAGATTGTTCTTTTACTATTTTGTTCAGGACTTTTTCTGTTGATTTTGG
The DNA here is from genome assembly GCA_947247005.1 of Spisula solida. NCBI lineage: Eukaryota > Metazoa > Mollusca > Bivalvia > Venerida > Mactridae > Spisula > Spisula solida. The sequence goes on from OX365950.1 coordinate 51,094,024, forward strand.
GAAGGGGCCTTGGCCTCTAAATTTTGGGAAAAAATATCGATGTATTTCCTGTAGTGGGAAACAAAAAAGTAGGTATAACTTTGGAATACTGCATGATTTTAAAGAAATTTTAAATTGGGAAGGGGCCTTTTATAGGCCTCTGTTATATAAGGAGAAAACCCACTATTGTTGCAAGACAGTTGAGTCCTTCATCAAGAAAATCTTGTTGAGAACTGTACAGCTGCTAACAAGTGTAAAGTCACAATTATAATTCACTCATTTTTCATCTGTCACACTCGACTAATTTCATTTTGTTGAAATATGAATTGAAGTGCTTGCCAGTTTTAATATTCCAAAATTTTAAAAAGAAAACCTAGTCAAATAGAAATCTAACCAAAAAATAAATATGAAAAAAATTCTTGAAACTAAAAACTAATATCCCACAATTGATGACCACACATTCAGGGGTCCTACAATTCCAGAATAATCTAGAAATCCATATTTGCTGCAGAATTGCAGGTGGTCCTTACTACTTTTTAGCTCACCTGTCACAAAGTGACAAGGTGAGCTTTTGTGATCGCTCTTCGTCCGTCCGTTCACAATTGCTTGTGAACACACTATAGGTCACAAATTTAGCCTGATCAATATGAAACTTAATCACAATGATCATCTTCATACAATCTAGGTCAAGTTCGATATTGGGTCATCTGGGGTCAAAAACTAGGTCACTAGGCCAAATCAAAGGAAAATCTTGTGAACACATTAGAGGTCACAATTTGAGCCTAATCTTTATGAAACTTGATCACAATGATCATCTCTATAAAATCTAGGTCAAGTTCGATATTGGGTCATCTGGGGTTAAAAACTAGGTCACAAGGTCAAATCATTGAAAAAGCTTGTGAACACACTAGAGGTCGCAATTTGAGCCTAATCTTTATGAAACTTAATCACAATGATCATCACAACAAAATTTAGGTCAAGTTCGATATTGGGTCATCCGGGGTCAAAAACTAGGTCACAAGGTCAAATCATAGAAAAACCTTGTGTAGACACTAGATTTCACAATTTTGACTTAATATCTATGAAACTTGGTCACAATGATCATCTCAACAAAATCTAGGTCAAGTTCGAAATTGGGTCATCCGGGTCAAAAACTAGGTCACAAGGTCAAATCATAGAAAAACCTTGTGTAGACACTAGAGGTCACAATTTTGACTTAATCTCTATGAAACTTGGTCACAATGATCATCTCAACAAAATCTAGGTCAAGTTCAATATTGGGTCATCTGGGGTCAAAAACTAGGTCACAAGGTCAAATCATAGAAAAACCTTGTGTAGTCACTAGAGGTCACAATTTTGACCTAATCTTTATGAAACTTGGTCACAATGATCATCACAACAAAATCTAGGTCAAGTTTGATATTGGGTCATCTTGGGTCAAAAACTAGGTCACAAGGTCAAATCATAGAAAAACCTTGTGTAGACACTAGAGGTCACAATTTTGACTTAATCTTTATGAAACTTGGTCACAATGATGTCATGTACATCTTGGTCATGTACTGCTATAACAGGTGAGCGACCTAGGGCCCTTTGGGCCCTCTTGTTAAACAAATTTCACCATATCATGCTTCTATATTCTTACTGTATTTTGTAAACTTTTGTTTTACTATGAACAATTATTGTGATTTCATTAAAAAATCCTTGTTTGAAAAAAAAATCTAGGCATGCTCAGTGGTCAATTGGACCAGCTGTCTTCCATGAGTTAATGGTCCTCCATAAAAACCACTGGTCTTGGACCACAGGACTAGTGTTAAGTGCTAAATACAAACATAACTTTACAACTATTCATGTATGATTTCAGATATATCTACATTTACATGATCATCCATTATCTGACAGTGATACAGACAAACTTTTAGATGCAGGTAATTATTAAGATACTCTATATTATTACTAACTTGATAGCCTTGTGGTAGATTGTCTGCTGTATCATTTCTAGCTTGATAGCCTTGTGGTAGATGGTCTGCTTCAAGTGTGAGAGGCCTCTGGTTTGATCAGCACTTGTGGTAGATGGTCTGCTTCAAGTGTGAGAGGCCTCTGGTTTGATCAGCACTTGTGGTAGATGGTCTGCTTCAAGTGTGAGAGAGACCTCTGGTTTGATCGGCACTTGTGGTAGATGGTCTGCTTCAAGTGTGAGAGGCCTCTGGTTTGATCGGCACTTGTGGTAGATGGTCTGCTTCAAGTGTGAGAGGCGTCTGGTTTGATCAGCACTTGTGGTAGATGGTCTGCTTCAAGTGTGAGAGGCCTCTGGTTTGATCGGCATTTGTGGTAGATTGTCTGCTTCAAGTGTGAGAGGCGTCTGGTTTGATCGGCACTTGTGGTAGATTGTCTGATTCAAGTATGAGAGGCCTCTGGTATGATCAGCACTTGAGGTAGATTGTCTGATTCAAGTATGAGAGGCCTCTGGTTTGATCAGCACTTGTGGTAGATTGTCTGATTCAAGTATGAGAGGCCTCTGGTTTGATCAGCACTTGTGGTAGATTGTCTGATTCAAGTATGAGAGGCGTCTGGTTTGATCGGCACTTGTGGTAGATGGTCTGCTTCAAGTGTGAGAGGCCTCTGGTTTGATCGGCACTTGTGGTAGATTGTCTGATTCAAGTATGAGAGGCGTCTGGTTTGATCGGCACTTGTGGTAGATGGTCTGATTCAAGTGTGAGAGGCCTCTGGTTTGATCAGCACTTGTGGTAGATTGTCTGATTCAAGTGTGAGAGGCCTCTGGTTTGATCAGCATTTGTGGTAGATGGTCTGCTTCAAGTGTGAGAGGCCTCTGGTATGATCGGCACTTGTGGTAGATGGTCTGCTTTAAGTGTGAGAGGCCTCTGGTTTGATCGGCACAGTTCCAAATAATTGCTGGTTTGCCCAGTGTCAGGATAATGTAACACTCAGGATACATGAAATCTGAGTTCTGTCTGAGCGTTACATCAGTTTTCAGTTCCACCAGAGCCATATGAAAACAGAACAATTCTCTGACGGAAGTGAGAAGCAGTGTATCAGGATTTATACCATGCTCTCCATATGACTGAAATACTGTTGACCTGCGAGACATAAAAATATTTAAATTAACATTATTGTTTCATATCATAGTAAAGCATCTTGTTTACTATGTATAAAATTTGTGTTGTTTAATGGCGATTGCCTAAAGGTGACACACACAAGGTACTGAAAAAATGCTCTATATTTCTTTTTACTTGGAAACATTTTGTGCATGAATTTTGATTCATTCTGTCCTAGATTGAAACTGTAAAATTTTAGTCTTGATAGAGCTGTATGTTCTTGAAAATGTTGTACATGTGAGATAAGTATATAACATAATTAGAATTGAGCAGATAGATCTTTGGCCGTCACTGGCTTAATTAAAATGGTGGAACGATTAACCTAGCTACCTGAAAGACATTCAGATCAAAATTGAAAACATATTTGTATAGTTGGTTTCTGGAATCCTAGTGCGTAATGTAATTCTGAAGTGCAATAGAAAATGTTACACTAATTTTTGCGCTATATAAATGACATGTATTTGTATAATAACTTTACAGACAATCTGACACCAAGTGAGCTGAAGAAGTTGAAAAACAAACAAAGAAAACAGCAGAAAAAAATGGAAAAAGAGAAAGAAAAACAGAAAGAAATGGAGAAGAAAGATCATAACACCAAGAAACAACAAGATCAAGACCAAGATGGACCCAAGGAAGAGGAACTGGTTCCCGATAAACTTGCCAAGGTATGATATTCGGCCCCATTCCCTTCCTCAATGAATGTACATTATTCCCCTATTTTCTGATAGCTTGAAATGTTGCTCAAGAGCGTTAACAGAAAATAATTGGTTTATATTAAAGAAACCATAAACTCCCTAAATGCTGTATTGACTTGTTCAATACCATGCTTGTGTTTAGTAATTCCATATAATTGTTATTGTAATATCCAGAGTTGCATATATTATCAGATAAATAGCAATTCTATCGAGTGCTTAAAATAGTTGAACATTTTCCATTCATTATTTACCGATATTCATTTCTATATTGCAGGTGGACAACCCAATAGAACAAGCTATCCGATTTTTGAAACCTTTGCAATTACTAGCTCCAGAAAGAATACGGACCCATGTATGTGCTTATGAAATATACTCTAGAAAAGGTAAATAGGTTTTGATGTTTGTGAAATTGTTAGTAAGTCTAGGTGTTTCAATTATCAAGTACCTTCCTAATGAAATTTATTGTATTAATCTGTAAAGAAAATCAAATCTTACACTTGGTTACATTAGTTTATGACTTCTCCCCCTCGATCCTTTTGGTTCAGCGACCACTTCGTGTGTGAGAGGTCTCGAGTTAAATCCTAGACAGTGATAACCTGATGTAAAATTGGTACCGTTAAATCTCCCTGGTTTGACGATCAGCATAGTTAGATCCCGAGACCTGCTAGTCCACCAGGCCCTGATCTCCCGAAGCATCTCAAGTAGAAATCTCGGCTCAAATTGAGATTTTGCTCCAATCAAGAGTCTAAATTTTAGATACATCAGACGTTGGTGATCTTGACATTTTACTGTGATAAACTCAGAATAAAGTGTCTGCTTTTTATGCCAGTTTTTGGTCCAACCTGTCATAGAAATTACTTCAAACATGAATGTGGTCTTTAAGATGAGATTTAGCTGAAATTGAAATCCTTTCGGCAGATTGGGGCCAGGTTTATTCCTTTGGGAGATTGGGGCCAGGTGTAATCCTTTGGGAGATCGGGGCCAGGTGTCGGGATAATATCACTGGATTGTCTCCATATGACAGATATACTTATGACCAGTGAGACTTGAAAAAATTGTGCTTATGTGTTTGTTGCTTCCTGTATATATTATTGGTGTTGTTAATTTCAGACAAGTTACTCCTAATGTTACAGTCATTGAAGCGTGGATGTCAAGTAGAACGAGATAATCCACAGTTGCACATCTATTTACTCAGGTTTCTTAGATTAGGTAAGTCATGTACTCATTACTATTGTATTTTGCAAGTAAGGACTGAGTAACGTTAACCAGATTTTCCAATGTAAAAAACTGGTTATTAGATTGCCGGATGGGTGTGTGTCCACAATTTGTTTCTGTTGGATAACTTCAGTTAGGAATGAAATAAAATGATGAAACTTGCTGGGTAGGTAGCTTATTTGAAAGTGGGGCCAGTGGTGTCAAGGTCATCATTTATAAATATAGAAAGGCCATTTCAATTATTCTTGGCTTACATGAAAATCTGGTTTTCAAGGAATTTCCATGTCTTGTTTGTCAATCCTTTAGCATATAACAGTAGAGTACTAGTTGATGATTATTTGAATTATACGATGTTGAGAAATTGTGTAAAATGGAATAAACTGGGTTGTTTCATGCAAATTAAGTCTTGACATAATGGTAAAATTCAGTAAACCAGCTTTATAATGCTGTGTTTGTTGAACTTTTTAAGACACATTTGCAGATGTCATTCTTGGCAGTTCCTGATTAAATGATTACAAGGGAGAGTACTCGTGTGAACAGCTTGCCAATTTTCACTGATTGGCATGGGTCACCTCCCTTGCAACACTTCAGTTCTACTACAGTGAAAATGTTCCAACCATTTTGTTTTGCTTATATTCCAATGATAGTATTAGAAGCAGTTGAAATTGAAAAAATCCGGATTTATTATTCCTGAAAGAGCAATGACTTCTGACCAAGATAAAAGTTATTTGATGAAAATATCTCAAGAAATGGCAAAGTTATAGTAAATTTAATCTGCTCTGAAGCATGTTCTTTAATACATACTGAGTTTATTAAAGAAACAATGTCATTTAAGGCATCTTGTTTACTTCAAATAGTCAGCCGCATACGATTTTTCCTGATTTTGAATTTGGACCTGTTGACACCCCTGTTTATAAAAAAGCAAACATTGTACCCAACAAATATCATTAACCATATTTCAGAACAAATAAAATTCTAGGAGAAATTTAAAAATAGTCCAGTTGGAATATTTGCTCACTATATTATTATAGCACAGAGAATTTGACACGACCCTGACCTTTATGCATGAATATATTACAGGGTTCTTGCGTTGAATATATAAATTTCCACAACCAAATCGTGCAACATTGGTCCTTTAGATTGTGTTGGTATTACACCTCGAGCGTCTTCGTAATTCTCCCCGCTTATGAAAACACACAACCGGGGATTTAAATATAGGCAATAAATCAGCTGTGAAATTATGTTAATAGAAGTTTGAGAGTCGTTTCAAATTCTCTGGACTATACATGTAACAAATTTGCGTTGTTCGTTTCAGTGAAGCAGTGTAAGTCAGCTGGCACCCTTCCAGAGTCTGTGATCAAGGTATTAGACATTGAAATGGAGAAATTGTATGCTAACAAGGATGCTACATCGCTCAATGAAGAGTTCCTCAATAGAAACCAAAATTCAGTATTACACAGAGCAGCGGGTATGTCCAGTTTACCAGATATGTTATAATCTTTTAATTTCTTGTTAATCATTTCAAGGGATTGTTTTCAACTTTGAGGATTTTGCCCTAACTCCGTAATTTGTGTGTGAAATATCGGTAAGTCAGTGAGGTGGGAAAGTGATTTTGTAGAGGTTGGTTTTCATTTCTGGGGAAAATGTATGAATTTTAAATGATATTTTTTCGGGGAAAATTTTGTCCCCTTCTATATGAGAGGATAAGTCTGGATTTTATATGACATGAATTTTAGATGTTGTGTAATCCATGGGTGGTGGAATAGGTAACCACTTTCTCCTGTCTGACTACTTCACAGGGGGCCTAGAATTCCGGAATAATCCGGAAATTCGGATTTGCTGCCCTCAAAAGAATGAACTTTCTGCATTAAATGAAAGTTATTAGCCCTGCGCCGTTGACGTTACGTTTCTTTTTCTGCATGCTACTGGAACCAGCTTCTTAAACAGTTAAAATAACAAAGTGGTAATTTCACTGTTATTTTCACTGAAAATCTCCATAATCCATTGAAAATAAATAATAGTATAAATTATGTATTACAGCTGCTCGTATGATGTTTGAACTGAATTCGGATCCAACTTCGCAAGCCAAGGCATTGCATCTTGCTACAGCTGTAAACAGTGAACTCACTGGTGTCTCACCAAAGGTAAACTTTCTATCTACACATTGGGCAACTTTGGATGGAACGCAAGTTCGATCTAGGTGGACTCTGGTTTCATTTGAATGCACTTGGTTTCTACACAATTTGTGCCTTTTTCACTAAAGAGTCGAACTCCAGTAACACCAACTCCTGGCAGATTTTACTGATTCCCTGTTTCTGTACGATACGCAAAAATAGCGGGTCGAAAGCTGTTTTAGATATTACCAGAATCAAGCTTTTGATTGGTTGATAAATTCAGAGACCTGTATTGATCAATCATGTAATAGCATACCCTACCCTAGAGTTTCCATCTGAACTCGCCCATTGTAACTCATTGTTGACCTCCTCCTGTTTGATGATAGAGGAGTATATTGCATTGTGCAGGTCGTAGGTCAACTGGAAACTATAACTGAAAATCAGTTTGGCATAGAAAAACATAGATCCTGTATAGATTTTGAGGCCAGTACGTCTTTCGTGACTCTCAAACAGTTATCTGACTGTCATGGAGTGACTATACATGGTTTACTGTTTTAGATGAACTGGTTGGAAACTCAGAGGTAATCTCACATGTATCAGTACTATACAACGGGCACAGTAAAAAAACAAGGCGTCTATTTGGAAAGAGCTAGGGCATTACACCAGAATGCTTGTATCACACAACATTTCTGTCTCTGACAGCCAGAAATCCGTTTATCACAATATTTTTCTTGACTTCATGGGAGGTAATAAAAGTCAAGAAAAATATTGTGATATAGTGATTTCTTTGTTACCTCCCTTGAATAGTCTGAAACATATTGTGATACATTGATTTTGTTTATTTCAGAATTGCCGTGATGTGTTAGAGTTTATGTGTCGTGGGGACTTCGGCAAGTGTGAGGCGGAAGCTTTGTCATATCAGGAAAAATGCCATAAACTGTTTCCCCATGTCCCCTCCTTTCATATTCCCAATTCTAAATCTGAACAAATTGTAACCAATGGCAACATGTCGTCATAACAACACAAAGCTTCTCTAGTAATTTACTGAAATATATAATGTAGTTTTATCTGTTAAGAACAAACCTTAAAACTGTCCAGTGTATACTTGACTTGCACCATAATCTTCATCAACGACGGAAATGGCTGAGACGGGGGTTTAGATGTATTCAAAGTTCTCACAGGCAAGATGATCCAGGCCTCGACAGATATTTTTAAAAGATATTGTCCTGCAATAAAGACAAAGAAGAAGACCCAAAAATCTTACTCATCCTGCTATATAAATAAAACCGGGAAAAAATTTCAGGACGAGCAAACAAGTAGATTTATCGAGGCAGACGAGTAGATTTATCGAGGCAGACAAGTAGATTTATCAAGGCAGACAAGTAGATTAATCGAGGCCTGTTTACTGATGTGAGCTATTCAAGTTGTGAACAGTCTTGGAAAGTGGATATGGAAATAGATTGTTGACTTCTATTGAAGTTGCTATAGAAACAGGACAAGCAAAACTGGTGCATTGTATATTCAACATTACAGGGGTCCTACAATTCTGGAATAATCCAGATTTGCGGCATTATAAAGACGGGTCTTTTCTGCACAAAAGAAAAGTTATTTGATGAAAACATTGAGAGAATTGACAAAGTTATGGTCATTTGAAGTTATAAAAAGCTGAATTTAACAATAGAACAATGTTTGAAACTGTTTTGGTGTAGAGATGTGTGCAAATGGCACTCTAAACAGACTTGTGTCTAATTTTTCAGGATTTGGCATTATGCCTCTGTAGGACCCTCGACTTTACTGTAAGATAGTGTAAAATGATTCCACCACCGCCCATTCTGTGCATGTTGGAGTGAATGATTTGTGTGATTGTTATAATGCTTGAATGATGTTACTGCGGTGGTCAAACAAAGTACAGAAGATACCATAATCTAACTGTGGAATTACGCTAATAGTACATATAGTAAAGAGGTCGGAGTATCATGTAGATACGAAACGTTTTTGCTTCTTAGTCCCAGAAATAAGACCAGAAAAATACAAATATACCTGGTGACCATTTCTGCTCTAAAATCAAAACTTTGGTTGTTTTCGTTAGCAAATGTCCATATGATTTCACAATAATTTATGTGGCCTTATTTGCAGAACTTATTTTAGCTTGCGTCTGATGCAGTTATACTAAGTATGAACTGAGTTAACCAGTCGCAGACTGCTTCATACAGACTCAACAAAACATTACCTTGTTTTATTTATTGTAAAAGTTTCATGTTATTAAAGGCACATTGTCTCTCCCAAAACTTTTTTCTCGATCATCCAGTAAATAAGACTAAATACAAAGAATTGTGATGTTTTTTAGAAACGACCAATAATTAACGACAGAATGTTAGCTATGTCTGTCAATATAGTCTGCCAAAAATCTAATTCAGTAAAATGTATGGATGACAAATACTAATTTTGCAAGAGTTGCTCCCCTTAGACTTTAAATTATGCATTTATTGTTTACATTTTGTTTACAAATCAACTGGAGGCTTTGTTACGTTTTCTTCCATTTTATGGTGTTTTTCACTTTTGGAACTCAACTAAAGTGCTCAAAATGCATCATTCTGCAGATAAGTTGCCAAATTATTGCTTTTTGGAAATAACTGTTTAAGGCATAATGAGACTTTAAACACAATGACTTTACAGTACATGTGCTAAAAACAGACTTATTTAACAAACACCAACTATAACACCACATGAGTATTTCACCCGTTATTTATTGCTATAAACTACTAAATAACCAATTAAATCCCATCTGAAGGTGTAAACTACTGTATCCATTCTTTGTGAAACGTTTTATTTTCTGGGTTCTTAACATTGTCAATGATTTTGAGTGTATAATATCCAGCCAGACAGAAAGCCCTGTAGTGAATTCAAAAACCCATTTATGTAGACTAACAAAATCCTAGTGTTACAAAATGCTAGAAATAGATTTTGTGATCTTACTGTAAAATATAAGATGAATGTTTTGTCTGGCACAACTCAAAATGGCACCAGTGTTTTTGACTGATATAAAGGTACATAATTGGCATATAAAACCAAATCACTGTACAACTTATTGGGATAACCGGAAGTTGACACGGTTATACACTGAGTACATGTATTAAGTACATGTTTACCAAAGTGTACACTGTGCTTTTAAATACTGGTCGAATATTGATAAGAAATTTAATGTTTTTAGTTGATTTTGTTCCTTGAAGATTCATTATAGTACCAGGGTCCTGTTTCATAGAAGACATATCTTAGCCAAGATCAGACTTTTCCAAAGATGAAGTGAACTCATGCTCGAATGTAAACTTAAGATAAAATAGTTATTTGTGATAATTCCGGTTGACATTACTTCTTAAATTTGTTAGCAGTCTTAGTTTGCTCAAAATAACAGGAAAAAGTCGAATGTTTGCCAAGATAAGTCTATGAAACAGGCCCCAGTCAAATCTTTGTCAAGATATGTCTATGAAGCAGTCCCCAGTCAAATCTTTGTCAAGATATGTCTATGAAGCAGTCCCCAGTATTTTACCCCTTACAATATCAGTAGAAGATCAATAATGAATGAATTCCTCAAATGTGGAATCTGTTTCTATGATGTCTATGCAAACTAGTTTTCTTGTGTTGAAATCATGTTTTATGTCTTGTTTGTTTTGATGTCTTATGAAAAATCTTCAACCTTCCTGTATTGTAATTCCTGTTTGATGGATGTATGTTTCCTATTAGAAAATTTACTATACTTTAAAATCACGTTGCAAGGTATTGATTGTCTCGCAGTCTGTTTTATTAAGGGTAGCATATGTTATAGGGTACTTATACTATCACATGGCTGCATACATTCGACAACACCAATATACACAATACCATGAGTTGCTCGCACGACTGTCGTAACAGTTTATTATTTACCGGTAAGAACAATTACTGCAGTCTTGCAGGCAACCATCAATACTATATAGCTCACCGTCGGCTTAATTTATAAACCTTATAACTCTAGCGTCGTAAAATGTACTACGAAACAAACATAAAACTGTCAGGGGTGTCAACATTCTTGATTAATCCGGAATTCGTGAAACATGAAAGAGCTATGATTTTTGACCAAAATAAAAGTTATTTGATGAAAATATCTCCAGAAATGGCAAAGTTATGGCCAATTTAATCTGCCCTGAAGGATTTTATTCAATACAGAGTTAAATATGGAAACAATGTGGTTAAAGGCCTCTTGTTTGGCAAAATAGGTCAGCAGCATATGATTTTCTGGATTTTTATTTGTCTCTGTTGATACCCCTGAACTGTTGATATTTATCATTTCTGAATATTTACTATCATGCCAACATTACTTGTTGTGTTGTATGTTGGGCTGTTTACATGGGCCTGTGTCATGGTCTTTGATGTCAAGGCCATTTAATCCAAATATAACCAGGTTTTGTTTTGTATTTGCTATTTGATTGCCCTGGACTAAAACTTACCAATTTATGTGCTTACATTTTTAGCTCACCTGTCACAAAGTGACAGAGTGAGCTTTTGTGATCACTCTTCGTCCGTCGTCCGTCCGTCGTCCGTCCGTCGTCCGTCCGTCAACAATTGGCTTGTGTAGACACTAGAGGTCACAATTTTAGCCTAATCTTTATGAAACTTGGTCACTATGATCATCTCAACAAAATCTAGGCCAAGTTCGATATTGGGTCATCCGGGGTCAAAAACTAGGTCACTAGGTCAAATCATAGAAAAACCTTGTGTAGTCACTAGAGGTCACAATTTTGACTTAATCTTTATGAAACTTGGTCACAATGATCATCTCGACAAAATCTAGGTCAAGTTCGATATTGGGTCATCCGGGGTCAAAAACTAGGTCACAAGGTCAAATCATAGAAAAACCTTGTGTAGTCACTAGAGGTCACAATTTTGACATAATCTTTATGAAACTTGGTCACAATGATCATCTCGACAAAATCTAGGTCAAGTTCGATATTGGGTCATCCGGGGTTAAAAACTAGGTCACAAGGTCAAATCATAGAAAAACCTTGTGTAGTCACTAGAGGTCACATTTTTGGTCTAATCTTTATGAAACTTGGTCACAATGATCATCTCAACAAAATCTAGGCCAAGTTTGATATGGGGTCATCTGGGGTCAAAAACTAGGTCACTAGGTCAAATCATAGAAAAACCTTGTGTAGTCACTAGAGGTCACAATTTTGACTCAATCTTTATGAAACTTGGTCACAATGGTCATCTCAACAAAATCTAGGTCAAGTTTGATATTGGGTCATCTGGGGTCAAAAACTAGGTCACAATGTCAAATAATAGAAAAACTTTGTGTAGTCACTAGAGGTCACAATATTGGCCTAATCTGTATGAAACTTTGTCACAATGATCATCTTAACAATATCTAGGTCAAGTTTGATATTGGGTCATCTTGGGTCAAAAAACTAGGTCACATGGTTAAATCATAGAAAAACCTTGTGTAGTCACTAGAGGTCACAATGTCGACCTTATCTTTATGAAACTTGGTCACAATGATCATCTCAACAAAATCTAGGCCAAGTTTGATATTGGTTTATCTGGGGTCAAAAACTAGGTCATTATGTCAATCATATAAAAACCTTGTGTAGTCACTAGAGGTCAAAATATTGGCCTTATCTGTATGAAACTTGGTCACAATGATCATCTCTACAAAATCTAGGTCAAGTTCGACAGGTGAGCGACCTAGGGCCCTTTGGGCCCTCTTGTTTACCATCCATGTTCAGTTATTCACAGTCTATGTTGAGTGTTATTTTCTGAAATAAATGTTATAATCTTATTATTTATGTTAATTTTAGTGAATGAAATTTAATCAGTGCTTTATTTGTGTAGATGACGTGATGTCCATAAAATCAGAATTCTGCTTTTAGCAATATACTCGCATCCGAATTTGAATTCTGTTAAATGGGTTAACAGATATATTGGGCGATGATTTGCAGCTATTCATAAAGTTGACTGGTAAATTATCTCATTCTTATAATGCTAAAAAAGTCTGAATGATCGCTCCCTGGCATTCAGAATGGTTGTCTACAGTAAAAGGGTTCTGGTCAGGCCCCGATCTCCCGAAGCATCTTTATCTGAGCTAAAACTCATCTCAAATATTCTCATAATCTGTCTTTTCGATAATTTCCAATTTCCATGTGCGGCTGGACTCCAAATTAGCATCACCATACATGAACATTATTCTGTGTTTATTATGTACAGTAATAGTCTAAAGAGCTTGAACTTCAGATTTATCTTCAATTCAGACTAAGATTTGAGCAAAATCTCAATTCGAGCTGAAAGTTTTACTTGAGATGCTTTTGGAGATGGGGGCCAGATGTCTGGGAGAGTTAGTTAGTTGTATACCTGTATTATGTGAGGTTTTAAATGTTTCTGTTATGGTATGAATTATTTAATGAGTTTTAGTTGTTCGATGATTCATTTTGTAGTACCTGTGATTTTCAAACCATGATTATGCCAATAAATCAAATGTTATTAATGTTTGCAAATGTGTTTTTAACTCACCTGTGCTCAAGGTGAGCTTTTTAGGATCGTTGAATGTCTGTCCGTTGTTTGCAATTCGTTCTTTATTAACCTAATTTATATGATCTTTTTTAAACGGGTACATAATGTTTGTCTCAATGCCATTATGTCGTCTGGGGTCAGTAACTAAGTCACTAGGTCAAACCAGAGAAAAACCTTGTTGCGTCAAGGGGACGATTTAGGGTCACAACAAATATTTGGTAGGCAAAGCATAATTAGATCACCATCATTTGTATCATAGGACATTTCATGAAAGAGATCTACTGTTAATTATGCCCCCCATCTTTGATGAGGGGGAATATTGCTTTGCACATGTCTGTCTGTCGGTCGGTTGTATAAAATGGTTTCCGTTCAATAACTCAAGAAGGCTTTGACCTAGGATCTTCAAACTTTACATGGAGATTGGTCAGCAACAGTAGATGACCCCTAGTGGTTTTGAGGTCAAAGGTCAAGGTCACTGCGACCATCACCATTTCTGACTATTGGGCTGCCGTGGGGGCATACAAGCTTTACAAACATCTCTTGTTGCATTTACGTTACTTGTATTATATCTGTATAGAATGAGTAAGATATTAACTGGTATTGTAATACACTTGTGTGTTACAACCTAGGGTTGGTATACAAAATGTAAGTATGTGAATATGTTCAGCTTCATTTATACCATCACAACTCAATGTTACTGTATAGATATACAAATCTCACCACTCCATGGTACTGTTTTATCAAAGCACTTACGGAAATTTTTAAACTTACCATCAAACTTAAATTCTATATAATTTGTTTACAAATTTATTCATTAAGTGTAATTAGAGCTGCAATACTTAAAATAATTCAGTTAATAAACTCCTACAAACCATATCTGTCAGTTGTTGCAGACTAATAAAGAATTTAAATTTCGGCGTAACTTTAAGATTTTCGTAAGTGCTTTGATAGAACAGTACCCATGTGTATATTACTGCATAGCCAGCTGTTTATATCATTCTTGCTTTCATTCTGTCAATCATAGTCAACTTTTGATCATAGCTGTTGAACTACAAATTACTATACTGGCCATATTTACTGCTATTCGAAATAGGTCCCGCTTTTTTACAAATGCGGGGTTAAAAAGTCTTTAGCAGGTATGATTGATTGCAACCAAGTCACGACTGTGGTTAGTGCATTGGATTTGTAACCTGGCATACTAGGTTACATTTCCGGTCGCTGCAGGTCTTCCATGAAAATTTGACATTATTGTCGATTTTCCTCCGTATGTGGAGAAGTTGCTTGTTTCGTCTTTCGCACATATATAAATAATAATATAATACTTACAGAGCCTGACATATGTATGTTACCTGGTCCTTCTTTTCTATTTATCTTCAATAATTCTGTGGTTCTCAGACGATTTGATAAATCATTTACTTTTGATGCTAGTTTCTATTGAGTGGGTATGCTTAAAATAAATGAACGGTGCTGTATGTTTATTTTAGAAGATGAACCTACCTATATGCTCACAGGAATTTAGTTGCTTTTTGTTTACATCCTTCAAAATATTTGTAAGTATTGCAAATAATGGTTTATAATTTGTTTGAATACCTTTTGTGTATATTTGTACCAAGTTTTCTAATGCCCCTTCCCCCATTTTCTCGTCGTAGAATACCCTGTTTGTTTGTAGAAAAATCATGATTTTACAAAAATACTATTTATTGTTTTGATAAGAAAACATGAATAAAGTCATTGAAATTTTACTATTTCTTTTATTATTTTACATTATGCACGTGTGTTGATTTTTTTTGCTCACCTGTCACAAAGTGAGTGAGCTTTTGTGATCACTCGTCGTCCGTCCGTCCACAATTTACTTGTGTAGACACTAGAGGTCACAGTTTTAGCCTAATCATTATGAAACTTGGTCACAATGATCATCTCAACAAAATCTAGGCCAAGTTTGATATCGGGTCATCCGGGGTCAAAAACTAGGTCACAAGGTCAAATCATAGAAAAACTTTGTGTACTTACTAGAGGTCACAATTTTGACCTGATCTTAATGAAACTTCGTCACAATGATCATCTCAACAAAATCTATGTCAAGTTCGATATTAGGTCATCCGGGGTCAAAAACTAGGTCATAAAGTCGAAATATAGAAAAACCTTGTGTAGTCACCAGAGGTCACAATTTTGGCCTTTCTGAAACTTGGTCACAATGATCATCTCAACAAAAGCTAAGTCAAGTTCGATATTGGGTCATCCTGGGTCAAAAACTAGGTCACATCGTCAAATCATAGAAAAACTTTGTGTAGTCACTAGAGGTCACAATTTTGATCTAATCTTTATGAAACTTAGTCACAATGATCATGTCAACAAAATCTAGGTCAAGTTCGATATTTGGTCAAAAACTAGGTCATTAGGTCAAATAATGGATAAAACGTGGCGTAAACTTCAATATGCCATTGGGTTTAAGTGATGTCAAGTGCAAGGTCGCTTTATAAGTCAATATGAAAACCTTGTACTTGCAATAGAGGCTACCATTAAGGGGTCTGCATGAACTACTAGGACAGGTGAGCGACCTATGGCCCTTTGGGCCCTCTTGTTCATTAAAGTTCTTATGCAAAATTTCAGTCAAGCAATACGACTTCAATATAAGAATTCTAATGGTATCGGTACGAAACTTGTGATACACAATATCAATGTATAGAACATGTAGACTTTACGCCGTCTACGGATGTCTAGATGGTTGAGACACACAGTTTGACATTCTACCAATTCACCAGTGCTATTGGCCACTACAAGACCACCGAAAACAGAATTAAACTTCTGTAAGCACATTCTGAGAAGGTAACTACATTGTATGTACATGTAGTTAGTAATTACATTTTACCTAAACACCTACTATACCTAAAGTTTGCTTCATTAGAGTTCACAGGGTTTTGAAGCCTTTCTTGTGTTAACCATTATTTTATAATACAATTGTATAACAAATACAAATTGTATGCGTCTATCCCCTGTGATAGAGTTATGCCAAATAAAAGTTACCAGTTTTTTTGAGGGCCGCTTTCAGCCATTCAGCCACCCTTTGTCATTTGTTTAACTTTCCCCGGTCATTGTCACAATTTGTGCTACCTAAGGAATCCTGCGTAAAGAGTCTTCCTGTGGAGACTGTTTCTCTCCTGGCTTGTGTGTAGCCTACATCGAGATATGGTGCCCAGGAATATTGAACATGTACAGACACCACACTTACAGGTGCTAATTCATACCTTAGTCTAGTGAAGCATTGTGTGTTATTCTTGCTTAGAGAAATTAAGCAGTATATCTCTCGATCCCAAAGCGCACGCCCTACCTCTAGAACACCGCTTCCCACAATGTACAATATAAGGATGGGTTCTCAGTTCACCAACTTGTAACCTTACCTTATATCATTGATGAATATACTGTAAAATCATTATTTTTCGAGGGGGTTGATTTTCGTTGATTTCGTTATTTATCATAACCACAAAATATAATCCCCACAATTAATGGAACTCCCGAATACAGAACATATGTCATAGGATTACCTTCCCATGTTTGTAATCCACGAATTTACGATCACACGAAAATGCTTTTTTATCAAATCCACGAAATTTAATACCCACGAAAATACGCGAATTTACAGTACATTGTATATTACAAATGCTAAACAGTAATAAAATAGTAATGCCAATGTGATTTATTGCTATTCTGCTATATAAGGACTAAATATTCTCTGTCAATTTACCTATGCTGGTCGCCGGGTGTCCAAGACTTGCCCTGCTGGTCACCAAATGTCGCGTCGTGTGTCCTTGACCTCGATTTCCCTGTGTCCTAGACAATGGCCTCCATGTTTCATAGACTTACATCGACAGTCCATGTGTCCTAGTTCTCCATATTCCTAGACATCGTCCTCCATGTGATATACCCTAGACTGCATCGACAGTCTATGTGTCGTAGTTCTCCATAGTCCTAGACATCGCCCTCCATGTGATATACCCTAGACTGCATCGACAGTCCATGTGTCCTAGACCTCGCCCTCGCTGTGTCCTAGATTACACTGACTGATGCTTTTAGACCACAATCTGACTGGTGTAAAAGACGCCCAGGTCTTATATATGCTCACTTAGACATCAGAATTACACCAAACAGGAATAGCCCTCGTTTAGTTCCTATGTCAGTGGTTACATCAGGAATAGCCTCGCCAAGCTCCTTTGTCAGCCTTTACATCAGATCACCAAACAGGAATAGCCTTGCCCAGCCCCGTTGTCAGCCTTAAATACGATACCAAACCGCCATTTCTCAAGGTATCCGTCTTCTTCAATGAGGAGGTGCAGCTTTATCTTCTTCAATGTGGAGGGGATTCATTATCGTCTGCTCCCGTGTAGAAATAATTGCTGGAACCGAGGATTGTTAGGTAGTCATTGGATATTTGTATATCACCAATGACCATCTTACAAAACCATGGCTACAGCAACATATACGTGTCGTCCTGTGATCCGTCCATGTGGGGAGTCAGCTCCTCGTCCTTCCAACCAACATCCGGGTCCTTTACTGTGGGGGGACGACAACCAACATACTTACCTAGATAAACAAGTCGCTGGTAACTCGATTGCATGTTCTACGTTATTTGATGCCTTGTAGATTCTGAATGATCACTGTAAGTTCAACGGACCTTATATAGCAAACTCCATACCCTAAGTAGAGTACATCAAATCAATACGTCGTTACTATTTGTGTTAAGTGCGTTAATTTATAGGAGGGTGAATCCGTGCCATGTTTCGCAGTTTGGTGACAACGCGTTACTGCCATCTTGATTATGTAGCCACGGATATGAATGTGCTAATTAAAGAACTGCGCTCTTGTCTTGAACGACCACTCTATTTTTGGTATCTTTATTCCATGCAGTCTCAACAATACTATTTGGTTAGAATACAGTCCATGAAAATTAAGTTAGGTGAATCTGATGCGTATACAATTGAAACATTGTTAATACGATGTAGGCGATGTTGAACTCATATAGACATGAATAAACTCAAACACGTGCATGCATGAACATAAAGACATCTAAGTACATGTAGTATAAGGTAGTGTACATGTATGTACTTCGTAAATCTCTACATTGTAGGATAAATTAGAGAAGATTTTGGTTATAATAAGAGGAAACAATTACTAACACACAACATTCCAAAACTTTATCCAACAGAATACTTATTAAACGGCCAGGAAATGGTTTCAACTATATTTTTGTCATAAAAGGGAGGGACCGTTTAGGGTTCATAACATAATAATATATACACTCAATCACACTCCAAACGCAACGCCTATATTCCTTATTATTTCTCAACTACATTTGTATACATGCATAATGGGATTTAGCTAAAACTTCGCATGTGACTTGTGTAGATACGTATTTAATTAATGTTTCTATGTTTTTTCACAATCAATTAGTTGTAAGAGGAACATAGTTTCAAATAATGAACTTCACTGTAAATTAAGAACTCACTAAAGACACTATAAAAATATTAACATTGTGGGCGTACATTTTAATACATTTGTAAACATTATATCACAATAAATCGGTTTTGTCCTGTGTATGTCTTTGTGTGGTTGTGGTATGGGATGTGCCACGGATATACACAGTCTAATGTATTTCCGTGGATGTGCCTATCGTCGCTGTTCTTCGAAAACCTCGTATACATGTTTTGGCTCAAAAACGATTATACGCACATCGGAAAGCCCATTCAGTAACAAGTCTTCTGCGAAAATGCCGGATAAGATAGTCTAAAAATAGCCTCTCAAACGAGAAAGTTAGTACTTGTGCGAAAATTCTTGATTTTTTTCATGGGGCCACATTTTTGTCTGCGAAAATCTCGAATAAATTGTTTTGTTGTTTTTTGGTTGCGCTTACGTCAAATATGCAAAACAATTAACCTGTAATGGTATATTACAACGGATAAGTAGAAACACTTTAATATTTTAACGTTGAACAATATAAATATCTATAAATGGCTAATTTAAATTATACGAGGATTTAGAAAACGCAATTACGTAATTCGAAAAAACTGAATAATGCCGCGAAAAAGTCGAATAACGGCAAATGGAACAAATTTGACAAAAAATAAGAACGAAAAGCTCGTATAATAGAGTTAAAAGTTAAAGTATGGATTTTCCTTTGCTCAGCCGACACGTACATTTACGTGCATTCAAAGTGGAGTTACAAACGCTATGTTCGTGTCAAAGAATTAAATAAATATTCACTTTTAGTAAAAAGTTATTCAGTTTTTTTCGTCTCCTTAAAAGAAGCCAAAATTGATATACGAGGATTTCGAAGAACAGCGACGCTATGCTGGTTAAGTTGAGTGCTGCATCCCTGTCCGATTATCAACTATCTTTTTTTCTATCAGGTCTTTTTATGACATGTTTATAATAACTCTGCCTCATCGAGAGCACATACTTTCTAATCTACGGTATACCTGGGGAACGTTCCCCCGTTCCTGCACAAGGGCTTGTTCTTGTAGGTTATGAATGCGGGTCTGGAGGTCGTCTCATTTGTCGCCTGCACAGCTCATCCCCTCAAATTCTAAGTAAAGCCGTCCTTTTTAATCATTAAACATTTACTAAATATGTTCTAAACATCTAACTATTACATAAATTGATACTATAGATGTTGCGTTAGAAGTGTGATTAAGTGTGTATGCAGTGAATAAAGATTCGAACAGTGACACTAGATTGTGTGTGTCGTGATCTTATTATTGAGGAGGTCTTTAGATAAGGTGTTTTTGCATTATTATTTTTTATTATTGTACCATATCTATATAGCCCTTCTTCATGTATATACACGTTCAAAAGTGCTGAACAATCACGATTAAGACATGGTTAAAACAATATACATACATTATATTAAACTATGGACACATTTATAAATCTATAAATGTATAAGTAAATTAAGGTTATTTGTATTTCCCTTGATAGTAAAAACATATTTTCCTGGACATTTTGTAATTACATGTGTATATCGATTCTATCTAGAAGAAGAATGCTTAAGATGGACGTGTGGATAAGAATACGATATTGACCGGTATGTATCATACCAGTGTGACAAACATCGTGTCAGGCCCCATGTTGTACATCGACCAGCAAACACTATACAGCAACAAATTAGCCCCTACTATCACCAACACCATACAGCAACAAATTAGCCCCTACTATCCACATACTTTGCCTCATGTCTTACTTTCTTAATTAGCCAGCGTTGTTAGACGTCAACAAATTAGCCCCTGGTGTATGTTGTATTATCAGCTGAAACAGACATCGTTTTTGTTGCGTTTGCAGTTTTTTACTTTGTTGTAAATACATTTGATAAATTATAATATACCAAAGACCTCAACTAATGTTAGATCTTTGCAAAATACGTACAGTTTAGGCGAACGTTTTAGATGGCATATGAACATTTTGGCGGAAAATATAATGTCACAAAGTTTTAAAGTTTCGAATAATTTATTATGTCTTTCGCCCACAATGGTTAAGTTAATAGGTTTTGTAATTCTTACAGGAGAATAATATACAATATATTTTTTTAAATACATATATCCATATGGTTCACAATAATTTTACTGTTACGGGCATGATTATTTAAATGAAACTATCCATGTCTTAAACAGGCCCGTGTACCAATTCTGAGTTTACTGTATTTGTAAAGTTATGAAATTTCACAAAGGACAAATTATTGACGGCAGGATGTTAACTATATCTATTGAAATAGTATGTATGCCAAATATTACATTTAAATAAAATGTATAGAACACAAAATAGTTGCTTCCCTTAGACTATAAATCATGCATTTATTGCTTAGCCAACAATTCGTTATTTTTTCAACAAGTCAACCAACTAGAGGCTGCAATTTGTTTTCTTCCATCTTACCGTGTGTTTTCCTCCTTTGGGACTACTAGTGCTCAAAATGCATCATTCTGCAGAAAGGTTACCAAGTTATTGTTGTTTTCAAAATGGCCGTTTAGGGCTTAATGGGGGCTTTAACATATTTTCTGAAATAAAACAAATTTGTGAGTGAGTCTGATCCTGCAAACTGATTCTTTGTGAACACGGGACCAGGGTACCTAGATCAGGGGTCCTATAATTCTGGAATAATCCGGAAAGGATGAACATTTCTGTTAAAGATAAAAATTATTTGGTGAAAAAAATTCAAAGAATTGACAAAGTTATGGCCATTTGAAGTTACATAAGCTGAATTTTACCAATATATCAATGTTGCTTGTAGGTGTGTGGTAATATGACCCAAAACAGACTTGCGACTTGTTTTCAGGATTAGCCACTTTGCCTCAGTATGGCCCATGCAGTAGCTATATACGAATGTCATAGGACATATGTTACCATTGCAAAAAAATAATAACATAACATATACTACTCAAAGTTTGATAAGGGTCACGAAATACTAATTTTGCAAGAGTTGCTTCCCTTAGATTATAAATTGTGCATTTTTTGTTTACAAGTCATTATTTTGTAAACAAACCAACTGGAGGTTGTATTTCGTTTTCTTCTATCTTATGATGTTTTACACATTTGGGACTCAACTAAAGTGTTCAAAATCAATGGCTCTTCAAATAGGTTGCAAGGTTATTGATTTTTGACCTAATGTGTCTTTAATACTATCAGCCACTTTTCTAATTGGTTACTTTCCAAACCTGACATACTTTATGTGTGCACAATATCAATCACAAAGGTCACAGTTAAAAGTATTTGGGATTTGAAAAGTGAGAAATTAGGAATAGCACAGAGAATTTGACATGATCCTGACCTTTATGCATGCATATATTACAAGGTTCTTGCGTTGAATATATAAGTTTCCGCGAGCAAATCGTGCAATATCGGTCCTTTAGATTTGTGTTGGTATTACACCTCGAGCGTCTGCGTGATAGTCCCCGGTTATGAAAACATACAACCGGGGTTATAAATATAGACAATTTATCAGCTGTTAAATTATGCAAATAGAAGTTCGAGAGTCGTGTCAAATTCTCTGGACTATATATCAAGCAAATTTTACATTCCCATAATACTGTAAAATCACATATTTTCGTGGGTATTAAAATTTCGTGGATTTGTTAAAAAACATTTTCGTGGGGTTCTAAATTCGTGGATTACAAAACAAGAAAGAAATGGTTAATCCATGTAATATATTTCGGAGGTCCATTAATCGTGGGGATTAGATTTCGTGGTCGATTTCAACAACGAAATCAACGAAATTTCAACTCCTCGAAAAATAATGATTCTACAGTATTCTACGACTGTCGGTCATATCGGAACCGAATACTTCCAAGTATGGGCCCGAACCTTCGACATCCCGCTCCAAAGGCGGATGCCCCATCCACTCTTCCACGGTGCATATGTAGGACCATAAGCACATGGTTTCAATTTATCTGAATGCAAGTATCTAAGTGTACCCTTTTTATAGAGAAGGTTGTGCAGCGGCCATGTTTAGCCGCAACGCATATGCCGTTACAGGAACTGTGTCCGTGTTTGCTGTGACCACTGTAGAAAAACTGGGTACCAGCATTCGTTACGTCATATCAGTTGCGGCTGAACATGGCCGCTGCACAACCTTCTCTCTAAGTAGGAAGCACTCGGAGATAATTTGAAACCATGTGCCTATGTGTCGGACATAAACCAAGGGAAGTCAGCTCCTCTGTACCCTGGCGTATCACATTCTTCATCGCACGGTCAAACATTTACGAGTAGTCTGGATTACCTCCCCTAGATCACTAAAACACACTATAGTACAACGGGAACCAGACTATCAAACAACATGCGAAGTGTGAATGTTATCTTCTTATTGGTCATCTACAGGAGAGTTTGCTAGAAATGTCAGCATCAGCTGTAAACAAAAAATGGACGTTACAATATTATCGGTGGCTGTTGTTTTCCTGTTGATAGGTATGTCTTGTTTTAATTTGGTACATTTGTTCAACAACCTAATTTACAAATTGTTTGATACAGCTAAATGTCGCTGGCTTAGAATAAGAAGGTCGTACTACTTACGACGCATATTTGAAATCTGCATCTCAATGCGCTGCTTATGAGCATTATAAAAACTGAAGTTTAAAAAGCTTGTTTTTCCATAAGTAAAGACTAGTTTTCAGTAACTTGGATTTTTCTTGTTTTCTCAAAATATTGATTGTGTACTTACGACTTTCTTATTCTAAGCCAGTGACGTATTGGGCAATTACATATCGTTTAATTATTAAAAGAAATATTTTCGCTGGAATGTTTTGTGATTATTTATACGCAGTGATTATTTTAATATATGACCCAAACACTATCAATGACCCCCGTTACTGACCAGCACCCCTTAGAGAAAACGGAGTGCTGGTCAGAAACGGGGTCTTGGATAGTGTTTTGAGTCATATAACATTTAAAATATCAGGTTTCTGTGATTAAACATTGGCTTACATTATTTTGTCAACTCCTTACACTAGTAATGGCAGTGCTTGGTACAAGTGTACATGTTTAAATCAATTTGATATTTACCATGATTGTTTAATACACTTTGAATAGTACGGCCAAGTTACATTTTGCTGGATGCTTTCCACACTGGCCAAGTCAATCTTTCAGTGTTTTGGTATTATACTTTCGGCTCACCGAGTTCTTTTCGACCATGTATTTATCATCCCTATAGACTATTTGGAAACATGTTGTATTATCCTAATTCCACACGGACACAAATCAGTCGATTAAATAATATTTGAATTAAAAAAAAAGATTGAAGTACATGTATCTTTAAACAGCAAAAATCAAAGAGCTTCCTGTAAACAAATTGTGTTATCTATGCCCTGGTTTAAATGCTTTCTCCTTTCTCTACCGAGAAGTTGCCTTTATTGTAGAATACAGTATATGAACCTCAGATCAAATTGTATATGCACGCTTTACATTTTCTTTTACATTTAAATTATGACGTGCCTTGTATGTTTTTAATGATTTCTGTGCTCGGCTGGTTAAGTTGTCGGGGTGCTGCCTTCCCTGTCTGACTTAATATAATTATCTTTTGTATCCACTGTTTCGAAGACACGTTGAGTTGTTTTCTCTGCAAGACATGCATCACACTATCACCAATGCTTGTTCCTGTTGCCATAGCAACTACACGTACATGTTAATAGTAAACTATGCTAGTCACAACTACATGTATACTTTTAAACGTTGTTGGTGATTTCTAAATGTATATATTTATTCAGTCTCATCGCCGTTTATCAACAATTGTTCAGTTATAAATAAATAGTTGATTTAAAAATCATGAGCCCAGTGAACACATACAAAATATAATACAATTTACGGCAGCCGACTCACTTGACCAATTTTAATGAATCTTAAAAGTGTATCTGCGAAAGAAGCAATAAATACTATCATTTTTACGTAATTTTCAAGCATTAACAATTTAACACTCGCTAAGAAAATATAGTTTATTCTTAAATTTGCAAGAAATACGATCAGCTTCGGACAAAATGTTACAATATTTCACCATAATGGTTCGTGAATACAGGCCTGGTATTTTTCAGTTCTGTGCCTGATTTAGGTTTTGGAATCCTGAATTTTCCTCCTTTGTTTATATTGAAAAATAGAATTTCAGGCTTAGAAACTGGAATTTTCAGGCTTGAGAATGATTGCTAATTACCAGGCCTGTGAATACCAGCACATATTATCAATTACACTTAAGGGCGCGTTCGTAACGCTGTTTCGCACATCCCGGACAGTGGAACACACTTACGAACAAACCAGGATACTGATCGGAACATGTTCTTTCTGTGCCCGCCACAGAGGTGGTGCAGCCAGAACAGTCACGTGATTACAAGAACAACAATGACCGCTTGTGTCATAAAATAGAATATAATACATTTATTTTCCAATTATGGGCCATTGCGGGCAAACAGTCACATTTAAATATATCCACATGCATATTTCTTCCTCCAATATTACGGCTGCAACTACAATTTTGGTCATCTTAAACATTTTACTTTTTGTTCCGTTTTGTGCGTAAGGTCAAAGAATAAGATGTGCATATGATCTTTGGTAAGGTGTTTGGAGTAGAACATTCAGCACACTGTGCAAGACAGTTCCGTTTTGTTCGTAAGTTGTTCGGAGTAGAACATCCCGCACAGTGTGCGGAACAGATGTTACGAACACACCCTATATATGATACTTTCTAGGGGTGGGCCGATGCATCGAAATATCGATGCATTGCGATTTTGAGTGTCCCGATAGTATGGATCGATAGTAAAAGTCTCGATCCAATAACTATCGCCGATAGTTAGCTCAACTATCGATAGTTACGATAGTTTCCTTTTTATAAATAAAGTTTATTATTAATTTAAACAACTTCCGTTTTCGCATCAAAAAAGCCTCAATGGACTTATATCGCCTTAATTTTGTTAAATTCATTTTTAATCATTTCCACAGATAGTAGATGTGTATGTTGTACAACAAATGATACCTTACACAGTGCAAACTTGCATTTACAAGTTAATCTCTGGTTTTCAAATATTGGCAATAACTATTGCAATAGTATCGCAATAGTTTCCAGCAATACAATAGTATCGCAATAGTACTTTCAGCAAAAGCAATAGTATTGCGATAGTCAAAATTGGACTCAATAGTCACCCCTAATATTTTCTACCATACGTCACTCTTCACACATGTGTACGTGTACGGAGGGTATACATGTATTTTAACTTGTAAAAATCCATTAACAAGTCACTGACATTTACCTCGACTTCAATTAGCACTACCATTCCTTTCAACGTGCATGTTAATTGGCAATGCAAAACTTCGGCAAATGTAACCTATGAATTACTCCGGATAATTAGCGCGAATTTTCTTTAAGATTTAAGCAAAGAAATGTGATAAAAATGTGATAAAAATCCATCCTTGTGCGAATGATATGCTAAACATGTACGTGTACATATCGCTGGCTTAGAATTAGAAGGTCGTAAGTACAAAATAATAATTTGAGAAAACATGAAGACAACATTTCTGAAACTACTCTTTACCTATGGAAAAACAAGCTTTTTAAACTTCAATTTGGTCAACATGACCACTTCCAATTTTCATGAAAATAGGCTCATAAGAAGTGCATTGAGATGCAGAATTCAAATATGCACGAGTCTTATATAAGGTCGTAAGTTCTAAGTAGTAATTCTAAACAAGCGATACAATATATTAGCTTTCGATATGTCTTGGAACGCTTCTCAGTTAAGGTGTGTGGACAATGGAGGATCAACCAGTTATGGTTGCCGTGTTCCTAACCATAGGCACATGATTTCAAATTATCCGATTTTCAAATTATCTGAGTGTATCCTATATAGAGATTGTACAGCGACCATGTTTAGCCGCAACGGATATGGCGTTACGAAAGCTGGTACACAGTTTTTCTACAGTTGTCACAGCAAACACGGATACCAGTTTCTGTAAGGTCTTATCCGTTGCGGCTCTTGGCCACTGCATATAGGGTACACTCAGATCATTTGAAAGCACGTTCCTTTGTTCCTAACCTGTGCGTGTAGATCGTGTAACAATGATAGCATTATATGTTAGAAAAAAGTTCGCCGGGATTTTTGACAATCAATACGGACAATAAAGACATGAAATACTTCTTGTTGAGACCCCCCCCCCCCCCCCCAAACGATAAGACCTTTTTCTGAACAAAATGCGACTTCAATCAGACTGATGTTGCTGGTAGTTTAAAGAGAAACGTGCAAGTAAAATGATAACAAATTGTTTAATAAATGCTTGCTTCGTTCTGCCATACCGGCCATTCGCTTGTTCAGAGTCACTAGCTAGTTTGCCCACATGGGGGGGGGGGGGGGGGCTGGCTGAGATGTAGAACACACGCTTCGGAATCAAGAAGTCCCGGATTGGACCCCCGTCTGTGCCACCTCTTAATTTCTTGGCTTAATTTCTCTGAGCAAAATAAGGCCACAATGCTCTGTCCAGATGTATGAATTGGGTACCTGAGATGTTCAAAACGACAAAATGCTAAAATATGACTGCCGTCGGCACCGAGTGTAACACCCGACGTAACGATTGCATGTTTGAAATTATATTTTAAATTGGTTCTTTTATACATCAATGTACCTGCTATATTATATGCGTAGTATTTCACGCTATAGCTGACCTTGGGGACTGCAAAGTATCTGGGTAAAGGTGCCAGTAAGCTGTGTATCGGTGCTATACACCGGGCAATTAACCAGACTGTCTATTCGAGCTGGGCGCACTTCTGCAGCGCCGGACATGCCTGTATCTAATGTCTCTCTCTCCCTTCGGGGACTGTCTCTCAGCCTGTCCCTCTGGTCAGATCATACTGTATTTGTACTAGTAGAGGATGCAATTGCGCTCTTATGGCTGCAACACTATACTTATAAGTAAAGTGCACTTGAAATGTATGCTGCTTGAAAAGGGCGCTATATATATCTGGTATATTTTTTATTATTATATTATCATATGTATATTTCAGACTTGGTTTGCTGTGGTGAATATTGTCGAGATGGTTACGAGGTGTTCTATTGTTCGTATGGTTGCTGTGGTGGTTACTATGATGAGTTTTGTTGTGGAATGTATACATGGGCTATTGGTGTTATAGTATCCGGGGTGATCCTAATCATCGCCTTCTCGGTGTGTGTTGTTTGTATTATCTGTAAGAAGAAGAACAAGAGCTCTGTGATCACTGTTGGGGATTGTACACCGGATATTGCAATGAAATGAGCCACGGCCTTGCTGACATTTCCGGTTGTCAGGTTAGTTTTTTGCGGAAATGATCAATTATGACGAAGTATACGTACTTGTAGTTAATGTTTCTATATTGGAGACATATATCTCTATACAGTTTGCTAAAAATGCTATATTAAGTCGCTATTTTACCTGTTCGACTAACCAAGGGTGGTATTCAATATTCACCTTACTTGACTTAAGGATAAGGACAAACAATCAGATAACACCACATTAAATGTGTGGGCAGTAACTGGTGATATAATTGGCTATCCTTATTCTCCAATTAAATAAGATCAATATTGAATACCACCCCAGGTGATCACTTTCTAATAGATTTTATGATTCCTTTGACATTTGAGTTCTGTTGGCAATATATATATAATTCTGAATCTAAGTATTTATAAGTTACGGACTCCTAGAAACACGTGTATTTAACTATTTGAGATCGAGTTTGTCATCACACTGGGGTCCATTACCTTTAGCGTATTTCATATATCTCCATATGAAAAGAGAACTGAAGTGAAGCAACATTATCTCTCCCAAGACCTCTCGATCATTCAGAGTACCAGAGTACTCAAAGTCCATGGCTCTTCAAATAGGTTACCAAGTTATTGCTTTTTGAAAATGGCCGTTTAAGGCCTAATGTGGCTTTAATTTCTTGTATGAAAATCATTTATTTATTTGTTTCAGACTCGCCATAGTGTGTTCGTTTTTATGTCATGGGACCGGCAAGCTTGAAGAAGAAATGCTGCTATTCCATGAAAAACAATGCCAAAAAACAAAGTAATAAAACATGTGTAGAAAAAACGTACTCGGCAATTGACCAAACACGTCTTTCGGGATTTGCATTTTATCACATCTTTGACGTTGGTGGAAAGTACATAATAAAGCATATTACATGTACATAAAATGATACAAATACATTGTATTTTGTACTTGTAAAGTCTTATAGGTGTAAATCATGCCCTGTCGTTCCCTTTCCGAGTAATCCGGTACTTTCGCAGTTCAACATAAACTACTACAAAATGGTGTCAGATCTGATTATAAGCTCCAAAACCACCAACAATAATAATTATCAAACTTCAATGATAAATCAAGTCATCAAAATTCAGTATTCGTCATTTTTAAGGAGCCACTTTCTAGTCCAAGGTCTTTGGCGATGATCATTCCATTACATATCAGTGTAAATAAAAGAACTTTTAGTTATGGTATCCAGAACTAGCCACCTTCATGCAGAGCTAGCAGCAATTTGTATATTATTCGTACATTTCGTACTGTACTGCTTCTGTTAAGTGCTGCCTTCCCCGTCCGAGTTGTTATCTTTTATTTTAGTATTATATTTATTTTAGTATTAGAGTAACATTGACGTTGTTTCAAGCATAGGCAACGTTCGTCCAAATGACTTGTTTATGTAATAGATAAAGAACGTATATATAGCATTTCTGTCGGAAAAGCTACCATGTGATAAAAAGAATGTTACGTTAGTGACTTTCCACACTGAATAATTAAACTTTAAAAAAAATATTTAAATGCCGACAGAACCGCGCATTTTATTTTATTAAACTTGAATATTCATGCTGGAAATACGCTCATGTAACATCCTGACTACATGTAATATTATTTGTAACAAATGTTATCCAGATAGGTATACGTAATTATGTCCATGGGTGGTATTCAATTTTGATCTTACTTGACTTAAGGATAAGGACAACCAATCAGATCACACTACATTATAAACTCTTGGTCAGTAACAGGCGATATGATTGGCTATCCTTATTTTCCAATTAAATAAGATCAATGTTGAATACCACCCCATGCCTCGTGTCTCAGTTATTTGTTTGTCATGATTAAAAATTTAAAGCACACTCAAGTTTTACGTCTTTCTTAATTCTTCTCCTGTGTTCCATCACTATGGCCGTTTCAGATTCCGTATACGGGACAGGAATCCATCAATTGGAATGTACTACGTCACGGGATTCGAAGGCCCGAATTGAACTACGTTTTGTGTAGGTCAATGGTATTTCCCCTAATATTTTTTCTTTGGTTCTTTGAGCACCATGGCGTTACGTTACGTTGACTTTCAGTCTATTAATTAGATTAATTAAAAAAAATATTTTGAAGAAACCATATCGATGAGAAATACGATCGAGTGCCTCGACGAAACAGGGGGAACTTTTTTTACATACAGACTCATGGTTGGCTTTCTGTTGGGAGGTCACGCTTGTAGGTGTGTACAGTTTTAGGCATTTCATAGGGCGTTTACTCGGTTCGATTACCGGTCGCGGCACTGAGGTCATACCCTTTCTTTAAATTTTGACAACAACGTCGATTTTCTTCTACTTTACTGGTGTGAATCAGCAGCCTTATATAACTAAAAAGTGTTGACAAACGGCACTGAGGTCATACCCTTTCTTGAAATATTGACAACAACGTCAATACTGGTGTGAATCAGCTGCCTTATATAACTGAGAAGTTACTATGTCCATGCGTTTGTTCAGGTCGCAATGGCTAGTCATTGGGCGAAATATAAGAATTGTAATCATCCTCAAGACACTCCCTGCCAACATCTGCTGCTAACAATGGCATTAGAAAGGCCAACACCAAAGTGATAAGCTAGTTTATGTAAATGTTTCATAACAGCTCTTCGCCAGGTTTGACTTCCCCTTGTCCACCTCAATGTGTCACCATTTTTAAGAAAGTTGAGCAAATGATACAGACTGCTGGTTCCATGATCTCGAATAGTGAATACACTACACTGACAAAGTAGTCTGGACACCATAGCTCAAATAGTGAATACACTACACTGACAAAGTAGCCTGGACACCATAGCTCAAATAGTGAATACACTACACTGACAAAAGATGGACAACATAGCTCAAATAGTGTATACACTAAGCTGACAAAAGATGGACAACATAGTTCAAATAGTGTATACACTACACTGACAAAGTAGTTTGGATACCATAGCTCAAATAGTGAATACACTACACTGACAAAGTAGTCTGGACACCATAGCTCTAACAGTGAATACACTGCACTGACAAAGTAGTCTGGACACCATAGCTCAAATAGTGAATACACTACAGACAAAAGATGGACAACATAGCTCAAATAGTGTATACACTGAGCTGACAAAAGATGAACATCATAGCTCAAATAGTGTATACACTACTCTGACAAAGGATAGACAACATACCTCAAATAGTGTATACTCTACACTGACACAGGATGGACAACATAGCTTAAATAGTGTAAACACTACACCAACAAAGGATAGACAACATAGCTCAAATAGTGTATACACTACACTGATGTAGGATGGACAACATAGCTCAAATAGTGTATACACTACACTGACAAAAGATGGGCAACATTTCTCAAATAGTGTATACACTACACTGACAAAGAATGGACAGCATAGCTCAAATAGTGTATACACTACACTGACATAGGGTGGTCAACATAGCTCAAATAGTAAATACACTACACTGACAAAGGAGTCGGACAGCATAGCTCAAATAGTGTATACACTACACTGATGTAGGATGGAGAACATAGCTCAAATAGTGAATACACGACGCTGACAAAAGATGGACAACTAACTCAAATAGTGTATACACTACACTGACAAAAGATGGGCAACATTTCTCAAATAGCGTATACACTACACTGACAAAGAATGGACAGCATAGCTCAAATAGTGTATACACTACACTGACGTAGGATGGTCAACATAGCTCAAATAGTATATACACTACACTGACAAAGGAGTCAGACAGCATAGCTCAAATAGTGTATACACTACACTGACGTAGGATGGTCAACATAGCTCAAATAGTGAATACACTACACTGACAAAGGAGTGGGACAGCATAGCTCAAATAGTGTATACACTACACTGACGTAGGATGGTCAACATAGCTCAAATAGGGTATACACTACACTGACAAAAGATGGACAACACAGCTCAAATAGTGAATACACTACGCTGACAAAAGATGGACAACATAACTCAAATAGTGTATACACTACACTGACAAAAGATGGGCAACATTTCTCAAATAGTGTATACACTACACTGACAAAGAATGGACAGCATAGCTCAAATAGTGTATACACTACACTGACGTAGGATGGTCAACATAGCTCAAATAGTGAATACACTACACTGACAAAGGAGTCAGACAGCATAGCTCAAATAGTGTATACACTACACTGACGTAGGATGGTCAACATAGCTCAAATAGTGTATACACTACACTGACAAAAGATGGACAACATAGCTCAAATAGTGTATACACTACACTGACGTAGGATGGTCAACATAGCTCAAATAGTGTATACACTACTCTGACAAAGGAGTCAGACAGCATAGCTCAAATAGGGTATACAGTACACTGTTGTAGAATAGAAAACAAAGCTCAAGTAGTGTATACACTACACCGAAAAAGGAGTCCGACAGCATAGCTCAAATACTGAATACACTGCACTGATGTAGGATGGTCAACATAGCTCAAATAGTGAATACACTACACTGACAAAGGAGTCGGACAGCATAGCTCAAATAGTGTATACACTACACTGACGTAGGATGGTCAACATAGCTCAAATAGTGTATACACTACACTGACAAAAGATGGACAACATAGCTCAAATATTGTATACACTACACTGACGTAGGATGGTCAACATAGCTCAAATAGTGTATACACTACACTGACGTAGGATGGACAACATAGCTCAAATAGTGTATACACTACACTGACGTAGGATGGTCAACATAGCTCAAATAGTGTATAAACTACACTGACAAAAGATGGACAACCTAGCTCAAATAGTGTATACACTACACTGACGTAGGATGGTCAGCATAGCTCAAATAGTGAATACACGACACTGACAAAGGAGTCAGACAGCATAGCTCAAATAGGGTATACAGTACACTGTTGTAGAATAGAAAACAAAGCTCAAGTAGTGTATACACTACACCGAAAAAGGAGTCCGACAGCATAGCTCAAATACTGAATACACTGCACTGATGTAGGATGGGCAACATAACTCAAATAGTGTATACACTATGCTGACAAATGATGTACAACATAGCTGATTTCCTTCAGTAGAGGGCACAAAAACCACCCCTCGAATATGTTAGATTCAAGAATAACAACAACGCAGACTCTTTGTATTGACATGTAATATGATGTAAAGGCATCTAAAACATACATACACAGTACATTGTGCAACATACACGGTACATTGCAGTAGACCTTCATTGAACACTATAGATACACAAGTCATGTATGCTGAATATTATACAATCATTGAACATTATAATACAAAGAATACAAGGCATATACATTGAATATAAATCACTTGAATACATGTATAAAATGACTGACAAATGGAATGTATTATAAGTCCGTCGATGATAACGCTCTAAGCCTTTGTTTACAAATAAAAATGAAAATTAAACACATTTTCGATGTTCATTTTTGTTCAATCTTGTGCATAATCACCTTTAATTCATAAACTCGGTCAGTCAACAGTGTAGTGTTTATATTATCCATGTATATTAATTATATCTAGAGTTATCTTCGACGAGCTAAATGTGTATGCGTTTAGTCCAGATTAAACATAGAACAAAATTCCAGATTGAACAAAATGCCAGATTAATTATTTCCTAGATCATCACCACTAGGGTATTGTTTTATCAAAGCACTTACAGAAACCAAAAACTTAAGATCAAGCTCATCTCTTATCATAATGTTGGAGGGTTTAAGGGATAAAGGGTCAAGCTAACTGTCAAAACTAGAACGTTATCAGTAAAACGATGTTCAGTTAAACAAGTATGGAACGAAATAAACCATTCTGACTAGTATAAATTTTGTATTGTCTCTCAATAGGAAAGAATATATGATAAATAAATAACTATGACTCTTCTATCAAATTTTCGAGCACATGCTCTTCATCAGGAATTTTTAATTACTTCTACTTATTTTTAAGTCACATCCATCTTGTTTATAATGTTGATAATGATGTCACGTCATAACAACATTATAAACAAGATGGATGTGGAAGTAATTAAAAATTCCTGATGAAGAGCATGTGCTCGAAAATTTGATAGAAGAGTCATAGTTATTTATTTATCATTCTGACAAGGCCTACGATTTTGCGTATTTTAAAGATTTAGAACAAGAATATTGTCAACAGATGTTAGGTTTACAAATGGCAGTGACATTTTGTCATGCAGGTAATGAATTCATGATGACATAGAGGTAAACATGTAAAGAACATTGCAATAATCTTTCGCAAAGTAACACTGGCTAAACATATAATTGCACCATATAAAAGGTCATGTTAGTATCGCAATAAAATGATGTTGGAGTATAACTAAAACTGTTTTCAATTGTCTATCATCACTGACATTCCATGTGATGTCTAACACTGTGTTTGTGTCCTATTTATATCACAGAGTATATACACCTCACCAGGGTTTCCAAACTGAGTGTACAACTCCATAATGGCCGTTCATCTGTTGTACCACTGGAGCTGTTTGTACAGACTAGGAGACACCTAAACAGGAAAATCAAGATTATCAATTTTTTATTTCATAAGTTTAGAAGCATTATGTTTACAACAGCTTCAATAATCTCTTCGTTTCTTGGGAAATGTGTGCAGCTCAAATTTTTAACTTAAAATATTTAAGTCTTTCCATTAATATGCTTTGTGAATAGCAACGCAGGACATTTATGTAAGTGTGTACATATTACACACACTGGATCATCAATAACAATATGTAAGCAATTAGTAAGGCAGATGTCTTCTCGAACAAATATTTTACCACCAATCACAACATTGAATAAGAACACTTTAACTATGCCACAATAAACAATTTTTTTTTATTACAGTAATCCCCCCGCCAATATACGCCACATTAAACATATTATAGTCATCCCCAAACCCAATAAATACCACTTCATTTTAAAAATATATTATGTGATATACAAATACAATAGGCTATAATAAATCAGTGACAAAAATGCTTTCTGATGAATTCTAATATACCGGTATGTAATTATCAATATACACTTAAATTATTTCTCAATCTTTCGAATCATCAATTTTTTTTACTAAAATAATAAAGAATTATTAGAAAAGTCCTTGACATCAGAGTGGAAATACTTTATCTGTTACATGACAATCTTTCAAATGGTGATTTTCATAATAAAATAGCAATACAGCTCAGAACATTTAACATAGAATCCATGAATATCGATCCTTGAATATCCGTTGTCTAATCATAGCTGTTATTTTAACTAATCAAAACATTCTTACGGTACGGAACACACAAGGATTAATTCGTGCTAGGTTAAGTGATCTGTACTATAACATTATAAAACACAAAAACAAACATGGGACATGTCACTTGGTATTATTAGTCATGATTTATAGATATAATAATTATAACAAAAACAAGTTTTTGACAAACTATCAGTTTGGTGTAGTGATCACATCCAGATTCACTCTTCAATCTTTAATTTCATTGGTTTTGTTTTATATGTGCATAGAAGATATATAGGATCCGTCATGAGTTGTCTTTGGAGATCAACATTTCTTAAACTAGTCTAGAAAACACAGATTATTAAGCAAGCCTTTGGCGAGCTAAATAATTTGTTTTCGTGACGAGTTTAAGGAATGTTGATCCCAAAGACAACAAGTGGTGGATTCTTGTTATCACATTACCATAGTTACCGACTCAAAACAATGTCAGAACAACGAATTTAAGCCGACAACATTATGTTTTCATGCCAAAAAGATGGTGACGTCACACATTTGTTATCACACGTGTTGGAGAACATTGTTCCGTCATTTGTTCTCACATGGAAAATCACGGTATTTATGTGATAAAAAGGCATACATAACATTTTATGTATACTTACTGTTCAAAAGGTTTATGGTATAAGGGGAGAAACTCTGGTTATGAAAGCCTAACAGAGTAAGAGCAGAGCCCAACAGTGTAAGGAGAGTAACTCTGTTCCTTAACTATAACTTTTAATGGTTGCTGACCGTTTGCCATGTGAGATATTTCCGAAAAATAAGAAGCATAAAACTAAGAATTTACACTTTAAATCTGTTGTTTTGTTCTATTTCGGATATATAGAACAGTAACCTTCATAAAATAGAGATGCCATATCATTATTATTATTACATTGTATTATATACAAAATGGAGTACGTAGAAAAACAAGATAATTCACCGTCACCAGCTATGGGCCATTATAAACGATGATAGTCCACTGTATGCTGCAAAATCAATATTTTTCGAGGGAGTTGAATTTTCGTTGATTTTGTTGTTAAACTCTTCCATAAAATCAAATGCCGACGATTTATCAAACCCCCAAATAATCAACATGGTTTTACCCTTCCATGTTTTCGTAATCCACAAATTTGCAACCCAACAAAAATGGATTTTTATCAAAATCCACGAAATTTAATACCCACGAAAATACGTGATTTTACAGTACATGTATATAATACAGTTTATTATATGCTTTCAATGGATTATGGAGATTTTTCAGTGAAAATAACAGTGAAATTACCACTTTGTTATTTTCACTGTTTTAGAAGCTGGTTCCAGTATCATGCAGAAAAAAAAGGTAACATCAACGGTGCCAGGCTTTAAAATAAGTGTTACGTCATCATGACGTCATAATTCTCACGTCATGACGTTCTTATTTCGACGTAATTTTCCAGTTAAGCCAATTACGGCACATATTTAAGAGGAATTGAGGCATATAATAAACAGAAATATTTGTTGATTTTTGGTGTAAGATCAATTTTTCTTTCACTCATGATCACATAAAATTACATTTTCACGAGTGGCGTAGACACTCGTCAAAATATTGATTTTCTGTGATCACTCGGTGAAATAAAATTCAATCTTACACCAAAATCAACAAATGTCTTCTATATATTGGGGTTATTTTCATGTAGTGTACATTTTACACATTCACCGGTGTAACCTAATTATACAGAAACCTAAACATCTGACTGGAATGTTACAAAGTATCATAATTATGGTTACTTGCACCAATCAGGGATTTGAAAATTTTCAATTACCCACAAAAAATTTAAACACAAAAAACAGTATTTTACCAACATTGTTCTACTATACATGAAATTAAACACTGCATGAACAATCTAGTTCAATGATACCTTGAGAAACTATACATTCATTCTTACTATTGTACCTAGTTTAAACAATCTATAAAAGCATTTTCCCTGAAAAATCAATATCTTCTTACACCAATTTCACAGAAAATAATATCTTCAAAATAATATTGCCCCAGTGTAAAAAGAAATAAATAAACAAAGAGATTTAAACTTTCATAATAATCGAGTTGAATGATATCTTGAAAAACAACCTATACATTCTTAGTATGGTACCTAAGTTTAAACAAACTATAAAAGCATTTTCCCTGAACAAAAACAATATCTCCATTACACTAATAGTTTATTTTCATAGAAAATAATATCTTCAAAATAATATTACTCCGGAATAAAATAAAACATAAGTAAAAAATAATATACTAGCTATGATTGGTCCGACTAATTGAATAAACTCAATATTGCATGATCATTAAAATATAAGTACATGTAAAATGGTTTTAATGTTGGTGTCTATATAATATATACCGGTAATCAATGAGAAGAGCTGTCGGTAAAACGGCATGCTAGACTAGTCAGAGGAGCCAGCCACAATGAGGCTATCATGAAAACAGTTGGCTGTTTAATTGCTAGGATTTGTAAATAAATGTGCGTGCAAAATACTCCAAAAATGATCTTTATTTATATTATCAAAGATCTTTTTTTAGCATTTGTTTTGCATGCACATTTGTGTATGAGTGCTAACACTAAAACAGGCAACTTTGACAATAGATATAATACTACATTCAAACAATACATTTCTTGACTAGCATAGGATACAGTAGTACTAGGAGACATAACTGTCTAAGTAGAGCAAGGGACTTGACTTCTAATCAATTCAGACAAGAAATAAAACGATATATTTTATGCAGGCATTCGAGATAACTACTATTCTGAACCCAAGAGTAACTCAAAATATAAGTTATCTCACTTTGCTAGCATTGTAGGGTTTCTAATGAAAGTTTCAAACCAATACATGCAGTAGGAACGCAGAAATTAGCAATATGTCCACGTAAGCACTACACAAGGCCAGGGTACATAAAAAGCTTTCCTTTATATTCTTTAAATGGTCAAACTAAAATTAACTAAATCTATTGTTCAAAATTTTGGACTAAATTAATTAAATCATTTAATGTATAAATACTTATTGCACATTATTATAAATCCATTATGTGATTGGCAAGACAATGATTGAATTTGTACATGTATACATGTGTTAGATTGTGGTTACGATAGTGCATCCAGGATAATGTGATGTTTACATACATAAATCAGTTTGGTCAACTGTTGTAAAATTGGTTTTACAAATTACTAAAGTTAACAAATATGGTCGGTTTTGTACTAAAAACATCACTGATAAATCATGCACATCTGATTAATCCACCTTTGAGGAATATACCAAATTTTCCCACCTTTCTTAATACTAGTATTGTGGGCATACTATGTATTTAAAAATATTGTATTTACTCTACAATACAATGGCTTTCTAACTACATGTACATATATACTATTCAAGTTTTTTGAGAGATGTATTTTGACATGGTCAATGTTGACAGATCATTCTAAAAGTACTAATTCTAATATTACTAATAGCTCAACAAAAAAGATAAGCTAAAAAACTGGTGTACCCTTAAAAAAATATCATATAAATCATAAAACAAAAACAAGAGAACAAGATGAAAGATATCATTCAAATCTATAAGACATCATAAAGAGATTAAGCAGTTAGCACTATGAATTCTATAAATGCAAGGATAAAATAGTATCCAGGCTCCTATCTCCCCAAGCATCTCAAATAGAAATCTCATCTCAAATTGAGACTTTGCTTCAAATCAGAGTCAGAATATGAGATTAACTCGAAGTTCGAGATCTTTAAATTTAAGTACCAGTATAAGGTTTTCTGTTTAGTGATGTGAATTTTGAGTCCAGCCTCCCATGGATATTATCTAAAAGACACATGGAAATATTTGGAATGAGATTTAGCTCAGATTGAGATCTTTCAGGACATAGGGCCTGTTGTCTGTGTTCTGATAAGGGCAGAATGCAATCAGTAAAGGTAACCACTTTTCTGTCAGCAGTTTCCTCATTTACACAGACATCATGTATGCTACAACAACAACTAGGCCTTGTTGTAACATTAACACAGACACCATGCACGCTACAACAACAACTAGGCCTTGTTGTAACATGTACCGGAAAATAAACATAATAAATCAACAAATCACTGAACACTACAAAAATGGCAACAAGAATTTACATCAACTTGAATAATTACACAACAATAAACAGGCAATCTTCACCAATCTTTATCACAATCATGGTTTCAGTGATCAAGCATTGCAAGTATGTTATAGCATATATATCCCGCGACTTATGGGTGGGTGCGACTTATGGATGGTGATTTACGGTACATATATACATGAACTGAAAATCTTTAGTGTTTCTGCTTCACTGTTATATACTTATATTACAGATTGGCGTACATGTATCAACATCATGCAAATATTGTCACACTTATATACAAACATGTACTGAAATGTGTTATGTAACAAATATGAAACATTTGAATATCAAATTAACAAACAAAGATACAGCCAGGTCTATACCGGTACCCACTTCCCCAGTCCTAGACCCTCAATCCTAGTCCTATACTCACATCCCCAGTCCCATAACCACATTCCCAGACCTTATGTTATGGCTTGGGTACCTTAGTATTTGACATTCATGTTGAACATTCAGACATACACCAAGGGTAATTGCACTATTACCTCTTTATAACAAGGCGGAGTCCCTTCCTTACAATACATTCTAAAGTCTGGGTAACCAGTCAACCAAGTGAATTATTATTTACCCCCCTCAGGTAGTTAGCAACATGTGTATTTCTATCTGATTCCCTCAGGTAGGTACCAACTTGTGTATTTCTATCTAATTGTTTGCTTATATAAGACAGATGTAATTCAATTTGAGGTATAAAATTATATGTGATTTATGAATAACAAGGATGATAAAGATTTGATGAAATAACAAACATTCAGTGTTTACAATGTTAATGATTTGATGAAATAACAAACATTCAGTGTTTACAATGTTAATGATTTGATGAAATAACAAACATTCAGTGTTTACAATGTTAATGATTTGATGAAATAACAAACATTCAGTGTTTACAATGTTAATGATTTGATGAAATAACAAACATTCAGTGTTTACAATGTTAATGATTTGATGAAATAACAAACATTCAGTGTTTACAATGTTAATGATTTGATGAAATAACAAACATTCAGTGTTTACAATGTTAATGATTTGATGAAATAACAAACATTCAGTGTTTACAATGTTAATGATTTGATGAAATAACAAACATTCAGTGTTTACAATGTTAATGATTTGATGAAATAACAAACATTCAGTGTTTACATTGTTAATGATTTGATGAAATAACAAACATTCAGTCAATGATTCTGCGTAACATATATTCTGTGATGTATTTACAAAGCTAACAAAGATAGATCAACTGTAACAGACAATATTAAATGGACGTAAGCAACAATCATTTTCATGTATAACATTCAATGACTTGTCAATAAATAATCTATGATCACTCATGATGGTTAGGCCATATAGATCATCAACTAAATATATCATAACAATCACATACCCAATCTCATTAAAATCAGACCCTAGCATTAGCTTCATTCCATTAGGCTGTTAAAGATCTGACTACACTCCATAAGAGGTCATGTTCAAAAGACCTCTCTAGCGCACAATGATGTCACATAGCCTCAGCAGACTTTCACCGCACTTTCAGATTTGTGACAGAAGCAATTTGATTGGATGATGTAAAGTTCACATTGACATGACCCAATACGGAGTAACGTAGTGAAGCAAAATATGGGTCAGATTTTAATGAGATTGTAACATACCTAATACATTCATACATTTTATGGTTTGTTCCCAGACAAGCATTAATCAAATGATGAACATGCATATAGTAGTGGACAAGCATTCATCAAATGATGAACATGCATATAGTAGTGGACGAGAATACATACATAATTAAAAGTATACTTTTGTACTAAACATAGACCTCGTTTAGTCAGCAAATTATTGAATCGGGACCCAAAGTATCAAATCTAGGCCAAAGGTACAAATCTGAGCCCAATGTTACAAATCTGAGCTCAAGGTTACAAATCTGATCTCAAGGTTACAAATCTGAGTCAAAGTTACAAATCAGATCCCCTTGTTACAAATCTGAAGATGAAGACCAGTCTAAGAATGCAGTCCAATCATTGGTCTATTTTAAGACTGCATTCACAACCAATCAATCAGAAGCTTCGACTTCATGACTGGTCTACAAACACAACAATCTTAACTTCATGTAGCACCAGGAACAATTCAAATTCTTCAGTAACACAAATCATATCAATCATGTTTCAACAGGTATAGTCCAGAGAATTTGACACGACTCTTGACCCTCTATCACCATAATTTCACAGCTGATATTTATTGTCT
This sequence comes from Spisula solida, assembly GCA_947247005.1. NCBI lineage: Eukaryota > Metazoa > Mollusca > Bivalvia > Venerida > Mactridae > Spisula > Spisula solida. The sequence continues at coordinate 51,136,164 of OX365950.1, forward strand.
ATATTTATAATCCTGGTTGTATGTTTTCATAAGCAGGGAGTATCATAAAGACACACAAGACGTAATACCAACACAAATCTAAAGGACCGATATTGCACGATTTGCTCGCGAAAATTTATAAATTCAACGCAAGAACCTTGTTCTATATTCATGCATAAAGGTCAGGATCGTGTCAAATTCTCCGTACTATAAAATGTCTAACAGGCCAAAGCATGCACTTTACTTGTAGACCAGTAAAAAATAAAGATATTATGCAATAATAAAATTTTACCAAAATGGTATTACAGATCAATAAAAGCACAGCGTGAATGTTACATATAGATATCATCATTACTCAAGTCCACGCAAGGCAGTGAATAGTTTCCAGCAAGGCAGTGAATAGTTTCTTCTTCATATTGGCCTGGAAAATGAATCCCAGCAAGGCAGTGAATAGTTTCTTCTTCATATTGGCCTGGAAAATAAGTCTCAGCAAGGCAGTGGATAGTTTCTTCTTCATATTAGCCTGGAAAATGAGTCTCAGTAAGCAGTGCATAGTTTTCTTCTTCATATTTTAGGCCAGTGACTGTTCCAAGAGCAAAAGGCTGAATCACCCTACCCCTACACCATCACCCTTGCAAAAACATCATTCTTTGAGTAACAAAGGTCAGACTGAATCTGAACCATTTTCTGTTTTGAAGATTGTAAGACAAAAAGGACGAAATCAGCCTCAAAGAGGAAATCAGCCTCAAAGAGGAAATCAGCCTCAAGGAGGAAATCAGCCTCAAGGAGAAAATCAACCTCAAAGAGGAAATCAGCCTCAAGGAGGAAGAATCACAGACCTGCTATAGGCCTGGATAAATGCAGAATGGTTTTTATAAGATGTAGATGTCATGGTTTGTTTCGCACCAACTACGGGTGGTATCATTCCCTCTTGCTGACACCATTACTAGCAGTATGATGTGTGGCTCCGTTTGTTACACCAACTTGTTGTACAACATGACCAGCCATTAGGTATCTGTCACTGAATTCAAAGTAGCCTGTCATATGGTACCCCATATTAGCATAAGCAATCATGTACTCAAACATCGAGAAAATGCTGAAAGCTGAAATAAAACAAAATCATATTGTAAATATAAATGTTCTACAGTATTCATAACTGACCAACTGTCTAAATGGCCTAATGGAAAATTGGCAATGGAATTAGAACGTCACAATATGACAATTATGGTGCCATATTGTCTTTACGCATAATAACCTGTTTAGAGGGCAGAAGGTTCATGGTTCGCTCCCTTGTTGCGACATTCCAAAATTGTACCAAGAGCATCACATTGTGGGTGCAGAATGATGCTCATCAGATATTTGTCACTGTAAAAAGGCCCCTAACCTTTGCATAAAGTAGGGCAGAACTATGTGTCTTGCTTATAGCAATATGTTTTTATGGAAAAGTTTTACCTAAACTTAAAATCTAATGTAGCTAAACTACTGTTTCTCATAGATATATCAAGTGTTTAAATATAAATAAGACCATGTAATTTCAATCAATACTGGTGTATAAATGATATATTAATCAATGAAGCTAGTCAAATTGTATCTATATATACTACACCTTTGATGCCATGAAGAGTTGATCAATTGGAGAGGACTACCGTATTCTTCCATGCATTGCCCACAGGTAAACATATTATTGATGAAGATTATTTTTACAGAAATTGATATGTAGTTTAAATTTTTTTTTTCATTTTTAAGAAAAAATCTTTATCAATGATCCAGTTACCTGTGGTATATCTCACACTATTATCAACGCAGAATCTTCAAGTAAACCAAACATTAGATGGGTCCTTAACATTTTCAAAGTCTCTGATGGCCATATTCTGTTGTCTTATTTTCACAAATTTTAGCATCAGACAGCTTAGACATTTCTAAGTCTCTGATGGGCAAATAAAGAGTGGTCATATTCTCTTTTCACAAATTTTTATATCGGACAGCTTAGACATTTTCCAAGTCTCTGATGGGCAAATAAAGAGTGGTCACATTCTCTTTTCACAAATTTTTGCATCAGACTTTTTTTGGATCATCTCCCCCATTATTTACCTGCGTCTTATACACAGCTGTATGCAACACTTGGGGTGAATACGGTATGCAATTATAAGTTAGAGAAATTAATAAACTAACAGACTATCGTAGATTTGACACTCTGACTGACAGTTTATACTTACCACCAGGTATACAGTAAAAACGATGTTGAATGAAGAAATAGATGAGTCCACAAGTAGATAAACTGATCCATGCAAACATGACTTTCTTCCAGAAAAAAGATTGTAACTCCTGCAATAATATACAAGAGATGTTTTTATTATTTGTTATCAATGGATTATAGAGATTTACAGTAAAAACAAGAGGGCCATTGGCCCTATAGCGCTCACCTGATGACTAGCAGTTTAGGCAGAATCAGTGACCTGGCTACCTAGTTTTTGACCCCAGATGACCCAGTTGCGAACTTGACCTAGATATCATAAATCCACACATTGTGGCCGAGTTTCATTAATATCACATGAACAATGTGACCTCTAGAGTGCAAACAAGGTTTTTCTTTGATGTAACCTTGTGACCTAGTTTTTGACCCCAGATGACCCATTTGCTAACTTGACCTAGATTTTATACAGACAAACATTGTGACCAAGTTTCATATAGATTAGGCAAAGCAGGTGACCTCTAGAGTGTTAACAAGGTTTTTCTTTAATGTGACCTTGTGACCTAGTTTTTGACCCTAGATGACCTAGTTGTGAACTTGACTTAGATTTCATAAAAACACATATTGTGCCCATGTTTCATTCTGATTACATAAAAAATATGACCTTTAGAGTGTTAACAAGGTTTTTCTTTGATGTGACCTTGTGACCTAGTTTTTGACCGCAGATGACCCAGTTACAAACTTGACCTAGATTACATAGCGACAAACAGTGTGACCAAGTTTCAAGTAGATTAGGTAAAAAATGTGACCTCTAGAGTGTTAACAATGTTTTTCTTTGACTTGACCTGGTGACCTAGTTTGACCCCAGATGACCCAATTACGAACTTGACCTAGATTTCATAGAGACAAACATTGTGACCAAGTTTAAAAAAGATTAAGTGAAAATTATGACCTCTAGAGTGTTAACAGTCCAATTGTTGACGGCGCACGGTTCACGGCGCACGACAGACGAAGGACAAAAGGGTGATCACAATAGCTCACCCTGAGCACTTCGTGCTCAGGTGAGCTAATAACAGTGAAATTATCAGTGAAATTATCATTTTGTTATTTACAGTTTTAGAAGCAGGTTCCATTACCATACAGAAATAGAGATAGAACATCAAATTATGCGTAACATCAATATGGCACCTTAATTGTCACGCTGTGACGTTCTAATTTCATCGTCAATTTTCCAATTTAGCCAATTACTGAACCATTATAATAGAAATTGAAGCATAATTTTTTTATATTAAACAGAAAATTTGTCGATTTTTATAAAAACCAAATTTATTTTAAACTTGTGATTAAATGTTAGAAAAACTGTCAAGTTTCATAGGAAAAATAAAGAAAACAGCCCATTTTGGACACTAAAAACCCTGTCAACTTTAACCCATGCGCAATATGCCAACACGGCAGCCAAATAGTCATTTATGTTAAAAGTTATGACGACCTTGGCCTACTGACCAACTGACCTCAATATCAAGAAGGGACATCTACTGTAGCTAACCAATGTTATTGTTAAGTTTGAGGATCCATGGGCTTAGAGCATTATTGAGTTATTGAACAGAAACCATTTGGTCTACAAACCAAACGATATTCAGGCCATCATGTGTAAAGTATACATACCCCCTCTTATCAAAGACATGGGGCATTAAAAGCAAACAAATGAATGACAGTATTGACCAACAGTTTATAACCATTAGAAAGTAAATATACACTCATAGTAGCTTCAAAACTTAATCAAACACATTACCAAGTGACCCAAGTATATAAACATAATGTCATCGACTAGTATCAAACAATGTTGTGGTGAATGACTATAGCCTATTAAAGTTTCTAGTCATTGTTTGATACTTGTCTATATTATTTGCATCACATAGTTTCGAAAGTAAACATGAAGCGTTTCAAGTTAAGAATTAACAAGAGATGTTTGTGTAACATGTATGCCCCCATTGCAGCCAAATTGTCATTTATGTTAAAGGTCAGAGCAACCTTGACCTTTGTCCTGCTGACCTCAAAATCAATAGGGGTCATCTACTGTTGCTGATCAACCATCATGTGAAGTTTAAAGATCCTATAACAGTCAGTCTAGAGATTAAGCAGATGGTTATATTGGTATAGGTGTATTTAATATGAACATTGCCTAATTGTGATTTAATTGTTTTGGCTGATTTAGACAGGTGGCTGTTTGGTTCAGGTGACTGTTTATACAGGGCATGACTGTACAGTGAAACCTCCATAATAAAACCAATATTAGGACCCTTAATAAAAGCTCCGCGAGTCGCAGGTGTCGCCTGACGACATGCACATTTTTCATGGAAAACTATTATTGGGCTACATATCCGACTCACAAGTTCTCTAGTCATCTGAACTAAAAATGACAAAGTTATTCTTAGTTATGACAAAATAATGTCCTGATAAAATCAATCAAGTTATGCCCCGGACAAGAAATGCTTATAAAATCAATCAAAGGGAAATAATTCAAAAATGGCTCAAGCTAGAGTTATGGTTCTTGTGTACTGCACTAGTACTTTTTGTAAAATACATGCATACCAAGTTTCAAGTCATTCAAACTTATAGTGACAAAGTTATGCTCCGGACTAGAAATACTCTACTAAAATCAAAGGGAAATAATTAAAAAACACTTCAAGGTAGAGTTAAGGTTTTTGCGCACTGCACTTTGGCTAATTGCAAGACACATCCATACTAAATTTTAAGTCATTAGAACTTAATGTGACAAAGTTATGCTCCGGACAAGAAAAGCTCTCATAAAATCAATCAAAGGGAAATATTTCAAAAACGATGCAAGGTAGAGTTATGGTTCTTGCGCACTGCATTTTGGCTTATTGTAAGAAACATGCATACCAAATCTTTGAACTAAAGGTGACAAAGTTATGCTCCGGACAAGCAAAGTCGGCCGCCGCCGCAACCGCCGACCACATAAGTAAAACCTATATGTCGCCTTTTCAGGGGACACAAAAACTGGTCTCATTTATTTGTTCTTTATATTAATTAAGGTTAAACATAAGATGTTTGTAAAACACGTATGCCCCCATAGCAGCCCAATAGTCAGAAATCATGAAGGTCACAGTGACCTTGACCTTAGATCTACTGACCTAAAAATCAATAGGGGCAAAATAAAGAACATAAAGTGAAAACAGAGAAAATCGACATAAACATCATTGTGTTAAGATTGAGGTGATCTTATTACTTGTACTAAGTTTGTCTTTCAGTGACGTTTTACTGTACATGTATACCCAACTAAAACATCATTGTATTTTAATTAAATTCAGTAACCAATCATTGATTACTATAGATGCTTCATGGATAGTCAGACAGTTTCTGGACTAAATTGGTTCACAAACTAACTTAATTCAAACTTAATCCCATCACGGACCCATAAAAGTCAATTAGAAGAGAGTTTGTACTAAGATAATCAAACTAGAAACTAGGTATGGAGCGCTTAACAATCACTCTGTACCAAGTGAATGAGTAGTTCAGTAACTTAATACTTACATGTACAAGAGAGATTGTTGGTTTTCAGCGAGATGTTTTGACTCATTGGACTAACTTTTATGCATAACATATAATACCGGCTGGTGGAGTAATGCGCGTGTGGACTGGCCATATAGCTTACGAAGCCAATCGGATTTAAAGCATTCAATGCTTATATTTGTGTTAATTACAAGTTGTCTGCTGCAAATTCATATTTTATCCTTAAACTGTAAACTGTATAATATACATTTGTTGTTATGTTTGCATGTATATATCTATTTCAAATTGTTTTAACAATGTCTTAAATGTGATTGTACAGCACTTTTGAACGTGTAATTACATGATAAAAGTGCTATATAAATATGGTGTAATAATAATAATAATGTACATGGACTGACAACTTATAGATGTAACAATAGTACTGTGGAAGGGATAATTACGTTAGCCAGGTGGATCTAATGGCAAACTTTTGCAAATTTACCAAATTTGCTAACATTTCCTCGAACGTATATTTTCGCCAACAAACAACACTATGTAAAACATGTATGCCCCCATGGCAGCCCAATGGACAGAAATGGTATAAGTCACAGGGACCTTATCCTTTGACCTTCAGACCTCAAAATCAAGAGGGATCATCTACTGTTGCTGACCAACCTCCATGTAAAGTTTGAAGATCCTAGGGCAATTTGAGCTTTCTCGAGTTTTTGAAAGGAAACCATTTGGTCTACCGACCGACCTACTGACTGACCAACAGACCGACCAACATGTGCAAAGCAATATACACCTTCATCAAAGATAAAAAATCAATCACTTATATTTCTAAATGCTAAGTGAGATAAATTCAACTCGCTAAAATATACACTCATACTGTATACAGTATTAATGCAAGGTTTAGCATGGTTACCTTGTCTGTCATGGGTTTATGTCGGGACCATCTATATAAAATAGTTCCAAACAACATATGTGCTATAGATGTTACCATGAATACCACAAATATCTTCTCATGTATCGCTGAAACAAACAAATCATTATACTATCAACGATGACCAGTAATACATGTATATTCATTCATAGTTCATATCACCAAGAACAATTTATGAAACACTTTTCAGTGATTCCCACTCAACTAGAGATGAACTAGTAGGTTACCCAGCCAGAGGTAGCCAAGACCGTGTATGAATTAGTCTTGTAAACCTGGCATGTTAAAGAATGAAAGAGTCTATTTGGGAAGAGCTAGAATACAGCACCTGGAATCAAACCAAACTCTTATCTCTGCCATACACATCTTGTAGATAAATAAGATAACCACATTTTGACCATAATTTCAGACCCAGGTAAGTCCCTTAAGAATCCATGCATATCTTCAATAAAGATCAAACGACACAAGCTGTAAATGACACCACTTCTAATGAATCAATGAATAAAATTATATTACTTGTTTGCCACCTAGGTCTACAAAAATATTTAATAAGTTACTAAATTATTCAAATACTAAACTAACCATTATACCCATAAAATTTATGATGCTATTATGACAAAATGTCAGCTAACTGGAACATTTAACCTTATAGTCCAGTCATTCTATGACTAAAATAGACCTAACCTCAAACAAATTGCAAAAGAATTTAAAAAATGGTTTTCATACACTTAAACATGTCCTTTAATAGCATAAAAAAGTCTAGAAAAATCTAGGAAGGGGAAAACTATTTTTTTTCAACTTTTCGGACATCACTATTTTTGTAAAATAAGTGACTCTATGCTAAAGCTTTGGTAGACTATCATTGAACATCAACATAACAATATACTTTAATGTTGGTATATCTTAGTAATATACATAAGAAACAACAATACAATACCAACATGCATTATACAAGCACACATTAATATAAAAAATGATGATTTCAGTCCGAAAGTTGAACAACAACTAAGCTTTTACCCCACCCACTTCTTATTACACATACATTAATAATTCAAATGTCACAGCTCATCGCCAATATCGTCTTCATTCATGCTCATTATATTTGTGCAGCTAATTCCTCTGCATTGACCACATCCGACTGTACACTCCAATCCATGTTTTCTACATGTACATTTTCGACTTTCGCAGTTTGTTTTGCAATTACATTTAATGATGTTCAATAGTTTGTCTGGTGCGGGTTTTTGGTCTGTTTTCACGGGTAATAATGTGTTGTTCATTGTTGTCCAACCCCACTCTATAGGCTGCAGGTTATTATCACTATCGATCCACTGTTGCACTTGGTAGTACACCCTGTAACTATGGTATTTAGCTGCTGATGTTGTTGGTGGAAGTGTTTTAACTTGCACACTTGTTGTATTAGATGTAGCTTTTGTCACAAACTTTCTGAAGCGCAGAATATTCAAACCTTCAATTTCAATACCACCGTAGAGTATCACTAAAGCAGTTCCTCCTGCATTTTCAATTTCCTTGTGTGTGCTTTTTCCGTTGAAAACTTCAGAAACCTTTTGTAACGAGTTGTTTGAGATTAGTTTCTTTAGTGAAGCACCTTTACTTATTCCATATACATGGGATGTTGTGTCACACCCAGTTATAGCGTGAATAAACGGTAACGCACGACACACATGTTCTCCAATTATTGTTTTAGTTTTTTGTATGTCCCAAACTTTCACAGGTTTTGATCCAATTTGTCGACCTGATTTAAAAAACACCTTATACTCATCAAGACATACATGAAAGCACAACAGTACAAGTAAATCAGTATCCTCGCCTATAAGCATGACATTACGGGAGTTTGCACACCGAACAACTGTTTTCACGATAAGCTTGTCAGCATCATCAACAGCATGAATAACATTGCAACCACAATGTTGAAGCTTGGCACTAAGTAAATAGATGAAATTTTGTTTGTTCTGGGAATTTGTTAGAAAGCTGTCCTTTTTGCCCTTGAAAGGTGTGTTTTCTTTGAAATTAACATTTGACCCGACTATTCCGTGGTTTCGTCTAATATGGGTAACATCTTTTGTTGATGGACCGGAGTCGTAACCATCAAATACTATAACAGGATAAGAGTATTTTTTGATTACGTAATCTGTGTATGTCTTGCAGATCTCTCCGTATGTATTTCCTGTCTGCCATGGAATCAGGTGAAGTAATGAGCCACCGTCCAATACATGCTGCACATTCAAATTGTCCTGTTCTGACAGTGAACAATCCCCCAAAGTCCAAATAGCATCAGCAAGCATTGATTTTTGAGGTTGTCGTGGAAGCCCCGTGTTGTCAAAGAGGGCAGGTGGAACACTACATAGCTCATATTCAAAGAGAGTTGAAATGTCATCTTCAGTGGATCTAGTTATTGCAGTTGTGAGTCTTTGGAACAATAATTGAGGGTCTACATGAATGGATTCATCGTCTAACTTAACTGCAGTTTTTGAATTCATTGTTATAGCTTGCCGGGACTTTTTAAATGTGTAATCTGACACACATTTTCCAAGCATACTTTCAATTATTTTCCCTCCTACTTCTTTGGCATTATCTACATTGACAGAACCGTCCGCCATTACTCCAGTTTCAATGTTTCTGAGCTTTACATCTTTGTTGAAGGGCTGCCTTTCGGTGATAAACTCCAAAATTGTATTAGTGTCTTGTACATCCCTTTCCTGTCTTGATTTACCGAATTCCTTATGTTGGTCACTTGTCTCATACGATGTTCCACATATGTCTTGAACCGCGCGATTAATTTCTGCACATGTCGGCAATGATAGTAACCACTGATTCCTTTGACTTTCCGCCATCCCCTTGCCTCTGGTCAATCCCCCATTAGTCTTGACACTTCTCATTAGCACTTGCTCAATCATTAAGTCCGTCGACAAGCCTGCCCAATGCCTGCCACTTCTTCGTACAACATGGTGTCCAGATGTAAAGAACTCATGTACACCAGTGTTGGTTGTATTCAGGTTTTGCATAGTTTGTAAATATATGTACGCAGACTTCAAATATAAGTTATGACCGGCAGCAGCGAAGTACGGTAACATACGTGACAATGTGTACAAATGTAAATTCCAGTCACCTATACGCTCAGCTTTGATAAATGACTGCATTATTTCTACCATTTCTAGGTACTGTATCCAAAGAGCAGCTGTTCTGTATGTTTGCAGTTTTTCCTTCTCATTTAAAAATATCTGATTTATCTCGGCGAGCAGTTCTACTTCGTTTAAAGAATGTATATCTACTTTCCTTGACATGACACCATCATATACATCACCAAGTCTTTCAACAGACACTCTTGTATTAACTAATCTTTTTGAGATAGCTAGGTCATTGTTATTGTTGTCAGAGTGGTCTTGATCGCTATTATTAGCCAAAATATCGACTTGTCCGTCATCAGTCATTGAAAATATATCTTTGATGAGAATACATGTCAAAGCTCTTTCAACCAGTAAATGTCCTCTTATAGCTCGAGCAATAGATTTGCCACTCATCATATGTACAACAGCATTAGGTGCATACACAGTTTCTAAAACTTGGTTTAAACCCGATCCATTCATTATGTGACCTATGCTCCCCAAGAAACTCATAAGAGTGTGAAATCCTCCTAACCTTAACACTATTTTGCTTATGTCACTTCCATCAGGTTCATTTCTTACGATAGTCAACGCCTTCCAGTAAAGGGGCTGGTCAAAAGTAAGTATTGGGTGGACACCATGTCTAACTGCATGGTCACTAACAAATTTCAATGTTGTGTAGATACAAGACATATTGCTTGGAGGCATGTCAATCATAGGCATGAAGGCAACTGAAGATTTCCCAGGATTCTCCCCTTGCTGTAACAGCTGCATCAGACCAGACCAGCCTGGTCTTAAAGGACGTACAGACCATGTTAATTTCACAAGTTCGTCGAGTTTCTGCGTAGAATCTATTGCTCGTAGTTCGGATAGTTCTTCGAATTCTATTGGTAGTGTCATCGCCTCCTGGGGTTGTGTGTAATATGAAATACGGATGTTTCCTGCTGCATTAATATCTTCCTTTGTGACACATGTTCGTTTAAGAGCTTGGTTATTAAAAGTACCTGGAGTGACACACGCAATTATCCCCATGCCATGAAAGGTTCCCTGCCCATCTAATGTTCTTACATTATGGTCAACATTGTCTGCAACATACTGGACAAAACTTCCAGCAATGAAATTTGGAATATCTGTTCCAGTTGCAACTGCAGCACTTGATTCAAATTTCTGCACCTCCCTATATGATGAGCAAAACCCTAATGTATTCAGTGTATCTATCAAAAACTTTGATGCAAATTGGTGATGTACTTGTACCCCTAGTCCAATCTGAAGAGGGGCGATAATAGTCCTGGGTCTAGAAGCCTGCATGATAGCCTGCCCGATAGCAACTAATTTCAAATCAGACGATTTGTGACGTATAATCGTTTGTAATAATATTTTAAGACTATCCGGCAAGTAGTCATCATTTATCTCAACAGAAGCTAATTCCAAAGGTGATGGGTACAGTGTTTTATCAACAATCTTTGAACATATATCAGCCCTAATCAGTCTCCCAGCAGTGTTTATAATGTCTTTTCTTTTAGCTTCGCTGTCCAATTCGTTTTTCTGACGCTGATAGAAATCAAGTAAAATTGATGTCGCATTACGATGTAAAGTTACAACATTTGCTTTTCCATTTATTTCAGTTATTATAACAGAGTCACCAAATTGTTCTTTTAATTTTTGTTTCATATAAGGAACACTGTAAGCGTTATCATCACAGCACTCCTTCATTATTTCCACAAGTTCAACCACAGTTATTTGTTCATCGTCATTTTCCTCAAGGTGCTTGACAACAGACTGAAAGCCTTTTTCTAGTTGGGAATCAATGGGTCTTCCTAAGAAACGTTTGTTGGAGTGATTAGAAAATTGTTCCGGGATACATTTCATTGTCCTGGAAATAGAAAATGTGGTTCGTGAGATTTATACAAAAAATGGTCACAGGATTGCTTCTGCTATAGAGAATAGTACCTGAAAGTTGTAAAATATTTCAAACTCCACTTAAGGTAAAATTCAAATGTGGTTATCTGAATAGGTTTACAGATGAGGTACTGACACTTTTATTATGATAATAATAATATATATTGACACTATTTTGTTATTGTATTAGAATGTGTTGTCAAGAATATTGTACTTTATACCTGAAATTAACGTTGCAGGTTTGATGATATATGGCATCAGCCGCTGGTAGGTCAGAAATACTATTTAATCTTTGCATCACATCCATAGACCAGTCGTCAGAACGTTCCTTGCATATGTTAAGAATAACTTCATGAAAGTGCAATGTCCGAACTGGGAACACATCTATACCTCGTTTACAACCTGATAATTTGGCACTTTGTCCACAAAATAGGCACTTGTCTTGAAATGTAAACCGTTCTATTTTGGATCTCAAAGTTGGAGAAAAACACACTTGATCATGTTGTGGTTGTTTGTTTTTATCACGTTGTATTACGTTTGGATTGCAATACTCTTTACGACATTTAATATGTACAAATTGTCCAGGTGCTGTTTTGATACTGTCCCCACGATCCTCACTAGCTTTGTTTATTCCATCACAGCCTTTCTGTCTCAACTGAACTCCCTGGTTATCCCCGGTAAGTCCATCGTTACATATAACACAGATATCCATCTGAAAAGAGATATAAGAAATACTGAATCCACTATAAAGGAAGTAGGGGGTAATGCATCTGACCACATGTAAGCTAATATGTAAATGCGCGCAACCATGGCTTGTATTATAGACTAGTATATGCATTGACTGCAGACATCTTATCTAGTATCTTATCAATAATACGAAAAAAATAGAAACATAAAACATTAGTTAAGAAAATCGCAAAACACTAACTCTGGTTGAGGTCTATATTATTGGTGCCCTACACACCACAGGGCATAACGGAATACAGAAAACAGAGTAGAGATATACCTTTATGTTGGCATATTTGGTTTTTAATAGTCGCCAATAACAGTAGATCCTATGTCAATTTGGTGATGGTGAAGATGGACTTCTTAACCCGTCGAGTTTAGACCTGAAAACAACGAACCGACTATAATAACAAGTGTTAAAACTAATAGCAATAGCATAGATCTAAGATTTACTGATGCGTATAGGTATTAATATACACATTGTATAGATCTACATGTATATGTACCTTATGGCACTAGTTTAATTCACCAATGACGCTAACAAAGTAGGATAATCAATAAGAAACAGATAAACTTAATTTTTCGTGAATTTAGTCGTCAAGATGGCCCGAACGCGCTTCCGTAGTGTAAAATTTGCGCATAATCTCTACGCTAAAAAAAATCAGATTTTTTTGCCATTATCGTCGTAAATATATTCTAAGCCCCATATTATGAGTCTGACAGTTGCCATAATTAGTTACATGATTCATGTATACGCATTATATGATATTATAAAACAGATTTATAAAAAAATTGCCGAGATTATGTTTGGGTTAATCTTCACGTTTATAACGCGAACAAAATCAAATAATCATTTACACACAGAGCAAATATGTCAGGAGTATTAAAACAAAACTAAACGAATGCAAATACTTACATACATTGAGTAAATCCGTTTCCATTGCAGCATTTGTCATGTTTAAAAACTTTCCCACGCTGAATGTTTACAATATTTGACACGCGCGCTCAGTTGATGACGTCACTATGGTGAACAATCAGTGCCACGCCGTACTTTGTAAAAAACGCTTAAGTTTAAGGTGAAAATTTATAGTTTTCCCCTATCTAGATTTTTCTAGACTTTTTATATGATTTTAAGAATGTGTTTTTCTACATAATCATCGCAAAATAAATTCTTTTGCAATTAGTTTGAGGTCAAATCGTAGAATGACTGGACTATTAAACCATATAAGGCATTCACATGACTTAGCTGACTATTGGGAATAATTAAATTCATTCATCACATTAACACATACTCTTTATTGAGATGCTCTTGCTGGACACAGACATATATTATACAAGAATTTAGAATAAAGGTGAATGTCCAATCAGGGTTGTCAGTCAGTTGTCATTAAGATGCGGCGGTAGGCCAAAATAACCAGGGGCGTAGCTAGAGGTATTTGAATGTGTACGCAAAATGGCTAGGGGGGTCTGGAAAATTTTTGTTCGCTAGAACGTCTCTGGTGCGTTCTGGCTTGTTTTTTTGCTTCATCTTTAACATTATTTTACTGATAAAACCAGGTTATTTGTTTGTATAAAGCTTTTTAAAAGTTTTTCTAAGAAATGCTGAAAATACTAAAGGCTTATCCCCTTAGGGCCATGGCATCAGTTTTTATTGCATTTTTCGATCATTTATTTTTTCACTTATTAAAAAGCATGTGTACGCAGCTGCGTATTCTGCGTACAGGTAGCTACGCGCCTGATAACTGTCTCAAATGCAAATTTGGCCTCCTCAATAAGTAGATAATACACTTCTTTTAATTGATGAAGTAACTGTTCAGACCGCCTCAAATCTGAATCAATCCTGCTCAGCAAAATCTTAATGAAAACCCTGTCACTATAAACTACTACCAAGTGATAACAATAAAACATCTGGGTATTGTTTTATCAAAGCACTTACGAAAATCATAAACTTACGTTCAAATTTAAATTCTTTATAGCTCTTTAACAGCTACCAATTGTGATAATGGGCTGTGATAAAACAGCGCCCTGATTCAGTAAATATCAGTGAATACTTACGATAGTTTTCTTTGTTTGAAACACAGCTGACAGCTAACAAACATGTACATTCTATGATATACAGCCAGAAACACAACCTGGTTAGAAAGTTATACAATCCCTGAAGGTTTTTACTGATGAACGGTCGGCTGTTCTGGTAAAGGTTGAAGTACATAAAGCCGACAAAGAATCTAGGTGCCGAGTGTAAACCTATACAAAATCTCCATACGTACGCTTGAGGTTTTATACCAGTGACCGCACTCACTGAAGGAATGGTATTAGTTACCTGCAAGTATAATTATAGTACATGTGTCAAGCAACCGAACAAGAGGGCCAAGCCCTAAACAAGAAGGCCAAGCCCTAAACAAGAAGGCCAAGCCCTAAACAAGAGGGCCAAGCCCCAAACAAGAAGGCCAAGCCCTAAACAAGAAGGCCAAGCCCTAAACAAGAAGGCCAAGCCCTAAACAAGAGGGCCAAGCCCCAAACAAGAAGGCCAAGCCCTAAACAAGAAGGCCAAGCCCTAAACAAGAAGGCCAAGCCCTAAACAAGGGGACCAAGCCCTAAACAAGGGGTCAACCCCTAAACAAGAAGGCCAAGCCCTAAACAAGAAGGCCAAGCCCTAAACAAGGGGACCAAGCCCTAAACAAGGGGTCAAACCCTAAACAAGAGGGCCAAGCCCTTAACAAGGGGGTCAAGCCCTAAACAAGGGGGTCAAACCCTAAACAAGAGGGCCAAGCCCTTAACAAGAAGGACAAGCCCTAAACAAGGGGACCAAGCCCTAAACAAGAGGGCCAAGCCCTAAACAAGAGGGCCAAGAGGGCCATATATGACTCATCTGAGTACATCGACTCACATTCAAACTCAACTTACTGCAAAATCATATATTTTCGTGGGTACATGTATTAAATTTCGTCACAAAATAAAATTTGTGTATTATATCTGTGGAAGGGTCAAACCATGTTATATATTTGGGAGTTCAATAAATCATGGGCATCAGAATATGTGGTCGAGTTTAAAAACGAAATCATTGAAAACTACTTGAAAAAACAAGACTGCGTTCAATAAACGCTTATGCCCCCTGTGGAAGCCTTGTCCATAAATAAGTCTAAGTCCAAAATTAGGTCAAGGTGAAGGTCAAAATGGGGTTAGGTGATACTGGCGTGTGGAGAGTGTTCATACACAACATCCATGCAAGTATGAAAGCTTTGTAGCAAGCCATATTAATGCTAGAAGAAACGGTCAATTTGGGTTAACCAGGACGGACGAACGGACGGACAGGTGAATCACTATATGCCTCCCCATCTATCGATAGGGGGGCATAATTAATGATTTTACAGTATGTAATTTGTTTTCATGATTTGACATCATTCTGGAGACTATTGACCTAGCTCATGATTGACCCTAGCTAACGCAAATGTAAAGTCGAGCTTCATCAACAAAAAATTCTGAGCATTCTGTATTATTATTATATTATTATCTCGCATTATCGTAGTATCACATTTATTATCATACATGATACTATCACCATTATCATAGTATCCAGTTATCATCAAAATTAATATATTACAATTTTTAAATAAAATATATTTTTTTTTAATACATGTATACCATCCCATTATTGTAGTATTTCATAATCTTTATATCACTTAATCATCATCATCATGCTGTCTCGTTATCGACTATCGTAGTTAAGCATATTTATTCGTCACTTAAAATCAACTCATTCAAAGGCGATGGCCCTAATGGAATTCCATAATAAACTCAATAAACCATTATAAGTCTCAGAATTTTGATTTTACACATAATCAATTATGCTTATCAGCTTTAAACTTTTGAATAAATATTGACTATAACCAAACAGTTTGAATTAATAATTCATCAACGAACACCATCTATTTAAATTAGAGAAGAAGCACTAAGTCTTGCATACATGCCAGATCTCCTGCATCATGTGTGAATCTCACATATTTGAGACCCTTAGTCATTCAAGCATGATCAGTGGCCAATTGATCAAATCTCAAGCATTTCTTGGACATACTGGAACCTGACATTTTTTATTAAAATTATGAAAATGATCACAAATATTAGTTTAAATTGCTTCATGAAGCATGCATGGTATTGTAAAATAAGTGAAAACTGCATAAAAATTATAATCTTTAATAATTTAAGTTTAAAGTTTCAGCAAGGAAAATCTCACGCATTTTAATGAAATCTCCAGCAGTTCCATCATCATTTTAATTTATCTCACGCAAAGGGATCTGAGAAACATGGTATGTATGGTCTTGTATGAAGGTATTGTGAATGAGTCAGTTAATGAGTCAGTTATCTCATGCATTTATGATCAAATGATCTGATGCAGCAATTTTATACAACCTTAGATTTCCTGAGGGAATATATGTACATGCCTAGTTGACTGTGTAGTTTCTAATGTCAATGGTTCAGTTTGAAATTGTATGAAATGTATAAAATAAAGATCTATGTTGACGTTTATGGCTACTAGATGTTGATGTATTCTGACAAATTTTGTGGGTTATAAATAATAAATCTGTAATATTTCAATACAAGTATTCATGCAAAAGATAGTACACAAGTGCTGCACTTGACATAAATAAGAGTGATAAGTTTCAATCCAATACCATTGATAAAATATATGCAAAACTGTAATACTTAAGGGACTGAGTAAGGTCAGAAATTTTCTAAAAGGTCTAACATACCAAAGAATACTCAGAATGGAACTGATACAGACTGAATTTCCTATTCGATTCGGTATTATTAAAGGAATTATCACAAGTGGTGAACTTGTACAAGACTTCAATTGACTAGATTTTCAAGAAGACGCTATTCTGCCGCTATTTGCCGCCATCTAGTATTTTCGCCGCATTTTAACCTGCTTCATCAACAAGATGGGTTTCATTTAAAGCAACCCTTGGTCAAATTTAGCGAAGGTGGGTATTTATTTTGTCCATTATGTGTCTAGAATGTTGTTTAATTTATTTAATTATGAAAAATACTAAATTTTCTGTGACCTTTCTAGGTCGATGATTTTTCAATTGATGGGTTCTAAGATTTAATTTTCAGATCCCTAAGGAAAGTTATTTACACCTAAATGATCAAATCACTTAGTTTTTTGTTTTAACACGAAACAGTGAGCTACAATGATGGAAAGAAACAAATTTAACTGTATTTGATTAAATCTTTGATAAAACGAAAACGGCCAGGCCTCAACAAATATTTTTAAAAGCACTCGTCCTGCAATATAATAGACAAAGAAGAAAACCCCAAAATCTTACTTGTCCTGCGAGTGGACGAATGGATTTATTGAGGCCTGACGGCTGATAATTACAGAAGCTCGCAAAATGCATTATTGTACTTCAATCATAATTCGGCTATTTTTAGACTATCGTATCCATTTTTATATGATCTTCTGATGTTACATACACAATTAGTAATATGATATGTAGCTGACTATATAGACCACGCAATCCAATGAACAAATTACCAATTAATGCTAACGTTTACAACAAAAACAGATAAGAAAATATTATTGATTTAATTCAAAGGGAGGTTAATTGAAACTCACCACATTTAAGTTAAATCAAATGTGCATCAATTACCATTAGACATTTTAAATGTCAAAACTGATTCTTCAACAACTTTTTACCTAGAAATGTGTTGACAATATTTACAATGTTTTCACTTGAATATTTTTAATGAGCAGCAGTAAAATTGCAAAATTGAGGAAGTATACATTTTACTATACGGACTGAAATTTAATTAATTTGTTAATTAAAATTTTATTAATTTGTTAATCAGTTAATAACACAAATCTTGGAAAATGTCATGTTACATCGGTAAAATATACTACATGCAGTACTTGTAAGGCCTAAAATAAAATATTGTTTGTTTCCCCATCCCCTACCTACCCGATCAAAAAGGGCCCTACCCAAAATATTTTATTGCCCAAATTGAAATAATATTTTTTTTATTAAAAATTGGAAGTGAAAATATTTTGTTTTTTGTTTACTGGCTTCTTTCTTACCATTAAGACTATTAGTTTTCACCTTAGAGTTAATTCTAAATTTCATTATTGTTGGTTTTTACCTTAAAGTTAATAATAAATTTCATTATTTGTATGTCTTAACCAATAACTATCATACTGAAACCGTTCCAAAAAAAAATATTTACCCTACCTACCTACCCATTCTAAATCTGCTAGGGTCGGGATGGGGAAACCAAGAATATTTTAAGTTCGGCCTAAGTTGATTTTATAGTCATTAGTAAATATCTGAACATAAGCCTAAGGCAACTCCATCCTACCTGTGCTACCTGAGTTTGACAGCTGACCTGGAGGGGGAAAGTGCCACACCCACTTTTAGACACAATTCAACTATAATCGCGTGTATCATCATTATATACGCGAAAAAACAGAAACGACAATAAAATAACTTAAGTGAATACTTACATTGCAGTCTGTATCATTTATTTCCTTGTTATCTGCCCACAGGAAGGCAGACAGGAAACAGTAAGCCAATGATACAGCAGGTAAGCTCACTGCTATTATAGCATATCGATGAAAAGGAATTAGCAGAAGATTGTCAGACACTCGAATATCCTTGGAACCCATTTGAAAAGATTTTTCCAACAAAATTTAGTAATATTTAAGTATAAATTTCAGTAAGAAATTTTAAGAAAGTCTAGAAATTTCATGTCAACTTTTCATTCCACGAAAAAAACAGAACACGTCCGTACCGAAACGCTAAAAGAAAACCAAAACGTACTTGTACGGAAATGTTGGACTTTATCAGCTCCTGGTACGATCTAGCTTGGGTACGAATGAAATATAACATATTTTACTGTAATTCCATCTCCAAATGTGTCATTTCGACAAAAAGCATACATAAATACGTAAATTTGATATAAAGCCGTTGTCACTTATTGGTGTTTGTCCTTAACGTTATATTTGTGAATTCCCAGTGATTCACTCCGGAGCAGTTCTGCATTCTTGGTTGACTTCCGGTGAAATTTTGACACTTGTTGACAAACTGACAAGGCTTTCAAAATGATGGAAATCAACTTAACACGTGTTGATTACACCCAGGTTTGTTATAGTTTTTATCTTATAGGGCTTAAATGATGTAAATTGACTTTGTTAAATTCGTAATATTATTTTTTGCGAATTTCATGTTAAGCACACATGTCACAACTGCACACTGTTTTTGTCCTCTGCTAGGATTGGTCAACTACTGAATCCTGTTGGTGCAAGGTCATCCGTTGCCCCCGAACAAGACGCAAAACAAAGCGATATGACAATGCGACGCGGCATTCATCAAAATGTCGCTATGTCGATGTCGTGCCAATCTTGTCCTCTATTTTAGCGACATTCGATGCAAGACGATGCGACAATGCAATACGATCGAAGACGATGCATTAATACCGACAACAATGCGATGCACCATTTTGTTAACATGTCGCTATGTCCTATCGCATTGTCGTTGCCTATTTTTGTGGCATAAGCGCAACAATGCAATACGACATTGCAACAATGAGATACGATGTGTAAAAATGCGATGCAATGGATGTCATTGCGGTACATTTGTTAAAATGCCATTTGACATTGCACATATCTTACCAATATTGGCACAACATTGACATATGACATTGCAACATTATAAGGAATGTCGTATCGCAATTGTCTTTCTTTGTATCGAGTTGTTGCGCATTGTATCGCAGTGTCGTATCACGTTGTCGCGCATCACGTTTTGGAACAACATTCAACACGGCACTAACAGGATTCAGTAGTCAATTAAGAAATAATGAATACGTAGCTATGTTTTGTTGAGTAATAAAATATAGGCACGTGTTTGGATGCGTAGTAATTAAATCACGAGTGCCTATATTTTATAACACAACAAAGCACAACTCCTATTTATTATTTCGATTCTAACATCGCCAATGCTTTACCACTTATAGCATTACACAACAGGTTGACGTCAAACTACTTTCTTTCCTAGGAACATTACCGTCAACGTTACGTCATTTGTCATTCTATATGACGTCAAACGTGACGTCATCAATCAGCTATATTTTATCGCGGTAATAAAATATGGTAAGCTCAATATACGCAAAGAAGGCAAATCTCACGTGCTATGTTAGAATAGACGGTAATACTTAATAGCACTTTGCTGTTGTTGGTGAGTGCACTTGCCGATAGACAATAAATGTTTTGCTTCGTCCTATGAAACACTTTCATTGATTCATTTTGATATGCGTCCTGTGTCGATGACCCACATTTTTTTATTTGAACAAAAAATTTCTTTAAAATACATCCTGCCTTAAGAGGAAAAACAAGTAGAGGCTTTTATTAGTTATTTCAAGTAAATGACATTTAACATCTAAACTGAATTAAATATCCATCAAACAATGTTTTCAATACAATAGACATGGCAGTGTTCACCCATGCTAAATCGTATGTATATACACATGCGTAAGCACATCCCAACTTCTACACAACTTTGTGTCAATAACTGAGTTATACTTTATAGTTTCAATCATCTCAGTCACAGGTATCCTTTTCTTTTAAAGTTGTGGGAGAATAGTGAAAAGTTGTTGCATGTTTATTTTTCTCATAGTATAATTTTCATGAATTTCCTACTGACTTGGTTTTAAACTGTTTTCTAGCACAGTGTTGTCAAGTGCTTAATAGTGCTTTCCTGTTGTCTCGTATACTGTATAGCGGGTATATTTCACGGGGTGCAATGTTCGCGTTTTCTGGATCCTTTTGAATTCACGGTGTCTTAAATTCGCGCAAACAGCTTCGACCGCGAAAATAAAACCTTGTTAGTAAACATGAAATGGTAGGTCAATTAGAAAAATGTACACAAACAAAATATTTTTTCGGCAAACATTCACACGTTACGCAAACTAAACTGTTGAATTGAAGAAGTTTGATGCACCAGCTTATAATTAACGCCTTCTAACTTTGAGAAAACACGGTGCACGTATGCAATTATATCCATATGCAAAGAGTTTACACACGTTTTTACAAAGTTCTAAATTAAATTTCGAATTCGAATTACATTTTATGATATATAGAACTATTATGTCGTATTATTTTAATTATTGCCGTACTGTTCAGTATTTTGCTAAACCGACTTTATGCAAAGTTATTGAGTAAACGTTGGTTTATTTCTTGTTGCTCCTTCACATGTTTTTAATCATGTTAAATTTGTATATTTACTACGTGAATATTTCGCTGGGTTTAGATTTCGCGCTATCTATGTAGACCGCGAATATAGCGAAAATTAACCCCCCGTGAAATATACCCGCTATACAGTACTCAACATTTCTGTGGTATTACATTATCTTCAATTTATAATTACCAGGTTGGTGTAACGTCTCCAAAGAGTTTGAGATTGCTTCCACTCGCTGGTAAAACACAAAAGGTAAGCACAATATTTATATGGCTATGGGAGGGTTGATCCAGAATTACACGGACCTTGGCTTTAAAAAAATATTTTACATCAGATCGGTATAAAAAATTACCAAAAATTGACATAAATCTCAAACCAATAAGTTCATATCAGGTATATTCGCCTTGTTATAAAATAATTATGAGATACTTGTGTCATAATTATGATTATTGTAAAAAAATTATGCACAATTATTCCATTTTAAAATGCCTACATCTTAGAAAAACCAATGCAGACTCAAAAAAAATTATGTCAAAAGTTTTCACACACTGTGGTATGCCTACTTGTTTATTTTTGTACCGAATAGCGCTGGAAATATCCCCTAAACAATAACAAATAATGTGCCACAGTGCTGTTTAATATGTAAATTTCTTGAGCAGAGGTGACTTCTTATCATCTAAAATTCTTATTTAAGACGCTCTCGAAGTCCATTTTCGCTCTAGATATGTATTTTCTTTAGCTCATGTTAAATGATGCAACTTTTATGCAAACATGTGCACTTATAGATTTCACCTTTTAAAAATTATTTATTTAATTTTATGTATGGTAATTGGTAAAGACAATCATATAATTTACTACTCTTATTGTATATGGTTTATTTAGGTTGCTACTGCTGACCATAAAGGTATACTGCAAGTGTTTGGAATAAGAAAAGGTGAAGTTCAGGTAAGCATGTCTTCAGTTACAGATTTCAAGCCTCATGTCCGTCTCATAGAATAGTTTTAAATGGATTAAAATGAGAATAATCAAGAAGGCATAATAATTGTTTTGTAGTATACATAATTCAGGACTTTCATTCGACTCATGTAACTGAATTTTGACTCTTGAATTTGACAAAAGTGCCAGATTTGTCTCTTGAAAATTAAAGCTGAAGAGTCAAATTTACTATTGTTATAATACAATCTTCTTGCAATATTTTGATGACTCCTGAAAATTGATGGTCAATATTTTGATGACTCCTGAAAATTGATGGTCAGGAGTCATATTGACTCTTCACTTTTGGAGGCTAGTGAAAGCCCTCATATATAATAAAGCTTAGACAAAGCTAAATGTTTATGGAGGGAAGACAGTAACATAGTTTTTGAAAAGCTTGTGAAAGTATAAGATTTTACAAGTATGCTTTAAAGATGCATGTTTCATTCTTACATCGTTTTATGCCAAAACCAATTATCTGATAAAATGATATGATCATACTATACTCAGCTCCAATGAAAAGTTACCACCCTATTAACTCATATAATTCAAAATTCACATTACACTATGTTAAAAGCCAAACACGACTATGTTTTGACCTTGCTGTGTAGTCACAGCTATCCTATTTAAAAATATTCAAACGCACACACATTATAAAACTTTTGTACCGATAGATCATATTGTACATGTATAAAAAATACAGAGGTATATATAAGTGGTAACTTTTCAGTGACGCCCAGTATATATACACTATGGCCATCCCACTTGACTAGAAACTAAGGTTTGGAGCCAAACTGCCTCAACTCATGTAATCTAATTGCATGTAAACTTCTTAGTAATTGATATAGCTTAGAGAATTTGACATGAACCCGCCTTTATGCATGAATATATCTTGCGTAGTTCTTGCGTTGAATATATTATTTCCACAAGCAAATCGTGTAATATCGATCCTTTAGATTTGTGTTGGTATTACACCTCGAGCGTCTATGAAAACATACATCCGGGATTATAGATATAGACAATATATCAGCTGTTAAATTATGCTAATAGAAGGTCGAGAGTTGTGTCAAATTCTCCGGAGTATAAATCTTGATTAAGTTAGGATATATTTGACAGTGAAAATTAAACCAATTTCATATTTGATTGTTCTATGAAGTGTTAATACTTTGTTTCAGCATGTCTTCAAGACACAGCCAGGCCCCAAAATCAGCCGGTTGGAACTAGGAGGACCTGTTGATGGGGTCAGGGAAAGAATCTTTGTTGCTTGCGGCCCTGAAGTCAGAGGTTACACCAAGAAAGGGAAGAATTTCCTGTCCTTTGACACAAACATGTCGGAAGCCATTGAGTCTGTGTAAGATATTTATATTCATCTGTACTAATCATTTGTGGTTCACAGGGAAGACTGTCCAACTGTGATGTCTCTTTAAATAAAGTCGTTATCATTATTATTATCTTCGTTATAAAATAACATATAATAGGAAATAAATTTAACTTGTTTATTCTATGATACATAAAAGTAGCAAAACATGGATACGTTTTACAGATGTCTTTAATTGTTCTTGTTTTGATATTAATCGGCCTCGTTAGTTAGTCTAGTGGTAAAGCATCTGCTTCAAGTGTGAGAGGTCTCGGCTTCGAACCCAGTCAGCAACATACCAAAGTCATAAATAAAAAAGGTACTGGATATCTCTCTTGCTTGACGCTCATAGTTACAGTTAACTGCTGTTTTAGCCAGTGTCAGGATAATATGACTGGGTAGTCTCCATAAAACTGAAATAATGTTGAACAGTAACTAAGTACTTGAAATGATCTTTAAAAATGTCAATATTTATTTCTTTGTAGATATGTTGAGGGGTCTGATTTATTTTGTTGTGGAAAGTTTATGTACAATCACTATCGAGATTGTAAGGATACTGACTTCTTTCTGTCCGGCGATCAAGTCAGTGACGTCATCTGTCTACCATCTCATGTTGTTAAAACATTGACACCTATCTTAGCGTGTCAGGACCGAGTACTCAGAGTGTTACAGGTAAGTCTCAGCAATGTTTTTCCTTCTTTGATTGGTACCTGTAAAAGGACCTGTTCCCAATAGAAACCAATGATGATTTTTCCCAATCCGAACCTAAAATTTCACAATCTATGAAGATAATGTTATATATTTCTGACTAACAAACTTTGTTATAGTGTTAATTGTTAAACTGTGTTTGTCATTCAGATATAGATATATATTATACTCACTATGTAGGGATTTCACTCAAAATTAAATTCCCAATTCAGACAAAAGCGACATGATTTTTTCCCAATTGACTGGACCCGGTCCTTTTCCCAAAATGGCAAACATTTAGATTACTGAGTCTAGTGACTGATTATGTTTTAATCCTTTAAGTGGCATACAAGTTATTGTAGTAGATAGACAACACACCATTAAACAAACACCTGTATTGGGCGGACACCCAACGACCGACTGAGGGTTATGTACTATACTATTGCCATAAACCTTTATCCGAACGACACCTGCTTAGGTGGGACATCCAGCGACCGTAGATATTCATACATATGAGTGATATACCGTTTAAACATAATGACAAGCATAAACATTTGATGACATTTATTTTCTTTCTTTTTCATTTCTTTTTATATTTATATATATATGTAATCAAAAGAGTGCAAATTAACTGGCTGCAGAAATATAAGCAATTTGTTGAAGCCCGGGGAGACCCAGAATACCGTCACAATGACATTTGGCAAACTGTGCCCTACGTTGAGAACATAGTGACATGACCCAGATGTTCGCAAGACTGGATGCGCAACTGTGGACAACAACCTGAGAGGGACCCGTATACTCAATCCCCCGACCGGTCTCGGGCGTTATTTTCTTACCCTAGGCCTCCCCCTCATACATGAGGGTGGAGGGGGGTTCCCCAGTTACTGCTTGAGTGAACCCCGTTATAACATTTACCCCCACAGGTAAGGCCATTCACCAAACGGTGCAGACCATAACCATTAACTGCGACACTGCAGTACCTGTGGTATACGAGCCCTGCATGTTAGAGACTATGTCAGGGTGGAGGAAAGAGCCAGGTCACTACCCCTCAAAGCCGCCTTTTAGTCTCCCCGGGCCGCCACAGAAATTCCTTGCCAACAAGGATTTTTTTTCCACTTTATGAATATCAAAATTTATTTTTATGTCCCCCTATCGATAGATGGGGAGGCATATAGTGATTCACCTGTCCGTCCGTTCGTTCGTCCGTTCGTCCGTCCGTCCTGGTTAACCCAAATTGCCCGTTTCTTCTAGCATTAATATGGCTTGCTACAAAGCTTTCATACTTGCATGGATGTTGTGTATGAACACTCTCCACACGCCTGTATCACCTAACCCCATTTTGACCTTCACCTTGACCTAATTTTAGACTTAGACTTATTTATGGACAAGGCTTCCACAGGGGGCATAAGCATTTATTGAACGCAGTCTTGTTTTGGTTAACTGTTCTTCTTAACTATCTAGGCTGTTGCATTGAAACTTGCAACACTTGTTCACCATCAATATTTGACACTGGAAAGCAACTCCAATAACATCATCCTGCTTTTTGCAAGAATTATTGCTCCTTTTGGACTTAAAAAATAGGTTATGACAAATTTCTATTTTACCAGGACAAAAATCTGATGTCCATGCTCATGTTAAGATGTTGTGATTATAATTTGACCCGATTGTTGTATGTTTCAGGAATCAGAGTTGATGTATGAAGTTGAGGTACCTGGTCCACCTGTTACCTTATGTCTGTATGGTGGTGATGGAGGTAATATATTGTGCTTATCGAAATATTTCAAACATTAACAGTGGCCTCATAAAAAAATTTACAATCATTTTAAACTGAAACTTTGCATACCTTAAATTTCCAGGAATTTCTTTCCCATTCAGTATACACCAACACAATTTTATCTGTGTAATTGTTATGACAATTTATTTTCAATATGATTTGTAAAATTTCAATCAACTTTGTGTTAACACACAATTTCAGGTGTGGGGGGAGAGTTTGTTACTCCAGTCATGCAAAAATGATGTACAGTGCAACCTCTATAAAGCAACACCTTTTGGGAGCTGAAAATATTGGCCATTTTTAGTGGTTATTGCTATACAGAGGTTATATTTATAGTAAATAATAGACTAAGGAAAATTTTGAAGGTGTTGTTATAGCAAGGTTGTTGCTTTACAGAGGGCTAGCTGCTCTGGAGATTTAATATTGTACATGTAACTATGTGTTGATTGTATTATACAGGAGAAGATGGCACTGATGTTTTATTTGGAACATCTGATGGTAGAGTTGGTCTGGTACAAATTGAGAGGTAAGTCAATCTTCAATACATGACATGTGCTTGTTGCTAACGTTTATCAGGGGTTCCTCTAGCTTCTGAATTTGAAGGGTCATTTTGATACTTTTGACTAAATTTTGCCATTTTGTAGGCAAAATACCCATGATTTTAAGAGAAAATGACTCTTCAAACCAAAATCTTGAGGGGTTCATGATTTGGTTCTAGGTCAGAGCACTCATTTTGGTATTTCTTATCTAACTAGAGAAGATGTAGTCTTGTGTGTATCAGTGCTGTACACCGGGCATATTAGAGAACCAAAGCTTTTATTCGGAAAGAGCTAGGGCACCCAGGTTAATTGTATCACACAATTTTCTCATCACTGGAAGTCAGAGATCATAAGCCGATCTGGCAGGAACAAACCCAAATGATCAAACACTGTAAGTCATATGACTGTCTTAATGGAATGCAAACAAACTTATACATTTTATAGATTATATAATGTTTGATGTTGACAGTATTTCAGCCTGTACATTATAACATATACTAGTAAAGTTACCAGTTTCTCTCCTGGTTTGGGTTCAGCTAACATCAAGATATGGCGCCCAGGAATATCGAACATGTACACACACTTCCCTCACAGATACCAATTCACATCTTGGTCGAGTGAAGCATTGTGGAATACTGGTATTCTTGCTCAGAGAAATTAAGCAGTGGTGTATATGGGGATCGAACCCGGGACCTCTGGATTCCAAAGCGCATGCCCTACCTCTAGGCCACCGCTGCCCACAATATATATATTTAATAAAATGTTTCAGAGATCAGCCAGTACATACCTGGGAGCTACAGAATGAGAAACGTAATGGCGGTGTTTTATGTCTGGATAACTATGATATAACAGCAGATGGTGTACTAGACCTGATACTAGGTAGAGATGATGGTTTAGTCGAGGTTTATAGTTACGATGATGCTGATGAACCCGTACACAGACACACACATGTAAGTGTTCATTATACTGTAAACCAATTTACTATCGTGAATACTAACTTTCACATTTTGTCGATTGTTGGCATATTTGCGACTACAAAGTTTCGCATTTTTAAGTTTCCCGCAAAGTCAATATAAATGTTTTTAGCACTTTTGCAGCGACTTAATTTCGCAAAATTGTACAACTCACAAACTACGCAAAATTAAATTGCACAAAATAATTTCTTGGTTTACAGTATTCATCAGTGCCTGCAGGGGTTTTACTAGCTTCTGAATCTGAACGGTCATTTTGATACTTTTGACTAAATGTTACCATTTTTTCTGCAAAATACCTATTTGATTTTCATATCGCCTGTTACTGACCAAGAGTTTAATATGGTGTGATCTGATTGGTTCTCCTTATCCTAAGTCAAGTAAGATCAATATGGAATACCACTTTTGATTAACAGACTTAATTATACATCAACTGAAGGATTAATGTGATTGAATTATAAAAGAGTTAAAACTAGACAAATGTTTATATTTCAGACATGTAGTGAAAGTGTTACGTCTGTTCAGTGTGGTATTGTTTATGTTTATATTTCAGACATGTAGTGAAAGTGTTACGTCTCTTCAGTGTAGTATTGTTTATGTTTATATTTCAGACATGTAGTGAAAGTGTTACGTCTGTTCAGTGTAGTATTGTTTATGTTTATATTCCAGACATGTAGTGAAAGTGTTACGTCTGTTCAGTGTGGTATTGTTTATGTTTATATTTCAGACATGTAGTGAAAGTGTTACGTCTGTTCAGTGTAGTATTGTTTATGTTTATATTTCAGACATGTAGTGAAAGTGTTACGTCTGTTCAGTGTAGTATTGTTTATGTTTATATTCCAGACATGTAGTGAAAGTGTTACGTCTGTTCAGTGTGGTATTGTTTATGTTTATATTTCAGACATGTAGTGAAAGTGTTACGTCTGTTCAGTGTGGTATTGTTTATGTTTATATTTCAGACATGTAGTGAAAGCGTTACGTCTGTTCAGTGTGGTATTGTGGGTAATCCAGGATATGATGAAATAGTTTGTTCAACTTACGCTGGTATGGTTATCACTATGTTATATTTGATAGGATGTGTACATATTTTAGATTGTTCTATAAATTTTGACTTACACAAAGATTTAATGGACGATGGACTCTGATTTAGTCAAAATTGTTGGCCTTTATTTGCTTAATGAGTTGCAGGTTTTTCACTCTAGACTAATGCCAAACATATTTATATTATTGTCAATTGGTAAAGATAGAGCTAGATCAAAAGTGTTGTAATTGAATGTTTTTAGTCAAATATGAATATTGAAACATTGTTTGAAGGCTGGGTTATGGGTTTAACGACCGAGAGCAAACAGAAATCTACAGGGCCTGATGCGTCTATATTGACACAAGAAGGGAAAGATAAAATTATCGGACTGAGGTAGTATGGTGACTTGGTGGGGTATATCTACCACGGCTTGTGTTTGTTACTCCACTGGCTTATATTGTTGAATAGCTTTGAAACTTTCCTATCATGATATCTTTTATAATTTTCATTACCTTTCTGTTTATTTGATTAATTTTCATCATTTTTGGTTTTTGTCAATTGTAAATATTGTGAACAATTTATATGTCTTTTATTTATTTATAAATTTTATATTTTTACAATCTTGGTAATTTGTTTTTAGAAATGTCATCACTTAAGGATGCTGGAGCGGTTCAATGCGCATGCGTCATTTGTCATAGTACGTTATGTGCCTTATAAATGTAAAAATGTGTCAAAATAATCTAAAATGAATCAAGTTGAACAGTTTTGATAAGTATTATGCAATAAAATTAGAAAATTCTAATCGAAATGACGGTTTCCATTCCGAGAAAAATATTACATTACAAAATAGGTGGGTGGGGTAAAAAAATAAAAATATTGCTATTTATGCCAAATGACTTTTTTGGGAGTCAGGTTAGTTTGGTAATGTTTGTTTAGGGTGTCACTGTGTTTATGTGTTTTCACGATATTTACATGTTCAATAAATTTATTTTTAAGCGTTTTCATTGATTTTCTCAGCATTTTAGCCACATTTAACCAAAATAAAAACAAAAATTGCGAAAAAGATACCTCGGTGACATATATTTTTTATTGTATAATTTTGAAGATCTATGTCACTAGATTTATTTAACAAAATATTAAAAAAAGTTTAAAGTGGGAAAAAAAGTTATTAGAATTTTACCTGGGTGCTATTTTGCTGCATGAAATATGAAGTTGGTGGGGTAAAAGAGCAATATATATTAGACCAAAATTAAATATACCCTTTTTGGTATCTTGATCATGTATAACAATGTGTACCCAAACAATATGGAAAAATATTTTATTATTTAGATCTCAGACATCAATTAAAAATGTCAAATTTGAACAACACCACCAATTTACCAATTTCCATGGAATTATAAAAAAAATTCATACACACTTCAATCAGGGCTGATTACCCGAAAAACGAGTTCCGTGACCTAGTGTTTTTTCATCATATTTTGTGTCAGTATAGATTTCTTTACTTCCTGGCAAAATTTGAGCAAATTCTGAAGGTGGGATCCTAAGCGCTCCAACATCCTTAATACAGTTTTCGAACATGTTTTATAATATTATTTAATTGTAATAAAAATTAATACAATGTTGGTAATTGATCAGTCTGAATTTTTTTTAAAAAAGTTGAAAGACTTTAGAAAAAAAATATCTGATAGGAAAGTTTGTATACTTTGTGCACTCCATAAACCAATGCATGTAAAAGTTGGAATATTATGATCAATTGTGTATCCTGTAAACCAACAAATCATTTTGCACGACTTCACTTCGCAGATTTCATGAGTGGTATGAATTACCGAAATTAAATATCTATAAGATGTTCCAAACTTGAAAAACATGAACATGTCTCGTTTATAATAATCTTAAAACCCAAACATTTGTAGCCGCAAATAAGGCAGCATTCGGAAAAATGCGAAAATTTGTATATGCGAAATAAAGTTGGCTTACAGTACCCACTGTGTACCATATGTTTGAATCTTCTTCACTGCCACTTTTCATGGTTTTCATGCTTTAAATGTACAAGTTAAAATTCAAATATACGTACAGGGTGTTCAAAAGGTTTTTTTCACCAAGTCTAAATTTTGATTTATAATTCTTACCTGAAAAGAATATTAAATAAAGGGTTCGCCAATGTTCTAAACTTTCTTTCTGGTATTAAATGAAGCTATAATATTTTATGAAATTAGAATTATGTACTGTGTACCTACGTTAGATTGAATTTTATATCAGCAGGGATTCCACAAGCTTCTGAACCTAAAGGGTCATTAAGATACTTTAGAGTAAATTTTACCATTTTATTGGCAAAATACCCATGATTTTAAGAGAAAATAACCTTTCAAACCAAATTCTTGAAGGTCAATATATGGCTTTTTGGAAATTTCAAGGGTCAAAAGCCCTATTCTCGAGTCAAATGGAACCCCTGATTATCAATTTGAAGTCCACCAATGTTCTAAGCATCCTGGTATTAAATAAAGCTATAATATTTTGTGAAATTTGAGTTATATACTATGTGCCTACCTTATGTATTTTTTTATCATTTTGAATTTTGAGACCAAATTTTTTGAACACCCTGTATATCGTCGCTGTTCTTCGAAATCCTCGTATATCAATTTTGGCTACTTTTCAGGAGACGAAAAAAACTGAATAACTTTTTACTAAAAGTGAATATTTATTTAATTCTTTGACACGAACATAGCGGTTGTAACTCCACTTTGAATGCACGTAAATGTACGTGTCGGCTGAGCAAAGGAAAATCCATACTTTAACTTTTAACTCGATTATACGAGCTTTTCGTTCTTATTTTTTGTCAAATTTGTTCCATTTGCCATTATTCGACTTTTTCGCGGCATTATTCAGTTTTTTCGCATTACGTAATTGCGTTTTCTAAATCCTCGTATAATTTAAATTAGCCATTTATAGATATTTATATTGTTCAACGTTAAAATATTAAAGTGTTTCTACTTATCCGTTGTAATATACCATTACAGGTTAATTGTTTCGCATATTTGACGTAAGCGCAACCAAAAAACAACAAAACAATTAATTCGAGATTTTCGCAGACAAAAATGGGGCCCCATGAAAAAAATCAAGAATTTTCGCACAAGTACCAACTTTCTCGTTTGAGAGGCTATTTTTAGACTATCTTATCCGGCATTTTCGCAGAAGACTTGTTACTGAATGGGCTTTCCGATGTGCGTATAATCGTTTTATAATTTTTGAGCCAAAACATGTATACGAGGTTTTCGAAGAACAGCGACGATATGTATTTATTGATTGGAGATGTATGAAGTGTACAAAGCATGGTTAATGGATATTAGAATGATGCTACCTGGTGACCACACATACAGCTGTTGTCTGCAAAGTAGGGTTCCTGTATTTATACTATTCCTGCACGAAGTGACTTAAACAATGTCATGTACATTTGGTAGAAGGGACGGTTGTCTGTCATGTGATTGAGGTGATCCCTTTGCATGGTCATTCTGTGTCCACTGATTGTCCTCTCACCATTGCTCCATGTTACCCTATGTGCTACCATACCTAAACATGCATAAATATGTTACATAACATGCATGATGCAATAGTATAGTTACGCATGTACTGACTGTCTTATATTTGAGCACGTTAAGCCCTAACATGGGATTTTGCAATGTTGCGTAGTAGCTTGGTATTCCTATCTGTTAGAATTGAGAATATCCTGATTCCCTGGTGGTGGTAGACAGTATGAGTATACTGGTACCCTGTATAGATAGCAAGTTTAATGATTCCAAATTTGTAGGTCGCACTCGTTGCTCTATCTGGAGGTGAAATTGTTCTTTTCAGCTATTTCAGCTTGTCTGTGTCAAGCAGTGAAGACTTCAGGCCAGTCAAGAGAAGGATCTGTTACACATATTATGTGTTATATGTATGATAAATATAGTCTATGTATCCATATTGTTTCTAGGTTGGATATTAGGTTTAACAACAGAACATCTTACTAAAGCCAAGGGACCGACTGAGGTTGTAGCATCGGTAGCAGCCGTCAATAAGATAACTGATTTAAAGTATGTCTTGTTTCATTGTATAGTTGATCAATAATTGTGTCAGTAACATGTCAGGGTTAACTTAATACACAAACCATTGTCGTTGACTAAACTCCTCCCATTGCATATTACACCCTGTAACATGCGGGGTTAACTTAATACAAACACTTGTTATTAACTTGTATGTTGTCTAATTTTTACCAGTGTCCGGAGCATAGCAGGATTGCAAAGTTTAAACTTGTATTCCATAGCAGGATTGCAAAGTTTGAACTTCGTATTCCATAGCAGGATTGCAAAGTTTGAACTCGTATTCCATAGCAGGATTGCAAAGTCTGAACTTTGTTTTCCATAGCAGGATTGCAAAGTTTGAACTTCGTATCCCATAGCAGGATTGCAAAGTTTGAACTTTGTTTTCCATAGCAGGATTGCAAAGTTTGAACTCGTATTCCATAGCAGGATTGCAAAGTTTGAACTCATATTCCATAGCAGGATTGCAAAGTTTGAACTTCGTATATTCACTCTATGCATGGAGGATAGACTCAGATAGAGTGAAATGTCTCTCTTCATATTCACATGTTTTTTCTGTACATTATTTTTGTTAAGCACCGTATACAGTTTATAAAGTTTTCACTCAGTGAAGTTTGTAAATCACATTATACCTGCATGGCTTTCATGTTGATAAAAGATATATGTGCATGAACATACTATATTAAAAAACATTGTCTGTTTTTAAGTTGTCTTGTAATGCCAATCTTACGAGGGTTGCCCGCAATAACACCTTATAATTGTTAAAGAAAGATGTACTTCAGTCTTGCAGGCACCCCTCGATTAATTTTTTATAATTTATTGCAAGTTTTTATTCACACCATTTTTATAATTTCAGTTTTTATCACTTTTGTCTTAGAAATAAAGTATTATAGTGTATATTCATACATATACCGGTATTGGTATATAAGTTTTATCGAGTAAAGTTTAATGTGATATGAAAGTCAATGATTTTAGAGCCTTTGCTTGCATGATTATGAGTGGTTTAAAATAATCTGAAAGCGAGTATTGTCCTTTGAAATACTTCCTTATGGAGCATATTTGTTGTGTACAATGTGTCAAGAAAAAGAAACTACCCCTATATATATTTTGAGGCAATAATGTATGGTATTGATACAGGCTATTTGTATCTAGAAAAAGAAATTACCCCTAGTCTTTGATGTAATAATGTTTGGTACAATAAACCGTATTGATCCAGGACATTTGTCAAATACATGATGTAGGAAGGAAGTTGGGTGACTTGTTTTGGCTTCTACCCTTGTTATGAGACTTCCCCGTACCCTATGCTTGGGCTTGGTAAATGTACAAACTATTCCCCTTGGTACTGTTTTATCAAAGCACTTACGAAAATCTAAAACATACGCTCAAATTTAAATTCCATATAATGCATTTACAACTACAAATAGGGGGCAGATATTGTTTGTAGGAGATCATTAACCGTATCATTGTTCATATTGCAGATTTCTGTACTACAATTTGGAGCAGTTAAATAATTATGAAGAATTCAAATTTGAACGTAAATTTACGATTTCTGTAAGTGCTTTGATAAAACAGTACCCTTGTGTCTGTCTTGTGGATATGTACGGGTGGTTGGTAGTTGGGGTTATAGATACAAACATGTTAAAACCTTGTGGTGATTGGCTGATGGCTTATGGTGGTGTGTGAACACATTTTGCACGAGAATTGCATGTAATATACCATAGTTAGCATAAGGTCTTAAGTATATATCTTCAAAATTTAAAGATTTTGGTGAAATTCCGTAACAAAACATAAATACATATTCATTCATACCTTTGTTTTATTTTCAAAATCTTAATTCATTGAAAGATTTGTTACTTGTTTAGTAATCAAATACATTTATGATTTACAGTTTGTCAGGATACAATGGGTAGGGTTTGCTTTTGTCATTGAAATCTTACTGAAATAGATAGTTGGGATCGGTAGCCTAGAGGTAGGGTCCCGGGTTCAACCCCGTCTGGACCACTGCCAGATTTCTCTGAGCAAGAATAACCCACATACTCCACTCGACCATGGTGTGAATTGGTATCTGTGAGGGCTGTGTCTGAAACATGTGTGATAATCCTGGGCGCCGCAGATCAATGCTGGCTGCACACCTACCAGGAGAGAAAAAGTCTCCCCGGGAGACTCGAACGCAGGTTTTCATAGGTAGCCCAATGACCAGGGGAAGTTAAAATGTCAAAGGGTGGCTGAACAGCTGAACTGCTGAAAGCAGCCCTCGAAAATTGGTAACTTTAACTTGATTAAACTTAAATTTGTTTAATTGAGGTTGTCATAGCAATACTTTCTGAGTGTGAAATATAGTGTTGTTGTAATCATTCTTAGTTTCAACATGTTAAATGTTTAGAACTTTGTTGTATTAATTCTTCGTTTCATCGTATTTGTTGTTTAGAACTGATCTAGAAGAATTACAACAGAAAGTTGTATCGGAGAGAGAAAAGTATCAACAGACAGCACAAAGTAACACCGCTATATCAGCAGTACCTAGTTTCCACATCAATGATAAGTTTGTACTCAACAGAGACGATGCAAGTTATACGTTGAGTCTAGAACTACAGATGCCCATTGATAACGTGTTGTTACAGGTAGGCTTTCTGTAAACCAAGAAATTATTTCGCATGATTTAGTTTTCGCAGAGTTCGTGGTTGAATTTTGCGACATTAAGTCGTCGCGATAGTGCTAAAAACATAATTATGGACATTGTGGGAAACTCAACAACGCGAATGTTTGAAGTCGCGAACTTGCAAACGTCAGCAAAATGTGAAAGTATTCGCGAAAGTAAATTGGTTTACAGTAGTTTGTAAAAAGTTTATCTGTGTTGTGGCTTGCCATCATTAGTGCAATAGGTGGCATGCTGGTTGAGTGGGTAATGCTCTGGATTACAGTTGGAGAGGTCCCTGGTTCAAATCTCGGTCGGGGCACTTTGTCTTTTCTGAAATGCTTTCCATCATGTCTCATCCAATAAGAGATGGGCTGGTAGTCTGGTGTGTACTGTGCTATACACCATGCTCATCAAAGTAACAAGGAGTCTATTCAGAAAAAGCTAGCCTAAAGGTATCTAATCAGGATCCTTGTATCACACAACTGGCTTTTCCTTCAAAGTCTAAGGTCAATGGCCAGTTTGGCAAGCAAAAAAATGAATGACCATTCACTTAGTCTCATTTGATCTCAAACTAACAAACATTAATGCAATTTTCATTTAAATAGTGACACTTTCTTTAAAAATAATTTCGTCTGATACTGACCAAGAGTTTAATATGGTGTGATCTGATTGGTTGTCCTTATCATTCAGTCAAGTAAGATCAATATTGAATACCACCCCAAAAAAGAATTTGGCGACTACAGTGATTGATATTATTTAATTTGAGAATAAGGATAGCCAATCATATCGCCTGTTACTGACCAAGAGTTTAATATGGTGTGATCTGATTGGTTGTCCTTATCCTTAAGTCAAGTAAGATCAATATTGAATACCACCCCAAAAAAGAATTTGGCGACTACAGTGATTGATATTATTTAATTTGAGAATAAGGATAGCCAATCATATCGCCTGTTACTGACCAAGAGTTTAATATGGTGTGATCTGATCGGTTGTCTTTATCCTTAACTTAAGAATGATTAGAGTGAATACAGAATATTGTGTATTTTCAGAGTGATGTACCTATAGACCTGCTTGACGTAGAGAAGAATTCAGCTGTTGTCAGTTACAGTGCCTGTCATCCAGAGGTAAGTCTCTTCTTTCATTACTGTACATCATTCCTTTATGTTTTACCTCGTGCCCAATTTTAGAAATTATTTTTAGCACAAATTTAAATACCTTGTCAGTAAGTAAGTAAGGTTCCTACTCCCTCAATGTCAGGGATTAAATATGCAAAACTGCTGCTAGTATTTCATGGGCTTGGTGTTTGGCATTAAAAAAGGACAAAAACTGCTTTCATGATCTTGTGACTTTCTGCTAGAATGGGTATCAGGAATGATGTTTTGAGAGTGATAACTATCAGTTATAGCTCTTGTGTTTTAATTGTCCTAAATTTAATGTACACAAAATATTTATTTTGGTAAATCTTTGTCATTTAGTGACCACACAACAAATATGTACGAGGCACCCGAAGACACAGGTCCATGAAAAGCGTCCAATACCGTCTATATATACATACTTAAATATCTGTATACTAGGGGGGCTAGGTCACTTTTCACGGACCTGTGCCCGAAGATACATTACCAACTGTGACTTATCATAATTATGTAGTAGTGTGGTCACATGACTACTGTTGAGAGCTAAAACATTTTAATCAATGTTTGATTTGAATTTTGTCTTTCTTGCATACTAGGAGGGTAATTTTCTGTTAGCGACATACAGATGTCAGGCTAACACGACACGACTAGAACTGAAGATACGATCTATAGAAGGACAATATGGAACTATACAAGCCTATGTCACTCCTAGAGTACAGCCTAAGACGTGTAAAGTACAACAATACCAGATTAAACCATTGTCACTACATCAGAGAACACATGTGTTTGATGATAACAGGTGAGACAATCTGTCGCCGTTTGATGTTACTTATTTACTTAATCTCCTGGATCCAAGTAGGATGGTAAGGTCGCCACAAGATTTCTCCATTTCTTACCCTGATAACTGTTGGGATAATCCCTAGCCGAGTGGTTCATGCAGTCCCTTTCGGAGCTTGATATATGATTGGTTGATTAGCCACATGCTAGTTAAATACTGGTAACTGAATACAAACCTGCAAATATGGTTGAACAATTCTATAACATCCTTTGAAATTAAAGAAGAAATTAGGTGAATGAAGTCGTCTTTCCGTCAGAATTGATGAGTAAGTTTTAACTTCCAAGGGCCTTTACTGTATTCCTTTGAAAGTTGGTCTGTTGTCAGATTGATACTGTAATCCAAAATTGAGAATTTTATGTAGAATATATTGATTATAATTTATATCTGTTTATTTGTAAAGTGTTGATGTGCTTCTAATGTCTGTTTACATTATACATAATATGTGCAAGAATGTTAACTTCGCGGGTCCAACTAATCCTACTTCTATAGACTGTGAACCTGTTGCGTAACTAAAGCGCTATGCTAGGAACGGTTTGCTAAAAAAAGTGCTATCAAGCGAACGAAGCAAAATAATTTGCTACCAGCAAGCACTTGCTGATAGCTGACAGTTGTGTAGCAAAGCGCTATCAAGCAGTACCGAAGCGGTCCGTTGCACAAGAAAGTGCTTGGTAGAAAAGTGTTGAGAAACGGTATGCTATCAGCAAGCACTGCTCGCTGGTAGCGTGTAGACGTGTAGATACAGGAAAGCGCTCAATAGCGCAATTTGAAAGCAGTTTGATAAGGCAACGGGCTATATATGTCAGTAGTCAGAATAGATGTTGAGTTGAAATGCATATTAAATCTTCTAAATAGTTCTACATGCAGTATATCAAGTAAAAAAGGGGTTGTTACCGGCTAATGTACTGACCCTATATTATAGACCCCACAACACACTCAAACTGACTGGACAGTTTAGTCAAGCGGAGATGCATTCATGGGTGTGTTTCTGTCTACCAGAGTTACCGGAGAAAACGCCCCCTGGTGACAGTGTACAGTTCCATTTTATGTCCACATTCCTGGATACACAGCTAGAATGCATGTACAGGTAGGGATTATATTGCTTTACTGTTCATTCAAACATGCGCATGCTTGTTTTCGTATTTTTAAAGCTATCCTTTGATAATTCTATATAAAACAAATAAGTATGCCTCCATATTTTTGATGACAGGGTATATTACTTTGCTCAATCATGTCAGTCTGTCTATCGGTTAGTCGATCTATCTGTCGTTTCAAGAACGCTTGACCCTAGGATCCTCAAACTGTACATGTATGTTGGTCATCAACAGTAGATGACCCCTGTTGGTTTTGAGGTCAGTTTGTCAAAAATCAAGGTCACTGTGACCTTTACCATATCTGACTGTTGAACTGCCATGGGGGCATACATTCTTTACAAACATCTCTTATATTTACAAAATGAAGCTGTAAAATATTGTGTTTGAGAATTTTATTGTAAAGTTACTGATTTTGATGAAAAGATTTTTGTTACTTTGTGAGAATATTCTCATGTTCCCATGTTCTCTGTATGTTTTAAGTGTATTGAATGAAAGATTATTGACAGGAATATTCACACATTTCAGTAAGGGTTTAGCAACATTCAGGTCTGACAATATATCAACTATATCTATCCTCAAAGATGTTCTCACCAAAGAGGCGACAAAGAAGAAAGTCAGATTGGACATTACATATGGTAAGTACATGTATGTTTCGCAGACCCCTTTGCGTGAGATTGGTGACGGAAACCCAGAAGATTCCATTGAAATGAGGAAGATCTTGCTTGCTCCGACTTTAAGCTTTATATTAATGAAGTTTGTATGCAGTTTTCACTTATTTTACTTTTATGACAATACATTGCATACTTCATGAAGCAATTTAAGCTGATATTTGTGATCATTTTCATAATGGAAAGCATTTCTATTTGAATGTCAAAATGTGTGTGAATAACATTATTGACTGGTGTGAAGCTAACCCTATTTTATTATACAGAAACAAAAGGGTTGTTGGCCCTGAAGCTTTCATATGACATGCAATTTGGTGCATGCAGAAATTATTTCATGGTATAACCTTATTTTTGGGTCCATGTCACCCATTTGCAACATTGGCATAGATTTTGCAAACACAAATGTTTGACACTGTATTGTAAAAATTTATAAATCAATAAGAGAAATTGAAATGTTTGTATAAAAGTCATGTATACAATGTTATGTAAACAAGTGACTAACCTGATTAAACGAGTTCTATGTGACTGTACAATGTTGTGCTTGTATTTACAGATATAAATGACAACTCCATCCCATACACACTGAATCTCATCCATCCAAAACTAGAGTATCAACTCCTTCTGGCAAAGAAAGTACAGCTGATTGATGCGCTCAAGGTATAATATGCTTATATCTTCTTCTGTAGACTTCAAATATTAAATTAATGGCTAAGAAGGACGAATGTATAAAACAAGGTTTGCACAGGTCTTGAAAAGTACTTTAGTGTCTTGATTACTCAAGCTTTGATCATTATTACTTCATTTGATGTTAATACACTTAGTAATTTTGCAAGAACAAACCCAATTTTTAGCCCTTGAAAATGGAAGAAATGTTCTTGAAAAGTCCTTGAATTTGTTTTGTATGAACTTAATAAAATGCTTAGATAATTCCACACGAAATGGGTGTATGTGGTACTGATTCATGTAATGAATGGTGCCAGTCATATTGACGTGTGATAAATTTATTTCTCTGTTTTGTAGGAACTTCATGTAAATGAAAACAGTGTTGACTTCCTTTCACCTGAGTACCGACAGATTCTTACAGATGCTGAAAGTTTAAAGATTGAATACAAACGTCAGCCATGTCATCTAGAACGATTATATGGTAGGTACCATTATGTTTGTCCAACTTTTGTTTCTCCTAATATTACCGGAAAAATGTATTTTGTTTTGTCTATTCATTGTCAGAATGTGAATTAACAGACTTTAAAAATGCAGTAGCATAATATTTCTCTATTTCTGTAATAAAACACATGCAAGCATGTATGATGTATAATGATGATGCATTTTGATCATTGGGAAGTAGTGGTCTAAAGATAGGGTGCGCCATTTTGGGATTGATAGATCCTGTCTGCGCCACTGCTTTTAAATTTCTCGGTGGACTGAACTGTTACTTACTGTGCTAATTTCAGACATTTACTGAATCGTTCATATTTACAGGTATGATCACAGACTTATTCATTGATAAATTCAAGTTTAAAGGACAGAATATGAAAGGACGTGTACCAGCATTGTTAGAAGTTCTAGATAACTATGACCTACAAACTCTTGTCATGTTCTTTGAACAGACACAGTGAGGTGTACGGATGTGATAATCAGTCTGCATGTGCTACAGTGATCATGTAATTATTTTAGATCTTCAAAGGATCTAGTGTTTTAAACAGTATAGTGCGCCCACGATAATAAGAAAGGCAGAGACATCTCGTATATTCTACAAAGGTAGATTAATCAGATGTCCACGATTTATCAGTGGTGTTTTTAGTACAATTTGGACACCAGTTTACCAGATCGATTCATGTTTGTAAACATCACATTATCCTGGGCGCACTATAACTGTTCACTCATCACATGTACAGTCACCATGGTAACCAGGGCCAAGTTCTTGATTAATTTGATGTTTTGTTTTAGTCAGGTGTCCTACTAAGGCCGGCCATTGTCACTTTACATTGAACTAAAGAACAAATCTATTTGGTGGTTCCTAACTTAAAAGAATGTAGTTTTTTATAGCGACTGTTCACTCATTATTATAATATGTACAGTTGCATGTACCGTGGTAACCATGGCCAAGTTCTTGATAAATTTGATGTTTTGTTTTAGTCAGGTGTTCTACTGAGGCATTATTCTCTTTTACTAAATGAGACTGTCGAAGACTTCACTCATACTGACTGGTCTATTTTATTGTGGGAGCTCAATTCATCACCTGCTACCGTTGGCAACAGACTCTTAATTTTGACTTATTAGTCCCCTACCGGTTTTTGACCGGAGGGGACTATAGGTTTGCCCTCCATCCGTCCGTCAGTCTGTCAAACTATCTGGATCCTGACATAACTCAAACAGTTTTCAAGCTAGTTTATGAAACTTGGTATTTGGATAGGGGGCAATAAGGGGATTATGCACGTCTAAAAATATTTTGATTCTGACAAAAATTGTGGTTGCTATGGCAACAGAAACATTGAAAATGGCATCAAACCGGTTGGGGACTTCTGTATTGCTTGCAATTCTTAATTACTTGTTTATATTTAATAACATTGGTATTTGGAAATTGATGTTGCAACTCAGCTGTGCATTACACTATGTTACATTTTACCATATCATATATACTGTAGAATGCCGTCCATATTGTTGAGAAAATGTGATTTTGTGTGTGTTGAACGCTGCAATGTTGATAGTCTGTCTGATGATTGTCCCCCCTTTTGTACTTAATTGCATATCAACTTATATTCCCTCAATCAAGTGCACTGTATAACATATACATGCATTATTGTCTACTTTGTAATTGTCCACGTTGTATGAAACACTTGTTTATTTATTTATATTTTTTTTTATTGTATACATTCATTACATGTTGATTAAATCGCTGGCTTAGAATTAGAAGGTCGTAAGTATGTACTTTGAAATATTTGAAATCTGCATTTCAAGGCGCTTCCTACGAGCCTATTGTCATGAAAATCAGGTCATGTTGACCAAACAGAAGTTTAATAAGCTTGTTATTCCATTAGTAAAGAGAAGTTTTCAGATAGTTTTTTCTTGTTTTCTCAAAATACTGATTTTGTACTTAAGACCTACTAATTCTAAGCAGACGAAATGTGAAGAGATATTAAATGGTATTAAGTTCATATAGCTTGTTGTGTACTATCTCTTATTGTATTTCTCAGGGTAAATGAGTTGGTCTGTTTGCTACCACCATTAATGATTTTCTACCTGATTAGCCAGACCTCTCAAAGTCGAGGACTAGAACCAATACTTTCCACTCACTACTCAAGAGTTGTTTGGTGCTCTGTTGTTATGCCTCGCCTTCAATTGACATTACAACAGAGTAGAGATCTTTCTGTCTTAAGTCATTCATTGCGGAGAGAGTATATAGGCTTGCTTGAAATATCCATTTTTTGGGGATGTGGATGGCTCGTTCTCTTGCGTAGATGGCTAGCGCTGCCATGGTTGTAATTCTGTGTGGCTTTGGGTTGTCTGTGCGCTACAGTATTTTTTGTTTGTCAATCGACTTTCAAGCAAATCCGTTGGACTATGTGCTTATAATTTATCATTAAATTGGATTTAAAAGTAATTGATAACAGGCACAATGTCAAATTGTACCTGATGGAAAGACTATCAACAAGGGAGAGCACAATGTCAAATTGTACCTGATGGAAAGACAAGGGAGATAATCAAGATTATTTGTTTTTATTATAAAATACAAGTATATATAACTAAGCACTGTATACAGTCAAAGCAAATGCTTAACAATTTAAATGTTGACTCAATAAAGTAATTCGGATTCCAGATCAACTTTTATAATAATAGATAAATAAATGGCCAATATTACTTGATGCTACAGAAAATTATTTGACATGCAAGGACTTCGAAAAATTGGTTGTGTTATAAAACATACACAAGGAGCAACTTATGATACAGAAATTGAATAGTGCACTTGTATTGTGATAATAGAATAACAGGTATAGTTCGCCGGGGATAACTCTAGCCTTATCAATAAACAAACAATAAACAAACAAAGCAAATTATAAACACTGCACGGTCGACTGGCCGCCATATTTCAGTGTAGATTTAAAGAGTATATCATTAAAAGTGTACATGTACAATATTGAACAAAAATTAATATCGAAATGTATTTAATTTTCATTTTTATTTGTAAACAAAGGCTAGTGTTATCTCCGGCGAACTATATATGTACTGACACATTGTAATGGATACATAGTAAATACTGTCCGATATAAAGCTGAAATACACAATTGCCAAGCAGTCGGTTTAAACATACTTTAAATATACTGTTAGTAGTACATACTGGTAACAATTCCTGTTTAATGATAAATTTGTGCTACCCGTGGTTCACATGTATTTTGTTTTTTATGCCCCCGTATCGATAGATCGGGAGGCATATATATTGATAGATCGGGAGGCATATAGTGATTCACCTGTCCGTCCGTCCGTCCTGGTTAACCCAAATTGACCGTTTCTTCTAGCATCATTATGGCTTGCTACAAAGCTTCCAAACTTGCATGGATGTTGTATATGAACACTCTCCACACACCTGTATCACCTGACCCCATTTTGACCTTCACCTTGACCTAATTTTGGACTTAGACTTATTTATGGACAAGGCTTCCACAGGGGGCATAAGCTTTTATTGAACGCAGTCTTGTTTTAACCATTTATTGACTAGGTAAAACTCACCACAAAGCAATTTCATGGTGCAGTATTTGATTATAAGTACCAACAATAAACTATCAGTAGATAGTTTTTCTGATATTTGTTTTCTGTAGGAGTCTTACAAGTTGTCAAATTTTTTATGTTAACCTTAACCAGACATAACAAAACTAATAGCTAACAGTATGGTAGGTGCTCTAAATTAAATCTCTGCAAATATCACAATTGGCTACGACTAGTTTAACATACATGGCATCTTATATCTCAACGATAGACCACATGGTTGACATACATGGCATCCTATATCTCAATGATAGACCACATGGTTGCATAAATCTTGCATAAAACTGTATAACAAGGC
The DNA here is from genome assembly GCA_947247005.1 of Spisula solida. NCBI lineage: Eukaryota > Metazoa > Mollusca > Bivalvia > Venerida > Mactridae > Spisula > Spisula solida. The sequence goes on from OX365950.1 coordinate 51,180,579, forward strand.
ATCTGACTTCTTTTCACAACCTGAATTCAGTGTATTTTTATACTGTAAAATCTCATTTTTACGTGGGTATTAAATTTTGTGGATTTTGATAAAAATGCATTTTCGTGGCGTTGTTAATTCGTGGATTACAAAACATGAAAGGATATACCCATGTTCGATAATTTGAGAGGTCGATTAATCGTGGGGATTGTATTTCATGGTCAAGTACAACCACGAAATCATCAAAAATTCGACTCCTTCGAAAAATAATGATTTTACAGTATATAATTTTCATCATAAAACAAGGCAAATACTTGACATACAAACCCTTAACAGGGTAGAATAATTCAATTCATATGAAATCTACAACCTACAGCTGGCTGTAGATAATGTATAAATGGACGGTTTCTAAAGTTCTAAATAAATGCATAAACACACATGTCACATGTAATTACTCTTAAATGCACAAATGGACTCGCAGAGACTAGATCAACTTTTGTCACTTTATGCTAAAACATTTCCGAAATAAATACAACAGACAGGGAAAAAACATGGAAAATGACACAAAATGTATGAATTAAACATGATAATGCCATCCTTGTACAATGAACTTGGGGAGACAATAATACTTATCTATCTACAGACTAAGACATCCTGACATGTTCCACTTTGAATAGGATGCTTGTGGCGAGTAGATGAGAGTCACTCAAAGAGTCAGATGCCTGTGAGTCAGCATTTGTGTTCGTCAGGCATCGAATTCTTCTTTGTGTGACTCACATAGATACTGGTCAGGAATCAAATTCTTTGTTGTGTGACTCACATAGTCACAATGACTCACGTAGACACTTGTCATGCATTGAATTTTAGTGCGACAGAGAGACGGGACTGCATGTATACTGGTAACAAGCATGCCAATGTGAGTGTGATAAAAGAAATATGAACATAGTCACAACCTGGGAGTACAAAATCTTGTACAATACACAACCAATCGGTCTCGTAAGATAAAATCACTAGTAAGCAATGCATAACTTGCTTTGATTAATGATTATTCAAAAGGAAAATTTTAAGTGAATTCATTGGTCAACAAATTCCTTGATTGACTTCTTGTGACTGGTCAATTATTTATGAGGCACATGTTCATACATATACATATAGTATATACCACAGGTTTATGGGATACAACAGATACTGGCTAAATGGTGAGTATATGTATATACAAAATTCAGGACAAAAAACATACAACTAATAGTACTACCGGTACATACAAGTATAACATAAAGTAAAGTTCACGCATACAAAATGTATACATGAAACATACAACAGAACTTCCTATAAATGATTTAGGAGTCCAAGAATCCCAGTTGTGTTCAATTCAGGCCGATTAGTATAAAAAGATCGAAACAGCATATTCAAATAACAGTATGCACTTCCAGTAATAAGAAATAGTACTGCTATGTAGATTTGTTGAATAGAATAAATGCGTCATTAGAGTGAGATATTGGGAAGTCTTTGATGATTTTCTCTGAATAATCAATGGAGTTCTTTGTTAACATAATTCAATTGTTATCCATGACATCAAAGCAGCATACTTCAATTACATTAAGATATAACAGTAGACTGTCTGTCAGCAGTATAACTCAATTCCTATACTGTAAAGTCACATATTTTCGCATGTATTGATTTCTTGGATTTTGATAAAAATGCATTTTAATTTTAATGGGTTCGTAAATTTGTGGATTACAAATATACGAGGGTCGTTCATTTAATACCCGGACGATCGATATTGCTGGAAAACTAGCGGACCGATATTGATGAAAACGTACAGGAAAACATTCACATCATTCCTTAATTCACATACGAAATTTAAACTTGTTGCGACAAATGGTTTACATAATATTAGTGTTTTAATAAGTACATGTAACGCGAGTCGGCCCAAGTCGACGTCAAAATATTGTGACGTTACGCCATTTTCGCTCCTAAAACATGACACTTTTTTTCTATTCGATCTTCGTTTTGGAGCCATAAAGGCATGCGAGCACACACATTTACCATTTTAAGATGTTTGGTAGTGATGTTCCATAATTACTATAGTAGTATTCTTCGAGTAGTGTTTACCTCTCCACAGGTGTTTAACTGACGAAACTTTCCTGTTTCTTACATTAGATTGCCCGTCCTCGGATCATCGCGTTTATAAGCAGAAATCCACCGATACGAATATTCCCAAAAGGCTTCTCAAAAATAGATTTTTTAGTTTTAAAGGTGTACGACAAACACTTTTACGAAATTGTTTCATAATCATTTCTTTCCCTAACAAATTTGATTTCATTGTGATATTAACGGAAACACACCCGTTGTCACTAAACAGCGATTCACGCAGAGTAACGTACAGAAATGATATCAAAAGTTATATATCATAACGTAGATGTAGCCATAACGTTTTATAATGTTTTCCGTTGATAATAGGCAACTGTACCACGCGCCCTGTCATATCAACACTTCATTTCACTGAAAACTTGGGTTGGGCCGGGTAGCCCTTAGTTGGGTTACTATAGTAACCACAGTGGGTTACTATAGTAACCACAGTTTGTGTTCGCTCGGGTGAAATCATATCAAGTTTTGTCAAATAAAAAAGTTGCTGAGTAAGTCTTATTAAACGAAAATTTATTACAATTGCATGCTTCATTCAAGCGCTATGGTGATCGTCCGGGTATTAAATGAACAACCCTCGTAGGAAGGGTAAACCCATGTTCTGTGTTTGAGACGTTGATTAATTATTGGGATTAGATTTCATGGTAGAGTTCAACAACGAAAATTCAACTTGTTTGAAAAATACTGATTTAACAGTAAATATCACACGATACGAGTATACAATAATAATATTAAGCTCAATAAACTTATTATCATAATCAATACTAATTCACACTTAATACAGAGATAGGTGAAACACGGACAAAGAAATAAATAAAGGATTTATATACAATGTAGAGTATTAAGATAAAAGGTTTAAAAAGACCCGTTAATAAGGAAGACGGTAAATACAAAAATATCAGATATAGAATATCTGATGCTGTTTTATAATAAAATCAATAAATATCTAACATAATTACTTCACAACCAACTTGATCGTTCCGAATATAAATGTATATGTGTGCTATACCAGTATCTGATAATCAATAAGTAGACATAAGATAGCCATCAAGTTTGACAAGAGATCTCATGGTATTCATGCACACTTTGGTTTCCTCAATAGGTAAAACTGCTGACTGTGTTAAAATGTACAATATTACACAGATAAAATCATATATAACAATAAAACTATCCAGCAATCTATATATACACTGTATGAATCCCGATCACCGCTTTTCAGTTCCGTGAGAGAATTGTTCTGTTTTCATATAGCTCTGGAGGAACTGAAAATCAATGTAACACTCACGAAACATGAAATCTGAGTTCCGTCCGAGAGTTACATCGGTTTTCAGTTCCGTCAGAGCCATATGAAAATTGAACAATTCTCTCACGGAACTGAAAAGCGGTGTATTGGGATTCATACAGTGTATATATACATTCTAGTATTGGAAGACTGCTACATTTCTACATGTATTAATATATCTACTTACTGCAAAACATTAAAATCAACACATGCATGATTAAATAAGTGATATATTGCAAACTGGTCAGATTGTGTAAGGTTGCTACAGGATTAAGAGCTAGGGGCAAGAACTCAACGAGTCCAATCTTTGGATGGGGTTGAGTTTTAATGAGTGCTTAGATGACAGTAGAACTTTCATTCTGTGACAGTGTGTGTAAATTTTGGACTGCTACATTGTATTCTTGCCCCTGGGCTTTTATCCCTGGAACAGCCCACAGTAGAACTCGTAACTTGACCATACAAAGCGAGTTTACTTTACACAGTATTAAATGCAGTTTAACATATTGCATACATGGATTGTTCCATGTCAGAAATGGAGGGGGAGTATAAGATGAGAATAGAACACATGGCTTCATCCTTCGGTTTCCGATGGCGGCGGTGGATTCTCTCCCTTGGATTTTTGGTCCTCACCAGCTGATGGAAGACGTGTCACGTTTGATAATGGATGAGTCCATGTGGTTACTTGATTCAAATGGCTATAATAGAAAAATGAATCTACTTTCAAGTAAATGTTGTACGTCATCTAGAAACATGCTAACAATAACAAATACCTCATAAATAGGGGAAAAACATAACACATATTGAATACAGGAAGTCAAATTAGTGACTGATTCACAATATTTATATAAGTCCCACTGGTTAACAGTATTTCAGTCATATGAAGACTATGCAGTAACATTGTCCTGATACTCGGTGAACCAGAAGTTATATGGAACTATGCTGAGCATCAAGCAAGGGAGATATATCAGTACCATTTTAACCTTGTTGGTTGGTCACAGCCCAGGACTGAAACCTAGACCTCTCCTACTGGATGCAGACCTCCACCACTGGATGCGGACCTCCACCACTGGATGCGGACCTCTACCACTGGATGCAGACCTCCACCACTGGATGCGGACCTCTACCACTGGATGCGGACCTCCACCACTGGATGCGGACCTCCACCACTGGATGCGGACCTCCACCACTGGATGCAGACCTCCACCACTGGATGCTGACCTCCACCACTGGATGCAGACCTCCACCACTGGATGCTGACCTCCACCACTGGATGCAGACCTCCACCACTGGATGCAGACCTCCACCACTGGATGCGGACCTCTACCACTGGATGCGGACCTCCACCACTGGATGCAGACCTCCACCACTGGATGCAGACCTCCACCACTGGATGCGGACCTCCACCACTGGATGCGGACCTCTACCACTGGATGCAAACCTCCACCACTGGATGCAGACCTCCACCACTGGATGCGGACCTCCACCACTGGATGCAGACCTCCACCACTGGATGCTGACCTCCACCACTGGATGCAGACCTCCACCACTGGATGCAGACCTCCACCACTGGATGCGGACCTCTACCACTGGATGCGGACCACTACCACTAGTCTAGGTTATTGAGTCGACACAAAACTTGCATGATAACCAAGTTACCAAAAGACATACAGTACAACCTCTGAAGAGCAAAACCCTTTGGGAGCTGCAAATATTGGCCATTGTTTAGAGAGTGTTGCTCCACAGAGGTAAAATGTCTAGTTAATAAATTATGGCCTTTGGGAATTTTTGAAGGTGTTATTATAGAGGTTGTTTCTCTACAGAGGACTGCTCTGAACAGGTTGCACAGTACTTATCTTTATAAAGTAAACAAACTGGAGCAAACAATGAAAGAAGAAACATGTCTTACTTTATGTAGTATTTCACTCCGTCACTTGTGTAGGTCTCCTCCCAGCCAAATGGTAAAGCTGGAAATATAATAATCACATAAGACTTGTGAATATAGCACGAGATTCGTCTTTATAGTGTATATTGAACTTACCGTTTTAAATTTAAGAAATAAAATATAATAAACCGTAATATACCAGCTGTTATACAACGGTTTGTAGTTTTGACGCGTATGAATCAACAACGAAGACCATAGGCTGCGCACTTGTGATTTAATTACTACCGTATGCATCCAAACTATAACCTATATTTTATACTGAAACAAAGCATAGCTACATGTTTATCTTATTTCTTAAATATAATACAATATTCAATTGGATAAGAGTACTGTTAGGTAATTTCGTGACCTTACCGATGTTCTTGATTTATCAATGCTAACCTACAGGCATAGTCTGCCAAGGATAATGTGAAAGGCGGAACAACTGGTATAACCCAGTACAGAGGATCAATCAGTTATACATGATTATCAATGATTGGCCATATGCGTATAATTCAGTAAATTCTTAAACCCTTTTTACAACAGTTAGCTGATCACTAAGTCACATTTGTGAAACATCATATGACCTGGGTGGGTCATAATAACTATAGTCTTCATTCAGCAAGTAATTTTACATGGTTTACAGGCATTATGTAAAGAGGTACTATAATCACTAAGACAATGTGGACTATTCTTCAATTTGCAGGAAATATGCCCAGTAAAAATGTTTTACTAACATCAAATGATTTAAGTTTCATATCAAGAAAAATGCAGAGCTTTGCCTTTATTTGCCAGTCAGCTATCTGACAAACAAGAAAAACCTGTCTGAAAACTACTCTTTACTTATGGAAAAACAAGACTGCGTTCAATAAACACTTATGCCCCCTGTGGAAGCCTTGTCCATAAATAAGTCTAAGTCCAAAATTAGGTCAAGGTGAAGGTCAAAATGGGGTTAGGTGATACTGGCGTGTGGAGAGTGTTCATACACAACATCCATGCAAGTATGAAAGCTTTGTAGCAAGCAATATTAATGCTAGAAGAAACAGTCAATTTGGGTTAACCAGGACGGACGGACGAACGGACGGACGGATGGACGGACAAACGGACGAATGAACGGACGGACAGGTGAATCACTATATGCCTCCCCATCCATCGATAGGGGGGCATAACAAGCTTTTTAAACTCCAGTTTTGACAACATGACCACTTCTGATTTTGATGACAAAAGGCTTGTAAGAAGCGCCTTGAGATGCAGATTTCAAATATGCATGAGTCGTATAAGGTCATACGCACTACTTACGACCTTCTAATTCTTAGCCAGCAATAGGTGGGAGACATAATTAAGAACATATACATACGTTGAGTATCCATCAAGGATCTCACAGACTGCACGATATCTTTGGCCTCCGATGCAACAGCTTTCACATTTTGTGACGCTTGTTTCTTCCCTGACGATGTCCTCCTTATTAATGGTCTATGGAAGAAAGAAAAGGTAAACATATGATAAGAGTACAAGCCACAGTCTGAGAATCAGTCTATGAACAACAATCGAAAACAACAGACCTCCACAGAGCGACATCATTGCCGGATGTCACTCTACGGTGGTTATACTATATAACCCACAGTCTGAGAATCATACATGCACAACATTAGTCTAAATGATGCTGAAAGTTACAAATATTTTCCCTTTAATTAGCTTACTTGTAATAAAGATGCGAGTGTCATCAGAATCATAGAAATAACAATAATACTGTTTATTAACTTACCTTGAGGCAGTAGCACCGCTTGTATCATTTAATGCTTGATGAACATTCTGAAAGTAGAATTTAACTGAAAACTATACAAACTATCTACAACAACACGTTAATATCAACCAGAATTCTCATCCAATCCTGCAAGTCTATTTTTTTCTCTCCAATGCTGAGCATAGTCTTTATTTCCAGTCAGCCATCTGCTGATATATGGCAGGCATACGTGTGCCTCCATCCGGATTTGAACCCGGGGAGCCAGGTTAGATGACAAGCGCGTTAACCATTGAGCTACAAAGGCCATATGTATAAATGGACATAAAATACTGTTTTCAACATACCAGTAGCACACACATAAATATTATATAAAGTTTATAGGTTAAAAAACTCAGTCAACAGTCAATTGTAGTTGATTAGATGGGATTTTATCCTCAAACAAAGATTTGAGATCTCATTTGATATGACCATATATTCATTTCCTTCTAGTGCAATTTACAGAAAAAAGAAACTCTTGATTTTGTCATAATCGTTACTAAGAATTGCACATCTCTAAACTCATGTAAACCTTTAGAAATATGTAATCCCTCGAATAAACGCCCCCAGGGGCAATGCAATTTGCAAAAGGGGGGGGGGTATTTGAGGGTCTTTTTAATTTGTTTTTGAGAAAAGCTACTATGATGTTTGCATATGATTATCCATAAAATTAACAACCAATCAATACATAATTGAATTCTTCAAAAAAATACTAGGAGGTGTTTATTAGGCGGGGGGGAGGGGTTGAGCGTTTATTCGAGTGAATAAGGTAAGTTAACACATACCTCTGCAAACTGCATGAGTTTCTCTGTGGCTACTTTAAACATCTCCTTCTCAGACACTTCTTTCCTCAGCTGACATGTTAATACAGCCAGTCGTCGTTGCATTATAGGATCACTCTCAGTTTGTTCGGTTAACTGTAACTTAAGTTGTGCAATCTCGCCCTCTAACAATCGTACAACTTCCTCGTAATCATGCTCCATATCTCGCGCCACTTTCTGTGCCTTGGCCGCTAAATGCACTTTACTCCGCAACTTTCTTTCTTCTTGCATGGCGCCTTGAGCTTCCTGTTGTAATATTTATATTCAAATATTTAGGTGATGAAATAATTTTGGATATAAATTTCAGAAAGAAAATATAGTTCAGATAATATAGTAGTACTTCAATGCCTCAACAATTTAGTCTCAAACAAACTATTAAACTCGAAAACCTTCTTCTGTCCTGGTGTTATGATTAATTTAATTGATTTACTCATATACAATAGATGCCTAAAACGGGTATATTCCTGGTCCAAAGGCAAAGTTTTACTCTATGCAGTAATTTCTGTCACAAATTTCTTCAGTACACACATATCCAAAGAAATATTACTGGAAACAATATTACATTTAAGATGAAACCAATACATTTGAAGGTACACAAACACCATTCACACACTTGTAAATTATTTGCCCAAATGCGATTTCTTGTATCAAGTATTTTCCACATAATTTTTATATAACAAGTCACTAAAAATTGCAAGCAATACAGAAGTCATGACCTTAAAATTATGTTTCTGTTGACTAAGCAACCACAATTTTTGTCAGAATCAAAATATATTTAGATGGGCATTATCTCCTTATTGGCACCTACCCATATACCAAGTTTCATAAACATAGCTTGGAAACTGTTTGAGTCATGGCAGAATCTATATTTTGGACATATTTTCATTCTTTCCGTTTCCATAGCAACCACAATCTTTATCAGAATCAAAATATTTTTAGACATGCATAATCCCCTTATTGCCCCCCCCCCCCTATCTTCATACTAAGTTTCATGAACCTAGCTTGGAAACTGATAAGAGTTATGTCAGGATCCAGATTGTTTGATGGACAGACAGAGGGGATTAACAAGGTGAAGGACACTGTAAGCTACACAGAACCTACTTACCACTCTAATGTTGAGTATCTCATCTTCTTTATCCTGAAGTAATGTCTGAAAATAGAGATATATGCACTTCAACTAGCTTTCTTGAACTATCTATATCACCAAGGTGAGGTTTACTGCCTGCAATACTGATTTGTTACTGTTGCTCTGATTATTGGACCTTCCAGAGTAAGTGTATTTATTGTGTGCAAGACTACAGTTATAATGGAGTTCATTTAAAAAGCTCAACAGCTCACCTGTAACTTCAAGGAAACATAAAGTACTCACCTGTAATCTGGCATTTTCTATCCTCAATCTTTCTATCTCTACTTCTACATAATGTTGACTTACACCGCTAGCACCACCGTTCACCTGTAAACCATTCATACACGGATCAAACATAGGATACAGAAAATAATGCTCATTCCAATTATCATTTCATGATATTTTCAGGTTTACAACTAAATCAACTGAATGCTCCACTAGCATTAAGCTTAATGCAGATTGGATATTTAGCAAAGTTTGGAAGTTTAATACAATTCAATATTTGGAACAACCGCAATATAACAAATGCTGTAAAATGGTAGATTTTCACAGATATTGAATTTCATGGATTTTGGTAAAAATGCAATTGTCGGTTACTGTAAATTGAAAAATTCTTTGTTGCATATTCCAGATTTTGATTAGTTGTTGGGATTTAATTTCATTGTTGAAGTCCATGTCTAGGCCATCAGTTTGAAGAAACACAGTCACAAGCTCTACTGTTTCTTTTTATCAGAAAGCAAGTGAATGAAATATCACACAGTGTGTCCTTTTAACAACATACAAATCACTGAAGTCACAGTATAAATACGAGTATCATATTCACCCAAGTATTCCACACAGCTGTGTATTGGATGCGGGTAACAATGGAACAAGTTTTATAGAAAAAAGTAAATTGTAGAAATTTCAAAATATGACAGAAGAATATGGCATTTCTCGATATGACAATGGAAACTTTGATAGAAACGCATCCAATTTAAGTAACCATAAAGGTTATATTTCTTGATTGACAAAAAGTGTGGGCAATACTTGGGAGAAACAAAGTTTGTACTTACATCAGTTTTAAATGCTGGAGGATCCATCAAATCAGTGATGTCACTGGCAGCAAACATCATAGTACTTGTACCGATGTTTTTCTGTTCAAGTTCATTCTGGAAGACATCTCGTACAACTTCTACAAAGTCACCATAATGCACTGTTTCTCGTGAGTCAATATTTAACTTTGATCTCATTTGAAATTCTTTCTCTGGAGTCGGATCTAATCCTAAATATCGTAATGCCTGAAACAAAACATAATATTAATTTCATCAAACTTACTGTAAGTGGATACATTAGTGGGTGGAAAAGTTCACATATAAAGCGTGCAGAAATATTAGCAGCTTTTTACATTACTTCGTTATGTTGTTTGTAGATTACGCTACAGGTAATGTGAGCGATTTTTGTAAAATTTTGCGAAATTCACCAATATTTCAAAGTCGCTAAATTAACCCTTTATTAAGTATTTTATATATACTCAACCCTACGTAGTGGTCATCTCAATTAAGCAACCACCTGTCTAAAGCAGCAAGTTTATTTAAACAAGTAATTAAGAATTGCAAGCAATACAGAAGTCCCCTACCGGTTTGAAGCCATTTTCAATGTTTCTGTTGCCATAGCAACCACAATTTTTATCAGAATCAAAATATTTTTAGACGTGCATAATCCCCTTATTGCCCCCTATCCACATATCAAGTTTCATAAACCTAGCTTGGAAACTGTTTGAGTTATGTCAGGATCCAGATTGTTTGACGGACAGACTGACTGACGGACAGACGGACGGAGGACAAACCTATAGTCCCCTCCGGTCAAAAACCGGTAGGGGACTAAAAAAATAAGAGTATTAGTGTGCAATATAGGGTAGTGTATGAACCAGGAAATGGTAATGACAATACCTTCTTGTAGGAAATCAAGTACCACTATTTGTGATAAGCAACATGGTGTCATACAACTAAAAGACATTATTTTCATCACAGTGACATACAATGTACATAAATATATAAACTGAATATAAAATCATATAAAACTTACTGCATTCAATTTGCCAACTTTTAATCGCACAAATGGATCTATAGATAATTTCCTTGTTAATGATTTATTCTGTGATTTCTTTGGTATTGTAGGAAGACTTTCGAACACTGAATCGTTCGTCATGGACATGAAGGGACCACCGATGGCAGATTGGTCGACTTGAGGTACACTAGAGAGCCTGGACCCTGAACTTCCGGTTCCTGCAGTAGCTGTGGACCCTAAAATACAATACGACATTGCACATTATGCTATCTTTTTATAAATGTGTATTAAGTAAATCATTTTTTATTTAATCAAAGCCGCAACTAAATACAGAATTTGATGGCTCAGAAAAAGATGGTGGTAAGTACAAAAATGCTATTTTGAGAAAACAAGAAAAAACTGTTTTGTGAACTACTCTGTACTTATGAAAAACAAGCATTCTCTACTTCAGTTTGGTCAACATGACCACTTCCTATTTTCATGAAAAAAGTCTCATAAGAAGCGCCTTGAGATGCAGATTTCAAATAGTCTTATAAGGTCATAAGTAATACTTGCTTCTAATTCTAAGCCAGTGATATGGGAAACAAAATAAATATTACCTTTATTTTGTGGTGTAGAAGACATGGATGGTATAAAATGTCTAAATGCTGGTTTAGGTGTGACTGCATCTTGTGATGATGCTTCTACGTTCCTATCCTGTAACCCTGGTGATACAACATCCTCCTGTATAATATACAAACAGATATGGCTTTACATAAATTCATACATATAGTTAATATGCGAACATCATTTATTTGAGTTTAATGCTGTTTCAGTTATATATGACGACAGATTCCCCTTAAATAGTTCATCAGTACTAACTTACCTTCCACAAGGAACCAAAATCTGTACAGTTGGACACAACATGGCCTAATCTGTTAATCTTAGTAAAAGTAATTCTGAGAAATATCACCTGTTATATTGAGTTACATATATTGAGTACATTATCTATCTCATGTTTACCTGTAGGAGTTGAGGATGTTCCACATGTTCATGATGTGACGAAGTTGCACCATTTTCTGATTTAGCGGTTGATGTTTTCCTGCTATTATCTGAAGTAGAAATTAAATTTGTATTTGTTTTCTCACATGATGGTGAATATTTGTGCTGTCGTACGAAAGCCTTTAAGAAAATTACACGCTATAATTTTAACATGTGAATTATATAATATACCAAATATAACCTCAGTATTACAAATAAGGAGAAAATACAGAGTAAGTAATAAGCTTCACAGGTCAAACCAGACAGTTTGGATGAAACAGATAGCAGATATCATACCTGAGGACTTTTCCATGATTTCAACAAATTCTGCCTTGGCTTCATCGTCCCTACATATAACAATCTCAACATGATTGGAAGCACACGCCAACCTCAGAATGGATACAGCTCTATAAGTACAAACAATACAACACATAATATACAACATATCGTCCCTACATATAACAATCTCAACATGATTGGAAGCACACGCCAACCTCAGTATGGATACAGCTCTATAGGTACAAACAATAAAACACAAATCAAATTAGTAGCAGAATAATTAAAGCAACTATCCTCAAAACAATTAAACGAACATCACAGATCAAAATTACATCAAATTAATGAGATAAAATTTGAACCATTACACTTTTGCGTTAATTGAAATGTACACATTAGTGCTTCTACACAGGCAGAATGCCCAATCCTGAAAATAAGACACCAGTCAATTTTGGTAGATATTTGGACATATCCCTTCTGTTGAAATACTGTTCAATTCTTAAAATTCAGCATATGAAATTCAAATGGCCATAACTCAGTCAATAATTGGTATTTTTTCATCAAATAACTTTTATTTTCCACTGAAAACTTCCATCTTTCTTATCCAGCAAATCCAGATTTTCTGATTATTCCGGCATTGTAGGATCCCTGACACAAAAAAGACAAAGTATGAGCATACTATAATAGTACCTGTCATTTGTAACCCCTTCTAGACTACTTCCATTCACCTCCAATATCTGGTCCCCTCTTTCTAATCCACCTTTAAAACAAACAAGCAAATGTTGTAACATAAGGAACCAATCACCAAGCCCTAGTTATGGGTGGTAACTTTTTTCCTTATACTAAATGTATACAGGCCTGGTAATAAGCAATCATTCTTAGGCCAGAAAAACCAAGCTTCAAAGCCTGAAATTCTATTTTTCAATATAAATTCAAGATTCTAAAACCTGAAATCAGACACAGGCCTGAAAAATACCAGGCCTGTGTATAGTACAAAGACTTGAACCTGATCTTCTACCTTTTATAACTTCCATAACCATAATAATAAGTGGGGAGTGTTATAAAGCCGTTTGACACGCAAAGGAAACCTCTACCAGTACATACCTTGAGTTTCAGCCAAACCTCCAGGTATAATTCTCCTAACAAACACTCCATTCAGTACCTCACCATCAAGACTACATCCACCACAGATTTTTATTCCTACAAAATAAGATATAATTCAGTAACAGAGGAATTTAAATTACTTTCACCACCAAACTGCTTCCGTAAAGCCATTTTTTTTATTGACAATGAAATATTGAAAAAATATTTTTCAAAATTTCTTTTTTTACCTTCCTACCTACCCAAACCTCGTCAGGGTTGGGAAGGGAAAACAAGCATTGGCAATTATATTTTATTGTATTTATATTAAACTGAAACAATATACAGCAGTTTAGGTAGAGTAGTCAGAACTTACTATGCAACTGATAAATAAACAAACTTGTTGAAAATTTGCTAGTCAGTCAATATATGATCACTTTCTATACAGAAAATAAAAACCCATTACATTTCTATAAATCCTATAATGCAGTAAATGTATATAATAGACCTAACTTTAATTATGCAAAGAGTCTGACATTTTCTACGCATTTTCAATAATTAATACACTGAGCTGTGTAAATATATCAGGGACTAAATTGCGATATATACAGTAGGCATTAGCAGACACATGAATTATTAATCAAGTTTCGTTTGAAAATATTCCAGGGGAAAGCCCTAATTAATGAAGTCTGTTTTGTAAACCTACCAATTCCTTTTGAACAGTTTTCAAACACAAACAGATCTGCTTCTCTGTAATTTTGCTGAACTTCTGCTTCATCAACAGGTCTGAATTACATAATGAAATTAATTCCTGAACAACTGGATCTACATTTGTACCACAATATTTGAAAAGTAGTCATTTAGATGAATATCTCACAGATAAATTTCTATTAAGAAAGTTACAATGACACTATTTCAGTTGTTATATATCATATATCAGGGGTCCTACTAAGACATACTACCCAATCTTGAAAATTAGATGCAAGTCTGTTTCGAGTGCAATTTGCACAGATCCTTACACCAAGACACTGTTTCAAACATTGTTCTATTGTTAAATTCAGCTTTAAAAACTTCAAATGACTCTAACTTTGTTAATACTTTGAATGTTTTCATCACAATACTTAGTCTTTTATTTTCTGCAGAAAAGTTCATTCTTCCTAGTGCAGCAGATTATTCCGGAATTGTCGGACCCCTGTATATTACGGTATATAGACACTAGACTCTTCAAATAATTATATTATTAATCCTAAACGAGTTTTCAAAAAGGGGCAATAACGCCTCCAAAAATATTACCAGAAGATATATTTAGGTAAAGCAAATAAGTTAAATTTGAAAATGCAATGCAGGTTTTAAACTCAATGGTTTTAATTCTTAATCATTCATATGCTTCAAACATTGCAGCATTCATCAAGTTACTGATTTATATAAATGAATCATGATAATTACCCATTTACTGTAGTGGTGTCAGAATGAACAACTACAGTTGAAGACATTGTTAATAGAATCTCATCTAACTATTCACAACAAATAGTATACATCAGCTGAAAAAGAAAGCAAAAGTATTTGCATCAGTTGTATGACACACCTAACACATCGTAAAAGTTCAAAGATCAGCTGTCAAATACATCTTTAACAATTACGACTATACAAACAGTGCGACAAAGTTTGAAAAATGATCATCATCAACAACCTCTGTTGCTACTCAAGAACAATGATGCATACACACTACCCCCTCTGTATCTGTACTTAATATGTGTCAATCACAACTACCTAACTCAGATGAACTTTTTCTTTCCTCAAACTATCAGACTCTCTGCAGTATCCAGTCGAGCGGCTGGACTCCAGCCTGACTCTTGGCATCCAATATGATCTATGAGATGCTGTCATTTTTTTAAAACATTTTAATCTGCTCCTGACAGCGCCTCCCATAATCTCATTCTGCATAAATTGGCAGGGAGTTAAATACAGATGAAGAAAATGCAGAAAAAGTGGACATGTCATGATATTTGTTTAAGACATTTGATTCATCTTGCGGCGTTAATGTTTCATACTTGGTGATAGATCGTCTTACGGCAATTGTCCCAAAAAGTGCCTCATGATGACATCAGTTTCAAAATCATGGGTTCGACTTGATAACGTCTATACAACAACACACTACTCGCGAGCAGTGCTCGTTGATAGCATACCAATTCTCAGCACGTCGCTACAGGAGTGCTTCAGAGAGCTTTCTTACCCAACGGACCGCTTTGATAGCACTTTGGTAAGCAAAGGTCTGTTGTCCGCAAAAAATTTATTTGCTATGTAGCGCTTCATTGAAGAAAGCTGTTTCCTAGCATAGTGCTATCGAGAGCTTTGTATCCCCATGGTATTGGAAATGACACACTTAACAGTTTACGTCATTATTTTGTTATAAATATAAAACGTTCATAATTAAAGTGATTGAGCAATGATAGGGCAATTCAATGGGAACATGTTGTCACTAAATATCAATAGTCACTTCCATCAATTCATGTTGTATGACCATTACAATGAAAGACACACTCAGCTTATTATGTCAAGTCCGCGTGATATGAAATGGCGCACCTATCCTATAGGTCCCAAATGGTAAAAAAATAAAAGGATTCATGATGTAGTTGTTTCCAATTTTATTTTATGGCTATATAGTCCATTTTTATATAATAGTTAGCTTACTTTGTTTACTTCTTAGATAATAAATCAATAATTAGTATTGAGACAGAATTGCACTGGTTACTAATTGCCATTATACTTTTTGAGTCACCAAGACAACTTGAAGATGTCCAAACAAGTGTGAAATCATCTATTACTGTCATGTAAGAATCATTCATGGCATTTGTATAGTCTGATCTGTCACCAACTTGACTTGGGAATGCCGAAAATATCAATGACAGTTAATATTGTAGTAGGACTGATTTAATCCTATATGTTAAATCAGTCTTAAAACCTCTT
The DNA here is from genome assembly GCA_947247005.1 of Spisula solida. Classification (NCBI taxonomy): domain Eukaryota; kingdom Metazoa; phylum Mollusca; class Bivalvia; order Venerida; family Mactridae; genus Spisula; species Spisula solida. The sequence goes on from OX365950.1 coordinate 51,197,025, forward strand.
TAGGTTGTATACTACACATTACTTGGTATAGGAAGACAAATCTCTGAAGCATTCCTAATCATTCCATTTGTATTTCATTGGCTGAAGTGATTTGTCACCTATATTCTGGCTATATAAGTCCGAAATTTACATTGTCATATTGTACAGGTTAGCTGACCGCCTGGTCAGTAGTACCACTAGAGCTCAGGCTTTAAATCCAAAACAAGACAGAGATTAGTCTCTGGAACACAACCTTTAGTCCGAACTGTCCTACAGTGAACATTTCACTGGACAATACTTGCAAATAGGTTAAATTGTCTTACATATACTGTTTATATTGCTATTTAAATATCTTTCATAATACATGTTTATTGCTTTGAAATATATCATTTATTGGACAATTGCATAACTTAATAACTAAATTAAAGACTGTTCATGTAACTGGGCGTTGTTCTTATTATTGCTCTTATCAGTGTTGATTATATTGAGTTTATTGTACATTACTACCACTATACGATTACATTGGAGACCACCACAATACAATACACACCACCGGTTATAATATAGCAGTGTATGTAACCACTCAGATCCAACCGACTGAGTGGATACAAACACCAGCAAATACTTAAACCGGACCAGAAACCGGATCTGTTACAATATTAACAAAATTTTCAAAACATATTATTTCAGTTTTTCTTAATAAGAAAGTTACATCCTTCTTGACACCATTTCCTGTGTTTGACAGTGTGTAGGACATTTTAATCATGTTACATGGTGTTAACATGGAGGCCAGTGCTCTTTACAAAAAAAATTTGAAGTTAAAATTTCATTTTACAAATTTGTTGGATTACGATATTTGAGGAATAAAGTGCATATGATAGCAGCTCATGGGTTTCCGATTAAAATCGAACTATACCGGAGATTAAATCAAGGCGGTCCATGATGGCATGAACATTTAAACTGTCGGATGAATGTCTTTTTCCCTGCCCCTGGATTCTGGAATCCAGCAGGCTGGATTGAAAATATGAAAATTGACAAATAAAAAAAATGTTTGTTTTATAAAACGCAACAAAAGTTATACTCACTATAATAATTGCATTGTCAAAGCAGACAGTCCGAAATAAAGTACAGATCAGTGCTTAAACTGGTTAAAATGTTTATGGTTTCATTTATTTTGATCTTTATTTTGTTCCTGCAGACGATTGTTTATTATGCTGAATGTAAATAGAAATGCGTTTCAAGCATTTCCACGACCTAGATCAGAAATGTCTGCGCATGCGCTGAATATCCCAGAATGCAACACAACTATGGTTGACAGCGATCAGGAACAAAAACCGAGATGTAGCAATGTTCTTCAATTTACCATCCTTTTCTGGCAAATCTAAACAATTATCCGATTGAGAATGGAATATAAGTATCTTTCCTATCGTTAGATCCTTCTATTTACTTCTCAGATTACATCACACGGTCACTATTTTGACCACTTTACTGCGAATAAATTCGACCCCAATCATCACAAAGCTCAGTATTTTGTTTTTTGGTGAGAACTCGCACTGATCGTGTCAGTGGTGGTAAAATGGGATCAAGAGGAATACCTGCGGACAAGGTATAATTCATTCATAAAGTATATGTTACACTATTTTATGTCATTACTTGCTTGTAATTTTGGATAATCCAGTCGTGTGTCCGAGTGTAAGGTTCTCTTGTAGCCAGTGGTTTACTGTTTAGACCCTTCCAGGAGCCCGTTGCCTTACCAAACCAATTCCAAAATAGTGCTATTGAGCAGACATGGGTTAATTGATTAAAGTAATGATATTTACTGCATCAACCCCTGCGGGTATTATGTTCATGTGCGCATACCATTTCTTAACACATAGTTAGGCGAATGCTTTCTTGTACAATGAACCACTTTGGATTAGCTTGCTGCTGCCTTGCTGTATCACACAGACATCCCCAATGTTGGCAAAAATGGTCGGACATTCGGTCCGGTAAGGTCTGTCTAACTGCCAGACCAAAAGCAAAACTGCAGGACAAAAAATAGGTTTTGAGTTTGCCGGTCTGACGGACAAGTCCGGAAGCCTATTTCAGCCTTTATCCACAACTGTCAATTATCAAACTTAGAAGATGCACATAAAAAGATAAAATGAACTGCAATCAAGCTAATAGAGTATAAAGAAGCAGGAAAATACATGTATACTTTCCATGAAAAATGGCTGAAATATCATAGTTGGTTAGTTAAAATGGGCAAAAAATATGTGTGTTAAAACACATTTATTCAGAGTTTCAAAAAAATTGTTATGATTAATTTTGCTTTTGGTCCGGCAGTTTGTAAGACCTTACTCAAGTTACTGCACCGAATGTCCAACAATTTTGCCAACGTTCAGGATGTCTGAGCCCTCCATGCCTAATTTTACCAACTGATTCTATTCCAATTTGTTATAATATGTCTTGACCAGTTGAATGTAACTTAGGGTATATATTTTTTTTTTTGCAGGTGAACTTGCGTCTGATACTGGTTAGTGGAAGGACGAAAGAATTCCTGTTCTCACACTCCAGCTCAGCTGCTGATATCACAGATTATGTATACAGTAATTGGCCAACAGGTAGTTATACCATGCACATTAATTAAACTTTGTGGTTATACTTATTACTAATAACTGCATTTATAAAATGTGATTCTTATACTGGCTTCATTGGCAGTTTTCTTCTTTAACGTCTTTTCATTTTAACATAATGATGTAATGGAAAGCCGCTAATTAATAATAGTAGTTTTGATAATATTTTTATGCATTTTTGAGATGAGAAGGTGTATAGTTACATATTGTTTAGCTGCCGGATGTCGATCTGTCTGTTTTTGTTGACTAGTATAATTTTGATATCATATTTTTTAATTCTTTTGACAGAATGGTCAGAAGAAAAATTGCCAGAAACAAATATTCTACGCTTGATTTATCAAGGAAGATTTCTTCATGGGAACGTAACATTAGGAGGTGTGTAATAAATTTGATATTTTCTAGTTTATGAATAATTTATCAAAACCCGCCATTTATGATAGCTAGTTATAGTCCAGAGAGTTTGACATGACTCTCAACCATCTATCAGCATGATTAAACAGCTGATATATTGTCGATATTTATAACGCCAATTGTATGTTTTCATGAAGATGTTTGAGGTGTTATACCAACACAAATTTGAAGGACCGATATTGCACGATTTGCTTGTGGAAATTTATATATTCAACGCAAGAACCTTGTAATATGTTGAAGCATACATGTCAGGACCAGGTAAAATTTTCCAAGCTATACATAATGTCAAAATGACAGGTTTTTCTAGTCTGGCTCAAATACATTAATTTTAAAAGTCCATGCTTATGAGTTACATATTTATTATAAATCCTCACTTCTTAGTTATCGGGTATACATGACTTAAATTATAATAAAATAATTATTAAAGTGCAGATAGTTCTAAAAAGGAAAATTTATTGAAGACAATTACAAATTCCTGTGATTATTAAAGTTTTATGACATTCAAGATGTGAATGTTCAGTGGTTCAATTAAATATAAAACCAGTGTTTATACGTTCTTAGTCCTCCATTTACAGTATTTAATTTCTATCCAGGCCCTTCCCTAGGGACAGAAGGCGCTGTGGTACCCCAGCACCTTAAAGCCAGAATCAGCTTTCCACCAGTTCCTTAAATCCTAGAATGGTCTATTTAAACCAGTATGGTTGTTAATATTTTGGTGTGTATTGTGTTAATTGTGTGATTATGGCTTGTATTGTGTGAACAAGTTCTTAAATTAGCCTTTAAATTAAGGATAACCATGCAGTTATCACTTCAACATTTTTAGCCATTCTCATGGATGTGTGTAAGTTCAAATCCTAGCAATGCCCCAGCATCTTAAAAAAATTCTGGGAAATGGCCTGCTATCTGTGATGGTTAAGAAGATGAATAAATGTGTGTTGCAATGCTTTAATTCTAGTATTACAGTTATTTCAAACTACATGTATGATAATACTTAATGACAAATGAATTTTAAAAGTTTTATGGTATTTCATAATTTAGGTATTTTAGAAATTTCTATCTGATGTTTGAGATCAAGAAATGTGTAATGCTTGTTTTACAGTTATTTCAAGCTACATCTATGACTAAACTTTAATGACAAATTTATGACTTTATAGGTTTTATGGTATTTGGATATTTGTTTAACATGTGAGTGATTAGTTCCTGTTATAGAAAGCTGTGATTTATTTTAAGGGTTTCAATTAAACAGGATGTGGCTATCTAGTATCAGGGCTCGACACTGACACTAGTCAGCTGGTCCGAGACCAGTGAAAATCTAGAAGGACCAGTGAAAATTCTGGAGGACTAGTAACTGTCCTATTTACAAATTTGGCGCTTTTGCCCTGTCGGACCAGTGCCCAAAATAGTTAGTGTCAAGGCCTGAGTATGCATGCATTTTCTGTCATAAACTCTTGACAAAGTGGTTGACTATCATGTGATAACACACAAGTGTATTCCTGTTAATCACGCTTCAAGTTCAAATCAAGAATCTTGATCATTGATTTATACTCAACTCGTTACTGAAATACGGTTAAATGTTCAATATATATACATCAGGGATACCACTATTCCGGAATTATTCGGAAATCCGTATTTGTTGCATTAGAATTACCTGCAGAATATAAAAGTTATTTGGTGACAAAATACCAAGTATTGACTGAGTTATGGTCGTTTTAAATTTTATGTGCTCAATTCTAACAATTGAACAGTATTTGGAGCAGAGTTTAGGTGATGTGGATGTGACCTAATGTATGCAAAACAGAAATGAACCCCTCATATTTTTATGATTCTTGATATTTTTGCAGCATTACAGTTACCGCTTGGTAAAACCACTGTCATGCATTTGGTAGCGCGGGAAAATCTGCCTGAGCCAAATAATCAGGGTAAGAAGACCAGTATTGTATTGATTCAGAATTGTTGTATACACTCAATTTCATTTCAACAGTCTTGCTATTCTTTCAATTCATTAAAACATCTCAATCTGAGCTAAATCTCGGCCGAAATATTATTACATATCTTGTTTAACTCATTTCCATGCGAGACCAAACTCGAAAATTGTATCAGAAACAGGGTTCAGAGTTTATTACAGCAAAATAACAAGAGCTCCATTATCAGATTTGTCTCGAACTCTGACTAAGATTTTGAGGAAAAATCTCAATTTGATATGAGATTTGTACTTGACCTAAGCATTGGGAAATTTAGGCCAGTTGTTTAGAATTCCAGGTGAATGAATGTTTTGTTACTATAGACTTATTTAGTATTATTAATACATTATACATGTAAACACTCTGCTCTCAGCAAATCTGTGTCATAAGCATGTTTAATGTCTTCTATAATACACTAACGCCTCGACTGTTTGTTGTTTTTGCCCTTACTACTATTCATACATGTACTTGAACCCTTATAAGCAGACACTTGATCAAAACTAATACTGTAACTATTACTTATTTCTGATTACAGGTCAGTTGAAGAAAGATAAGAGTGGTGAGGCCAGCTGTAGCCTGTGCTGTATATTACTGTGATTCTGTATCTACCATGTTTCCTTGACCAATTAGATATTTTACTGTCAAATAAATCTTGTGACGATCTGGTACACTGTACACAGACCATGTGACTGTACGTAATCTCTGCACACCAGATTGATATAAACATGTTATAACTCGATATAACTCGCAAGTAACGTCAAACTCTCGCAATTATTCTATAAAAATGAACTATCACACAGAAAAAAACGGTTGCCGTGGTGACATAAGCCAAAGATTTAACTGTACGAAATCTCAGCACCATATTGATATAACAAGTTTCATGTAACATCAAACTCTCGAAATTATTCTATACAAATGAACTATCACAGACAAACGGTTGCCGTGGTGATATAAGTCAAAGAAGATGTAACTACATGATAATGAGTGTTGTTTAACAGTTTTATCAACTTCAAACATGGACATTCATGTGTTACAATGCTCGTGTTAAATTTACTCTGGATCAGTCGTATAATTCTATTCATCAGTTCAATGTGTATGGCGCTTGTGCCAAAATGCATAATGATCAGGGGTCCTACAATTATGGAAATCCAGATTTGCTGCATTAGAAAGAATTATCTCTTCTACTCAAAATAAAAGTTATTTGATGAACAAATTCAAAGAATTAACAAAGTTATGGTCATTTGAAGTTCCATAATGTGAATTTTAACAATGAAACATTGTTTGAAACCTAAATGATTTAAGGTGTAGGGATGTGTGCAACTGGCATCCGAAAAAGACTTGCAACTCGTTTTCAGGATTGGGCATTATGCCTCAGTAGGACCCCTGAATGATGGACATGCGATGCTTTATCCTTCGAAAATTTAATCAATTCTACCTCTGCACCTGAAAACTATATGGCATCACCGAGGATGTTACCGTGACAACCGGGAGATGGAAGTTACCGTGACTATCAGAAACATCATATTGAAGACGGGAAGTTAGGAGGACGGATCATGGGATGTGAAGTGTGTCTCATTATATATGCAAGACAGAGACTTGCCTGTATCTTATAGTGTTGTTATGTCGTCACCTAAATATTTAAACATACCATTACTGTTTCGTCGTCCTGTGGTGTATTCCTGATAATGTTGCCACACATACTTACAAATATAGCACCAAACACACTGACATCATAGAATCATGTACATTTGTAACATGTGTTAATCAGATGGTTTTGTGATGTTAGTACACAGAACTCTTCGTCTATACATTACAAACCTATCTATACCTTCTTCTGTCTCGTTGTAAAATTTCATGTCCAGATGTGTGAATGAATTTCTCGTTTTGAATTTCATCATTTTTAAGGAAATTTCTTTCCAAAATTCATGTAATGGTTATTTCTTTATTCGATTGAACACATTTTTCAACTCTGTGTCTTTGTATTTAAAAAAAAAACATGCTGAGCTATTGATGATTTTGAAAAACTCGAAATGTGTCTTGACTTATTCCAAATTCTTGAATTATCTATCCTGAAAGAGCTATGATTTCTGACCAAAATAAGTAATTTGATGAAAATATCTCGAGTTAATGTCAATTAAATTGCTGTTCTGAAGGATTTTCTTAATACAAACTGTGTTAAACATGGAAACAATGATGTTGAAGGCCTCTTGTTTGGCAAAAATGGTTGAGCAGATATGATTTCCAGTAGTTTCAATTCCGCTTCATTGACACCCCTGATAATAAATGGAACAAATTCCTGTTCGGGAAAATGAATATTTTCTGCTTCTTTTCCATAAAGTTTTATCAGTTCATTCATTTGGCTATGGTTAGTAAGTGTCACATGCTTTGTAAAAGTAGCAATAGTTCTGTTATTGTGTGAATAGTTCCACATGACACAAAATGAATTTGAAACAATATTTTGTGTTAAAACTGTTTACTTCAGAATATGTTTTCCAATTGAGAGACAAACGTTCACAATCTATGATCTGTTTTATTTACCTCAGACTGTGGCTATGTTTTCTTTATACATTTTTATGCCTTCATCTTTGATGAGGGGGTATTTTGCTTTGCACATGTATGTCGGTCAGTCTGTCTGTCTGTCGGTAGACCAAATGGTTTCCGTTCAAGAACGCTTTGCCCTAGGATCTTCAAACTTTACATGATGGTTGGTCATCAACAGTAGATGACCCCTGTTAATTTTGAGGTCAAAGGTCAAGGTCACAGTGACTTGCCATTTCTTAGTATGTGGCTGCAATGGGGCATACATGTTTTACAAGTACCTCTTGTTGTATTATAAATACAAATCAAAGGTCACTTTGAAGGTCACAGTGATATATTTCAGTTCTTTTGTCACTAAAAATTGCATTTAATGTTAATTTAATATGTGTACATGATTTCATGATTTCCTATCATTGTTGTAGTTCTGATTTACATCTTAAGTATATGAAATCCAGATATCTTCATGTAAACTAAGAACATGTGTAGGCTTCAATAAGTTAATTACTGAACTATAATGTCTTAGAAGCATTCTAAATGCAGATACACCTTTATTCAGCGAAGCATATGATCGCAGTTTTATATTATAGTTATATGTATATTTGTGTGTGGATAGACTATTTTAGATTAATTGCTGGAGTTAAATTTGGTACATATTCTTTAAAAGTTTACAAGGGGTCTGAGAAAACTTTGGAACTTTTTTTCTAGAATACTGATTGTCGGGGCATTGTCATTGACGTGTGTTCTATAAGATCTGGACTGTCTTGACACCTGTCCTACAAGAGCTGGGTTAGCTCTGTTAATGGAATAACATGAATGAATGAGTTGTGTGGAACATACAACTGAAAGTCACTAGGGGTGTAGCCAGAGTTGCGGACATACGCACATGTGTAACATTAATTTGAAAAGTAAAAATATGAATATGTCCAAAATGGCATTAAAAGTCCATGATCTCAGGACCCCCAACCATAACCACCAACTTCAAGGCTTTAGTGTGTAACATCAATTCAAGCCTGGCTATGCCCCTGGCCATAGGACCCAGGAATTAATGTACTATGGTCTATACCTGGTTCTCTGTGGTGCCAAACCATGTTTTGTTAGATTTATTTAAATATTAGATTGTTTAAATGAAATTTTTTATGAATGCTTTCTTCTTGTCCACATTTATAATTGATACAGGTATCAACTGTGTACAAAGTATTGCGCAACCTTTCTAGTGGTCGGTTCTAAACTATTTTGAGACATTAGTCTCAATTTTGTTTCAACGTTTTTGCTACATTGTTTGCATTATATGAATGAACATAACTCTTGAGTCTGGTGCGGCTGACTTGATGTATTAGTACCTTTTCCGTGAAATCGGCTTGGTTTATATTTTCTGTTACTTTACACTTATGATGTTTGAGTTATTATATTTCTGTCTGTATTGATTGAAATGAATGTGCTAATTGAATCATTGATCTATTGAATATATTATACTATATGAGATACTGACATTATTATAAACTTTCCAAGTTTTAGTATTAATTTTAATTAATTATCTAATAAAATAAATCCTTGACATCTAGAATTTACAAAAGTAATTGAAGGGATATTGAAATAGTACACAAAAATGCTCTGAAACCTTTGAAATTTTTGAATCTACCATGATTTATGAAAATAAAAAAAAGAGTACTTTTCCATCTCGTATTTTAAAGTAGTACCCGTTGCTTTAGAATTAGGTAGATTCCTTATAACCTTCAACATTGAGGTCTAATAAGTCTATAAAAATAAATTGAATTACATATAGCAGAAAAATATTTATTGTACCATGTGGGTATGAACTCGAGAATGAAGCCTAGGTCCCAGTGAGCTTTTTTGCCTTGGGGATGTACTCCAGATTTAAATTCGTGAGCTATCAGGACATCGGGAATAGGTTCCTCTTGGTCTAGGGGAAGATTCGGGGAAGTCATGAGACAGTTTGTGATATCAGAAGGAATTGTGATGAATCGGGTGGTATCGGAAGAAATCCAGAGAACATCGCCGATGTGGGACCTAGGCTAGAACTTCAATCAAAAGCAGCCATGTTCTTACTGTGTTTGGTGTGTATGTGTACATTCTGCATGTGGTTACGTGTTCATATAATGTGAAGTTGTGATATTACATTTGTATGTACTTTTATAGTCAACATTATTCCCACCTTAACTGAGAGAGTGTGTTCGTATTTTCAGTGAAACTGTTTTGCTTCAGGTTTTATTTTGGAAGTTTGATATTTTGTATTTGTTACCTCCCTTTTCCTAATGACCCTACCTGCTTACTAATAACGTTACTATAGTGTGTAAGCCTATAAACTTGTGTTCTACTGAATATCTTTAATATCTTTTAATATAAATAGGACCAGTGTCCTACAATTCCAGAGTAATACAGAAATCTGGCTTTGCTGCACTAAAAATAATGAAAATTTCTGCAGAAAGTAAAAGTTATTTGATGAAAAAATTCAAAGAATTGTCAAAGTTACGATCAGTTAAAGTTTCATAAGCTGAATTTTAACATGTTTGAACATAGTTTTGTTGTAGGGATGTGTACTGATGGCACCCGAAACTGACTTGCCTCATATTTTCATGATTGAGCATTTTGTCTCAGTAGAACCCCTGGTGTTGACAGGTCTCTCTTCACAGTTTCAGTATCATTGTAAACAGTCTGATTGAAGATCACATTGGGGGGTTTTTGTGGACAGGTTTACTGGACGAGGCCTGTGTTTGCAGGTGGTTTTCAACATGGTCATACATCTGTTAAATCTGTAAAACATATTTTCTCTGATAAGTTGTCGTTTAAATCAAACCAAATGTTGCCATGGTAGTTTTAAGGCATTTTTTTCTGTATTTTTACATTTTCATTAATTTCCTTGAAATCCAGTTTTCTTTGATTGTCAGGTAACAATTAGATGCATGTTTAAGTCATACGATAGGTGTTTAATCTCCAGGTTATGTATTCCTAGTACCAATCTCATTAAAATCAGACCCTTTTTACGCTTTACTACTTTACACTGATATAGCATCTCTGTACGCTGATATAGGATCTGACCACACTCCTGTATGGGGTCAGGTCGATGTGAACTTTACGTCATCCAATCAAATCGCTTCTTTCACAAATTTGAAAGTACAGTGAAACTCTGCTGATGCTACATGACGTCATTATGTGCCAGAGAACATTTGAACATGACCTCTTTCGGAGTATGGTCAGAACTCTTTAACAACGTAAATGAATAGAGCGAATGTTAGGATCTGATTTAAATGAGATTGTCCTAGTAATTTCTGTCCCCTTACACATCACTGTTCATATACCCATTCTATTCTTCCCTTGTCCCTTAATGTGCAATATACACTTGTACATTTAATGTCAACTCAAAATTGGTACAGAATACCTAAATTGGCTTTTGGTCAACATTTTATAAATCATGTTTTCATTGGTCAATGTTTTGTAAAACATGTTTTCGTTGGTCAACATTTCGTAAAACATGTTTTCATTGGTCAATCGTTTGTAAAACATGTTTTCATTGGTCAATCTTTTGTAAAACATGTTTTCATTAGTAAATCTTTTGTTAAACACATCATTGGTCATTCTTTTGTAAAACATATTTTCATTGGTCAATCTTTTGTTAAACACATCATTGGTCAATCTTTTGTAAAACATGTTTTCATTGGTCAATCTTTTGTAAAACATGTTTTCATTGGTCAATCTTTTGTTAAACGTGTTTTCATTGGTCATTCTTTTGTAAAACATGTTTTCATTGGTCAATCTTTTGTAAAACATGTTTTCATTGGTCAATCTTTTGTAAAACATGTTTTCATTGGTCAATCTTTTGTTAAACATGTTTTCATTGGTCATTCTTTTGTAAAACATGTTTTCATTGGTCAATCTTTTGTTAAACATGTTTTCATTGGTCAACATTTTGTTAAACATGTTTTCATTGGTCAATGTTTTATAAAACATATTTGCATTGGTCAATCTTTTGTAAAACATGTTTTCATTGGATGATCACCTCAACACTTAATAACAACTCTTCCTCAGTAAAATAAAATGGACCATTGGTTACCTAGTTTCTGATAATCGTGAAAATTGATTTTGTCTTCTCTATTAAACTGATTTGAACACAAGTTGGTCTGCTAATGTTCATGTGTTTCTTACAAATATTTATTTTCAACTGTATAAAGTCTGCCTCTGGCAGATGATGAGTCGTTTACGTGTAGTTTGCAACATTAGATGTGGATAAATGATACCCTGTTGTTTCTCTTGACAATTATTGCACATATTGACAATTTGTTCAGTATAATGGGCGTGTAACTGGTTAATGTATTTCATATGAATTTATGTATAAAATGCTAAGACGAATGCAGAGATGTGAATGCACTACTGTTTGTTTTTTTGTTGCCATGGTCTAGTAGTAATGATTTAAAAGTATGTGTATATTTTGGGGAGATATTTGATCATATATTCTGTATCCTGTATCTGTAACTGGACAACATTCTTCGAAATGTTTTGATCATTGTTATGTGTAAACAGCAGCTTTTTACTTACTGGCTCATATTATAGAACAGATGCTTATGTTCATATTTAGCCTTTCAGTTTGAAATTTGTAGTTTGGTTGCACATTGTCTGTGTGTAAAGCCTATGTCTCACTGAGGTTTTTTTGTCTCAGCGAAGTACTCCTGATTGAAATTAATGAGCTATCAGGATATCGGGAACAGGTTCCTCTTGGTCTAGGGGAAGCTTCTGAGAAGTCATGAGACAGTTTGTGATATCGGAACGAATTGAGATGAATTGGATGGTATCGGAAGAAATCAGGAGAACATCACCAATGTAGAATTCCTCAGTGGTACCTTGGTTTAAGTAAAAGATGACAGATATTTGGGAATAATTCCAATCTTTAAACAAGTGTATCTCTATGGTAACGAGCATAACTGTATAAATTCTTTTTTTTTGGGCATTAAATAATGAATTGTAATTTTTTTTGCTACATCTAGTCAAGTATGTTTTTAGCTCACCTGTCACAAAGTGACAGAGTGAGCTTTTGTGATCACTCTTCGTCCGTCGTCCGTCGTCCGTCCGTCGTCCGTCCGTCGTCCGTCCGTCCGTCAACAATTGGCTTGTGTAGACACTAGAGGTCACAATTTTAGCCTAATCTTTATGAAACTTGGTCACAATGATCATCTCAACAAAATCTAGGCCAAGTTCGATATTGGGTCATCCGGGGTCAAAAACTAGGTCACTAGGTCAAATCATAGAAAAACCTTGTGTAGTCACTAGAGGTCACAATTTTGACTTAATCTTTATGAAACTTGGTCACAATGATCATCTCGACGAAATCTAGGTCAAGTTCGATATTGGGTCATCCGGGGTCAAAAACTAGGTCACAAGGTCAAATCATAGAAAAACCTTGTGTAGTCACTAGAGGTCACAATTTTGACTTAATCTTTATGAAACTTGGTCACAATGATCATCTCGACAAAATCTAGGTCAAGTTCGATATTGGGTCATCCGGGGTTAAAAACTAGGTCACAAGGTCAAATCATAGAAAAACCTTGTGTAGTCACTAGAGGTCACAATTTTGACTTAATCTTTATGAAACTTTGTCACAATGATCATCTCGACAAAATCTAGGTCAAGTTCGATATTGGGTCATAAGGGGTTAAAAACTAGGTCACAAGGTCAAATCATAGAAAAACCTTGTGTAGTCACTAGAGGTCACAATTTTGGTCTAATCTTTATGAAACTCAGTCACAATGATCATCTTAACAAAATCTAGGCCAAGTTTGATATGGGGTCATCTGGGTTCAAAAACTAGGTCACTAGGTCAAATCATAGAAAACCCTTTTGTAGTCACTAGAGGTCACAATTTTGACTCAATCTTTATGAAACTTGGTCACAATGGTCATCTCAACAAAATCTAGGTCAAGTTTGATATTGGGTCATCTGGGGTCAAAAACTAGGTCACAATGTCAAATAATAGAAAAACTTTGTGTAGTCACTAGAGGTCACAATATTGGCCTAATCTGTATGAAACTTGGTCACAATGATCATCTTAACAATATCTAGGTCAAGTTTGATATTGGGTCATCTTGGGTCAAAAACTAGGTCACATGGTTAAATCATAGAAAAACCTTGTGTAGTCACTAGAGGTCACAATGTAGACCTTATCTTTATGAAACTTGGTCACAATGATCAACTCAACAAAATCTAGGCCAAGTTTGATATTGGTTTATCTGGGGTCAAAAACTAGGTCATTAAGTCAAATCATATAAAAACCTTGTGTAGTCACTAGAGGTCAAAATATTGGCCTTATCTGTATGAAACTTGGTCACAATGATCATCTCTACAAAATCTAGGTCAAGTTCGACAGGTGAGCGACCTAGGGCCCTTTGGGCCCTCTTGTTGGATATTTTACTTTTTTTTTCTTGAACTAAATTTAATAGATACTTTTATCAATACATAGGTATTGATACCAGGGGTGTCAATTTTTCTGATTTATCTGGAATTCCGGATTTAGCATGACTGAAAGAGCAATGGCTTCTAACCAAAATAAAAGTTAATTGATGAAAATATCTCAAGAAAATGCAAAGTTAGGGTTAATTTAATCTGCTCTGAAGGATTTTCTTTAATACAAAGAATTTAAATTTGAACGTAACTTTTAAGATTTCCGCCTGTAAGTGCTTTAATAAAACAGTACCCTGTTGTGTAATTTCTTGTTTTACTCAATGGCTGGTCTACCAAGGTAGAAGTTTTACTCAATGGCTGGTCTACCAAGGTAGAAGGAAAGGTCTAAATATAGAAAACAAATGCTTACCTTAATATATGTATATTATTGTAATATATATGAATATTAATTTTTATCTATGTCTATGATTTATGTTCTATATATCTATGTAAATTCACAATGCTGGCATTTTTGTTTTTCACATTTTATACAAAATTTATTTAAAACTATTGATCTAGTTCTGGCTTTTCAATTGTATAACTTGCTATAGTATCAGTATTTATGTCATATCTAATTGTGTGCTAAAAACCAGGCCTCAATCTTCAGAAGTATCTCAAGTAGAAATCTCATCTCAAAGTGAGATTTTGCTCAATTTAGAGTCGGAATTTGAGATAAATTTGAAGCTGCAGCTCTTTAAATTTTGCTGTTATAAACTAAAAATGTTTTCTGTTTTGTGATGCAAATTGCGAATTTTGATTCTAGCCTCCCATGGAGATTATTGAAAAGACACATTGCAATATTTAAAGTGAGATTTAGCTCAGATTGAGATGTTTGGGAGATGGGGGCCAGATGTCCGTGAACCTAGCAAAGTGCTTGGTATCATTTTCCACAGGAGTTAATCCATGCCCTCATTCAGTTGAAAAAGAGGTAAATGATAAAGGTGCTCGGTAGCGCTTTGCTTACAGAATGGACACCAGGCTCTGATCTCCCGAAGCATCTAAATTTGAGCTAAATCCCATCTCTAATATTGTCATGTGCCTTTGAGATGATTTCCATGCGAGGCCAGACTCAAAATTGGCACCACTAAACTGATACATTATTCCAAGTTTATAACAGTAAAATTTCAAGAGCTTGAATTTAAAATTATTTCAAATTTATGCTATGATTTTAGCGAAATCTCACTTTGAGTTGAGATTTCTACTTGAGAGGCTTCGCAAGAGCTGTTCCCAGGTCAATCTATTATAGCAGATTCAAGTTGGCATAAACTTGTTGATGAATTACATAATACTGATAGATTCGATATATTCAAGCTGTGTTTATGTCCATTTGTTTTATATTATTTCAATAACTTATCAAAACTTTTCGACTCAAATGACGGCTGGCTATGCATGTCTTGAAGTAGACTCTAACTTTTACTTTAACTTTGTTTTAAAACTCTGTAGGCCCTCTTGTTTAAATTATGAATAAATCTGTCGATTTTCTTTGCCAAATTTGATCAAAACTGGTGCAAGTAGTATCTGCTGTATTGTATCACTCAATGGACAGTGCACACATACCTCCTAGGTGAGGGTATTGCTGAGTGGTATTTGGATATTGTCAGATAATTTGAATGCTTAAATGCTATGATAAATGTGTTTAAAAGATGTTTTTGTCACGATAGAGATCAATATAATATCTTTATCAATTCTTCTGTTACACAAAAAATCTATTTGAAATAACTTAAATCATCTGTATTTCATAACATTCATACATCATATCTGAGATTGTCCATATTGAACGTCTTATGACAGGAATCACCCATAGTAGTTGCACACACTTTACCAGGGTTCTGATCCACAAACACTTTCAGACTGAAACTTCAATTTAAATTGACTTATGAATGATAAATTATACTCTTTCCTCGCATGCTTTTATATATGTAGTCAGGGATGCCAATATTCCTGATTAATATGGAATGAAAATATCTCAATAAATGGCAAAGTTATTGTCAATTTAATCTGCTCTGAAGGATTTTATTCAATACAAACTGAGTTAAATATAGAAGTAATGTGGTTGAATGCCTCATGTTTGGCTAAAATGGTCGGCCAAATTTGATTTTCGGGATGTTTAATTTGGCTCTGATGACACCCCTGATGTAATGATTTTAATATAAAATGGTATATGCATACAGTTTGTTGAAACAATTATACAGACAAAATTTCATTGATTTAGATGCATTAAAAAGGAATTTCTAGTCAATTTAAATTTTTCAAATTTTAAGATTTTAAGACTTATGACTTAGTCTGAATTTCAGTCTGAAAGTGTTTGTGATGAAGTACCCAATCATATTGCTGCACATAGTTGGAACTCTATCAGTATTGAGTATTGTACAAAATAACTTTAAAATAATTTGACTGTAATTGAATTTTTGAATTTCTCCGATGATAAATGTATTTTTATAGAAGTTTCTCACGTGTCTGAATTTTTTGCTATTGAATCAACACATTTTATACAAAAAAAAAACTACAGAAATTTGTGCAAAATTTTGAAAATTTGTCTTTTAAAGAACTCTTATGTGCCATCTTTTGTATCTACTGACTTTCAACTTGCATGCACTACTGCGTCCACACTTTCTATGTTCATATTTTAGTAAGGTTGAATGGTTGAGCCATGTTTAGAATATCTGAGATCTGTTAAACAAATGCTGATTTATTCCTAGACGAGATTCAAACTTATTTAAATTTCTTAGGACTATGTATTGTACAGAAATGTTCATTATTCTGACAGAAATGGCATTTTTCAGATAGAAATGTTTTTCTAAAATGAGAAATCAGTTGTGAACCAATTTAATTTTAGGATATTTTGACTCAATTTCAAACCACCTTGATGTTTTTACTGCGAAAACATGTGAAAGACACTTGGTTCTTTGTGAAAAACATGTGAAAAAGTTCTATCCCTTGAATGTGTTTGTGTCAAATCTATTAAATTCTTTGTATTAAAAATTTTGTTTAATATGATTAAATGGAGTTTTGTGTGTATATATTGAATTTAGAAAATTTGTAAAAGTTCTATCTGCTAAGAATAGTAAATTTGTACATTTAGAAAAAGAATAACTTGAAAATTATAAAAAAATGTCTTTACCTTATGTAGACTTAATCATACATAATGAAAAACGTGAGTACTGGCTGTTAATTTATCCCAGGAAAACAGATTGCCATGTTGAATGACTAGAAAAAATGTTAAAACAATAAAAACCAAACAAACTTGGCTTGTGTAAAATGGATATATTGTAAATGATTGCAATAATGTGATACTATATCTTACAAAATTGGATAAAAAATATCTTCTATGCATTATCATATAAAGCACTTATGTACTTTGTAACAAATCTAATAAACTGTTGTATTTATTCAGTTTATTGACTATACTGAAACAATACTACTTTACTTCAAGTATGTATACAGGGTGTTAAAAAAGTTTGTTCTCAAAATTTAAATTTATACTTAATTTGATCTGAGCTATTAGTCCATGAGCCACCAATAGAAGACCCTCCCCCCCCCTAGGGAATTTTGGTCACTATATTTTTCTGAAAGCATATGGTCCCTGGAGTATTTTCCTGAAGTCTGCACTTTGGCCATTGGGGCGTTAAGATTTTTTGGGGTAAAACGTCAAAAAATATAAACGAAAAGTACAAATTTTTGGAATCGGTTAACTACAATCTTATTTATAATGTTATTTTAAAATAAATCTCTGTAACAGGTAAATATTAACCTGTCCTATCTAGACTAAAAAAATCAGAGTGCTGCTATTGTGCAAAATGGCTTTTTTTGGGGTAAAATGCTAAAAATTATAAGAGAAAAGTGCGAATTTTTGGAATCTGTGGACTGCATTGGCATTTATTTATATTTTTTATAAAAAATACTCTAATTGAAAGATATTATAGTGCAGTTTCATACTGCAAAAAATTAAAGCGATGTTATTACGCAAAGTGTGATATTTTTGGGGTAAAACATAAAAAAAAATAAACCGAAAAGTGTGAATATTAGGAATCTGTAGATTACAATAAAACCATTCCTATGATAATTTTTTTGTAACTAAATAATATTAATGTGATAAATTTGTAGTAACATGCAGTTTAAGATTTCAAATATATATTGCCAGATGAGATACTTTGGGGGAAAATTACAAAAATAATAAATGGAAAGTGTGAATTTTGGGAATTGGTGTCCTAGTTGTAACTTACGACCATCGGGTACGGACATTCCTAGTCCTAATGGGTATTCAAAATTACATTCTAACCATATATAGGCAGTTCTGGTACTGTTGGGTAAATTATTATTAATCCACTAAGTACATCCATTCCTAGTCCTAATTGGTACATACGAATAACCATTACATGCAATGTTGGTTCTATTTAGCACTAAACAACCCTATACAGACATCAGTTGTCCTATCGGGTATTAACTACCACCATGCACAGACAGTCCTAGTCTAATTTGATAGCATAGCCAATACCATTCCTAGTTCTATTTGATATTCAAAACCACCATACTTATACAGATATTGCTGGTCAGGCTGGGTACCCATAACCACTGGTAGGTACATTCATTCCTCGTCTCAATGGGTAGTCACACTTACCATGTTCTAATTGGGTACTCGTAACTGCTTATTGAAGTACATACATACCCAGTCATAGTGGTGACTTACATATCCATATACAGACATTCCTGGTCCTATTTGGTACTCTAAACCACCATGTACAGGCATTATAGGTGCAATTGGGTACTCATTTCCACCATGTACATATATTGCTGGTCGTAAAGAATACTCATAACCATTAGGTTCAGACATTCTCGTTGGATACGGCCGATCATCAATTGACAACTCAGGCGCGCCATGTGGCTACATGCTTGGCCTTATTGACCACTCATAACATATGTACTACTCGAAACCTTCATGTACAAAATCAGTTGTCCGATTGGGAACTACCAACTACTAGGTGCGACCATTTGTTGTCATATTGGGTAATCACTACCCCGTGTACAGACTGTGATGTTCTTATTTGATACTCATACATACATTCCTAGTCATAGTGGGTACCCCAACTACCATGTACATGATGCCTGGTCCTATTGAATACACAAAACCACAATGTACAGACATTTGTGACTGGGTTGGGCACTAACAACCACTAGGTGCAGTCATATGTTGTTCTATTTGGTCACTGCTACCACCATCTACAGGCAGTCCTGGCCCTATCAGGGATACATAACCACTAGATGCATACATTCATAGTCCTAGTCGGTACTCAAAACCACTATGTTCATGCATAAGTGGTATAATCGAGTCCTCACAGCCACTATACTCAGCCATTATTGGTCCCTGTGGGTACTGACTACCATGCATATACATACATTCCTGTTTAGGATAGAGATACTGAACATCATCATGTTAAGACATCTCTCAATCACTAGTTACATACATTATTGGTCTTATTGAGTACAGACAACTATTGGGATCACCCATTCCTTGTCCTATTGACACCATGTAGAGACATTCCTGGTCTTTAAAATTCAGCAGTGAGCACGCCTAACCCTCAGCTGTGACCACTTATTTCATCAAATTGGGTAATCACTAACCCCATGTACATGAAGCATGGTCTAATTAGATACTCATATCGACTAGGTACATACATTTCAAGTCCTAGTGGGTACCCACAACTATCATGTCCCATGCATTCCTTGTCCTATTCGATACTCCAAACCACAATGTACAGACGATTGCAGACGGATTATGTACTAACAACCACAAGGAGTGGTCATTTTTTGTCTGATTGGGTCATGATTACCACGATGTACAGACAGTCCTGACTTTATTAGGTACTCATAACCACTGGATACATACATTCCTAGACTAAGTGGGTACCCATAACCACCATGTACATGCATAAGAAGTGTGATAAAGTACTTGCAGCTACAATACACAACCATTATAGGTCCTATTGGGTACCCACTACCATCATTTACTAGTACATGTACATACATTCATGGTATCATTTGGTATGCATAGCCACTATTCCGGATCCTGCTATGCACATACATTACTGGTCTTGTTGGGTACAGACAACCATTAGGAGCACCCATTCCTCGTCCTATTGACGACTTAGTGCCTAAGTAGAACATTCCTGGTCTTGTTAGGCAACCATAAACACTGGGTAAATGAGTCCTAGTCCATGTATGTATTCACGACCACCTTGCACATAAACTCCTAGTCGTATTAGGTACTCATAACCATTAGGTACATCCATCCTAGTCGTAATGGGTACCCACAACCACCGTGTTCATGCATACTTGGTTGTATTTGGTACTCATAACCACTAGGTGCATCAATTAGAGGGTACCCAATACCACTGTTTTCAATACTTTAGTCATTTTGGCGGCCATTTTGATGGCCATTTTGATGGCCATTTTCCATAATAGACCCACCTTTTGTGCATTTAAATGTTAAAATACATTTTGGGAATATGCCTTTATTGGTATTCACAATTGCAATTAAAATACAGTAAGGCACAATGTGTTATAGCATTATCAGTTAAGTGAATACATCGTTACAATTTGTACACCATTTAAAAGCAGGGGAGATAATCTTATTTTTGCTTTTCCTGCTGAACGCCCCAATGTCTGAAGTGCAGACTTTGGGAAAAGTATTGGTAGGTCAAAGCCTTACATAATTACCAAAAAAAAGATCAATGACACTGTATTCTGCCATTAAAGTGTACCGATTCTCAAAATTTGCACTTTTTCATGTATTTTTTAATGTTTTACCCCAAAAATATCCCATTTGCATAATAACACGGGACTAAAATTTTGCAGACTTAAATTATGAATTAATATCAACCCATGAAAGTGTTAAATTACAAAATAACTTACTAAATGTGATAGTAATAAACCAATTCCAGAAATTAACACTTTCGTTCATATTTTTAACGTTTTACCCCAAAAAATCTTAACGCCCCAATGTCTGAAGTGCAGACTTTGGGAAAAGTATTGGTAGGTCAAAGCCTTACATAATAACCAAAAAAAAAGATCAATGACATTGTATTCTGCCATTAAAGTGTACCGATTCTCAAAATTTGCACTTTTTTATGTATTTTTTAATGTTTTACCCAAAAAATATCCCATTTTGCATAATTACACGGGACTAGAATTTTGCAGACTTAAACTATGAGTTAATATCAACCCATGAAAGTGTTTAATTACAAAATAACTTACTAAATGTGATAGTAATTAACCAATTCCAGAAATTCACACTTTCGTTCATATTTTTAACGTTTTACCCCAAAAAATCTTAACGCCCCAACGGCCAAAGTGCAGACTTTGGAAAAATACTCTACTGGTCATACACTTTCAGAAAAATATAGTGTCCGAAATTCCCTAGGGGGGGGGAGGGTTTACCCCACTGGCCCATGGACTATATGTACTCAGTGTACAATTTCAATTTCTTACTCTAAAAGCTTCATTTTTTACCAGAAAGATAAGAACAAAGGTAGAACCCTCTGGAATTTAACCTAAAAATTGTCATTCTTCTGACGTTAAAAAACTAAAATATTTGATCTTGAACAATGATTCATTTCTTGCGCTAATAGCTTCATTTAATGCCAGAAAGATAAGAATAATGGCGCAATGATCTGAAATTTAACCTGAACATTTTACATTCTTCTGACATCAGAAAAAACTAACTATTGAAACTTGATCATTGAGAATGATCTTTTGTAACACACTGTATATAACATGATACCATAATGTTGTGTGACTGTATATGACTTATTTTGTTGGTATGAATGTCGATTCTTTTGGTAATGTTGTTGTTATTGTAATGTTACTTGCATTTAAAAGATGCACTTTTTAAATTAAACTATTACTGTTGAAAAGTTTGTTGTATATGTTGGTCTGTGAATTAGACACGTTGCTCCATCGCAAAGTTATTATGCCCCCCCCCCCATCTTTGATGAGGGGGTATATTGCTTTGCAGTGTCATGTCAGTCGGTCTGTTGGTAGATGAAATGGTTTCCATTCAATAACTTGAGAACGCTTTGCCCTAGGATCTTCAAACTTTACTTGGAGGTTGGCCAGCAACAGTAGATGGACCCTTTTGGTCCGTCAGTAGGTCAAAGGTCAAGGATACTGTGACCTTTACCATTTGTGACTATTGGGCTGTCATGGGGGCATACTTACAAACATCTCTTGTTAGTTAAACCACGAACAAGATAATATTAACACATCAAGCAGGGACAAAGCAGCTTTCAAAATTCAGGCCTAATAATTATCCTTTGGGACATGGACACCTTCGATAAAGGACTTTGAAAATACAGCCATTTGAGACAAGGTTCAAAAGCACTCCGTAGCTCTATGGTTAGCACGCTTGCTATGTAATCTGGCGACCCGTGTTTAAATACGGGTGGAGGCACTCGCATCCCTGCCATACTTCAGCAGAAAGCTGACTGGCAAATAAAGGCTGTGCTCGGCATTTTAAAAAAAATCAGACAAAAACTACCAATTCACACCATGCTCCAAAGCAGAACCAAGAATAGACTTGAACTACATAGTCTTAAAAAACTATAAAAGGATAAACAGAACCTCCTTAAGTTAGGACAACAACTCAGAAGGCTTATCTCTCTAACTGAAGGCAACTATATATTTGTTAAGACTTAAACACATAATAACAAACAGTTATGATTTTATTATTGAAGACACTCAATGACAGAGCCATGTTTTACACAGTAATATTATCCACTGGTGGTGGTGTTTTTGATGATCGCCTGCAGAAGATCGACAGGATAGAGTACGTGGTCTATAGCGTGGATCACACCATTACTGGCAGGAATGTTAGCTTCTGTAACGTTAGCAAGACCATCTACCTTCACACCTGATAAATAAAATAACATATATATACATACATATACACATGGTTTCAAATTATCTGAGTGTACCCTTTGTATAGAGGTTGTGCAGCAACGGATATGACGTCATAAGAACTGGTACATTTGTATTCGTGTTTACTTTTATTGCTCAAGAAAAACTGGATACCAGCTTTCGGTACGTCATATCCGTTGCGGTTAAACATGGCCGCTGCACAACCTTCTCTATACATAGGGTTCACTCAGAAAATTTGAAACCATGTGCCTATGATACAAACGTCCATATACAAATGTAGCAGACACGCGATCAATACTTTTACAATGTACATGTCCTTTTTTGGTTTGGCGTCATACATATATGTACACTGCAAAGCGCGCATCGTCAGCAATCTTAAAAATATGTTCCTCCTCGTTAGCCTGGTTGTAGAGCACCCGCTTCGAGTGCGGGAGGTCCCATGTTCGATCTCAGACTGCGTCATACCAAATAAAAATGGTACCAGAAATTCCCTTGCTAGACGATCAGCAATAAAGTGAAACTTGCTTCTCTACTCTCATACCTTCGTGGCGATAGATAACACCAAGAATGATGTGCCAATAGTGTGCCGCAAGTAAATATAAGTTGGAAAAAGTAACACGTTCCATTAACACTGGATATAGAAGTCCCATTGTATAAACCTGTTTAAAAATCAAGCACATGTAATTGGAAAAACAACGGGTTCAGTTATAACAAGTGACACGTTCAATATTCTCATTTCGCGCAGAAAATTGCTGGAACCAGCCATCTATTGTGAGTCTTTCTATAGTACATGTATGCAAGTTTACATAGCTTGACATTTATGCATAGAAACCTCCGTGTTAGTTCAAGTTATGCCTGCATTTCATCTGTAAAAGAAACCAAACATGCCAAATGATGTAAGAATGTAAGTTGGAGTCAAACCTTGTCCTGGTAAATTTATGGTGATTGGTGCGCCATGTAGAGTATAGAGCTTCTGTCCATCCTGTAACTGATAACTGTATCTTTGTCCGGGTACAATATGGTATTTTAACACCTCTGGAATAAAGACAAGTACATGCATTCAACATCTTTTTTAATTGAAAGCTATTCTTTGCAAGCCATGCCAATACTTTGAACAATGTGGTATTTTAACACCTCTGTAATGTAATTTATATAAGAAAGACCGAGTTTGCAAGCTCTTTCAGTTTCTGATAATTTCGCAGTTGCAATAGGAATTTTACCACAAATCCTTTTATTAATGTAGGGTTAACGCATGCTTTTTCGGGTTATAACATCTGCAGAGTCCCGAGGGACGGTTGGTGCCCAAGCCCGCCAGGCACCAGGCGAGGGCACCAACGCTCCCGAGGGACTCTGCCTATGTTTTAAAGCGAAAAAACATGCGTAAACGCTATTATAGCATATAAAACATCAATTAATGCGATTGAATGTCAAAATAATGATATTTTGGCGGGAGATTTTGTGACGACGTCGCCATAACAAACGTAACGTCATACCAGTTATTATTATGCACGTCGACTTCCGGTATCGGCAAATACCAAGAAAACATGGATACTGCGGGTTTGTTAAAATATATAATTTAAATATTATAGAAAACTAATAAGTACATAGAAATAAAATGGGAATAACTGTTCATATGAAGCTGTACAACCTTTATAGCCGCCGGTGCGGCCCTGAAATGAGCATATGTAAAACTGGACGTTAACAGCGCGTGAATCTTTATGTTTACGCATGGTTTTCGTCCCGTTAACGTATGGGCAAAATCACCGTTTTTATGCTATAATGCATGTAATTCATGACCAGGCAATTGGAATTATATCCCAAAACACGTACGTTCTTCAAATTCGCCTAAACAACTCAAAACGTTCTAATTGCAATGAGTGTTACATAAGATGATGTTCCTTAACATGTTTGTTAATCTAACAACAATTGTCACATCTGTAAAGTGCATTGTTACATTGTATTTCATACCATTACTTTAATATCATGCCATTCTGTTGTTTCTTCTCAAGATTTTTTTCCAAATACAAATGTATATTTAATCTTTTGTGCATGTTTTATTGTGTACATGTATTACTGTAAATTATTGCATACATTTCAATCAAATGTCGTTATTATTACTACTAAGGAGCACATATGTTTCGTTTTTCCTGACAACGAATCAATAGTGTTCATCGACAGATCATATGACCAATCACATAACCAAGTTTGAATACCATAGCAACTGCACATGTGTAATAATCGCAAAGACAATGTGTGCGCCAAAACATGCGCAGTGGAAAGTAACCAATGTTACATTACACAAGGTGTCTACTGCCATACCCACAGTGATTTCGGATTTGATATAAATGAATTACCATAGTAAATACTGCGAAAGTTTGGAGTATCCCGATTGATATCATTCAAATGCGAGTACCGTCCGAAAGCCAAGTCTGTTGGTGCAAAGATAGTATACTCGCCGGCTGAAAGATAAGATACAAGTGCATTATGAAATGAACTAGCAGACAATAAATACCAGAATAAGCTATGAGGATGATGATGATGATGTTATATTATATACAAATTTTGTGCAACTAATTTACCATTCTGATCACCTAGGCCTTTACGCATTTATTTACCGGAGACAAACGGAAATGGCCGAGCTTTCACGATTACTAATTTACATACTGCTTATCTTCCGACCGTAAAGAGTGACAACTGTAAAGTAATTGAAGCTGGTAGAACAACACCGATACAGCTTAAACATAATGAAATCGATGGCACCACTTTGTGAAATTTCATTGTACATAACTGCAGTTTAAAAAGTGACCGTTTTTAATAGTATGTGAATGCCATCCTGCAAAGCTTTTGTAAGAAATTGCATGGTTTGTATTTTGCTTCAAATATTTGGTGCAGATTCGGCCTTTTTACATGTTACAGGTCAAATAACGTGTCTCAAAAGCGAACTTGCACCTTTCAACAACTGTAATATGTCGAAGATACAGTATGTTTGGTGTTGCACATGCTGCTGTAGGCTTTCTGATTGGTAGGTGGTGTCGGTATTTTGCAGAAGTCTTTACGATTACATTGATGTAAAAATCCCAAATTGATGCCATTGACATGTAACACTAGTGCGATAAATTGTAATACAAAAACAAACATTTGTCGTTTCTGATGATTATTTGATGGATCATATTTGACAGACCGTTTACTTACGTTTGTTATATATTAGTTATAATATCTATTGTTAAATTTTACTCTCTTTTTTTACCAATATTAAAAATGTCAAATTAAGCCTATCTCCCATCATCTTTCAAGTGCATGAAGGGGGGGGGGGGGGGGGGGTAGGATTCTTTAGACATAAAGCCTTATTTATTTGTGTTACCTAATCAAAATCAAGCCTTATTTACTTTAAAAGTTCTTTGTTGTTATGTTTATATTTTCAATCCATTTTGTTTTATCTGTGATTCATATGTCATGTTATATGACCCTTGATTGGAATTAAACTTTATCTTATCTTATCTGTTTACTTTATACATGTATGTTGTGTTATATGTTTAAACGCTTTCGTGCATCGAAGTCATGGAACTTGATTTAATAATCCATAGCATAAATATAGTCAGTTAGTGACTGTTCTTCTACTGCAATTTTATAATAGTTTAATACCTCGTAAATCGCTTAAGAGTCATACACAGAGTTTACTAGTCATGTGTTTGCGAAACATAATTCTATTGGCTAATAACTTTATTAAGAACAATTTTAAGCTATAGAAACATAACTGAAACAAAACGACATCGGTATGTTTGTTCTGTATGTAACTTGTATCATAGTTTAAATGTGGACGTGGTGGTGGAGGTGCAACACCCATCGCAGTATTACAGTTATCACAAACTTTTCCAGTGCATTATTGCAGTTATTGCACTCATTTCTGCGGTAATAATCGGATATGATGCACATTTCTAGTTAACATGTACGGACTATAGTCTGGTTCCCGTCCCAAAATCTTACATTACGTTAGATTCCAAACTGTAAGATTTGGGACGGGAATCAGACTAGCACGGACCATAGTTTGAGTACAGCCACGTGACCATGGTGATATACGTACCGGCAATAAGTGGTTCCAAATCAGTGAGTAGAAGAAAGAGGAAGTACTCCTTGAATATATCATCTCTCTCCAACAGGACAGCTGCCAGATTGAGTGTACTGAAGATTGGGGGAATCATGACAGACTCTATGCCGTGGATTATACCATTGTTACAGACAATGTCACTGTTGACGGAGTCTACTCTCGAGGAATTATTTAAGATCACACCCTGTACAACAAACAATATATTTCTATACTGACCCTCTCTGGGCCATACAACAAACAATATATTATTATACTACCCTCTTCGGGCTTGTTTGTCCCTAAGGCCATACAACAAACAATATATTATTATACTACCCTCTTCGGGCTTGTTTATCCCTAAGGCCATAAAACAAACAATATATTATTATACTACCCTCTTCGGGCTGGTTTGCCCCTAAGGCCATACAACAAACAATATATTATTATACTACCCTCGTCGGGCTTGTTTGTCCCTAAGGCCATACAACAAACAATATATTATTATACTACCCTCTTCGGGCTTGTTTGTCCCTAAGGCCATACAACAAACAATATATTATTATACTACCCTCTTCGGGCTGGTTTGCCCCTAAGGCCATACAACAAACAATATATTAATATACTACCCTCTTCGGGCTTGTTTGTCCCTAAGGCCATACAACAAACAATATATTATTATACTACCCTCTTCGGGCTTGTTTGTCCCTAAGGCCATACAACAAACAATATATTATTATACTACCCTCTTCGGGCTTGTTTGTCCCTAAGGCCATACAACAAACAATATATTATTATACTACCCTCTTCGGGCTTGTTTGTCCCTAAGGCCATACAACAAACAATATATTATTATACTACCCTCTTCGGGCTGGTTTGCCCCTAAGGCCATACAGCAAACAATATATTATTATACTACCCTCTTCGGGCAGGTTTGCCCCTAAGGCCATACAGCAAATAATATACATTGTACTACTAGACTATAGTGCGTCCAGGATAATGTGATGTTTACTAACATGGATCGGTTTGATCATCTGTTGACAAATTGGGTTTTGCAAATTACTAAAGTAATCAGATATTATCAGTTTTGTACTTAAAACATCACTGGTAAATCGTGCACATCTGATTAATCAACCTTTTTGTAATATACCAAATTTCCGCGCCTTTCTCATTATCATGGGCGCACTATAATCCTCTTAGGCCTGGTTTGCCCCTAAGGCCATACAACAAACAATACTACAGACATTCTGCATGGCAGGTTTTGGCAGAAATATGTCGCCATAAGTTTTGGATATTGTTTTTACATGTTCTATAACACAGCATATTGGTAACTGTGCGGACGTAAAAGCTATCTGTTGGATATTGTGTCATGTCATTGTGGTCAGTGTTGTTTTTATGTTTTCTGTGCTTGGCTGTTTCAGTTGAGTAGTGCATTCCCTGTCCGATTTCTTACTATCCGAAAGTTTTCTCACTCACAATTTGAAGCATAATGTATACAGCGTTACGTGGCATCCGAGTTGAGACGTTTTAGTTGCAGTGCGAGGTGTGATGAATGAGAAGGAGATAAGGCTAGAACATTACTTCTTTCGACATTTTCAGCAATTCTGTTAGTTGATGGAGCAAGGACGAAGGTGCAATGAACTCTGTTTAAATAGAAACTTTGGCGTCGTAATAATACCATACATATTCAAACCTAGTTAATGGCACCTGTGATCGGGAACGCATCGATATGAATCTCTTAATCAATCATCGACTGCCTCAATGATTGGAAACTTCTTATTCAAAATCTTATACGTTTACTGAAATACATGTAGTGGTGGCACTTATAATAGTTGCTGTAAATATTTACTGATGACACAAGCGAAGGAGTATAGCTCTTACAGCTGACAGCAGTATGTCACGAATTCAGGGGTGGTATTCAATATTGATCTTACTTTTCTTAAGGATAAGGACAACCAATCAGATCACTCCATATTGAACTATTGGTTAGTAACAGTCGATATTATTGGCTATCCTTATTCTGCAATTAAATAAAATCAATATTGAATACCACCTCATGTGTATCATTGCAATAGTATGTACGTTATACCTTCAAAGCAATATCAGTGTTGTTAGTAACGTTGTTATATAACATTTTCCACTTACCGTCTGTGTTGTACCGACTGTGACTGGCTGACCAAGGGAGGTAAGTAATGATCCACTGGATAACATGGATGGTATGACTTCATAGTTGTTTATTATGTGATATTGCAAAACTTCTTTCATCAATGCAGGGTTTTGTCCAAGTACGGACATGGTGTTAGCATCTATGTTAGCTATAGCTGAGTTTGATGGTGCAAGCAACGTGAATGGACCTGTAAAATGCATTGCAAATGACATACTCTCGGGTAGATTTAAAGCCGCTGATGCCTTAAACGGCTATTTTCAAAAAGCAATAACGTGGTTACCTAATCGAAGAGCCGTGGATTTTGAGCACTTTAGTTGAGTCCCAAAGATGTAAAACTATGGTGGCTGATTTATGCCATGTCGTATTTTCTCTTTTTCGCCACAACAAATCGAAAATGCGAAAATGTAACAATGTGAAAAAGTCGACTTTTTCGTATCTTCGCATTGTTGCATTTTCGCATTGATGTGGCGAAAAAGTATAAATACGACAGACGAAGGGTGACAATATAAAACACCAAAAGATAGAAGAAAACGAAATGTAGCCTCCAGTTGGTTTGCAAACAAAATATCGCATTGTAAACAATAAATGCAATATTTATAGTCTAAGGGAAGAAACTCTTGCAAACTTAGTATTTTTGTCTTCCATACATTTTACATAAATGTGATTTTGGCATATGTACTATTTCGACAGATATAGTTAACATTATGTCGTCAATTATTGGTCATTTTTGAAAAATATCCAAATTCCTTGTAATTAGTCTATTTACTGGATGATCCGAAAAATTTTTTTGGAGAGATAATGTGGCTTTAAGTTAAATCACACATATAACCAGATATCGGTTGAGAGATTCTGATTGAAGTAATTTTGGTCGAGATCGTTGATCAATCTCACAGGAAAAAACCCGAATTGCCTCGCAATTGAGACTGTCTCAGTCGATGCTTAACAAACAAAGAAAACAATGAATGCGTTAAGTAAAAAAGTAGATAAATACAATCTTCGATACATGTACCATAAAGGTTTGTTGATAATTCACGTTGGCCAATTTGATTTGAAGATAACTAAAGCTTACATAAACCCATACAGCAAAGCAAGCTACAATTATTCGTACTATCCAGATAACATGCTATAGTGTGGCTATTATTTCTTATCACCCAAACATTGGCATCGAATACCAGCAACACATATTGCTCTTTCTGTCAAACCATTTAAGCTGTAGATTCTAGTTTAAATCTTATTCGTTTGCATCAATCTTATATATACTAATAATTTATTTGACACTTTGCTACTTACTGACTACATGTAAAAACGCGGTGATACTTCACATAACTCGGACTCATGCTATTACTGCCAGTGGTCAATCGTCTTAGCTACCCCTTGACCAAGTTCGATATGAACTCTTTAAGAGTTGGTACCCTATTTGAAGAGTCATGGGTTTTGAGCACTTTAGTTGAAACCCAAAGGTGGAAAATACCATAAGATGGAAGAAAACGAAATACTACCTCCAGTTGGTTTGTTTACAAAATAATGAATTGTAAACAATGCACAATTTATAATACATTGTATAAGGGAAGCAACTCTTGCAAAATGAGTATTCCTACATTTTACTTAAATGTGATTTTGGCATACTATTTCGAAAGAGACTTTTAACATTCTGTCGTCAATTATTGGTCATTTGTGAAAAATTTCTTGTAATTAGCCTATTTACTGGGTGATCGGAAAAAAGATCTTGGGAGAGATAATGTAGCTTTAAACACAACCGTGAGACTGCCAGAGACACACCTAAGGGACCAATACGCAGTCAGGGGTACACCCGGGAGAGTTTGTAGTGAAGTTTATCTTGGACATAAAACCATCCGAGCTAACTGGCTAAATAGAGTACGTACCTGCTCCAGCCAAGGTAGTGTCTAACTTGGCTTCTTTGAGTAACTGAGCGAAGCTGGCGTAACTTTTATCAACCAAACACTGATACACATCTTTGTCTATAAAAGCTTGTCCAAGTTGGACAATACCGAATATGACACAAATTATTGAAATAAAATTCATTGTTGAGTGGAATAAAAAATTTGACAAACTGACAAAATGTAACAATTTTTTCTGTTATCTTCTTACGCGACTTATTGACCCCGTCTTGCCACAATCGCACTGATAAGACTTACGAACTATAACCTAAATATGGAACGAATGACCACATGGGGTGAGAATATCGTGTTCTAGGACTTACTCACAAGGGCTTCGCTGGTTTTGCCTTAAAGGCGCTGCCTCACAGATTGGGCTAAAATTTTTGTATATCATGATTTTCCAACCTAACCGAGTATTGATGTAATAGAAAGCCACTGACGGTTGCTTTATGAAATATTCATGGCAAATAAGCTATTTAAACCACTCTTGATATCGCGCACTTGGTATTTTTCCTTTTAAAAACAGCGCAGTTTCCTTCCAACATGCTTTGTGAATTATTTAATTCACTCGTGATTGAATTGTAACATCAACAAACTACAGCGTAGACATCAATGAGGTTCATTTCAGTTTTCAATGAATGCAAACATTTTTCTGGCAATTTAAGTTAAAGTAGTGATAATTCTATAGGGTATTAATACCCTATAGAAATTTATATGTAAACATTTCAAATAACTACAAAATACTCATGTTTCTCAAAATATTTTAAATGTTGGTGTGGTTGTTTTTGGCATATACAGGCAACTATACCAAATTTTGCGAATATTTGACAATTTTCTTTTATTTTTGCAATACACAAAAACATGAGACAGCACCTTTTAGATTACCTCGCTGATTAAAAACGATTCTTCTAATGTGCACTGTCAATTCGTTACTATTCGATTGGTTTTAGTAATTGTTTTAAACCAATGTGGCCGTGAATAAAGAGACTAGCCACTCGGACAGGCAAGGCAGCGCCGAGCATAGAAAACAGAAAACCATCTCATATACACAGTACAATTAGCCGCTGTATATGTATTTCTTGGCTTTGTTTACATACCATATGTTTAGCAAATTGTGGACCAATAGCTTTACGTGTACCATTTACTAAACTCGATGTGTATAAAATGGTTTTTTTTGGGTTCATTATACGACCTGCTGTCCCCTACCTGTTCTTTAATCGTCTACGCCACTAAGAAACTAGTCTTCATCCATTACATTTCGCATGGGGGTAAGAGCAAGGGGCGGGGCAGGCCCCTGAGTGTCAGGTCATGGGGAGGGACACTAATATCGATTGCCCCCTCAATAATACAGGCAGGCAGGCGAGATGTTCCACGGTTAACTTCATATGGTGTTTACGCTTCTCATTTAATCCGTTTTGCTAGAGCTTGTTCTCGAGTGGAAGAGTGTAGCACTCCAAATTTTTGTATCACTAAAAAGTTACTGCAACAAGGCTATCGCTTCCATAAACTTCGTAAAGTTTTTGCGACATTTGTGTTCATTTTACTGTAAAATAACAGATTTTCGTGGGTATCAAATTTCGTGGATTTTGATGAAAATACATGTTCGTAGGGTCGTAAGTTCGTGGAAGGGTACACCTATGTTCTGTATCGGGATGTCGATTGATATTAGGGCTTATATTTCGTGGTCGAGTTCAAAACGAAATCAAGGAAAATTTAACTCCTTTGAAAACTAATGGTTTAACAGTATTGGGCGTATATACCCTTTTGCTGCTTTGAGTGTCGATTTGTGGATCCTCCTCGTGTCTCATTAATGTCTGTTGGCTTTTACTCAGGTTATGTTTGACTAAGGTGTCGTGATTTTGTTGTTGTTACAGTTTCATTTTTCTTGTTCGTTGTTAGACTAGTATTTGTAATACATGTATGTGATGTTTCTTTATGGTACCTTTCGTGTTATGCTGTTTCTGTTATGTGCTGCCTTCCCTTCCCTGTTCCCTTTGAATGGACCGACACCTGCGCTCGAGATAGACATGATGCTCGCTGTAATGTCTTTCGACCTTTAGGGATAAATCAATGTACAACATAGAGCAAACACAGAGCAAATTCACCGGGACTTTGAAATTTGCTCGACATAGGCCGGTTGCTCGTGTCATCGGTGCTCGTCTTACCGATGTTTTACTGTATATAATATATGTAGCATATAATGCACATATTTTGTTCTCGCGATTACATTATAAATTAAATGTGTCAATGTGGTGTGTAATAGTCTTGTTTTATGTAAGGTTGAACCCTTTTATAAAAGAAGATAAGAGATGATCGGACAGGGAAGGCAGCACTCAATTAAACAGCCGAGCACAGAAAAAAATTAAAAACATCACATACCGGAATTTCACGGCACACTGCCCAACACTACAAATCTTCGCCTCAATTCCAGAATGTTATAACTCATTTTTAATGACTTTTTGATATGGTTGGGTAGCGCTTTTCAAGATCTATATAATTATTGAAGACTTAGAACATTGTGACAATGTCACATTAAATATAAACAATTTATTTACAGTTTTGTTCTATATCTAGTTACTGAGATCGACATGTCAAAATATTTGAATTATATTTTTCTCAAAATGAACTTTTGTTGACTAAGAACATTCTGGAATTGAGGTGACGCAATATACTACTTTATAACAAACATGCACAAACAGCACGAATGACGACATTGCACACATTTTCATCGAACTTAAGTCAGGATAACGACTCGAAGAGCTTAATACCTCCCTTGATGAGGGCACCAGTCCTTTAGGAGAGAGTATGTTTGTATACAGATATATTCAGTATTCATATGGAAATGTGCCCATCAGCTAGCTATTGAATAATGGCAAGTTTTTACTGTTCATCCATCCAATAGATTGCTGGTGGGCACTTTGCATATGAATAGGTGATCTCCCCTATTCGTTAATTAGTATTTTTGTGATTTTTGGCATACTATATTTATATTGACAGACATAGCTAACATTCTGTCGTTGATTGTTGGTCGTTTCTGGAAAACATTCTAATTCTTTGTATTTAGTCTATTAACTGGATGGTCGGTAAAAAAGTTTTGGGAGAGATAATGTAGCTTTAAACAAATGATAATGAACATAAATTTATTCTTGAAGACACTCATTGACAGAGCCACGTTTTACACAGTAATATTATCCACTGCCTGTTATGAGCGCCTGTAGAAGATCGACAGGGTAGAGGACGTGGTCTATAGCGTGGATCACACCGTTACTGGCAGGGATGTTAGCTTCTACAACATTCGCACTGTCCACCATCACACCTGATAAATAAAACAATAAAACACATGTAGGCATTCGTGATAAAGTAGCAATATGTTACTACATTAAACCTTTCATTCTACTTTATCCCTGTATAATACTGTTCTATACTTACGTACCTCTGTTGGTATTCAATATTGATCTTACTTGACTTAAGTATTTATAAGGACAACCAATCAGATTACACCATGCTCAATTCTTGGTCAGTAACATGCGATAAGATTGGCTATCCTTAAGCTCCAATTACATAAGATCAATAGAAGATTGAGCCTTAAAATTTCGCCCTAAATAATCGGTGGGAATTTTGGACGCATTCATCAAAAATGCGTTAAGATGTATGACAAGTTAATTACTACTAAATTTAAAGCCACATTAAGCCCTTAACATCTACATGTATATTCAAAATGTAATAACTAGATAACATTTCTGCAGAATGTTATATTTTGAACACTTCAGTTGAGTCCCAAAGGTGGAAAATACCATAAGATTAAAGAAAACAAAATGTAGCCTCCAGTTGATTGTTGACAAAATAACGAATTGTAAACAATAAATGCATGATTTATAGTCTAAGGGAAGCAACTCTTGCAAAATCAGTATTTTGTCTTCCATACATTTTACTTAAATGTGATTTTTGGCATAGTATTTCGAAAGATACAGTTAACCTTATGTCGTCAATTATTTGTCATTTGTAAAAAAAACATCCTACTTCCTTGTCGGAAAAAAATTTTGGGAGAGATAATGAGGATTTAAACAAAATAGATTGACATTTTAGTTCCACTTATGCCTGCACTTTAATTATCAATAAGAAAAAACGAGGAAAACAAAGTGTGCTTTAATTCTTTTGAGCACGTGTTGAGTCCAACCTTGTCCAGGTAAAGATATGGTGATTGGGGCACCATGTAGAGTGTAGAGTTTTTGTCCATCCTGTAACTGATAACTGTATCTTTGTCCGGGTACAATGTGGTATTTTAACACCTCTGTAATTTAAAATACATGCATTTAACATCATGTATATTAGAAAATCATCGTTTGCAAACGTTGTTATCCACCGTTTGGACATTACAGTATGTATGGGTTTTTTCAAATCCTGTATTACATGTATATACTTATGTTATATGAACTTAGGCACTGCCTATTTGGGGAATTATCTTACTTCTCCAGCAGCTATATTACCGATAAAGTGTTCTACTGATGAGCTTTTAACATTGACATTTAAAGCGGCATCAGGCCTAAAACGGCTATTTTCAAAAAGCAATAACTTAGCAACCTATTTGAAGAGCCATGGATTTTGAGCACTTTAGTTGAGTCCCAAAGGTGTTAAACACCATAAGATAGTAGAAAACGAAATACAACCTCCAGTTGGTTTGTTTACAAAATAATGAATTGCATAATTTATAATCTTAGGGAAGCAA